>JAFJYI010000043.1:1424133-2848267 GCA_019022655.1 Acacia acuminata
CTCCATTGTTGGTTCAAAGCACAAGTGTTGAACCAAGAATTACATTGAAATCAGCAGATAAGTCTTCTAATAAAAGCAAATCATCAGTCTCATACTCTGTTGATGAAGCTTCCATTACTCAAGTGTACCCTCGTTAGCTTATCTCATGTTCTGTTTGCCAAACTGTAAGATTTTGGAGGTTAATTTGTATCAAATATAAGATCCAGTTAACTTTTTTTTTAAAGTAAGATCAAAAAAGCTAAACAAGTTATTTAATTATAATATTAGTTTATAAGGTAGGGAAAATAATTTTCAGAAAAAGCAATAAATATAAATATTTTGAATTAATTTAATTAAATTTTTTAATTAACATCTGTAAAAAAATTAACTGAATTTTATATTTCATAGCAGCTAGTACCAGGCAAAGAAGCATATGTCTACTTGTACGAAAGAATTGATGCATATATATATATACACACACACGGTGACTATTCTGGTCACCTTGTGTGTCTGATACAAAGTGAATATAGTAATTAAATAAACACCTAATTGATCATTGCTGACCATTATTGTCAAATCCCGTCTCGACAACAGAATTCTGAATCACGAGAGTTTGTGTAATCAGACAGTAACTTCTTTTACATTATCAAATTATATTAAATTGCATAAGAATAAGCTATCAAGTTTGTCTGGAATATCAAGAAACAGATTGATTTGAGAACCATCTTGGCAGATTTTAGTATTGCATCTAAGGCAGAGTGGTTTTATCAGATTTGATCAGTTATAAACAAAATTAAAGACTCAACAGAGTCATTAAAAAAAAGCCCTTTTGTTGGCTAATTTTTCGTCTGATTCAGAATATGCATATCCCTGGTAGTTCATTCAAATATCAATTGGGGTATTCATCAAACACTAGCCATTCCAAATGACTCTACCTAACCTCCATCTCATATTCTTGTTCAGCTTCCTTCAATATTTCGCCATAGCCAAATCTGAAGCAGATGGCTCTGTTTATTTAGTCAATAAAGATCCTGTTTATATCAACCACATTTGCTCCACCAGCAAAAACTTCACTCTCAATAGTCCCTACCATTTCAACCTCAACACTCTCCTTTCCTCTTTATCTTCTTACACTACCGACGTCATCGAATTCTTCAACACCACCGTCACCGGAGACGGCGGCGGCGTAAACTTCAGTGAGGCCATCTACTGCCTCTTCTTGTGTCGCGGTGATGTCACGCGGCAGATGTGCAAAAACTTTGTCGAATTGGAAATCCAGAAAATCGCGTGGCGCTGTTTCTACTCTAAAGAAGCCATCATTTGGTATCACGAGTGCTCTGTTCGGTATTCGAATCGTTCCATCTTCTCCGCCTTAGAGGAATCGCCGAGGATTAAGATCGGGAATTTCAGCACGTTTCCGAACTCGTCGAATCAAGGGGAAATGGGGTGGGGCTGGCGAACACTCTGGTTCAGTGCTCACCGGATCTGACGAGCGGAGATTGTCGGAGATGTCTGAGGGATATGATGGCAGATATTCCGTTGTGTTTGCCTTGGAAGATACGGCGGAATGGTTCTGAATCCTAGTTGAAGTCTCATGTTTGGGTGGCGACTCTTTTACAGGGACGTTGAAGTTGTTCACGCGCGTTCGCCTGCGCGCGTCTCACATGGTTCTCTTTCTGTTGATGGCGGCGAAAGAGGCTCAGCGCCAGAAGGTAAAGTTCTACATTAAAAAAATAAAATAAAATAAAATAAAACCGCCAAATGTATGGATTAAAAAAAAAAGATAATAAAATGTTATTGGAATTTCAAAATCTTAAATAATTTATTTTTTATTAAAATAAGTTGTCATTTTCAATGCTCTTGTAACTAATATATATGGGATTTAAACTTCTCATGTTACATGAGAAGAAGATTCCTACACATACATAAAATAGTGGGACCCACATATATATATATATATATATATATGAGTGCCACAATTTTATATGTGTGTACACGTGATTTAAAACATTTCTCCTACAACACGTAAGAAGTGTTTTTTATATATATATATATTCTTAGAGATTTTGAAATTTAAATTTTTTTTTTCTCTTTTATAAAATTGCCTAAACTTTATCATGGATTAAACCAGACATTGTCTTATCAAAGATCGGGGGTCAAGTTCAACATTATTATCATCTGGATTACTCATTCGGCTAAGGTCATCCTACATGATCTGACATAATAGTTTAATTTATTAAAACCCCCTTAAATATGGCAAATGATGTCGCAGATTTTGCTATTAAAATGACATAAAGACCAGGAGAGAGAAGGTCTACAAGGATAAGATTATAAGAAAAACTGGAGTAAGAGTATATATCCTTCATCACTCACACACACACACAAGAATAAGATATGTCTGGATTTGGTTATCTAAGATAAATAGGTTTAATTTACTGATTTTTTTTTTAAAAAAAAAAACTATATTTTTGGGCTGGATTAGATTTGTAAGTATGTCAACTTGGTATGAACTTTGTTCAATAGTTCACTTTTATTTTCATATGATTATACATCATTGACAAAATTACTTGGTATACTTACGTTAATATGTAGATCCCTTGCAGCTAATTAATGTCTGTTTTTGTATATTTTATTGTGCCTTTGATTTCATTTTGTTTTTATTTAAACTCGGTGCACTTGAAAAAATATTTTAAGGCGCGTGCTCTTAACCCTTGAGAAAATTCTAAACAACAGGAAATAAAGCTAACGTAACTTAGCCAAACCCATATTAGATTTCTTCAGCTCATAATTGACCTCTCCCCACATTTTTAGCTCTATTGGTAGCCATTAGCAGGGGTTAGAAGTTGAATGGGAAGAACTTAGAATGTTCATAAGAATGACATCAACTATAAAGAGTTTTCTTTTTGGAAAAATTTCATTCAGCCCCTCTATAACAAATTAATTTTAGTCAACCCCCAAAACTTAATGAAATTTCACTGTACACTTTGGTAATTTTTATGGGTTAAAATTAAAGACAATTATGTCTTTACTTTATTTGTTTTGTAAATTGTCTTATTTATCTTATAAATACTCATATTTGTCTTGTGAATTTTCATATTTGTCTTGTAACTGGCCAAAATATTTTTACCTCCCTAGGTTATTTCGAATCCCTTTATTTGTTTTGTAAATATTTTTATTTATCTTGTAAACACCCTTATTTGTCTTGTAAATGCTCTTCTGAAAAATAAATAAATGAAATATATCATTGTCTTTTCACCCACAAAAATTAATTTCATTTTTACTATGGGGTGCAGTGAAGTTTTTGAAAATTTTAGGGGTTGATTAAAATTAGTTTTCTACAAGGGGGCTGACTGAAATTTTCCCTTTATTATATTGGCGATACATGCATTATGCATGTGTCCATAATCCATATCCATAGTCATGAGAACGAGATAGAATAGAATGGTGCCTTTTTTTCTTCCGCAAAAAAAATAATGTTGTTTTTTTTTTAATTCGTTGACCAACCACCTAACCCATTACTGTGGACTGATCCTTGTAAGGTTTAGAGATATGTCATTGGTTTTTTTTAAAAAAAAAAAAAATCTTATAATATCAAATTTTGATTGCTTTCGTTCTATCTTATATGAGCTTATTGGTTTTACAAAAAGTATGTATATTTGAACGGTATATGTCTCATCATAGCAAGTGCTCAATTGCTCAACACTATGATAAGTATGAGAACCTGATTATATTATGAAAATCCGTCACATATTTAGGAAATTTTATCTTCAATTTACGCATATACGCTGGGCAGGAGGCAGAAAAGTCGGATCACGGCCCATTATAATGGTGGTTGTTCCGGCTGTTATTACAGTCCTGCTGTACTATTTCGTCACCTATTTGCTAAGAAGAAAGGCAAGGAAGAGATATGCCATTCTCAAAAAAAACTGCACGTTTTTGTGAAATGAGTGTGTGCGCGTGTTCTGCCTAGAATTGATACGCTTATTTGAAAAATACATACATATATACACACACACATTGGTTTAGTTGGAAAATAATGTACTAACTTCGAGTCACTGCAATTCTATTTCGCTACAACTGAAGCTGCAACAAACAGATTTTCAGTTCAGAACAGAATAGGTCAAGGAGGATTTGGAGAAGTTTACAAGGTGAGAAATTATTTGGGACTCCGTTTATTAATAATGCCGATGCTAGCTTATATTTAAACAATTATCTAGTATCCAATAATACTAGTGATTTAATTTATCCATATTTGAGTATCATTGCAAATGCTAATTTTTATTTATTCATGGTCTTAGGGTACTCTTTCAAAAAGACAAGATATTGCTGTAAAGAGACTCTCTGCGGACTCCGAGCAAGGCACCATAGAATCTAAGAATGAAATTTTACTAATAGCTAAACTTCAACACAGAAATCTAGTGACATTGTTGGGATTTTGCTTACAAGAGCATGAGAAGATACTTGTTTATATGAATTCGTACCCAATAAAAGCTTTGATCACTTTCTCTTTGGTTTGACATTTTACCGTTTGATCTGAGGTTTTTTATCTTTATTTGTTGCCTAACGCATTTATTCTTGAAGTCTAATACCTTTGTTTTGTTATTGTTGATGTGTACAAATTTATAGATTTTCAAGACCAACTGCTGTTAAATTGGTCCAAGCACTTTAAAATCATTCAAGGGATTGCTTGAGCAATTCATTATCTTCATGAGCATTCACGCCTTAAAATTATACATCGTGATCTCAAACCTAATAACATTCTATTAAATGAAACAATGAATCCAAAGCTTTCTGATTTTGAAATGGCAAGAATTGTGGCAATAGATCAAGACCAAGGAAGAACAAGAAGAATAGTTGGGACATAGCAAGTTAGTGAATGATGAAACCTTACCTCCACTCCATTATTTGTTTTTTCTTTTAGCTCCAACATGTGAAATGTTGTTTCTCATTTTGGCTTAATTATATTGTTTGGACTATGAATTTGTTTCTTTTGCAGTGGTTATATGCCTCGTGAGTATGTAAAATTTGGAAAATACTCAGAGAAATAAGATGTCTTCAGTTTTGAAGTCATGATGTTGGAGATTATAAGAGGGCGAAAAAATTCAAGTTCTTATGAATCACCCGGCATTGATGGCCTCCCAACTTAAAAATAAGCTGAAGCAATTCATAATGCCATCGTGTCTATTAGTCAATAATTATGTCATCATTTGATGCATAGAAAATTATAAGAAAAAATTAACGGAAAATCTTGACATATATATGTATGATCTTAAACCTTTTTGCAGGCTTGGAACTAATAGAGGGTCAGTGAGACAGCATTAGAAATAATGGATCCGAAGTTGAAAGAATGTTGTTTAGACACTTAAGTGCATTCAAATTGGGTTATTGTGTGTTCAAGAGATCGAAAGCAGAGGACAGGCCTCCATGACAAGAGTTGTTTCATATTTGAGTAATCTTTCATCCGTAGAATCACCATTTGCTCACGAACCCGCATTTTATGTACAATATGGTAGGATGGACCCAAATTCGGGTCATCCATCTGCCCACAATTCCATTCCATCTTCTATCAATGAAATGTCTATAACTACATCTTTTCCTCGTCAGTATACGAAGTTTTAATTTATACTTTGGAATCATTGTCAAATTCCTTTCTTATTTGATGCATGGAAATTTATATATTTGTACTCTTGGGAACGTGCGATTTGAATCATCATAATCTAGATTTAGATATTATTTTCCCTTCAGTTCTTAATATAAGATCTAGTTAACTTTTGTTTGACCAAAAGAAATATTCTGGGTCATCAATCTTCAAATATTATAAAACTTTGTCGCTTAAATTCTCTTTTTTCCTCAAAGAAAAGAAATTATAACATATATTGGTATAAGATATGTCATTCATGCATATTCTAATAATTATAGAGAGAGTTCAATACATTTGTTTGTTTGAGGATAGAGAATACGTGTATTTAAAAAATAAAAACCAAACATTTTCTTTAACTTAGGATATTATTACTGTTGGACTAAATCTACTCACCAATTGCCTCTTCTGATTCTGAATATAATATCGGAATTCTATCTCATTATTTTTATTTTTGAGACAAACTAAAAGAAGTGGTAAAAAATTAGTCTGTTAACATTTTCACCGGCACTTGTTATCTGTTATAATTAACCATTTCCCCCTATATCTTGCAGGAAGTAGACTAGTTACGGGAGCTCTGTCTGGATGTCTACCAAAGGAAGCTTTTATATTTTGGGTTGTATATATACTTTTGTATTTTACTCACATAGCTTAACAAGTCTTCTGCATAATGTGATATCACTCGATCCTATTTTATTTTTTTTTTTAAAAAAAAAAACTAAATCACACATATCAAAAAGAGGTAATTAACTCAATAATTATAGGATAAATTTTCAACTTTGCCCTCATCATTTATGAATGAGTACTTTTCAACTCTTTCTTCTCTCTATTTCCATTGGTGCAATTAATATAAGTAAAATTGTAACAATCTCATTTACTACCATGAAACTGTACTTATAAATAAGACTAATTTTTTGGTAAAAAATACTACCCTGGTCCTAATTATAGGAACAATTTTATAATGTAATTTGTACTACAAAAGTGTTCCTATAATTAAATGGAGAGACCAAAGAGGTGCATATTTTTTCTTGCCACTGATGATCTTGAGAACCAAGAGACCAAGATTAGATACACCCAGATTTAACTGAAATTTGATCGTGCATTGTATACTCTGGAAACATATAATAACCACTGTAAAATAACACACATGGTTTAATAAATGTTCCCTTTATTTTATTTTACTACAATGGCTATGAAAATTTTCATTTCAACAAGTTACTAAGTGCCAACAACTCGTGTTTGCTTGCGTTGGATCAATTTTAGACATTCCAGCCATATCAAAATCAGCAATTTTTGGATTGAAATCTTCATCCAACAATGCGTTACTAGCTTCAAGACCATAATATACAATTCGAAGTCAAGAATCTTTATGAAGATAAAGCATTCCCTTTGAAACACCTTCAATAATCTTAATTATAACGTGTACGTTTACCAATCCAATTTGCCACTATTTCTACAGGATCTGTATGGTTATAAGGAAGACAATTCAAATAACAGAATAAAATATTAGACTCACATCCTTACTCAATCAGCTCAATTCAGAAATTTAAATACTCACAAAATAGAAAATTATCTAAGCTTTTGTTGGCCACAAATTCATATATGAGTATCTTTTGAACCTTAAACTCTCACATATAAAAGAGAATTTATACCACTAAACTATAAGGCTATTAGCTGGTTTGTGCTATTTGCATTATCCACAACATCTAAGACCCACCACTTTCCTCACTTGTTGGCTTAAATGACACGATACATCCGACCCGACTCCTAGTCTTCGGGTCCTCTAGGACGGACCATATATCCTAGGACCACAAACCCACAATCATAAATAATGGATGGCTTGTGGTTCACGTCCTTTTCCCCCCCTTCCAAGAAGGCAACAACGTCAAAAAAAATAATTCAAGATCTATTTTGACCGAGTCTATATTCTAGTCCATTTTCATATTTGTTCATCTTTTTAGTCACCAATACTACCGTGTCATGGCCTCATCGGATGGTACAAAACCATGGGAAGGGGCGTTTCCTCTCACCCTTCGCTCTCCTTAATTTCTCCACCATTGGATTGGATTGGGGTGGAGATTTTGTACTATATTAAAAATATTATTGTAACATTAAATATCAAGTGATAATAATATTTTTACAAAACAAATATAAAACATTAAAAGTCAATCTAATGGTGGAGAAATTAAGTAGAGAGGAATGGAGAGAGGAGTTACTAGAGACATTCTTTTCTTTAAAATTATAAATACTAGCGTAATCATCTCAAGAAAAGGATGTCACCAATAACCCTCTCTCCACTTAATTTCTTTACCATTGGATTGACTTTTAATGGTTGAGATTTTTTAGTATATTAAACCTCTTATTATATTAAATATTAAATGATAATAATATTTTTATAGAGAAAATGTTAACTATTAAAAGCCAATCTCATTGTAGAGAAATTAAGTGGAGAGGAAATAGAGAAAAAAAGTTATTCTTATATATATCTAGGTTATAATATATATGATCCAAGAAATCTTTGCCCTCCCCTCTTTTCGGATAATGCCTTATAAGCAACACTTTAGGATGCGTTATTAACTATATCTTATATTTAGCATCAAAATTAACTTTTAAATATATTTTATATTGTGGACAAAAGGAGTATTTCATTTGTGGATCATGCTGGATTGGCTTTGGAAGCATTCTCGAAAGACTTTTGGGGTCGACTATGGTCTATGTACGACGTAATTAATAAAGGCCTGTAGATAAATAGTTGGGAAAATAATAATTGTACGATAATTCAAAACTTACCAGATCAAAATGAAAGCGTTATTTATTTAACTTGCATGATCCATTTTAAAGCATGGCATGTCGAAAATATCTAACAAATTTCGTACAGTAATTAACCAATTATCAGTTTTTAAGGATCGTAGCTGTTTCAGCCTCAAGTGGCGCGAATTTAGGCAGAGTTTTCCTCTGCCACCACATCCCATTTTCTTCTTCAATCTATCGCTTTCCCTATTAATAGTCATTCACTGGAAAAAAAAAAGTTGAGAGATGTGGAAAGTGTCTATAATAATTGTCCGTAATTTCCACGCTCCGATCCTTTATTTTCCACAATATCAAGGAAAAATCCTTTTCAAGGCCCACATTACTAAAAAAATACTGAAAAGGCCCCAACATTCTGAAAATACCCAAAAAGGCCCTAAGATTCTGAAAATTCCCAAAAAGGCCCTAAGATTCTGAAAATTCCTAAAAAGGCCCAACATGAATTGTTATAGGGCTGATATAGTTGTTAGTGGGGGGGTTGATATAGTTGTTAAATGGGCTGATTTAGTTGTTAAAATTTTTTTTAACAACTAAATCAGCCCATTTAACAACTATATCAGCCCCCCGCTAACAACTATATCAGCCCCATTAACAACTCCATAATTCTGAAGGGCATTTTCTGAAATTTTCAGAACCTTGGGGTCTTTTTGGGAGTTTTCAGAATCTTAGGGCCTTTTTAGGTATTTTTTGGTAATATAGGCCTTGAAAAGGATTTTCCCAAAGGTTTATGTCCTGTATTGCCTGAATCAGTCTAGCGAGTCTACAAGACTCAGTTTCGTCCAGTCCGATCTCGGGTGCTGGACCATACTAAACTTCGGGCTGCTTTGTACAATCCTACGTTCTCTCCAAACCAAACTTCAAGTTAATGTCAAACCTATTCCAGTCCAGTCCATGCTTATCCTTGGAGAAAAGTCTCGTCGCATAAAATTACTTGTTTTATAATTAAGCTAAACCAAACACCCGAGAGAGGAACGATAGGTTTAAAGCTTCGCGTTTGACTTCAAAGCCTGGAGCATTTTCTCTTTATTTCTATCAGGCATGTTTGTTTCTGTATTTTTAGTTTTTTTTTTTGTCCTATAACATTTTTATAAAATTGTTTTTAAAAATAAGTTTAGGAAATTTTTTTTTTTTTTTTTTTTTTTTTGGCTCGGATAGTTATTTTTTCCCAAAAAAAAAAAAAAAAAAAATTGAAGTGATGTGGCAGTACCGCATTAACATGACTCCATTGACCTTTAAGCAAAAAAAAAAAAAAAAAAAAAAAAGAGTTTCTCCATTTTTTTTTTTAAAGAAGAAAGTTGCATTAACATGACTCCATTGAAAGGAATCATTTAAGCAAGTTTTGTATTTTGGTCTATAGGTTTAAATCATGACCTTTTCGGCCAATTCCTCCGGGGGATGAGTTGATCCCCATCTTGCCATTAAAAACACACACACAGACTATTTAGTTTTGCCTTATATCTTAAACAACTCTAACAACACAGCCATCACAGTGATCATTTTGGTCATTAACATGCCTTCCCACAAGATTATCTTACTATTTTTCTTTATTAACTTTCTCTATTCTGCTACTACTACTCAAGCACAGCCCTCTTATACTAATAGCAGCTGCTCTGCCGCCACCTTCGCCGCCAATAGTTCCTTCCAATCCAACCTCACCAGCCTCCTCTCTACCTTAGCTTCCAACAACACCGCCAACATCGACTTCTTCAACACCACCATCCGCGGCGGCAACAACACCCTATACGGCCTCTTCATGTGCCGGGGTGACGTCACCCTCCAGTTGTGCCACCAGTGCGTCGTTGACGCAACCACCAATATACGTTCCCTGTGCAACGTCTCGAAGGAGGCCGTGATCTGGTATGAGGAGTGCATGGTTCGCTATTCCGACCGCTACATCTTTTCCACCGTCAACATGAAGCCTAATAGATGTGGGTTCAACTCCAACAACGTCGCCAACAACCAGACAGGATTCATAAATGTATTGTCGACAACTATGAACAAGGCGGCAGATGAGGCGGCGAAACCTGCTTTGGGAGAAAAAGTTTGCAACTGAAGAAGCGAGCTTACAGTTTCAAACTATGTATTGTCTGGTTCAGTGCACGCCGGACCTTTCGCCTCAAGGTTGTAGAACATGCCTGAGAGATGCGATTGGGGATCTTTTCATCTGTACTAATAACAGGAGTATAGGAGGAAGAGTTCTATATCCCAGTTGTAACCTTCGTTATGAATTGCTCATCTTCTATAATTCTAGTGGTACGCCAGTACCGCCGCCTCCTCCGGCACTTTCTCCGACAACAAATTCTTCTCAAGGTAAAGTTAAACTTATTGTATGCTTCTCTTTCTTTCTTTCTTTCTGGAGAAGATCCACATCACCAGGAATATAATTATGCTTCAATATTAAATGTTTGTTTGTATTTTTAATATTTTTCAAGAGTTCTGTTTGTATTTTTAATGTTTTTCAAAGAGTTTAGCTTTTTAATTCTCTGAACGCATAGCGCCAAAAATTGACTTGCTTGAAAGTTGACAAGTCATCCACGACTTGCTTGAGACGTGAAAATATCTCATCTCTATACAGGAAAAACAAGGACCATTGTGATAGTTGTGGTTTCTGTTGGTGGTGCGGCGATACTTTTTAGTTTGTTCTTTCTCTTAAGGAGTTTAATAAGGAAGAGACACAGGACTGAACTCAGACAAAAATACTGTAAGTAATTTTTCATTCTATCTGTTTTATCCATGCAGTTTGCATGATAATATAAGAAGTGTTGTGATGATGCTTTTAATTATTATACATTGATTTGTTTCTTTATCTTTTGTTTATTTGTCTAGTTGGAGATGAAAGCAACACTTTAGAGCCTCTACAATTCAGTTTGGCTACTATTGAGGCTGCAACAAATAAGTTTTCACAAGAAAATTGTTTAGGCCAAGGTGGATTTGGTCAGGTTCACAAGGTGACCCACTGACCTGTGCCATTAATATAAATTTTAATGTGTGTGTATATATATTTGTGCGCACGCGCGCAAATATGATTCATTTTTAATTCAGCCACCTATGATTTTAGGGTATTCTTTCAAATGGTCAAGAAATAGCGGTAAAGAGACTTTCTCAAGGTTCAGGCCAAGGAGCAGAAGAATTTAAAAATGAAGTTTTACTAATAGCCAGACTCCAGCACAGAAATTTGGTGACCTTAATAGGATTTTGCATAGAAGAGCAAGAGAAAATTCTCATTTATGAATATGTTCCCAATGAAAGCCTTGATTACTTTCTATTTGGTTTGACTCTCTTCTAAACTCATATAACTTTTTTATTGAAATTTAAGATTATCTTTATTTATGTTGGCACTTCAGTCACTCACAAAATTTATGTATGCATAGGTACCCAGAAAAATAGGAGATTAACTTGGGAGGAGCGTTATGAAATCATAAGAGGAGTTGCTGGAGGGATTCTATATCTTCATGAATATTCTCGCCTTAAAATTATACATCGTGATCTCAAACCTAGTAATATTTTGTTAGACAATGAAATGAATGCAAAAATTTCAGATTTTGGCCTAGCAAGAATGGTTGCTATCAACGAAAATGAAGGAAATACAAGGAGAATTTGTGGAACATAGTAAGTTGTATTCCCCCCCCCCCCCCCCCCCCCCAATGTACATTTATCTTGATATTCCTTAGTTGAAACCAAAAATTTTGCCTTTCAATCCATCCCTTTAAATTTCAAGATCATTCTTTTTATTTTCTAATAATGGATATTAAATTTCATTATTGATATTATTTTCTTTTTTAGTGGTTATATGCCTCCAGAATATGCAATGTTCGGGCTATATTCTGAGAAAACAGATGTCTTTAGTTTTGGAGTTATCGTTTTAGAAATTATCAGTGGAAAGAAGAATGTAAGTTGTCATGATGACTCACAGTACGCTGATAGCCTCTTAAGCTATGTAAGTTATATGATAATATGTTAATTTCAGCAATATTTTTTATGCAATTATCTTTATTTAACAAGGAAAATGATTGAAATAATGAGTCTTACTTATTAATTGTTGCAGACATGGAATCAATGGAGTAATGAAAAGTTGTTAGAGATGTTGGATTCCAATCTGAAAGAGATGGAGTCGTATGATGAAGTAAGCAGGTGCATTCAAATTGGGCTGTTATGTGTTCAAAAGCATCCAGATGCAAGACCTTCCATGGCCACGGTTGTTTCATATCTGAGCAATGAATCAATTGAATTGCCACATCCACAGCAACCTGCTATGTTTTTGCGTCCTCGAAGGGGACTTACTTCTGCAAGTAAAGAATATAGCTCCATTAATGACATGTCTATTAGTGATTTCTTTCCTCGCTAGTCCCTGTACCACAAAAGGCTGTTATATATTTCTTCTTGATCCTGGACAACATGTTACATTATCTACAACATCATACGAATAATATAACTTGTTAAAGATTTTATATTAATTATATTTAGATGTGTATATTCTTTCTTTTTTCTTTTTTTTTTTTTTGGCAAAAAATTCCAATTTTTTTTTTCTTCGATTCATTCTGCATAATGAATAAGTCAGACCTTTTTTTTAAGTCAACAATTACTACATGGCGTCAACTTACCTACCGTGCAACCCACGGGAAGGTGTCATATAATTCTGAAACAAAAGTAGGTCACATGATAAAATAAGAACGACCAAGACTCGTTACCGTATAGGAGAGCAGAATGAGAATATCACCCCATAAGAGCTAAATCAAAGTTTGTTCAAACTAGTGTAAGAAGCTCATAGTTTTGTGGGAGCTGGTTTCCTAAGTAAATGTAAGAAGCTCATAGTTTTGTGGGAACTATTTCCCTGCTAAGCAACTTGTGTAAGAAGCTCATAGTTTTGTGCGAAAGGTTTCCCAGCTAAGCACTTTGCTTCGCTGTGAGATCTAATCAAATATAGACTGTTCAAATTTTTAAAAAAAGTTGATATTTTTTTTAAAAGATATTTTAATAGGTATAAGATCTAAAATAAATAGAATTTCTTAACTATTATTTTCTCAAAAATAATTTTTTATTCAAGAAATCATCATTTTTTTTAAAAAAGAAAAACTTAAATTTAAGCCATCAAAATCAGATCCAAACAATCCAGATCTGATTAGCTCTCTCTGCTAAGCTCTTTGTTGAGCAGAGAAGCTAGTTCCTAATTTTATGTGTCATCATAATATACATACACACACACACACACATACATACATGTATGCATGCATTCATACATACATACATACATATTACTCCGTCCGCTCCCAAGAGTTTGATAAAAACAAGTCATTTAGCTAATTTGAATAAATTAAATATGTTAATTGTAACAATTGTGACCTCATTCTAAAATGCATAGTGCATTTGAATTATAGTTGTATTTAATTATTTCTAAGGGAGTATCAATAGAAATGGTTCAAAGAAAAATAATTAAAAAAAAAAAAAGGATCTTATCCGTGTTGTGGGAAAAAGAATAGTAATTTAAAAAGTATCTGGAAAATTTATATATTAGTCTCGATCATGAGTTCCCATCAATGTTCTAGGCCTTGCGTTATTAGCGTGGCCGTCTTTGTTGATGTTATCCATCCAACACGGCTTAAAGTCTTCAATCGGGACCTCCACTAGAACGTAACACATAAATAGTGCGTAAGGACCACAATTTTAATAATTGTTTGTGATTGACGTCGTCCTTCTTACCCTTGATTGAGGTAACATAGACAACGAAAATAATTAAATACTTTGGTTGACCAAGACTATTATAATCCATTTTTCATATTTGTTCATCTTTTAGTCGATAATACTACTGGGTCATGGGGTGAGACAAATACCACTACCAGCGTACTTAATCATCTTAATATTATGACTGATCTCTGTTTTTGTTACTCTTGGCAAAGAAAATTATACCTGCGCTGGCTATATTTATATTAACAAATTAATGTGCAATTTTAACCATGAAAGTTTGATACAATTAAATTTTAAGACGTATAATAAAATGGAATAAGTTTAACAATTATGTTAAATTGGCTCAATTGTCTATTATAAAGTAGGAAGGAAAATAAATGGATCCTCTATTAAAAAAAGAGAGGATTTAATAAATTGACGTTTGAGTCAATTTAATAAAATTGTTAAAATTGTTTCATTTTTCAAATATTTTTATTTATTTTTACACCTTTCATAAGTTTAATTGTTGTAGACACTCAAGTTCAACTTAGATGACACATTAGGATGAACAACAGCTTTGGACCCTCCTTCTTGGATACACCTTAGGATACGCCATTAACTAATATTGCTCGTTTTGTTTTATTGAAAACAACACTTTCATTTTATTTAATTTCTGAAAAAAAAAAATTGAGAATGGACTATAATTTCATACCATATTGCGGATCAAGCTGGATTGGCTTTGGAATATTCCCAAAAGATTTTTTTGTTCAACTGCGGTGTATGTGCGCTTTCATTCTTGTGTATAATATAAGACATATTTAAAGTTAATTAATCTCGATCATAAATATAAGATATTATTTTATACATTTATCAATTTTTTTCTAAATTATCACTATTAATGCTCCCTAAAAAATAACCAAGAAAGAGAGAAAAGTAAGAAATTAAGGAAGACAATTGAAGTATTTTAAAAAATCCATGTCATATTAAATAATGTAACTATCTCCTTTAACCTAGTTGTGTATTTGGGTGACATCAAAAAAGCATTTTTTGACCTCTAAACCACGGTTTTACTAAAAAGCACCCAAACATCTTAAATTTTTGTATAAGCACTTTTCCCCCTAAAACAATGGTGGGGAGTTGAAACCATGGTTTTGGAGAAGTCATTTTTTTCCCTTTTTTAGAAGATATTCTCCAAAATCTTTTTTTTTTTTTACTTTTTCTCTAAAGTTAATCTAAATATTTTTTTTAATCAAATCAAGTAAATATGATTTATATTTAGAGGGGAAAAATATTGGAACCTTCTCTTTGGAGGGCACCTCAGGATGTGCCATTAACCAATATTGCTCTTGGTATCTGTCATTATTGAAACCAACATTTTCATTTAATTTCTCAAAATAAGAAAATTGACGATGCAGTATTTCATTTGCGGGTCAAGTTTGATGGGCTGGCATCCTAAAAAGATTTTTTAGGGTCACTTTGGTCTATGTGCGCTTTGATTAGTATAGGTGTGTTGATAAATACTTGGGAAAATGATAATTGTATTTATTCTATATTTTAAAAAATTAAGAAACATTAATATTTAGGGAAAATGACGTTAAATACCAAATGAAATTCTAAAATCTCAAAATGTCAGTTAAAATTTTGAAAGGACTTAAAAGTAACAGGGATTAAATTGAGATTTTAAAATATTAGTGAATTTACTATTTTGTCCTCAGTTTTTAAATAAATGAAAAAAAAGAAAATTGACCTTAACTGAAGGAGTACCGTGGCCTCGCCACCAGAGATCGACACGGACGGCCTGCAACCCTGGTGGGCTGGGCTTCGGCCTCTGGCAGGGTGGGGTTGAATCTTTTTTGTTTTTTAAAAACAAAGATTGAATGAAGGTGTGAGAGGTAGAGTTCGAACCCACCCACCTTCATATTGAAGAGGTTAATTGGACCACTTAGCTCCTTTGATATAAATATATGCATTAATAAATATATATATTCTGCTTAACATTTTTTCTATCAAGAAACACTCTTGTAAATCCCATTATAAGTATTGTGCATACCATTGATGAGCTTGTTAAACTCATTATTGAACTTGTGAATTTCATTAATAAACTTGTTATTCTCATTACAAATTTTGTTTATAGTGCTCAGATTTTGTTCAATTTTGTGAATCACATTATATATGTGTTTGTGTGTTACATAATATATAAATATAAATATGATATATTATATGGATATATATAATGAGATTCACAAGATTGAACAAAATCTGAGTACTGTGAACAAAATTTATAATGAGAATAACAAATTCATTAATGAGATTTACTAATTCAGTAATGGATATTACAAGTTCTTTCATTAGGGTGGAAACATGCTATTCTAAAAACATGCCAATTCAATGGCATGTTTTTACCCTGAAAATGAACTTGTAAAATTCATTACGAAATTGTAAATCTCATTCATGAACACTTGTAAATCTCATTAATGAACTTGTTATTCCCATTACAAACTTTGTTTACAGTGCTAGATTCTGTTCAATTTTGTGAATCCCATTATATATATGGGTGTGTGTGTGTGTTATAATATATAATATAAATATGATATATTATATAACACACACATACAGACATGCATATATAGATATATATATATAATTCACAAGATTGAACAAAATTTGTAATAAAAATAACAAGTTCAGTAATGGTTTTACAAGTTCATTAATGCAATTTATAAGTTCAATAATGAATTTTATAAGTTCATTCGTCAGGGAGAAAATATGTCAGTGATTGACGTATTTTCACCTTGACGAATGAACCTCGTAAAACTCATTACTAAACTTATAAATCTCATTAATTTGTCTCTTCCAATTTTTTTTTTAGTTAAAGATGTATTTAATAGCATTGATTATTAGACAATTGTGATGGAATCCCAAAAAATAAGGCATAGAAGGATGACATTGTAATTGGTTTTATTGTAATATAATTTTGTTATTAAAATATATGTACTTGAACTTATTGAGTGTCCACCCTTTATTGTAATTTATGTAGCTGCATTTCTAATAGCACTTAGCATTGCTTTTATAAATGACAGGTTTGTAAAATAACTGCCTCTTTTATTACATCATCAGTATTCACTTGATTTTATGAATATTTTTTCAATATTTTTTTCTTTTCTTGTTTATATTCTTTTGTTTTTTTAATGCATTTAAAACTTTTCTTTAAAAAAAAAAAAATTGGGGGTAGACACTAGTGCCCCATTGAATAATTTTTGGATCCGACCCTACTACGCACACACACATATACATATATATTATACATATTTAGATATTATATATTATATATAAATATATCATATGTGTGTATTAATGCATATATATATATTGAACAAAATCTAAGTACTATGAACAAAAATTGTAATGGCAATTACAAGTTCATTAATGGAATTCACAAGTTCAAGAATGAGTTTAACAAATTTATCAATTGTGTTGACAGCACTCATAATGAGATTTACAAGAGTATTTTTTATGGAAAAAATGTTAAGAAGAATATGTATATTTATTAATACATACATATACACACAAACATATACATAAATATCAAAGGAGCCCAGTGACTACTTAACCCTTTTGATATGAAGGTGAGGTAGGTTTGAACTTCACCCTCACACCTTTATTTATTTGTTTTTTTTTAAGAAAAAGATTCAACCATATCCCAAAAAAAAAAAAAAAAAAAAAAAAAAAAAAAACAAAAACAAAAACCTCGCTAGATTTTAGACCGCCGATGGTTGCAAGCCGTTTGACTATCAGATCTCTAGTGGCCGGCTACAATGGTCCTCTAGTGAGGGTCATTTTTTATTTATTAAAAAATTGAAGGCAAAATTATAAATTCATCAACATTTTAAAATCTTAATTTGATCCCTGTTATTTTTAAATATTTTTAAAATTTTAAGATGTTTTGGGGTTTTAGAATTTTATTTGATATTTTAACATTATTTTCCCTAATATTTAATAGCCCACGCATCATTCGGCGGGACTTTGGGCAGCCTTCATTTATTTTCCACAACCATCACATCCCATTTTTCTTCAATCACGATCTCTGTCAATAATCCTTCTTAGTGGGCTCTCCCCAGTACTGGCATATGGCCTAAATTTTCTGAAAGAAAATTAGATTGATCTCAGCAACTTTAAATTAGCATTATCTTTTTCCAAAAATTAGTTTTGCATGAAACTGACTTTTTTTCCTTTTCTTCTCTTCCCTCTCTTAGAATTTTTTCTGAACCGTTAATTAAATTTAACAGTTCAAGTGTAATAATTTGTAAAACATAAAATAATGGAGCGCAACTAATTAAAGTCTCCACTGTCCTCTCTTGAAACACACCTTTCGGCCAAAAAAACAAGAAATACTGTATACCTCATCATGATGTCATCCTATGACTTACTATGATGTGTCAGAAATTTGGAAAATTGGGTAAAAAGACTAAATCAAATGCTGTTAGATTAGATTTAGAAGACTTTTCTTGAAAATGTTCTTTTTTTTTTTTTTTTTTTTTTAGTTATTCCAACCACACATAACTTGCAAAATATGGGAGACAAAAATAATAGAACGGTAATTCATTGAAAAAAAAAAAAAAAAAAAAGAATTGCGAAAGAAAAATTACATAAAGTTTGAAAAATAAACTTTTGATAAATTTTCCCCCAAAAAACTCTTAGATACTCCCACAATAATATCTCATCCGCCTTAATCCTACTCCTATGTCTCAGGCAAATCATGTCTACTTGCCATTAAAACATTCAAAATCATAAAATCAAACGCTTCAAACTATAAAGCATTAGCCTCATCTCAAACGCCATTAACACACCTTTCATTCTTACCATGATCTTCAAGATTATAATTTTCTCACTCTTCTTCATCGGCGTTTTGAATTCTTCTTCTGCTCAAGTCGTAGGTCGTAATGATCTTTACCCTCAATGCTCCACCGGCAACAACTTCACTGCCAATAGTACCTTCGAATCTAACCTCAACACCCTATTCTCTTCCCTGACTTCAAACCTAACGGCCAACCTCGACTTCTACAACACCACCGTTGGCCGCGGTGGCGAGACCGTATATGGCCTCTTCATGTGCCTTGGCGCTGTCAACCGAGATACATGCCGCGGCTGCGTCCGTAACTCAACGATAGAGTTAGGTGAAACATGCCGATTTTCGAAAGAGGCCGTAAACTGGTGGGACCCGTGCTTGGTTCGCTATTCCCACCGGAACTTCTTCTCCACCGTTGCCACAAGGCCTAGACTCCGCATGTTGAACCCCAACAATGTCTCAAACCAGGCAGGGTTCATGAATGTATTGAGGACTATCATGACCACGACGGCAGATGAGGCGGCCAAGCCTGGTTTGATGAAGAAGAAGTTTGGGACGAATGCGACGACGGTGGAGTTTCAAACTCTGTATGTTCTTGTTCAGTGCACGCAGGATCTTTCGAACACGGATTGCAAAAGGTGTCTGAGTGGTGTGATTGGTGACTTTACTTGGTGTTGTGATGGGAAGATAGGAGGAAGAGTTCTATATCCAAGTTGTCTCGCTCGTTATGAATTGTATCCGTTCTCTAATTCTTCTACGCCTATTCGGCCAGTTCCACTGCCGCCTCCTCCGGCTCTGTTTCCTCCTCCAAATCCTGGTAAGCTTAATTGTATGCTTTTCTGATTTCTTTTTCCTAGGTAAAATAAAATAAATCTATAAATAAAAACGATTTATTATATATGATGTGATTTTGTCAGCCAAGTATTTCAAAACCTAAGAGGATAACAACATGAAATTAAAGGAAGAAAATTCTGTTGGCATATTTTCTCTCATCTCTCATTATCCAATCTCAACTATTGATTTGACGTAATAGGATTATTGGTGTGGGAAGATATATCAAATCTATGGTCCACATTTAAAGCTAATAAGGACAATGAGAAATCTTAATGAGAGAATCCAAACCCGAAATTAAAGCAGGGGAACTATGAATCTATATTCAATCTTACCAATATGTACCCAGAATGAGAATGTTGTAAATAATAATTCTCATTATAAAATTGAGACTTCTTAGCTTGGGAAGATTAAGGCAAAATTCCCTATTAAAAAATGCAACGGTGAAATGGACCTAATAATTGAACAAAAAAATGGAACTAATAAATTTTTATACACAAAAAATATAAGTATTTTGGAAATTTCGTCCCCCAAGTTTCGTACTCTGATTTAGGTATTCTTGCCAATGAAATTTTTAATGGGAGAATTTTCCCTAATTTCCCTTTAAATTTTAATTGTTAAAAATGATAGTCACAATTTTTATTTTTATTTTATCATACGTTTAAATTTGTTAAATTACATGTTTCAGTTGTAATTTTTTTTAAAAAAAAAATACCAGTAGTCCGCTAAATAATTATACCGGACTCCTTGTATATCCACCTTCGAATTGCAAATAGAAACTCAATTTCGGTGCCTATCACCATTAACCCATCCCATCTAGATCATTCAGATGAGATTTGGATGGTCAGATTTATGTTTTTTAAACTGGTGATTTTTTTAAAAAAATCATTTTTGAAAATATATTAGTTCAGAGATTATCTTTATTTAAATTTTGTACCCATTAAAATAATTTTTTCAAGAAAATAAAAAGTAAAAAAAATTAAATTTAAACCATTCAGATGTGATGGGTAAATGGTGCCTATACGACATTTTATGGACCAAAAAAAATATTATTAATTTCTTAAATTTCTGGGGAGGGATATCGGAAGAACTGGGTGGGACTGGTTTTGCTTGAATGTCTTCGTCTATGAAATTAATATAAATTGTTCAAAAAAGTACTATAAAAAGAATTATTAAAGTTGAAGACAACAAAAATAATTGGAAATAATAAAATAATAATATCAAAAAGAAATTTCGCAAAAAGTTACATACGTCCCATTTAATTATAAATTTGTTTTTATGTGAACTAGCTAGCTATATTAAAAGTCTCATGCTCATGACCAATCAATAGTTTAGTTTCTTATTAAAAAAAAAAAAAAGTACTATTTAACTTCAAACGCTTACTTCTTTGACCTTGTATATGTCCTCAATCTATACACGCTCGAAAACAAACACACACATCCTTCATTTACAAAAAAAAAAAAAAGAATCAATCCCCGAACCTTATTTAAGAAATTCAAATTTTTACTTTAATAATATCTTATTTTAACTAAACTCAATTTATTACATTATTTTTATTTTTATTTTATTATTTGAATTACTGAATAAATTTAATATCCTCATGGAAACGAAAGTCGGTCCACGCAAGTCAATTTGGAGTCATGTTGAAGCAAATCTAATGCTAGATTCTATTCACGGAAAATAGGCCGAACCTGTTGGGTCAAACCGTTTAGGCCCAAATTTGCAGGGGTCAGATTTAAGCTTTTTGCATCAAAAGTGAAAGATGACTTAAAAGAACCAGTCCTACAAGATAAAGGGCCTTAAAGGGCTAGCCCCGTAGGGCCAGTGCTAGTCCTTTTAGGCCTGTATTTTTTTAAAAAAAAATTATTTATGTGATAATAATATTATTGACTTTTTATACTTTGTTAATGATGTTGCAAATATATAGTATTCTTACTTTTTATCTTTTTTTATAATTAAATTTCATTAGAACATCTTGTAGTAAGAATCCTAAAAATTAAAAACTTATAAAAGATATTTCTTATTTCATAAGTATTCTTACTAATTTTGTATTTTTTGACTTTTTTTTCTAATGATTGTTTTATTCATATCTTGTGTTATTTATTTTCTTGATTGATTACACTTTTTAAGACATATTTCTAAAAAGTATTTTTTATTTTGTCAAGTCTCTCATTAATTATTTGTAATTATGGTATGTGGACAATAGCTTACCTTAATTGTAACTTAGTGACTATGATTGTTTGTTGTATAATGTGTATTGTTCACACCTTAATTTTGACTACATTTATGTGTTGAATGAGGACTTTCATTGTTTTAATTTTATTTATTTAAAAAACTGAAATCGCCCTGATGCTCAAAGGCAGCTCCACTGTTCACACATGACTAAGAAATTGACTTGCTTGGAGGCTGATAAAGACTCTAATATGTGGCTTGTAGCTCTAGCTTCAATGCCTTAATAATTAGTATTTTAGAGACATAGTGATAAAGAAATGACACAGACGTGGAAGTATCTGACGTTTTATACAGAAAAAAGAAGCCGATTACGGACCATTGTGATAGCTGTGGTTACTCCTGTTGGAGCTGTGACACTTTTATGTTTGGCTTACTTTTTATTGAAGAATCAAATAAAGAAGATGCGTATGGCTTTTCTCATGCAAAAGTACTGTAAGTTCATTTTTATTCTATCTCTTTAGTACTCACACAGTTTGGCTAGTTAGCTAGAGGAGTGGCAATACTTATAGCATATACTTTAATATTTTTTGTTTCTTTGTCTATAGTTGGAAGCGAAAGCAACACTTTAGAGCCTCTGCAATTCAGTTTGGCTACTATTGAAGCTGCAACAAATAAGTTTTCAAATGAGACTAGTTTAGGTCAAGGTGGATATGGACAAGTTTACAAGGTTAGAAATGCTGTCAAAGTAAATATTATTTTATATTATCATTCCTATTTAATTTCACCATGATTTCAGGGCATTCTTTCAAATGGTCAAGAAATAGCTGTAAAAAGGCTTTCAAAAAGTTCTAGTCAAGGAGCTGAAGAATTTAAGAATGAGGTTTTATTAATAGCCAGGCTCCAGCATAGAAATTTGGTGGCCTTGCTAGGATTTTGCATAGAAGAGCAAGAGAAAATTCTCATTTATGAATACGTTCCCAACAAAAGTCTTGATTACTTTCTGTTTGGTTAGAATCTTCTAAACTCATTTTAAAACTTAATTGCAATTTTATATACGTGCTATTATTTATTTAAGTTTTGCTATCTCATACTTGTTAAAGGTAATTACTTATTTTCAATTATCTTTATTTAATTGTTTAGTTTATTCATTAACGACATATTTATGTCTAGGTTCGGAAAAGGGCAAAGTATTAAATTGGGAGGAGCGTTATAAAATTATAGGAGGAGTTGCTCGAGGAATTCTCTACCTTCATGACTATTCTCGAGTTAAAATTATACATCGTGATCTCAAGCCTAGCAATATTTTGTTAAATGATGAAATGAATCCAAAAATTTCAGATTTTGGCATGGCTAGAATGGTTGGAATCAATGAAATTGACAAGAATACAAGTAAAATTGTTGGGACATAGTAAGTTCTAAATTTTCCCTTTGAAACTCCTTACATTTGTTATGATATGCTTGAAACGGACATACATAAAATGTCCAAGTGTTGTGTTGCTTGTCATCTATTGGAAAAAAGATTCATGCTTGATATTTTTATTTTTTCAGCGGTTATATGTCTCCAGAATATGCAATGTTTGGACAATATTCTGAAAAATCAGATGTTTTTAGCTTTGGAGTAATAGTATTAGAAATTATTAGTGGACAGAAGATTACAAGTCATCCTAATCAATCTCATGGGCTCCTAAACTATGTAAGTTAATTATGATGATATCTTGATCTCACTAATATTTCTTATGTAATTCTTATAGAGAAATTATTTTGACAATATTGTATAAGGTGATAGAAGGGTACGGAGTGTGTAAAATAATTAAGTTTACTATAAATTGTTGCAGGCTTGGAATCACAGGAAGGAAGAAAAGGTTTTGGAGATATTGGATTCAAATCTAAATGAATCTGAATCACTTAATGAAGTGAATAAGTGCGTCCAAATTGGGTTGTTATGTGTTCAAGAAGATCCAGAAGCACGGCCTTCTATGGCTACAGTTGTTTCATATCTCACCAATGATTCAATTCAATTGCCATTTCCACAAGAACCTGCTTTCTTTCTGGAGGGCCAAATGGAGCTCAATACTGAAAGTAAAGAATCTATTAATGAAATGTCTATAAGTGACTTCTATCCTCGTTAGTACAAGGCTTTTAAAGAGGCCAGAGGAACTATTTTTATGTCTTTGTACCAAAATGAAGAGATTCAACATCTATATATGGTAATCTTGATATTATTATTATTATTATTATTCAGTACTGTATTTTCGATTACCGTTATATATACTTCATTTGGTCCTTAATGTAGAAAATAATTGGAGAGTTGATCTTGATTATTTAAGACCTTTTTTTCTTTCATATTTGTTCAATCTTTTCCTAACATGTCATATTAACTAACTTAACTAACATGTTTAATCTGATCAAATTAGCGAAATATGTCTTATATTAAGGATTTGAGAGAGTAACTTGTGACATTTCTTACAACATCTCAGCTCTTCATCACAGAGCCAATTTAGTCCTTGCTCCTCTATGTGAGGGATTATTCCTGTCTGAGATGCATGAGAAAAATTATTTTAATTCTTACCCATGTTGTATAACCTAATAATAGAAAGGTGATGATTAAAATAATTAGGTTTTCTTACTTGTTCAGCTTATATAATGAAGTGATTAAGTGCATCCATCCACATCAGGTTGTTTTGTGTCCAAAAAAATCCAAATGCAAAGCCTTTGTTCATGGCTTCAATTGCTTTTTATATCTCAGCAATGATCCAATTGTTCAGCTATCACAATCCCAGAGCATCATGCATTTTTTTGGCAATAAGTAAGGGGAAAAAAACCTAGACATTCAATTCCCAAGTAGAGGAAAACAAAAGTTGAGGACTCCTGGCTACAATGTATCGAAGAAATTATAACATCCAAAATTTTTAATATGGGTTAACTATGTTAAATTAGCTAAATAGTTGAAAGTACGAGGAGCTCAAGGGAAAAAGTACAATTATAAAAAAAAAAAAACTCGAAATTATATAGAAGTCTCAAAAAGTATAAAGAGATTTCTAAGTCATATTTGAGGCCTAGGGATACTACTATTTAAAATTTTAATTGTTCAAAAATGAATTATTGGCTAGAAAGCCTATGTCGGGTATGAATTTAAAGAGAAATAATTACTTAAAATTATTTAAGGGCCTAGAACTTTGAGGAAACATAATGAAATGTAATTTCGGCATCTAGAAAAATTATGAAGAGGTTTAATTCCCCAAAAATGGTACCAATAAAAAAAAAATAGAGATAAAATAGTAACTTTATTACCCAAAGTTTAAAAAGGGATTTAGACCGAGATTAAGCCCACATTAGAAGCCCAAAACGTGCTACCATGAGTAAGAGGATAAATATCAAAATGTGAAGATAATGACCCAACAAGATGAAATGACACAAAGCTTATGGAATAAGTTTTGCATGTGGGACCAGAAGCCTTGTTAAATTAATTTCCTTCACCTAAGACACCTCTAGCTGCTATCTTCTTCCTCATTTCCGATCAAAACCAGAAACATGTGAGAGAGGGAGTTGGAGACAGAGGAATAGGATGAAGAAGGAAGAGTTGGGTTTTCCTACATGCAAGATCACTTCTAAGCAAAGTAAGAGCCTAGATTCATACTCTACCTTTGTTTTTTGCATTTATTGAGTAGTTTTCAAGATTATGATGGTTGAAATTTGGTGGTTAGAGAGAGAAAATCAAAGAACAAGAGAAATAACTATAGTCAAGTGTAGCTTGAATCTTACATTGAAGATAAATGAAATTGCATGTGACTAGTGAGCTTGAATGTTGGGGTTTGATACTTTAGAGGATTAGAAAATGAACCAGAATATGTAATGTATGGGCAATGTTCTGAAAAATTAGATGTTTTTAGTTTCATAGTTGTAGTCTTAGAAATTATCATTGGAAGAAAGAATACATCAAGTCGTCATAGTCAATCATAATATGTTGATGAGCTATGGCGCTATATAAGTACCAATACTGGAAGTAATAAGGAATCAGGCTACTCAACTATTGGGGTGCCTATGAGTGAATTTTTTCCTCGTTAGTACTTACTACTGATTGAAACATATTTTTATCTTCTTTTTCATGATTAATTTAGGATTTTTAATATATTTTTAGGATATTATTGTATTATTAACACTGTTTTGAATTAGAGATATTTGTATTGAATTAAGTATAATTAGAAATAAAATTATCATAATTTGTTAATTATTCATGTCAATGATTTCTTGGACTTTTGATGCTACCTTGTGTTTAATTTTGCATTGTATGTGTTTAAAAAGATAATTTGAGATTTTGGAGGGTCAGAAGTAATATTTTAAATATTGAGAAAATAAATAAAAGGTCCCTGAATTTCTGAAAATTGCAATCGATGAATAAAAAGGACTAGAGAAAATTACATAAAAACCCATATTTCATTAAATTTACATTTGTCCTCTCAAATGATTAAAAAAGTTTACTCTAGTCCCTCTAAGAAACGTTTTAAATATTCAGATTGATCCTATTCAAAACTTAACCTTCTTTGGGAATTCGCGAGGGCGAGGTTTTGCTCGGACAGAGTTGCACCGCGGAGAAGAGTGGAGAAGGAGAACGACCTTCAAGCACTTTCGTCTTCTTCTTTCCTCGTCGACGGCCTTGCTTTACCTTCACTATAAACTTTTGTCGTGGGACATCCGAACTGAGACCAGATCTAGAAAGAGAGAGCAAAAAGAGAGAGAAAGCTCGGAACAGAGGGCGTTGTGGGTTGGATTGAGAGAGAGCATCACCACCTTCTCCTCCTTCCCGGCAAAGAAGACCAGCCTGAGATTATAGTGAGTGCCGCGGTGTTTGAGTGTAGAACGAAGAAGAGAGAGACAAAGAGCAGACCATTCTTGGATCTGACCACCACTAACTCTCTGTCCATACCACCAGAAGAAGCGCCGGTGAACTTTCCGGCTACCTTCTATGTTTTCATTCCACCACCATCAGCATCTCCTTTCTCTTTCTTCTTCTAGAGCACCGTCGGTGAGTTCTTTGCGATTTCCAGCTATGTTTGCAACTTTCCATCGAGATTCTTGAGTTTTCCAGTGAACAATTCCAGATTCTGGTGAGTTTATGAATTTTCCGGTGAGTGCTTAGATTCTAAGCTATGATTGGCAATGAGAGGCTGATTTTATTGCTGCTAGGTGATGGAGATGTATACTTGAGCTTAACGAACTACTTAGGGGAGTTATCTAGTTTAATTCCTTTTCTCATTTGTATATTTTGATTACCTAAGTTTTAGGAGTATCTTTATATATTGTTGAGACTTGATTACTGTCTGAATAGTCTTGTAGATTGAACTCATGATTGGTTTGGATTTTAATAGTTTGTTGGATTTATATATGTACTTTCCTTATTAATTTAATGATATTCATTATCCACGTGTTATTGTTAGATAGTATGATTGACTTAGATAAATTGAATATCGTGTTATTGTATTCATATCAAGAGGAAATAAAATATAGTTATCATTTTCAATTGCATATTAAGTGGTTTTAAACAATATCTCAAGAAGTAATAGTTAGCTATATTTGTAGGAGCTACTATTTTGAGAATATTGGACTCAAATATTATCTTGTGGTTTTTTTTAATACTTGATGAATTTTAACTCTTATAATCTTTTTAGCAAGGATAGTCACTTTCTTCATTACCAAGAACATTTGTCATTCATATTTTCAATTTCATAACGTTTCATTCACCATTTTTATGAAAATACCAAATACAATAGTTTGCATTTAATTAAATTGCATTCCTATTTTAGTTTATTAATTTGAAAAGCAAAAACCAAATTTTTCCTTTTTTTTTTTTTTATTGCAATTGCATGGTATTTGGATTACTTAAGAATCAATAAAAGGCTCCTCGAAAAGAAATAATGATCCTAGATTTACCTATATACATTCCTTGGTTAAGTTTTTTATTGTAGACCCCAAAACTAACGATAAAAGGCCTTTATCAAGTACCATGCTTTTATTTCTTCTATTTTACTCTACACAAATTGAGATACACAATTTGTACTGTACTATTGTTAATATTTTTTAGTAGTGTGATTATCGAGAGTCAAACTTTATGGTCCCTGTAATACATTGATGACATGTACGTTTTTTAAATTATTTTTTTAACAAGTATCCCAGAGCTTTATGTTAACAAATAATTTTGATCTTACAAAAAATTATTTTAATTTACTATTTAAATACTAAAATTAACGTGTAATTTTTCAAATATTTTTATATGTCATTTTTTAATTTTGTCTTCCCAAAAAAAGTTATGAGAAATGGTACTTCTGATTCCTAAGAAATAAAATGGCTTATATCTTTATTTTTCTTAAAAAAAGGTTTTAAAATGAGGTCCCATGAATTTATGTTTTATTCATAAATCTCAACTCGATACAATCATACTAATAAACCAATTATAAGAGACGCGACATAACTATTAGATAGAGAGGAACCAATATTAATGTTTCTGATATTTGCATTCTGCATTTGAAGGACGACGTACCACAACTTCTAAGACCCAACCACCACTTTCTACACTTGTTTTTGGCCTCTTCTCATTGACTCTATTTGGTTATGACAAAAAATTTAATTTGGAGGGAAAACTAAAATCCGTCATCTCCCTTTCCCTCAATCTAGACTAATTAAATAAGGAACCATTACCTACCAAAGGGGAAGACATTCCAAGTCTTATATAATGGAATTAGATTTATGATGAGTGGAAACTAATTGTTTGTGGTTTACGTCTCTTTTCCTTTCCATGAAGCTAACAACGTCAACAAAAATAGTTCAACGTAACGTTTATTTCTTTATTTTTGTTTTTGTTTTTTTGGTTGGCCAGTAGACGTAACGGTTGTTTCACCAACTCTATTCCAATCCATTCTCATATTTCTTAATCTTTTAGACGTCATCAATACCAGCGTCACCATCTTTGATTAATCTTAATCGTGACAGCATCATATACTGGTTTTTATATTTTGAAAGTTTATCCAATGCCTACCTAATTCTTTGACTAATCAATATCTTTACTTATATTATTGCTCATCATCTTTTAAATAAAACTCACTTTATAATATTACGCATAGTTACATTTATTAAGTTTATAATTAATTTATAGTAGTTGTTCAATCAATGTGTCAGTTTCCGGAGAAAATTATACCACAGTTGTGTGTGTGTGTTTAATGCCATAGTTTAATTTATATATAGGATATGCCATTAAATAATATTTCTCATTAATTATCTGTTGTTGAAAACAACACCTTCATTTAATTTCTCAAAATAAGGGGAAAACAAGTGAGGATGGACTATAGTCCCATTACTAGATACTTCATTTAATCCTTCTTGAAAGGCACCAACTACGTGAATCAATGAAAGGAAGTTAAGTCATTAAATTGGTCCAAAATTAATAAATGTTTCCAACTTTACCCCTACTTTAATTATAGGGATTTATATGAGTTAGTAAAAAATGAGGGTATAATATGAAAATAGTAATAAATTAGTTAGTTAGAGGTAGTTGGTGCCTTAGTTATAATAAGGACCATAACAATGGCTGAGCCAGAAATTGAAAATTGGGGGGGGTTCATGGAATCACATTTGAACCTCATAAAAATTTAAATATTTTCGTTTTAGTCCCTGAATGAAACCTTTGGTAGGGACTAAAGTGAGGCTGAATTACAGTTTTCTAAAACTATGGGTTCTTTTCTGTAATTTTGGGGGACACCCCTAGCCCCCCTAAATCTACCCTTGGACCAAAGGGAGAACTCCTCTGTTCCTATATACTTCCAAGGCAGAGATAGAATAAAATTTTTGGTTCTATTTATAAGGAAAAAAGAGAAAATTTTCATATGAATATATAGTTTTACCCTTTATTTATTATTGTATTGACTTTGTTTTCATGAGTATAATATGAAATATGGGTAAAATTGAAAAGTTGTTGAATTTTATGAAAGAGTTAATGAAGTTTAAAGTTTTACTAGAGGGGTACTACTATTTCATTATATTAGCGGATCAAGCTGGATTGGCTTTGGATCATTGTCAAAATATTTTTGAGATCAACTGCGGTGTAGTGTACATACGCTTTAATAAACAAAGTTGTGTAGATAACTGCTTTTGGAGACTTCTTCTCGGACCCGCTTTAGCGCGTTTTGCTTCTGTTTTTTATATTTCAACTGTAGTATAATGATATTGATTGGTACCTCTTTAAACTAGTTTGCTTATCCCTTATTTGTATCAATGCACTTTTCACTAAAATCATTTCCAATTAATATGACACTAAACAATAATAATAAAAAGTTAAGAGCTACAAGAAATCGGGATAAATCGAAATCAAATATTTATAGAATCGTAATGATTGAAAATGAACTAACACTACTTGTGGATGGAGCCACAGCCGATACATATTCACACTGTTTTTTAGCATCTCATTTTTCCTATTTAGGGCCCCCTCGGTATGAGGAAGATTTGAGGAGGGAAAGGAATTTAGAGTAGGGAAAGGAAGGGAAGGGAAGATTTTAAGGAATTTAGAGTAGGGAAAGGAAGGGAAGGGAAGATCTTAAGGGATGAGGGAAGATAACTTTTTTGGTAGGAAGAAAATGAAGGGGTAGTAGTTGGTAAAGAATCAAGAAATACCTATTTTACCTTTAAAAGTAATTAACACAAAATGAAAAGGAAAAATAATTTTTTTGCTAAAATATATTTTTTTAAAAAATTCTCTTATCAAGTTCGAATTTGTGTAAAATATTCTCCCACCAAATTTGAATATGTCTAAAATTTTTCTCACCAAGTTTGAATTTGTCTAAAAACATTTCTGCAAGTTCTAATTTGCCTAAAATATTCTCCCGCCAAGTTTGAATTTAATCTTATGTTCTTACATTATAAAAAAATATTTTACGAGGGGTAAATATGTCCAACAGTGTCACTATTGACGTGGGAGCTTAAGATCTCACTAATTTTGGTGGGATCTTATCTTTCTACATATATAAGGGGGGATTAGTGGGCCGGGGTGGGCATGGGAACTTGGATTCGAGAAGATTTGACACAAAAAATGTACTAAACAAGGAAACTTGCTAATCTTTCTTTCCCTTCCCATTTGAATCCGTGTACCAAACATGCCCTTAAAGTTTGTCGTTCTAATGCGGTTTGCCCTTTTATGACTTTTTTTTTTTGGTCAAGTCTTCACAACTTACAAGTATCTTTATCTTTTCACCGAAAATAAGCCAAGAGCATATTACTCCATATTAATATAAGAGCTAATTGACTTTTTTTGTTTGGGAGATTAAGGAAGGTAAGTAATGTAATATCCTAAATTTTGGGCCAAGGAACTTGAGGACAACCCTGTATCAGGCAGACGACTAGACATAGTTCAGTAAGTGTAGTGATAGTAGATTTTGGAAATATTATATGGGATTAATATTTCATGGACAAATTGAGGTTATAACTTTGGGCAAAAGAAGGTTATTTGAATTTTGCCTTAATAAAAATAATTAAGGAAAATGAAATGGTAATTAAGGCTATTATTTGTCAATTTAGGAAATTATTTGTTGATTTTGGTTAATAAGTAAATTTTTAAATATTTTTAAGGTTATTTTGGGGTTATTTAAAAATAGAGTTTGGATACTCTATTATTATTGTCATTTTTGAAATAATAGGAGGAAAGAGACAAATTGGAGACATATGCACATGTGTATGCATGGCTTATATTGCTCCAAGTAGCCAAGAGGAGAAATACAAAGGAATTGTCAAAGTTGATGACGTAGCCAAAGAATAAGGCCATATAATTTCATCTTATACCCTAGGAAGACACATGTCATGCTAGGGAATAATTATATGTCTAAATAATAAGATATTTTGTGCACATAATTGAGCTAAGAAGAGATGACACAAGGCTTCATAATGAAGCCATACATTTCGATCAAAAGGGAAAATTCCATGGAGATTAAAACTTATCTTATGTAATAGGATAAAAAGATAATTAAAGGGCCACAAGATGTCACATCATGTGGTGGGTGAAAATTATGGAAGATAAAGGTGCCAACAATGCAAGAAAAGAAGAGGTAAAAGAGCAACCAAAGAACAATAAAAGGCCACATCACATGGTAGGTAGATTATGTGCATATAAAAGTGCCAACAAGGCAAGTAAAAAGTAAAGAAAAGGAGTGGTAAAAGATCAACAAAGAAGTAGGTAAAAATTATGGAATTACATGAAGCCAACAAAGCAAGTTTGAAGGGAGTAAAAGTGATGATTCTACCCTCCCTTTCACCATAAATTTCAGCACACTTGAAGAGGGACATGTAAGCTAGTATTTTACCACATGTTAAGGTAAATTTGGAAGTCCCTAAAGAGGCCATATTCGGCCAAACATAAAGAAAGGGAAGAGAGAAGGTAAAACATGTAAAAAGGAGAATAAAGTAAGGGTAAAGTAGTCAATTAGCATAAGGGGCATATGGGTCATTAGCCTCAATTATAAAATACCATCTAGCCCCTCTTACTTATGTAATTTTCATCCAAGGGGCTAGGGAAGAAGAAGAACACCAACAAACTTAGTGAAAGGAAATGAAGAAGGAGGAAGAGAAGATCAAGAAGCTAAGGTAAGAAGCATGTCTTGAGTTTCTACTTCTCTTCTTCATAGTTTAACCTCAACAATTATGAGTTTCATATGGGAAACTAATGCTCATAATGTTTCCTAAGGCTTTGTTTGCGAGTTTGGAGGGGAAGGGAAGGAAAGGAATGCAAGGAGAATGAAGGGGAAGGGAAGGAAGGGAAATGGAGGATATTCCCTCCCCTTGTTTGCGAGTTAAAAAAATAGTGAGGGAGGAAGATGGAGGATTAATTAGCTACATTTACCATTTTGTCCCTTTCTTTAATAACTAATATAATTATTATACTTTACAAATAAATTTAAATTTAAATTTTCTAAAAATTATTTATGTAAATTTAAATTTATGTGGTGTTGTGGCGGCCACCACCGCCGGCGGCCGACCACCACCATCGCCGGCGGGCCGGCCACCACCGTCGCCGACCACCGCGCCGGCTAACCGGCCGGTAGTGGGTGGCCGGCCGATGGCGGTGGTGGCTGGCCGCCGATGATGGTGGTTGGTCGGTGTTGGTGCGGTGGTGGTGGTGGCGGTGGTGGCGGTGGCGCGGCGGCGGTGGCGGTGGCGGTGGCGGCGGTGGCGGCGATGGCGGTGGTGGTGGCGGCGGTGGTGGTGGCGGCGAGGGGTGGCGGCGAGGGGGGTGGTGCCGATAGCGGTGGTGGTAGGGTGGTGTGGTGGTGGTGAATGAGGGTAAATAAGTAATTAACTTATTTGCCCTCTTAAAACCCCCATATGGGGGAACTCTATTTTTAGAAGGAGGAGGGTTTTAGAGGATTTGTAAAATCCCCTGATTCCCTCCCCTCCTATTTTTAAAACTTGCAAACAAGGGAAGGGATTACCAAAACCCTCCCTTTCCTTTCCTTTCCCTCCAAAATAGAACTCGCGAACATAGCCTAAGGGAAGGCCGAAAGTTAGAAGGAAAGAAATGAAGACCAAAGGATCTCTCAAGTGCAAGTAAGTGCGTGCATGATTTTGCGCACTTTTATATGTTGTTATTTTGAATTAATCTACTCTTATTTTGTAGATTTGAAGATGAAGATGCCATACAAAGACTTAGTATGAATATTTAAGGATAAATTAGGCCTTAATATGAAGTAAAAATGCCAAAACTTACATAAAATCATAAGGATTAAGAAGATAAAATAAGTTCCCAATGATGATGGTAATTTTGACCAAACCAAAGCACCAAGGAGAAATATGATTTTGGTTGTTTTGACCTTCCCAAATTGTTTAGAATGGAAAATGGAGTGGGATTAAGGTTAATTAATAATTTATGGAAGCTTAATGACTAAATTAAGGAAGTTACAAAACTGTCCAGTGGAAAATCCTGTTAGACTAGTAAGCTTATGACGTGTTTTGAACTATGCAAATGATGTCAAATAATTATGAAATTTTCCATAAGTGAAGAGGACATCATAAGCTTTAATTTGATAGGTAATTTGTTATTTTAGGAGTTATGTACAAAGAGTTATGCATTTTTGAAGTTGACCCTTAATTCTGAAGCATGAACATGGACAGCAAAGGTATTTTTGTAAAACTGGAAGAGCACGTATTTTTATGGCTAATTTTGATATTTTTATTTGAAAATAGACATATCAAGAGTCATTTAGACTTTGGAATCGCTTGAGGTCGATATGCGGACAATTAATTATGACTTTTTCAAGATTAGTAATAAATTCTGGAAATTCTGAGAAAAAAATCTGAAAATGATAGTGAAAAGGGTAAAAATGGAAGTTTTGGTGTTTTTATAAGTAATAAAGGACTTTTTAGCTAAAGAAGAATTAAACGGTAATTAATTCAAGTATTATTTGAATTAAGAAGAATTTTAGAAGTGATTAATATTATTTATAATTATAGGAAGGGTCGCCGCCATGAGCTTTTAAAAGAAATTTGGGAGTGATTATTAGTCTAAAAATGTACTAGGTAGTAACTCTAATCTCACATACTCATATATCTGTGTATGTATGTTTGTACCATGATTGTGGATCCGTCTCTGGGACACGCGTTTATTTGCATTCAGTTGTTGTTTTCTCTGCACTGTGGATCCGAAACTTGTTGTATGCTTTGTAGTCATCGCTATGTGCGTATATGATTGCTAGTTCCAGGAATTTTTGTGTGCATTAGGGGCCTTCTTGTGTCTTGTTTCTTGCGATCCAACTTATTTGTGTGCATTATGTGACTGTGCATATACTGAATGCTGTATTGTTTATTTTCATGATTGTGGGTAACTATCATACATTGTTTATGCATTGTACTTGAGATTAATATGTTACTTTGGGATCTTTCAGGAGTTCAACCCCTGTTGCTACCTATGAATTGTACAACATATTGGACGTAGCTCCTAGGATAAAGTGGTAGACATTAACAAATGTGTTACACACCTACCAGCCTTGCCCTTTCGAGTGGTGGGTAGTGTGGTCCTTTACTTTTATTTAATTCTAGCTTATATTTCCCCAGTTAATTTACGACACACATCAGAGTATAAGCAGCAGAGCACACACCGGTTTGGACAAAAATATACTGATAAAAATACGGAAGGATAATTTTTTTTCCTGGAGGGATCAAAATACACAATCATCTGGATAATGGTGCCTGACCGGTCAAAATAAGATAATACAGTCATCCGGTAATCAAAATAAATATCCAAAAATAACAGTCACCAACAATCCACCTCCACACTACTCCGGAGACTTACCTCTGTCTCCTTGCTCCGGTCTCGATGAACTGCTAGAGGGCTTAAAAGGGGCTGGGATTCAGAAATTGAATCCCAAAGTAACCGTTAATCTCATATAAAATGTATAAATAATGCATGTAAGAAAAATCATAAATAAACAAATACAACATAAAATTCAGTATCAAGGCACACAGTCAAACTGAAGTAGCGATCCCTAATAGCACACAAAGATAGACCGCAGGTGGTCCTAATAGCACACAGCACAGACCACCGGGCACGGCACATAGCATGGCCCTTAATGCACACAGCATGTTCCGGTTCCATAGCCTTGGAGATAAATGACAACTAAATGTATGCAATTTTAAGGTAAAACATACATACACAAGTCACATAGAGTATATGAGTATTAAGGTTACTACCTGGCAGTCGACTACATATAAAAATTAACCTTCCCGATGCAAAATATCACAATTATCCCTTAGCTTGACCTTTGATGTTCTTAGAATTTCTTCTTCCTTATTTACCAAAATTTTCAGCCCCCCTTCATGAACACTATAAGAAGACATATTTTTGGGTCAAGAAGAGTTGCAAAAGGAAGCTTAGAAGAGATGGAAGAGATTACTTAAGGTTTACCTATTGAATCCTTGAGTTCTTCCTTCTCCTATTCTCTTAGAAATTTCCAACTCTTCCTCTTTCCTCCTTTTCTTGCGTGCTGGCTCTTGTGTGGGAAGAAGTGATTCAATGTCAATTAAAGGGTCCAATTCAGCTAAATTAATGAAGGGGAAAATTGACCTCCAACTAGCCCAATATTTACTACTTTGCCATCATGTTAAGATCCAACCATTTAGTTGGAATATGTTTGGCCATTTCCTTCTTCTTTTCCCTTAGTTTGGGCCAAAATTTTAAGCCTCTCTTAAGATGATTTAGCCCACTTTGTTAACTTATAACCCATGCTTATGTGCCTATAAATTCTAAATAATTATAAGACATACGGCACAATTTCATTGAAATTATAATTTTAACCTTGCTTCAATTTTTTTTCTCTTATTTCCTAAAAATACTCATGCAACTTCTTCTCATCCCTTTTTGGCCAAATTTATTACACATAAACAAGTAATTCCATGACCACATCTTATTTCGATTATTTCACGCAATAACTGATATTAATCAACACATAACTTGATAAAAAATTCATATATGCAAATAACTTCAAATTAATGCACATGAAAAATGGGGATGTTACATTTCTTCCCCCGTAAAAATAAATTTCGTCCACGAAATTGCTTATACATACCTCATAGTCCTGGACATGAACTCCTGAGGATCTTTGTTTCGCATATTGTCAACCGTCTCCCACGTAGCCGCTCTAGGAGATAATCCTCTCCAGACCACTTGATTGAACCATATTTTTACATTATTTTTGGATCATTAAATTGGGATTTATGATGCATTTCACATTAGTTATTGAGCTTAAAATGATGTTTTGTGATAAATTGAGATTAACAAAGTGAATACATTAATTTAGGGTTAAAAGGGCAAAATTGTCTAAAAAATGTAATTACTCTTAATTATTGATTTTTATGAGAATATTTGATGTTAGATTAATCGGTTTAAATATGTGGTTGAAGGAATTAAATCAAATTTGAAAATGAAAGTTTAAACCAAAATTATAAAAGTTTCAATTTCGTCCCGAGAACTTTTAAACTTTGCACTTAAGTCCCTTGCTGAGAAACTTTTAAACTTTTCAATCAGGTCCCTACAGCTAAACTCAGCGTTTTTTGGTGTTTTGTGAATTAGGTCAGCTTATGGCAATTAAATGTGGAACCCGACAGATTGAAACCAGAGACCCGTGAGCTGAAGGAAGGATCCGACAAAATTAATGGAGAGATTGAAATAGCGCCGCGTATTCACACTGGAGATGATCCATCGACTTCATTCCTTCAATCGACCCTTCTTCCTTCCTTCCTTCCCTTTCTCCATCATCGCCGGCGACATTACTTCTCCTCCTCCGTCACCGGCGACCTTCGACCCTTTCCCACCGTTAACCACCTCCATTCTCACCGGTGGTGAGAACCAGCAAACACACTAGACGCTTGCACTCCACGCTCTACCTTTAATTCTCCATTCCATCATTCAATCATCTTCACGCCATTATCGTTGAACCTCCATTGACGCACACACGAGCTTCACCACCTTCAGACCTTCATTCTTCTTTCCTCCCTAGCTTAAGCCTCTACCCTCACCATACTCCCATCACCTTCATTTCTCTTCTTCTCGGAACGACCTTCACGTTTGCAACCTTCGACCCTTCATTCTTCCACCTCCTTCATAATCTTCCTTCACCACTACTCACCAACACTCTCTCATCTTCATCCTTAAATCTAAATATCCTCCCGTTCATTATTTCCATGGCCGTTGGGTTGAAGCTAGTTGGAGAAGAATTTAACATCATGTGTGGTGAGCTCCTTTTTCTCTTGGTGGTGGATATTGATTTGAGTTCCAAAGCTTCAAAGGGGAGTTAATTTGTTCATTCTATTAGTCTAGATTTATACATTTAGGTTGCCTAGTCTTAGAAATCATTGTGTATAAATTATGGAACTGAGATTAATGTTTATTGTCTCTGTTAGATTGATAATTGTGATAGATTTTGGATTTTGCAATGTGAAGATTACATTTGTTTTAATTTCTTGTGGTTGCAATGAGATTATATTAATTAGCGTGTTATTGTCTAGTTAATGTGGTTGATTTGTGCCCTTTGAGGGACTGTTATGTACTCAATTTTAAGAAGACTTACGTTGCATAATTCCAATTTTAATTGCACATCAAATGGCGCCATTGCCGGGGAGCTAAGTAATTGGCTCCCTAGGTAATCTAATTGTCAAATTCACTTTTGACAAGGGGTTTCTCGTGTGAAGCTTGTTAGTATTGCATTTTTCATTTTTCATTGCACATATTTTTGGATTTTTTGCATTTAGGTAGCTTGCATAGTATTCATTGCATTATTGCATTGTTTTGACTTGGTAGCTTCTGTGTGGTGTGTCTGCATTAAATGTGATATGATGTTGAGCTTAATTGTTTAAATTCACCATGTCTCCAAGTTAATTCATAGGATACTTGCAATTTTTATTTTATTTTATTTTTGAGATTTATTTTTTCTCTTTCTTTTGCATTTGCATTTGCATTTTCTTAAATTCATTTTCTTAGTTTTTATAGTTTGTAGTTAGATAGCTAGTGATCTTGTGATTTATTGGGAATCAAATTTTTTTGAACTTTCATGGCTTGGTTTACTGGTAATTCAGATTCACCATTTCAATCCCATTCTTTTGTAGGAGATTCGACCGGAAAGGAAGAGTCTATCTCTCAGAGAATCGATTCCATTCAACAAACAATACGGGCTCTTCAAGCTAACTTGGGCATTCAAGATAAGAATCCAATTGGTCAAGAATGTCGTGGTCCATTTCACCACCCATACCATGAACCTTATCACCAACCCCCATTCCAACCTAATTGCCCACCACACCCACCGTGTAGGTCATACCATGAGCCTTCATCACCATACAACCGCATGCCATACCATGGACCCCCTCCTCCATTCCATCCCACTTCCCGACCATGTCATCCATCTCGTGAATTCCTAAACCCGTTTGAGCCACCTTCTGAACCTCATTCTCAACCATGTGCACCAAACAGAAAACCTACCATTCGTGAAGTCCTTGCAAAATTGCAAAATCAAGTGAATCAAACTGTAGATGAGAAGCAGTCAAACAAGGCCAACTTTGACCATCAAATGGACTCTATAATGAGATGAATGGAACATCAAGAGAAAGAGAATGAGAGAATGGAAAAGGAAATTGAGCGTCTCACTCAGCAATCACAAGTGTTGAAGACGAATTTCCAAGAAAATCCTCTTCTCATGTTCACACATACAAAAGAAGTGGAGCAACTAGAAGAAAGCAATGACAAGTTGGAAAAAACAATGGAGTGGTCTACACAAGAGTCTTCTATGTGTCATACTCCACAAGACACTCGCCCACCACATACACTTTCATATGAGCGAGCCACTCTACCATGCCCCGAACATCAGTCCCAACCCTCTACTCCTCAACTTTCCAGACTTGATGCCTTCCTCACCTTGCCATACATGGATGCTTAAACCCTTACCTTAAGAAGAATGTATGACCAACTAAAGGTCTGACATCAATTTTTATTCAATCTCAAAGAGGCTCGCCTCGTGGCTTTTCTGAGGAAATGGAAAAGGAAATGGAGGGCATTGAAAAATTCATCAAGGATTTTGTTCATCATGTGCTATGGATAAAAACCGAAGGAGAAGAAGGAGCTCCATGGTCATGTACCTTCAATGATAATGGGAAAACCGAAGAGCAACACCTAAAAGCCACTTTACAAGTGGAAATTTCCAATCCTTTGGTACCTCTTCCCATACAAGCACAAGAAGTGGAGCAAGTACAAAAGAACATTGAAGAGTCTTCTCTACCATTTGGTAATGCTCCTATCCTAATAGAAGTAGACTCTTCTACTACTTTAACTAATGAAGCAATTCATGATTTGAGTGATGATGAGGTCGATGGGGAAATTATTGTTGAATCCCCTCAAATGTTTGAAAATGTAATTGCTCAAACCGTTAGTTCTAGTAGTAGTGATTCGATTGTACTTGTTGATGATTGTGCTCTTACTTCTTTGTGTGATGCTTCAATTGTTGAAAATGCTTCTCTTCATAGTACTAGGGATGATTGTGGTACATTGAATGAAATATTTTCATGTTCTTGTCCGGAATATCAAATATGTGTAGACTGTTATCATGAAAAAAACCACTTGCTTGTTGAGTTTCAAAAGAAAGCATTTAATGAAGTGGTTGATTCTACCATTGATCATAATGCACTCTCTTGTACTATTGATGATAGTAAGCATGTCAATTGTGAAAAGGTTGAATCTTGCATGGATGACAATGTGGTTGATCTGTGTGAAAAAGACCACAGCCAAGAAAAAGATCTTTATCTTGATTCTAGTGAATTGCATGATAGTTTGATAAGGGAAGATTCGATTGTTTTGATTGATGATATTACAAATGAAAACGAATCTTTCCATATGAATCTTTCTTGTGATTTGCCACCCGATATAGACAAGGAAAATGATTCTTTTAAAAATTCAAAAGTTTTGGGTGGTAACAATTTGAAAAATTCTCTTTCTTCTTCCACTCTTTTGCCTTCCATCTCTTGTGATTGCAATGATGATGTGGTGTGCCCCAACACTAAGTTGGATTCCGCACCTTCCCTTTTGCAAACACAAGAGAATTTTCAAAATAGAACTGCTTGTTTGACTCCTACTTATGGGAGTAATATTGATTTCCTTGGATGTGATAGTTACTTGGAGAGTTTAAAACTTAACATGCCTTTAATTCACTTGAAATCTCTCCATGTTTCTATTTTTGGATGGGATACTACTATTTGCTTGTCATCTTTGCAGGCACATCATTGGAAATGTAATAGCCCCGAATAATAATAATAATAATAATAATAATCAATATTGATATTTGAACTATTTATTGTAGTTTGGTAGCAAAGAGAATCTAGTGGCTTAGTGGTGTCGTGGTCTTTCTATGTTCTTTGTATTTTTAGTGCGAATCTTAGAAGTGGTACCAAAATATTTCTTTTATGTGTTAACCCCAAAAATTACCGAATTTCCCTTTTGTACATATAACGTAATGGCTCAAGAAATAAAACAAATAAATAAATTACAATATAATAGCATAATCCGATTATATATTTATTATTTGTTGTAATTGGGAGTCAAGATAAGGCTTGTAGCATGATGGTATGAGTGGTCGAGGTCCTTTCGGTGCCGAGTTCGAATCCTTACTAAGACAAGGTGTGGTTTTTATTTTTGTCTTAGCTTCCCTAGAAATTACCAAAATACCCTTATTTAAAAAAAAAAAAAAAAAAAAGGGGGCCGTAACTTTCTTTAAACGCCCGAATGCAACGTTGAAACGGGGAGAATAGAAGCTTCGTGAACCCTAGCCTCCTTCTTTCATCTCTATCCCTCGCCTTTTCCTTGCCGCCGTTGGTTCCTCCCCCGTCGCTTGAAGCCGCCATTCGTCACCGGCGTTCGTCTCCTCCGGTCAAGACTTTATTCTTGTTTCTTTTTCTCGCTGTTCTGTTTCGCCTTGCCTTCCTCCTTCGTTGGTTCGTCCGTGGGCGTTTTGGTGAGGGGTTAAAGGAATCTTCATCTTCTTATGCGTTTTGGTGCAATATGGCATGATTGTGTGGGTATGCTTCATCTATCTATGGTATTTATGAAGATTTAGAAGTGCAGCATTTCTTTTATGTTGGTTCTATTTATTGCTTTGTGATTTTTATAAATTTAGGATTGAGGAATAATTTCATTTTTGCTGCTGGTTGGTTAAAGAAAGTAGGTAGTTTGGAGGCTATTCTAGGTGGGAGGAGTATTGGAAAGGAGGGACTTCAAGGGTTCTTTTTTCAGGTTCATTGCTGATATTTTCCCCCTTCTTTTCTCGGGTTGTCGGTTTTGGGTAAGGGGGATTTATGAATCTTCAATTATTCTTTCAGTTTACTATTCATCCGTGCTTGTTGGGTGGTGTGTGGGTTGAAGTTGCAATGTTTCACATTTTGTTTTTGTTGTGACTACATGGTATGCTATTTGGACATTTAAGGAAATAACAATTAGATTGAGGCTAATAATTTGTGGTCATAGAGATTGTTTGAGTTAATTTGAAGGACGCAAATGAGATGTTGCTAAATGATATAGAATTGGAATTTAGTTGGTTTAAGATGGATAAGTCTATTTTGCTTTGTAATGTGTAATTTGACTTGGGGGGTAATTTCCTTTTTCCTCTTGAGGGAGTGGTAGTAGTTATAAGTTCAAAGATACAAAAAAATATATTATGGTGTGAGTTTTGGTTTTCCATCTAAATTCCTATATCTTTGGGAATTAAAAGTTGAAGGAAAGCAATTAAAGCATTGACGTAAGAAACTAAAGAATTGTTGTAAGTTATGTGTGTATATGGTTATTGTAGTGGGGAAAAATGGAGAATTTTACTAGATAAGATACTATGAAAATTTTATGTAAAGTTATAGTTGAAGTAATGATGAATTTGTTTTGTATATTAGGAGAGGAAGAGCTGAGTAATTTAGAAGCCGACAGATTGGAGAAAGAGGCATAAGTATAATCATTGTAGGTGAGTGAATAACGTCCCATTATCATTTTTATAAACGATATTTTACTTGCTATAATTTTATTAAATTTTCAGCTTTCTTAAGTATAGTTTCTTCAAGATAGATTTGTTGAAGTTATATCAATTACTTATTGTTATTTATATATTTAAATGAGGTTAATGGTTTATAAAATTTTCTCGTTTATGAATTTTTATGTAAAGAATTGATAAGAAAAGTTATGAGATATTCTTTGCAAACTTTCATATTGAGATGGTCTTATACTTGAAATGCCCTTGTGCAAGTTGCTATTATATGGAAAGACTTTCAATTGATAGAATTGGGAAGAAATGTTTTGCGACTTTTGTAAACTCTCATGCTGGGGTCTTCTAATACAAAATATTCTTTTTGAGTTCTTATCATTAGAGGAAAATATATTTGTTTGCTATTGATAAATTAGCCCCAGACATGCTTGTAAATATTTTTGAGAGGACTGAATACGAACCGGTTACTAACAAAGCAAGATCGTTAGTCCTTGGTGCACCATGGTTAACTCGAGCTCGTTTGACATTCGTGAGTACAGTACTCACGCTTGATATTCGTGGGATTCATTCTCACGCTTGTTATTCGTGGGTTTTGTACCTGCGCTTGTTTCGTGGCTTCGATCCACGCTTGGTTATTTACCCTCGTGGACTGTGTGTCCACGCTTGTTCTCGTGGCTTGATGCTGCGCTTGGTTATTTACCCTCATGGACTGTGTGTCCATGCTTGTTATCCGTTCTGTTGAAGTCCCATGAGAAGTTAGAACTTGTGACTTATTTATAAACTAATTTTGAAGGGGAAAAAATGTTTTATCACGTACCTGGTATTATTCATTTAATGATCTTTTATACATCTTTAATTATGCTTACTAATAAACTTTTATATAAAGTTCTATTGTTTATTCATGATGATATGATATAGAATTGTGATTCATTGCCATATTGTTTTTTATTGGAAGATAGAAATGTTTAAATTATATTCTTATGCATTTTATTAAATTCTACAAATGGGACGTTATTCACCGAAAAAATTTGTTTTGGTTCAGATAGCAATGCTGACCCCGTACTTGCTGTTGAGCATTGAAGAGCCCTCTCAATAATTTAAAGTTCATTGGCTCCTTTTGATAGTGCTGCTATGTGATGCAATCATAAATCCATACTTTTGTATTGTTACTATAGCTAGATGCTCCACGTAGTCTATAGGTAGGATCCCCTGTCTTTCCTTGTAAATTGGAACATATGTACATGTATATGCTATAATGTAGTATAGCTCCGAATGTAATTATGAGTATTATTTAATGTCCGTATATAAGTCTAAGGCTTAAGGAATGTGAGTCTACTCAAATTCTGTGCCGGTCACCCCTTAGTTTTCAGGGCGTGACAGGAAACATCCTTTGTGGAACCGACATCCACCATACATTCTTGGACCTCTTCCAATTGATCCTGAACCACCTCCACCAAGGAAATTCAATGCGGGAGAAGAATTTTTCAAAGACAAATGCATGATTCTTATCTGGGATGAGAACTTCTCCTTCAAGTGACTTAAGATCTTCTAACCCAGGTTGTCGCTTTCCTCACTTATTTTCTTCCTAATTTCTATGAATTTTGGGCTTAATTGTTGTGTGAGGAAGATAAGTGTGGAGGAAGGACACAATCCAGTAGAAAAACTAGAAGTAATTTAGTTTATTAAGAAAAATAAGAACCCCCTATGTATGCTTTGCAGTTTTTGGCCCACTACCCTACTTGATTCACATTTGTCCATTGAATTTCAACTTGTTTATCATTCACTTTAAAGTGATTTTTCACATTGAGGACAATGTGTTGATTAAGTGTGGGGGAGGGGAATACAGTTTGAATCTCAATTAATTGGTTGTTTTAAATGAGAAAATGCCTAAAACTAGAAAAATTTTCAAGAATGACTTGCATTAATGCATGTCCTAAGTGGTAAAGGGTCACATTTGCCACTTTGGAAGTGTAATTTGTGACAAATTCTTTGAACACTACTACAAAAATGTGATATTACTTCCCCGCAGACGTCCTAAATAAGAAATAGGTAGTAACAAATGAGGCCAATGGCAATCTTGTAATTATATACAAGGAAAATGAGCCTTCAACATCCCGAATAATTGTTCAGGACTTCTGAAATTAATTTTTGACATCCTAAATTTTTTTTAAGGATGCTTTAATTGCCTTTGGCGCCATGGTATGTACTTTTTTTTGAAAAAAAAATCAATTTTGGCGACGATAATTTTTCAAGACGCCGAAATCTGCTAAAAAATTTGGCGCCGGAGGAAATATGGAAGAATATTTTGTTTGCGCGCCATATGTGTAAAAAGTAGGACAATAGGCGACACGAAACATGTTTCAGTCGCCTATATATCTATTACAAAGAAGAAAATTGCCTTAAACCGAGACGGAGCATTGAAGGGACATAGGGTTTTTTTTAAAAAAAATTGTTAAAAAATTGTCTAAAATAGGCGATTCGATAATGTTTCAAGACGATCGAAATCTCGCCAAAAAATTTGGCGCCCGGAGGGATATTTTGTTTGCGCGCGGAAAATTACCAAGCATTGAAAAAAATAGGCAACCTTTGAACAATAATCAGTCGCCATTTTCCAAAAAACATGCGACGATACAATTTCGTGTCGCCTATATATGTGCCAATTAAAAAAAAATTTGCCATAAACCAAAACCGAGCTTGAAGGGACATGTTGTTTTAAAAAAAAAAAAATTTAAAAATTGTCAAAAATAGGCGACCGAATGGGTTTCGTGTCGCCTATATTTGAAAAAAAAAGCGACCCGATCCATTTTCGTGTCGCTTATTATTGAAAAATAGGCGACTTGAAATTGGATCAAGTCGCCTATTTTTCAAATATAGGCGACCAAGCCCATTCAGTCGCCTATATTGGATAACTAGAGGGACATGTTGTTTTTTTTAAAAAAAAAAATTTAAAAATTGTCAAAAATAGGCGACCTGAATGGGCTTCAGGTCGCCTATATTTGAAAATAGGCGACCTGATCCATTTTTAGGTCGCCTATTATTGAAAAATAGGTGACCTGAAATTGGATCAAGTCGTCTATTTTCAAATATAGGCGACCTGAAGCCCAATCAGGTCGCCTAAAATCTCCCATAACCCTATTTTGCCAACCCACGAAGTTATTCTCTTTTATTTTCAAAGTTTCGACTCCTCTGCTTCCCTCGTCGCCGTCAAAAACCCAGTTGATATCTAGGCTATTTCCGTCATCTTCCCTCATCGCCGGCGAACCCTATCGACTCAGTCGCGACTGTCCGTCGTTTCCTCCGTCTTCTCTCTTCTCGCGTCGTCATTGTCGACCTCGTCTCCGCCGCGTCCCCCCCCTTCTCATGACGATCTCTACGGTACGCTCGTAATTCTTTTCTTTTCTTTTTTTATTTTTGCTTGTTGAACATCTAAAACATGGGATAAGGAGGATCACTATGACTATAGCTCTTGGTAAATTTACCAAAGATGAAAATGATTTATGAGATATTATGGATGACCGGTTACGAAGGACCGTTTCGTTTTGTACGAAGGGGACGCCGACTATCCCTTGGAGTCGATCGTGGCTCGGCTTTAGGTAAATATCGTTTGAAAGGTTAGGTAGGAATCGGCGGGCTCGCCTTTAGGTAAATATCCCTAGGAGTTACGAGATGAAGTGGTTACGAGACCATTGGTCATGTAAATACATGTAAAGACAACCACCATCTTTTTTTATGACGTGCATGTGGTGTGTATGATTATTGTAAATTTAAATGTCTATTTGTTATAAGGATTCCAAGTTATAGTGCTTCATGGATGTTTGAAGCCCGTCGTGATCCCATTTGATGAAGTGAATTTGGAATTTTTTTTTTTAAATGATATGTGGTGTGTATGATTAATGCATGATAGTCAAACCAATGTCATTTGGAAGATTTGAATTGTGGCTCTATGTGGTGGATTTCCCGGACCAAGAGGATTATGTTTTTTGACATGTGTCAAGTGTGTCATTCTCCACAAATTCTTAGAATAAAAATCTCACATTATGATAGTGCGAGGAGGAAAAAGGACTGAATTCATTCACGAAAAACATGCAATGGTCACATTACGGTATGTATAATTCCCCGCCTATGCCACGTCACTACTAATTTCTCTTTCTTCTAACTAACTCGAGCAATTCCCTACTATTATTTACTAGAAAGCCCCCTCGTAGAGATTACATATATCACATGGCGAGAAGCTATAGCGGCGAAGACAAAGAGGATTTTGATGGTGCATTCTTGTATTGTTGCAATTACATTAAATCTTCCCTCTTTTTCAAAACACACCAATTTTTCTTAAAAATAAAAAGGGTCTATGAGTCTTGCAAAATTAGGGTAAGTCTACATAGTATTTAGTTTTATTTGTGTTCATGTTGCTTTTAGTTTCAAAACACACCACTTTAATTTGGTAGACTTGTTACTTCAATAATAGACTTGTTACTTCCTCACCGTGCCATATCCATGCTTTCTTCTCATGCTTTTGTAATGGTTGTTTTATTGCTAGGAAATGGAACAAATCGGTGTTGGGGGATTTAGTTGATAAATATTGATCTTATACCGACTACTTGTTTGTGACTTGGCCACGACAACAACCCACAAGAGCTTGAGGGGTCCTAGGGTAGGTATTTTTAATCATGTTGCTTTTGTCATACAATTATTCCCTCTCATATGTTATATCCTAAGTTCAATGTTAGTTTGAATAATTCTAATGTTGTCTTTATTGTTGTTGTCTTTAGGTTGACTAGAGCAAATAAATTTCAAGGAGAGGAATTTAAAGTTGAGGAAATTATAGTTAAATATTGTTTTGTTGTTGATGTGCATTGAACTAGGTAATCTTTGTAGTATGGATAATGATGCTTAGATGTCCATAATTTATATTTTATGACTTAGACAACTTAGATATATTTTAGTTTTTTGTATTGATGAAATTATTGGATTTAATAGCTGATATTTTCTAAATTGCCTTAGTTAGTAAGTTTTGTTGAATTAAGTTGAAATGGTTTGTTGTTGAAATTTTGGGATGTCTGTTTGTTGAGGGGAAATGCCGATTTTTTTACAAGATTGAGAAAAAACCATGTCGTTATTGAAATTGTTATGAACTTGATGTTGTTGGAAATGTCTTAGGTGATAAGAAAATGGGTCATAGTTGGATGAATGCTTTGAGAACTAGTGAAGAATATGAGAATGGGGTGGAAGAGTTTATTGAATTTGCTAGAAGGAATGTGGCTACAAAAAATGGGATGTACTATTGTCCATATGTTAATTGTTTAAATGGGGTTCGAAGGGATATTCTTGATATAAGGGACCACCTAATTTGTGATGGAATAAACCTTCGATACACAACGTGGATATGGCATGGTAAGGAGGTAACTCCCAAAGTGCATCCTACGAAAATGAAGTTGAGGTAGATGATGATGGAATGGAGAGAATGATTCATGATGTTGAGGTCGAATCCTTTGCACAACCGCATGAATATGATAGCGTCTTGGAGTGATGCGAGAGACACCTTTGTTCCCTGGGTGTACTAAGTATACACGGTTGATCGGGACCTTACATTTGGTCAACTTAAAGGCAAGATGTGGGTGGACCGATAGCGGTTTCACGTCGTTGCTTGAATTGTTGTGTGATATGTTGCCGAGATAATAATGTACTTCCAAATCGTATGTATGAGGCCAAGAAAATCTTATCTACGATGGGTATGGAGTATAAAAAGATACAGTTGCCCTAATGACTGCATATTGTACGAAATGAGTATGAAGGCCTTAGTAATTGTCCGAAGTGTAAAACTTCACGATACAAAGTGAAGAAAGGTGGTGGTTACGGAGATCACACAAAAAAAGGCAACCTTTGAAGGCCTTGTGGTATCTTCCCATAATTCCTCGGTTTAAGCGTCGTTTTAATAGTGAAGCAACATCAAAGAAGTTGAGATGGCATTCGATGAGAGAATATCCGATGGAAAATATCTACGGCACCCCGGTGACTCTCTCCAATGGAAGAAAATAGACGAAATGTTCCCGCAATTTGGCATTGAGCCAAGAAACCTTCTACGGGGCTTTGTACAGATGGCTTCAATCAGATCGAACTCTCGGCAGCACCCATAGTGCATGGCCGGTTCTCCTTGTAATATACAACTTACCTCCCTGGCTATGTATGAAACGCAAGTATGTGATGCTTTCTATGATGATTTACGGACCAAAACACTGGTAACAATATCGATGTGTACTTGGCGCCTTTGGTTGAGGATTTGAAGAAGTTGTGGGAGGAAGGCATAGATGTGTTTGATGCATATAAGAAGGAGTCCTTCAAGTTGCGTGCAATGATTTTTACCACAATCAACGACTTTCCGCATACGGAAATTTGTCCGGGTACGGTGTGAAGGGGCATAAAGCATGTCCAATATGTGAAGCCGGCACAAACTTCCGGCAATTAAAGCATGGAAAAAAACGGTCTACCTCGGTCATAGGAGGTTTCTTGATCGGTTCCACCCATATCGTAAGTTAAGAAAGCGTTTTAACGGCTTACACGGAGCATAGAACGGCTCCAAAGGCATTAACCGGAGAGGAAGTCTATAGTCGGGTGATGCATATCAATGTCACATTGGGTAAACGAGAAAAGGATTGCGGGTGAGAAGAATATATGGAAGAAGAGATCAATTTTCTTTGATCTTCCATATTGGCGTAGTCTTGATGTGAGACACGATCTTGATGTGATGCATGTGGAAAAAAATGTTTGCGATAGCCTTGTCGATACTCTTTTGCACATACCGGGGAAGACTAAGGATGGAATTAGTGCGAGACTAGACCTGGTTGATATGGGAATAAGAGAACGGTTACATCCACGAGTAACGGAAGATGGTAAGAGGGCATACATGGAGCCAGCAGCTCATACACTATCAAAAGCGGAGAAAAAAAGTTTGTGTCGGTGTCTATATGACATTAAGGTTCCACAAGGATATTCTTCAAATTTGAGAAGGTGTGTTTCAATGGACGATTTGAAGTTAGTGGGAATGAAGTCTCATGATTATCATGTGTTGATGCAACAACTATTACCGGTAGCTATTAGGGGCATTATGAAAGATGAAGTGCGGACCACTATAACAAAATTGTGTATTTTCTTTAATGCTATATGTAACAAAGTCATTGACATTGAAAAGTTGGATGAATTGGAAAATGAGGGTTATATTATTTTGTCCCAACTAGAGATGCATTTTCCTCCCGCATTTTTCGATATAATGGTGCACACGATAGCGCACTTGGTAAGGGAGGTAAGGCTGCGGTCCAGTTTACCTAAGGTGGATGTACCCTTTCGAGCGATACATGAAGATCTTAAAAGGGTATTCTAAAAATCCTTATCGGCCAGGAAGCCTCAATCGTTGAGAGATATGTAGTGGAAGAGGCTATGGAGTTCGTAAAGATTATCTATCGGGCGACGTTACAATCTCGGTATGATAAGGGGATAAGTAAGGGAATTCGAGGAATCAAACGAAGAATATGCTTCGTGCGAGAGGTGTTGCAAGCACACCGTACATCTTGAATAATACGGAAGAAGTTCAACCATACATTGATGAACACGAAGAGTTTGAAGAATATGAATCCAAGGAAGAATGACATGCGAGATAGCTAATGAGCAAAAGAAGACATTTATAAAGTGGTTCGAGGAGAAGGTATTGCACGAGACCGGTGTGTCGGCTACAATCGAGTGGTTAGCCTGGGGGCCTTCTTATCAGGTCATCACTTGGACATGTTATGATATCAACGGATATTCTTTCTACACAAAAGACCAAGATGACAGGAGTTCTGTGCAAAACAGTGGGGTGATGATTGAAGCTGAATCCATGCACTTTTCAAGTTTGAAAGACAAAAACCCGGTGTTAGCATCTATGGCCTATTATGGAGTTATTGAAGAAATATGGGAGATGAGCTACACCAAGTTCAAAGTTGCTTTATTTAAATGTAAGTGGGTTAACAATAATGCTATTGTAATAGATCCTAAATTTGGATTTGTCTCGGTTGATCTTCAAAGACTTGGTCATAGAGACGAGCCATTCATTCTAGCAAGCCGGGCGAAACAAGTGTTTTATGTTATAGACCCTGCAAATAACAAAATGTCCATTGTACTTCAAAGTAAGAAACAGATGTATAGTGAAGAATCCTTGAACCTGGACGATACACTCCCTTTCACAACAAATCCACCGACAACACGTGAAGTAGAATTGGTAGATGATGAAGAATATGCTCCAAGGAAGGATCATTCGAAGGAATATGGGAAACCATATAAAGTAAGATCTTAAGTTATGAGAAAGTCCTATGTTATTTTTGTACGGGTTTAACATGTTAGTTCATTTTATTCATTCGTTTATTATTTAATAATAACCCTATCTAACATTATTCATTTGTCTTTGATGAACGGGAATATGTCTAGCTCGACGAGTCATCGGGTGATGGTGGGAATGATGTACCGGTGGTGAGAAGGGGTAGAGGTAGCACACATATGGGTGCGTTAATTGCACATCGTGGCGGTCAGAAAAAGAGGCTGCATGTGGAGTTTGATGCCAATATGAAACCAATTGGTCCAGAGGAAGACAATTTCATTAGCTACGTAGGCTATCCGCTCGAAGCAAAGTTCGCATTGTATTCTCTCATTGGAAGTTGGTGCCTCCTAAAACGAAGGAGTTGATCTCGGGCACAACTTTTGGTATCTCACTTTCGATATCTTATGCATTTGTATCTTTAGTTTTATCACTTGATTTCTTTCATATCTTCTCTTTTACCTTGCAACAAACGTATGATGTGCCTAACAATAAGGCCATGAACAAGCATTGGATGGGCGAGGTTCGTATACGTTGGAAAGACTTTAAGAACAAGCTCACTAGAAAGTATATTCGAGGGGCAAAGAGGGACAAGGACCCATGTCAGGACTATGATTACATTAGTCCAGAGGACTGGAGGGAGTTTGTGGCGTCACGCCGTAATCCCGAATTTCTTGTAAAATTTCTTTCATATCTTATCTTTTAGTTGAATCTATTTGACATCGAAGGCTCAGTTTTATTTGTTTTCGTGTCACGGGAAAAAGTCGAGCCAATAGAGAGAGGCAAGCGAGAAATAAGTATCCGCATTGCATGTCTAGGGGTGGCTATAAGAAGCTTGAACGGAGGCGATGGAAGAAGAGTTGCGAGAAAATGAAGGAAGCGCTCAATCCGATCCTTCCACCGTTATCCAGGCCCGAGCGTCCTCCTCGCCACAAAAAATGGATAGTTTGTGAGGATGAAGGGCGAGAAATACATAAATGAAGATGTGGCCGAGGTTGCTTCAAAGATTGTAAGTAGTTAAATTAGAAGTATTAAATAGCTTCAGTTGTTTCATATTTTTAGAGTTTAATTAGTTAATATTTATGAAAAATCCTATGATACGGGATGTGCTTGAGCAGCAAAGCGAGCCAAGGTTCATTCACGCCGGGTACACGGATGGACATTTTGTCCACGGCGATTGGGAAGCCCGATTACGTTGATGCTTGTTCGTGGGGAGCCGAGGGGAGTTAGTGTCGCGAAATACTTTGGACGGCGTTCGAGTTGTTCGCATGACGATGACAACCCTAGTCCTCGCTTGTAGCCAAAATTCGAGCGTCCCTCGTAGATGAGGTTATGGCACAACTACGGGGTGAAATGAGGAGATGATACAAGGGAAGGTAAATACGCAACCTTCAAACGAGGAATCCCGGCCTTCCCAAGCAAAGAAGGAAAGTTTTCACGCTCTAGATGTACCTATTGGCGAACCTTCTCATCACTCTTCAGATGTACTTATTGACGAGCTTGGCGAGCCTTCTCACACTCCACAGGGGGGACAACCCTGCCGCCTATACTTGGATGACCCACACCTGCGTATTGTTGCAAATGGTCTTGTTTATCCGAACAAACCACACACCACAATATGCAAATTCCACAAGACCAACGTAGGGTGACTCGACAAGTGTGCGAGAGGGGAAGAAAAGACAGCCATCCCGATTGTTGATGAGGAGGTTCCCACGCTAGACGCCGCCACCACATCGTTCATCCTTTGGCCGCATCATCTTATTGAGGTGGGGACGACACCTCCAATGGTAAGAAATACATTATCGATTGACGATGAGTAGGGTTTAAGATTGATTTTCATTGCTAACCCACTCATAATTTGTTTATTATGTTTTCATAGCATGAACAAGCTGCGGGCGATTTCCATACTTATCAACGCCTGCGAGAGCTCTACCAGGACATCGTCTCTATCGGCTTGCGAGATGCCTCTCCGGGCATTGTCGGTGCAGACAAGACATATCCGATATCAATTGACAGGAAAGATTTGACAGAGTTTATGCATATGGACTGTTTAGATATACAGTGGCTTCAACTTGCAATCTTGTAAGTTTTTTTTACCCTTTAATTATGTCAATACTCTTTTTTGTTTAATATATTCAACAACACTTATCATTTTATTTCGATCGTAGTGTCTGCCACGACATCTACAAAAAGGGAGACCTATTGGATTCGTATGGATTCTTATGTCCTGGATCCACAGCTTCGGCTCGCAATATCTTAGCCAGGAGGGCCATTTATGTTGGTTTAACAATGGGCGACATAAAATCGTCTTGTTATCTAGCACCAATACATGAAGGGTGCGTATTTTTTTTGTCTATATAAGATTTTTAAGGAAAAAATGCTTTTTATCTTAGTTTAATATTAATATGTATATGTTGTAGTGCTCATTGGACCCGTGCGTTGTTTGTCCCGCCAAGAACGCATGTTATTGGTTCGATTCCATAGGTGGCAGGCCAAGCGAGGATATCAAAAACATGTTTGCCGAGTAAGTAAATTTTTGTCTAAATCATCGATTCTTTTTTTAAATGAATTGTTTTCCAATTTACGATTTTTTCGTACCGAGGATCCGTACTCACGGGATGACATCGATTCGATTCGAGACATGATGGCTAGATATCTTCTTGAACATGGCTCAATGTGAATATATAGGCAAGTCATTACTTGTTAGGGTGATTGTCATTGTGAAACTTATTAAGTTTGTGCTGATTTCGGTTTCATGTAAATTATTGGTGCTGCTCTTGAATTTGCCACTTTAATTGCTGTGAATATGAGGTTAGATCACTTGTTTAATTCTGGAAATAGATCATTGTCATATGAGGTTTGATTTTGCCATTATACCTTACTGCATTTGATTTTCCAATAACCAAGACTTGAGAATTTTGTTGAATCATACCATCATAAGCGATTTCGAAAGTTTTATGTGTGCTTCTTGCTTGGGAGGTGTTTGATTTGCTTAGGAGTTGAGCTAAATTCTGTATCTTTGAAACCTTGAAATTCGTTAAGCTTCGTGTTCAAAAGTCATTGCTGCTATATATATTTGCCTCTTGTCGCATATCGGTGTTATTTGCCAATTGAAGGGAATGTTGATGCTATCTAATTCTTTGCATTAAATTGTGAAAGTTTGTTGTGAAATTTTGGAGATTAATTGCCTCCAAATGTGAGAAAAATTTGTTGTCATAGTGGTGCTTTGTTTGTTGTTTTGGTCTAGTTTTAGTAACCAAAATCTAGGTCATACATTCTTTCTTTTCGTTGTTGAAGTTGCTTTGAAAGTTTCGATTGCCTTCTTAGGTGACTTTCCCGAACTTGCCTTCTTAGGCTCGCATGTTGAAGTTTTCTCTTTGGAGTTGTTGATATTCTTGCATCCTCATGGTTATGTTGGAAGCTAAGTTGTGAATTTGATTGATTTTGTTGACCGATTAGAACATATATATTGTCATTCTCTTGTATGATCTTGTATGTGTAGCCAATTCTTTTGTTGAAGTCACTTTTACAATTTTCTTATTGAACCACCGTATTCATTGTTATTTTACCTTCTTGATGGAATGCACATACATATAATTCATACGGTCATAATATATTATAGTCGATATGCGCTTAATTATTTATTTGCGCAAATTGGCCAAACAAAAACAAAGCAAGCACATTTTTTTAAAAAAAAATACTTTAAGGCGAATTGAAAACAATTCGGGCGTCTTTGGATCATAATAGGCGACACGAAACCATTTCAGTCGCCTCATATGAGGCAATGAGGCGACTGAAACCATTTCAGGTCGCTAATATGAGCAATGAGACGACCGAAACCATTTCAGTCGCCTCAAACTTATTTCTGTGTCGCCTCATATGGAAATATACTACTACACTCTCCCCAACGTCCCTAAGAATAAGGACGTTAATTGGGTCTTTTTTAGGTCGTCTTTCAAGTATTTTGTAGTAGTGGAACTTTTATGAGATCTAGTGTTTTGGCTACTTTATAAAACCATGTCTTGTTTTTCAAGTGAATGGTAAGAGAAATGAACCCACAATTTGATTTTTGCTTACTCCTCATTAAAAAAAAGAGAGAGAACGATCCTAGGTTTGCCTATGCGCAATCCTTGGTTTATTTTTGATTGTGGACCCCAAGGCTAAAGACAAAAAGGCCCTCATCACCACTTTTACAAAAGGAATACTTTTACGCCTGAGCTGCTTCTCTTGATGCTGAACGATTTGCTCCGGCTCGACTGTAAAAGTATGATCCTCTTGAACATCAACATTTTCATATTCAAGAACATGTTTTGAGTCCGGTTGATATTTCTTCAGTTGAGATACATGAAAAATATCATGCAATTTACTCAGATTCGGTGGCAACGCTAACTGATAAGCCACTGGTCCCTGTTTTGCCAATATTTCAAAAGGACCAATATACCAAGGACTTAATTTCTTTCGTTTAATGGCTCTACCCACTCCCTTGGCAGGAGATATTTTCAGGAATACATGATCACCCACATTAAATTCTAGAGGCCACCTTCGATTATCCGCATAACTTTTCTGCCTGCTTTGAGCTGCAAGGAGCCTCTTCTTGATTAAACTGATTTGCTTGAAAGTTTCATCCACCATTTCCCGCCCGAACAATTCATGCTCAGATAACTCTGTCCAACAGAGAGGTGATCAACATTTCCGTCCATATAGAGCCTCATAAGGAGACATTTGTATACTAGCATGATAGCTATTATTATAGGCAAATTCGATGAGAGGTAAGTATTGATCCCAATTTTCTTTAAAGTCCAGTACACATGGACGCAACATATCTTCCAGTGTTTAAATTGTCCTCTCTGATTGCCCATCTGTCTGAGGATGGTACGCAGTACTAAATCTCAACTTTGTTCCCATTGCTTGATGTAGAGCTTGCCAGAATCGCGAAGTGAAGTGAGGATCTGGGTCAGAGATAATACTTTTTGGTGTGCCATGGAGTTTGTGATTTCTCGTATATAAATTTCTGCCAATTTCTCAGGAGAATAATTGACATTGATAGTAAGAAAATGTGTAGACTTAGTGAGTCTATCAACGATTACCCAGATAGCATCATGATGCCTGATCTTGGGTAGACCCACAACTAGATCCATGGTCACGTTCTCCCATTTCCACTTTGGAATCTCCAAACCCCTCAAAAGTCCTCCTGGTTGTTGATGCTCAATTTTGACCTTCTGGCAAGTCAGACATTTAGCCACATATAGAGTTATTTCCTTTTTCATCCCTGGCCACCAAAATTGCAATTTCAGATCTTGATACATTTTAACCACACCAGGATGAATGGTGTATTTGCTTTTATGAGCCTAGCAATGTAGGCTTTATGAGGTGCATTTTTGTTTGCGAGGATCTGATTTGATAAATTCAAGTCACGAAAATCCTCTAGCAACTTCCGCTCTTTGATCATCATAAATGCAACTTGCAAAGTTTTTCTGCTCAATGCATCTACAACAACATTGGCTTTACCCGGTTGATATTTGATTTCCAGGTTGTAGTCTTTTAACAATTCCATCCATCTGCGTTGCCTCATATTAAGTTCTTTCTGATCAAACAAATACTTGAGGCTTTTGTGGTCGCAGTATAGCTCAACAGTAGTACCATACAGATAGTGTCGCCATATTTTCAAAGCAAAGACAATAGCTGCAAGCTCCAGATCATGTGTAGGATAATTTAACTCATGAGGCTTCAATCGACGAGAGGCATACGCTACAACTCGTTTCGCGCATCGGGACACATCCCAAACCCCGTAAACTAGCACGCCGTAGACCACATAGGTCTAGCTCGGATCCGGGATAATCAACACAAAAAGCCGTCGTCGCCCTCTCCTTCGATCGGAAGCTCTCCTCACAATGCTCATCCCACACAAATGCCTGGTTCTTTCTTAGGAGCTTCGTCAGTGGGAACGCAATCCGAGAAAAATTATGTATGAATCGGCGATAATACCCTGCTAGACTGAGAAAATTGCATATTTCTGTAACAGTCTCAGGTCTTTTCCAACTCAATATTGCTTCCAATTTACTTGGGTCCACTGAAACACCATTTTCAGAAACTACGTGGCCTAGAAATTTAACCTCTGACAGCCAGAATTCACATTTACTGAGTTTAGCATAGAGTTGCTTTTCCCTCAGAATATTCAATACAAGTCGCAGATGATCCTCATGTTCCTCCCGACTCTTTGAATAGATCAAAATGTCATCAATGAATACCACTACAAATTGATCTAGATACGTCAGAAAATTCTGTTCATGTAATCCATGAAGATAGCAGAAGCATTCGTCAAGCCGAACGACATCACAAGAAATTCATAGTGCCCATACTTGGTCTTGAAAGCATTCTTCAGAATATCCTCAGCTCTAACTCGTAGCTAATGGTACCCCGAACGTAAATCAATCTTTGAAAAGATACAGGAACCAGATAATTGATCTAGCAAGTCGTCAATTCTTGGAAGAGGATATTTATTTTTCCCGGTCACCTTGTTTAGTTCCCGGTAGTCGACACGTAGTCTCAAACTGCCATCTTTCTTTTTCACAAATAAGACCGGGCTCCCCAAGGCGAAACACTAGGCGAATAAACCCCTTTTCAAGTAATTCTTTTATCTCTGCTTCTTTAAATCAGCCATTTCATTTGTTGCCATGCGGTAGGGCGCTTTAGAAATTGGTCCAGTACCAGGTGCAATGTCAATAGCAAACTCCACCTCTCTCTCCGGTGGTAACCCGCTGATATCATCAGGAAACATGTAGAGAAATTCACTCACCACCGGTATGTGTTCTAGAGACAGCTTCCGAATCTGCCTCGTATTGAAAAGAATACCACATATCCTTTGCACCCTTGCTTAATACATCGTTCTACCTCGAGCGTAAGAAAACCAAGGCTTGCTTTGGAACCGAGATTTTGTTGTTGATCGTGACAAATAACCTTTCTATTGCCGAAGTCTAGTACCACTACTACAAAAAACGGATTTTGCGTCTCAAAAAGACGTCCATTTTTTAAAAAAGGCAGTAAAAAATAAAGGCGGTGGCATTTTGTAATTATATATGATAAAAATTGACTTTTGGAGTCTGAGTTTAAAACTTAGACTCCAAAAGTCATGCTTTTGGAGTCTAAGTTTTAAACTTAAACTCCAAAAGTCATGTCGCATGAGAAAAGAAGGTCACGTCGTGCTGACAGGGTCACATCGTGCGAGTGGGGCCGCGAGAGACACCTTTGGAGTTTAAGTTTTAAACTTAAGACTCCAAAAGCATGACTTTTGGAGTCTAATTTTAAAACTTAGACTCCAAAAGTGATTCAAAAAAATAAAAGATGCGATAAACGAAAATCCTAGCGGGAAAAAGTATCACTTTTCATGCATTTTATTCATCTCAGAACCTCAGAAACTTACCCATTCTTGATCTGAACCTCATGCAATCTCTCATACCTCTCACAACCGCTTGCGCCAAGCTCCGCTTCCCTTGTCCACCGTCACCTCGCGGGCGCCGTTTGCTTGTCTTGCCCGACGTCGCTCGCTCCGGCCGTTCACTCGAGGTCACTCTTTCTCCCATGGCACCGTTCGGTTCTTCTTCATCCGCTCGGTTCTCAGCCTCGCAATCGATCTCCTCTTCAACCATTTCGGTATTTATGCATTCATCTTCTTCTTTTACCTTTTTCCTCATTTGATTTTATCAATTCCTAATGGTTTTGTTTTGTTTTGCAAATAAATGCAGATGGCTGCTCGTCCAGCTATGGTGTTGCCCCGATTCTCGCCTCGTCTCGTTCATCATGTTTAATTTTACTTTGATATTCAAAGATGCGTTTTGATTTTTTTTTCCGGATCTGAAATTTTTCAGATCTGTGTTTAACGCCATCACCGACACCGTCCTCATCTGTTTTGTTTTGTTTTTTTTAAAAAAAAAAATACTTAAGACGTCTAAAAAAAAATTAGACTCCGTAAAAAATACTTAAGACGTCTAACAAAAAATTAGACTTCGTAAGTCTCCAATTTTTTGCCCCCTAGAAAAGGACGTCAAAAGTATAAAAAATAGGACTCCGTATCCCTGTTTTGTAGTAGTGTACAACACTATTAGCCGTCAACCAATTTAATCCCAAAATCACATCAATATCATGAAACGGTAAACAAATTAGATCCACAATGGACTCATGTCCGTCCTCGATCACAATACAGTTCAAACATACATCAACAGTTTTAGATTTGACTCCCACCGAAGTATACACAATTAGATCATAAGGCAATTTGTGAACATTCAAATTCACACGTCTGACACAGTCATAAGCTATGAAAGAGTGACTAGCACCAGAATCAAATAATGCATGTAATAAACAATTATGAAGAGAAATCGTACCTTGCAACAATTCATGGGATTTACGAGCATCCTCCCGAGTCAAAGCAAACACCAGCCCTGACTCTAGGGTCTCCTTTCAGCAGTCCGCTGTGGACAGTCATGACTGATGTGCCTAGTTTGCGGCAAACATAACAAATGATCCGCCCCTTGCAATTAGATCCAGGGTGTGATTTCCCACATTTATTACAGACTTGAGGCTCTGCAGGCCTCCTGAAATTTGACTGACCAAATTGAAAAGGCTTTTTAGAATTGCCACGATTCTTGTTCCATGGCCCTTTTCTTTTCTGTGAGGAATTATCGTGAGTAGATTCACTACGGTTCATAGTATTTCTAGATGCACACAATTCATTAAGATTTCTTTCAACAATACAACATTCATCAACAGCTTGATTAAGCTCATGGAATTGCCGAGCAACTAGTTTTTCTCTGATTTCAAATTTAGATCCATGAATCAATACGTCAGCCAGGCTACCCTCAACATTTGGATTCTTCTGATAAGTAGAATATCGGGATAAATGAGTAAATCTTGCATAATAATCCTCAAAAGATTCATTAGTTCCCTGCTGAATGGATAAAAATTTAGCTTAACACAATCAAAAGAAAATGTCATTTTCACATAATAATATTAAATAATAATCCATAAAATGATAAGCAACCATGCTGATAACTTACATAATACGTAATTTCCCAACATATCATTGATTCAAAATATCAAAACATTAGCAGTTCATAAACTGTTCTACATAATCATACAATCAAGCTACTTCTTACAAGGCTATCATAACATACTACCATACACCAATAATCAGATTAGGATACCAAAATAAGTTTGCAGAGACTGATACATGATCATTTAAAAGACTTGAACTCCAAATTAGACCCTTGGTTCATAACATCATTCAATTTCTAAGCCCAGATATTGAACCCTGAAGAAGTTTCTTTGCTCCCGTTGATTTTCTATTTCCAATGTTATCAGTTCCTATGTCCACTCACCAACCCTAGATTCATTCTTTCTCCTAGCCGCGCTCCTTCCACTATATTACTTCTCGAATCTTACACTCATCTTCTTTCTATTATACTTAACCACAAGTATGCCAGTTTCAATTTTATTTATCAGTATCGTCCAAACCATGCTCTGATACCACAACTGTTACACACCTACCGGTCTCGCCCTTTCGGGTGGCGGGTAGTGTGGTCCTTTACTTTTATTTAATTTTAGCATATATTTCACCGATTAATTTACGACACACATCAGAGTATAAGCAGCAGAGAACACACTGGTTTGGACAAAAATATACTGATAAAAATATGAAAGGATAAATTTTTTTCCCGGAGGGATCAAAATATACAATCATCTGGATAATGGTGCCTAACCGGCCAAAATAACATAATGCAGTCATCAGGTAATCAAAATAAATACCCAAAAATAACAGTCGCCAACAATCCACCTCCACATTACTCCGGAGCCTTACCTCTGTCTCCCTGCTCTAGTCTCGATGAACTGCCAGAGGGCTTAAAAGGGGCTGGGATTCAGAAATTGTATCAAAGAGTAACCGTTAATCTCATATAAAATGTATAAATAATGCATGTAAGAAAAACCATAAATAAACAAATACCACATAACATTCGCATCAAGGCACACATGCCCAAATCCGGAACTAGCGGTCCTAATAGCACGCAATACAAACGCAAAGGGTCCTAATAGCACACAAACGCAGACCACTGTGTACGCACAAAGATGGCCCTTAATGCACACAAAGATGTTAGGTTCCACAAAAGTCAGCTTGGTAATAAATGATAACTAAATGTATGCAATTTCAAGGTAAAACATACATACACAAGTCACACAGGTATATGAGTATTAAGGTTACTACTTGGCAGTCGACTACAGATAAAAATAACCTTCCTAGTGCAAAATATCACAATTATCCCTTAGCTTGACCTTTGATGTTCTTGGAATTTCTTCTTCCTTGTTTACCAAAATTTTCGGCCCCCCTTCATGAACACCATAAGAAGACAAATTTTTGGGTCAAGAAGAGTTGCAAAAGGAAGCTTAAAAGAGATGGAAGAGATTACTTAAGGTTTACCTATTGAATCCTTGAGTTCTTCCTTCTCCTATTCTCTTAGAAATTTCCAACTCTTCCTCTTTCCTCCTTTTCCTGTGTGCTGGCTCTTGTGTGGGAAGAAGAAGTGATTTAATGTCAATTAAAGGGTCCAATTCAGCTGAATTAATGAAGGGGAAAATTGACCTCCAACTAGCCCAATATTTACTACTTTGCCATCATGTTAAGATCCAACCATTTAGTTGGAATATGTTTGGCCATTTCTTCTTCTTCTTTTCCCTTAGTTTGGGCCAAAATTTTAAGCCTTTTTAGGATGATTTAGCCCACTTTGCTAACTTATAACCCATGCTCATGTGCCCATAAATTCTAAATAATTATAAGACATACGACATAATTTCATGGAAATTATAATTTTAACCTTGCTTCAATTTTTCTCTCTCTTATTTCCTAAAAATACTCATGCAACTTCTTCTCATCCCTTTTTGGCCAAATTTATTACACATAAACAAGTAATTTCACGACCACATCTTATTCGATTATTTCACGCAATAACCGATATTCATCAACACATAACTTCATAAAAAAAAATTTATATATGCAAATAACTTCATATTAATGCACATGAAAAATGGGGATGTTACAAAATGGAGGTGTCGGATTGGTTCCAGATTGCTCAAGGGATAGTTGTAGCAAAATTTATATAATTGTGTTTTGAATTTATACTCGAGATTTGTAATATATTATCATATACTACGCCTAAACCGTTTTATTCGCTATGTTGTGCAATAATGCTCGATGTATGATGTATTAATGTCGGTGTGGCAAGTAAATTATTTAATTATAGCATATGTTGTGTATTATTGGATTATATATTAGTTTATAAGTTAAGTAAATTAATTTGAAAAAAAAAACGATAATATAGATACTTTAATGTAACTTAATTAGCCTCCTTAGTTTTTCAACAAAAAAAAAAAAAAAAATCAATTGTTTCTTATATTAAGAACGAGGGACAATATTTGGAAAGAATCTGTAACAATTGCTTTAATTTCTACACTCCCATATTTTATTTTCCGCAACATCAATAGGCTTGATTTCCCTGTAGCCGGCCAGTCTAGCACTTTATTATTATTTATAGCTCTTCTAGACTTTTTACACATTTACTTTCATACGACATAAAATCACATAATAGAAGTTAATCTAAACACCCATTAAACCCTAATTAAAAATGTTATTTATACTAAAGCACTTAAGAAATGAAAATAAAACAAAAAAGTCCATCAAATAAGTTATTGGTTGAAATACTTAGCATCCTTATGTCCCATAACGATAAGAACATAAGCTTATCAAGAGTGATGAGCACAAAAACCGGATCTGTATGGAATAAATTTGCAACCAGCTGCTTTACAAATGGAGATTTCGAGTTTTCATTCTATCAGGTGATCCAGCTGTATGTTGGAAATGATTGGGAGAGTGTGAGAGGCTTCATGTTTGACTTTAAAACTTCAAGCCCAGAGTGATTCATTTTCTTTTTATTTGTGTCCTTGATAGGTCGATCCAAGAAAAATTAAAATTTTAAGGGTATGCAGATTAATTAAGTATCTTTCCATGTTGGCCTTTTATATTTATTTAGTGAAAGGAATCATTTAAGCAAGTATATTGAATGATCTTTTGTCTTTTATCTATACGTTTTAAATTTTAAATCATGACCTTTCTGACCAATTCCTCCTCTTCCGCCATTGCTGCAATCTAGTCCATGAATCGATGAGACACCCCAAAATTTCATCTTAAACACGCGGATACAGAGACACTATATAGCTGTTGCCTTATCTTAAACATAGCCATCACAGTGATCTTGTTCATCATTAACATGCCTTCCCACAAAATTATCTTACTCTTCTTCTTTATTAGCTTTCTCTATTCGGCTACTATTACTCAAGCCCAACCCACTTATACTAATAGTAGCTGTTCTTCTGACACCTTCGCCGCCAATAGTTCCTTCCAATCCGACCTCACCAACCTCCTCTCTTCCTTAGCTTCCAATAACACCGCCAACGCTGACTTCTTCAACACCACCGTCCGCGGCGGCAACAACACCCTATACGGCCTCTTCATGTGCCGGGGTGACGTCACCCTCCAGTTGTGCCACCAGTGCGTTGGTGACGCAACCACCAATATACGTTCCCTGTGCAACGTCTCTAAGGAGGCCGTGATCTGGTACGAGGAGTGCATGGTTCGCTATTCCGACCGCTACATCTTTTCCACCCTCGACACGACGCATGATAGTTGTGGGGCCAACCCGACCAGCGTCGCCAACAACCAAACCGGATTCATAAATGTATTGTCCACAACTATGAACAAGGCGGCAGATGAGGCGGCGAATCCTGCCTTGGGACAAAAGAAGTTTGCAACAGAACAAGCGAGTTTACAGTTTCAAACTATGTATTGTCTGGTTCAGTGCACGCCGGATCTTTCGCCAGAAGATTGCAGAACATGTCTGAGAGATGCGATTGGGGAGCTTTTCAACTGTAGTTATAGGAGTATAGGAGGAAGAGTTATATATCCCAGTTGTAACGTTCGTTATGAATTGTTCATCTTCTATAATTCTAGTGGTACGCCAGTATCGCAGCCGCCTCCTGCACTTTTTGCTGCAACTCATCAAGGTGAAGTTAAATTTGTGTATTTCTCTTTCTTTCTTCAAATGATCCACTTCAAGAAGAATTAAGCTTCATTGATTTCTTGTTTGTATTTTTTTAAAAAAAAAAAAAATTAAAAATGGGGCAAGAGCCCAATCAAAAATTAAAATAGTACACTTCTAGTCTCAGATAAGCCTAAACTAACCTGAGGGATGTAAAAAGCTTGCTATTTGATACCAGAAGGTTGGGATGTAAGGCTAAGACATGTATTCCGTGAAGGAAATGGAGCGGCAGATTGATTGCCTAAGTGGAGCTTCCTTCAACTTCAACAGCTGAATGAATCATCAGAGGGTTTGAGAGGCTTGTTGTATAGGCATAGTTTTTTGCTCGTTTGAATTTTTAATATTTTTCAAAATTTGAAGTTTTTAATTCTCTCTACATACATAACGCCACAAAAATGACTTATTGCTTAAGACGTTAAATTATGTTATGCTTATACAGGAAAAACAAGGACCATTGTGATAGTTGTGGTTTCTGTTGGTGGTGCGGCGATACTTTTTAGTTCGGTGTTCTTTCTCTTGAGGAGTCTAATAAAGAAGAGACGCAGGGTTGAGCTCAGAAAAGAATACTGTAAGTAAATCTTCATTCTATATCTCTTTATTCATCAGTTTACTTGATAAGAAGTGTTGCGGTGATGCTTTTACGTAGTATGCATTGATTTGTTTCTTCGTTTTGTTTGTTTGTGTCTAGTTGGAGATGAAGGCAACACTTTAGAGCGTCTGCAATTCAGTTTGGCTACAATTGAAGCTGCAACAAACAAGTTTTCACAGGAAAATTGTTTAGGCCAAGGTGGATTTGGACAGGTTTACAAGGTGACGTATGCATACCATATATCAATATAAATTTTGCGTGTGTGTCTATATATATGCAAATACAAGTCATTTTTAACGTATCCAACTATGATTTTAGGGTATTCTTTCAAATGGCCAAGAAATAGCTGTCAAGAGACTTTCAAAAGGTTCAGGCCAAGGTGCACAAGAATTTAAAAATGAAGTTTTATTAATAGCCAGACTCCAGCACAGAAATTTAGTTGCCTTACTTGGATTTTGCATAGAAGAGCAAGAGAAAATTCTGGTTTATGAATATGTTCCCAACAAAAGCCTTGATTACTTTCTATTTGGTTTGACTCTTCTACACTCTTTACAACTTTTGGATGAAATTTAAGATTGTCTTTATTTATCTTGGCAAATGAGTCACTCACAAAAAAAAAAAAAATTGTGTATACATAGGTTCCGAGAAAAATAGGAGATTAACTTGGGAGGAGCGTCATGAAATCATAAGAGGAGTAGCTCGAGGAATTCTATATCTTCATGACTATTCTCGCCTTAAAATTATACATCGTGATCTCAAACCTAGCAATATTTTGTTAGACAATGAAATGAATGCAAAAATTTCAGATTTTGGCCTAGCTAGGATAGTTGCTATCAATGAAAATGAAGGAAATACAAGGAGAATAGTTGGAACATAGTAAGTCATTCCCCCCCCCCCTCAATATTTCCATTTATCTTTGATATCTTTGAATAAAGGGAAAATAAGTTTTCCATTCAATTTATCACTTGCAAATGTCAAAATTAATCTTCTTATTTCCTAATAGGATGAAATTTCATTATTGATGATATTATTTTCTTTTTCGGTGGTTATATGCCCGAGAATATGCAATGTTTGGGCTATATTCTGAAAAATCAGATGTCTTTAGTTTTGGAGTTTTAGTCTTAGAAATCATCTGTGGAAAGAAGAATGCAAGTTGTCATGAGGACTCACAATATGCTGATAGCCTCTTAAGCTATGTAAGTAATATGATAATATGTTTATTTCATTAATATTACTACAAAAAAATCGTATTAGCTACGGAATTACCCATGGAATTCCGTGGGTAATGTCAATTTCCGTCGGAAGAAAATATATGTAAAATAAACCACTTTTTTTTTAGACGGAAATTTCCCGTGGGTAATTTTCATTACCCACGGAATCTCATGGGTAATTTTCTGAGGAATTTTTCCGTTGGTAATTCGTGGCTAATACGATATATATGCAGTCATCATCTTAATTTATTTGAGGAATGATTTTTTATAATGAGTTTTACTTAATTATTGCAGACGTGGAACCAATGGAGTAGTGAAAAGTTGTTTGAGATGTTGGATTCAAATCTAAGAGAAATGGAATCGTATAATGAAGTGAGCAGGTGCATCCAAATTGGGTTGTTATGTGTTCAAAAGCATCCAGAAGCAAGACCTTCCATGGCCACAATTGTTTCATATGTGAGCAATGACTCAATTGAAGTGCCACATCCACAGCAACCTGCTTTCTTTTTGCATCCTCGAAGGGGCTTACTTCTACAACTAAAGAATATAGCTCTATCAATGAAATGTCTATTAGTGACTTCTTTCCTCGCTAGTCCCTACTATACAAGGCTGTTATATATATATACCTTCGCCACAAAGTTACATAATGTGTAACATATAAACAATATAATAGCATCAAAGTTTTTATATTATCCTACATAGATGTGTATAATTTAAATTTTTTTTTTTGTTTGATTTCATTCTGCATAATAAATAAATCATATTATATTCCCTTCTGTTCCTTAATATAAAATTTATTATGTAATTTATTTTCTTTATTAAAGTGAATCTTATATTAAGGAAGTATTGGAGGCGGCAAGTGAAAAAATTGATTACTTGATCCTATATTTCTCTATAATTGTAACCCTGCCCTAAATTTTGACTTATTTCAACTCAGCTATTGTAGATTTGACTTGATTGAAAACTAGTTCATGAACTTTCACTTGGTACAACCTAATACTTATAGTTTTAAATATTTAGAATGTTTGTCACTATATTTTATAAAATAAAACTGTAAGGACTAAATTTCCTTACAAAATTTTTAAGGACTACCGTTTTGAACGACTAAAATATAGGGATTACGTTGTATTAAGTTAAAGTTCTAGAACTGAGTTTCAACCAGGTCTTTTTTTTTGGGGGGGGGGGGGAGGGTTCAGTTCAACCAGGTCAGAACTATAGAAATTGGACTGTATTGAGTTGAAGTTAAAAAACTAAGTTTATAAGAATATTCTGAAACATAAGCGGGGCACATGACAATATATGAACTACCAAGACTACAAGTTATCATCCACCGCTGCTTCTAGTCTTCAGGAGGCACTAGGACCACAATCATAACAATTGTGATTAGCGTCCTTTTTCTATTCGATAAAACTAATCAGCAACGTTAAAAAAAAAATTAAAAAAAAAAATTCAACCACCCTTGCTTGACCAAGTCATAATAATTAAGATGTGACTATTAAAAATTTAAATAGTCACATCTTAATTATTATGACTGGATCATTGTTTTTTTAAAAAATCTGGAAATGTTTCCAATGGGTATATACCTCTTGAATCTTTAATTAGATTACTGCTTATTAAGTTTATAATTTATATCTATCTACTTGATGCGTCAGTTACCAAAGAAAACTATACACACTTGTATATTATATTTATGGGGTTTAAACTTCTCATGTTACATGAGAAGAAGAAAATTCCTACACACACATGAAATAGTGCGACCCACATATATATATAATGCTAATTATATATGTGTGTAGGTTCCACCATTTTATGTGTGTGTGACATGAGAAAACATTTCTCCTACAACATGAGAAGTGTTTTTCCCTATATTTATACATATTTATATCAAATGCCAAAACTTAGATGATACCTTAGGATGACCTCTTTGTTGGAGGCTTCTTCTTGTATGACACCATTGGGAGCCTTCTTCTTGGATGACACCGTAGGATGCGCCATTAAACTAATATTGCTCATTAACTTGTAATTTTCATACTTACTTTATTAACTAATTTCTCAAACGATTTTTGAGGTCAACTACGGTGTGCGTGCACTTGAATTAATAAAGTTGTGCAGATAACAAATTTTGGAGCCTTCTTTTTGGATTAGACCTATTAGGTGTGTCGTGTACCCTTAATTAATATTACTGCTCATTATTTTTTCCTCATTATATTATTTCATTTGCGGGTCAAGCTGGATCACTGACTTTGGAGCATTCTCAAAATACTTTTCAGGTTAACTGCGGTCTATGTACGCTTTAATTAACAAAGTCGCGTAAATAAATAGTTGGGAAATTGAGAATTGTTCACTATGTTAAAAAATTACCAGATCAAAATGACTGAACACATCAACAAAAACTATTATATATATTATCATTGAACGTATCAAATTTTATAATTTATTTGAATGTGAGCGGGACCTTGGTGAGTTACATTTTGAATACTATTTTTAATAATGATTAAGATATGAACATATTCAAATTTTAAAGAAATTAAGTATTATATAGTTGAATATATAATTTAACTGTATATTTTATGGTGAAATCGGCAATTGTGCACAAGATAGATATCATAGAATGAATAATATCTTTATAATTTGAATTACAAATTTGTAAATTTTTAATGAATGGTAAAAAGTTGGAATGATAGGATCGTATTCTTTTATTTTTCTAAGAAATAAACAATTGAAGGAAAATTAATTAGGTGAAAAATACCACTGTTGGTTTGTTAAAATTTTATATTAATAATTTGAATAGAAACATTTTTTTTTTTTTGGGCAAAAGATATAGAATAAAAACATTTTAAAATCAATTAGATTGTTGCGATGGATTGTAAAGCATTATGATGTTTTGGCGTCTCCTAGCATCGTGATGAAGAAAAAGCTATGAATATTTTAAGAATTAAATACACTTACGTGTCTTTTATTTTGTCTTAATTATATAAACTCTACATAAAAATTTGAAAAGGTCATAATCTAATGAATTTGCATCACCTGTTTTAGTAAGCATGGCACGTCAAAAATATCTTTAAAAACTTTCTAATTACTATAAAGTCTTTAATATAAAAGTTAGATAATTAATTTATGAATATTAAGCAAATTAGTTTAAGTTATTTTTTATAAGAAATGTGCTTCAGTTCCTAAAATACTTTTTTTAATCATGTGCATTGTAGTATTACTGTTTTATGAAAACTCTCTTATCATATATAATCAATAACGATATATTTTAGAGAAAAAATTATAAATTTAAGAGAAAAAATGAATTAGAATTTATATTCAGTATAAAAATAATATCTCGGTTTAACTCTCATTTTCAGGATGTGAATAATATACCATTACGGCAGTCTCAGCCTCATGTGGCGCCACTTTAGGTAGCCTTCCTTTAATCTTTTGATGAACATTGTCCAATAAAATAGCAGCCTAAATAACATACATGTCAGCCTAAATAATCATGTCTTGTTCCTCTGGCGGCGAGATGCTCCTCCACTTGCCATTAAAGTTCACTCAAATCATAAAATTAAACTCTTCAAATCACAAAGCCTTGGCCTCACCTCAAACACCATTAACACACCCTACGCCCTTACCATGACCTTCAACATTATAATTTTCTCTCTCATCTTCACTGTTTTCCTCAATTCTTGTTCAGCTCAAGTCATTGGTCGTAATGATCTTTACCCTCAATGCTCCACCGACAACAATTTCACTGTCAATAGCACCTTCGACTCTAACCTCAACACCCTCTTTTCTTCCCTAACTTCCAACACAACCGCCAACCTCGACTTCTATAACACCACCGTTGGCCGCGGTGGCGACACCATATACGGACTCTTCATGTGCCTGGGTGACGTCAACCAAGACGCCTGCCGCCAGTGCGTCGGTAACTCAACGATACAGTTAGGCAACACATGCCGATTTTCGAAGGAGGCCGTAAACTGGCGGGACCGGTGCTTGGTTCGCTATTCCGACCTCAACTTCTTCTCCACCGTCGCCACAAGGCCTAGACTCCGCAGGTTGAACCCCAACAATGTCTCAAACCAGGCAGGGTTCATGAATGTATTGAGGACTGTCATGGACACGACAGCAGATGAGGCGGCCAAGCCTGGTTTGATGAAGAAGAAGTTTGGGGTGAATGCGACGACGGTGGAATTTCAGATTCTGTATGTTCTAGTTCAGTGCACGCCGGACCTTTCGACGGCGGATTGCAAAAGTTGTCTGAGTGGTGTGATTGGGGACTTTACATGGTGTTGTGATGGGAAGATAGGAGGAATAGTGCTATATCCAAGTTGCCTCGCTCGTTATGAATTGTATCAGTTCTTTAATTCTTCTACGCCTATTCAGCCAGTTCCACTGTCGCCTCCTCCGGCTCTATCTTCTCCGCCGAATCCTGGTAAGCTTAATTATATGCTTCTCTTATTTCTTTTTCTATGTAATTAAATTAGAGTAAATCTATTAATGAAAAGGATTCATTATATATGCTGATTGAGGCAGCAAAATAGTTATTTCAAAACATGAGGATAAAAACTTGAAATCAAAGCAGAGGAACGATGAATCTCTTCAACCTTACCAATAATATGCACACAGATAGCGTAATAATTAATGTATATTTTGAAAACTATAATTATAAAAGTGAGACTGTTAGACTTTAATAGTAAAAAACGGTTGTAAAAATTTTAATCTTGATAGCTGATAGGTGTTCTCTGACTAGAGATAGTCCAGTTTGAGGCACGTCTGGACACTACATGTAGGCATATCCCCTAATTTTATCGTACATTTAAAATGTGTCAAATTAGATGTTTCAGTTGTATATTTTTATTTACTTTTAATCCCATAAAAAGTTGACGATAACTTCTATTGTCTCCTACTTGTTGGACTGTATGGAAGTCCTTGTATATATCAACCTCCAAATTGCCAAGAGAGTCACTTGCAGACGGAGCCCCTAAAAAAAAAAAAAAAAAAAAAAAAATCTTTATCTTTATTTTTTTTTTTTGGGGGGGGGGGGGGGGAGGTTGGGGGGTGGGGACTGGTGTGTTTGTGCCTGAATATCTTCGCCTATAAAATTAATATAAAAGTGTTCAAAAGATTACCATAAAAAGAATTATTAATATTGAGGTGCAGAGAACATAATAGGAAACTAATAAAATAATAATATCAATATATATATATATATATATATTGTAAAAAGATACATACTTCCCATTTAATTATATCTATTTTTTATGTGAACAAGCTAGCTAGATTAAAGGTCTTGTGCTCATGACCAATTGATAGTTTAGTTTATTATAGATTTTTTAAAAGTTGTATACGAAAGATGTGCGTGTAGATTGAGAGGACAAAAACACATATATGGTGAAAGAAGGAAAATAAATAATTTTAATTTTTGAAAGAAATACAAGTAGAAATTTAATTGTACTATTTAATTATTTTCATAAAATAAAGCCCCCGAAACTTATTTAAGAAGTTTAAATGTATTGTTATTAAAATAAGAAAGTTGAAGGGTAGAAATAAGAGAATAGCAAGATAAAATATTGAGAGAGGAAGTAAGGGAGCATTTCTCATTCACTTGTGCACTAATGCTTTGTACGTAGCCTCTATTAATAGGCCTTCAAACATTGAAAACTAACCTAAAGAGTTACAAGTACATAAAAAAGATAGTTAAGCAACATAATGGTAGAATTGGAGGTTACAAAGAATAAATACTAAAGACCCCTCTATTTAGGAGTTATAGGATATAATGTCAATAACCATGAGAATGAATCCTATGAGTTTATAGAGTTATAAACATCCACACATCATATCATTTATCACATGTATTTCAAAAATATCTTATTTTAATCAAACTAAATTTATAAAATTATTTTTTATTTTAATATTTTAATATTTAAATTACTGAATATAAGGATGACGGAGACGACAACAACAATAACAACAAAGCTTTGTTCCATTAGGTGAGGTCATATTCTATTATACATGACCTCACTAGTATCAGTTTAATAGAGAATTTTCTTTCATATATGATGGCAGCAGGCGGTATTCTTCCAAACGACTACGGTACGGTGCAAACATAAGAATATCTCTGAAAGAAGAAGGCTGAAAAAGTGAAAAATGGAGTTTAATTTGATAATACACCACAAAGGGATTGAATTGAATTTTTGTTTTAATGATCAAGTATCTAAAATGTCTTGAAACAACAAAGCCTTATCCCCTAGGTGAGGTTGGTTATATGGATCACATGACACCATTGTACTCTACACTTTAGACATTTAATGCATTTTCAAAAATAAAAAAGTGGTATCATTATGACTACAGGGGTTCTTTAATGAAAATTTTCTTTGTATAAAATGAGATCCTATGAATTCTGAATATTTCCTTCAAATAGTAGCATTCTTATTTCTTTCCAAAATCCATACGATTCTACCTAGGTGAAGATGAAACATGATCTTCCTTCATATGTGGGTGTATTTTTTTTTTTTTTTTTTTGTTCAAAATATGTGTGTATATTTAAAGGTTTTGAATATAACGTTATTTTTTTACAATTATTAAGTTGTATCTTTTATTTAAATGTTTTCATTCGAGGTAGCTAATTCCAAATATAGAATTATATAGTTAAGAGCCGTCTTTGTATAATTGTAAAGTTACATTTTTACCTTGGATATAGCTATCGTTATTTCATGGGTAAGGTATTAAAAAATATGTTGATAAAATAGGCATTAGAAATATAATGGGAAATTTTGTGAGAATAATATTTTCTACGAGGATTTTTGTTCAACAGTGAATATTTTAAAAAAGACATAATAAAATCCCTCTGCAATGTAAGTTTCAAGATCATTACTAAGGTTATTACCAATCGATTAAAGGGGGTAATGAATTATTTGGTGGTAGAAAATCAATGCAGCTTTATTAGTGGGCGTCAAGGGTGTGATAACATCATCATTGCTTCTTAATAACACAGAAATAATTTTGATAAATTATTAATAGTCTCTTAATATATGACGTTTTATACAGTAAACAGGAAAAGCCGATTAAGGAGGACCATTGTGTTAGCTGTGGTTTCTCCTGTTGGCGGTGTAATAGTTTTATTTTTTGCCTACTTTTTATTGAAGAATCAAATAAAGAAGATTCGCATGGCTTTCCTCATGAAAAAATACTGTAAGTAATTTTCATTCTATCTTTTTACTCATACAGTTTGGCCAGCTAGCTAGTTGGAAAAGTGGCGATACTTTTAGTATGCTTTAATTTTTTTGTTTATTTGTCTATAGTTGGAAGCGAAAGCAACACTTTAGAGCCTCTGCAATTCAGTTTGGCTACTATTGAAGCTGCAACAAATAAGTTTTCAAAGGAAACTAGTTTAGGTCATGGTGGATTTGGACATGTTTACAAGGTTAGAAATGCTGTCAATGTAAATATCATGATATATATTATTCATTACATTGTTTTTGCTATTTAATTTCACCAACTATGATTTCAGGGCATTCTTTCAAACGGTCAAGAAATAGCTGTAAAAAGGCTTTCAAAAAGTTCTAGTCAAGGATCAGAAGAATTTAAAAATGAGGTTTTATTAATAGCCCGACTCCAGCATCGAAATTTGGTGGCATTGCTAGGATTTTGCATACAAGAGCAAGAGAAAATTCTCATTTATGAATATGTTCCCAACAAAAGTCTTGATTATTTTCTATTTGGTTAGACTCTTCTAAACTCATTTTAACTTTTAATTGTAATTTTTATACATGAAATTAATTATTTAACTTTTGCTATCTCATAGATATTAAAGTAAATTACTTATTGTCAATCATGTTTATTTAATTTTTCAGTTTACTCATTAACGACAGATTTATGTACAGGTTCGGAAAAGGGAAAAGTATTAAATTGGAAGGAGCGTTATAAAATTATAGGAGGAGTTGCTCGAGGAATTCTTTACCTTCATGACTACTCTCGAGTTAAAATTATACATCGAGATCTCAAGCCTAGCAATATTTTATTAGATGATGAAATGAATCCAAAAATTTCTGATTTTGGTATGGCTAGAATGGTTGGAATCAATGAAATTGAAGGCAGTACAAACAAAATTGTTGGGACATAGTAAGTTCTAAATTTTCCCCTTCGGACACAACTATCATGATATGGCCGACAAAGAAAAATAAGTTTGGTCTAAGTTGACATTTAAGTTTGCCTTTCATTTCTTTCATTTGAAATGTCTAAGTGTTGGGTTTGCTTGTTATCTATAGGAAAAAATACTTATGATTCATATTTTTATTTTTTTCAGTGGTTATATGTCTCCAGAATATGCGATGTTTGGACAATATTCTGAAAAGTCAGATGTTTTTAGCTTTGGAGTCATAGTATTAGAAATTATATGTGGAAAGAAGATTACTAGTCATCCTGATCAATCTCATGGCCTCCTAAATTATGTAAGTTAATTATGCACATAACTGTTTTAAATTGGAGAGAGATATATATTATTTTAACAAAATTGTATAGGGTAATAAAATGGTAGTGTTAAAATAATTAAGCTCCCTAAATTGTTGCAGGCTTGGAATCAGTGGAAGGAAGAAAAGATTTTAGAGATATTTGAGTCAAATCTAAATAATGAATCTGACTCGTTTAATGAAGTGAACAAGTGTGTCCAAATTGGGTTGTTATGTGTTCAGGAAGATCCAGAAGCAAGGCCTTCTATGGCTACAGTTGTTTCATATCTCAGCAATGATTCAATTCAATTGCCATTTCCACAAGAGCCTGCATTCTTTTTGGAGGGCCAAATGGAGCTCAAGACTGAAAGTAAAGAATCTATTAATGAAGTGTCCATAAGTGGCTTCTATCCTCGTTAGTACAAGGCTTTTAAAAAGTTCAGAGGAAGTATTTTTATGTTATCGTCCCAAAATGAGGAGATTCAACATATGTGTGTGTGTGGGGTAATCTCGATATTATTATTTAATGCTATCTTCTATTTTACCTTTATATTTAATTAATATGACGTACGTTTGACAAAATTACAACATCTCAGTTTCCACCAGCCATCGAACGAAGATTTGACAAATGGAGTTTACCAATTGATCTGGAACTAAAGAATCATGCTCTAGTAATGAAGTATAGATGAGTGATTTTTTCCTCACTAAAACAAGGCTTTCATTTCTCCTTTTTTTTTTTTTAAACACCCGGCTCCGTTTGGTATCTACAAGGTTGAGGTATTCCACACATACAATTATAGAGCCTCTTAATGGATGGAAGAAGAAAAAAAAGGCCAAGAAAACAAATCTAAATCTGAAATAATCAAATTGTAAACCTTCAATTCCCAAGCAGTGTAAAGCAAAAGCTGAAGTCTCTTACGATCTAGCTAGCGAGGAAATGATACACTCTCTCGATATTTCATTGATGGAAAATTCATTGTGGTTGACAAGTCGAGCCTCCATTATTGCTCTATTGGTTGCTGCTGGTTCCATTTGACTATGCATGAAGAATGCTGGTTCTTGAGGAATTGGCAATTGCCTTGAATCATTACTTAGATATTGAACAACTTTATTCATGGAAGGCCTAATTTGTGGATTTCCTTGAACACACAACAAGCCGATATGGATGCATTTCATTATTTCACTGTCGATATTGCTTCGTCATATTTGAATCCAATATCGTTGTCAATTCCTCATCCCTCCAAAGTGCTTCCAAGCCTGTCATTATGTCAAATCATTAATTTAAAATAAGGCCCTGTTACTAAGTTGATGATATAATATTGTTAACATAATTAGCTCCAATGGTTGGTTGATGCTTTTGATGAGGATGGCATGTTTGAGATGATCATTTGAGAATAATATCAAAAAATTTCTATATCTACTCACTTCATTTAAGAGTCCACCATCATATTGAGATTCTCGAGATTCAGATTGAGAATTTATACTCTTTCCACTTATAATTTCTAAAACAATGACTCCAAAGCTGAATACATCGATTTATCGAAAATAGTCCAAACCTATAGTATTCGGGAGACATGTAACCCCCGCAATGGATATATAAAATCATAGGTAAGTAAATCATTGTATGTACGTAGGAATGTTAGCACCAAATAACTAAGCAAAATCTTGAACCAATATTTAAATTCAATAGCAAGCATGCACACACATACATGCATATAGAGAAAGAGAGATATAGGAGGGGGGAGCAAGAGAGAGGGAAAAAAACTTACACTGTTCCAACAATTCTATTTGTGCTTCCTCTAGTTTCATTACTACCAACCATTCTTGCCATGCCAAAATCAGAAATTTTTGGATTCATCTCATCATCTAACAAAATATTACTCGGTTTGAGATCTCGATGTATTACTTTAAGGCGTGAATATTCATGAAGATAATGAATTCCTCGAGCAACTCCTTCTATAATCTTATAACGCTCTCGCCAATTTAAATCTCTTGGCTTTTGTGAACCTATGCATAGTTAATCTGTTAGTATGTACAGTTGAATGACGATGTATTGCAAATATTTATGTCTAAAAACAAACTATACACTATGGCAATAAAAATCATATTTACCTCAAAGTCTAATAAATTAAATAATGGATAGTACATGAATTTGAAAATTAAATATGGTAAGATGAGTTCGGTTAGAAAGGTACAAACCAAATAAAAAGTAATCGAGGCTCTTGTTGGGAACATATTCATAAACAAGTATTTTCTCTTGATCTTTCAAGCAAAATCCTAATAATGCAACCAGGTTTCTGTGTTGAAGTTTGGCAATGAGGAGAACCTCATTCTTGAATTCTAATAAGCCCTGACTAGAATTTTCTGACAATCTCTTTACAGCAATTTTGCTACCATCAGGAAGAATGCCCTGAAATCACAAATAGTTAGATAGGGAAATGTAAGCAACAACGTGTATACACAAACACACACACACACACATTGATTTTATCACATAAAGAAGTTACCATGTAGACTTCTCCAAATCCACCTTTGCCTATTCTATTTTCAATCGAGAACTTATGTGTTGCAGCTTCAATTGTTGTGAAACTGAACTGCAATGACTCTAATGTGGCTCCTTCACTTCCAACTATAATCACATGTACATTTTATTGTAAATACACTACATTATAGTTTTTCTAACAGTTGTCTGGATTTTTTTCAAAGAAGAAAATAGCACACATACAATTTTTCTTCAGAATGTTCTTATAACTCTGGCTCTTTTTCCTCAGCCAGTAGTAGTAGCCAAAACAAAATAGCATGATTGTGACAACAGTAACGGACACTGCTATCATAATTGTTCGTGAGCGGTCCTTATGTTTTCCTACGTAAATTCATTAAAATGAGTGAGTATTTACATGCCAGAGACAAGAATCTATCGGAGAAGATTTGTGAGCACAAAATTGAGAGCGAATTAAGAATATCAATTTGTATGCGGTAAACTATGTTTGTATAAGAAACATAATTCGATCCTCATTTACTTTACCTGTATTTCCTGAAACTTTGGGAGTTTGAGGATACGCAGGTGGCACCGAAACGGCGTAGTTTTATTGTAATAAAATAGGTACAATTCAAACCTCAAGTTGCGGCTAGGATTCATGGCCTCGCCCTCCTTTCTTTCCTTGACAACATGATTTGATATGACTCGAGCACCCCGGTGCATTTTTCGCAACTGAGCTAGACAGTTTGGAGTGCATTGTGCCGAGTATACAACGTTTTAAACTCTGTAATGCTTAGTTCTTTTTTTGTTGCAAAATTCTTCACAAGCATTGATTTAGGTGTCTCTGCCACTAGATCATTCAATGTCTTCGTTAATAGCAGATTGAAGCCGTTTGTTTGGTTTTGAAGCATGTCCGCACTGGTTTAGTATATATTGGTTGTGTGTCCATGGTTGAGAAGAAAGAGCGATTGGAATAGCGAAGCATGCACATATCAAACCAAATGATAGCCTCTTTGGAAGAAGGACACGAAGAGTTTAGCTGCTTGATTCCTTGATTGATGCATTCATGGCGAGCTCAACGGCTACATCACCCCGACACATGAAGAGGCCGTAGACGGTGTTGGAGTTGTTTCCGACGATGGTTCTGTTGAATCCATTGTTGGTGTTGTTGGATGACATGTTGAGATAGAGAGTGAGACTTCGAGGTTTTCTAGGTAGGGACCGTTGGCCTCGAAGTTTTCGGTGGTTGAGCAGTTGTAGCCTGTGAGAGTAGGACGTCCAATCCCTGTTAAACAAAAGAAACAGAATGTTTAGGATTAAGTCATGGCCTTCACTATTCATAAAACACCCAATTAATCTTTTAATAAGTAAATAAACTGTATTTATTTTTTATATTATCATACAGTATTCGATTCGAGGTTTGTGGCTATTAATATGAATTGAAACTGAGAAAAAGCAAATGGGAGAGAAAATAATGTTCTCTTTCATTGAATTGCTCACTGTACAGTAGGACTTATATATTCACGCTGGATAAAAGACTGAACTATTACATACATGGAAAGTTGTTACAACAGAACTACAATTAAAGTAAGTTATAATCTAACTAATTGTGCTAACTAAGTTACAGACTCCGTTAACTTATTCTGTGCTTCGTACCAAACATATTTTTAAAGATAAGTTCCAGTCTCAATCACAAACCCAATCCATCAAAATTCTGTGCTTCGTAGCTAACAGGGCCTTATTGTTTTTAACTAATTTTAAATGATAGTTGCTTTTGCACAATCAGAATAGTTGTTGGTTATAAAATGGACTGAAATGTCAACAAATTTTTTTCTTTTCCCCCTTACTTTTTCATTGGATAATTATTTTTTTCTTCAATTTAAAAATATCCGAAATTAACTAAAACATAAATAAATTGGCAAATATGTCCTCATTTGACTATAATCCTTTTTTTTTTTTTTTTTTTTTTTAAAAAAGAAAAAATCAGTGGCAACAATTTAAAGCTTGCGTGTATATAAATATAAAATTGAGCAAACACACGCAAGGCAACAAAATTTCGTGTATAAATTTGTGAAACAGTGAGTAATAAATTTAACTGTTCTATTTTATATTTATAAGATTTCAAAATATCACTCATTATATATGTATGTATGTATGTATGAATGGTAGGAATTAAAAACAAGGGTTAAGGTGTAAAAATACACATTTGTTTTTCCTCAAGAGGCACCCAACACCAAATGCTTTTTTTAGGTGCAAAAGTATACATGTGGTTACAAATTAGGTGCAAAACATGCCGTTTTGATTAAGTTTGACTTTTTTCTTGACTGTAGGCGATGATGTGGCTTTCAAAGGTATAAAAATATACATATGGTTTGGTCAAAAAAGCGCTCAACACCAAGTTTTTTTTTAATTTAATAATTTTATTTCAATTAAAGGAAAATAATTATTTGTCCTGGTATAATTTCAATTTTTTATTTCCATAATAATTCTTTCTGTCGTGAATCTCCTCCACGTTCTCATTAATGCAAACCGTTTTCTTCGGAGCTTTCCCTGGTGGTGCCATTTTTTCTTCTCCGTTCATGTTCATGCCTGGGCTGCTGTTCTCTTGTGCTTTCTGCTCCTTTGTCTCTGGCTTGATCACTACCTCTTCTTCTCTACTGGTCTGAACCTTGGTTGACACGAACTGCATTGAACGCCCTAAGGTTACCGTCTTCAATGCTTGGGACGTCAAGGTTTTCAACTTTTCATGATGAAATGATAGATCCTGTAACAGATGCCCAAAGGTCGGACCTGCGGTTTTGGTACATCTGATGGGTTTAAATGAATCCGAAGATAAATATGAGAGAAATGGGATATGGTATCTAAGGGGAAGGAAAAGATTTCAATAAATCTCGCCCTGGTGCCGAGATATAGAATATAAAGCTTGCAAGTCAGTGGATAGTTGAATCTCTTTGCAAGAGATTCATTGCTTTTCTTGGAGGGGATGTTATATTGTTTGCCCGTAAATTGTCTTTATAAGTAGGGCATGCTAATCGTAAAGGTGAAGCGCAAGGATTCTCTTCTGCTCTGACCCAAGTTAATATGAACGGAGAGCAAGAACCAAAGAACCAACTTCGCTACAACTGACAGTTTTTTTGAAGGGCTAGTCGGCTAAACAGATCCAAATCCAACTATTCGAAACTTATCCCTTACGATTTTATGAACGGAATGATGGATAAATAAGAAGAAAAAGTCTTTCATGTCTTTTTTTAAATATGAAATGTGAATATTATTTTATAAATTAAAAAAAAGATAGAAAATATGATAATGTGTCAGAAATCAATCGAACAAAACGGAAAAGCAGACCCTCTCATGCTCGGATTATGCTTATTGCAAGCAGATATCCAAGATCAAAGGGAATGCACGTATAGCAAATTACCGAATATCACCTATTATAAATAAGGATTTTGGATATCAGTTGCCCCTCAAATTTTTCTAATTTCCAAATTTTTTTTCTTCTCTCCTTTCCCAAATTTTTTTTTCCTTCTTTACTTTCATAGTTAGATTCTATGTAAAATAAATAACATTCTAATATTTTATGGGCAAAAAATGCGCAATTTTCAAATTTTTCACAATTTCTTAACTTTGAAAAAATCATTTTCCTTTAATTGAAATACAATTATTAAATTAAAAAACACTTTGTGTTAGGTGCTCTTTTAACCAAACCACATATGTATTTTTGCACTTTTAAAAACCACGTTATCATCCAATCGCAAAAAAGTCAAACTTAATGGTCAAAGTCCAACTTAATGGTCAAACGGTATTTTTGCACCTAATTTATAATCGCGTGTGCACTTTCGCACCTAAAAAAAGTATTTGACGTTAGACACTACTCGGGTAAAGCATATGTATATTTTTACACTTTAAACGTAAAAACAAAACAAAACACTCGGGGAATTAAAAAATTTAAGGGCAATAGAGAGCATATTTGAGGCACCTAAACCAATAAAAAGCCGGATCATCAACTCGTGCATATAGAAAGGGAAAGGGAAGAAAATTAGTGAAATTACCTTGAGAGCTGAATTCACTGGGAGGCTGGCTGCCGTTATAATAAAATCGGGATCTTTGGGATCTCAAATTGCAGCTGGGATTAAGAATTCTTCCTCTGAGTACAGTACTGTTGCTTGGAATAAGTTTGATCAAGCCATATAGACACTTGCTACAGAATCGTGGGGACAGATCCGGCGTGCACTGTACAAGAGTGTACAGAGATCCACCACTAGTCAAGTTTGCTGCTTTTGTTGCAAATTTGTTGTTAGATGTCTTTGCCTCCACCACCGCATTATTCAGCGTCTGATTTAATTCTATATATTCGCTTTCCGGGATGTCTTTCTGATTTGTCACTCCTAATGAGGATGGAATCCCGCATGGTGTTGATCTGCCGGCACAGGCGGTTATGAGGCTCACGGTGGCCGACTTTTGGCTGTTGATGCTGCTAAGCCAAAAGCTACTAACAGGTAGTTGGTGGAGGGTGGAGAAGAAATAACGGTCGGAGTAGCGAACAGAGCACTGGTCGTACCAGATGATGGCCTCTCTGTTGTTGGGACACTCTGAGGCTATTCGACTTGTGGCGTCCTGAACGCAATTTTGACACACCTCCAAGGGGACGTCACCTCGGCACATGACCTCTCCATATACGGCGTCGGTATCAACTTGAACGGTATCATTGTAGAACTTTGGAGTATCAGTGGTGGTGGCCTTGGAATACAAGGAAATTAAAAGAGTGTTGAGGTTGTACTGGAAGCCGCTATTGGAAGTGAAGTTGTTATTAACGGTGCAGTTGTGGTCATAGTAAGCAGGGATGTCTACTTCAGAAGAAGCGACATTGAAGGAGGTGAGAAGCACAAAATAGAATACCACTAGTTTCAGAAATGGCATATCCATACCGAGTGCTTTTGCACGGGTTCTAGTGAATTGGCTGTCACATAGACTCGGTTTTAGAATGGTGGAGGCATCATTAGGGCCGGGCCCATCATAACCCAACTTTCCAAAAGTTGTTGCGTTCCAATAATGGAGAAAGTTTAGCCATGGGAAGACTTATGACATTTACCAGTGACTAGATAAGAATAATGATATTTTATACGAATCTCGGTTGGAAAGAAGACACCTAGGCTCTGTAGTTTTGGGAGAGGGGAAAAAAAAAGTTTTTTCAAAGAATAGATTTATGAGAAAAGCTCCGAAAATATAGGGGGGAAAAAAGCTTCTAGAAAATTATGATTTTCAACATCAAAAAATGGATTTTTTTTTTTTTTTTTGTCAAACTACGATTTTAAAAGTTTGATATATGAGTGTTTCGGTAGTTTAACAAAAACCATGATTTTGAAGGTTAAAAGTTATCTTGTTTTTTAAGGGTTAATGCTACTTCAATTTTAAAATCATGATTTGGACTAAAACCGTGATTTTAAAAGTGTTCCCAAACCCACAATTATAATTATGAAAAATAGGTATAACATGATTTATAATCAAAATGCCACCACTTTTTTGGTTCTCATTCCATACTTTTCTCTTATGTATTTGTTATATGCTTATCCCCTAATTTGTGGGTGTGTGCATTTTTTTTATATATTTTATTTATTTAGATTCAATTATATACTGCATCTTGAAACATTTTTTTAATTTAGTATCTCTAATTAATTAATTTTCCGTCCTACATTCATAAATATTTTTCTTATAACACTAGTATCCTAAAAATTAATTAATTTAAAATATTGGATGAAAAAAATATTTCAAAATGTAACATATAATTTAATCAAAATAAGTAAAATATATAAAAATAAAAAAATACACAAATCCCCAAATTAGATGTCAAGTACCTAACAAAAGGAAAACATGCAGTAAAAATCCGTTTCTTTGTCTTTTCTCTTTACTTCTTTCCCCTCCTCGTCCTTTTGTTGTTGTTTATATTTCTTTTCTGTTCCCTCTCTCGCTACTTTTTCTTTCTCTTTTACTTTTCTCTCTCCTCCTTTTTTTTCCCTTCTTATCTTCCACGTCCTTAATTTTAGATTTGACATCAAGATTAGTGAGGCACAGAGATTAAAGAGAGGAATATATATATATATGTGTGTGTGTGTATGTATTGAGATGATTATTATTTTTTAATTGTAAATGCTAACCCAAATGACTTGTGGGTTAATGGCACAAAGGTTGTAACATCCTAAAATTAAAAGTTTATGAATAAAATTGATATAAGTAGGCTATTAAGTCAATAGGAGACAAAAATATTAAGCTTATCATGAGGAAATGCTTAAGATGATTATTAATAATTATTTTTGGACTTTGAAAATTTAGGAAAAATTATGAAATATTATTTTGATGATCTAAAAATATTATGAAGGGATTAATTTTGGAAAAAAAATACTTATTAATTGAAATTTAAGGTCTATTTTCTTGAAGATTTAAGGGAAAAAATAGTTAAATGATAATTTTTGACCCAGAAATTTTACAATCACTATTTTATGGTCTAAAAAAGCTAATTGAGAAAGAAATTCTTATACAGGATTAAGTATTAATCCTAACATCTATCCAATATTTATAATTAAATAAGAAAAAATCAAATTGCGAACAAAAGTTTTATAAAGAGTCAAAGAGGCTCAAATAGATTATTTTAGAGTGAGGCCCACATTCCTCCAATTATTACACGGCACACACCTCCATCTTATTTCTCATTTCACACACTCTCTCATGTTATCTACTCTGACCTACTCTGTATCTCATACACACTGCACTCTTTCCTTATGAGCCTTAATTGGGGAATTTAAGAGGAATCATAATTTAAAGTTGAATAAGTTATGAATTTGAAAATGGTGAGTGTCGAGTGAACTATTTTTAGAATTTTCTAAATCATATATTTCTTGGAAAAACTATTTTTATCATGGCCAAAAGAAAAAAAAGAAGAAACGATGCGTGATAATTTAGAGTATATATTATGTGCCCAAAAGTTACATGCTTCTTATGTGCTCATACCTCTATTAGAGGTAAGAATATTTTTTAATATATTTTATTTATTTAGATTTAAATTATATGTTGTTTTTTTGAGATTTTTTTTGGCACTCGATCTCAAATTAATTAGTTTCGAGATACTTGGTGTTACAGATAAATGCAGAACTGAGAATTAATTAATTTAAGATCTTGGATGCAAAAAAATCTCAAAAAGTAGTATATAATTTAAATATAAATAAATACAATATAAAAAAAAAATGACATAAGAAGCATGTAACTTTTGGACTTGCATCTCAATTTCGTTGACTGGCACGTCATTTCATGATTGTCACGATCTATATATGGGAGCCACTTTAGGAATCCTTCTATAATTTTCCATAACTGACTTCTCTTCGTCTCTATTAAAGTAGAGTCATTCTTAATGGATTTTTGGATTAGCTTATTGTAAATTATGTGAGAGGATTAGTTTTTAATGTCCCTATCTGCATTTGTATTTTTAAATTGTTGACGGTTTCCATGTCATTAACCCCCATGGCTTTCTGCAAATTTTGCTTGCTCTTCTTTTTAATTTAGTGCTTGAGATTAAACTTACTTCTAATTATCATTATAATAAATTTAACAACCTCATTATACCAATAAAACAAATAAATATATTACTGTGTTTCTGAACCTCCCAGATTCATTCGTTATAAAATATGCTATATCCAACAAACATAGAGTTAGTCTAATGATGTAAAGCCCCACTATATTCCTTTAGGTCTGACGTTTGAGTCTCAGATGATGCACTTATGCTAAAAGAGGTAACCACGAATGGGATACCAAAAAAAGTGTGGACTGGATAATTGTATAAAAAGTAAAATAAAATAAAATAAATCCATATACGGCATCAACAAGAGAATCCCTAGCTGATCTTGATTTTCCTGCAGCCCCTAGATCTTTACAATAACATATTAGTGAACTTGAATTGCTTTTCTTTCAAATAGAAAATTGGGAAAATCTACCTCAGGACCCAAAGTAATAAAAAAATGTCAAAAAATGCTCAAGAAAAAGTCACATGTCAAAAAAGGTTCCAGACCTTTTCTAGTATTATTTCATAAACGCTAACAATTAAATCGTCTCATTAACAACTAAATTAATACCCGTTAACAACTAAATCAGTAGCATTAACAACAATACCTTAATAACTAAATCGCACCGTTAACAACTATATCAGTAGGCGTTAACAACTAACTATGAAATAATACTAGAAAACACCTTAGGGCCTTTTTTGACATGTGACTTTTCTTTGGGCATTTTTTGACATTTTTTTGCTAGTTTGGGCCCTAAGATGGATTTTCCCTAGAAAATTTGAGTAGCCTTTATATGTATTTTGTTAGTATGACAATACGGTCAAAATCATTTTAGTTAAATTAATTCAGTTGCATTGAAGAAGAAGAAGAAGAAACTTTTCTTATTGATGAAAGATAATCTAAAACAGGTGAAAGGATCGATTTTTTTTTTTTTTTTTCACAAAATAAAAAAATATAAACTATAATTTTTGTCAAATTAAAATTATAAACGTGAATCAGAGAATGAAATTGGGGGAATAAATTCTGAAGTGTGATTGAGCGAATATTTTCTTCACAAGCACAAGGCTTTTATTTCTTCAGTTCCTGTGGAACTCACGCAAAATTGCATAACAAACTAAGTCATAAGGAGGCTTCTTTATTTATTTTATTTTATTTTATTTTATTATTTTTTTGGCATTAGGATTATTTCAAATCATGGCCAAGGATTGAGACTTGTTATTACTCTTTTTTTTTAGTTGTTAATGATAAAATAATGCAAAACGAGAGTTTAGCTACAAAAACTAAAACTAAATATTCTCACAACTAAAATATTAGTTAATCAAAGACAAAGAAAGAATATAAGATAAAGGAGAAACAAAAACTCAATGCTAAATTGGAGAAATCCGTGTAGTCGTTCTTATGCATCTCTAAACTTTATTCTCCCTCTATTAAAGCACTTGCCTTGCGGTCACTAACTAGGAAAATAGAACACACGTACCTCTTGCTACGCCTCACATATACATAAGTATATATTGCCTCACTGCATGTGTTTCTGTTACAATATCTTGGTTTATCTCTTTTTTTTTTTTTTATCGATTATCATATTATACAGATATATTATATTGATATTTTGCCCTCACTTGAATCTCATAATATATCCTGCAAAATAAATTAGGATATGAGTCAATTTTATGTCAAAATACCCTATTATCCTATAATTAATTAAAAGATAAAAAAGATATATAAGATAATTAAATAAATATTAAATATTAATAAATTTAATCAAATATATCTCAAAATCTCCACTTATTTAATTATAAAATATATACTTAAAAACTTGATAATACAAAAATTTAACTAAGCACCGCAAGTGTACGGATCATGAAATTAGTAAGTGGCAAATCAAGATCATCTCTCAGACTCAGTCAAACTAGTGATTAGATGTTAAATTTCATTTTTTCATTTACGTTGAGAAAATGAGAATTGTTTTGAAAAATAGTAAAAAGAAATTTAATAGAAACAAGAACTTTCACAAAGAGCAAATTTTGATAATAAGAACAAGCAACCCAGAGTTACCAATCCCTTATGCTTCATAAACCTTTTTTTCATTAATTTAATTAGCCTTAATATCAATTTTGTTAATCTCGAGTATAAATTGCTATAAGTGCCTGTCGGTCCACTTACAACCCTCTCTTAAGTATAATTTGTTAGGTCTAACATAATTACTCAAGAGGAAAATAAAATCAAACACACCCTTCAACAATTATATGGGGCCATTAGGTATATGTCTATCCTAACCGCAAATTAAATCGTAATCTAATCCCATATTACTTAATCTCAGAGCCTAATTAAAATTCCCTTCGTCAAGGTAAATCCTAATACTCAAATTCATATTCAATGATGGCCAATCACTAAATTGATAAATCTAAATAAGATTAAGTAACCAAAATTAATATCAAATTTAACTAAACAATGAAAACCAAATTTAATCCACCTATAAGTTCATAGCTACTCTAGGTTGCAAAGAAAATTAGCCACATATGGCTAAAATCAAATCCATGAATGCAAATAATATTCAGATTCAGACAGGAAAGGAAAAGAAATGAGAAATCAAGACTCTTAAAGAATTCCTTAGTGCTCCTCGCTATTGTCGGCTGGCTTGTCACTGATGAATGTGCAGTACCGAGATCTCTCCCTCTTCAATCGTTCCTCTCTGTCGTCAAGATTCCTTTTCTCGTTTGCGGCATTCTGTTTCGTGCGTGGTGTGCGTCCTCTTTGTTTGTTGAATTGCCGTTTGCCCTTGCATCTGGGTTGATTCGCTGTGCGTTGTTCTCCTGCTTGCGGCCAATTCCCCTTAATATATATTACTCAGGGTTATGCAACTTGGGCCATGGAGAATTATATCTTCATTCCCTTAATTTCACTCCCTTGGGCCCACGCTCTGAATCCACATCTCTTTTTTTCAATCCCATATAACATAATATATTATATTATATCTAAAACATATCTTTTGGCAAGTAGCTTTTGCAATGCGTCCATGTTGATAACTTAATGTAGGGTCCACGCCATCAATTATGATATATTATATATAATATATTGCAGTATGTTGACGTAGATGTTGATGCTTGCCTGCTATTTTATTTGATTCCTTTTTATCTTTTTTTTTTTTCATATAATATCTCCTGCATAACAAATTAGGATATGAATAGATTTTATGTCAAAATATCCTCATATCTTATATTTAATTAAATGGTAGAAAAGTATAAAAGATAATTAAACAGATATAAATATTAATAAATCCAACTAATTATATCATAAAATATATACCTATTTAATTATAAAATATATACTTATCAATACTTATCAAATGTAATGTAATGATGATTATATGAATTTGCTTGGTTCATCATGAAGGAAAGATGATGCATATACATAAAAACTTTTAATTGTATTACATCGAACCTTAAAATATATGGGAATAATATAGTTAGAAAAAATTACCCTGTTTAAAAATATAATAATATTATTATGATGTAGAAGTAGAGAAAAGTAAAAGCTAAAGTCTCTTGCGATCTAGCGAGGAAATAATACACTCTCCAATATTTCATTGGTTGAATATTGATTGTGGTTGGCAAGTTGAGCCTTCATTGCTCTACTGGTTTCTTCTGCTTCCATTTGACTATGCAAGAAGAATGCTGGTTCGTGAGGAATTGGCAATTTCATTGAATCGTTACTTAGATGTTTAATTTAAAAACTTTATTCATGGAAGGCCTAACTTGTGGATTTCCTTGAACACACAACAAGCCGATATGGATGCATCTCATTATTTCAGTGTGTGATCCTATCTCTGTTAGATTTGAATCCAATATGGCTATCAAATTTTCACCGCTCCAATGCTTCCAAGCCTGCCAATATGCCAAATCATTAATTTAACAAAGGCTCCAATAGTTGGTTGATGTTTATGATGATGACCGGTTTGATGTGATCATTTGACAAATGTTAATAGTTTGCTATACTCACATCACTTAAGAGTCCACCACCATACTGAGATTCATCATGAGAATTTATATTTTTTCCACTTATGATTTCCAAAACAATGACTCTAAAGCTGAAAACATGTGATTTCTCAAAAAATAGTCCAAACTTAAGATATTTTGAAGACATGTACCCCCTACAATAGATAAATAACATGACAAATAATTATATCAATACATGTTGGAATCATAGCACCAAATAATTCAAGTAAAATCTTACAGCAATAATGTGTGTGTGCAATATACACATAAATAGATACACACACGAGTGCACAAGTACATATAGAGAAAGAGATATATAGATGAAGACAGCGAAACAACTTACAATGTTCCAACAATTCTATTTGTGTTCCCCCTAGTTTCATTAATACCAACCATTCTCGCCATTCCAAAATCATAAATTTTTTGATTGATCTCCTTATTTAACAAAATATTGCTAGGTTTAAAATCTCGATGTATTACTTTAAGGCTGAATGTTCATGGAGGTAATGAATTCCTCGAGCAATTCCTTCTATAATTTTATAACGCTCGGGCCAATTCAACTCTCTTGGCTTTTACGAACCTCCGCATGTATAATTAACTTGTTAGTATACAGTTGAATCAATGCATATATTCTTGTCTAAAACCGAACTATACAAAGTCCTATGCCAACTATGTGTAAAAAAATGAGTATTTATACCAACAAAAATAAGATTCACCTCAAATATTAATAAAAGAATGGACAGTACAAGAATAAAAAAATTGAAAAATGATGCGATGAGTTTGGTTAGAAGGGAACAAACCAAATAAAAAGTAATTGAGGCTCTTGTTGGGAACATGCTCATAAACAAGTATTTTCTCCCGATCTTTCAAGCAAAATCCTAACAAAGCCACTGCGTTTCTGTGTTGAAGTTTGGCAATTAGTAGAACCTCATTCTTGAATTCTATTAAACCCTGACTAGAATTTTCTGGCAATCTCTTTACAGCAATTTTGGTACCACGGGGAAGAACGCCTTGACATCATGAATAGTTAGATAATGAGAGGGTGGGATATACATGCCATGGTATCCACAAGCACACACATCGATTTGATCGCATAATGAATGAAGTTATCATGTAGACTTCTCCAAATCCACCTTTGCCTATTTGATTTTCAATCGAGAACTTATTCGTTCCAGCTTCAATTGTTGCCAAATTGAACTGCAATGACTCTAATGTGGTCCATTTACTTCCAAGTTCCAACTATGAACATATGCGCATTTTAATGTAAGTGCACTATAATATACTACCTCTGGTTGTAAATGTACGGCTTCTAAATTTTTCTCTACAAACTAAATCTCACATTAAAACTTGAGGAGCTTTTTTTTCCCCCTAAGTAGACTCAGGGGTCTTTTTCCAATAATAAAAAAAAAACAATAGGATACATATACAATTTTTCTGCAGAATCGCCTTATGACTCGGATGGCTCTTTTTGCTCTTCTAGTAATAGATGCTGAAACAAAAAAGCGTGATCGAGACAACACTAAGGAACACCGCTATTATGATTGTTCGTGAGTGGTCTTTATTTTTTCCTGCATAAATTAATGAGGGAGAATTATGAATATCAATTTATATGTAGTGAACTATCTTTGTAAGAAAAATGATTAGGTCCTTGATTTCATCACCTGTAATTACTGAAACACCACTATTATTTGGGGGATAAGCTGGAGGCACCGAAACAGCACTTCTATTGTAATTATTATAAAATCGGTATAATTCAAACCTCAAATTGCAGCTTGGATTCATGACTTCCCCTCCTCTTTTTCCAAGACAACATGACGAGATTTGTTGCCGGGCATCTTCCAGACATTTTTGGCAATCTTGACTGTTGAGGTTTGGAGTACATTGTGCAAGAGTATACAACGTTCTAAACTCTTAAGAGCTGAATTCTTTTTTTGTTGCAAAATTCTTTGCTCCTATAGGCGCCGAGTTCCATGTCACCGTCAATGTATACGCTAGTTGCCAATTGAACAGATCTTTTTGGTTTTCATGCATATCCACACCACTTATTGATTGCAATTTCCAGAAATTATTGGGACATTTTTTGTATTTTTTCCTAGTCCTCAAAATATCACTTTTGACCCTCCAAAACCTCTATTTTTCTTCTTAAACACCTACAATGTAAGATTAAGCAAAATGTAGCATTAAAGGTCCAATAAATTATTTACATGAATAATTAATAAATTATGACTATTTTTGTAACATCCCATTTTCAAAAAAAAAGTATATATGTTTTTTTAATCAGAGTAGAGCATTGGAGCGATTGAGTAACTGATATTTATATTCAAAATGCCGTAAGTCTGGCTGATTACAGTAGCGGTACATTATACCTAGTGTTTTCAAAGTAAATAACAAAAGAAGAAAGTCTTTGGTGAGTCCCTATGCGTGCCACTTGCCTTTCTCCTCGATCCTCGGTCCTCTTGACCGACGCTATGTTAAGAGCGAGGTTCAATGCCCATTGAACCTCGGTAACGGTTAACCTCATGCTTATGTGTGACAAAATATGTATGACGAGATATTCATAACATTACAGCATTAACCAATACATAGCACACAGCAGATGTAAGGTTACAACAATACATAAGCACACAGCAGATGTAATGTCAATCACAACAACAGTACATAGCACACAGCACATGTAAAGTCATCCACGTTTGCACTAACCAGTGCCACGACAGCTCCTCGTGTCCTCAGCGCTAGGAAAACTCAACGGCATTACCGAGACTGTAACCCGTATAAACAAAGCTGAATGTATAAACAGTGAACTAAGACAGAGTCTTAGACACGGTGCATGACCCAAGACAAAGTCCTTTCCATGACTCTATGAAATAGTCTATCACATATAAGCATACAATAAGCATCGAGTTAGTGTTACATAAAGACGCGAACGTACCTTTCACCGTGTAGTTAGCAATATGTCCAACTCTTTGATCGACCGGACTTCCGGATATCCTAACATATCACCATAGTACTTAGAATAATATCCTAAGGGATATTTTCACCTCTATTTACCTCTCTACCCTTGGTGGAAATGTTATTTACAATTTTGCCCTTACATTTATTTAAAAACGCAATACTGAATTTTGGGCAGATTTTGTATCAACTTTGGAAAATCATAATTAATTCTAGAAAAATAGAAACGAGGATCCGTAAAATTCCCCGGAATCCTTAAGATGTATATTTTCAAGGAAAATTTAGACGTCATCAATACCAGCGTCACCATCTTAATAAATCTTAATTGTGATTGCATCATATATTAGTTTTTATATTTTGAAAGTTTATCCAATGCCTTCCTAATTCTTTGACTAATCAATATCTTTACTTATTGAACAAAAAAAATAATAATATCTTTACTTATATTATTGCTCATCATCTTTTAAATAAAGCTCACTTTATAATATTACGCATAGTTACTTTTATTAAGTTTATAATTTAGGGAAAATTATAATGAAGGACCTGGAGGAAAAAATATTTATTAAGAAATTCCATAAAAATTGTAATTATTTAGAAGGACCAAATGTAAAAAATATAAAATATAAAATACTAAACTACCCCTAAGAAAATCTTCTTCATTCCCTTCCACACCCTATTTTTAAAACTAATACAAAATTCTAAATTTCACTAAATTAAATAAATTTTTCTCAAGTTTCATTTTTATAATTTAGTATATATATTAGACCAAAAAATTTTATATGATTTATTTTTACTTTAGAATAAATTTATGTGGGTTAAAAAATTCATTTAAAGTTAATAACATTAAAAAATCTATTATATCCTGAAAAAATTGAAATGAATTTAGTTTTTATTTTCATAAAAAAGTATTTAATCGATATCAACGTTGATACTTGATAATATAAATTTGGCAACTTTATAATATTTTTGTTAATTAGATGATCTATTGATTATATGAATATATTGAAAAATAAAAATTAAAAAGAATATGAGTTTGAACCGTAGTTAATTAAAAGTATTTTGATTTTACATGAGCATAAAATGGTAAAAAATAAAAATTAAAAAAAGATACAATGATACTATATGTGAATGGAGGGCGGTTTTACTTTTAATTTTAGTTTTTTTTTTTTTTTTTTTAAAGTATGAATACAAGAGATAATAATATAGGAGGTTTGATTAAGGACAATTTAGTAATTTTAAATTTATATTATGATATTTGATCCTTCTAATTAATTACAATTTTTATGGTCCTTCTCAACAAATATTTTTTCCTCCAGGTCCTTCATTATAATTTTCCCTATAATTTATATACAGTAGTTGTTCAATCAATGTGTCAGTTGACGGAAAAAATTATACCACACGTGTGTGTATTATTAATGCCATAGTTTAATTTATATATAGGATACGCCATTAAATAATATTGCTCATTAATTATCTGCTGTTGAAAACAACACCTTCATTTAATTTCTCAAAATAAGGAGGAAAAAAAAAAGTGAGGATGGACTATAGTCACAATACTATATACTTCATTTAATCTTTATTATAAGACATCAACTATCATTTCTCGCGAACCAATGAAAGGAAGTTAAGCCATTAAATTGGTCCAAAATTTTTGGTTCTATTTATAAGGAAAAGAGAGAAAATTTTCATATAAATGTACAGTTTTACCCTTTATTTATTATTGTATTTACTTTATTTTTATGAGTATGATATGGAGTATATTAAATACGGGTAAAGTTAGAAAGTTGTTGAATTTTATGAAAGAGTTAATGAAGTTTAAAGTTTTTTCAGAGTAGTACTACTATTTCATTAGCGGATCAAGCTGGATTGGCTTTGGAGCATTCTCATCAAAAGATTTTTTTAGATCAACTGCGGTGTACATACGCTTTAATTGACAAAGTTGTTTTGAGCAAAAAAAAAAAAAAAAGTTGACAAAGTTGTTAGAAACCTACTTTTGGACCCGCTTTAGCGCGTTTTGCTTCGGTTTTTTATATTTCAACTGTAGTATAATGATATTGATTGGTACCTCTTTAAACTAGTTTTCTTATTTCCTTTATTTGTATCAATGCACTTTTCTCTAAAATCCTTTCCAATCAATATGACACTAAACAATAACAGTAAAAAGTTAAAAACTACAGGAAATCGGATAAATCGAAATCAAATATTGACAGAATCGTAATGATTGAAAATGAACTAACACTAGTGTTCAAAAAAAAAAAAAAAAAAGAACTAACACTAGTTGTGGATGGAGCCACAGCCAATACACATTCACACTGTTTTTTACCATCTCATTTTTCCTATTTAGGGCCCCTTTGGTATGAGGAAGATTTGAGGAGGGAAATGAACTTTAGATAAAGGAAAGGAAGGGAAGCGAAGATTTTGAGGGATGAGGGAAGATGACTTATTTGGTAAGAGGAAAATAAAAAGGTAGTAGCTGGTAAAGAATAAAGAAATATCTATTTTATCTTTAAAAATAATTAACTCAAAATGAAATGGAATTTTTTTTTTTTTTTTTTGCTAAAATATATTTTTAAAAATATCCTCTTATCAAATTTGAATTTGTCTAAAATATTCTTCCACCAGGTTTGAATTTCTCTAAGTACATTTCCTGCCAAGTTTAAATTTGCCTAAAATATTCTCCGTCAAGTTCGAATTTATCGCATAAATTTGAATTTAATCTTATTTTCTTGCATTATAAAAAAAATTATGAGGGGTACATATGATCAACAGTGTCATATCCAAGTTGGGAACCTAAGATCCCACCAATTTTAGTGGAATCTTATCTTCCCACATATGAGGGAAGATTGGCGGGCTCAGGTTGGGCTTGGGAACTTGTGTTCCGGGAAGCTTTAACATAAAAAGCGTATCAAATAAAGAAACTTGCTAATCTTCCTTTTCCCTTCCCACAGAATCTATGTACCAAACATGCCCTTAAAGTTGTCGTTCTAATGTGGGCTGCCCTTTTATGACTTTTTTTGGTCAAGTATTCACAACTTACAAATATCTTAATCTTTTCACCGAAAATAAGTCAAGAGCATATTACTCTATATAGTATTTAATATAAGAGCTAATTGAATTTTTTTTGGGAGATTAAAGAAGGTAAGTAAACTATTTAATTATAGCTTATGTTGTGCATTATTAGATCATATATCAATTTACAAGTCAAGTAAATCAATTTCGAGAAAAACCATAATATAAATACTTAAATGTAACTCAATTAGTCTCCTTAATTTTTCTTATATTAAGAACCAGAGACAATATTTGGAAAGAATCTATAACAATTGCTTTAATTTCTAGGCTCCGATATTTTATTTTCCGCAACATCAATAGGCTTGATTTCCTTGTAGCCAGCCAGTCTTGTATATTATTACTCCCTCCGGCCCTAATTATAAGATCTAGTTAACTTTTTTTGAAGAGATTAAGGAAGCTAACTAAATTACTATAGAGTATTTTATTTTTATTTTTTTCTTCAAACTAATCAGTTTAACTAATAAACTAATAAATAATCTAAGGATCTGAGAACATATGAAATAATTAACTAACTTATTTAGCTTCCTTAATCTCTCCAAAAAAAAAAAAAAGTCAACTAGGTCTTATAATTAGGACCAGAGATAGTATTATTTATAGCTCTTCTAGATCAAACTCTTTTTACACATTTACTTCATACAGCGTAAAATCACATAATAGAAGTTAATCTAAACACCCATTAAACCCTAATTAAAAATGTTATTCATACTAAAGCACTTAAAAAATGAAAAATAAAACAAAAAGGTCCATCAAATAAGTTATTGGTTGAAATAGTAAGTAGCCTTATCTCCCAAAACTGGATCTATAGGGAATAAATTTGCAACCAGCTTCTGCTTTACAAATGGAGATTTCGAGTTTTCATTCTATCCGGTGATCCAGTTGTATGTTGGAATTGATTGGGAGAGTGAGAGGCTTCAAGCTTCATGTTTGACTTTAAAACTTAAAGCCCAGAGCGATCCATTTTCTTTTTATTTGTGTCCTTGATAGGTCGATCCAAGAAAAATTAAATTTTTAAGGGTATGCAGATTAATTAAGTATCTTTCCATGTTGGCCTTATATATTCATTTAGTGAAAGGAATCATTTAAGCAAGTATATTGACTGATCTTTTGTCTTTTATCTATAGGTTTTAAATTTTAAATCATGACCTTTCTGACCAATTCCTCCTCTTCCGCCATTGCTGCAATCTAGTCCATGAATCGATGAGACGATCCCCAAAATTTCATCTTAAACACGCGCATACGGAGACACTATATAGCTGTTGCCTTATCTTCAACATAGCCATCACAGTGATCTTGTTCATCATTAACATGCCTTCCCACAAAATTATCTTACTCTTTTTCTTTATTAGCTTTCTGTTTTCGGCTACTATTACTCAAGCCCAACCCACTTATACAAATAGTAGCTGTTCTTCTGACACCTTCGCCGCCAATAGTTCCTTCCAATCCGACCTCACCAACCTCCTCTCTTCCTTAGCTTCCAACAACACCGCTAACGCTGACTTCTTCAACACCACCGTCCGCGGCGGCAACAACACCCTCTACGGCCTCTTCATGTGCCGGGGTGACGTCACCCTCCAGTTGTGCCACCAGTGCGTTGGTGACGCAACCACCAATATACGTTCCCTGTGCAACGTCTCAAAGGAGGCCGTGCTCTAGTACGAGGAGTGCATGGTTCGCTATTCCGACCGCTACATCTTTTCCAGCCTCGACATGATGCGTAATAGTTGCAGGGCCCACCCGATCAGCGTCGCCAACAACCAAACAGGATTCATGAATGTATTGTCCACAACTATGAACAAGGCGGCAGATGAGGCGGTGAATCCTGCTTTGGGACAAAAGAAATTTGCAACAGAACAAGCAAGTTTACAGTTTCAAACTATGTATTGTCTGGTTCAGTGCACGCCGGATCTTTCGCCAGAAGATTGCAGAACATGTCTGAGAGATGCCATTGGGGAGCTTTTCAACTGTAGTTATAGGAGTATTGGAGGAAGAGTTCTATATCCCAGTTGTAACGTTCGTTATGAATTGGTCATCTTCTATAATTCTAGTGGTAGGCCAGTATCGCTGCAGCCTCCTGCACTTTTTGCTGCAACTTGTAATACCCGGATAATTATCTATCTGGAATACTATATTTTAGTAAATAATACCTATTTGGAAATAGGTGAATATGTGGTTTTAAAACCTTGTAGGATACTTATTCTATTGTCTAGGGAAATTTCTAATGAAATTAGAGGGATTAAAGTGTCAAAATCCCTAAATGCGATTATGGGCCATGAAATGCGAAAATATTATGACAAATCCCATGAGGCAATAAAATATTTATTGAAAATTAGAAAGTATGTTGTCTCTAATTTTAGGAATTTTTGGGATTATTTCCCTTGAAAAATAATGAGGCAAAATTAAATATAATTTTGGGGAGCATAAATTGCCCTATGATTTTTAATATTTTACATGGAGCATAAAATACCAATATCGTGAAATAGTTGTGAGAAAATGATTAATCCTAATTAAGAAAATTATCAACATTTAGAAAGTGATTAGTTAAGTAATTAATGCCTAATTGTTTAAGCCTGAACAAGAGAATATTTAAGGTAGATTATAGAAAATCCTTTAGATAAGTGTTTGTGGCTAATATTAGTATAAAGTGTGCTTGCTAATCAATTAGAAAAGATTAAGAAAAATTGGTGAGATTAAGAACATGAAAACCCTAAATCCTAAAAGATTGCTAATCATGGGATTAAGGCTCTAATTAAGCTTCTAGCTAATTTAGATAAATTAAAGAAAAAAATAATAATAAAGGGAAGAGAAAACCAAAATTTGAGTGTGAAAAGGGTTGTGGGTTTTTCAAAAATAATATCATGATATTTTGTTAATTAAATAATAATATAATTAAGATATTTGTGGAAGAACCAGTTAGATAAAGGGGAACCGATAGAAATTAAATCCTACCTAGAAAACCGTGAACTAAGTTTCTTAGGTCAGGACATATTACAAACAAGTGAATTTTTGTCTAGAAGTTGGTGTTAGCGGAAGTCATTTTAAAGGCGGGGCGAATAAGGGATCAGATGAAAAGATATTTTGTAAACAAAGGGCAGATAAGAAAAGTGAGAACCAATGGAAAATAAATCATAACTTGAAATCCTTGAACTAAGTAGAAAACAACTGGACATATTATGAATCAGTGAATTTTTGTCCCGAAATTAGCATTACCCGAAGTAATTTCTGTAACCGATAGCGTCTGTCTGAAAATGTTCAACAGACAACGGAATACCCTTAATGGGATCAAAAATTTAGTTAACTTAGATATTTCCAAAAAGGAAGAATAGAACTTCAAGGTTTGTGTTCCGGATTTTTGAGATTTTCTAAGATTACGCGATTAGAACACCGATCGGGATTTTATCGGGTAAATGCATAAAGTAAGGGGACATTTTTGTGGTGGAGAGAAGAGGAAAATGAGTGATGTTCATAAGGCCACATCTTCATCATCCTAGCCCTTGATGCAAAAGTTGATCCAAGGGTTGAGATCCATGGAAATTCTCTATAAATAGGCAACCCTCTTCACTTCATTCCTCACCAATTCACAAAGGAATCCTAGAGAGAGGTTAGAGAGAAGTGAGAGCAAGGAGGAGCTCTGGAAAAGAAGTAGCGAAGTCTTTGGGTAAGTTCTTCGGTCCCTAGTCTTAAGCTTTGGTAGTTCCTTCGGTAGTTATAGTAGAAATGCTAGATTAATCTTTAATCTTCCAAGTTAGTTTAGATATCATGTTTTAGGGATAAATATGATATTTATTTCAAAAATATATTGGAGATGGAGATATGTCAAAATTTTGGAAGATTAGAGTTAAAGTAACGAAGTTCGGCGAAATTCCGCCAATTAGGAGAGTTAGGGGCAAAATGGTAATTTGTACCTAAAATGCCTATTATGATGTTGGGCCTTGATAATATGATATTATCCTTATAGGATATCTGTAATCACGTACCCCTGTTGTACGCGTAAATGCCGTCGTCCATTGTCAAAAGTCTTGTTTTCCGTCAACGAAGGTACGTTCGCGTACTGTAACACTAACTCTGATGTTTTTTGTATGCGTACATGTGCTATGTGTATGGTATGTTTACCTGAGTTAGATGATAGCTCTGTGGTATGTACAATGTACTGTTATTATGCTTGCTGGGTGTTGGGATAGGTTTGCTAGGTACGAAATGCTAGGTGCGAAACAATTGCTAGGTGTGAAACGTATGCTAAGTGCGACATATCTGCCAGGGGCGTGTGTGCTGTTGGGATAAGCTTGTTTGTATGCTCATATACTGTCTATGTTGTATATATAAACATGAGGTTAACCGTTACCTGAGGTTCAATGGGCATTGAACCTCAGCTCTTGGCATAGCGTCAGGGTCAGGAGGACCGAGGATCGAGGAGAAAGGCAAGCAGCACGCATAGGGACTCAGCTGAAGACCTTCTTCTTTTGTTTTGAAAACACTCGGTATAACGTACCACTACTGTAATCAGCCAGACTTACGGCATTTTCAATATAAATATCAGTTACTCAATCACTCCAATGCTCTACTCGATGAAAAAAAAAAATATATACTTGCTTTTGAAAATGGGATGTTACACAACTCATCAAGGTGAAGTTAAATTTGTGTGTTTCTCTTTCTTTCTTCAAATGATCACTTCAGGAAGAATTAATCTTCATTAATTTCTTGTTTGTATTTTTTTTTTAAAATTAAAAATGGGGCAAGAGCCCAATGAAAAATTAAAATAGTACACTTCCAGGCTCGAGATAAGCCTAAACTAACCTGAGGGATGTAAAAAGCTTGCCATTTGATATCGAAGGTTGGGATGTGAGGCTAAGACATGTATTCCGTGAAGGAAAAGGAGCGGCAGATTGATTGGTTGCCTAAGTGGAGCTTCCTTCAATCCAATGTCCTTCAACAGCTGAATGAATCATCGAGGGTTTAAGAGGCTTGTTGTAATACCCGGATAATTATCTATCGGAATACTATATTTTAGCAAATAATACCTATTTGGAAATAGGTGAATATGTGGTTTTAAAACCTTGTAGGATACTTATTCTATTGTCTAGGGAAATTTCTAATAAAATTAGAGGGATTAAAGTGTCAAAATCCCTAAATGCAATTATGGGCCATGAAATGCCTTGAAAATATTATGATAAATCCCAAGAGGCAATAAAATATTTATTGAAAATTAGAAAGTATGTTGTCTCTAATTTTAGGAATTTTTGGGATTATTTCCCTTGAAAAATAATGAGGCAAAATTAAATATAATTTTGGGGAGCATAAGTTGCCCCATGATTTTTAATATTTTACATGGAGCATAAAATACCTTTGTAAGTAAAATAGTTGTGAGATAATGATTAATCTTAATTAAGAAAATTATTAACAATTAGAAAGTGATTAGTTAGGTAATTAATGGCTAATTATCTAAGCTTGAACAAAAGAACCAATAGGGAGAATTTTTAAAGATAATTAAAGTAAAAAAAAAAAGGGAGGAATGATATTTTCAAGAAAAAGAAAGGGAAAAAAAAAGAGGAAAAAGGAAAAAAAAAACGAAATAAAAAAAATAATAAAAAAGGAAGGAAAAAAATAAAAAAAAAAAAAAATAAAAAAATAAAATAATAATAATAATAAAATAAATAATAAATATCATGATATTTGTATTATTATAATAATATAAAAGAGATATTTGTGGAAGAACCAGAGTTGGATAAATGAGAACCGATAGAAATTAAATCCTACCTAGAAAACCGTGAACTAAGTTTCTTAGGTGGGGACATATTACAAACAAGTGAATTTTTGTCCGAAGTTGGTGTTAGCGGAAGTCATTTTAAAGTAGTGGGCGAATAAGGGATCAGATGAAAAGATATTTTGTAAACAAAGGGAGATAAGAAAAGTGAGAACCAATGGAAAATAAATCATAACTTGAAATCCTTGAACTAAGTAGAAAACAACTGGACATATTATGAATCGGTGAATTTTTGTCCCGAAGTTGATGTTACCCGAAGTAATTTCTAGCAGAATCGGCGTCGTCTGTCGAAAATGTTCAACAGGACAACGGAATACCCTTAATGGGATCAAAAATTTAGTTAACTCAAATATTTCCGAAGAGGAAGAATAGAACTTCAAGGCTGTGTTCCCGGATTTTTGAGATTTTCTAAGATTACGCGATTAGAACACCGAACGGGGGACTTTATCGGTAGAAGTTCATAAAGCACATGGGTGACATCACCTTGACATCATGATGAGGTAAGGAGATGTGTTGTATGGTGGAGATGATGCCTTGTGTCCAAGCTAGATCCAACGGTTGAGATTCGGTATGATAAAGCATGAATAGTGCACCAAAATCTTCTATAAATAGGTCTTCCCATTTCACTTCATTCCTCACCAATTCACAATTCCTAGAGAGAGGTTAGAGAGAAGTGAGAGCAAGGAGGAGCTCGGAAAAGGAGTAGCGAAGTCTTTGGGTAAGTTCTTCGGTCCCTGGTCTTAAGCTTTAGTAGTTCCTTCCGGTAGTTATAGTAGAAATGCTAGATTAATCTTTAATCTTCCAAGTTAGTTTAGATATCATGTTTTAGGGATAAATATGATATTTATTTCAAAAATATATTGGAGATGGAGATATGTCAAAATTTTGGAAGATTAGAGTTAAAGTAACGAAGTTGTGAAATTCCGCCGATTAGGGGAGTCGGGGGTAAAATGGTAATTTGGGATTAGAATGTCGGTATAATGTTGACCATTGATTAGAAACGTTATCATCCTTATAGGATATCTGTAATCACTTACCACTGTTGTACCGCTGTCGTACCGCTATCAACAGTCGTATCGAAGTTCCGTCAACGAAGGTACGTTCGCGTACTGTAACACTAACTCTGATGCTTATTGTATGCTTATATGTGATAGACTATTTCATAGAGTCATGGACAGGACTTTGTCTTGGGTCATGCACCGTGTCTAAGACTCGGTCTTAGTTCTTGTTTATACATTCAGCTTTGTTTATACGGGTTACAGTCTTGGTAATGCCGTTGAGTTTTCCTAGTCTTTGAGGACACGAGGATGTCGTGGCACGGTTAGTGCAAACATGGTTGACTTTACATGTCTTGTGTGCTATGTCTTGTTGTTGTGATTGACATTACATCTTTGTGTGCTTATGTATTGTTGTAACCTTACATCTGCTGTGTGCTATGTATTGGTTAATCTTTGTAATGTTATGAATATCTGTCATACATAATTTGTCACACATAAGCATGAGGGTTAGTTACCCGAGGTTCAATGGGCATTGAACCTCGCTCTTAACATAGCGTCGGGTCAGGAGGACCGAGGATCGAGGAGAAAGGCAAGCGGCACGCATAGGGACTCAGCTGAAGACTTTCTTTTGTTATTTACTTTGAAAACACTCGGTATAATGTACCGCTACGTAATCGCCCGGACTTACGGCATTTTGAATATAAATATCGAGTTACTCAATCGCTCCGATGCTCTACTCTGAAAAAAAAAATATATATATATACTGCTTTTGAAAATGGGATGTTACACTTGTTGTATAGGCATAGATTTTTGCTCGTTTGTATTTTTAATATTTTTCAAAATTTCAAGTTTTTTATTCTCTCTACATACATAACGCCACAAAACTGACTAATTGCTTAAGACGTGAAATTATGTTATGCTTATACGGGAAAAACAAGGACCATTGTGATAGTTGTGGTTTTGTTGGTGGTGCGGCGGTACTTTTTAGTTTGGTGTTCTTTCTCTTAAGGAGTCTAATAAAGAAGAGACGCACGGTTGAACTCGAGAAAAGAATACGTAAGTAAATCTTCATTCTATATCTCTTTATTCATCAGTTTACTTGATAAGAAGTGTTGCGGTGATGCTTTTACTAAGTATGCATTGATTTGTCTGATTCGTTTTTTGTTTGTGTCTAGTTGGAGGCGAAGGCAACACTTTAGAGCATCTACAATTCAGTTTGGCTACAATTGAAGCGCAACAAACAAGTTTTCAGGGAAAATTGTTTAGGCCGAGGTGGATTTGGACGGGTTTACAAGGTGACGTATGCATACCATATATCAATATAAATTTTGCGTGTGTGTGTCTATATATATGCAAATACAAGTCCTTTTTAATTTATCCAACTATGATTTTAGGGTATTCTTTCAAATGGCCAAGAAATAGCTGTCAAGAGACTTTCAAAAGGTTCGGGCCAAGGTGCACAAGAATTTAAAAATGAAGTTTTATTAGTAGCCGGACTCCGGCACTGAAATTTGGTTGCCTTACTTGGATTTTGCATAGAAGAGCAAGAGAAAATTCTCATTTATGAATATGTTCCCAACAAAAGCCTTGATTACTTTCTATTTGGTTTGACTCTTCTACACTCTTTACAACTTTTGGATGAATTTTAAGATTGTTTTTATTTATCTTGGCAAAGCAGTAACTCACAAAAAAAATTTATGTATACATAGGTTGAGAAAAATAGAAGATTAACTTGGGAGGAACGTCATGAAATCATAAGAGGAGTAGCTCGAGGAGTTCTATATCTTCATGACTATTCTCGCCTTAAAATTATACATCGTGATCTCAAACCTAGCAATATTTTGTTAGACAATGAAATGAATGCAAAAATTTCAGATTTTGGCTTAGCTAGGATGGTTGCTATTGATGAAAACAAGGGAAATACAAGGAGAATAGTTGGAACATAGTAAGTTGAATTTGCCCCTTCAATATTTACATTTATCTTTGATATCTTTGAATAAAGGGAAAATAACTTTTCCATTCAATTCATCACTTACAAATGTCAGAATTAATCTTCTTATTTCCTAATTGGATGAAATTTTGTTATTGATGATATTACTTTCTTTTCGGTGGTTATATGCCTCCGAATATGCAATGTTGGGCCTATATTCTGAAAAATCAGATGTCTTTAGTTTTGGAGTTTTAGTCTTAGAAATTATCTGTGGAAAGAAGAATGCAAGTTGTCATGAGGACTCACAATATGCCGATAGCCTCTTAAGCTATGTAAGTTATATGATAATATGATTATTTCATTACTATTTCTTATGCAGTCATCATCTTAATTTATTTGAGGAATGATTTTTTATAATGAGTTCTACTTAATTATTGCAGACGTGGAACCAATGGAGTAGTGAAAAGTTGTTAGAGATGTTGGATTCAAATCTAAGAGAAATGGAATCGTATAATGGAGTGAGCAGGTGCATCCAAATTGGGTTGTTATGTGTTCAAAAGCATCCAGAAGCAAGACCTTCCATGGCCACAATTGTTTCATATTTGAGCAATGATTCAATTGAAGTGCCACATCCACAGCAACCTGCGCTTACTTCTACAACTAAAGAATATAGCTCTATCAATGAAATGTCTATTAGTGACTTCTTTCCTCGCTAGTCCCAACTATATACAAGGCTGTTATATATATATATATATATATATATCATCTTCGCCACAAAATTACATATTGTGTAACATATACGATATAATAGCATCAAAGTTTTTATATTATCCTACATAGATGTGTATAATTTTTTTTTTTTTTTTTTTTTTTTTGATTTCGTTTTGCATAATAAATAAATCATATTATATTCCCTTCATTCCTTAATATAAAATTTATTATGTAATTCATTTTCTTTATTAAAGTGAATCTTATATTAAGGAAGTACTGGAGGCGGTAATATTTTTGTAAAAATTAATTACTTGATCCTCTATTTTTCTATAATTGTAACTCTCCCTAAATTTTTACTTATTTCAACTCAAGTATTGTAGATTTGATTTGATTGAAAATTAGTTCATGAACTTTCACTTGGTACAACTTAATACTTATAGTTTTAAATATTTAAAATGTTTGTCACTATATTTATAAAATAAAACTCTAAGGACTAAATTTCCTTAAAAAATTTTAAGGACTACCGTTTTGAACGACTAAAATATAGGGATTAGGTTGTACTAGGTTAAAGTTCTAGAACTGAGTTTCAACCAGGTCTTTTTTTATTTCTTGGTCAGTTGAACCAGGTCAGAGAAATTGGACTGTATTGACTTGAAGTTAAAAAACCGAGTTTATAAGAATATTCTGAAACATAAGCGGGGCATAAGATAATATGAACTACCAAGACTACAAGTCATCATCCACCGCGGCTTCTAGTCTTCAGGAGGCACTAGGACCACAATCATAACAATAATTGTTTGTGAATGACGTCCTTTCTCCATTCGATAAAAGCAATTAACAACGTCAAAAAAAAAAAAAATTTAAATAAATAACCACCCTTGTTTAACCATGTCTATTATAATCAATTTTCATTTTTTTTTTTTTTGTTCTTCTTTTAGCCGATAATGCTTCTGAGTCATCGGACGGTACAACTACCAGCAGCGTATGTGGTCACATCTTAATTATTATGACTGGATCATTGATTTTTGAAAAAATTTGGAAATGTTTCCAATGGGTATATACCTGTTCAATCATTGACTAATTAAAAATCAAGATCTTTAATTAGATTACTGCTTATTAAGTTTATAATTTATATCTAGCTACTCGATGCGTCAGTTACCAGAGAAAACTATACCCACTTGTATAGTATATTTATACATATTTAATTTATATCAAATGCCAAAACTTAGATGATACCTTAGGATGACCCCTTTGTTGGAGGCTTCTTATTGTATGACACCATTTGGAGCCGCCTTTTGGATGACACCTTAGGATGCGCCATTAAACTAGTATTGCTTATTAACTTATATTGAAAACTACATTTTCATTTTCATTAAACTAATATTGCTCATTAACTTATAATTTTCATGCTTACTTTGAGGTCAACTGCGGTGCGCGAGCACTTGAATTAATAAAGTTGTGCAGATAACAAATTTTGAAGCCTTTCTTTTGGATTAGAATTATTAGATGTGTTGTGTACCCTTAATTAATATTACTGCTCATTATTTTTTCCACATTATATTATTTCATTTGGGGGTCAAGCTGGTCACTGACTATAGAGCATTGTCAAAATATTTTTCAGGTTTACTGCGGTCTATTTACGCTTTAATTAATAAAGTCGCGTAGATAAATAGTTAAACAAGAATTGTTCACTATGTTAGAAAATTACCAGATCAAAATGAACATATCAACAAAATATATTTTATATATTATCATTGAACGTATCAAATTTTATAATTTATTTGAATGTGAGGGGGGCCTTGGTGAGTTACATTTTGAATATTATTTTTAATAATGATTAAGATATGAAAATATTCAAATTTTTGAATAAATTAAGTATTATATAGTTCAATATATAATTTAACTATATATTTTATGGTGAAATCGGCAATTGTACACAGGATAGAGATCATAGAATGAATAATGTCTTTATAATTTGAATTAAGTAAATACTTGGAAAGAGAATATCAATTTGTAAATTTTTAATGAAGTGGTAAAAAGCTGGAATGATAGGATGGTTTTCTTTTATTTTTCTATGAAATAAACAATGGAAGGAAAATTAATTAGGTGGAAAAATACAACTGTTGGTTTGTTAAAATTTTATATTAATAATTGAATAGAAACATTTTTTTTGGCAAAAGATATAGAATAAAAAAACATTTTAAAATCAATTAGATTGTTGCGATGGATTGTAAAGCATTATGATGTTTTGGCGTCTCCTAACATCGTGATGAAGAAAAAGCTATGAATATTTTAAGAATTAAATACACTTACTTGTCTTTTATTTTGTTTTAATTATTGACCCGGCTATTGTCCAATGCACCTTCCATCTGTTGTTATCCGCTGCACTATTTAATTTAATTTTATTTTCAATTTCTCATCTCTCCCTTCTCCAATCCCTTTAATAAGTATATATTTTATGATTAAATAGATGTATATTTTATGATAATTAGTTGGATTTATTAATATTATATACCTATTTAATTATCTTTTATATACTTTACTATCATTATAGGATAAAAAGATATTTTGATATAAAATCTACTTATTTTCTATTATATTTTGCAGGAAATATTAGCTGATTTGGAAAGAAGTAGAAAAAGCAATTAAGAGGATATGCAATCAGCCAAACTCGGTGGTCCTACGCAAGAAAAATGAAACAAAATCAATTGTGTGATCTGGTGGAGGAGATTACAAGATATAAGATATCTTTTTAATAAGAAAAGGAGAACCGGTGACCCACGGCCTAAGTTATATTTAGGTTATATATATGAAGCAAATCAGAGGCAAGAGGGAGGGAACGAAGAAGCAAAGGAGTAGTGACTGAGCGTTCCGGTTCTCTTCATCATCTCCATCGAAGGACGAGAGGACTGTGGAGGCGACGGAAAAGCTTTCTTTCCTCTCTCTCCTTATTCTTTGAACTGAATTCTTATATTTTTGTTATGGATTTTATTAGAGCTATGTGTGGCTAGTTGGTTTTGCAACCTAGAGAACCTATGAAGTTGTTTGGGTTATAGATATTTTTCCCATGAATTAGTTGTGCTTAATTTTATTTCAGTTTATTTAATCTTATCTAATTTGTTATTGCTTATTGATTGACTATCATTGAGCATGTTTGGGGATTTAGGGTTGAAATTGGAAAAGGGAATCTTAAATTGACCTTGGGATTAAATAATGTGGAATTAGATTTTAATCTAATTTGTGTCTAGGATAGGCATATACCTAGAAGCTCTGGATAATCAAATTAGAGTGAGCCCGATCTAAACGCGTCTTATTTAGTTGTGTAACGCATTATATAATTAATTAAGATAGGTATATAAATGGACCGGAAGACATTTATAGACATTAATACTCTAGATTAGCTGATTAGGTTAAGTCAAAATTAATTTAGTGGGGATAAAATATAAGAAACAAACGAGGGATTAGTAACTCTAGGTTGCTCGTTCGATTATTGTGATAGTTTGTTATTTTGATTTTCTTTTCCTTTGTCTTAATTAAATTCAATCTGGTTTGCTTCACTTAAACAAAATTGTGAAATTAATCTTGCGAAGTTTGTGATACTAAGTCCGTGGGAACGATACTTTTCTTATCACTTTATTATTTGATACGACCCGTATACTTGCAGAGTTATAGGCTATAAAATTTTGCCCTATCAAACTCTTTGTGAACAAGTGAAATCTTCCTATGAACAACACTTTAATTTCTAGTGATCGAAGCTTTGGCTGGTCGGTGCCGAAGCTTTAGCAAGGGACATTGTTGTCTTCTTACCTACAAAACTTATTACTATTATTTAGGCCCTTAGTCTGCAGTGAAATTCCATAATGTTTTAGTCGTTGAGTAAAATAAATTTGGTTTTGTGGTCCTTTATTGAAACTCTCCCAAAAAAAGGTAGGGGAAGCCTTTGTAATTTTCTCCAATACATTTCAGGCCAAAAGTTAAAAAGAAAATTAGCGTATACTATTAGGTTGCATGTTTTGTTATTTTAGAACATAATTTAATAGGCATAACTTAAAAAAAAAAAAATAGCATGCAATATTGCACAGGTAGCTGGTTCGCTATATATTAATTTCAGAACATTAAAAAAAGAAATATATTAGATTAGATTATGGGAGTGTGTGTAAAACGTGGCGACAAATTTTGATTTATTTAAATTTGGAGGTCTGTTTAAAGTTGATATGAGTGGAGTACATATATAAGACAAAGAAGACTGACTTTTCCAAGTCTTCGTTTATTGGACACTTCCTTCCGGATGCCACTCACCTTACTGCGTAGACTTACCTCATTGATCTCTTTTAAGTTTTAAAGCTAAAGAACAGTTTCTGTGATTAAATTAAAGGATCAAGAGGTATTTTTACTCAGAAAGTTTTCACTCAGGAACAAATTTACCCTAGAAGTTTTTTTTTTTCGGAGGGGGGATTTTGTCTTGGCTATAAGAAATGTGTTTCGGTTCCTAATTTAATCATGTGCATTGTAGTATTACTGTTTTATGAAAACTCTCTTATGATATATAATCAATAAAGATATATATTTTTTTTTTTTTAAAATATAGATTTAAGAGATAAAATGAATTAGAATTTATATTTAGTATAAAACTAATCTCTCGGTCTACCTCTCATTTTTAGGATGTGAATAATCTACCATTAGGGCAGTCTCAGCCTCATGTGGCGCCACTTTAGGTAGCCTTCCTTTAATCTTTTGATGAACATTGTCCAATAAAATAGCAGCCTAAATAACATACATGTCAGCCTAAATAATCATGTCTTGTTCCTCTGGCGGCGAGATGCTCCTCCACTTGCCATTAAAGTTCACAAAAATCATAAAATGAAAATCTTCAAATCAGAAAGCCTTGGCCTCACCTCAAACACCATTAACACACCCTACGCCCTTACCATGACCTTCAACATTATAATTTTCTCTCTCATCTTCATTGATTTCCTCAATTCTTGTTCAGCTCAAGTCATTGGTCGTAATGATCTTTACCCTCAATGCTCCACCGACAACAATTTCACTGTCAATAGCACCTTCAACTCTAACCTCAACACCCTCTTTTCTTCCCTAACTTCCAACACAACCGCCAACCTCGACTTCTACAACACCACCGTTGGCGCGGTGGCGACACCATATACGGCCTCTTCATGTGCCTGGGTGACGTCAACCAAGACGCCTGCCGCCAATGCGTCGGTAACTCAACGATACAGTTAGGCAACACATGCCGATTTTCGAAGGAGGCCGTAAACTGGCGGGACCGGTGCTTGGTTCGCTATTCCGACCTCAACTTCTTCTCCACCGTCGCCACAAGGCCTAGACTCCGCAGCTTTAACCCCAACAATGTCTCAAACCAGGCAGGGTTCATGAATGTATTGAGGACTATCATGAACACGACAGCAGATGAGGCTGCCAAGCCTGGTTTGATGAAAAAGATGTTTGGGATGAATGCGACGATGGTGGAGTTTCAAACTCTGTATGTTCTGGTTCAGTGCACGCCGGACCTTTCGACGGCGGATTGCAAAAGTTGTCTGAGGGGTGTAATTGGGGACTTTACATGGTGTTGTGATGGGAAGATAGGAGGAAGAGTGCTATATCCAAGTTGCCTCGCTCGTTATGAATTGTTTCAGTTCTTTAATTCTTCTACGCCTACTAGGCCAGTTCAATTGTCGCCTCCTCCGGCTCTATTTTCTCCTCCGAATCCTGGTAAGCCTAATTATATGCTTGTCTGATTTCTTTTTCTAAGTAATTAAATTAGAGTAAATCTGTTAATGGAAAGGATTCATTATATATGCTGATTTTGGCAGCAAACTAGGTATTTCAAAACATGAGGATTACAACTTGAAATCAAAGCAGAGGAATGATGAATCTCTTCAACCTTACCAATATGCACACAGATAGCATAATAATAGATGTAAAGTTTGTAAATTTTGAAAACTATGATTATAAAAATGAGACTTTTAGGCTTTAATAGTAAAAAATGGTTGTAAAAATTTTAATCTTGATTGCTGATAGGTCTTCTTTTATTAGAGATAGTCCTGTTTGAGGCACGACTAGACACTACATGCATCACCTCTAATTTTATCGGACATTTAAAATTTGTCAAATTACATGTTTCAGTTGTATTTTTTTTTTTAAATTAACTTTTAGTCTCCTACATGTTGGACTGTATGGAAGTCCTTGTATATATATCAACCTCCGAATTGCAAAGAGAGTTACTTGCGGACTGAACCAAAACCCCGGGGGGGGGGGGGTTGGGACTGTGTCTTTGTACCTGAATATCTTGGCCTATCAAATTAATATAAAAGTGTTCACAAAATAACTATAAAAATAATTATTAAAATTGAAGTGCAGAAGAACATAATAGGAAACTAATAAAATACTAACAACAATATTTTTATTTTATTTTTTTGCAAAAAAGATATATAATTTCCATTTAATTATAAATTTTTTTATGTGAACTAGCTAGATAGATCAAAGGTCTTGTGCGCATGACCAATTGATAGTTTAGTTTAGGGTAAAGGAGCAAAAATGCACATGTGCTTTACCCTCGGGAGTCCCAAGACCATATGCTTTTTACGGGAGCAAGAAAAATACATATGTGGTTACATTTTAGGAACAAAAATCACACCAATATCTTGGCCTATCAAATTAATATAAAAGTGTTCAAAAAATTACTATAAAAATAATTATTAAAATTGAAGTGCAGAAGAACATAATAGGAAACTAATAAAATACTAACAACAATATTTTTATTTTATTTTTTTGCAAAAAGATATATAATTTCCATTTAATTATAAATTTTTTTATGTGAACTAGCTAGATAGATCAAAGGTCTTGTGCTCATGACCAATTGATAGTTTAGTTTAGGGTAAAGGAGCAAAAATGCACATGTGCTTTACCCTCGGGAGTGCTTCGGCACCATATGCTTTTTGCGGGAGCAAGAAAAATACATATGTGGTTACATTTTAGGAACAAAAATCACACCACCGTTAAAATCTAACTTAACGGTGCATTTGCAACAAAAAATGCTATATTTACAACAACATTTAAACACCTGGATTTTGAACATAGAAAGGTCATTTATAACAACAAAAAAAGGCTATATTTACAACAAGAAGTGTTGTATTTACAACAAAATTTAAAATCTGGCCATATTTACAACAGAAAATGTCATATTTACAACAACATTTAAACCCCTAGATTTTGAATATAAAAAGGTCATTTACAAAGAAAAAAGCTAGATTTACAACGGGAAGTCTTTGTATTTACAACAAAATTTAAAATTTGGCCATTTACAATGAGAAAAAAAATGATATTTACAACAGGCTAGATTTACAATAGGAAGTCTTTGTATTTACAACAAAATTTTAACGGTGGTGTGACTTTTGCTCGTAAAATGTAACCACACGTGTATTTTTGCTCCCAAAAAAAGCATATGGTGCTGGGCGCTCCCGAGGATAAAGAACATGTGTATTTTTGCTCCTAAACCCTTTAGTTTATTATTGATTTTTTTTTTTGGGTATATGAAAGATGTGTTTGTAAATTGAGGACAAACACACATATATGGTGAAAGAAGGAAAATAAATAATTTTAATTTTTGAAGGAGGTACAAGCTAGAAGTTAAATAGCACTCCCTCCAGTCCTAATTATAGGAACACTTTTGTAGTTCAAATTAAACAACAAAAGTGTTCTTATAATTAGGACGGGGGTAGTACTATTTAATTTTTTTTTCATAAAATAAAGCCCCTGAAACTTATTTAAGAAGTTTTAAATGTATTTTTATAAAAATAAGAAAGTTGAAGGGGTAGAAATCAGAGAATAGCAAGATAAAATATTGAGAGAGGAAGTAAGGGAGTATTTATCATTCACTTGTGTGCACTAATGCTTTGTACATAGCCTCTATTAATAGGCTTCAAACATTGAAAACTAATCTAAAGAGTTACAAGTACATAAAGAACAGAGTTAAGCAACATAATGGTAGAATTGGAGGTTATAGAGAATAAATACTAAACCCTTCTATTTAGGAGTTATAGGGTATAATGTCAATAATCATGAGAATAAATCCTATGAGTTTATAGAGTTATAAACATCCACATATCATATTATTCATCACATGTATTTCAACAATATCTTATTTTCATTAAACTAAATTTATAAAATTATTTTTATTTTAAATATTTTAATATTTAAATTACTGAATATTGATTTAAGACGACGACAACAACAATAACAAATATTTATCCCATTAGGTAAGGTCATATTATATTATAAATGGCCTCACTAGTATTAGTTTAATAGAGAATTTTCTATCATATATGGTGGCAACAGGCAGTATTCTTCCAAGCGACTACGGTAAAGTGCAAACATAACGAATCCCTTTCTATGAAGACAGTTTGCAGAAAATAGCTCTTATATGGATAAGAATATCTCTGAAAGAAGAAGGCTGAAAAAGTGAAAAATGGAGTTTAATTTGATAATACACCACAAAGGGATTGAATTGTTGTTTCAATGATCAAGTATCAGAATGTCTTGAAACAAAATTTCATTTCAGTACTTTGGTCATTCAACATAACAACAACAACAAAGTCTTATCCTACTAGGTGGGATTGGCTATATGGATCACACGATATAATTGTGCTCTACACTTTAGTCATTCAATTCATTTCCAAAAAAATTTTAGGTCTCATATTATGACTACAGGGGTTCTGTAATGAAAATTTTCTTTATATAAAATGAGATCCTATGAATTTCTCAATATTTCCTTTTGTTTTTAACTTCTCCAAATAGTAGCATTCTTATTTCTTTTTAAAATCCACACGATTCTACATATGTGAAGATGAAACATGATCTTCCTTCATATGTGTGTGTATATTTATGTACATACACTTTGACATTTAATTTTTTTAAAAGGTTTTGAATATGACTTTTTTTTTTTTTTTTTACAATTATTAAGTTGTATCTTTTATTTAAATGTTTTCATTCGAGGCAGCTAATTACAAATATAGAATTATTTAGTTAATAGCCGTCTTTGTATAATTGTAAAGTTACATTTTTACCTTGGATATAGCTATCGTTATTTCATGGGTAAGGTATTAAAAAAATATGTTGATAAAATAGGCATTAGAAAAATAATGGGAAATTTTGTGAGCATAATATTTTCTACGAGGATTTTTGTAGTGAATATTTTAAAAAAGACATAATAAAAAGCTTCTCAATAACAGAAATAATTTTGATTGAAGTTGATATAAATTATTAATAGCTTCTTAATATATGATGTTTTATGCAGTAAACAGGAAAGGCCGATTAAGAAGGACCATTGTGTTAGCTGTGGTTTCTCCTGTTGGCGCTGTAATACTTTTATGTTTGGCCTACTTTTTATTGAACAATCAAATAAAGAAGATTGCGCATGGCTTTGCTCATGAAAAGTTACTGTAAGTAATTTTCATTCTATCTTTTTACTCAAACAGTTTGGCCAGGTAGCTAGTTGGAAAAGTGGGGATACTTTCAGTATACTTTAATATTTTGGTTTATTTGTCTATAGTTGGAAGCGAAAGCAACACTTTAGAGCCTCTGCAATTCAGTTTGGCTACTCTTGAAGTTGCAACAAATAAGTTTTCAAAGGAAACTAGTTTAGGTCATGGTGGATTTGGACATGTTTACAAGGTTAGAAATGCTGTATGTCAATGTAAATATCATGATATATATTATTCATTACATTGTTTTTCATATTTAATTTCACCAACTATGATTTCAGGGCATTCTTTCAAACGGTCAAGAAATAGCTGTAAAAAGACTTTCAAAAAGTTCTGGTCAAGGATTAGAAGAATTTAAAAATGAGGTTTTATTAATAGCCAGGCTCCAAGATCGAAATTTGGTGGCCTTGCTAGGATTTTGCATAGAAGAGCAAGAGAAAATTCTCATTTATGAATATGTTCCCAACAAAAGTCTTGATTATTTTCTATTTGGTTAGACTCTTCTAAACTCATTTTAACTCTTAATTGCAATTTTATATACATGAAATTAATTATTTAACTTTTGCTATCTCATAGATGTTAAAGTAAATTACTTATTTTCAATCATGTTTATTTAATTTGTCGGTTAACTCATTAATGATAGATTTATGTACAGGTTGGAAAAGGGCAAAGTATTGAATTGGGAGGAGCGTTATAAAATTATAGGAGGAGTTGCTCGAGGAATTCTTTACCTTCATGACTACTCTCGTGTTAAAATTATACATCGTGATCTCAAGCCTAGCAATATTTTGTTAGATGATAAAATGAATCCAAAAATTTCTGATTTTGGTATGTCTAAAATGGTTGGAATCAACGAAATTGAAGGCAGTACAAACAAAATTGTTGGGACATAGTAAGTTCTAAATTTTCCCCTTCGGACTCTTCACAACTATCATGATATGGCTGAATAAAGAAAAATAAGTTTGGTCTAAGATTACATATAAGCTTGCCTTTCGTTTCTTTCATTTGAAATGTCTAAGTGTTGTGTTTGCTTGTGATCTATTGGAAAAAATATTTATGATTCATATTTTTTTTTTAGTGGTTATATGTCTCCAGAATATGCAATGTTTGGAAAATATTCTAAAAAGTCAGACGTTTTTAGCTTTGGAGGAATAGTATTGGAAATTATATGTGGAAAGAAGATTACAAGTCATCTGATCAATCTCATGGCCTCCTAAATTATGTAAGTTAATTATGCATGTAATTGTCTTGAATTGGAGAGATATTATTTTAATAATATTGTATAGGGTAACAAAAAGGTAGTGTTAAAATAATTAAGCTCCCTAAATTTTTGCAGGCTTGGAATCAATGGAAGCAAGAAAAGATTTTAGAGATATTGGATTCAAATCTAAATAATGAATCTGAATCGTTTTATGAAGTGAACAAGTGTGTCCAAATTGGGTTGTTATGTGTTCAGGAAGATCTAGAAGCAAGGCCTTCTATGGCTACAGTTGTTTCATATCTCAGCAATGATTCAATTCAATTGCCATTTCCACAAGAGCCTGCATTCTTTCTGGAGGGCCAAATGGAGCTCAATACTGAAAGTAAAGAATCTATTAATGAAGTGTCTATAAGTGGCTTCTATCCTCGTTAGTACAAGGCTTTCAAAGAGTTCAGAGGAAGTTTTTTATGTTATTGTACCAAAATGAGGAGATTCAACACACATACACACACATATATCGTAACCTTGATATTATTTTTCAATGCTATCTTTTCTTTTACCGTTATATTTAATTAAGATGACGGACGTTTGACATAATTACAACATCGCAGTTTCTCCAGCCACCGAACGAAGGAGATTTGCATTTTCTCGTTGCAAACCAATTTAACCCTTGCTCCGTCCATTAAGGAAGCATGAGGAACATTGTTTTAATTTTGAACCATGTTGTATAAACTAATTAATCATAGAAGGGTCATGGTTAAAATAATTAGTTTTGCCTAATTGTTACAAGCTCGATGGAGGGGTGAAAAGTTGTTAGAGAAAGCATTCAAGGATAAATAATAAATTCAGATCATATAATGAAGTGATTAAATGCATGCATCCACATCGGGTAGTTAAATATGTAGGGGGGTGTGTGTGTATTTGACAAATGGAGCTTACCAATTGATCTAAAAGTAAAGAATCATGCTCTAGTAATGAAGTATTGGTGAGTGAATTTTTTCCTCACTAAAACAAGGCTTTCATTTCTCCTTCTTTTTTTCAAACACCATCTGTTTGGTATCTACAAGGTTGAAGTATTGCACACATACAACTATAGAGCCTCTTAATGGACGGCAGAAGAAAAAAGAGACCTAGAAAACAAATCCAAAACTGAAATAACCAAATTGTAAACCTTCAATTCCCAAGAAGTGAAAAACAAAAGCTGAAGTCTCCTACGATCTAGCGAGGAAATAATACACTCTCTGATATTTCATTGATGGAATATTGATTGTGGTTGCCAAGTTGAGCCTCCATTATTGCTCTATTGGTTGATGCTTGTTCCATTTGACTATGCATGAAGAATGCTGGTTCTTGAGGAATTGGCAATTTCATTGAATCATTACTTAGATATTGAACAACTTTATTCATGGAAGGCCAAATTTGTGGATTTCCTTGAATACACAACAAGCCGATATGAATGCATTTCATTATTTCACTTGTGATGCTTACTGTCATATTTGAATCCAATATCGCTATCAATTCTTCATCCCTCCAATGCTTCCAAGTCGATCTGTCATTGTGTCAAATCATTAATTTAAAATAAGGCCCGCTACTAAGTTGATCATATAATATTGTTAACATAAGTAGCTCGAATGGTTGGTTGATGCTTATGATGATGATTATGGCAGGTTTAAGATGATCATTTGAGAATAATATCTAAATTTTTCTATATATACTCACTTCATTTAAGAGTCCACCATCATATTGAGATTCTCGAGATTGAATTTGAGAATTTATACTCTTTCCACTTATAATTTCTAAAACAATGACTCCAAAGCTGAATACATCTGATTTATCGAGAAAATAGTCCAAATTTAAAGTATTCGGAGACATGTAACCCCTGCAACAGATATATAAAGTCACAAGTAAGTATATCAATGTATGTAGGAATGTTAGCACCAAATAACTAAGCAAAATCTTGAACCAATATTTAAATTCAATAGCAAGCATGCGCACACATACATATAGAGAAACAGAGATATAGGAGGGGGAAGCGAGGAAAAAAAACTTACATCGTCCCAACAATTCTATTTGTGTTTCCTCTAGTTTCATTAATACCAACCATTCTTGCCATGCCAAAATCAGAAATTTTTGGATTCATCTCATCGTTTAACAAAATATTGCTTGGTTTGAGATCTCGATGTATTACTTTAAGGCGTGAATATTCATGAAGATAATGAATTCCTCGAGCAATTCCTTCTATAATCTTATAACGCTCTGGCCAATTTAACACTCTTGGCTTTTGTGAACCTATGCATAATTAATTTGTGAGTATGTGATGTGTTGCAAATATTTATGTCTAAAAGCAAAATTTACACTCTACCAACAAAAATCATATTTACCTCAAAGGGTAATAAATAAGGGATAGTACATGAATTTAAAAATTAAATATGATAAGATGAGTTTTGTTAGAAGGGGACAAACCAAATAAAGAATAATCGAGGCTCTTGTTGGGAACATATTCATAAACAAGTATTTTCTCTTGATCTTTCAAGCAAAATCCTAATAATGCAACCAAGTTTCTATGTTGAAGTTTCGCAATGAGGAGAACCTCATTCTTGAATTCCCGATAAGCCCGACTAGAATTTTTCGACAATCTCTTTACAACAATTTTGCTACCATCGGGAAGAATGCCCTAAAATCACAAATAGTTAATTAGATAGGGAAATGCAAGCAACGATATGTATACACAAACGCACACACATTGATTTTATCGCATAAAGAAGTTACCATGTGGACTTCTCCAAATCCACCTTTGCCTATTCTATTTTCAATTGAGAACTTATCTGTTGTAGCTTCAATTGTTGCGAAACTGAACTGCAATGACTCTAATGTGGCTCCTTCACTTCCAACTATATATAAACATATCTACATTTTATTGTAAATACACTACAATATAGTTTTTCTAACGGTTATCGGATTTTTTTCAACCAAAAATATAGCACACATACAATTTTTCTTGAGAATATTCTTATAACTCTTGCTCTTTTTTCCTCAGCTAGTAGTAGTAGCCAAAACAAAATAGCATGATTGTGACAACGAGAACGGACACCACTATCATAATTGTTTGTGAGCGGTCATTATGTTTTCCTATGTAAATTCATTAATATGAGTGAGTATTTTCATGCCATAGACAAGAATCTATCGGTGAAGATTTGTAAGCACAGAATTGAGAGCGAATTAAGAATATCAATTTATATCCGGTGAACTGTCTCTGTATAAGAAAAATAATTCGATCCTCATTTATTTTACCGTATTTCTGAAACTTTGGGAGTTAGAGGATGCGCAGTGGCACCGAAACTCTTGATGTAGTTTTATTGTAATAAAATAGGTATAATTCAAACCTCAAGCTGCAGCTAGGATTCATGGCTTGCCCTCCTTTCTTTCCAAGACAACATGACTCGATATGATCCGAGAGCACCCCCGTAGGCATTTCTCGCAATCTAGGCTAGACGGGTTTGGAGTGCATTGTGCAAGAGTATACAACGTTTTAAATTACAGTAATGACTAATGCTTTTTTTGTTGCAAAATTCTTCACATGCACGATTTAGGTGTCTCGCCACTAGATCATTCAATGTCTTCGTTAATAGCCGATTGCACCCTTCTCTTTGGTTTTGAAGCATGTCTGCACCTGATTTTGTATATATAGGTTGTGTGTCCACGGTTGAGAAGAAAGAGCGATTGGAATAGCGAAGCATGCACATATCAACCCAAATGATAGCCTCCTTTGAAGAAGAACACCAAGAGTTTAGCTGCTTGATTCCCTCATTGACACATTCACGGCGAGCTCGCGGGTATATCACCCCGACACATGAAGAGGCCGTAGACGGTGTTGGACTTGTTTCGACGTTGGTTGTAGAATCCATTGTTGTCGGTGAAGTTGGATGACATGTTGAGATAGAGAGTGAGACTTCGAGGTTGTTTAGGTAGGGAACGTTGGCCGTGAAGTTTTTACGTGTTCGAGCAAGTCGTAATTGGTGAGAGAAGGACGTCCAATCTCTGTTTAACAAAAGAAATAGAATGTTTAGGATTAAGCCATGATCTTCACTATCCATAAAATCTCAATTAATCCTTTAATAAGTAAATAAATTGTATTTATTTTTCATATTGTCATCCGGTATCCGATTCAGGGTTCGTGTTTGTCCCTCCCAACACCGACGTCTTCTTTGAGACTCGAATTCGAGACCTAGAAGGATCTAACGGAACCTTAAGAATTTGGAATACAGATATCGTTAAGACAGAAAAACCACAACAAATAAGGTCCAAACTTTGTCCATCCAACCACAAGCTTCCTTTTGCAATGCCAATTAGCAACAGCAACTAAAGAACGGGCAATATTCTTTCCTGTTAAACTCAGAATCAACATATTGATAAGAGAACGTTACTAGTGGAGAAATTAGCAGTTACATACAATATAGCCTAATAACATTGCATATTTGCATGCAACTTCGATTCCATCTTCTACAAGTACAGTGTACCTTTGTATACATTGGTTGATACAACTTTTGGTATTTAGCTTCAAGAGCTTCTCTCTCCTCAAAAAAAACTTTGCTTCTAATTCATCATGTTGACTCTCGGGATGAGATTGTCATAAGATAAAATCATGTCTGTTCGCTAGTTAATAGATTAGATAGCACGATCATAAAAATAGAATTAAAAAAATAAAAAAGGAAGGTATTCTTTGCACCATCAACTCTACGCCACCCGACTTCAAATGGAGGTGATAAATTCGAGTCTATAATGACTTCGCAGATTTCTTAAAACAAATTTTATTCAACAATACACTTAATCAATCAAACCTACTGTTTAAAATCAATTTATTGTTCCACAATATCTACTTTGTACACAACGCAAATTCTACTTATTTATAATAAACATGTACTAAATCACATCTACGAACAACAAAACGGTTTATATCAATCTTCAATCTATTACTCCCAAAAACTCTAAATTTAAGTGGATAATAAAAGCTAGGGCATGCCTAGATCTCTCTAAGAACCTCGACACGCTTCTTGACATTAGGCGTCAGACTCTCAAGAACATGTGTGTTGCCTTGACTAGACTTTGGATCTTATTATGTAGAAGAAAATAACCATATTAGTCAAATCAACATCAACCCAAGTAACAAAATTTGATTTTCACTGCTAATTCCACATGATTCAAGCAACTAACCCAACTCTATGAAGTTCACAAATCAAGCAATCAATGTTCATTAATAGAATATAGTATGAATAACTAAAAAGGAGCAGTTTCGCAAACATAGCAACAGTAAGCACAATGAATAATTGAAACTAAGGCAAACTGACCTTGAGAGCATTGACTAGGTCCGCTCAATTCTCCTCGTTAAGAGCTTCACAAAATGCCTAGGTAAATCTTTTTGAGAAGAAAAGGGCAAAAAAAAAAAAAAAAAAAAAAAAAAAAAAAAGTCTACGAGACCAAAAATGGCAAAAGGGAAGAAACTTTAGAGATCTACAAAAACTCATAGCAAAAATCACAAACCAAAAACAGAGCAAAGATGCGAGACCCGAAATCGCAGATCGTGGAGCCATAGATTTGAAGCTGGGACGACAGGCGAAACGGCAGGGGAGTGACGTAGACGACGTGGGCGAGTAGGAGAGCGAGGGTTGAGGGCGACGCCGTGACCGAGTTCTGTGACCGACGTGGTGAGTGACTGTCGTGGTTGACACGGTGAGCGAACACAGGAAGGTTTGGAGAGAAGGCGACGAGTCTAGAGAGTTGGGTGAAAAATGAGAAGGTCCGTGGTTTATTTTATTCATATCGCGCTTTTTTGGCGTCCTGAACGTCTTCTCAGCGCGTCAAAAAATTATTTTTTGGCGTCCTGAACCTACTTCAGGACGCCAAAAAAATTTCCTAAATATCTTAAATTGCGCCAAAAATACTAATTTTAGGCGCCCTAAAATATATTCAGGACGTCAAAAAAAAAAAAGTTGGAGTCCTGAACCTATTTGAGACGCCCAAAAAAATTTCTAGCATAAAAAATATTCCCAAATATCCTAAATTGCGCCAAAAATGCCGATTTTAGGTGTCCTAAAATTTATTTAGGATGTTAAAAAAAATTTAGGCGCCCTAAATTAATATTTAGGACGTCTAAAGTCTCAAATTTGAGCAAATAATTACAACAATGCTACCACATTCACTTTTTACTTTCTTTTTTTTAAAAAAAGAGACGTCTTTTAGGGTAGTAGTATCCATTTTTTGTAGTAGTGTTAATTGCATTTAAATTTATATTTTCTAATCTAGGACTCTTAATTACCTATGTGTCTTTTTTTTTTTTTTTTTTTTTTTTAACACTACCTAGGAGTGTCTTTCAATCCACTAAAAGGCATTCCAACTATGTAAGGTTGGTAGGTACATGTCTATTCTAAATTCTCTATGTCTAGGTTCCTTTGGAATACCAAAATAATCCCAATAAGTTGTCTCTTGTTTTAGGATAATTCGGCACACAATTAAATCAAAAAAAAAATATCAAAGCAATTAACGATAAAAATTGTCATAGACTAACTCATAATCAAACTAAATTAAATAATTCAAAACGAGGGTTTAGCTACAAAAACTGAACATTCTCATGACCTAACTATTAGCTAATCAAAGACAAAAATAAGAAGACAGAAAGAAGAGAAGAGAAAAGAGAAACAAAAACTCAATGACGAATTTTCTTGTGTTGTCGGTCTTCCGCATCTCCAAACTTTAATCTCCTTCCATTAAAGCTCTTGCCTTGCTATCACCAACTAGGAAAATAGAGCACACCACTCTCTTGCTATGCCTCACACACACACACACACACACACACACACACACACACATATATATAGGTATATATTGCCTCACTGTGTGTATCTCTATCACAATATCTTAGTTTATCTCTTTCTTTCTTGATTATCATATAATATAGATATATTATATTGATATTTTGTTCTCACTTGAATCATATAATATCTCATACGAAATAAATTAGGATATGAGTCCATTTTATATCAAAATACCCTTTATTCTATAATTAATTAAATGATAGAAAAATAGATAAAAGATCATTAAATAATTATAAAATATGAATAAATTTAACCAAATATATCTCAGAACCTATACTCATTTAATTATAAAATATATGCTTATCAAATATATATAATATATAATGATAATTACATAAATTTGTTTCATTAAGGAAAGATGCGGCATATACATAAAAACTTTTTGTTGGATTACATCGAACATGAAAATATATGAAAATAGTGTAGCAAGAGACAAAATTATGATGGTTCCTCTCATACACATGTATTATGATGTACACGTAAAAAAAAGCAAAAGTTAATGTGACATCCCAATTTTCGGAAGCGTTTTCAAAAATATTTGATCAGAGTAGAGCATCGGAAGTAAATAGTATTTAGAAAAGTAACTGATAAACATCCACTGTAGTGTAAGAGATGGCTGTTAATAGCAGTACAAAATTTTTCAAATGTTATCATTATTCAGTACAAATCAAAAAGGCTTCCTCCAGCCGTCTCCTACATCGGCTGCTTACCTCTGTCCTCAGTCTTGTTCACTCCGGAACCTAAAGCTAAGGTGAGAGCTGAGGTTCAATACCCATTGAACCTCAGGTAACGGTTAACCTCATGTTCATGTACAGTTATGTATGATAGTTATCTCATGACATCACAGCTATATTCACATATAAAAAGCAATAACAACACAGCCATCGCATATGAATGTTATTACGTCGCACTATTCATCGGTGCCACGGTGTACATCCCCGTCCTCGCGCTAGGAAAACTCAACGGCGTTATCATGACTATAACCCGTATAAAGCTGTATGTGTATGAACAATTCTTTTAAAAATAGAGTCACGGTCTATGAACATATCTATCACATATAGGTATACAGTAAACATCAGAGTTAGTGTTACAGTACGCGTCCGTACCTTCGTCGGTGTTGTCGGTACGTTGACGGTCGGGCGGTGATCACGCGTATCCTATAATGGTAATATCATATTTATTAATTTACAAATAATATCTTACAGGATATCCTAGCCACTAATGACTATTTTGCCCTTGCAACATTTATTTTCCACTTTGTTTCCTCAAAATTCGTAGAACAACGCTGGTACAAATTTGGGCAGCATTTTGTCTAACTTTGAAAAATCATAATTAATTCTACAAAAATCGAAACGAGGATCCGTAAAATTCCTTGGAATACTTAGGATGTCTATTTTTAATTAAAAATAATCACTCTTGCCCAGATCACACGAGTCACTTCCATTTTTAAAGTTTTGAGCCTCTGCCCAGAAATTTTTCAGAAATTCGTAGCCCAAATTTGAGAAATTCTACCTCCTTGCACAGAACTCATTTTGACATGTTCTTGACATATTTAAAAATCCCTATATGTCTATTTTAACCATGAATTTTCTCAGAATATTTCGACCATATTTTCAATATGAAATTCTGGCATTTTCATCATTGCCTCCAGAAATTCCGAAACCGATGAAATTTCGCCAGAACTTCGTTACTTGGATGATTTTCTTCCAGAAATTTTGCTATATGAACTCCCCCATCGTTTTTTTTGAAATAAATCCAATTTTGACCATAAAAACATGTAAATAAAATTATCCTAGCATATTTAGGATCTAAGCTACTTCTATCTAAGAATTTAAGAACTAAAACTCAAAGAACTTAAAGCTAGAGCTAGAGAACTTTCCAAGAACTTTGCTCCTCCTTTCTTCAAGGCTCTCACTCTCACTTCCTCTCTATATTTCAGATGTTTCTTTGTGAATTGGTGAGGAATTATGAAGACCCCAACCCCTATTTATAGTAAAATTCCATGACACTATTCACACCTTTTCATCTTGGATATACACCCTTGGATTTAAGTTAATTGGAAGCACAAATCCTAGCCCTCCAAGCTCTCAAATCTGACCCCTCCTCTCTCTCCTTAATCCTCTTCCATTTCCATTAATTGCTCTATCCCAAGTACCATATCCTCTTCCAAAGATTTATCCCATGTGTTCTAACTTAGTGCACAAGCCAACAAGTTGCTTCTTCTATTTTTTTGTGTTGCACTCCACTAGATAAAAATTCATTTGAGGATCTTAATGAAGTTTGATTCAAATTTCCTTTTTGGTTTTGAAATCTTGGGATTTATAGCTTCATTTAGAGACCATAATCATCCATTTTCTTAATTGATATCAATCTCTAGGAGTTGAGGAAGTGGCTTTGGTTATAACCATTCTCAAGCTTGAATTATGCTTGTTCATAATCTCTTTTTATATTTGATTCATGATTAAGGGATTTCAAGATACAATTTAATTTGTATAGGTTTTCATTTGCTTATGTCTTAAATTATTTCCTGGATTAATCTAATTACTTTATGCCTAATTTCCCAATTGGCTAATACCTTGACTTTCTCTCTCTCTTCATCGCACACACACACATGCACAACAATTGTACATACACATGCACAACCCTTCATCTTTCTCTTTCATTATCCTCTTCCACTATTTTTAAGAGGCTTTATGACAAAGGACTCTTATCCTCTTCCATTTGCTTTCTTCTTTTGTTGACTTAATTTCCCCCATGTGTTTGCTAAATAATATCTAGATATTATGAGCTTAAATTCCTCCCATTGGTTCTTTTATTTTCACATGGATTAAGCTTTCTAATTATTTAAGCCCTTAGATTAGCTTTATGAGGTTAATTCTTGGCCCTTATATCATAGTTGAAATTGTTGACTTTTCAAAGCTTGATTAAAATTTAATTAACATCTTAATTAGAAGCTTAATTGTCTCTTGATTATTGCATTATTGGTGTTTAGAGTAGTTTATGACCATTGGTAATCCATCTTATGCTAATCTCAATCCCTTATTGGTCTTTGATTTCTTATTTAGCTTAATTCACCTCTAATTGATGACTATTAATATTAATTGTAAATAATTATCCAAATGTTCTATAGTGTAAATTTAATTACTCATTAATTGTTATTGATTTCTCCAAATTTGTTTAAGTATTTTCATGACACTTTCTTGCTCTTTTTGATTCTACATGAACCATAGTTTAATATGGTATTTATTGTCTTTTATGATATTTTATGATGCCTAATAAAATTCAGAAAGTTAAATCATTGGTCACCTTAATTCTAAAGAAAATTTACCTAGAAAATAGAATAAACACATCTCAAAATTTGAGACCACATATTCACCTATTCTAATAGGTTTTATTTATCAAAATATAGTGGTTATGCTAAATGTGATTTTTAGGGTATTACATTTCTCCCCAGTTAAATAAAATTTCGTCCTCGAAATTTGCTCTATACTAACTTGGACTTTGATCCATAAATCATGGAAATGTATTTTAAAGAAATGTTTTTATGTCTAAGCCGCTTCTTTCGGTGATCGAGAATTTGCCCCGGCTTAATTACGAAGGTATGGCCATGTCGTACCTTGACATAACAAAAATGTTTCCGTGGCGCCTACACACGGTGGCCACTTAAGACACCTCATACCCTATGTCACGATTGCGATCTAATTGGTATAATTGAGAAACACAGAAATGTTATGGAGATTAATCGGGTTCGGGGTAAGGTTATCGGTAAGTGACGTGGTTCACTTTTAACTAAAATTTTCGAATGGTTTTACGTAACGTGGACTAAATTTTTGCCTCTGAAGCCTTCTCCCCTTTTGTCATCGTAGCTCTTCTGTCCACTTTGTGCTGCAAGAAGTTGTCTCTTGAATAAAACGATTTGTTCGGAGGTCTACTCAACCAGATCTGGCCCAAGCAATTTCTGCTCAGATAAGGGTGACTGACACGTACGCCCTCGTCATCGATCGTATAAACTCGGAAAACTCTAGACATCTAGTCTATTCCGTACTATGCTTACTTAGCACGCACTCTAATATTTGAATAATAATTTTATTCATTTTTGTACCCAGGTATAGTATTCAAACTCAGGACGTTCCCGTCCATCCTCATCATGCTTGGTTACGCAGTCCTTACCGCGACCCATTCGGCCTCTTGGCTTAACACATATTGGCCTTCCGGCTCAATCCATTACCACAAAGACTAGGGATCTCGGCCTTAGTACCTAGGAGATTATTCTCGGGCTTTAGGTATTTCAACTACTACCTGGTACGGTAAATGTTTTGCCGACTCAAGGTTTACTTGTAGACATACTAGTTTAAGGTCACTATAACAATTCGCATTTCATACGGTGAGAAGTACTACTGTCTTAAGGCCTAGGGACACGCCTCGTGTACATTCGTACCTAGATTTCGAGCATCTCGCTCGTCTATTTTATCTAAACCTCTCCCAAGTCTAACTCTTAGACTATATTAGAAGCTTGATACTAATTTCTATACAAGAATTATTGATTACAACGGCAAATCTTTTCTTTGCTAAGGTAATTACTACACCAAATTCCTAACATAAAATGAGGATTTTATATTCCATATTTTTATCAGGAGTGAGGAGAAGTCAACATACGAAGTAATCGGAAAATAGTTTCAACGAAACCCAAAACAACTTGTAAGTACTATTTAGCTTCTATGAAATTCACATGTTACCACAAATTTCATGTTTAATACTTATGAACAGATGCAAATAATAAGAAGGCAAAAATTCAACTTCAGTTACTACAGTAACCTACACATTCTAATTTATGTTTTATATATATGAAATCTAATGGTTTGGACAGGAGTTCAACACAACATATTAGTACGGTGGTGTACTAAAGTAGGATTTCAGGAGTATCAACAACAACAATACTAACTCTTAATTAATCCAGATTTACTAGAGTGTACACTCAAAATTTCATATTTAGAGCTTTATGTCTTTAAAATCCAGGAATATAATCCTTATGGTTTCTGTTCTTACCAAGCACCAAAGATAAATTCAAATTTGCCGAGCCAAATAGTTCATGTATGTTAAATTGAAGACGCTCATCAAAATTTCAAAATTAAACAAGGATATATGATGCATGGTTATCTCATTATGTTATAGTGATAAGAAATCTTAATTTCAATGGATCAAAAGTACAATGTATTTCAAAATAGGGTCCCTATATAATGCATGTCACAAAATTCAACCAAGTGCCCTTTTAATAGTTAATACTAGTTTATTCATCGGGCTTCATTTGATTTTAACATGCATCCTTTTGAACTAATCCGTTTTAACACACCAATAACTAACAATCAGACTTACTGACGGTAAGAGATTACTAAAACAAAGTTAATGGATGGTCAAGTAATTTGAGAAAAATGGTATCAACAATATTTATTGGTTCGGACCTTCACAAGTGTGATAGCAAAATTCAAAGAGTGGTAGTGCACATATAAAATAGAACTTAATATAGTATACTCCAAACCACTATCATTAACTCAATTCGTTAAAGATTTTCTAGTATAATGAAGTAAAATTTCCGAACTCACATTTTCCAACATATGACTACTTCTCACAAAATCCTATGCAGGCGTCATAATTTAGAATTTTCATAGCTAGTTTGGTTGGACTATAATAATAACATGCATAAACTTTAATGAACTACCCTAGCAATGTGCACTTAACAAGATTTAATAAATTTAAAGAAGAATCACTTTCAAAAACACATTTTCAAACTAGCTTAGTTGGGAAAATTTAAGTGAAATGCTCAGGTTAGATTTCTAAGTGAACAAACAATTGGTCAACATGCTGTCTATGAGTTATATTTGGTTGAAAATTTTCAGACATAAAGTAGGCGTTTAGGCATATGTGTAACATACTTAATGTATTAACTCCTACAAGTTTCAAGTCTTAACAACAACCTTAAAGCGCAATCATCAATGCAATCTCATGTAAAACATGTTTAGCGGTAAGCATATGATCACAAAAGGTTTTTAATGTCAACTAGAGAACACCAGATTCTAATCATGCAAATGGTCCAAATGATAAGAGAGAGTTCATACAAGGTATTACTTGATTTATCATAAACTTCATGATGATGCTTAAATTCTATTCAATAAGACATATCTCTTCACAACAACATAAAGAAATGGATTTTTTGAGTTTTGGCAAGATATATCTAAAACAAAAACAATCGTGCATATAAGGAAACCAAACTTAATATTATATACCACCTAATCCTCACTTCCGTTCTTATGTACTTTCAAGTTTTTATTCAAACACCAGTATGGATGCCAACGGGTTCTTGAAACTAACTGTTTTCTAGACTTGTCTCATATACTTAGGCATTAGTCTACTAACACTTTTTCTTCCTTGAGTACATACTTCATAAAGAGTCTTTCAATACTAGCAAATTTGTCCCTGATGATTGAATATTATTACACTTATTTGTATCTCTTGGTAAATAAATTTAGGATTGTTTAGTTAATAAATAATGGATTTTATTACTTAATTGGGCTTTGAGCTTTTAATTGGATTTGATTCATTCTTTATGATTAAATTCCAGATTTACAGTGATTTAGTATTTTCGCCATAACTTTTGATCTAGATATCCGATTAGCCTGATTCTTCTTTCCTTTTTTAGATGATTCAGAGAGCTACAATTGTTATGAAGACTCGGAAGGCTGATTCGGACAAGAAGATGGACGAAATTGGAGCTAAAGGCAGACCCATTTTTCTGGATTTTTATTCTGCTCGAATTTTGTAATAAAAGACCATTTATTAGAGGTTTACTATTCTTAGAGGTTTCCTATTTATTAGAGGTTTCCTATTTTTGGGCCAATCTTGTAGTCCTATTGTTTCCTATTTATAGATTAGATTAGATGGCTAAAAACATATTCTCAATTACGTTGAATAGGATTTCTTTTTGGTTTTCTTCTTCATCTTTTCTTTTGTGTTTTGCTTAGCCATGCTTGGCTAAGCTTCTGTGGTTAACCCAATGTGAGGATTCCATGATTCATCCAGAGAACTTGTTCTTTATCGGTGATTTAACTCGTTTCTATTTTCATCTTATCGGATCCGATTTCTGGAAATAGTTCGAATATTAGATTTAATATTCGGTTTGGTTTATCCCAATTTGAATTCGAACTAGGTTTTAAGTTTTCCGTGCGATCGCACGGTGGGACGCCGTTGTTCGGACATATTCTAGGCGATCGTCTAGTCGAGGGATTTTCGGGCGAATGCGAGATCTCGGTTCGTCCGAGCCAAACGTGGGTTATTTATATTTTGTTCAATGATGGAAGTCTCTCGGAATCCGAATGTTGGGTTGATCAATTTTAATCTTCTTCTTCTCATTTTCTTTTCTTTGCTTCATTTCAATTGCATTTCTATTTTAGTTTATTAATTTAAAAATCCAAAACCAATCCCCCTTGTTTTCATTGCATTTGCATGACATTTAGATTACTTAGGATTCAATAAAAGGCTCCTCGAAAAAGAGAGAACAATCCTAGGTTTGCCTATATGCAATCCTTGGTTAATTGTTGATTGTGGACCCCGAGGCTAATGACAAAAGGTCTTCATCAGTCCCTCATCATTTAAGATATCTCGTACTATCTATGAAGACAAACTGGCCTAGGGTGGTAGAGCAAAATGGACCACCTATACGGCCCTCAATGATGCCTTGATTATGATTATGCCCGGGTTCATAACGATAATCAAGACCCAATGAAAAACATTGCTCTAGGTACTGGAATTGGTTTTATTTGCGGTTGTCTATTTCTACCTCTACACCTATTTCTATCTCTGCTTTGTAATTGTGAGAACGGTATCTTCTCATTACTACCATTGATCATTTGCATGGCTCGCCGTTAGTTAATCAAAATCAAGAATGACATCAATGTCATGAAAGGATAATCAGATAAGGTCTATAATATATTCACGTCTGTTCATATACGTAATTCGATTCAGACATGTTTTAAAAGCAAAAGATGTCACACCTAGTGGTGTAACTACTTTAGGATAATCTATAGGCATACGCGCCCCAAATGTCTTATACATAACTATGAAATAAACGAGTGATTAGCACTCGAATCATATATTGCCTAGAGTAGATTCCTATTGAGAGATAGTCCCTTGGACCTCCCACAGGAATTTTTCGGCCTCTCACTTGTTCGGTGTTATTACCTGGCCTAAGTTTTGTGGCCTTATCACTCGTAGTTGTCTAACTCTATCTCTACCTCTACCTCGGCCTTTAGGAACTCCAGTTCCTTGCAAATTTGCTATCTTATCTTTCTATTAAGAATGACACACATTAAGGAATACTGTAATTTTCTAAACAAACATATACTCCACATAAGGTAATATACCCGTCATAACAGCTAACTGGCTTTAATACCTGTAGTCATATTTAACGTTTCCGTATTGTCGTACTAATGGCTACTCGTTTACATGTTGCCTAAAATGTTCTACCTTTAGAAAGTTCGTTCGTAGAGCGCTTATCAGCTCTTTGTGTGTACTCATGACACATCGCAGGGTATATAGGTTTATAAAAAGATTCACTTTTGGAATCATCTTGGTAGCTTAACACTGGAAATACGCACGGTTACCATCGACGGATGAATGATCGATCCTATAGGTCTTTTACGGCTCGGAGGGTCTACTCGAGGTATACTAGCCATTGGTTACGGGTCCACTATATTCGGGGATCCGATTTGAAAAGGTCCTTGATCATATACGGTTTCGTAAGGATATTCCGGATTAGGGGTATTCGGGTTCGGGATCAATTATCGGAGCAATATCATATTCGGGAGTAGAAAGATGTATTAGCTCAAGGTTAAGTTCTAGAGTGGGGTATAGCGATCGGGTTGAAGTACGGGTTCGGGATTGTACACTAGCTTAGGATGGTATATTTCGAGGGTTTATGGTTATGAATGGGTTCAAGGGGTTTTTCGGGGCTTGGGTGATCTACGGCTCAAGGTGGTACACTGGTTGATTAATATACTAGTTTAAAATGATACACTGGTCTAGGGTTGTAGGATTCATCAAAATAATCTGGTTTAAGATGGTATTTGGGTTCCGGATCAGCTACAGGTTCGGGCTCATTTATTGGGGCAGAATGCTGTTCAGGGTGGTATTCTGGCTCTGGTTCGTCATCAAGGTAGTTGGCATATACTCCTGGTCTAAATGGTATTTTGGAGCAGGGAAATATGGTTCTGGTTCAAGCATAGGCATAGGGGTGGATTTGTTGGTTCCGAGTTAGGTCTTACTTTTACGTTTCCCGGAGACTACGGCCGACGTGCTACACGTCTCCTTCTCCCATAATAATCTACGTATGGAAACTCGTCGTTTTATTACTACAACAACACCAGGGTTTTATCAGTACTTGTTTTCAAAAGATGCTCTAAGATAATGGCTTAGAGCCCAACTTAGTTAATCAAACCGATTGGCCAAGTAGGTGTCTATTATGGGGGTCTCACCGAGACTTTACGGCGACTGAATGACTGACCCACATAGACTAGCCCCGCCTTCGGCACCAATGGTTTACTATAACTGAGCCAGTTCTTGCCGGGTAAAATGCTCTTTAGTTGAAAAAAACTCGAACCTAATTCCGTTACTCAAACAATCGCCAGGCCGGTGTATTTGTGGAAGCCTCGCCGAGGTTAACAATGACGATTGACAACCACAAAACCCTTTCTAGACACCAGACTGTTTGGAGTAGCATAGTTAAATTCGTTCCAGGATGTCTGCTCTGATACCAAAAATGTAACATCCCAATTTTCGGAAGCGTTTTCAAAAATATTTGATTAGAGTAGAGCATCGGAAGTAAATAGTATTTAGAAAAGTAACTGATAAACATCCACTGTAGTGTAAGAGTTGGCTGTTAATAGCGGTACAAAATTTTTCAAATGTTATCATTGTTCAGTACAAATCAAAAAGGCTTCCTCCAGTGTCTCCTACATCATTTGCTTACCTTTGTCCTCAGTCCTGTTCACTCCGGAACCTGAAGCTAAGGTGAGAGCTGAGGTTCAATACCCATTGAACCTCAGGTAACGGTTAACGTCATGTTCATGTACAGTTATGTATGACAGTTATCTCATGACATCACAGCTATATTCACATATAAAAAGCAATAACAACACGGCCCACCACATATGAATGTTATTACCGCACTATTCACCAGTGCCACGGTGTACATCCGTGTCCTCGCTAGGAAAACTCAACGGCGTTACCATGACTATAACCCATATAAAGCTGTATGTGTATGAACAATTATTTTAAAAACAGAGTCATAGTCTATGAACATATCTATCACATATAGGTATACAAGTAAACATCGAGTCGAGTGTTAAAGACGCGTCCGTACCTTCGTCGGTATTGTCGGTACGTTGACGGTCGGGGCGGTGATCACGCGTATCCTATAATTGTAATATCGTATTTATTAATTTACAAATAATATCCTAAGGGATATCCTGGCCACTAATAACTATTTTGCCCTTGCAACATTTATTTTCCACTTTGTTTCCTCAAAATTCGTAGAACAACGCTGGTACAAATCTGGATAGCATTTTGTCTAACTTTGCAAAATCATAATTAATTCTACAAAAATCAAAACGAGGATCCGTAAAATTCTTTGGAATCCTTAGGATGTTTATTTTCAATTAAAAATAATCAATTTTTCCCAGATTACATGGATCACTCCCAGTTTTAAAGTTTTGAGCCTCTGCCCAGAATTTTTCCAGAAATTCGTAGCCCAACTTTAAGGATTTTTATCTCACTGTAAAAAAATCATTTTTACATGTTGTTGACATATTTAAAAAGCCCTATATGTCTAATTTATCCATGAATTGTCCCAGAATTTTTTGATCATGTTTTCAATATGAAATTCTGGCGTTTTCATGGCTGACTCAGAATTTCTGAAACCGATGAAATTTCGCGAACTTTGTTACTTTGATGATTTTCTTCCGAAATTTGCTATAACTTCCTCTTTATCCATTTTTCGAAATAAAGCCAATTTTAACCATAAAAACATCTAAATAAAATTATCCTAGCATATTTAGGATCTAAGCTACTTCTAACTAAGAATTTAAGAACTAAAACTCAAAGAACTTAAAGCTAGAGCTAGAGACCTTACCAAGAACTTTGCTCCTCCTTTCTTCAAGTCTCTCACTCTCACTTTCTCTCTATATTTCAGATGTTGCTTTGTGAATTGGTGAGGAATTATGAAGACCCCAACCCCCATTTATAGTAAAATTCCATGACACTATTCACACCTTTTCATCTTGGATATACACCCTTGGATTTAAGTTAATTGGAAGCACAAATCCTAGCCCTCCAAGCTCTCAAATCTGACCCCCTCTCTCTCCTTAATCCTCTTCCATTTCCATTAATTGCTCTATCCCAAGTACCATATCCTCTTCCAAAGATTTATCCCATGTGTTCTAACTTAGTGCACAAGCCAACAAGTTGCTTCTTCTATTTTTTTGTGTTGCACTCCACTAGATAAAAATTCATTTGAGGATCTTAATGAAGTTTGATTCAAATTTTCTTTTTGGTTTTGAAATCTTGGGATTTATAGCTTCATTTAGAGACCATAATCATCCATTTTCTTAATTGATATCAATCTCTAGGAGTTGAGGAAGTGGCTTTGGTTATAACCATTCTCAAGCTTGAATTATGCTTGTTCATAATCTCTTTTTATATTTGATTCATGATTAAGGGATTTCAAGATACAATTTAATTTGTATAGGTTTTCATTTGCTTATGTCTTAAATTATTTCCATGGATTAATCTAATTACTTTATGCCTAATTTCCCTATTGGCTAATACCTTGACTTTCCTCTCTCTTCATACTACACACACACACATGCACAACAATTGTACATACACATGCACAACCCTTCATCTTTCTCTTTCATTATCCTCTTCCACTATTTTTAAGAGGCTTTATGACAAAGGACTCTTATCCTCTTCCATTTGCTTTCTTCTTTTGTTGACTTAATTTCCCCATGTGTTTGCTAAATAATATCTAGATATTATGAGCTTAAATTCCTCCCATTGGTTCTTTTATTTTCACATGGATTAAGCTTCCTAATTACTTAAGCCCTTAGATTAGCTTTATGAGGTTAATTGTTGCCCTTAGATCATAGTTGAAATTGTTGACTTTTCAAAGCATGATTAAAATTTAATTAACATCTTAATTAGAAGCTTAATTGTCTCTTGATTATTGCATTATTGGTGTTTAGAGTAGTTTATGACCATTGGTAATCCATCTTATGCTAATCTCAATCCCTTATTGGTCTTTGATTTCTTATTTAGCTTAATTCACCTCTAATTGATGACTATTAATGTTAATTGTAAATAATTATCCAAATGTTCTATAGTGTAAATTTAATTACTCATTAATTGTTATTGATTTCTCCAAATTTGTTTAAGTATTTTCATGACACTTTCTTGCTCTTTTTGATTCTACATGAACCATAGTTTAATATGGTATTTATTGTCTTTTATGATATTTTATGATGCCTAATAAAATTCAGAAAGTTAAATCATTGGTCACCTTAATTCTAAAGAAAATTTACCTAGAAAATAGAATAAACACATCTCAAAATTTGAGACCACATATTCACCTATTTTAATAGGTTTTATTTATCAAAATATAGTGGTTATGCTAAATGTGATTTTTAGGGTATTACGGTTAAAGTCTCCTATGATCTAGTGAGGGAATAATACACTCTCCGATATTTCATTGATGGAATATTGGTTGTGGTTGGCAAGTTGAGCCACCATTTCTTTACTGGTTTCTGCTGCTTCCATTTGACTATGAAAGAAGAATGCTGGTTCATGAGGAATTGGCAATGTCATTGAATCATTACTTAGATATTTAACAACTTTGTTCATGGAAGGCCTAACTTGTGGATTTCCTTGAACACACAACAAGCCGATCTGGATGCATCTCATTATTTCACTGTGTGACCCTGTTTCTGTCAGATTTGAATCCAATATGGCTATCAAATTTTCACCCCTCCAATGCTTCCAAGCCTGCCAATATGCCAAATCATTAATTTAACAAAGGCTCCAATGGTTTGTTGATGTTTATGATGATGACCGTGCGATATGATCGTGTGAGAAATATTAATAGTTCACTATACTCACATCACTTAAGAGTCCAGCACCATACTGAGATTCATGAGAATTTATATTTTGTCCACTTATAATTTCCAAAACAATGACTCCAGAGCTGAAAACATCTGATTTCTCAGAAAATAGTCCAAATTTAACATATTCCTGGAGACATGTACCCCCTACAATAGATACATAAGATGACAAATAATTATATCAATACATGATGGAATCATATTGACAAATAATTTGAGTAAAATCTTGCAGCAATAATGTGTGCGTGCAAGGTACACATAAATAGATACACAGCCGCGCACAAGTACATATAGAGAAAGAGATATATAGATGAAGAGAGAGAAAGAACTTACAATGTTCCAACAATTCTATTTGTGCTCCCCCTACTTTCATTGATACCAACCATTCTCGCCATGCCAAAATCAGAAATTTTTGGATTCATCTCATCATCTAATAAAATATTGCTAGGTTGAAGATCGCGATGTATTACTTTAAGTCATGAATGTTCATGAAGGTAATGAATTCCTCGAGCAATTCCTTCTACAATTTTATAACGCTCGGGCCAATTCAACTCTCTTGGCTTGTGTGAACCTGTGCATATATAATTGGCTTGTTAGTATACAGTTGAATTAATGCATATATTTTTGTCTAAAACCAAACTATATAGAGTCCTATACCTACTGTGTGTGAAAAAATGAGTATTATTATACCAACAAAAATAAGATTAACTCCAATATTAATAAAAGAATGGAAAGTACATGAATAAAAAAATTGAAAAATGATGCGATGAGTTTGGTTAGAAGCGAACAAACCAAATAGAAAGTAATCGAGGCTCTTGTTGGGAACATATTCATAAACAAGTATTTTCTCTTGATCTTTCAAGCAAAATCCTAACAAAGCCACCAGGTTTCGGTGTTGAAGTTTGGCAATTAGTAGAACCTCATTCTTGAATTCTATTAAGCCTTGACTAGAATTCTTCGACAATCTCTTTACAGCTATTTTACTATCATCAGGAAGAACGCCCTGAAATTATGAATAGTTAGATAATAAGGGGGTGGGATATACATGCAATGATATCCACAAAGCACATATATTGATTTGATCACATAATGAATGAAGTTACCATGTAGACTTCACCAAATCCACCTTTGCCTATTCTATTTTCAATTGAGAACTTATCTGTTGCAGCTTCAATTGTTGCCAAATTGAACTGCAATGATTCTAATGTGGCTCCTTCACTTCCAACTATAAACATACGTAGATTTTAATGTAAGTACACTACAATATATTGCCTAAGGTTGTAAATGTAGGGCTTCTATAAACTAAGTCTTATATTTAAAACTCAAGGAGCTTTTTTTTTTCCAAGATACTTAGTTGTCTTTTTAAGCAAAAAAAAAAAAAAAAAAAAACAATAGGGTACATACAATTTTTCTTCAGAATTGCCTTATAACTCAGCTGGCTCTTTCTTCTCTTCCAGTAATAAACGCCGAAACAAAAAAGAGTGATCAAGACAACACTAAGGGACACCGCTATTATGATTATTCGTGAGTGGTCTTTATTTTTTTCCTACATAAAATAATGAGTGAGAATTCAGAATATCAATTTATAGGTAGTGAACTATCTTTGTAAGAAAAATGATTAGATCCTCGATTGCATTACCCGTAATTACTGAAACTTTAGGAGTTTGGGATATGCGGTGGCTCTAAAACACCACTTTTATTTGGGGGATAAGTTTGGAGGCACCAAACAAAGACTTATATTGTAATTATTATAAAATCGATATAATTCAAACCTCAAGTTGCAGCTAGGATTCATGACTTGTCCTCCTCTTTTTCCAAGACAACATAACGAGATTTGTTTCCGAGCATCCAATAGACATTTTTGGCAATCTTGGCTGTTGAGGTTTGGAGTACATTGTGCAAGAGTATACAACGTTTTAAACTCTGAAGTGCTGAATTCTTTTGTTGCTGCAAAATTCTTTGCTCCTATAGGCGTTGAGTTCAATGTCGCCATCTCTAGATCATTCAATGTATTCGCTAGTAGCCGATTGAAGCCATCTTTTTGGTTTTGAAGCATATCCGCACCACGTTCTGTATATATAGGTTGGGTGTCTAGGGTAGAGAAGAAAGAGCGATTGGAATAGCGAACCATGCACATATCATACCAAATGATAGCCTCCTTTGAAGAGGAACATGTTTGGTTTAGTTGCCAGATTCCCTTATTGACACATTCATTGCAGAGCTCAAGGGACACGTCACCCCGACACATGAAGAGGCCGTAGACGACGTTGGACTTTTTTCCTACCATGGTGCTATAGAATCCATTGTTGTTGGATGAGTTGGAGAGATTTTCAAAGAGATTTCCAAGGTTATGTAGGTAGGGATCATAGGCAGTATAGTTGGCTTTGGTGGTCGAGCAGTTCCAGTCTGCAAGTAGTGGTCTTACGGACTCTGTTTAACAAAAGAAACATATCGTTTAGATTAAGCCATGGCCTTCACTATTAATAAATAGTCAATTAATCCTTTAATAAGCAAATAAACAATATCATTTTTTTGGGTGAAAGTTTAATTGACTTAATCCCTAGGCGCTCAATATTATATTTTAATTATGGGTAAATTGTTATTTTTTCGTTTTTGAAATAAATTCAACAAATCCTTATCTTAAAACTTACTACTTCCAATCCTAATTATGAACACTTTTATAGTGTAAATTGCATTACAAAAGTAATTTTGGAGTACTTTTTTTTTCATCTGAGGATTATTTCTTAAAACTTTATTCATGTCTTCAATCAAAAAAATAACCACATTTAGATAAAACAATAAATTAGCATAGATGTAAATATCTCCTTTGACTTGAATCCGAACTTTGTTAAATGCAAATTAGTGACAACCATTTTTTGATCAAATATTAGTGACAAAAATTTAAAGCCTGCCTGTGTGTGTATCATCTTTTTGTTTTCTTATATAATATATAATCCTAATAATCATTAATCAATATATATAAATTAATTTATTTTTCACTTTTCGTTTATTGTATATATTTTTAAAATTTACATGCAGAGTGAGAAAATTTTGAATCAATAAAATTATTAACAATCACATAGAAAGAAAAACATAACATGCATAAAAATCAAATATTGGCAAGATCAAACATGCAGATCGAGTTACAATATCCAACGATGAGAGAAGGCTCCCTTTCTTCTCTCTGTTGTTGGTTCCTTATAAATAGCCGGAATTAACTAAAAAAATAAACAAATTGGAAAATATGTCTCTCATTTGACTATAATCCTTAATTTTTTTTATTTAAAAAATACAAATCAGTGACAACAAATTAAAGTATGTGTGTATATAAATTTAAAATTGAGCAAACATACGCAAGGCAACAAAATTTCGTGTATAAATTTGTGAAACATTGAATAATAAATTTAAACTGCACTATATTATATCTATAAGATATTACAATATTACTCATTCTATATAGTCACGGAATTAAAAACAAAACACTGGGGTAATTAAGAAATTTAAGGGCTAGAGAGCATATTTGAGGCACATAACCCAATAAATAGCCGGATCATCAACTCGTGCATATAGAAATATCGAAAGGGGGAAAATATTAGTGAGATTACCTTTATAGATAAAAACACTGGGAGGAGGATGGTTGTCCTTATAATAAAATCGGAATCCTTGGAATCTCAAATTGCAGCTGGGATTAAGAATTCTTCCTCTGAGTACAGTATCGTTGCTTGGAATAAGTTTGATCAAGCCATATAGACACTTGCTACACAATTGTGGGGACAGATCCGGCGTGCACTGTACAAGGGTGCACAGCCATGCACCCCTAGTCAATTTTGCTTCTTTTGTCGCAAATCTCTTCTTAGATGTCTCTGCCTCCACCACCGCATTATTCAGTGTCAGATTTAATTCGCTTTCCGGGATGCGTGGAATCATGAATCCAGCTGACTGCATCGCCTTGCATTTTAGTGGTGTTAGTGTCCGGGAACAGTCGTCATCAGTAAAAAAGCTGCTAACATTAGGTAGTTGATGGAGGGTGGAGAAGAAATAACGGTCGGAGTAGCGAACTGAGCACTGGTCGTACCAGATGATGGCCTCTCTGTTGTAGGGACATTCTGATGCTATTCGACTTGTGGCGTCTTGAACGCAATTTTGACACACCTCCATAGGGACGTCGCCTCGGCACATGTACTCTCCATATACAGTGTCGTTCATGTTTGGGGTGCCGACCGTGGCGTTGTAGTACTTTTCCGTACTACCAGTGGCGGTGGCCTTGGAATACAAGGAAATTAAAAGAGTGTTGAGGTTGAACTGGTAGGGGCTATCGGTAATGAAGTTGTTGTAAATGGTGCAGTTGTGGTCAAAGTAAGCAGGGATGTCTACTTGAGAAGAAGCGACAATGAAGGAGGTGAGAAGCACAAAATAGGATACCACTGGTTTCAGAAATGGCATATCCATACCCAATGCTTTTGCACGGGTTCTTGTGAATTGGCTGTCACACGGACTCCGTTTTAGAATGGTGGAGGCATTATTAAGGGGCCCATCATAACCCAACTTTCCAAGAGGTTGCGTTCCAGTAATGGAGAAAGCTCAGCCATGGGAAGACGTGTGACATTTACCATTGACTAGGTAAGAATAACGATATTTCCACGAATCTCCGTTGAGAGGGTTGCAATATATCTATACGACAAAAATTCAGGCGCGCGTTTACCCTGGACTAACGTGTGTTACCATTTGAATAAAGGAAGGCTTGCAATATACCACAAATAAATCAGACGAATATGGTCCCCCCCCCCCCCCCTCAAAAAAAAAAAAAAAAAAAAAAAAAAAAACCCAAAACACACGCGCGCGCACACACACCACTGTGATCCCTCCGTTTTATTTTATACTCACGTTTTATGCTAAAAGTATTGGGAACATGAACAGAGGGGGGGGGGGGGGGAAAGGAAAAAGAAATGAAAGAAGAGATAAGCAAGGAGGTTGCCGTACAACATTAAAATAATCTCAATCAGAGAGCCAACAAGACGATGAAAAGGCAACACAACAACGGGAAATACTATTCTATAATTTACATTTAATATTAAATTTTCTTAAAACGATGTGATCACTCCCACCTGTCCTCTTGCTTGATGTCTTTATAGCTTAAATTTGTTTATTTTCAATATTTTTTTAAAAACAATCATTAAAAATACTTTTAACGACTATTTTCTTTTTTGAAAAAAATCGTTGTAACTAGTAGAGATAGGAGATAGGAGTTGTTGTATCTTAAATCAATAAAACAATGAATGGGGACGATGAAGGTTTGAATTCTCAACATAAAGATAAGCCAGCAACGCTCTAACCAACGGCACTGAAACTTGTTAGAAGACTCAATAGCCGTTTTTAATAAAACATTCCTTGTTTCTCAAAATAATAATAAATAAATGGTGTGAGGACTAGGCTAGAGATACAACAACTGTTTGTATAAAGAAGTCGTTCTATCTCAAACATTTAACATCCGTTTTATAAAACGGTGCATAAATATTCACTTTTAATGTCTATTTTATAAGAGCGGATGTTAAAAGTAAAGAGAAAATTATAATAATGCCATAGCCTACTTTTTAATGTTTATTTTTTTAAAAAGAGAAAATATCAATGAGATCCCAAGGAAGAGAAAAAGATATTAAAAAAATCCCAACCCGAAATGCCTTACGAAGGACTTTTTTATATTAATTATGGAATTCCAATATCAAAAAAGTCCTGTTGTTAAAATGGTTTTTCTGTTATTAAAATAGCTTTTCCTATTATTAAAATTTCCTTATAAAAATATTGTTGTCAAAATGGTTTTTCTGTTGTCAAAATGACTTTTCCAGTTGTGAAAAATTTTCCAAGTTTTTCCTCGACTGTAGAATTTTAGAAACCTAGAAAATTTTGGCAAGCCAGGAAAAGTCATTTTGACAATAATATTTTCATAGAGAAATTTTAACAACAGGAAAAGTCATTTTGACAACAGGACTTTTTGATATTATAATTTCATAATTAATATCAAAAAGGTCCCTATGGACTTTTTTTTATAGGAGATTCGGGTTGAGACTTTTTTTATATATTTTTTTCTCTTCCTTGGAACTTCCTCATCCTTTTCTGCAAAGCCCAGCAGGAATATTCTATTTGCTTCTCTTAAGCTAGCTGTCCTTTCATGGCTTTTTCACCTCTTTTACCTTTCTCCTTAAACACGTGGCCCTTCTTGCATCCATCTTGAGTCTACAAGGCTCAACTGAGCATCTGGCCCTATTCCTGCAATGTTTTCATGTATTCTCTCAAGAAAGAATTTCATTTATATCAAAGAAACACTACTACAGACTTTTATTATTCAGTGCAATTGCGATGCAGTAGGAACACTACAGCAACAACATGACAGTAATGCCTAAGCCAAATATAATAGTTGTTTAATCCCTTTTCTGTCAATACTTAGAATAAATTATAAAATGCATCATTTAAGCTTTTTTAATTCCTCATTTCCATATAATCAATCTTAATCACAATTGATCGTAACAAGCGCATTTTAAACATGAAAATCCCAATAAAATCAATCAAAAGTTATAAAAATACATGAGAGAATTGAGACTTATCACCTAGCAAGATCCTTCTTTTTTATAATTTGATCCATCCAACACGGCTTCAAGTCTTCGGTCGGGACCCCCACTAGAACGTAACACATATATACTACGTAGGACCACAATTTTATTCATTGTTTGTGATTGACGTCGTGCTTTTTACCCTCGATTAAGGTAACAAAGTCAACAAAATAATTAATGACTTTGTTTGACCAAGACTATTATAATCCATTTTCATATTTATTCATCGTTTAGTCGATAATAATACTGGGTCATGGGATATGACAAATACCAGCGTACTTAATCATCTTAATATTTTGACTGATCTCTTTTTTCCCCCCTATTTAATGCGTACCTCTTTTTTTGAATAAGAATCAAGATCTTTCTAGATTATTGCTTATAATTTGATTGTCAGAATGACGCACGGTTACTCTTATTAAGTTTATAGTTTATATATAGGTTATTGCAAAGAAAATTATACCTGCGCTGGGTATATTTATATGGGTTAAGTAGTATTTTTGTACTGGAAGTACACACCTAAAAGCAATTTTTTTGGAATAATGTTGCCCCGAAAGTCTAAAAACGTAGTAATGTTGTCACTCCGTTAAGCGCCTAAAGGTCAAACGTTAGTTGATCCCATTATGTTGACGTGAATTGTCTACTTTCCGGGTAAAATTGCTCCTAAAAAGAAACTCCCAATTACTTTTGAGCGTGTACTTTTAGGGCAAAATTGCTCTTTAAAAAAGTAACAAAGATGTTACGTAGATAATCCACGTGAGCATAATGCGGTCAACTAACGTTTGACCGTTACGGCTATTCTTGGAGGGTCAACATTGCTACGCTTTTAGACTTCCAGAGCAACATTCCTCTAAAAAAAACAAAAAACTTTTAGGGCAAATTTACTCCTAAGCGTATACTTCCAAGGTAAAAATGATACTTAATCCTATTTATATTAAAGGATTACGGTACACTTTTAATAATGAAAAGTATGACACAACTAAGGTTTAAAAGGTATAAAAAAAACATAGAGCAATTTTGTTAATTGGAAGGAAAACAAATGGGTCCTCTATAAATAATTTAAAAAAAAAAAAAAAAAAAGAGAGAGATGGACGTTTGGCCAATTTAATAAAATTGCTAAAATTGTACCATTTTCAAACTATTTTGTCTATTTTTGCACATTTCAAAGTTTTATTGTGTTAGACACTCATGGTTAAAAACTTCACTACTGTTAAAATCATAGCTTAATCCTATATTAAATGTCACGTCCAACTTAGATGAAACATTAGGATGAACAACACCTTTGGAGCCTTCTTCTAGGATAACACTTTAGATACGTCATTAACTAATATTGCTCGTTTTCTTTAATTGAAAATAACACTTATTATATTTAATTTCTCAAAATAAAAAAAGAAAAAGAGAATGGACTATAATTTCATACCATATTGCGGGTCAAGCTGGATTGGCTTTGGAATATTCCCAATTCCCAAAAGATTGTTTAGGTCAACTGCAGTGTATGTACGCTTTCATTAATAAAGTTGTGTAGATGCTCCCTTTGCTCTTAATATAAGATATATTTGAGAAATTAATCAGATCCTAAATATAAAATATAATTTTTATATTTATCAATTTTTTTAAATTATCCCTATTAATGCTTACTTGAACAATAATCGAGGAAATGAAAGTAAAAAATTAAGAAAGATGACTATAATATTTTCAAAAGTATATATTATATTAACTCACTTCCTTAATCACAAATTAAGTAAATATGATTTTTATTTAGGACTGAAGGAAGTAATAAATATTGGAGCTTTCTTTTTGGAGGGCACCTCAGGATGTGGCATTATGTGGATAAATACTTGGGAAGATGAGAATTGTATTTATTCTATATTTTAAAAAATTACCGGATCAAAATGAACACTCATTAATAGCCTAAGCATCATGTGGCGGGACTATAGGCAGCCTTCATTTATTTTCCACATCCCATTTTTCTTCAATCACTATCTCTGTCAATAATTTTGTACGAAACTGACTCTCTTTTCTTTTTTCTCTGAATCGTTAATTCAATTAAACAGTTCAAGTGTAATAATTTTTAAAATATAAAATAACGGTTCCGTTCAAGTGTAAAAATTTCTCATTCTTCTACGCCGGCCAGTTCCATTGTCGCCTCCTCCGGCTCTATTTTCTCCTCCGAATCCTGGTAAGCTTAATTATATGCTCCTCTGATTTATTTTTCTATAATAATCAAATTAGAGTAAATCTATTAATGAAAAATATTAATTATATACGCTGATTTAGGCAGCAAATTAAAATAGTTATTTCAAAACATGAGGATAACTACTTGAAATCAAAGCAGAGGAACGATGAATCTCTTCAACTTACCAATATGCACACAGAGAGAATAATAATTGATGTAAATTTTGAAAACTATAATTATGAAAATGAGACTTTTAGACTTTAATTGTATGCCAGTTCGGCCAGTCCTGCTGCCGCCTCCTCCGGCTCTATTTCCTCCTCTAAATATAAGTAATGGTCCGCCAGGTTTCCGTACGTACTCTGATTTGGGCTATTCTTTCTGATGAAATTTTTTATAGGAGATTTTCCCCTAATTTTCCCTTTAAATTTTGATTGTTAAAAATGATTGTCAAAATTCTTATTTTTATTTTATTATACGTTAAATTTGTTAAATTACATATTTCAGTTGTATTTTTTGATAATTACCCGTAGCCCGCCAAATAATTGACTATATGACTCCTAAGTCTCCTATTAGATGGACCACACGGGAGTCCTTGTATATCCACCTTGGAATTGCAAATAAACACTTGGGTTAAGGAGTAATTTAGCCAATGAACTATTATCGGGAAGAGCACCTAGCACAAATCACTTTTAAGTGGACCAAAAAGACAAAAAAACTTTTAAAATGTGTAATCAGCACAAAAAGTTTTACTCCATTTTTTGTCTTGATGCACATTTTTAAGTTTTTTTTTTTGATTTTTTTGATATTTTTGGTCCATTTAAAAGTTATTTGTCTTTGACACTCTTGAGGTAATAGTTTGTTGGTCAAATTGCTCCTTAACCCTAGACACTTTATGGATAAAGCAAAAATATTATATTTTCTTACTTTTTGGGGGAGGGGAGATCGGAGGAAGTTGGGGACGGGTGATTATTATTATTATTTTGCTTGAATGTCTTCGTCTATGATATAAATATAAATTTTTCAAAAAATTACTATAAAAATAATTATTAAAATTGAAGACACTACTACAAAATAAGGATTTAACGTCCCCTAATCAACGTCTGTTCTAAAAAATGTAGATGTTAAAATGTAGGCGGTGCAGACCAGAAAAAATAATAGGAAGCCAATAAATTGATAATATCAATAAAAATTATTTGCAAAAAGTTACATGCGTTGCATTTAATTATAAATCCGCTTTCATGTGAACTAGCAAGCTAGATTATAAAAGACTCATGCTCATGACTGATTAATAGTTTAGTTTCTTATAGATTTTTTTGATGTTGTAAATGAAGGGTGTGTGTTTAATTTGTGTTCGCGCGTGTATAGATTGAGGCCATATACAAGGTCAAATAAGTAAGCGAAATAATCTTAATTTTTGAAGGAAGTACAAGTTATAGGTTAAATAGTACTATTTAATTCTTCTTCATAAAATTAAGCCCCGAAACTTATTTAAGAAATTAAAATTTACTGTAATAATATCTTATTTTAACTAAGCTCAATTTATTAAATTATTTTTATTTTAAATATTTTAACATTTAAATTACTGAATAAATTTAATTTCCACATGGAAACGAAAGTCGGTCCCTGAAAGTCAATTTAGAGTCATGTTGAAGCAAATCTAACGCTACATTCTGTTATCATACGACTAAAAAATTGACTTGCTTGGAGGGTGATAAAGACTCTAATATGACTTTCAGTTCAAGCTTCAATGCCCTAATAATTAGTATTTTAGAGGCATAGGGATAGAGAAATTTTAGAAGAAAAAATTGAAAAAAGTGACTTTAAAGAATAGATTTTAGAGAATAGCTCTTAAAAATATAGAAAAAGTATATATTTTTAAAAAATAATAGTTTCCAACCTCAAACCATGGTTTTTTTAGTCAAACTACGGGTTTGAGAGAGTTTGATCAATATTTAGGCAGTTTAACTCAAACCATGATTTTAAGGGTTAAAAGTTATCTGGGATTTTGAAGGTTTAATGCTACTTTATTTTTAAAACCATGACTAGAATAAAACCATAATTTTAAAAGTATTCCCAGACACACACCTATAATTATAAAAAATAGGAATGACATGATTCATAATTAAAATGTCACCCCTTTCTTTGTCTTTTCTCTTTACTTTTTCCCCTCCTCCTTTTTTTTTTTCCTTCTTATTTCTTTCGTGTTCCCTCCCTCGCTACTTTCTCTTTTTCTTTTGTCTTCTGTTATAGAACATAAGTGTCTAGCCCAATGAGGCTAGGCGATGTTAATATCGGATCGATGAGCTCTCCACAGATACTTATGAGTAAGCACCTGGGTAGAGAAGATTTCCCACTGATATCTATAGAGAAGATACCAGCGAGCAGTCTCAGATCACTGTGCTACACGGTGGTGGCTTTTTGCCAATGGGGTGGTGTGTGTGCACGGTGGTGAATAGTAAATAATCAATAGAGAATGTAGAGAGTGCACCTGGTGGGTAACCTCCTATTTATAGGGATTACCTAGGGTTGTCCTCTGTCGTCGCAGTGCATCCGTTATTCAGGTAGAATGCGCCTCCATGTTCTCGCAAATGCTGCTCCACTACCATGCGGTTCGAATCGCGAGATATGATAAGAGAACAACTCAACCCATACCGGGTAGAATGGATCCTGTGGCCAATACCCTTCTGGGCCGCATATCTGCTAGGCTCGATATATGGGTCCATAACAGTTGCCCCCAAGCTCGGTACTTCAAGTCTTTTGTTGTGTCGAGATTCACTAAGTAACCAACCCCGGCCCAGCCGACCGACTTACGCAGCAGGACTCCTTTCACTTCTTATTCTTCTTTTAACCCTTAGTCCGGCTTTCATGATTCCGAGATTCACGTGGAGAAATGGACTTCGTTCACGACCGTCCTTATGAGCTCCTGCCATGCATGCTTCAGTCATAACCGTCCTGATGAACTCCCGCCACTACTTGCCCCCAATCGAGGTAATCATGGAAGCCTATGGACGTCTGGATATAAGTAACCCATCACCTACCCTCCTTAGGGAACAGAACCGTCTCTCTGCTTCGTTATCCGCACGTACTTAATGTCCAGGTTTCGGTTACCAAAGCACTTATTACTTCCGACGCTTGCACTTCCCATCAAGGATATTAATTACCTCTGGCGTTTGTATATGTCGTGCACACAACAGAATGCCTATAAAATTCGCCTACTCCTTCCTCATTCCTTCATCTATCGCCCTCAAATTCCTTTGTCTTTGAATTCTTTGGAGCGCTGATAATGTACTACCCTTACTTTCAAATCACCCCTAATATGTCAAGAAGATCGCATCCGGTACACTCGTTTCTGCTTTTTCAAAGTGAACCTAAAATGCAAAGAATCCCATAAGAAGAAAGGATCCAAAAATGACGCGAAGGCTCCTGGAACTCAATACCATACTCTGATGTATTTGCCAGTCTTCATTCGCCTACCCCAAAGGGCATATGAAAGTGCCAATGTATTTGCCTGTCTTCACGTGGATTTCTCCAAATACATCTAGACTCTCAACGGTGTTGAGCCAAACTCTGGCTCAACTTCATTTTCGTGGGCTTTCAAAAGAACCTCCGGGACCCTTTTCATGATAGAACCATGTAAAGGACACCTAACCATGGTCAAGACTCTTGCCGACCTGGTGGTGACTCCGGGTGCCCCTCCTCTGCACTGATCTGAGATGGGCGAGGCGCAGGTGAGTGGGCCAGCTCTAATAAGCCAAACTTAGGTTCTGGGTCCCCATTATCTGTTGCGAACTGAGGTGCCCGTGCCGACGAGTTGCAGACTTGAATTATTCGCTGGATGTTGCCATTGTACTTCCTTTGTGGAACCTATTGTTTTCTGTATGAACGTCATGTAAACTATTTGACTGTGAATAGAAATGGAAAACCATTACCATGAATCCACCTGTCTTTATATATTCTTTTCTTTATAGACGAAATAGGCTCATAACCCTTATTTCATAAACGACACGGACTTATAGCAGCATGCCTATGGTGACGTTGAAATTAATGGCCCCACAAGCCGGATTTAAGAATTAAAATCAAACGCCACTCAATCTGGGGTGACGTTGAAATTAATGGCCCCATGGCCGGATTTAAGAATTAAAATCAAACGCCCTCAATCCGGGTTGACGTTGAAATTTATCGCCCCCAAGCAAGACTTAGAATTAAAATCAAACGCCCTCAAGCCGGAATAAGAATCAAAATCAAGCGCCCCTCAATCCGGGTTGACGCTGAAATGAATCGCACCGCAACTGGACTAAGAATTAAAACCAATCGCCCCAATCCGGGTTGATACGAAATTAATCGCCCCTCGAAGCCGGCGTAAGAATCAAAATCAAGCGCCCCTCAATTCGGGTTGACGAAATGAATCGCACCGCAATCCGGACTAAGAATTAAAATCAATCGCCCCTCAATCCGGGTTGATGCTTGAAAAAAGAAAAATTACTGCGTCAGATTTGCTTTTTACGAAATCAAGAAGTATCCATATAATCATCAGTTAGCCTCCAATCGTCGTCTTGCATGGGCCAATCACTCCGCTCATCCTCGATATACGCTCGTATTTAATGCTCGCGTCATTTCCTATTAGCCCTAATGGGCCTCTTTAGGGTTTTACACGCAACGTTATATTCATACGGGCGTCATGGCTCATGACCTTTCAAATTCGCAACGTCTATAGATCCCCGCTAAAACCCTTCGTTATAACACTTTTGCACTTCCATCCTCCCATTCTGACTCGAGAATTTCTCCGCCAACGCGCTCTTGCACAAAAGCTATTCCATACCTTTGACAGGTACTTCCGCCTCCTTGTTTCTTTTTTTTATTTAATTCTTTTTGGTTGAGCACTACACTTACTGGGGCAGTCTCTATCCAAGTTAGAGAAATTTCAATAAGCGTGCCTCTGGGTTTTATGGGTATCCTAACTATGGCTCGCGCTATGCCATGCACCTTCGATCCCAGACATTCCTCCTCTTATCGCAAAACAATAGCTCAGAAGAACATCATGCCTATAGACACTCTATACTCCTACTCTCCCGGGGGGTAGGAAAACGTCTAGGGCTTCTGACACACCCTTCGTATTTTCCTTCCAAGAGAAACCACTACCTGAAGATGAAGGACCTGCCGCGCTTCTTCGTTCTTCACGAAAAAGCACCAAAAACAAACGACGGCCCACACCTTCAAACGCTACTCTATTAACCATGTCAAACCGAATGCCGAACCCCTACGACGAATGTTGCTATAAGGGTATTGATCTAGCTATGCTAGAACGGCACCGGGAAGCCGATTTACTTTTGGCTAATTGTCGATGCAACGTCATTCCGCGGGTAGCTATTACTTTCGATTTATGCTTCTCTTTTTCTTGATTTTAGGTATAGATGACCTCTTCTTCGCACTCTCCCAACCTCTCCGAGATGGAAGAATCCAGTGCCTCCGTTACTACCGGGGACCCCATCAAACGAACATACATCGTTAACCCCTGTGTAACCAGCATTAGAAGCATTATGGAAACAACAGATATCCGGCCCCTTGGACTGCCCAACGGGGAAGGGTATTCGATCCGGCTACCCCTTGCCTGCGAATCCGTTGAGTCTGGGCGTCCACAAAGCCAAGATCGCCATTTCTTCTTTCTCTACCGGGATGTTATAACCGTTCTTGGTGTGAAATTTCCTTTTACGAAATTTCAAATAAATCTGTTAAACCACCTACATGTGGCACCCTCACAACTTCACCCCAACGGATGGGCCTTTGCCATTGCGTTCGAAAATCTATGCCAGAAAATGAAGATCTTTTGTACCATTCCTGTGTTTATGTCTTTCTTTTCTCCTATGGAAACAGTATGATGTCGAGAGGCACCACGACTTGGTTCGGATGGACCTCTTTACACAGCATTCGCGACCGCAAGCTCTTCAAACCTTTCATGGACTCATGGAAAAATTTTAAAAATGCTTTTATAAAAGTCGTTGCCGACTTCTAGCGAGTACCTTGGTTTGTTCAAAAAATTCGTTCAGGGGAGACTGAGGAGAAATTTCCTTTTATCTTGGCGAGCCCATCACCATACTCTTACACCGAGACGATTTGATCCCAAAACCAAAAAGTTTTTGACATCAAGTAACCGCCCACTACAACTTTTGGAACTCGCCAAGCAAACTGAAAAATCCGTTGGATCAGTAGAGTATATTGTCACCCCTCTAATTAGGAGGCGCTCTAGAACGAGTACGGGCATATTATCATGCTAACCGTCCTCTTTCTTTTTTTTTTTTAAAAAAAGCTTGTTCGTTTCTTTGCAGGCCGACATATGGGAAAGCTCGAGTTCCTCAACGTCTTCGCCGAGCTTCCTAAAGGGACCGTCAATTCCCCCAACGCCGGCAACCCCGATAACCCAGCCCCGGCCAACCAAGTGGTTGCGACCGTCGGAGCCTCTCGCAAGCGCTCGGTGCCCAAAGGCGGATCCAAGCATGGGGAAGGGACCTCTAAGAAACAAAAGGGGAAACATCCCCAAGACGGGCCCACTGATCCACAGGCCACACCTGGTCTTCTGGTAGAAACCATTCCGGCCTCGTCCTTCACAGAAACGGCCCCCTCTGTAGCCGAGTTACACGAGGGAGAATTGTGGAAGAGTGGGGTGACACCAGACTTCTTAGACGCCATCCGGCCTCTTGCCCGATTTCACAAATCCCTCGGTCTCTCTGAAGCCGACAAGGCCGAGATTGCCGATCTGGAACTGAAAGGCCACAGAGGCGTCTCACTGATCCGACCCTATGCCATTCTCAAAGTCAAGTATGCCAAAGCCATAGCGCACTTGCACGAGGTGATTAAGGAAAGAGATGGCTTGAAGCAGGAACTTGCTCCTCTGAAAGATAACGCAGACTTGGCCAAAGTTATCCAAGATCGGAACCAGGCTCAGGACAACCTTCGATCCTCTGAAGCTGAGAAGAAAAAACTGGAGGAAGAGGTGGATGTGCTTAAGGCCAATTTATCCCAAACCGAGGAAAAATTGGCCATGGCGAACATGGATATAACTCGTTTGGAGGATCTCCACACTATTGACATGCTGCTTGTAGAGAAGGCACGATCTAACGTAGACCATGTCGAAGATGTGCTGAAGACGAAGGATGAGGACCTTCTGGCGGCCAAAGCCCAGCTTTCGAAATATGCCAACGCTGCTGTACAGTCCTTCAACAATGTCGTGGCGCAACTCCGAGTCCTCAACTCCAACATTCCTCTGAACACCTCCGGGTTACACTTTCAAGTATATGTTAGTGAAAAAAGGAAACTAATTCCCCCCGGAGGTGATGAAGACGAAGAAGAGGAGAACGAGGAAGGTGAGGAGGAATCCATCATCCCCCCTAAGCCTATGTACAGTTTTCCTCTTTTGCTTGCTACACATTTGGTGCCGTGGTTACAACCCGGCTTTTGATTTGTAAAGTGATTTGGGCTCCGGCCTCGACGATATACCTTTCACCGCACTTATTTTCCTTAAGTTATTTGATTCCTTCATGCATTGATCGGTTTATTTAACACTTATCAATTTTGCCAATTCGCCGTGAACTTGCCGCTTGCCTTGATAATAAACCCGTCAAATGTTTTCAACTTTATTTTCTAAAGTTTTAACACCCCGACTTGATCAAGATCGGTACGTTAGCCTATTTGGTTATCCGGACAGTTTGATTAACGTCGCCATTTTCGGCTTTGCGCTATCACATGAGAATTTTTAAAACCTGGTTTGAAAGTTCTCTTTGGTTTGGCTCTTATAGGCCTTGCGAAGATCGGTTTGTTGACCATGACTTCATGCATGGTACGACAATTAGGTGTGTATGCCCAATAATTCCGCGCCTGCTTACACGATTTTCGAAAAATTGGTGTTCGCACCATAGATTTCTACATGTTTATTTCGTTCGTGTTAGTTCTCAATATGTTTTGATGATTAACAACAAATGTAAAACATGTTTTGAAGTTTGCAAAGTTGTTTAAAAACATTCGATAGTTGCAAACCGCGGTATAGGTTTGCAAACTCGAGTATTGACAGTCAATACTGCAGTTTGCTTGACGAAACTCGAGTAAAGGCCATCCAGAAAGCAACCAAGTTTCCAGCCAAAGTCGATACTGCAGTTTGCATAGGCAAACTTGAGTATTGAATAGTCAATACTGCGGTTGCATGGGAAAACTCGAGTATCGAACTTCTTGTGAACTAAAGGATTTTTCAAACTTAGTCAATACCTGCGTTTGCATGGTCAAACTCGAGTATTGAACTTCCAGAGCTAAAGTTTTTCAAGTTAAATCAATACCGCGGTTTGCATAGCCAAACTCGAGTATTGATTAGTATTGAGTTTGCATAGCCAAACTCGAGTATTGAACTTCGAGAAGAGCAAAAGATTTTTCAAGTTAAATCAATACCGCAGTTTGCATAGCCAAACTCGAGTATTGAACTTCCGAAGAGCTAAAGACTTTTCAAGTTAAATCAATACCGCGGTTTGCATAGCCAAACTCGAGTATTGAATAGTCAATACTTGCAGTTGCATAGCCAAACTCGAGTATTGGACTTCCGAGAGAGCAAAAGGATTTTTCACGTTAAGTCAATCTTCGCGTTTGCGTAGCCAAACTCGAGTATTGGACTTCTGAAGAGCAAATGGATTTTTTCAAGTTAAACCAATACTGCAGTTTACATAGGCAAACTCGAGTATAGGTTTTATCTTTCAAATAGAAGACACGATGGTTTGCCTCTGAAAGGTGCAAACTCGAGTATCCAATAGGATACTGCAGTTTGGACACTTTTGAACAGTGCCATACTCGAGTTAGCATGAACATACCGCAGTTTACAACGCTAAAAACTGATTTTGAATTATACGAATTTGCAAATCACTCTTGTTTGATCCTATTGCTTTCATGAATCATTCACTTATGTTCCCGATATGTTTAACAAGTTTATTGAGTGAATTTCGGTTAGCACGAGATGAAGATTAATGAAGATCAAGGCAAAAAGCAAAAAGTGCTCGGTGCATTTAATGCACTTCGCAAATCAACCTTCTTTTGGATAATCCATCGAGCACGCATTCTCAACGGTCAAGAATGCTTTCTTCATCAAGTAAACTCTTCTCCAACGGGCAAATCCTCGAGTTCCACATCGATCATATTAGCATCGGATTAGTTGGAGTTTAGAGAGAGAAGATGACCGAGACTTAATGCTAATCACCTACAACGGTTGGATTCATCATTCAACGGTCATTTAATGTTCTCTACCTATAAATAGAGTTCATTAACTTCTTCTCAAGCCTGATACATCTACCGAGAGTGAAAATTCATTGATTGTTATTTATTGTGTTCATCTTTCATCCGTATTGTATCAATCGATACTTGTACTTCAGTGTTCATTTTATACGCTTTCGTGAGAGAGTTCTATTTGTAAATCATTTATTGATTGAGATAACCACAAGTCGGGGACTTGGTGGTTGGGTGTATTGATTGCAACTTGTAAGGGGGAGTGAGTTCTAGAGAGAGAACTACTCTTGAGTACGAGTTTGTAATCGGTTTGTGAGTATAGTGGATTGAAAATCCCAAGTGTAGCTTGGGGAGGAATTTGGATGTAGGTCAAGGATAAGACCGAACCAGGATAATTTCTCTTGTGCAAGCTTTCCTTCCTTTCCTCCTCTGCTATCATCTGTTTTTACTTGGTCAAAACAGAGCACTTTCAGAAAAGTTTTTAAAATACCCAATTCACCCCCTCTTGGGTATATAGCTCCATTTACATTTGGTATCAGAGCAAGGTCTTCTCAAAAGAGCTTAACATCTCGAGAAGGATCAATATGGAAGGTATCTTACGATGGAGCTTCTATCAGCAGACCACCCGGTTTCAATGGAGAACATTACTCCTTTCGGAAAGCAAAGTTCAAAGTTTTCGTCATGGCAATGAGTATGGTCTCCGGAGAGTATTTGAGAGAGGAGACTATGCGCCATCAACCCTTGAAGATGGAGTTAGAGTTCCTAAGCTAGAAGAAGAATATGATGATAATGACAGAAGAAATGTCACACTCACAGCAAGAAATTTGTGCTACTACTCCAAAGTGCTCTAAGTCAACAAGAATATTTCCGTATTTGCACTTTATCATCGCTAAGGCCATGTGGGATGCTCGGAGATAGCTCATGAAGGAACAGTGGAGTAAAGCAAAAGCAGAGTCAATACTCTTATGACCGAATATGATCTTCTGCGAATGAAGCATGGCGAATCCATTGGTGAGTTCCAGCTGAGGTTCACTCATCTCATCAATCAACTTGCTGCCTTGGGAAAAGAATATGACCAACCAGTCCAAGTAAGGAAGATCTTAAATATCCTTAACAAGGAATGGGAAGCAAAAGTCACAGCTATTGAAGAGGCTCGAGGAGAGTTAATGACGTCAGTAGCTGCTCTATTCGGAAGTCTCTTTGAATATGAGGCTAAACTCAAATTCAAGAAGGGACTTGATAAAGTTCATGGCAAGAACAAAGGAATTGCCCTTAAGGCTGCAAGAGAAGTTAAAGATTCAGATGAGGAAAATGAGAATATAGACGAAGATGAGGAAATAGGCATGATGGTTCGTAGATTCAAGAAATTCTACAAGAGGGACCAAGGTTTCAAGAAATTTCACAAAGCTAGCTCCGGCTATGAGGCAAAGAAGCCGATCATCGCTACGAATGTCAAAAGCCCGGCCACATCAAGTCGAATGCCCACTGACTGAACAACAAAGACAAAGAAAAGAAGAAGTTCAAGCAAATACAAGAAGAAAGCTTATGTCTCCGGCATTTGGGGTGATAGCTCATCCGATGAAGATGATGAGGATGAGGAAGAAAATGCAAATATATGCCTAGTTCTTTGAAGAAGAAGAGCAACGTGCTAAACTTGAAGAGGTATATGATTGCAAACCTCCTTATGATGATTTATTTGATGAGTATATGACTGTGCAATTTGAATTTGAAAAACTTGCTGAAAAATATTTCAAATTGAAAAACAGAAATATTACTCTTGAATTGCAAATTGAAAAACTCTCTTCTTTAGAAAATCCCGCTTGTGAAGAATGTCGACTTGAAGAAAAAGAATTTACATCTTACAAAAGCACTTTCGAAAAATTCACTAAGGGAAGTGAAATTCTTGATGTGATTTTGAAATAACAACGATTTATAAATGATAGATCAGGCATTGGCTACAGACCGGATTTTGATAAAAAGAAAGGCAAGAAGAAGAGTGGTCAAAAAACGTACATGAACTATTTCACAAAATCAGTTCATTCTTCAAATCCCTTTGCACATTGTAATTATTGTAATAAGAAGGGTCATTCTACTTCATCTTGCTTTCATAGAAATGAAAGAAAAATTAAGCCAATGGGAAATTATCAATGGGTACCGAAAGGAACTTATGTTCCTAAGGTCAAAACTAACTCAAAGGACCCAAGAAAAGATGGGTACCTAAGGCTTGATCCCTTGTGAATTCCAGGTTTGTCTTAGGGCATCAAGACCCAACAAGTGGTACATTGATAGTGGGTGCTCAAGACACATGACTAGAGATGAATCTAAATTCCTTTCAATCAAATCAAAGGATGGTGGTAGAGTCACATTTGGAGGAGACCAATCGGGAAAAATTGCTGGGATTGGTGAGATAGGAAACAATGAAGGTCCTCTCATCAAAGACGTCTACCTAGTAGAAGGATTGTGTCACAACCTCCTAAGTGTGAGCCAAAGCACCGACAAGTGTAACCTAGTTATCTTTGATTCAAATGAATGCTTGATTGTTAGAAAGGATTTAGTCTCCATTGATGATTTGAAAACTAAAGCCTTATTTAGAGCACCTAGAGATGGAAATTGTTATACTCTTAACTTCTCTAGCAATGCTTCGGTTTCGAAAATTGTTTTGTTAGTAACTTGAATGAGAGTTGGCTATGGCATAAACGATTAGCTCATGTTAATATGTTTCAACTTGACAAGTTGCTGAAAAAGGATTTGGTCATTGGTATTCCTAAATTGAATTTCAAAAATGATATAGTCTGTGATGCTTGTCAAAAAGGAAAACAAACCAAATCTTCTTTTAAAGCAAAAAATGAGATCTCAACTAGTAGACCTCTTCAATTACTTCATATGGATCTAGTTGGACCGGCTAGAGTAAAAAGTCTTGGTGGAAATCTTTACACCTTGGTCATAGTTGATGATTACTCTAGATTTACTTGGACAATATTTTTATCATCTAAAGATGAAACGTTTGATCAATTTGTTACCTTTGCCAAGAAGGTCCGAACGAGAAAGGTTTTGCAATTTCGGGTATAAGGACCGATCATGGTGGCGAATTTGAAAACAACGCCTTCACCGAGTTCGTGACAATGTGGGGATTGATCACAATTTCTCGCTCCAAGGACTCCTCAACAAAACGGTGTGGTTGAGAGGAAGAATAGAGTCCTCACCGAGATGGCAAGGGCAATGTTAAATGAGAACAACACTTCTCAAGTGTTTTGGGTCGACGCGATGAGTACGGCTTGCTACATCTCCAACCGAGCCTATTTGAGGAAGAAGCGAACGAGACCCCATATGAACTCTACAAGGGAAGGAAGCCAAATCTCGACCCACCTACACGTCTTTGGATGCAAGTGCTATGTGCACAATAATGGTAAAGAGAATCTTGGTAAATTCGATTCCAAAGCTGATATAGGTATCTTCATTGGTTATTCAAATAGGAGTAAAGCTTATAGAGTCTTTAATACTCGCACTCGTATTGTTGAAGACTCAATACATGTTGTTTTCTCGTGAATCCAAATCGATAAAGCCTTGGACAATGAAGAAGAAAATGTTTTCAAAAATCAATTCTTTTCGAAAACTACTCCGCTTCTATTGAAAATCGATAATGTTTTTGAGGCTGATCCCCAAAACAATATTGAAAATCTGATCAGACTCAACCTAGAGGTCGGAAATTTATTAGAAATCATCCTTTAGACCAAGTTATAGGTGATATTAATCGGGTGTAAGAACCAGAAATAGTACTTTGAATGAAGTAACCTTCTCTGCATTTATATCTCATATAGAACCCTCTAAGATTGATGAAGCCCTTTCGGATAATGATTGGGTGATAGCAATGCAAGAGGAGTTACATCAATTTGATAGAAATCAAGTTTGGGATTTGGTACCTAGGCCCAAAGACCATCCGGTCATTGGCACCAAGTGGGTATTCAAGAACAAACGTGATGAGTCCGCAATCATTGTCCGCAACAAGGCAAGATTGGTTGCCAAAGGCTATAATCAAGAAGAAGGAATTGATTATGAAGAAACTTATGCTCCAGTGGCAAGATTGGAAGCCATAAGAGTACTTCTAGCCTTTGGTTGTGTAAAAGGTTTTGAAAATGAACATTGTCCAGATCATGTGTATCGTCTCAAGAAGGCTCTATATGGTCTCAAGAAGGCGAAACAAGCTCCTAGAGCTTGGTATGAGCGATTAAGCAAATTTCTTCTTGATCAAGGTTTTGTTAGAGGAAAAGCGAGATACAACTCTCTTCATAAAGAGTAATAAGCTTAATGAAATTTCAATGGTTCAAATATATGTGGATGATATTATATTTGGTGCTTCTAATGATGCCTTGTGTGAAGAATTTTCAAAGACTATGCAGGAGAGTTTGAGATGTCCATGATGGGAGAGCTCAACTACTTTCTTGGACTGCAAATCAAGCAAAGAAAAGATGGGATATTTATTTCCCAAACCAAATATCTGAATGATTTGTTGAAGAAATTTGGGATGGACCAATGCAATGGAGCCGACACTCCTATGAGCTCAACTGCTTCATTAGATGCTGATGAGAAGGGCAAAGATTTCAACATCACAAAGTATAGAGGAATGATTGGATCACTACTCTATCTTACGAGTCGCCGGACATCCAATTCGGTGTTGGGATGTGTGCAAGGTTCCAATCCGCTCCAAAAGAGTCCCATGCTGAACATGTGAAGAGGATATTCGATATCTCTCGACACGAAGACTCTTGGACTATGGTTTCCCAAAGGTCAACCGGAACACTTGGTGGCATACTCAGATTCGGATCATGCCGGCTACAAGACAGATAGAAAGAGCACAAGTGGCCAATGCAAATTCTTTGGCAACTCACTTGTCTCTTGGTTCAGCAAGAAGCAAACATCTGTAGCCGTGTCCTCTACCGAAGCTAATATGTGGCTGCTTCAAGTTGTTGTGCTCAAGTGCTATGGTTGAAGCAACAACTTGCGACTTGGGAGTTTACCCGAAGGAGATTCCAATTTTGTGTGACAACACAAGCACAATAAGCTTGGCCAAGAATCGGTGCAACATACAAGAACCAAGCATATTGATGTGAGGCATCACTTCATTCGGGATCATGTCCGAAAAGAGATGTCAAAGTGATGTTCATCCTAACTCATCTTCAACTTGCTGACATCTTCACAAAGCCTCTAGCCAAAGAACCTTTCAACTTCATAAGGAGAGAATTGGGAATGGTAAATCCCAATGAATTGGTACTGTGATGTTTCAGAAGTTTCATACTGCAGTATAGGATGGCTTACTCGAGTTTAGGACCAGACAGAAGCCAAACCTGGAATTTTGCAATTTTGTAAACTCGAGTATTGGGAACAATACTGCAGTTTAGGACCAGACAGAAGCCAAACCTGAAATTTTGCAATTTTGTAAACTCGAGTATGGGGAACAATACTGCAGTTTAGGACCAGACAGAGGCCAAACCTGAAATTTTGCAATAGGCAAACTGCAGTTTGTAAGTGCAAGTATGCTAAACTCGAGTAAGGAAAAGCTAAACTCGAGTATGTTCATCGTGGGTTCAAAAATTCACGCTACATTTTTGAAGTCTAGGTTAGTATACTTTCACCTTTACCGTTAAAGTATGTAAATGAAAGTTTTCTAAACTCGAGTAAGGAAGAGCTAAACTCGAGTATGGTCATCGTGGATTCAAAACTTCCACCTTTACTCGAGTTTGTGAGTGAAAGTTTTCTAAACTCGAGTAAGAAATAGCTAAACTCGAGTATAAGGGTCTGTCTATATATATATACTGAATAGTCGTGTTCTTCAAAACTCACGTCCTTACTCCAGTAAACCCTAGAGTTACGACTTTCTCTCTTCTTCTCTCCTTGAAATCGTCACAATCCCTTCTCAACTTCCCATAAATCCTCATCAAACCACCCTCAATCTCTTCCTAATCTCTCTCTCGACGGAACCCTAATCTCAGAATGTCAAAGGATCAATCTCAGTCAGATCAACCTGTCTCCTCTCAAGTTCCTCCACGAGCTCCAAGGAGCAAATCGATTCCAAAGAAATTGCAGAGAGGCATTGATACAAGGATTCCTGGCGTAGGCTCTACGATTCCGGAGTCACAATCTCCAAACCCCAAGAAAGGGGATTCGTCGTCAAAGGATCCGGTACCTTCATCAGCCACAAAAAGGAAGAGGACGGCCGAGTCGAGCAAAGCAAAAGGGAAAAGAACCGTTGTTCACAGAAAGACAAGGTCCAAGAGGGCCACCCCTGCTTCTGGCTCTCCCTCCACTGTCGAGGTTACCGGCTCGTGTCGATTATGAGACCGAAGAAGATGAGCACGAAGGAGTCTCCCCATTCATCGACAATGCAGTAGAGGAGATTAAGCTTCACAAGACTCCGCCTCCTAGATTCAAAGTCACCCCGGTTCCACTTCCTCCTGGTCTCAATGCCAAGTTCAAGGACCAGTATTCATCTCGTGGCTTCTGTGCGGTTGTTTCGTTGACACGGAGCAAATTTATCACGAATGCAATGTGGATCTCTCACCATGGTTTGGGCCCTATCAGACATTCGTCTCCCTTGAGGCCGCTTACTACCCGGAATTGGTCAAGATGTTCTACTTCAATATGGAGACCAATCACCTCTTGGACTTTGAAGGCAGTGTGATTGAGGAAAGGATCACCACATGTGTCCGGGGGGTCCAATTCACTTTGTCTGCCGCCATCATCAACAAGATCCTAAAGGTTACTCATCCTCCACCGGCGTCCACACCTCAATACACCAATGCTGAGGTGTATAGGACTTTAATGCATACTCAGGACGTACCGGATAATCAGCTTGCTCATCTGTCTATCAAGCCCGCAGACATGCCATCCCTGCACCGAGTAATTTGGTATATCTACACTCGGAATTTTGTGCAGAAAGGAGGTAGCTATACTCACTTTGCTCAGAAGGATTAGATTCTTCACGGCCTTCATCCGAAGCATCCCCTCAACATTGGACGTGGCTCTTTAAAGAAATCAGCGCATTCAAGTTTTCATCCCGAAAGGGATCATATATGCCCTTTGCCTCACCGTTGGCGTCCCTCATTATGTTCTATTACAAAATATGGTATGTGGGACCACCGAGCAGATGAAGTTCATCCCATCCTTCGGCAAGACTCAATTGAACTTTATGAAGATTTCATTCGAGCCGGAAGGATCAGGCCAGTCGAGGGCTCCTCCGAGGTCACAAGCCCGTGCATCAGCGTCATATGCGCACGAGGCTCGCCGCATCCTCCTCCATCATTGGACCTCGAAGAACGGTTGAGAGAGATGATCGATGCTCCCTCTCATCTCATAGGCGATTATGAAGGCCGAGTTGGACATGCCGCGAGCCGAGTTCAAGAGGGGTCTCATGGATGTGAAGACCGACTTGGAGAAGCCGAAGGATGCCGACCGTGCGAGCGAGATTTTTGATCGGGGATTGATCTAGACTCCCGGCTATCCATGACATGATCTTGCATCAGAAGCCCGGAATAAGATTGATCGTCTGATTGCCCATTTTGGTGGTGGTGCTTCTTCGTCCTCCACGTTTGGGTTCACGACTGGTCCATCCTCATCCTCTCCTATACCCGAGACCCACCACCGAGACACACATTTCCCCACCTTCCTCACCTCCCTTCTCCTTTCCCAGTCCAACTCACACCACTTCCCCAGCCTCCACTTCCACTCCTACCCCTGTGATTCCATCGTCTCCTCTCACTCCTTCCACAGAGATTCTCCCTGGCCGACCTCCATCTCCATCTACCCCGTCTACTGAGAAATTCCCCACACCTTCTCCTTATGAAGCTCACCATGACCCTACCTTTGATCCATCCACTGCCATGGTCCTCTATTCCCCTCCTTTTGTTGTCCTTGATCCCGAGTATGTTGATGAAGACAAAGGGGGAGAAGGAGAGAAAGATGTAGATGTATAGGGTCTATTGGTTCTAGGTAGTTTGTTGTTCTAGATGTTTTGATTTTGTCATTTGTACTTTGCTATTTCTGAACTTGTTGTGATTATCAGAATGATATCAGTAGTTATCAGAGTATCTATCTTTTCTGATATTGTTCATTGATTGTGTAAAGAATGCTCAATTGAAAATAGTTCAGCTTGTTTACATTTATGAATTCCACTTCGCACGCCATTCTCTCGAACTTCAAGTGTTGAAATGCAAAATTGGATGTTTTTTCGATAACTCAACTTTGAACTTTGAAAACTTCATTTCAAAACAAGTTACATCTTTCAAATTCTTTGCAAAATAGTTTACAAGTGTTGTCATCATCAAAAAGGGGGAGAATGTTAGTTCTCAATATGTTTTGATGATTAACAACAAATGTAAAACATGTTTTGAAGTTTGCAAAGTTGTTTAAAAACATTCTGATAGTTGCAAACCGCAAAGATAGGTTTGCAAACTTGAGTATTGGGATCAATACCGGTTTGCTTGATGAAACTCGAGTAAAGGCCATCCGAAAGCAACCAAGTTTCCGCCAAAGTCGATAATGCAGTTTGCATAGGCAAACTCGAGTATTGAATAGTCAATACTGCAGTTTGCATGGGAAAACTCGAGTATCGAACTTCTTGTGAACCAAAGGATTTTTCAAACTTAGTCAATACCGCAGTTTGCATGGTCAAACTCAGTATTGAACTTCCGAAGAGCTAAAGTTTTTCAAGTTAAATCAATACCGCAGTTTGCATAGCCAAACTCGAGTATTGATTAGTCAATACCGCAGTTTGCATAGCCAAACTCGAGTATTGAACTTCCAGAGAGCAAAAGATTTTTCAAGTTAAATCAATACCGCAGTTTGCATAGCCAAACTTGAGTATTGAATTTCCGTAGAGCTAAAGACTTTTCAAGTTAAATCAATACCGCAGCGTTTGCATAGCCAAACTCGAGTATTGAATAGTCAATCTTGCAGTTTGCATAGCCAAACTCGAGTATTGGACTTCCGAGAGAGCAAAAGGATTTTTCATGTTAAGTCAATACTTTCGCAGTTTGCGTAGCCAAACTCGAGTATTGGACTTACGAAGAGCAAATGGATTTTTTCAAGTTAAACCAATAATCGCAGTTTGCATAGGCAAACTCGAGTATAGGTTTTATCTTTCAAATACAAGACACGATGGTTTGCCTCCGAAGGTGCAAACTCGAGTATCCAATAGGATATGCAGTTTGGACACTTTTGAACAAGTGCCATGCTGAGTTAGCATGAACATACCGCAGTTTACAACGCTAAAAACTGATTTTGAATTATACGAATTTGCAAATCACTCTTGTTTGATCCTATTGCTTTCATGAATCATTCACTTATGTTCCTAGATATGTTTAACAAGTTTATTGAGTGAATTTCAGTTGGCACGAGATGAAGATTAATGAAGATCAAGGCAAAAAGCAAAAGTGCTCGGTGCATTTAATGCACTTCGCAAATCAACCTTCTTTTGGATAATCCATCGAGCACGCATTCTCAACGGTCAAGAATGCTTTCTTCATCAAGTAAACTCTTCTCCAACGGGAAAATCCTCGAGTTCCACATCGATCATATTAGCACCGGATTAGTTGGAGTTTAGAGAGAGAAGATGACCAGACTTAATGCTAATCACCTACAACGGTTGGATTCATCATTCAACGGTCATTTAATGTTCTCTACCTATAAATAGAGTTCATTAACTTCTTCTCAAGCTGATACATCTACTGAGAGCGAAAATTCATTGATTGTTATTTATTGTGTTCATCTTTCATCTGTATTGTATCAATATGATACTTGTACTTCAGTGTTCATTTTATCTGCTCTGTGAGAGAGTTCTATTTGTAAATCATTTATTGATTGAGATAACCACAAGTCAGGGGACTTGGTGGTTGGGTGTATTGATTGCAACTTGTAAGGGGGAGTGAGTTCTAGAGAGAGAACTACTCTTGAGTACGAGTTTGTAATCGGTTTGTGAGTATAGTGGATTGAAAATCCCAAGTGTAGCTTGGGGATTTGGATGTAGGTCAAGGATAAGACCGAACCAGGATAATTTCTCTTGTGCAAGCTTTCCTTCCTTTCCTCCTCGCTATCATCTGTTTTTACTTGGTCAAAACAGAGCACTTTCAGAAAAGTTTTTAAAATACCCAATTCACCCCCCCTCTTGGGTATATAGCTCCATTTAGAGTTCGTGGTTCTGAAAACTGGCGTGCGCACCCAGAGTCCAGACCTCTATATTTTGGGCATGTTTTTTTTTTAAAAAAAAGGCTTTCTGGCCACGAATTTATACATGTCCCTTTATCAACATGATTTCTGGAAACAGGCTTTCTATACCTCGGAATCCTACACGTTTAATTTGTATATGACTGTCGAAACGAGGTTTATGGACCTCAATTTCCTCTGTGTTTACTTTGAACGGGATTTTAAACGGGTTTGTGCACCTCAATTTCCTTCGATTACCATGACTTGAACACAACAAAAATAATTGTTCTGAAAATGGGCTCCTAGGCCCAGTATTCATTAAAATAGAGAACATGATTCGGCCATGCCGTCATTACATGATGCCCTACGGGTTTACAGCTTCCTAGCTACTCTACTCATTGGTCTAGACTGACTTCTAGCTATAATATGCCTTTAACTTGTCAGCATTCCAAGTCAGCCTAACGGGCTTCTTCTCCAAAGTCTCAAGCTTGTAGGCACCTCTGCCCAAGTTTTATGTTACTCGATACGGACCTTCCCAATTTGCTGCGAACTTACCCTGAATGGCATTGTTGTTGCCTATGTCGGCTCGGTGAAGGACGAGGTCGCCTTTGTCAAAACTCCGGGGTCTGACCTTCTTGTTATACCGGTTGGCAATAAGTTGTTTGAAATTTGCCAATTCCTCGCAATGTCTTGTAACTTGGGCTTCATCTATTAGATCTAGCTCCACCGAGATAGCTTCATTGTTTTGGCCTTCCTCATTGAGAGCATTGACCCTTCTCCATGAGGGTTCACCGATTTCGACCGGGATCATTGCCTCGCAGCTGTAAGTAAGTGTAAATGAGGTTTCTTCAGTTGCTGTATGTACAGACGTCCGAAGGCCCCATAGTACACAATATAATTGCTCTACCCAGTCCAACTCAGCCTCTTCCATCCGCTTTCAAAATCCGTCAAGGATAACCTTGTTTGCCACCTCAGCTTGCCCATTGACTGCGGATGCTCATGAGACACAAAGTGTAACTCAATGTGATAGTCGGCCATCATCTCCGGAAACCCTTGTCGTGAAGCGGGTTCCATTATCCGTGATAACCCGGCCAGGATCCAAAAGCGAGGAAATGATATTTCTCTTTACAAACTTCTGAACTCGGGCCGATGTTATGGTTGCCAATGGTTCTTCCTCTATCCATTTTGTGAAGTAATCCACGACCATTATAAGCCAACGCAACTGCCCTGGTGCCGGCTTAAAGGGTCCTAAAAAATCCATGCCCCATTTGTAGAACAGTAGAATCTGAATCACTTTACCGTGCTTCTGACAGGTTTCACACAAACGTACATGCTCTTTAGCGTCTGCTGCCATAGTCAGCCAAAAGAATCTGGCCCGAATGGCTTTACGCGCCAAAGCTTTACCGCCCATATGGTGTCTGTTGATTCCCTCATGTATTTCAGACAGCACATATTTGGCCTCGGCTGTACTGAGACATTTCATCATTGAAGAATGAAAACCTTTCCGGTATAACTCATCCCCAATCATGGCATATGATGCTGCCATTCTCACTAACTTCTTTGCCTCTGCTGCTTCAATTGGGAGAATTCCTCTCTCTAGATAATCAGCTATTGGCTTCCTCCAATCTGTCACCTCTGAGATGACCATTACGCAAGTTAGTTCTGTCAAGTTTTGTTGAACTATTGTGCGATGATTTCCGGGACTCTTTGTACTTACTAGTTTGGATAAGATATCAGCCCTAACATTCTCTCCCCTGGGAATGTGAGCTACTTCTACTTTGTTAAAATTAGCCATGATTTTCCATACTTTCCCCAAATATTTAACCATTAGGGGTCCCTTAGCCTGGTAAGTCTCATCAATCTGTGAATCCACCAATTGGGAGTCCGTGGAAACGTGAACTTTCCTAGCCCCGCTCTCTTTGGCCTGAAGTAATCCCGCAATTAAAGCCTCACACTCCGCCTAATTGTTGGACGTTTTGAAATTAAAACGAAGGGAATGCTCCACTGATAATCCTTCTGGACTTTCTATAATTATTCCAGCTCCGCTTCCCTTCTCGTTTGAGGACCCATCTACGAACATCCTCCAAGTCTCTGAGTCCTCTTCCCCCTCCTTCCGAAGGGGTAAGTTCCATCACAAAATCAGCCAATGCTTCATACGTTATGTCAAACTCGGACAACTCGATAGCCCAGCTAACCATTCGTCCCGCCAAATCTGGCTTGTGAAGAATATGTCTAATCGGTTGACCGGTGCGCACAAAAATATGATGGCTCTGAAAATATGGACGTAGACGTCGTGCTGTAATGAGTAATGCGAAAGCCATCTTTTCTAGCTTTTGGTACCTCAACTCCGAACCTTGCAGTGCTCGACTCACGAAGTACATCAGACTTTGGCCTTCCTCAGTCTCTCTGACCAAAACGACGCTCACTGCCTCTTCCCCGACAGACAAATACAAGATCAAACTCTCCCCGGGTTCTGGCCTTGATAACACCAGTGGAGCGGATAAGCACTGCTTAATTTTTGCAAACGCCTCATCACACTCCTGGTTCCATCCACCCGAAACCTTTTTCTTTAGTAACTTAAAGAAAGGGAGAGAATTTTATGCCGACTTTGGTAGGAAGCAAGTTAACGCTACTAGTCTGCCAGTTAGTTGTTGCACCTCCTTCTTAATTCGCGGAACCCGCATCTATCCAACACGGCTTGGCATTTTTCCGAATTCATCTCGATTCCTCTATGTGTTAACAGGAAACCTAAGAATTTCCCCGTCGGGTTTGAATGGATATGGTATTTCCTGAGCTTGTCAAATGTCTGTTGCAAATCCTGCACGTGGCTTGTTGCGTGCACGAACTTAACGATCATATCATCTATATAAACTTCAACATTCTTCCCGAGTTGATCTTCAAACACCTGATTCATCATTCTCTGATAAGTAGCCCCGGCATTCTTCAATCCAAATGGCATAACATTATAACAATAATTAGCCCTATCCGTGATTAAAGCAATTTTTTCCTGGTCCTCGGGGTGCATAGCTATTTGATTGTACCCGGAATAAGCATCCATAAAGGAAAGCAATTGGAACCCGTGAGGAATTGTCCACCAGTTGGTCTATATTTGGCATAGGGAAGGAATCTTTTGGGCACACCTTATTCAAATCCTTATAATCAGTGCATACCCTCCATTTACCGTTTGGCTTTTTAACCATAACGACATTGGACAGCCATGTAGTATATTCCACCTCACGGATGAAACCGGCTGCCAACAATTCTTCCACATGAGCCTCTAAGGCTTTCCGCCGGTCATCACCGATTTTCCTTTTCTTCTGGGAGACCGGGGTTGACCCAGGACAAATAGCCAACCTATGACAGCAAAACTGGGGATCTACTCCGGTTATGTCTGAGGGTTGCCACACAAAGACATCTTTGTTACTCTGCAAGAACTCCTTCGCTCTGTTCGGACCACGGGGTCCAAACTCTTACCAATTTTGGTTGCCTGACCGGGCTCATCTCCTAACATGAGGTCCACCAATTCACCACTTGGTTCTGACTTTTTCATCTTTTCTTCTTCACACAAATCCAACTCTATCGAATTGACCGACTCTCCTTCTACATCGGCCTTGGCCGAAGCATCCTTGTATTTATTGGAAGTCATCTTCCAACCGCCCTTAGAGGCTCTAACCGTATTGTAATAGCATTGTCGGGACTCCTTTTGGTCGCCCTTTACCGTGATGACCTGGTTCTTACTATTGACCACTTCAACTTGGGTGCTTTGAGGATACCAACATATCCCGAGTCATGAATGGTCGGTCGTCCCAAAATGATGTTATACGTTGAAGGAAAATCAGCCACTATAAACCTGACTCGATCCGTCTTAAAAGCTCCTCTTGTTCCTAAGGTCAACTTCAAATCTATGTAACCCTTAGGACGAGTGTCCTGGCCATTGAATCCGGTCAAGGTCGTCCGACATGGCCTTAGGTTTTCATGGTCAAGCCTCATGCGCTTGAATGCGTCCCATAAGATAATGTCGACCGCACTGCCGTTGTCAATGAAGATTTTCTTAACACAACAATCCCCAACCTGTTCCGATGATTACCAAACCGTCATAATGACCACGGGGCACGTCCTCCAAGTCTTTGTTAGGATTTGTACAACGCAGCGGATTAAAAAAACTTATGAATCCCATCCCGAGGATCACTCAGGTGCGTTTAAACCTAGGCTAGTGAATCCGAAATTACCTTAGGAGAATTCGTTTGCGCCTTGTTCTTCGTTAAACGGGTGGGCTACCTCCTCGATCGCGAGAAGACAACTCGTAGGATCATCTTCCTCTCGGGTATCCACATGAACAACTCCGAACACGGCTACGGCAGCGTCTTAGCGCCTCTTGTGCGTCTCTCTTAATTTTCCACTCTAGGGTTTTCTCGTGGCTCTCTAAATGCGCTCGACAAAATGTCCCGTGAGTTTTCTAAACCCGTTCAGCGCATTATATAAAATTAATCCTCATTAATTTTGAAATTCAAATTTCAAATATGAATTAAAATACATTAATTACATCAATCAAATCGATGTAACATATTTAATTCTCATTAAAGCGATTTGAAATTCGAATTTGGAATCTGAATTAAAATAAATGTATTAATTAAATCCATCTAATAGATCTAATCAAATCCATTTATTTAATCCAAATTAAAAGCCTTCTGATTTAATTTATCTCTATAAATTAAATCCGAGAAATAATATCTATCTATTCAATTCAAATTTGAGATACCATATCTCAATTTAATATTAAACAGATATACGATATCTTTATTCAAAAATTAAATGAGATACAATATCTCAATTTGTTTTAGATATTTAATTTATCAAATAAATTAAATACAAAACAAATATATTAATATTATAATCTCTATTAATAATATTAACATATATTAATTTCGAATTTAATATATATATATATATATATATATCCTAGATTAAATTTAGTATTCATTAAATCTTAGACGTATCTAAGATTCAATGAATCTGGACACATTCGCTCGTGTTGAGTTATTCTTGTGTGCGACCCAGGCCCATATGAGATTGGCAGTGGGCCAATATTGTGTCAGTCCCACAAATCGCAAGCGGCCTCTAGCAAGACATTGCGACTACCCAATTCACATGGGGATCGATGACACGATACAACCTATCGTACAACCATGTCACGTCCCTTTGTCACGCGATAATTTGGTCAAGGATGAGGCATGGATAATGTCAACTTCCTTTTCTTGACCATTACTTTCTCGATTCTCGAGTAGTGTAATAAGTGAAATGGAAACTCCTTTCCATCACAATATGGCCATACATTTCTTAGACTCACTCATCGAGGAGCCCAATATTATCTCTCTACAAATGTGAGGGACAAATTCCATCTTGACCATTCACATCCCTCCGCATGAAAACCACTGATCCCGATCCCATCCTTTATCATCACCCGGTCAAAGGTGACTTTTGACTAGGTCAAAGACTAGTGATTCATCATGTAGGAATCCATGATGATCTCAGGTCATAGGGCGTCGTGACGCGGTTATACATGAGGTAAGCTTATGACTAGATCCATGCAGCTTTCTCATAGTGGGTCGGTCCAGCACCTTGTACTCTTACAAGTGCCCATGACTTTGATTCGTATCTCCATACCTCATCAAAGTCATACTGGTCTTAACTCATCTTCGCTCCCGCGTAAATGACCGACCGGGGACATTTAGGATAATCTATAAGATGTATCCGGGGATGCGATTATCAATACGAACATGCAAACGAAAATGATAACTAAAGAGAATACTTTAAATAACTTAAATATCCAAAGTACAATGAATTTCCCCTAGGGCATAATTTCCAACAGTCTTGCCTAGTAAAACTAAGCACCGGGATTCTAGTTTTGACACATCTTTCTTGAACTCCAGACGGTCTCTAATGGAAAGTACCTTCCTCAGGTACCTCTTTCGCTGATTTGTAGAGTCTCCACCTCCCCCAAATCCTCCGCTAATAACATTACAGTCAAACTTGGAGTCGGGGAATTCTTCGTCATTGACGCCGGTCTTCTTACTCCGGCCCCGTCTCTTCTTTTTCGAGGGCAGGCTTTTGCTTTGATCCTCACGCCGCCCGGGTTTCGCCGTCCACGGGTTTGAATCACGTACTTGTGGAGTTTTCCGTCACAAACAAACTTTTCAACAGCATCCCTCAGATCCCAGCAACTATCCGTGGTGTGGCCATGCTAGTCATGAAATTTGCAATACCGGGTTTTATCTAAGGTAGCCTCTCTCCTCATGAGCCGAGGTCGTTCAACCTCCTTCATCTCGGTTCCGAGACCTCCTTCCGCATTTGTGCACGGGAGATCTTCAACGGGGTATACCGGTCAAAACTTCCTCCGGCTTCCCCAATCATTTCGCTATCACTACCTCATCCACGAGAATCCCGCCGACGCCCATTATGTCGCTCTTTGTCTCTTGGGGGGCTCTTGGCCCTCTCTCCGGGCACTTGATTCAAGCATTTCCATGCATTTCGAACTCCAGATAAGTTTTGGCCTTATCCTGGAATTCTGCCAGGGTTGCTAGACGATGTTTCAGCATGGATCTTTTCAAATGAGACGAACCACTAAGACCAGCTATGACACAATGGAGGTGCACATCCTCTTTCAAATCGGGCACCTGAAGAGCCGTATCCTTAAAACGCGCCAGATACTTTTGCAAGGTCTCCCCGGGCAGCTGCTTCACCTGGTCCAGCTGGAACTTGGTCTTTGGTTGTTTCCGACTTGTGGAAAAGTTTAGCAAAAACTTGTGCTCCAAAGATTTCATACTATTAATAGATCGCAATGGAAGAGAGTGGAATCAGTCCTGTGCTGGCCCCCTTAGAGTTCCTGCGAGCAACCGCGGAACAACATGCCCCACGATTCCTTTAACCCTGATTTCCAACTTGAAGTTGTTCACATGATTGAGCGGATCCTGGCTTCCATCGTATTTCGGTAACTCCCTTGAGTCCAAGCCCTTGGGATACACTGCGACCATAATTTCATCTGAAAACTGGCTCAATACGTTCTCGCCACCAGGTCCTTCTCTATCCGTCTTGGGCATGCCACTCGTGGGGGTGTCGCACCATCCTTATTACAGTCCGGGTTCACGGCTGGTTGCTTTCCCTTGTCGTGGGCTAAGTCGGCTTCGTCAACCCGGTGAACATTGTTATTGATCTCGGTGGCCGTAGTGTCACTAACTCGGCTTGGCCTACTTGCATCATGACCGATGTTTGGGGCGGGATGCTCCAACATCCTAACTCGCTCCTCGAGCAACGATATCTTCCTAGCTTCCCTTTCTAGGATCTTACCTCGGTAACCAGCAATAGGAGCCCTCTGCTCGTTCTCTTCACTGGGCTCCTCTATCTCGGTGTGAACCGATGTTGAGACGACTGCCCGGCTTGGGCCCGCTCCATCACGCCTCGGATTCCGACCGGCTTCTCCTTATGTACGAGACGTTCTTCCAACTCCTGTCTAATCTGTCTCTGTTCGTCTTGGCGCCATATGGCGTTCCAACGTTCCATATCCTCCCGGTTAAGCCGGGCGTCCTCTTCCCTCTGAAGTCGCATACAAGTCTCCATGTTATCTATCTGCTGAGCCAATGAACTGATCGCCTTATGCAACAACTTCGAATCGGGATGTTCCAACTGAAACTCCGAAGACGGAGTATGTGAATCCTGCTGCAACTCCTGTTGCTCCGGTAAGATACCCCGACTAGGATGAGGGGAATCTGTTGTATCCTCGGTCTCATCCTCTACACCCACAACCTTATGGCGAGGGTTGGGAGCAACAGAATCTGAATATTGGACCGTTTGCTCCACATGCTGCTGTTGTGGCTGTTCCTCCAGTAACTGATCCCGTCGCAATGTGTGACTGCGACTTCAAGTACTTGTCGCCATGTTTAGTGGTTGTTACTGGCCTTTTGTGGCTTGGGAATCAAAGTTTACAGTCCCCACGGTCGGCGCCAATGTTCTGTTATAGAACATAAGTGTCTAGCCCAATGAGGCTAGGCGATGTTAATATCGGATCGATGAGCTCTCCACAGATACTTATGAGTAAGCACCTGGGCAGAGAAGATTTCCCACTGATATCTATAGAAAAGATACCAGTGAGCAGTCTCAGATCACTGTGCTACACGATGGTGGCTTTTCGCCAATGGGGTGGTGTGTGTGCACAGTGAGGCTGAATAGTAAATAATCAATAGAGAATGTAGATAGTGCACTTGGTGGGTAACCTCCTATTTATAGGGATTACCTAGTGTTCCTCTCTCTGTCACAGTGCATCCGTTATTCAGGTAGAGTGCGCCTCCCACGTTCTGCAAATGCCTGCTCCACTACCTGTACGGTTCTGAATCGTAGATATGATAAGAGAATAACTCAACCATACCTGGGTAGAATGGATCCTGTGGTCAATACCCTTACTGGGCCGCATATCCGCTAGGCCCGATATATGGGTCCATAACAGTCTCTCCTTTTTTCCTCCTTATCTTCCACGTCCTTCTCTTTAGCCTTTTCTCTTTCTTCTTTTCTTCCCTTCTCCTCTCTCCTTTTACTCCTGCCCTCCACACACCGAGACCTCTCCTCCTTCTTTCGGATTTACATTCCCTTCTCCTCTTTTCACTTCAACGCTTTTTTCGGTTTAAACTAATCATATCCCTTCCCTTCACCCATCCACATCCTGTCTTCTTTTTTGTAACATCTCATACCTTACGTCTCTCGATCATGTTGGTTTCGGACCCACACCCATCCGTTGGGCCCCCGCCCTATTTCCAGTATGGGCCTCTTTCAGTACAACTCACTGGGACCCATCTCTATGGGTTTTGGGCTGCAGCCCAACTCAAGAAGTGGTCATTTCAATGTCCTGAAATTTTGAAACATGAAGTAAGAGATGCTTGCATGGTTAGAAAAATAATTGTGCTTTACGGAATGTACAAGGAACGATCCCTTTTCCTCTCTCTCTCTCTCTAAACAAGAATAAATGATTTTTTTATTCGTTTTGTGGCGTGGGTGAGTTTACTTGTAGATATTTTCATTCGTTTTGTGTATGTGAGTCGTTGTGAATTCTTTGTCAGAATCTGCAAATAGGGAAAGCTTACGGGAAAGGTGATGAATCCCCATTTTCAATTAAATTTAAGATATATTTTGATATATTTAGGAATTATCAATATTAAATTAAGGAAATTTATTAAATATTTTAATAAGATATTGATTTGGTATATGGTTTAGGAAATTTTAAATAAAATATCATAATTTTAGATTAAATAGTAAATAGTTAAGATTACGTAAATGAATAAATAAATTTTTTTTTTTTTTTTTTTTTTTTTTTTAAAAAAAAGAGTTTAGGTTGTAATTTGTAACATTCCAAAATTTTGGGCCTAAGAATTGAGAAGGAAGCTTCAAGAAGATTGACACAATTGACCTTGTATATATATGAGATAAGTGCAAGGGCAATTTGGTCAAAATAATTAGGGACACAAGAGCTTGTTTCCCCCATGTCATATAAAGCCCTCTAAACACTCTCTTTTGTAGGCACATTTCAGCCGAACAGCCCAAAGAGAGAGAGAGAGAGAGAAAGAAAAGTTCCACACATATTCTAACTATATGGTTACAATGCAATGGAATGGCAAAGAGTGTAATTATGGGACTTGTTGGAGGTCAATTATTTCCCTCCGTTGAGGACCCTTTAATTACCATTAAATCACTCTCATTTCCTCTCATTTACATGCAAACACACCCACATGCAACAATTAAACACTTGTGATCTTCTCCTCTTCTCTCAAGACACACGGCAAGCTTACAAAGTGACAACACACACATAAACACATTTCTCTTTTTATCCTTCCCTTAATCATTCATGGAAGTTTCCCTCCCAACACACTAACTAACCTATTCATTCTCTCCTCCCTACACTCACGGACACTTTCCCTCCCTAACACTTAATATTTCTTTTCAATTCTCTTCTCATCTCTTAACCAACCGGCCCTTCCCTTCCTTCTTTCATTCTCCAACGGTTTCTTCCCTCCTCTCTCAAACCTTACACATTCCTCCTCTCCTCTAAAACTCCAATCTCCTTCCCTCAACACTCATGGCCCCCTTCCCCATTCACTCCCTTCACGCACACACGCACAATGTACTCCACCGTTCCTCCTCCTTTCACGGTCCTTCTCCTCCTCTCAAACACCACCATACACCTCCTCCTCTCCTCTCCTCCTTCACACCATCATCTTCATCTTCATCAATATCAAACTCAAAAGGAAGCCACGGTTTGGAAGAAGAAGCACATAAGATCAAGGTATGTGTATGAACACTAGTTATAGTGTCTTGATCTTCTCATGCATGTTGTTTTGGATGAGATTAAATCCACATGCATGTGACATATATAATTCTAGGTCAGAGGCTGAGCAAGGAAAAATGAAGAGGAAGAGACCACAAGCTCAAGAGTAAGCCTATTGGTAAGAATATCTATTCCTCTTCAAGTTTTTGAAACTTTAAGTTTGAAACCCATATCTGGAAATCTGTGGTAAACTCAAGGAAATAAGTGGAATTTGGGCTGAAACCACCCTCTTGTTTCTTATGAAAATTTTTGTGGGAATAAGATTTTTAATGAATTTTTAAAGGTGTTTTTACACATAAAATAACAAGCTCAAGGGAAAAGGTAAATCTGCCAGTTTTGAACCACTGTACCTAGAGAGCTTGTGAGCGTGGTTTCAATGCGTTAACGCTCTTTTAAAATTCTGAAAATATTCTAGAAGATAGAGAACATGCATATCTCTAAAATGGTGGGTATTTTGTATTTTTCTAAGCTCTAGTCAGAGAGAAATAAATTGTACAAAATGACCCTGAGTTTTGGAAACAAATCTGGACAGTCTGGATGTTTTTTGGAACTGGGAATTATTTACGTGTGATTAAATATTGGAACCAATTTTCCAAAAAACTATACTTAACAAGGAGTTTATATGTTTTTGAACCACCTAAATTGGACATCTAGAACTCCAGATATGAATTTTTAAAGATAAGCTATGAATTCTGGAAGCTTAACAGGACAGTCAGTGGAAACGTAAAACATGGGAATTATTTGACAAGTACTGACCTTTGAAAGTATTTTTCTATGAAATTGGACTTATTTAGGAACATGTGAGAGTTAACGGTACATTAAAATGATTTTTTTGTAATTAATTAAAAATAATTGAAGTTGCTGGACTTTTAAGGACGGTGAAAGATAAAGGCTGAAAGTAACAAGTTTAAGTTACTTAATTAAAACCTAATGAAATAAGGGTTAAAAAGGAAAATAAACATTTATTTTCTCTGGTTCTAAAAGTATGGTTATATCCTTAGGTCCATAAGGAGAATGAAGGAAAGAACTTCAAGCAACCCTGACGGTTAGCAAAAAGAGGAACTCGTGTAAGGACGGTAGTCCTTAAAAGGTAATGAGCTTACCTTACTTGCATGTATTTGATATTATTGCGTGTATGTATATGTTTGATTGCTATACTTGCTTTCTATGTTTAACATACTTGAATGATTGAAGTTCTGTTTATGATTATGCTATGGCTATGAGTATGATGCATGAAGCATTGAGCATGCAGATATGTCATTATGTTAACATGAGCTTGAGCAAGACAAGTATATCATACATTAGCATTTATCTTACATGCATTGTTTGGTATTATCTACTACTGGGATTCCTCAAAATCTCATCCTCCACTACCAACCAATAGACATGTGAGCACATGAGAGAAGTGCTACACAAGATTCAAAGAGGGAGCGTTGCTTGAAGGCGGTCCAGCAGAGGAATGGTTTGAAGAACCAAGGGACGATAGTGTGTTATGTATTTTTAGTTTACTTTTTATTATGAATGTGAATGTCTATAAGGGGTATAAGCCCTGGGATTACCTCTATTATATAATCAAAAATTTAATTTCCGCTGTATCAGTATAACAAACTATTTTTGATTTTGTCACACTACTGCGTAAAATTTGAAGAGGGCGGGGCTGAAACATTGTTACTTTGTCTTCTTCCTTTGAGAGCAAAAACTAGAGCAAGGCGAGTGAGTGAGAGCCAGAGAAAAAGAGAGAGGTGTTCAGTTCTGTTAATCAACTCCACGGGAGGACGAGAGAACTATGGAGGCGATTTAACCGAGGAACGACGACACTGTGACTGCTATTTCTGTTCTCTGAGGAGGCTCGTTGCTGTTGCTTCTTTTTCTTCCTACAAGCTCGACGGAGATTGAAGGAGAGAGGGAAAACAAGCAACGCGTTGCAAGGATTGAGCTACTACTTCAACTTTGAACCCGACGGTAGGAGGGGGATGTAAGGAGAAAGAGATTTTTATGCAACAAGGGAAAGATCATTAGCTATGTTTTTGCGTTCTCTTCTCGTTTTCTTTATTGTTTTGAAGTCTAAATCTACTGTTGCTAGTGCTGAGACTCGAATTTATGGTTGCTAGTGTTGAGATGATGTTTGGTACTTCCTCCGGTTCTAATTATAGGAGCAAATTTTGGAGGTTGTTTTGGTCCTAATTATAAGAGCAAGTTTTAACTTTTGTCAATTTTTTCCTATAATACCCCTATTTATACTTTCTCAATAATAATTTAATAATATACCTATATATTTTATAAAGTAAATAATGTTTGCAACTCATTAATGTCATATACACCTAAATTATACTTTTTTATATAAAATGATTTTGAGTAATTTTGTCATATTTTTCCCATATCACCCCTACTAATACTTCTTCCACAATAATTAATTTAACAACACGCTTATATTCTATCAAGTGAGATATTCTACTTTATTTTTTATTTTAAATAAAATAATTTTAATATTCCTTTAAGAATATTTTTTTAACTAATTTTATTCTATTAATTAATCCAAATACACCTTTTTATTAGAAGTAATTTAAAATCTACACAAAACCGTTGTTATGTGTCATGGCAATGATAATAATGGAGTGTCATTCTTATATAGCTACGTCTGAACATTTGATCAACTGATCACCATGAGGGTGTTCGTTAAGTAAAGATATTTTATAGAAGCACGGGTTGAGAGAGTGATTAGACTCGCATATTGATGGTTAAAAGAAGCAAAGAATAAATTGAATTGTTGGCAGGAAAATACATATAATTAACTCACATATCGACCATATTCTATTAAATTTTGGGTAAGGGTATTTTAGGAAAATACACATAATTAACTAATTTAACTTCCTTCCTTAATCCCTCCAAATTCTGGTAATTTGCTCCTATAATTAGGACTGGAGGGAGTATTAGTTTACATTAGGGTTATCAAACCAAGCGCAAAAAGGGCTGAGACTTGTTGCTCTTTTTTAGTTGTTAACAACAATTATGGGCCCGTTTGGTACGGGGAAAATTTAAGGAGGAAAGGAATTTAGAGGAAGGAAAGGAAGGGAAGGGAAGATTTTGAAAAATGAGGGAAGATGGTTTGAGGGAAGATGAGTTGTTTGGTAGGAAGAAAATGAATGGGTGGTAGTTGGTAAAGAATCAAGAAATGTCTATTTTACCCTCAAAAGTAATTAATTCAAAATAAAAAAGAAAAATAATTTTTTTTGCTAAAATATATTTTTAATAAATATATTAATTCAAAATAAAAAAGAAAAATATTTTAATTCAAAATAAAAAAAGAAATTTTTTTTTGCTAAAATATATTTTTAATAAATATATATCAAAGTTTAAACACGCCAAAAAAATTTCCCGCCATGTTCGAACGTCAATTTGAGGGGTAAATTTGTCAAAAGTGTGAACCACACGTGGGAAAGGTGAAATCCCTCCAAATTTGGAGGGATTTGATCTTCCCACATATGAGGGAAATTGGTGGGCCCGGAAGATAGGTTTAGGGAAGATTGGTCCAAAATGCGTACCAAACGAGAGAACTCTCTAATTTTCCTTTCCTTTCCCACGGATTGTCTACCAAACGGGCCCTATGTGTTTCTATGTAATTGGCCACCTTTTAGATTAAATTAAACTTGAGAAAATTAATTTAATTGTAAAATTTAAGGAAAATCATGCTTGACTTAAAATTTGAGATCAAATTGATGGTTTGTCAGTAATATAGAGATATAATTACTAACCTAACATTGTTAAATTAAGGTTGTTGGTTAATTATTATTTTCTCTTAACTGCAGGAGGATATTGTGCATGTTAATTCAGGATATAAATTTGTGTTGACTTGAAAAGGCGTAATCAAATGCTTTTGGACTATATACTAATTTGTGTAATTTCATTTAATCCCTAATAGAGTTGTAATTACTTAAGTCTCATAAATTACAATGGTGAGAAATGATCATATACTCCTCTTGTCTTGAAGCAAAGTTTCAATTTAGTTTTCTTCAAGTTATTTTCCTTTTCTAAATTCCAAGTAATTTGTAGGATATAAAATCTTTAAATGGTTTTACTCACCCTAATTGATAGTATAATTTCAAGCATTATTATACATAAAATGGGTGACATTTTGATATCTAATGGTTTTAAAATGACGTACCTTTAATTTTTTTAATGATTATTTATTGAAAAATATTTTAAAATTATAAATTATTTAGTTAATTTTTTAAAAAATTGTAAAAAAGATTTAAACTGCAACATAAGATGTGACACATTTTATATAAAATCCAACGATGACAAGAAATTAAAAAAAAACATTTGAAAAATTAAGAAATTTAAGGGCAGAGAGAGGCATATAACCCAATAAATAGCCTGATCATCTCCTCACGTATATTCAAAGGGAAAGGGAAAAAAATAGTGACATTAACTTGAAAGATAAAATCACTGCGAGGGTGGTTGCCCTTATAATAAAGTCGGTATCCTCAGAATCTTAAATTGCGGCTAGGATTCTGAATTCTTCCTCTGGGTACAGTATCGTTGCTTGCAATAAGTTTGATCAAGCCGTACAAACACTTGCTCTACAGAAAGGAAATTTCCATATGAGTTCCAGTTTCCAAAGCAGAAAGCTTTTCCATGGCAAGACCTTACATGAAAGGGCCCGTTGTACGTGTTTGGATTTAGTACGAGTTAGCCAATGTTATTACCTTATGACACTTGACGATATTGACTAGAGAAGAAGAATGATATTGTCCACTGAAACAAAGTGCAATAAGACGAAAGAGAATCATAATGCATCTATCACTGCAAGTTAAGGCTATAAGGTGCACCATCACCCCCAATTATTTTTTAAAAAAGCGTCCACCACCTAAAGTATTTTATGATATAATTTTACCCACCCCAAGTTGCTAACTGAACCCTTACTGTTGCTACTATTCATCATCTTCATCAACTCCATGCTACACCTTATATAAACATGATTACATATATAATACTACCTTCGGTCCTTGATATAAGAGCCAGTTGACTTTTTTTGGAGAGATTAAAGAAGCTAATTACGCCATGCTAATGTATTTATATTTATTTTTTTCTTCAAATTAATTTGATTTACTTATAAAATGATATATAATATAATAACATACAAGTATATATTATGATTAAGTAACTTATTTAATCTTTTTTGAAAAATTCAACCGACTCTTATATTAAGGACAAGAGAGAGTATCAAGTTTATCCGGTCAAATCCATCTCCTGTCATCCTCGATTTTGTACAATCTCATTACAGTAACGACCTTGTCCGTGTTGAGAAATCTGGCGTTTGATATCTAGTTCATATTAGAGAGCTCCGTTTCTACTCTGGGAATGCACTTTTAGCTAGAATCGGCGGCTTCTTTTTCTCTAGTGGATCTGGAAACCTAAGAAATGAGGATGAACCATTGAATGGTGAAGTTGGAGCTATCAACATGGAAGTAGCCAGAACGGGTTTGAAATTAATTAGACCGATTTGTTCTTGAAGATTTGACCAATGTGAGACAAGGTGTAGCATGGAAATGATGAACAGTAACATCGATGAGGTGAGAGATAATGGAGGTTGGGGTTAAGGTATCCTCCCAAGCCACCATTTTTTGTTTGCTATGTACATGTAACCTCCTATTAGAGACAATCATATTCGTGACATTTTCAAACACTAAGAGCCGTTTGGTTCACGGAATTAGAGTTAATGTAATGAAATGTTGATAGGCACAAAATATAATGCTTAAGACTCCACAAGTACACAAGCTATATCAAGTAATAAAAATTAAGTAACATATTGTTCCCATGGGGACTTAGTACCAACAATATAGTTGAACAATGACCTTACACTTTTGCTTAAGTTGAGTCAGCACAATTTAGATAAAAGCTAACTAAATAAATAAATAAATAAATAAATAAATCTAACTATAATATAAACTAAGGATAAGTGTGACTCTAGATCTAAGTGGTGACTTTAGGTTATTATTGTTTTCATTACTTCTTTGTATCTAACTTTTCCCATTAATTGCATTTAAAGTTATATGTGCTAGTATAGGACTCTTAATTACCTAATAGTGTCTTTTGATCTACAAAAAGACATTCTAATTATGTTAATCTCTAATGTCTTAAGTGATTATGTAATAGCCCTGAATAACTGTTTGAATCAGTGACAAATATATAGGCTGAAGAGTGTAATCAGAGGAGTAAATAAAGAGATTACAACCAGAAATTATTTCCTAAACAGTGAAGCACTAAATCAGGAATTATGATCAATGGGAGATAATTGTGGTATTCTCCAATCTAAGTTGATTTCATTTCCAATAATAAATCAATAATAATAATTATAATAATAATAAGATGAGTATTGATAGTTCAACTATTTATTGTAGTTTTGTAGTAAGGAGTAGTTAGTGGCTTAGTGGTGTTGTGGTATTTGTGTGCGCTTTGTGCTTTCAGTTCCAATCCTACAAGTGCTATCAATATATTTATGTGTTAACTCCCAAAATCACCGAATTGCCCTTTTGTACATAAAAGGGGGGAAAACACAGAACATTAGATTTTTTTGTTTTTGTTTTTGTTTTTTTTTTTTTTTTTTTTTTTTCCAATTCTTCCCGGCTTACAAAATAGAAACGCGGAAGAAGTCTCTAGAGCCTGAAAAATTTGAACCCTTGGTTTATTTTTTAAAAGAAACTTATATGTTTTGAAGATCTTACCTTACTATTGGGTTATCTGGTGCATATTAACTGTTGATTAATGTGCCTCTAGAAGAAAATGTATATGTGTCTGTAAGTTGGTTGCTATTGGTTGGAGAAAAGAAAGGAGTTAGAGTTAATTGAATGAAGCCATTAGAATACGAAGGATACTGATAGAGAATGAGGATGGAATTTGTGTTATGTTTTGCTTTAAAACCAATCTTGATAAGAAATTGATTGTTTTGATATTTGGTATGGTATCTTATATGAAGATGTTAGCGGTGATTTAAAATCTATGGAACTTGATTGATGCACTTAAATATTTTAAGTTGGCTAGAATCAAGACAAGGAAAGATATATCTTTTAGGTATTATGGGATCGTAGTTACAAGTTATTATGCTGCTAAATAAGTTGTAAAAAGAAAGGGATCAATGCCTTGATTCATTAAAGTATCCTTTGAGGCTAGGAATAATTATAATTTTATTTTGAGTTGAATATGTCTTGAATTGACGATAGTTATAAACTTTTCTTTTGTGCATTCGGGTATTTCAAGAAAAGAAATCTAAAGAATCTTTAAAAAGTTATATATATGGGAGCTCAGCAGCTAAGTGAATGGCGTCTTAGTTAAATTGTACATTAACTTCCTATTTTTGAATTAATTATATTTATATTTTAAATAAATCACATGTATAAAAGTATGGTTTTTGATATTGATCATTTTGTTATTTGATGTATACTTTAGTTTTGACGGATATTCAGTGCTTGTTGGAAAAGAGTTCTTAATTTATTTTGTTGGAAGGATTTTTACCATTTCTTATTTAGAAGTTGGAAGTTTGTTGGATTTACTTGATTTTCCACCATTTATAAGTTGACTTGTACAAGGAATATATAAAGAAACACTTATGAGATATTGTTTGCAAACTTTTATGCTGGGCTCTTCTGTTATAATTATTCATAGTTTTTATTGTTAGAAGAAATCTCGTTGTTTGCTGATGGAAAATTGACCCTATACATGTCCCCCCCCCCCCCCCCCCCCCACCCCATACATGCTTGAAAACATTTTTTAGAGGATGAAATACAGAATGCTAGTTAGTCCTGGGTGCACCATACACTATAGCAAAATTAGCTTTTTAGACCAATATAGAGAACAAGGTCTAAAAAATGTGACCGGTGACATTTTTTGTAAATATTGTAAACTTTTTAGACTGATTCCTTATAGGTAAGGTCTCAAGGATGTTTTTTAGACCTCATTTCTAGATAGCTGCTCTAAAAAGAATTAAGATAATAAAAAAAATCATATAAAAATATTTAATAAACATGATGTTCATTACAACCGGTCTAAAAATGTGACTGGTGTCATTTTTATAAATATTTTAAAATTTCTAAAATGTAAATTTTTTAAACCGATCTCTTATAAATAAGGGCTAAAAAAAAGATTTTTTAACCTAATTTCTAGAAAATCGCTCTAAAAATAAATAAGATAATTAAAGAAATCATATATTACAACCGGTCTTGAAACCTTTGAACCACGGCTGCTTGCTCGACCTGTGCCTTTAAAGCTAAGGCTCTCTTCTCCGCTCTCTGCCTCTCTTGAGCTGTTGCTATGCAGACGGAAGTCCGAGACTCTCCGGTGCTCTCTCACTCAAACTCGCTCTCACCGTTGCTTGAAGACGCAAAGATTGGTTCATTCTCTCCTCCTCGCCCAATTCCTCAGTCGGTCAGTCCCATACTCATACGCACAGAACTCACAAATTTTTTCAGTTTCACTCCCTCTGCCCGTCAAAGTTGATGACTTAATCTTGATTTTGCTTTGTCTTTTTGTCACATAGGGCTCGTGAATCGTGATTTATTTACTCTTTGGTGACCCCGTCATATAACTCCACTTATTTGGTCTTCAATCGGGTTAGTGTTCCATTTGGTCTGAGTTTGGAGGACGGCGGTTGCTCGAGACAGAAGTGAGGAGCTAGCAACGACACTTAAAAATTCCAGGGCTTGCGAGAGAAAGGTGAGCTACTTCAAGGTGTTCGGCTCCATTTTGATAGATTTCTCAATGATCTCAAGGTTAACATTTTCCCCGCATCCTTTAAGTTTATTATTATTATTATTATTATTATTATTTTTATGCCAAGGATGAATTCATCCCTTTAATGTAATCATATTTCTCTCTATTTTTTTGTTTGTTGCAAATTTCATTTCATTTTTCTTGGACTTTCTAAAATTCCATAACCTGAAGATTTGGAAACAGCTCATCTTCTTCTGGGGCATAGTTACAGCAGGGCAAAAGTGAAATTTAATGTTAACCGAGTTGACAATATGTTCATTCAAGCAATCTTCCTTCTTGACACACTCAATAAAGATATCAATTCTTTTTCCATGAGAGTCAAGTATATTATTTGACAAATGTACAAAACAATACATATATAATCAAATCCGAATCATCATATTCTGTAAATTTTACTTATTTGGAAAATTGGTGATATTTGAAGCATGATTTTGACTAATTATAAACTTATTTAGTGCTTCTTAATATTTATTATATGTTGGTTCATCAAATCTGTGCATGGAATGGTACTCGTGGCATTTTCCTAAACTGGTGAAGATTGTAAATGACAATTATCTATATGCCAGAGTTGCAAAATATATTGAAGATAAGTCAAAGCTGTTTGAGGACAAAATCTCAGGCTTAACAGACATAATTGGAGATGAGGACAAGGAAAAAGAGATTGTGGAAGCTGCCAAGGCATTTATGGGTAGGATTCTTGTGCTTGTATGGCATAACTTTAGCATTATTCTCTATATAAAACCCACACTCTTTTGATTTTCAACAGGGCAAGATTTGTCTTCCGTGGACCTAATCAATGTCCAGCAATTTCATAATTTATGATTATCTTGTTACTAAGATGAATGATATTGCACCAAATTTGGCCTCTTTGATTGGTGAAGTTGTTGTGGCTCAATTGATTTCACATGCTGGAAGCCTTACTAATTTGGCCAAGTGCACCTCTTCTACTCTTCAAATTTTTGGTGCAGAGAAGGCTTTGCTCAGGTTTATAGTTTAATACCTCTTGTTTTGGTTAACTATAGCTCGAATTTATTAGCAATCTTAGGAACTAAAACGGCATTCCAGATGTAACACTACATCTTAGCGCTAGGATATATGCTATGGCTAATTTGGTATTTAATTTGGACACCTCCATTAATTTGCATAGAGAACAAAGTTGTTAATCTTGCTTTGGTGTATTCAGGGCATTGAAAACCACAGGCAATACTCCCAAATACGGTATGATATTTTATAGTGATGAGCTTCACTCTTCCTGTGTTACCATAAACACTGAGTTTACACGAGCCGTAAGTCGTGTTCTACCAGCTACAACAGTACATGTTTCCATTCCATATGCTCATTTGTGAAGTGTAAATACTCAACATTATTCAATTCAGTCGTACTTATGACATCATTATCCCTTAGTCTAACAGCTTTAAACACTAATATTTTTTAATTTGGACTTTTGTGCTTGTTTGGCTTCTAATCAGCTTGTCTATACTTTAAATTTCAGAGATTTGGGCAATTCTAACGTCTCTAGAACTCTAGGCCTAGAACTTGGCAAACTCCACCATTTACAATACTTGTACATATGACCTTTCCTCTCTTTCTTGCCTTGTGCCATTTGTTTTGGTAGTTTTTGTTTATCTTAAATTCTGTTTGGCCCCTCTTTTCTATTTGATTATTGAAAGTCATAACTCATTGCAGTTAATGTTTACATAATCAGAATGCAAACAATACACCTAAGAATCACCCAAGTCTATCCCTTGATTAAGGGCAGATTAAATACTGATGGTTCTGAATTGTACCAGCTAGTCTTAAACTAAGCCTTCATTCAAATTCCTCTCTATTATAGCAGCCTCTCCTCAGTTGGTAGATAAGGCTTATCATCACTTTGAATTTTTAGAGTCCCAGGTTTGTGCCTGGATTTTTATTTTATATTGTGTGAAGGCTGCACAATTTTTCATTGAATTTGGAAATCGTTATTGAAGTATGCTGGGCTGCCTTTTAGCATCTAAATTTGTTTCTGCTACCTCATTTCTGGTCAATAAAGTATCGAATTAATGACTCGATATTTTATCTAGACTTCGATAGTTGCTGTTAATTTCTTCAAATTCTTTACTTACTTTCATATGCTGCCACTAATTCCTAATGGGGAAACTCTAGTCCATCTCAATTCTAAGGGATTCCCATGCTTCCCCACAAAACCTTTTTAGGTTTTACTTGTTTTTCTTAATCTTTGGGGATAGAAATAGGAGTAAGGTTGATCAGCAGAATCCTTGAGGAAATTTGATATGGGTGGGCACAGTTTATAGTGATCCGAGAGTATTGATGTAGTGTACGACAATGCCAACATGTGAATCTACTGAGTATATGCTTTATGTATCGCATACTTAGCTAACTCCTATATTGATGAATTCATGCTGCATTCCTAATTACGTTTGGAATATTTTGCTTGAGTTCTTTTCATTTTAATTCAAGTAAATTAAGGGTTAGAAAGAAGCTGGCTGGTTGAAAATGAAGCATACGATAGAACTATAAATCTTATGCCTTTTGATAGAAGTTCAAACTCAATTATCTTTCACTTACCACTAGATTTAAAGTTGTGAAATTATGAGTTGTCAAACAAATGGAGTATTAGAAGATGCGTTGTCAAAAGGAAGCATGGGGTGGCATACGGAAGAGAAAAGTCTCTGACAATCACATGAAGCAAAAACAATTTTGAAAGCCAAAGTTAATAATGACAGCTATTAAGAGAAGAAGCCAAACAAGAGTTACTAGTTATGAGCTGTGAAGCAAATGATAAAAGAAAAGTCAACAATAGAGGTTGCATTAAATATGCTAGAATGAGGGTACGAAGGAAAGCAAGATGCACAGAGTTGGCGGCATAAAATAGTAAATATTATATATTGAAATAGTTAGTTGGTTTTTCTCAAGCTATATATATGTGTGTTCCAATGTATTGTAATATATCAGGAAAAGAAGAGAGATAGAGAAATGAAGGTGATGTAGCACTTAGAGAGAAAAAAACAGAGCAAGAGAGAGCTATGCATGAGTGGAGCAAAACAGAGGTGTATTGTTTTGAATTCTAATAGCAGTATTGTATTTTCATCTTTCTATATCTTCAATTTCCAACAAGTGGTATCAAAGCCACATTCGATAAAGATGGCAGAGATGGTGCAACCACAAATTCCAAAATTGTCGAAAGGCAATTATGGAAACTGGAGCATTCATATGAAGACCTTACTAGATTCCCATGATATATGGGACCTTATTGAGGATGGATACACGGAGCCTGCTAATGTAGCTACTAAAGCAGGTTTATCCGTTCCTCAAAGAAAGACGCTTAAGGAGTCTTGGAAGAAGGACAAGAAGGCTCTATTTTTTATTTTTCAAGGTGTTGATGAATCAACCTTTGAGAAAATATCAAATGCAAAATCTTCCAAAACCGAATGGGAAATTTTACAAAAATCTTGTGAAGGAATAGACGACGCTAAAAGGGTTTGATTGTAATCACTTAGAGCGGAATTTGAGAATTTGAAAATGCATAATGCAGAGCCGATTACAGATTATGTCACACGAGTGCAAAAGGTGGCTAAAGAAATGAAAAGAAATGGAGAGACTCTAGCTGATGGCAGAGTAATAGAGAAAATTCTACGGTCGTTAACAAGAAAGTTCGATTACATTGTCACTGCCATTGAAGAAGCCAAAGACTTGACAGTTATGTCTATTGATGAGCTTGTGAGTTCTTTGGCGGGCCGATATAGGTAACAAGAACGCCAGTTAGGGTAAGCTCGCGGCAAATTGGGAAGGACCGTACTGTGTGGTAGAGAATTTGGGCAGAGGCGCCTACAAGCTTGAGACGTTGAAGAGGAAACTCGTCAAACGGACTTGGAACACGGATAAGATAAAGGCGTATTATAGTTGGCAACCGGCTTACGACAATTCGATAAGGATATTTTGAAGCTTTTAAAGAAAAAGTTTACTCCGGTATGAGACTTTGTAATCACTACAAAAAAAGGTATAGTTTGTCGTGGTTACCTTGTAGCGGTTAGAAAAAACCGTTACAAATGTTCAAATTAGTAGCAGTTTTAACCCAAACTGCCACAAATTAGTAGCGGAAGCATTGGCGCCAAATGCTGAAAATTTTGCTTCACTTTTTGTAACGATGATACAAAAACAAACCGCTACAAATATGGCGCGAGCCTTGGCGCGTTATGACGTGAAGTCTGTTGTGGTTTTTTCTTAGCGGTTTTGTCAAAATAATCGCTACAAAATGTGAAACGACAGAGTTTTGTCACGGTGAGAAGAAAGCGACACCTTGACCGCGTCAAAATGTGAAGATTTGTAGTGGTTATAAACCGCTACAAAATTTATTCTATAAATAGTATTTCCATCGTACAACAATTATAAATATTCAAAATATTCTAAATCGGCTTTGTCGAAGGAACATTCTTGATTTGGTTCTCGAAAAAGAAGAATGTGCATATATGAAGCGCGATCTTGGGAGATGAGTGCTACGAGATATTTGTCTGTCTTCTCATCGTTCAAGTCGAGGAGGTTCCTTCAGTGACAATCCATATTCAGTTATTTCATTGACCTAAAGACTTCTACTCCTCAAAATATGTCTAACATGCCACCAAATATTGGGTTCAATATTAGCCACCAATCTCTCGGCAAATATCTCGATCAAAATGAGTCGGTGGGTTTTTCTTGGGAGATCGGTCTATATCGAATCCAAATCTTCATCGGCATGTTGGACAATTTTCAATAAACTTGTTATTCCTAATTTATTAACGACAACTCTTTTACGGAAATAAAAGAAAATAATTGAGAATGTTTTTATTCTAATAAATAAAAAATCCAAACTAATTAGTTTTATATACTAATTAGTTTGAATTTTTTTATAAAAAATATTAAATTTGTAGCGGTTTTAAGGAAATTTAAGAAAATAATTAAATTAATTGAGAGACTTTTTATTTAAATAAACAAAAAATCCAAACTAATTAGTTTGAGTTATAAACTAATTAGTTTGGAATTTATTATTAAAAAAATATTAAATTTGTAGCGGTTCTGAAGAAACCGTTACAAAATGTTATCATTTTGTAGCGGTTGACATGTGTAACCGCTACAGAATTGCAACAGTCATTATTTTGTAGCGGTTATGTGGACCGCTACAAAGTTTCACAAAGAATAAGGCACATTTGTAGCGGTTACGATAACGGTTTTTATAACCACGACAAAATTATTTATTTTGTCACGGTTATTTGGTTTAACCGCTACAAAGTGCAGCTGTTTTATCCTGTTCCTCTCACTTTTGAAACTCACACGCGCGAGTTTTTACTTTTTACCTTTTAACCTTTCAACTTGTACTTTCCAACATCATGGTTTCTGAGGACAGAGACCCCCGAAAGGGGAAAGATCATGTACCCCTTAAAAGGCCTGTCAGGGGTAGTGGTACTAGAGGGGGTCGTAGAGGAAGGCGTGGGCCACAAAATATCCCCTTGAGCACCCTCAAAGGGGGAATGAGTTTGATGCTCTCTTTGCAAATGACTCAATCCCAAACCCAAAGAACCTAGAGACTGTAGGGGGAGATGGAGGCGCAAGTCTGTCGTTTGACGACTTCTTGAACGAAGATGAGGAGATCGAGTTTGACATTCCCATATCGGAAGCAGAGCAGTTTCTCGACCAGGAGAACGAGCGGGACCATGGGAACCCCTGACCATCATCTTCTCATTCCACTGGATTTGTGGTGGATGTCGAAGGTATAAGTAGTTTATTGGCAAAAAATAATATTTAAATTCTGTTAAAAAATTATGAAAATTTATTTAAAATGCAATACAACAATTTTGTTACAATTGTGCAGATCTGCATGGGAACATCAACGGGAGGACGTTGGATATTCCCACGCTCAGTCAGCTACAGGACTACCGGGTGATAGTTCCTTAGAACATGCAGACGGACCAGCCGATCGGTAGCGATGGTCACCTGTTGAACTGATACCTGTCACAATTTGGGGGGAATTGGGTATGGTTCCCGATCTATTTCCACAGTTGGAAAAAGGTCCCAAAGGAGAACAAGAACAAGGCGTTTGAGGACGTTGTACGGGTAAGTTATGTTGTGTAATTAAATTATTTTTTTAATAGTTATAAGTTGTGGTTAATTTAGTTATCTGTTTCATAATTACTAATCATTTATGATACAGAAAAATTTTAAACTACGGGCCCACGCTTTGAGGTACGTAAAGATAAAAATGGGAGAAGCATGGAAGAGCTGAAGGATTCGTCTCTATGACCGACAGAATGGAGATGAGACTATGCCTCTGCAGCAATTGATGGAGAACGTCCCAGACGGCGTGGAGGCAAATGACTAGGCAGCTTTTGTCCAATATCGGAGGAGTGTAGAGGGAATGGTATGTTTTTCAATTAATCATAGGTTAGTTTTTTTTTTAAACTTTAGGGTATTGTATAGTTTAAAATTTGTTTTAATTAATTTTTTTAAATGTAGTTAAAAAATTTAAATATAGACAAAATTAATGTAGTGTTTAGATTTGGTTTAAATTAATTAAATTTAGAGTAAAATATATTGACTACCCCTCTATTTTACCTAAATTACATAAACATCTCATTTATTTTGCGAGACTCTATCGCAGAGGAACACCGGATGCGGGGCGGCTCGGAGGGTCAATCACACGGCAAGATCCAAGACGTTCTTGTGACGTTTAGTGAGATGGTATGTTATAAGTTAAATTAATTTTATATTTAAATGATTATTGCTTTGTTTTGGAAATAAGAAATTTTATATTCTTTTAACTTTTTCAAAGAAGAGAAGGCTCGGGAGGAGAACCGTGAGATGGACTATGGGCAGTTGTGGACACGCATACATAGACACCGTGATGGGACACCGACCTCTGAGGCAGCAGAGGAGATAATAGTAAGTTACAAAAAAAATATTAATTAAATTAAATTAAATTAAATTGTTTGATTAATGTTTTATGAAATATGTGCGTCAGGCCCGGATTGAGTAGAGCCAGCAAGACCTACGAGCATCGCAGCCCCCGGAGTCACAAGGGTCTATTGATCCTACGGCCTCATTGAAAGCTGCTGTGGGCCCAGTCGAGCATCCTGGTCGGGTTAAGGGCTTTGGGCTAGGCGCCAGGCCTAGCATGGTGTACGACAAGACCTCCTCCTTTGACGCCGGAACCTCTGGCTCAAGAACGCCACCACCGGAGGTGGTTGATGCGATGATTGTCGAGAAAGTTGCGGCGCAGGTTGCCAAGCAGAGGTCCAGGAATGAGGCCAGGAATAGGCGCATGCGGGAGAGTCTCGGACCGTTGGTACGCTAATCGAGACATAGGGCGTCAATTACGGGCCTTGACGGAGCTGCTACCTACCGTACGGTTTCCATCTCCCGAGCTTCCCCTCCGTTCATCTACGAGGATTCCCCCGCCTCCCCTCCGATCCCGCTGTTGGTGAAGACGAGGGCGTTGTTACCTCTCCGGGGCTCGTGCCCACGCCACCCCCGAGAGAGACCCCCCCGAGAGAACACTACGAGACGGGACCGATCATGTGCTCCGATAGTTAGTTCTTATTTTCTTCGTAATTCATTTTGCACCTCTGGATGTTTGTTGACAATTTTATTCAATATAAATATTTGTTGTCTTTTTTTTAGTAGGTTTTTTAAATTTAAATTTTATTAAATAATAAACGGAGTTTAAAATTTGTGATTAAAAAAAAAAAAAAGTTAATAAATTTTGTAGCGGTTTTAATGTTCATCGAAAACCGCCACAAATTTGAATTCGAAATGAAAAATAACCGCCAAAACTTTGTCGCGGTTTGTTCATGAAATTGCTACAAATTTGAATTCAAAAGTAAAAAATAACCACCAACATTTTGTTAAAATTTTACAGAAAACCTCTACTAAGTTTCAAACGGTCATCATTTTGTAGCGGTTGGCGTATCGGTTTATAAACTGCGACTAGTTAATGGCATTTTTTAAATTCAAATTTGTAGCGGTTCTTTAACCGCAATGAATTTGAATTGAAAATATGTCACGGTTGAAGTCGCGGTTTGTAACCGCTACAAAGTTTCCGAGGTTGTATTTAAAGATCTCAAGTCTTTGGGATGAACGTAATTAAACATTGTCTCCTCATTTATCTACTATCCTAGCTTTGTTTACTACAGATAGATAAGTCATGGATCAAGATGCCGCGTAGTTATCCTGTATATTTGGCGGGATTGAAAATTTTCTTAGATTTCGCCTTCTCTCACGCTAGCATTAATGGTAAGATTGTGTGTCCTTGTTGTAGATGCAAGTTTAAGAAGTGACAAACACGAGAAGGTGCTATGGAAAATCTTCTTATTAAGCCTTTCCTAGAAGCATATACATTCTAGGGTGTTTATGGTGAGAATCGTGGTATGAGATATGGGGATTATCTTCCTCAAACCTCACAAATAGGAAATCAACTAGATTAAGATGATCCGGTTAATGAAGTTGTTTGCGACACTTTTGGTGTTCGGGACGACAACTTTCACGGCGGAGAAGTGGTCCGAACGGTTTTCTTCGGGAATGAAGCAGCTCGGGAATTTTTCAGCCTCATGGATGAGAGCGATCGTCCTTTGTATCAAGGTTGTCAGAAATACTCAAAATTATCCTTTCTGATCAAATTGTATCATATCACATGCATGTGTGGGATCACTGATAAGGCCATGTCAATGTTGCTGGAATTACTACGAGATGCTTTCCCTGATGCGGACATTCCCACAACCTTCTACGAGGCAAAGAAGATAATCAACAAATTAGGATTGAACTACAAAAAAATCGATGCCTGCCCCAACGACTGCAAACTTTATTGGGGGGAGGACGCTCGGAGGGAGACTTGTAAGAAGTGTCACATTTCGAGGTTCAGGACAGTTCGGAAGGGAAAAAAGCAGAAGAAGAAACTCACAAATATTCTAAGGTACTTTCCTTTTAAACCTCGCTTACAAAGATTGTTTATGTCATCTAAGACAGCTGAGCATATGAGGTGGCATCAAGCCGACAAGAACGAAGATGGTAAACTTAGACATCCACAGGATGGTGAAGCGTGGAAAGCGTTCGACTTAGACTTTCCTGATTTCACGGCGGACCCTAGAAATGTTCATCTTGCTTTGGTGACCGATGGTTTTAATCTGTTTGGGAATCTTACCACAAGTTATAGTATATGGCTAGTTGTTTTGATACCATACAATTTGCCTCCTTGGATGTGTATGAAATAAAGCTCCTTCATTATGTCCATGATCATTCCAGGCAAAAGGCACCAGGAAATGACATCGATGTGTATCTACAACCGCTTATCAAGGAGCTTGTGGAGTTGTGGAATGTAGGCGTCGAGACATATGACGCGCACGAGAAGACACTGTTCGACTTGCGTGTGGTGTTGATGTGGACTATCAATGACTTCCCTGGACTGGGAACATTATTCGAGTGGAATATGCATACCGGCCTTGCGTGTCCGGCTTGCAATTTTGACTTTGACTCAAAGTGCGCCTTCCCCACAGTCATAAGTGGTGCTTCATGGGTCATCGAGGTTTCTCGATGGTACGCACAAGTTTAGGTTGCAACGCAATCATTTCAACGGGCAACAGGAAAAAAGAGGACCTCCTCACATATTATCTGGTGCAGAGATCATAGAGCAGCTTGTGGATGTTGATTTTGAGTATGGGAAACAAGACGATCTAGCAAAAGCCGGGACAAAGAGGGTCAGGGCTTCTAGTTCTGCGACCCAGCAACGGCGGAAGATAAGCGTCTTCTTCACTCTTTCGTATTGGAAAGATAATTTGCTCCGACACAGTCTGGATTTCATGCACATTGAAAAGAATGTGTGCGACAATGTGTTGTACACGATTATGAACTAACCAGGCAAGTCAAAAGATCATCTTCGAGCGAGGAAAGATTTACGAGAGATGGGGGTTCATGTAGATGCGTGGCCGGATAAGCATGACAGATTTCAACCGGCAAAATTCACTCTGACAAAACTGAATAAGGAAATCTTCCTCGCAACTTTGAAGAAAATAAAAGTTCCTGATGGGTATTCAAGCAACATTTCACGATGTGTGGACGTGCGGTGCTCGAAAGGTTACTCGGGTCAAGAGTCATAACTCACATGTGCTTATGCAATGCTTACTTCCTGGCCATAAAAAATACATTGCCTCTCGATGTGTCAATCGTTTTGGTCGAGCTTTGTACTTTCTTTCGGAAGTTGTGTTCCAAGGTGTTGATCATGGAGGAGCTCAACCACTGCAACAACAAATCATTCTTACGCGTGTGCCATTTGGAGATGATCTTTCCTCCTTCTTTTTTCACGGTCATGGTTCACTTGACAGTACACCTTGTTCACGAAACAAAGCTTTCTGGCCCAGTTGACTACCAATGGATGTATCCTATTGAGAGGTACTCTTTTAAAATTAATTACTTCAACATTACTTCCTAGTCGCATGTTTAACCATTGATGTATTGACATTTTTCCTCATTACTTTATAGGTTTCTTGGGAAACTGAAATCTTATGTGAGGAATAAGGCGTGGCCTGAAGGGTCAATAGCAGAAGGTTATATTGGGGATGAGGTCTTGTATATTTTTTCCAGGTACTTTGATGACATCCAGAGCCAGATCCAGATCCATCAGCTTCGAGTTGTTTCTCCCTCATGTTGGTAAACCAATTGGCGGATGTGAGAACTTCAAACTCACGGCACTTGAGAAGTTTCAAGCACATAGACATGTCTTGATCAATTGCACTAAAGTTGAACCGTACATTCAGTAAGGATTGCACACAGATATATATGTTATCCTATATGTTTCCTTACATTTTATAGGCACATTTCTTGCTCTTCATCACATGTTTAATTGCAGGGAATTTAGGAGTCATGTGAAGCGTCAGCTGAGAATCGGTACACAGACATCCTCCGAAATTGATGGAAAGGTCCATAGAGAATTTCAGGGTTGGTTTAGGAGGAGAATAATGAATGACCACAATCCCCACTCAGCAGAATTCAGAGCTCTCGCACTCGGCCCGCTTGACCACGCCCAAAGATTTATGGCATACAATGTCAATGGCTTCAAGTTTTGCACGGTTTCACGAGATCGGGATTGCTCGACCCAAAACTCGGGTGTATATGGCACGTTTGGGATGAGGAGTTATGCGAGCAAGCGATGACGGAACATGCGGTTCGGTGACATCCGTATTATGGAAAGCGCTTGATGTGGTCGGGATAACTTACCAAGGCCTTTTCTCCGTGACATTGTTCAAGTGTTTGTGGGCAAATACGACAACGTCCGGGGACTCACAACCGATGACTTAGGCATCACATCGTGAATTTCTCCCGACCTATTCACACCGGTCGGGCCCGAAGATGACGAGCCGTATATTCTTGCCTCAGAGGCCCATCAGGTTTATTATGTCGTCGATGAGAGGCACTTGGAATATGGTGGTTCACTTAAAGCCTCGAGACCTTTATGACATGGGCGATGGTGAGAATGTCGCCTACGATTATGAGCCGCTCCAGCCAGCCAGTTTCGAAAACTTCTTCCCAGACGGCGATGACACCTTACCTATAGTTCGGTATGTTTTTTAATATACGCAATATGAAATATAAAAATAGCATTTAACAAAAGTTTTATATATGTGTTATTACATATTCAACTTACACATAACTTTTTTTACAAACTTTCTTTGTAGGGATGCTGATGAAGATTGAGAGGAAAAATTATCCCTACTCTTCTTCATTTTACCATTTTTTTAAAAAAACCCAAAAAATATATTTGTAGCGGTTTTAAACCGCTACTAAATTTTAATAAACCGCTACAGACCTTCATTTTACCATTTTTTTAAAAAAACAGAAAAAAATATTTTTGTACCAGTTCAAAACCGCAACCAAAAAAAATATAACTGCTACAGAATTCCAACCGCTACAAAAATCAAATAAACCGCTACTAAACCGAACCGCTACAAAGTGATGCGCCGATATCAAAATAAATACCCCCACCAAACCACCTTTAATATGCTTCAACTTTGTTTTCTGCACACGTTTTCTCTCCGTCTTTAAGTTTCCTCAACCAAGTAAAGTGTTTAAATGAGGTAAGTGTCACTCAACTGGATCAAATCTAGTAATTATCGAAATATTTGTTTTTTCTTCTACCCTGTTGATATTAACTTTTGTTTTTTTACAGGTGGATTTTGACAACTTTCAACTTTCTTTCTACTTTTACATACTTATTCTTCGATCCACTTTCCCACACTTTTGTTTTATAATTGGTTTTATTTTGACTAACTCGTAAATTGTTGTTATTATACTTACATATTTTCATTATTTTTCACATATATAGTAATCTTATATAATCGAATATCATATTTTAATATCATTTATTTTTAGTTTAAATATAAATGATTATTAATTTAACATTTTTTAATTAGAATGAGAATTGTTAAAAGAAATATTTTTTTCAATTTAATCCATTTGTAGCGGTTGCGAAACCGCTACAAATACCAAAATATCAACAAATGCGCCAAAACTACTTTTCAAACAAACGACGTCAATATTTGTAGCGGTTTACAAACCGCTATAAATATAAAATTAAAAAATGGCGGCAAAACTTTATTTAAAAATAATGGTGGGATTTTTTGTCGCGGTTATTTACCGCTACAAATATTCTGGCGGTAAAACATTTTTAAAAATAATGGCAGGAATTATTTGTAGCGTTATTCACCGCTACAAATATTCTATTTTATTGGAACTTTGACATATTAGTAACAGTTATATAACCATCACAAAATTGATTCATTTTGTAGCGGTTTATTTACCGCGACTATTGTGTACATAAGTAGTTAGCGTATACCTTATATAGTGGCGGTCAACCCGAACCGCTACAGTTACAGTAGCGGTTTATGTCCATGTAGTAGCGGTTTTTTTTAACCGCTACAAATTGGTTTGTTTAGGTGGTTTTAGTAGCAGTTTTCCTAACTTTTACAAAGGTCCTTTGTCGTGTGAAAAACCGCTACAAATGTCCGATTTTGACCGCTACTAATGGCCCTTTTTTTGTAGTGAATGACGGCATGGCCGAGTCTTTTGGTGGAATCAATGAATTTTGGGCCTAGGAGCCCATTTTTAGAATTGATCTAATTATGGTCTAAACATGTATGAATTCATGGTTAAAAAGCCAGTTTTCGAAAATCATGTCGAAGGGTAAACATGTATGAATTCATGGTTAAAAAGCCAGTTTTCGAAAATCATGTCCAAAAATAAACATGTATGAATTCATGGTTGAGAAGCCAGTTTTCGAAAATCATGTCTACGAAGAAACATGTATGAATTCGTGGTTAAAAAGCCAGTCTTTGAAAATCATGTCTAATAATAAACATGTATGAATTCATGGTTGAGAAGCCAGTTTTCGAAAGGTGGCAGGGTCCATGGGATTTTTTAAGGAGCCAGCGAGCTGAACAAGTTTCAATTGAGCCATTTCCTCGGCGTCAGAACAACTTTTGGGTTTGGGCACAAAGTCCTCTGTACCCAGGTGATGGTGCCGGGAGGACCAATATAGGGGGAAGCTTTCTTCGGTTTCCCCAGTAGGAAGTCTTCGAACAAACCAAGGGGCTTTCCCAGCCTCGGCTTCGACCTTAATAAAGGCAGATTTAAAGTTCTTCCAGCAGTCCATAAAGGTTTTAAAAAGTCGACGATCGCGAATACTTCTGAGGGAGGTCCACCCAAACCATGTGGTGGAGTTCTCAGTAAGGTTATTGGTTTCCAGTGTAGAAAAGAAAGACATAAAAATAGGAACTGTGCAGACAATTTTCATTTTCTTACACAAATTTTCAAAAGCCACGGCGATCGCCCACCCGTTAGGATGAAGTTGTGTGGGCGCCACATGTAAGTGGTTTAGGAGGCTTATTTGAAAGTCGGTAAATGGGAGTCAGACACCAAGCAATGTGATGACATCCCGATAAAGAAAGACAAAGTGCAGATCAGTGCCTTCGGGGCGGCAGGAGGCTACTGATTCACCATCTAAGGGTAACCGTATGGTATATCCTTCTCCATCCCTGACCAAGAGAGATGGGAGCTCGGCCTCTTCCATTGTATTCTTTATACGTGTCACGCAGACGTTAACTTCAAATTTTGTGCCAGTCGGTACTTTGGGTGTGGTGGATGTGCTTGATTCTTCGGTTCGGACGGACTAGGATGACTTGAGGACGAGGCCATCTATACCTAGAAAAGACAAAATGGCGTATAAATTAGAAAGTGATAAGATACCTGGAGTAATGACGTTACATCGGCATTTGTCCAAAAGCAAGTCGGCTTCCTGATAACGTATTAAGGCGGCAAGCTCGATGCTTTTGCGACAGCACTTGTCACAAGGAGTTGGTCCCATGGTTAAGTTGGGAATGGATGCACTGCTTAAGGGTGGTTGGGATTTTCTGTCCCTGTTTTCTCGGGGCTTACGGACTAAGGCATCATTTTGTTCTTCTGCAAGAGAGGGTGTTTCCTCGAATGAAAACCTGGGGGTGGTTGATAGGTGCGAGTGTCTGGTGGGGGGAGTTGCGAAGGGTTTTTGGATTTAAAAACATGTGGTTCTGTACGGGCCATTTTTCTTACCCAGAAAATCCCAACATAGACAAACCCACCCAACAAAACCCACCCATCAAACCCAGAAGCGTATTCGAAGTTTTACAACAAAGAAGTTTAATACTCGTATGAAGAACAAGAATATGGAAGACAGAGAAAAAGCACCTATTAAGTAAAGAAAGGGACACATTGAAATACTTGTGGTGATTTGTAAGAGTGCAACTTCGTTTCTGGATTGACACTATGCACCAATAAGAGGGTCTTGTCCTTTCCCAGAAGCAGAATATCGTGAATGTAAAAGTGGTAAGAGGAAGGTAGTGGAGCAAACTTATAGGCGTTGCGAATTTGAAACGTCAAGGGTCGCAATGTAAATACGCGGTGGAAATTAGGGTTAACCCTAAAAAGGTGTGACAGATAGCAGTGGGTGACGTGAGCATTAAATTCGTCCGTTCACGCAAAGTACTGGAGTGACCGATCTCCCGATGAGGCCATGATGGCACGGTGTAATGGTTCGAGGGTGTCGATGTGGCGGTAGTGGAAACGTTTTAGGCCCGTTCATTTTAACCCTCAACCCGGATTGGGGGCCGTTCATTTTAACTTTCAACCCAGATTGGGGGCCGTTCATTTTAACTTTCAACCCGGATTGGGGGCCGTTCAATTAACCTTTAACCCGAATTGGGGGGCCGTTCATTTTAACCTTTAACCCGGATTGGGAGGCCGTTCATTTTAACCTTCAACCCAGATTGGGGGGAGGTCATTTCGTCCCCAACCCAGATTGGGGGGCCGTTCATTTTATTTATCAACCCAGACGTGGTGATTATTGGTTCGTCCTGATATATATGTTCTCACACATTGTAAAAGTTTGTAAGAGAGCAAAGACATAAATCCAAATGGTTTGAAGCAATAGTATTCCCCTTTTATTGATAATACATTGGTTTACATGACGTTATGAAAAGGGAAATATAGTGGATTACGAACTTTACAAGGAAAATACAATGACAAGATTCAACGAATATTCAAAGTTGTCTACTTGTCACCATGGGCACCTCCATGCTCTGTAGATGATGGCCATCCAAATTCACTGTCGGGTCCGGCAGGTGGACTCTTCCTGGTTAGGTGTCCTTTATATGGTTCTACGAAGCGCCCATACGAAGTTGAGCCAGAATTAGTAGGTCTGGCTCAACGTGCTTAAGAGTCCCGATGCCCGTGGGGGTATCAATGTGAAGATGGGCAAATACATCGGCACTCTTAAACGTCCTGTAGGACAGGCAACTGAAGACTGGCAAATACATCAGGGGCTGGGTGTGGGTTGCAAGAACCTCGACGCGATCTGTAGGCCCCTTCTTCTTCTTCTTTTTTTGGCATTTTGGTGCTATCTTGGAAGGCAGGAGTAGTTGGATTGAACGCAAGTTCCGTAACGTAATCGATCCAATTAGAAAGAGGCAGTTTTTCATTTTCGGAATGACAGAGTCCCAATGAGATAAAATAAATCGAGGATAGTGAATGAAGGAAATGGGAAGCACTAGCGGGTTTTTATAAGCACCTCGAAGGTGAGGTGGCATATAGAAACGCCAGGAGCAATTAATGTTTATCCTTCATAAAGAAACGTAAGAATGGGAAAAGAAACGTAAGAATGGGAAGTAATAAATGCTTTGGTAATCGAGGCGTGGACGGTAAGTATGCACGAATAGTGAAGCGGAAGGATGTTTCTGTTCCTCAAGGTGGATAGGTTATCGAGGCGCGGATTTGTTCTCGTCCTTTTTATACATGGGTCTGATACTTGTGCTTGTTTGGTGGCTTTGGGTTTTGCTTGCTTGGTTAGTTACCCTCGTGGACCATGTGTCCACGCTTGTGTTTGTAGCCTTGCACTGAGCTTGGTTAGTTATCCTCGTGGACCGTGTGTCCACACTTGTTATTTCATTATGTTGAAGTCCTACAGAAAGATGAGAATTCAAAATTTTTATTTTGAACGGATCTGTTTTAACAAGTTGTTTATTTATGTACTTAAACGTAATTGATTGATGATCATTTTATAAAATTTCACATGTTTACGGTTGCATATTAGTATTCAAAGTTAAATTTGTCTAAAGTATTATTTGTTACTCTAGTTCTTTTTTCAATTAAATTCTTTATGAGATGTTATTCACTGAAAAATATTTGTGGCCTCAGATAGATCCTTTTTTAGGTTTTACTTGTTTTTCATAATCTTTAGGGATGGAAATAGGAGTAAGGTTGATCAGCAGAACCCTTGAGGAAATTTGATATGGGTGGGCACAATTTATAGTGATCTGAGAGTATTGATATATTCTATTACAATGCCAATATGTGAATCTAATGAGTATATGCTTTATGTATCGTATACTTAGCTAACTCCCATATTCATGAATTCATGCTGCATTCCTAATTACGTTTGGAATATTTTGCTTGAGTTCTTTTCCGTTTGAATTCAAGTAAATTAAGGGTTAGAAAGAAGCTGATTGGTTGAAAATGAAGCATAGGATAGAACTATAAATATTATGCCTTTTTCCATCATGCATACTAGAATTCTTATAATTTATGAGTTTTCACAAAGAATATTTATTTTTGAGGTTTGAGTTGGGTGCCATGACTTCCGTTGCAGCTCTTGATAACTCAACAAGCTATGTGGTTTGAGTTGGACATACCAACAGTGGTAAGCATGTGTATGAGGTAAAAGACCCTAAATGGATCACACCAAATATCAGTACATATTTGTTTGCTTTATGAACTTGTTCAATAAACTATGCTCTATACAGTTTTAATTATGTCATGTTCTTTTTTAGATTTGTATGATTATATTTTTAATTTTTCAAAAAAAATGGTTTTAAAATTCTTACTTTTAAGACCTCATATTTTAAAAAAGTGGTCTAAAAAGTCTTTTTTAAGACTGGTTGCTCAACCAGTCTAAAAAATAACAAACTTTTAAGATCGGATTCAGAACTGATCTTAAAGGCTTTTTTTACCCGGTCTAAAACCGATTTTTGCACTAGTGGTGGTTAACCTTGAGCTAGCATGATTTTCGTGGGTATAGTACATTCATGCTTGAAATTCGTGGGATTTGTTCCCACGCTTTTTATTGTGGATTGTGTACTTGTGATTGTTTCATGGTCTCGGGCTGTGCTTGCTTGGTTACATACCCTTATTGACTGTGTGTCCACGCTTTTGTTCGTGACCTATCGCTGAGGTTGGTTAGTTACTCTCGTGGACTGTGTACACGCTTGTTATTTTGTTTTGTTGAATTCCTACAGAAATATGGGAATTCAAAATTTTTATTTCGAACGAATTTTGCTTAACAAGTTGTTTAGTTACGTACTTAAACGTAATTGATTGATGATCATTTATAAAATTTTACATGTTTACGGTTGCATATTTGTTACTTTAGTTTTTTTTTTTTTTTTTTTTTTTTTTTTTTTTTGCATTAAATTCTTTATATGAGACGTTATTCACTGGAAAATATTTTTGGTCTCAGATAGTGTAGTTGGCTATGTTCCTCTTGTTGATCGATGAAGAACTATAATATTGTTTGAAGTTTAAGCATGATGTTCATAATTCCCAAGCAATGTAAAATATAATCTTATGAATTTATTGTTGTGAATTAGGTGCTCCACTTATGCTATAGATAGGATCCTCACCTTATTTACATGTGTATTTCTTGGAAAGGACCAAAGCTCTTCTTGACTAGATTAGGTTATTGTAGAATTTTCTTGAGGTCTTACTCTCAAGGGAGATTCTACAGAAATTTCTATATGAAGTCTATAATTTTTGTAATATGAAATGATATCATAGTTATATTATGTCTTGAAAATACATGGTATATATATAAAGTATGGAAAATTTTATATATTTACGGCTTTAGAAATGTGGGTTTTCTCATATTTCATGCTTGTCACATCTCATTTTTTGGTTGTGACAGATTAATAGTTAATTCGATTAATGTAATTGCAAGCCTAATGAGATTATGTAAGGTCGGTAGGTATTTGTCCATCTTATAAGCAAATTAAGTCCAAAAAACCTAATCCTACATTATTCAATTGAAGGTCTATTAAATTCCCTATGTCTAGGTTCCTTTAGAGTACCAAAATAATCCCAATAAGTTGTCTTTTGTTTTAGGATAATTGAGCACACAATTAAATTAACAAAAATAATATCAAAGCAATTAATTAAAGAATATGAGTCAATTTTACATCAAAATACCCTTTTATCTTATAATTAATTAAAGAATAGAAAAATATATAAAACATAATTAAATAAATATAAAATAATAAATTTAATCAAATATATCTCCGAACCTACATTTATTTAATTATAAAATGTATACTTATAAAATGTAATGCAATGACGATTACATGAGTTTGTTTGGTTCGTCATTAATGAAGATGATGCATATGCATAAAATTTTTTGGTTGGATTACATTGAATATGAAAATATATGAGAATAATATAGCAAAAGACAAAATTATCCATTTCTACACATATATTATGACGTACACGTAGAGAAAAACAAAAGCAAAAGTCTCCTGCAATCTAGCGAGGAAATAATACACTCTTCAATATTTCATTGATGGAATATTGATTGCATTGTTAGCAAGTTGAGCCTCCATTGCTTGATTGGTTTCTCTTGCTTCCATTTGACTATGCAAGAAGAATCTTTGGTTCGTAAGGAATTGACAATTTCATTGAATCATTACTTAGATATTTAACAACTTTATTCATGGGAGGCCTAACTTGTGGATTTCCTTGAACACACAACAAACCTATATGGATGCATCTCATTATTTCTTGTGTGACCCTATTTCATCAGATTTGAATCCAATATGGCTATCAAATTTTCACCCTTCCAATGCCTCCAAGCCTGTCAATATGCCAAATCATTAATTTAACAAAGGCTCCTATGGTTGGTTGATGTTTATCATGATGACCGGTTTCATATGATCATCATTTGAGAAATACTAATAGTTTACTATACTCACATCATTTAAGAGTCCACCACCATACTGAGATTCATGAGATTCGCCGTGAGAATTTATATTCTTTCCACTTATAATTTCCAAAACAATGACTCCAAAGCTGAAAACATCTGATTTCTCAGAAAATAGTCCAAACTTGAGATATTCTGGAGACATGTACCCCCTACAATAGATATATAAGATGACAAATAATTATATCAATACATGTTGAAATCATAGTGCCAAATAATTTGAGTAAAATCTTGCAGCAATAATGTGTGTGTGCAAGATACACATAAATAGCCACACACATGCACGCATGTACATATAGAGAAAGAGTTATATAGATGAAATTAGAGAAAGAACTTACAATGTTCCAACAATTCTATTTGTGCTCCCCTAGTTTCATTAATACCAACCATTCTTGCCATGCCAAAATCAGAAATTTGTGGATTCATCTTATCATCTAACAAAATATTGCTAGGTTTAAGATCTCGATGTATTACTTTAAGGCGTGAATGTTCATGGAGGTAATGAATTCCTCGAGCAATTCCTTCTATAATTTTATATCGCTCGGGCCAATTCAACTCTCTTGGCTTTTGCGAACCTGTGCTTGTATAATTAACTTATTAGTATACAATTGAATCAATGCATATATTTTTGTCTAAAACCAAACTATACAAAGTCCTATACCAACTGTGTGTAAAACAATGAGTATTATTATACTGACAAAAATAAGATTCACCTCAAATAGTAATAAAAGAATGGACAACAGTACATGAATAAAAAAAATGAAAAAAAAATGATGCAATGCGTTTAGTTAGAAGGGAACAAACCAAATAAAAAGTAATCGAGGCTCTTGTTGGGAACATATTTATAAACAAGTATTTTCTCTTGATCTTTCAAGCAAAATCCTAACAAAGCCACCAGGTTTTCGTGTTGAAGTTTGGCAATTAGTAGAACCTCATTCTTGAATTCTATTAAACCCTGGCTTAGAATTTTTCGACAATCTCTTCTGACTATTTTGCTACCATCGGGAAGAATGCCCGAAATCATGAATAGTTAGATAATGAGGGGTGTGATATACATGCAATGGTATCCACAAGCACACACATTGATTTGATCGCATAATGAATGAAGTTACCTTGTAAACTTCTCCAAACCCACCTTTGCCTATCCTATTTTCAATCGAGAATTTATCTGTTGCAGCTTCAATTGTTGCAAAATTGAACTGCAATGACTCTAATGTGGCCCCTTCACTTCCAACTATAAACATATGCACATTTTAATGTAAGTACACTATAATATACTACATCTGGTGTAAATGTAGGGCTTCTAAAGTTTGCATTACAAACTATGTCTTCCATTTAAAACTTGAGGAGTTTTTTTTTTTTTTTTTCACAGTAGACTCAAATGTCTTTTTGAAAAAAAAAAAAAAAAAAAAGGATACATACAATTTTTCTTTAGAATCGCCTTATGACTCATTTGGCTCTTTGTTCTTTTCCAATAATAAATGCCGAAACAAAAAAGCGTGATCGAGACAAAACTAAGGGACACCGCTATTATGATTGTTATATTTTTTCCTGCATAAATTAATGAGTGAGAATCAAGAATATCAATTTATATGTAGTGAACTATCTTTGTAAGAAAAATGATTAGATCCTCAATTGCATTACCTGTAATTATTGAAACACCACTATTATTTGGGGGATAAGCTGGAGGCACCAAAACAGCACTTATATTGTAATTATTATAAAATCTGTATAATTCAAACCTCAAGTTGCAGCTAGGATTCATGACTTGTCCTCCTTTTTTTCCAAGACAACATGACGAGATTTGTTGCTTAGCATCATTCAGACATTTTTGGCAATCTTGGCTGTTGAGGTTTGGAGTACATTGTGCAAGAGTATACAACGTTCTAAAATCGAAGAGCTGAATTCTTTCTTTGTTGCAAAATTCTTTGCTCCTATGGGGGTTGAGTTCAATGTTGCCATCACTAGATCATTCAATGTACTCGGTAGTAGCCGATCGAAGCCATATTTTTGGTTTTGAAGCATATCCGCACCTCGTTTTGTATATATAGGTTTGGTGTCTGGGGTAGAGAAGAACGAGCGATTGGAATAGCGAAGCATGCACATATCAAACCAAATGATAGCCTCCTTTGAGGAGGAACACGTATCATTTAGTCGCTCAATTCCCTCATTGACACATTCATTGCAGAGCTGAAGGGACACGTCACCCCGACACATGAAGAGGCCGTAGACGGTGTTGGACTTGTTTCCTACTGTGGTGTTGTAGAATCCATTGTTGTTGGTGATGCTGGATGACTTGGAGAGATCTTCAAAGAGATTTCCAAGGTTGTTTAGGTAGGGATCATTGGCAGTATAGTTGGCTTTGGTGGTCGAGCAGTTCCAATAGGCAAGACTTGGACTTTGGGACTCTGTTTAACAAAAGAAACATACAAATTAAGCCATGGCCTTCAGTATTAATAAATAGTCAATTAATCCTTTAATGGGCAAATAAACAATATCATTTTTTTTTTTGGTGAAAGTTTAATTGACTTGATTCCTAGGCGCTCAGTATTATATTTTAATTATGGGTAAACTGTTATTTTCGTTTTTGAAATAAGGTCAACAAATCTTTTTTTTCTTTTCACGTACTGTTTTTCATCTGAGGGTTATTTCTTAAAAATTTATTCATGTCTTCAATCAAAAAATAACCACAATTAGCCGAAACAATAAATTAGCATAGATGTAAATATCTCCTTTGACCTGAATCTTTAACATTTTTTAAAAGCAAATTAGTGACAACAATTTAAAGCTTGCGTGTGTGTGTCATGTTTTTGTTTTCTTATATATATATATATATAATGCTAATAAGCATTAATCAATATATATAAATTAATTTATTTTTCACTTTTCGTTTATTGCATTTTTAAAATATATATATATATATATATATATATGCAGAGTGGCAAAATTTTGAATCAATAAAATTATTAACCATCACATAGAAAGAAAAACATAACATGCATAAATATCAAATATTGGCAAAGATCAAATATCCGGGATCGAGTTACAATCCAACGATGACGGAAGCCTTCTTTTCTTCTCTGTTTTTGGTTCTTTATAAACTCGCGCAAAGAAAGGGGAAAGAAAAGGAAATGGGCAAAAAAAGAAAAAGAAAAATAGTGACATTACCTTGAAAGATAGAATCACTGGGAGGCTGGTCGCCCATATAATAAAATCGCTTTCCTTCGAATCTCAAATTGCAGCTGGGATTCTGAATTCTTCCACCGTGTACAGTATGATTGGTTGGAGTAATAAGTTTGATCAAGCCGTATAGACACTTGCTACAGAATTGCGGGGACAGATCCGGCGTGCACTGTACAAGAGTGTACGGCGATCCAAAGTTTGCTTCTTTTGCTGCAAATTTCTTGGTAGATGTCGCAGCCTCCACCACCGCATCATTCAACGTCGTATAATCATATGTTCCTATACTTTTGGCTCCGCTGCATAATCGGTTGTATTCATTACCACAGCCAGCCACGAGTTGACTAACAGTAGGCAGTTGGTGGAGGGTGGAGAAGAAAGAACTGTCGGAATAGCGGAGGAAGCACTCGTCGTACCATATGATCGCCTCCTTGTTGTTTGGACACTCTGAGGCTATTCTATTTGTGGCGTCCTGAACACAATCTTGACACACCTCCTTGGGCACATCCCCTCTGCACATGTACTCTCCATATACGGCGTCGTCCAGGCCGAAGATAGTGTTGTAGAGTTCAGGAGTTGGATCGGTGCCGGCCGCCGCCTTGGAATACAAGTAAAACAAAAGACTGTTAAGGTTGAACTGGTAGGGGCTATCGGAAGTGAAGTTTTTATTAATTGTGCAGTTGTGGTCATTGTAAGTAGGTATATCTACTTCAGAAGAAGCTAAATTAAAGGAGGTGAGAAGGAGAAAATAGGAGAGCAGTTTCAGAAATGGCATATCCAAGCTCCTCAATGCTTCTACGCGGCTCATTAATGTTCAAGTAAATCAAGTGAAGCAAGTTTTCGCAGAACGGAAATTTCAATTTTCCAACTTAGAGAGATTTGTCATGGCAAGACTTTGGGTCAAAGGGCCAGCTGTAAGTAGCTTGAATTATGTATTGAGTGGCTAATCCTTACCTTACGACACTTTAGGCCATTGACTTCATTAGAGGAATGATATAAAATAAAGAGATTCATACTGGAATTACAGTTGTATTTAGGGAAAATCTGATATAAAGCTACTTAAAATAGGAAAATTCTCAATCGGGTTGGTAAATTCAACAAATCATTAATTAAGTCATCAACTCAATTTAGGATTTCAAAATCTTTGTAAAATAACTTTAATGCCTCTTTCTCTTCTTTCTCGCCAACCTTTCTTCTTTCCCCTCTTAAAAGGAATGCTTCAAGTATGTCATGCCATAATAGTATCATTGATATCAATTAAATATATTTTAATTGAAAGTCAATTAATTGTATTAATGATAAAAAAAATAAATGTGAGGTTTTTTTTTTTTAAAAAAAAAAGAAATTTGTTATTTTTATAGGGTGAGATAAAAGAAAAAAAAAAAGAAAAAAAACATATCCCATGCCAACTTCACCCTTTGCAAAATTGAATTGAAATAAGTCGTTTTTACCAATATTAACCTAAACGAATACTTTTCCTTAAAACACATAAATGTGAGATTTTAGATAGTAATTTAGTTAATATTTCAATTTCAATTTTTTAATATAAATTAGTAATATTATTTAACTTTGTTAAAAAATGAGTTTAAATTTCATTTACTTCTTTGGGTATTTCAGAAAAAAGATGTAAAATGCACTTAAAATTTCATAAAACGGTTTACATCAATATAAAAATTTCCAAAAAAAACCTATATATATGTGTGTGAAAAATATAGAAAAATTCATACTTAATTAATATATTTACCAAAATATGTCCTTTTTATAGTGACATATATTATAAGTTCTTTTAAAAAAAGTAAAAAAATTTGTTCATGTTAATAAAATGAACTCCTTGTTGAAAATATTGTAGGTTTTTATTCTTATGATGATATACTTAATATATTTGAATGAATCATATTTTGTTGTATTAAAATTAATTTTGATATGTACATGGGAAACATAAGTTTGGGAGTAATAAAACTTATTAATGAGGAGAGAGGAGAGGGTATTAAAGTTATTTTACCGATATTTTAAAATCCTAAATTAAGTTAATGACTCATCAATTAAAGATTTGTTGAATTTACTACCCCAATTTAGAATTTTTCTATTTTAAGTAGCTTTATGTAGGATTTTCCCTTGTATTTAATTATTTCTATGGGAGTATCAATAGAAATGGTTCAAGGAAAAAATAATAAAAATGCTAGCATCAACAAAGACGGCCACGCAAATAAAGCAAGGCCTAGAACATCAATGGGAACTCATGATCGAGACTAATATATAAATTTTTCAGATACTTTTTAAATTACTATTCTTTTTCCCACTACGCGGATAAGGAGATAGGCTTCTCTCCTTTTCTACTGTTGTCCGCTGCCATCAAACGCCGCGTTTTTTGTGCAAAATTGAACCTGTGCCTTGTGGCTTTAACTTAGGCGAGAGATGGTGTGAGGTGATGCCATCTTTGAGGCCAAGGTGAGGAGTAATTTCACAAAAGACAAAATTAAGGTAAAATAAGTTTTTACTTTAAAAGAAATTTAAATACTCTAAAAAGATTCTGAGAAATTTTTAAATAAAAAATTTTTAGTCCCAAAAAACTGAGATAATATTTTTAAAATATTAAATATTGCCTCAATATCTTCAAGCCTACCCAGCATTTCCTCCTCACGCTTTCGTTCATCTCTCGAACAAAAACACCATAACATTATTATGAAAATGTTCTAAATTTTTTCAAATATTATCTCACTTTTTTTTTTTACTAAAAAAAGTTTTATTTAAAAATTTCTCACAATCTTTTTAGAGTAAAATCTTGTTTTCTACAACTAATTTTTTTTTTAAATCCCATAAAGAGTATTTTAAACCGGGGCGTTTGATGGCAGCGGATAGCCGCGGACAACAGTAGAAAAAGAGAGAAGCCTATCCAGCGGATAAGATCCCTCTTTTTTATAATTTGATCCATCCAACACGGCTTAAAGTCTTTGATCGGGACCCCCACTAGAACGTAACACTTATGATTATAAAAAATAGGAATAACATGATTCATAATCAAAATGCCACCCATTTCTTTGTCTTTTCTCCTTTTTTCCCCCTTTCCTGTTCCCTCCCTCGCTACTTTTTCTTTTCTCTCTCCTCCTTTGTTCCTCCTTACCTTCCTTTTTGCTCAGCTCCTCCTTACCTTCCACGTCGTTCTCTTTAGCATTTTCTCTTTTTGTTTTTCTTCCCTTCTAGCTCTCTCCTTTTCACACATGCTTTTTCGGTCAAAGATACTTGTATTAATACTTCAACACAACATAACAAGTACATGAGCAGAAACAAACAACGGAATACATCATTAAGAGAAAATAACTAAACAAAGGAACAAAACAAGGTCCATAAATAAGTTGCAAAAGGAACAAAAAGGTATCCATGAAAGGAATGGAGGGAAGAAGAATCCTCAGCCAAAACACCATCCTCCTGAGTATCTACGATTAGAAGTGATATCCTTTTCACACATATATACTTGAGCAACGTGAATTAGCAAACATCTTGATTTACAGTGTGTGTATATATATATATATATTTTCACTCTGTTAGGATCCCTCATATATCAAAACATCAAAATATTAAACTACACATCCCTTCCCTTCACCCATCCACATCCTGTCTTCTTTCTCGTAACATCTCATACCTTACGTCTCTCGATCATTTTGCTTTTGGATCCACTCACATCTGTTGGGCCCTGATCTGTTTCCAGTATGGGCCTCTTTCAGTACAACTCAATGGGACCCATCTCTATGGATCTTAGGCTGCAGCCCAACTCAAGAAGTTGTCATTTCAATGGCCCCGACATTTAGAAACATGAATTAATATCAAAAGAAACAACCCCTCGTCCTTGGGTTCAACTGGCATGGGGGTCGATCTTCCTCACCATTAGGGAGGGGGTTCGATCCCTGCGTTGGTCAAGGCGCTGGGGGAGGCATCCTAGCTAGGGGTCTAGGTAGCTGTGGTAACGCTGGGCAGGTAAAAGAGCGCCAGTATTCCCAGTGAATACAGGGCTCCAAGCGCTCTGCCCTTGGACTGTGGGTGAGCCCAACCCCTTTCCTAAATTTTTTTTATCAAAAACAAAAAATATCAAAAGAAACATGAACTTTATCAAAAAAAAAAAAAAAATTTATCAAACAGAAACATGAACTAAGCGATGCTTGCATGGTTTGAAAAATAATTGTGCTTTATGGAATGTACAAGAAACGATCCCTTTTCCTCTCTCTCTCTCTCGGTAAACGACAATAAATGATGTTTTTTATTCGTTTTGTGGCGTGTGTGAGTGTTCTTGTACATATTTTCATTGGTTTTTTTTTTTGATATTGTTCCGTTATGGAACACAAATGTCCAAGCCCTTGAGGCTGGTTAATGTTCAATATAGGATCTGGTAGGGCTTATCCAATGCTATCTATGGAGCAGATAACAACGGATAAGATGATCACTGTACACAGCAAAGGTGTGGGGTGTGTGCACAGTGGGACGGTATCTAAAAGAGTAGGAGAATGAATGGGTGTACCGTTCACCGGGGTATGCCCCTATTTATAGTGAGGCCGGTTGGTCCGACTCTCTTGCAGAACTCCGCTCCCATGATGTCACGTTCGTGCCCCCACTCCCCGCACTATTATGGTAGTGGGGGTAATCGTAGGATACTGGTCATCTAATGGGCTTGACTGGTCCGGCCCATTTCGAGGAGGTCCATAACTTGCCCCCAAAGTCATTTGCTCGGGCATTTACGAACCGCCGAGTTTATTCCGAGATAAGACCCCGACTTTCCAGGCCTTTATTTTTCTTAGACCCTTCTCGGGCTTTGATCTCGATTGGCCATAACCGCATCCCACATCTCGCGCTAAGTAGCGACTTGCACGAGCTTTGCCGCCAACTTACCTATTAGAACCGGCCTCGTTTGTTTTCGTAAACCATCTTGGCCTCGTCATTTCAGGGACGTCCGTTCGAGTTTGCCATGGGTTATCTCGGCCATTATGCGTCTTGGTATTCTACCCGAGGTTTCGAGCGAGAACGCCGACATACTAGCAAACATGACCGCTCGCCTAGCAAGATGTCTCTTCGTTTACTCGCGTCGCATCGTATAACCGTCGCTTCCGATTTTAATGACACGTGCCTTCAAGAGCCGCTTTGGTTACCGCGCCCATTAATGTCCCACGTCATATCGCCATTATAGCTTTTTAGGGTTTTCCTTTTACCTCCTCGTAAGCGATGAAACGACTCGACTTTCAAACATTACATCTCTAGCCTTTCTATAAGTGCTCCTCACACCCTTCATCATCACTCTACTCCGTCCTCTCAATCGTGAAGAAACGCACAGCTCTTTCTTTTTCGAACCCGTCTTCTCGCTTTCTCTCGTTGTTCTCTCGCTTCGTGTATTCCTTGAACTTACGGGTTATTGCTTTTTTATGTTCTTGTTCTTTCTCCTGGTTTCAATTTAATTGAAACATGCATGTTAATAGTTCGTACCTAGCGTCGTTCGCATTTTGGTAATTTTTGCTCTTTGACCGGGTGTTGAACGACGTGATGACCATTGTGAATTCCTCCGAACGAAAAATGTTGAACGCCATTTTGAACTTTGCTTGTCTAAGTTGTTTCAACACCAGTTTTCTTTCACATTCATTCCCTCCGCCCCGAATTATTCAATGTTTTATGGCCCGCCATTCCGCATTTGAGCGATTTTACTTTGTTGGGTTCTTCGCAACGGGCAACCTGGGTTTGATATGCATAACTTTATTCCTGTTTTAACATGCTATATGATTTGTTCCCAAGATGGATCCAAAACCCCCACTAGTAGATATGTATGGTAGGCCTATTCTAGAGGAAGATAGAGAGATTCTTGAACGCGTGCCCGGTCGAACTAAACTTTGGCTATGGTCCATCCTTCCTACGGAAGAAGAGAAGATGGAAGACTTACTTCGATCTCGGGGAAGTGGGAGTAGGGCAAGCGTCCGAGTTCCTCCTTCACCCGATGCCGGACCCCTAATTCTCCTTCACCAAGATTGTCAGCTTCTCCCGAGGTTACGCCCGGCTTCAAACGTGGACCCTTTCGGTCCTTGTGAGGAATGTTGTCACAAGGCGATTGAGCTTGCCCGTCATGGCCATGACAGAGAAGCCGAGTCACTTTTGGATAAATGTCACGTAATAGACCGACGAATACCTTGTCCATTAGGCCATTGCTTGTCCAAGCTCGCCCCGAAATTCATGTTCTCGAGGTATACTTCATAGTTCGATTCGGCCTTTGTTTTTATTTTAGGTTTAAATGTCTTCACACCAAACCACTCAATCCGAGACCTCGGAGAGTCCGTCCCTTCGGAGGATCTTCACGAACGCCTTCTATCAAAGACTATGCTATGAGCAACATAGTAATTGATGTCAAGAACAAGATGTCCGGGAAAGCGCTTTCGCGGATAGTCCGAGGTGGAGAGGGGTATGATGTATGCTTGCCCCCGACGAACGAGTCCGTGGCTTCAGTCGACCAAACGATAAGGCCCGCCACTTCTTTTATTTTTATAAGGATCTCGATCACCTACCTCGGGTCGAATTCCCTTTTCCGACTTCCAAATGCGCCTTCTCGCCATTTACACCTCGCACCTTCTCGTTACACCCCAACGGTTGGGTTTGCAGCAGTTGCTTTTGAAAAGTGTTGCCATACTCACAAACTCGAGTGTTCCGTCTCCGTGTTTTGTAGCTTTTTTACTCCTTTAGACATTAAAACCACCACGGAGGGGGAAAAGAAATGGTTTTGTTGGACATCACTCTCAGGGCTTCTCACGGCCGCAAGTTTCTTAGGCCTTTCAAAGATTCCCGGAAAGGCTTCAAAACTTCATACTTTAAAGTTGTTGCGAAACCTGTGGATGTACGTGGTTCCTTCAAACTCTAGGACATCCAGTGGGGAACTTGACGAACGTTTCCTTTATACGGTCCGATGAACATCATAAATTCGAAGCAAAAGATTTTTTGCCGCCTAAATCCCAATTATTCGCCGCCGAGAAGGAAACCATCAGCCCTTATTGCATTAGTCCGTAAAGACAACTTGGTGGATTCGGTGATTACATTATACCCCGTAGGTGTTTGTAGGGCTTACCACTCCCCATTTTTGTTCTTTTGAGCGTTTGTGTCGTGTCAGAATTTAACTTCTTTGATTGTGCTTTTCAGGTACATCGATGGGTAAAAGACCCGAGTATCTTAACGTGACGATTCCCGCGCCCGTCCTACAACTACGGGTCCAAAACGAAAGGCGCCCGAGAGAGCCCGACCAACCTACTACCGCCAAGAAAGCCAAAGCTCGAAGAAGAAAAAGACCGACAATCCACCAACAAGCAAGGATATTCCTACACCGACTCCTCCAGTTCAAGATCCGGAATCAAGAGCCCGAAGCTTTAGCCTCGATTCCCGCCCCATGATTCGGCTTCCTCTTTCCTATTTTTGGGAACATAAAATACCCAACTCCCTCTCGCAGGGGCATTCGTCCCGCCCTCGACAATTGGTTCGACGGGGGTACATTGCCTGGAGGTGGAGATGCAAGAGTTGAAGGAGATTGAGCACGCCAACCCGAAGAATGCCGGCTTATGTCAACTTGTGGCACATCTCAAAGAGAAAGTCGGATAGAGTGAGAAAGATTTGGACTTCTTTAAGGACGAGAAGAAAAAGGCCGATGAGGCATTAGCCCAAGCCCAGAAGGACCTGCAAGTGGCGAGGGCCGAGAAGGAGAGCCTCTCTGACGAACTGGTTAAGGTTCGTGACAAGCTGCATCTGTCCGAGTCTGAGGTTACTCGAAGGGTGCAGATTCATAAGAATGACATGGAGTCCATTGCCAAGTATAAAAATTTGATTGACGATCAGGCGACGGAGCTCAACTCTTATAAGCAAGCCCTTCCGCCGCTCAGTCAATCTCAAATCGTACCAACAAGCCCTTGATGTCGCTCAAGTTGATATCTCCAAGTTAAAGGCTGGTGTTAAGGATGCCTTTGAGAATGCCCTGGAACAAGTTCGATTCCTGAATCCCTCGATCGCCTTGAATCTAGAAGGAGCGCACATGAACGCGTACATTGAAGACGGGAAATTTATCCCGGCTCCATCCTCGATTGATGATGCAGATCTTGCCGAGACGGTTCAAGAGGAAGAAGCTGACGGCCAATCTCCGTCCGACCCACAATAGTTGGCATTGTGCCATTTTGCAACCTCTACAAAGGGTTTTTTCCTTTTAGTCTCGTAGGTTTTGTACCTTTTTTGTAAACACCGCTTTGCCCGTGTAAGGCTTTCATTTATGAAGACCCGATTTAACAGCTTAAATCGTATGCGCTTATTTTTTATTAGCGTCTTTCAAGTTGAAGGTTCCATAATTGACGTGATCAAGGTCAAGGAAACACTCCTTCTAGTATGCCTTGTTCTGATAGACTCGGCATTTAAGTGGTGTATACACTGAACTGGGCGACTATGCCGCTACATGATTCACGAAAGCGGGCGTTTGCCAATTCGCACATGTTTATTTTGGCCATTGTGGATAACACGATAAACACGAATTAAGCAATCCGAGTTTCATCAATCCTATCATCTGGCTTTTCGCCGCTAAGATCCTCAGTAAATGTGAGCTCTTTACTAAGATGCATATTCGCCATTTTTCTTTTACATGATTTATGAACTTTGATTCATACATGTTATGCCCGACTCCTTTTGAACAAATTACGAAATACGGTACTACCGTCCTTTTGATTCATTCAATGCGCGGCTTTACATCAAAGATTCGATTTCGTAGGAATTTGATACATATTCACGACTTTAAGTAAGCCTCGAAAGTAAAGTTAATAAAGGGAAATATTGAAATCAAACGAAAACAAAGCATTGAAAACAAACAACTACATCAACTTTGATTATCAGCTATAGTAAGCCTTAAGTTTGTCCGCATTCCAAGTTCTTTTGATTGCTTCTCCTTTCAGTGATTCCAAAAGGTAAGCACCCTTTCCGAGTTCATCTCGGATGCGGTAAGGACCTTCCCAATTTGCAGCGAGCTTCCCATCTCGGGCATTCTTGTTGCCTATATCGGCCCTTCGTAGCACCAAATCATCCTTTTTGAAGGAACGTGGGTTTATTTTGCTATTGTACCGAGTGCGATGACGAGTTGCTTTGTGGCTAAATCTTACAAGTGAGCCACGGTTCTAACTTTCGTCAATCGATCTAGCTCGATCACATGATGACCTCATCATTTTTTCTCGTCCTTCTTCGTGAAATTCTCACTTTTCTCCATGAGGGCTCATCGATTTCAATCGGAATCATGGCCTCACAACAGTGTCCGACTGAGCGGCGTCTCCCGTGGATGTTTGCACCGTGGTACGATAACCCCACAAGATCGCATAGAGATGCTCCACCCAACTTTCCGTGCTCTCACCCATTCGCTTTTAAGCCCGTTGATGATAACCTTGTTTGTTGCCTCGCTTTTCCGTTGGATTGTGGGTGTTCCACTAAGCAAAATGATGCCTTATATTAAGGTCGGACATCATCTTCTCGAAGCCTTTGTCCATGAATTGTGTTCCATTGTCCGTGACTATTTCTGCTGGGATTTCAAATCGTGATATAATATTCCTTTGCAGGAATTTATGCACTCTTGCCGAGGTGATGGTTCCCAAAGGTTCAGCTTCGATCCACTTGGTAAAGTAATCGACCGTGACAATCGCCCACTTCAACCGCCTGAGCCGCTTTAAACGGTCCCAACAAGTCCATGCCCCATTTGTAGATGGCCACGGAGCCGTGATCTCGCGTCAAGCTCGGTTGGTGGCACCCACATTATTTTGCCGTGTTTCCCGTTTTTACGTGATCTTTGAACATGGTCTTTGGCATCTTGCGCCATGGTAGGCCAATAGTATCCCGCCCGAACGCTTTCCGAGCCAACGCTTTTGCCCCTACGTGTTGCCCATTTATGCCTTCGTGATTTCGCAAGACGATTGAGCCCGATCTTCGTTGAGACATTTAGCCATGGGAGAATGCACACTTTGCGATATAGTTGATCATCGACCATTACATAAGTGGCCGCTGTTCTGTCTAGATTCCTGGATTCAGCCGTATTCTTTGGGGTGATCCCCTTCTCTAGATAATCAGCAATCGATTTTCTCCAATCACTAGAATCCGATATCAGCATCACGCAACTTGGCTCCGATAAGTTCTGCTGGACAATTGTGCGGAGATTTCCTGGGCACTTCATGCTAGCTAGCTTGGAGAGAATGTCGGCTCTCATATTTTCTGCCCGAGGAACGTGCACCACTGTCACCTTGTCAAAATTTGCCATGATGTCTTTGACCTTTGTTAAATACTTAACCAACAATGGCCCCTTCACTTGATAGGTCCCTTGAATCGGGAAGCGACCAACCGAGAGTCCGTGGACACGTGCACTTGCCGAGCTCCGTTTTCCTTCGCCTCGCAGAATCCGGCAAGAATAAGGGCCTCATATTCGCCCGATTATTCGACGTCGGAAGTCAAGTTGGAGAGAAAATTCCATTGCCACGCCTTCGGGGCTTTCCACAATAACTCCCGCACCACCCCCTTTATGTTCGACGAACCGTCCACGAACACCTTCCATGGTTCAGCCCCGTCTTCCCGCCTTGAGTCGAGGTTAGCTCCACTAAGAAGTCAGCCAAAGCCTCGTGACTTGATTGTCTGTCGGGCCTCATAAGTGATATCAAACTCGACAATTCAATTGCCCAACCTATCATCCCGCCCTAAATCGCTTATGCAAAACTTGTCGTATGGCCGATTCGTTCTTACAACGATCGAATGGCCAAGGAAATAGTGGCGAAGTCGTCCGCCGCCATCAACAACGCAAAGCCATTTTATCCGCTTCGATACCTCAACTCGGAACCCTACAAAGCCCAACTCACGAAGTACACTAGTTTCGTCCGTCGCCGTATCTCGAACTAAAACCTACTTACCGCCTTTTCCCCAACCGACAAGTACGTAAACAATTTTTTCCCGAATTCCGTCGGATAGTACCGGTGGAGATGCCAATCGCTTTATTCTATTAAACGCTTCTTCACATTCCAAGTTCCATTCTTCCCGAGCTTCCTTCTTCAAGAGTTTAAAGAATGAGAGGATTTTCTCGCCGACTGGGCAAGAACCTTGTCAAAGCCGCCAATCGCCCTTGGCCAATGTTGCACTTCTTTCTTGTTTGCGGGGTTTCATTTCCATCACAGCCCTGCACTTTTCCGAGTTAGCTTCAATGCCTCGGTTAGTCAAGAGAAAACCTAAGAACTTTCCTGACGGTACTCCAAAAGCACATTTCGCCGGATTCAAACGGATTCGATGCCTTCTCAACTTTTCAAATGTCTGTTGCAGCAGATCATGAACATGGTCATTCTACTCTTTAGATTTTACTATCATATCATCGATGTATACTTCCACATTTTTCCCAGCTGATCTGCAAAGACCTTTGTCATCATTCTCTGATAAGCCGCCCCCGCATTCTTGAGGCCAAAAGGCATCACATTATAGCAAGAATTTGCATTGGAGTGATAAAGGCCGTTTTTTCTTGATCATCGGGATGCATGGCAATCTGGTTGTATCCCGAGTATGCATCCATGAATGATAAAAGTTGAAAGCCGGACGATTGGTCAACCAATTGGTCAATGTTGGGCATGGGAAATGCATCCTTTCGACATACCTTGTTCAAGTCTTTGTAGTCCGTACACACGCGCCATTTGCCGCTCGGCTTTTTAACCATGACCACATTGGACAACCACGTCGTGTATTGCACTTCCTAATGAATCCAGTTGCGATCAACTCCCGGACATGTGCTTCCAAAGCTTTACCTCTGGGCCCACACCTTGTTTCCTTTTTTCGAGCCACCGGGTTGACCCATGGTGGATGGCCAATTTGTGACAACAAAACTCGGGGTCTATCCAGTGAATTTCAGATGGCGTCCATGCAAACACGTCTTTGTTTTCCCGCAAAAACTCCTCCAATTTTGCTCGCATCTCGGAATCCAATGTCTTTCCGACTTTTGGTAGTTTGTTCGGGTTCATCTCCCAGACAAAATCTTCTCGTTTCTTCATTAGGTTCGGCCCTTTGCATCTTGTCTTCTTCCCTCAAGTCTAACTCTACTATATAAACGGACTTATTATCCGTCTTTCTTTCATACCCCTTGGAATGTTCCGTCTTCTGTGTTTTGCTTTCCTTTACCGCTTCAAAGTAACATTGTCGAGAGTCTCTTTGATCTCCTTTAATGGTAACGACCTGATTCTTCCCGTCGTAAAATTTCAACTTTTGGTGATTAGAAGATACCAACATGTTCCAAATCATGGATAGTTGGTCGTCCGAGGATAATGTTGTATGGAGACGGAAAGTCCGGCCACAACAAAAACGAACTACCCCGACTTGAACACCTCCTTCGTCCCCAACGTCAATTTGAGGTCAATGTATCCCTTCGGGACGGTGTCTTCTCCATTAAAACCTCGTTAAGGTGGTCCCGCATGGTTTCAGTCCTCCGAATCAAACCGCACGCGTTTAAACGCTCCTAAAGGATTATGTCCACCGCGCTTCCATTATCTATAAACATTTTCTTAACTCAAATAGCTCGACTATTCCTGCTATGACGAGCCCGTCATGGTGCCCCGGCATTACATCCTCTAAGTCTCTTCGGTAAACCCGAGCATTGGCAAATTCGGTTTTGTGTATTCTCTTTTAAACCTCGGACGGTCAACTACAGAGAACCTCCTTCAAGTATTTCTTTCTCCGGGTCGGCGAATCTCCTCCTCCGCCGAAAACCTCCAACAATCCCATTGCAGCCATATTTTGAATCGGAAACTCGTCATCTCAAGGCTCTTCCTTTCTTTTGTTCTCGCTTTCTTTTTCTACCGGGCGGACTTTACTTCGTTCTCCTCCGCGTTTGCTCGCCGCCCTTGCGTTTGGATTAGATACTTACTGAGCTTCCCCTCTCGAATGAACTTTTCGATAGCGTCCCTCATGTCCCAATGTACATCCGTTGTATGTCCGTGTTGGTCATGAAATTCACAATATCTAACTTGTCCAGGGTGTGCTCGTTTCGCACGGGCGTGGTCGGTCCACTTTTTCATCTCGATCAAGGAGACTTCCTTCCGCACTTGGGCTTGAGATACTCTTAGGGGCATATCTGGCCATACCTTCCTTCGCTCTTCCTCCGTGAGGTTTAGTATCCCTTCGTCCTGGATTCTTTCCCGTTCGGTTGTATCGTTCCTTCCCCTCGGGGAGATGGACTCCTCCGTTTGTCCCATGGTGCATGGCTCATAATATCCATCTGCTTGACCTCTATGTACGTCTTTGATCGATCTCGTAATTCCGCCAACTTTTGGGACGCCGCTTTTTACGACCGATTTCTTTAGACGTGAGGATTTGTCCAGCGCCTATGATGCAATGCAGATGTACGTCTTCCTTAACCCCTAAGAGACTTGTATCGTCGTATCTTTAAAGCTGCCCAGATACTTTTGTAACGTTTCCTCGGGTGATTACTTCACCGATCTAACCGGAACTCGGCTTTGGGTTGCTTCCTACTTGTGGCTTAAATTGAGCAAGAATTTCTTCTCCAAATCCTTCAGTCCGGGATCGAGTTTTCTCGGGCAAGGTATTGAACTGCATTTAGGCTAGTCCACGTAGTGTTCCCGCAAACAACCGGGGTACCACGGGCCCCGTATATCCTTTGACCATGATCTCCATTTTGAAATTACCCACGTGCACCTGTGGGTCCTGGGTTCCATCATACTTCGGGAAATCTTTGGTATCTAGGCCTCTTGGATAAGGCACGGCCATTATTTTGGCCGTAAAGGGATTCGTGACTTTCTCTTCATCATCAGAGCTTGCATCCGATGACGGTGACGCAGCATCTTTTTTAGAAAGGTTTTGTTGTCGGAGCATTTCTTTGTCTTTTTTTGATGTCCCGACTGACGCTCGTTCCTTTCCGGTGTTATCTGTGTTGTTGCGATTAGCGGCTATCCGATCTTGTCTTTTCTTGCTTCTGGCTTCTCGTGTATCATTCCTCATCTCGAGTGTCTTCGTCGTGATCTGTTCGTGACGTCCCAACATTTCGAGATGTCGGGACACCATTTTGGCTTGGGTCCACATTGCTTTTTCCCGCGTTGCCGTCATGATCCCTTCGTCCAACATGACACTCGACTAGTTTCCTCAATTCTTCATTGCCCGGACATCTCTTCTCTCATAACCCGAACGTCCTCCTCCCTTTGTAACCGATTACGTGTTTCCATCTCATCTATTCTATCCAATACGGAACCAAGGGTGGTTCGTAATATTTGAATATCGGGATTGACCACTTGAAGGGTTTCGGTTTGTTGGATAACGACATTTTCGTGGGGGTGGAGAATTCCGCCGTGTCCGACGTCTCGCGTCGGTTTCCACAAACACTTGTTCTCCGCGTCCGGGTTCATCGGCCCTCCCGTTGTGACGTTTGTCCATCGTGTTGTCGTTCGGGTTGTTCTTCCGGCAATTGGTTTTGCCAAGTTGTTGAACCACGTCCTCTTGTGTTTGCCATTTGCTATGGTAGGCTCGTAGCTTTGTGGTTTGGGATTCGAAGTTTACTCGCTCCCCACAGACGGCGCCAATGTTCCGTTATGGAACACAAATGTCCAAGCCCTTGAGGCTGGTTAATGTTCAATATAGGATCTGGTAGGGCTTATCCAATGCTATCTATGGAGCAGATAACAACGGATAAGATGATCACTGTACACAGCAAAGGTGTGGGGTGTGTGCACAATGGGACGGTATCTAAAAGAGTAGGACAATGAATGCGTGTACCGTTCACGGGTATGCCCCTATTTATAGTGAAGCCGGTTGGTCCGACTCTCTCAGTAACTCCGCTCCCATGATGTCACTTTTCGTGCCCCCACTCCTCGCACTACTATGGTAGTGGGGTAATCGTGGGATAGCTGGTCATCTAATGGGCTTGACCTGGTCTGGCCCATTTTTGAGGTCCATAACAGATACATTTAAGCAACCAAAGAGAAACTAAGCTTTATCTTTAATGAGAATCCTCTCTAATTCCATGTCAGCACGTGGGATGATCTGAAACCCCGGCATAGATGAGAGGCTCATTTTGGCTAACCTGTTAGCAGCTTTGTGGAACCATCGGTTGATGAGTTGAACTTCAATTACCCAGTCACGATTCATAATGCTTTTAATCTCCTCAATAATCCACCGATCTTCATGAGTGTTACTCATCGGGCTCTTAAACAAGGCAACTACCTCTGCCGAGTCAACTTCCAGAATAACCTTGCGACAACCCAGATCCCACGCGAGCTTGATTCCATGAAGGCAACCCATAGTTCAGCTGTCAGACAATCTCCCTCGTCTCCTTTGAACATGAACGCTGTTAGAAAACACCATCTTCATTCCGCAATAACCCGCCGTAGGCCACGCCCGGAGACAACGCCAAATAGGCACCATCGCATTTACTTTCACCCGACCACCTGGTGGTGGCCACCATTTATCTTCATGTTCACTGGGTAACACTCTCCTATCAGTTGTTCTGCAGCTTCTTCTCCGGGCTTCGTTCATGCTGCCTACCATGGCAGAAACACTGGAAATGATAGTGTTATTTGAAGTCCTCTTACCTTCAAATATTAAAGTGTAAATACTGATGACTCCCCATTCAATTAAATTTAAGATATATTTAGATATATTTAAAAGTCCATAATAGTAGAATAAAAGAATTTATTGAAAATTTTAATAAGATATTGATTTGGTACATTATTTAGGACATTTTAAATAAAATATCATAATTTTAGATTAACTAGTAAATATAAATAAATTATATCAATAGAAATTTTTTAAAAAAATAAGGGTGATGCCATTTTGTTAAAAAGGGGAAGAGACCTAAAGACCTAAAGAAAAGAGGAATTCAACATATTTGAAGAAGGGGCGGCTAAAACATTGTTATTTCGTCTTCTTCCTTTGAGAGCAAAAACCAGAGCAAGGCAGAGTGAGTGAGAGCCAGAGGAAAAAGAGAGGTGTTCGATTCTGTTAATCAACTCCACGGGAGGACGAGAGGACCGTGGAGGAGATTTAACCAAGGACCGGCGGCACCGTGACTGCTGTTTCTGTTTTTTGAGGAGGCCCTGTCGCTGTTGCTTCTTTTTCTTCTTGCAAGCTCGATGGAGATTGAAGGAGAGAGGGAAAACAGAGACGCTATTGCAAGGATTGAACTGCTACTTCAACTTTGAACCTGACAGGAGGAAGCTGGGGAGAGTGCGAGGAGAAAGATAATGTTTATGCAACAAAGGAAAAGATCATTAGCTATGTTCTGCTTTCTTTTCTCATTTTCTTTATTGTTTTGAACTCTAAATCTACTGTTGCCAGTGCTAAGACTGTGATTTTATCGCTCCTAGTGCTGAGATGATGTTCAGTAATTAGTTTACATTAGGATTATTTCAAACCAGGGCAAGGATTGAGACTTGCTGCTTCTTTTTAGTTGTTAACGACAATTATGTCTTTCTATGTAATTGCCACCTTTTAGATTAAATTAACTTCAGAAAATTAATTTAATTGTAAAATTTAAGTAAAATCATACTAGACTTAAAATTTGAGGTCAAATTGAAACTGATGGTTTGTTAGTAGTATAGGGATATAATTACTAACCTAGGAATGTTAAATTAAGGTTGTTGCTTAAGTATTATTTTCTCTTAACTGTAGGAGGAGATTGTGCATGTTAATTGAGGATATAAATTTGTTTTGACTTGAAAAAGCCTAATCAAATGCTTTTAAGCAATATACTAATGTGTGTAATTTCATTTAATCACTAATAGAGTTTTAATTATTTAAGTCTCATAAATTGCAATGATGAGAAATAATCATATACTCCTCTTATCTTAAAGAAAATTTTCATCAATTTAGTTTTCTTCAAGTTATGTTTCTTTTCTAAATTCCAAGTAATTTTAGGATATAAAATCTTTAAATGGTTTTACTCACCCTAATTGATAGCATAATTTCAAGCACTATTATACATAAAATGGGTGACATTTTGATATCTAAAGGTTTTAAAATGACGTACTTTGATTTTTTTTTAATGATTATTCATTGAAAAAATATTTTAAAATTATAAATTATTTATTTAAAGTCGGTATCGGAATCTTAAATTGCGGCTAGGATTCTAAATTCTTCCTATGGGTACAGTATTGTTGCTTGCAATAAGTTTGATCAAGCCATATAACACTTGCTCAACAGAAAGGAAATTTCCATATGACTTCCAGTTTCCAAAGCAGAAAGCTTTTCCATGGCAAGACTTTACCTTTTTTTTTGGCTTAAAGAGGACCTTGTATTACTATGAATAGAACCATACCGGAGTACACAGACCATATTTGGTCATAGCAGTAAACAGACAAGTAAATAAAAAATGGCAGAAACAAGCCAGCAAAAAGAAGCAATAAAAGGGTCAACAAAAGCTAAGTCCAGTCCCATTCATCACCAGACTAGAATACAAAGCATTAGTACTGATAATAGTGGCATCCTGAATATCTGAGGTTAGAAGTGACAGTAAAGTAGGTGATGGTTGAGAAACCCATCTAATTGGGTTCACCTCTTTATAAGCAGTCGCCGCAAGAGCATCCACGACACGGTTCCCCCTTCTGGGGTGAAAGACATAGAAAACCTAATCTTGATATTAAGAAGGCAAATAATATCGTGCACAATGCTTCTACTTTTCTAGTCCACTAAATCAGGAGACTTTGATTCAACACTAGTTTGCAAGGAAAGACAGTCAATTTCAAAAATGACTTTATCATGACTAAGGTCTAGGGAAAGCATCAGAGCCCATTTCACTGCTCCCTTTCTGACACACTATCATCAACTCAGACTCTTCTATTTCTTGTGATAGATTGCTCCTGGTGGGGGATTTGCCAAAAATGGACTCCTTCTTCTCTGGTGAAGAATTCCAATGAGATTCATTAGCCGATGCATGCAAGACGAAAAGTTTAGCTTCCTTCCAGTCCTTCTTCCAAATCTCCAAATCAGCCTCAATGGTTCTAACTAAAGGAGTACTCAGCCACTTACCATACTCATGGTCCGCTTCTTCATCCTTTTCTTGAAAGGTAGAATCTTTATAGCCAGCCCCATTATGACCGATTCTCCCACACTTATAACAAAAAATCTCCAATCTCTCGTACTTGACCGACAAACAAGCATGCTCCTTATTTCCACAAGGAACCCAGAATCCAGTTGTTAAAGGATTATCTAGACGTATCAGGGATCTAACCCTTATGAAGCCACGACCTAACCTGCTTGTTCCGGATTAGGCTCTGTGCCTCGCTGTGTGCGATTTACTGAATGCTGTGGTTTGTATTTATAGTTTTCTTACATATATTGAATATACTTTGTGTATGAGATTAACAGTTACTCTGGCATCCTTCAGGATTCCAGTCTATGTTGCTGCCCGTGTATTTACAGCTTCTTGGAAGTAGCTCCCAGGATAAAGTGGTGGATGTTAGCACATGAAGGTGTCGGACTGGTTTCAAATCATTCGAGGAAGATTTGTAGATATTTTATGTATTTATGTTTTAAATGTGTAACCAATATTTGTAATATCTTACTAGTACACTATGCCCAATCCAAATGTATGTTCTGCTGCGCAATTTACTCTGATACATGTTGTGAAGTAATATAATATAAGAATTAAGAGGTATCACACTACCTGTCACCCGAAAGGGCGAGACGGGTGTAACAGTGATTATTTAGAGTCAATCTTTATGGTCCGTGTAATACATTGATGACATGTACGTTGTTTAAATTATTTTTTTAACAAGTACCCCAGAGCTTTATCTTAACAAATGATTTTTATCTTACAAAAAATTATTTAATTTACTATTTAAATACTACAATTAATAAAATTAAGGTGTGTAATTTTTCAAATATTTTTATATGTCATTTTTTAAATTTTGTCCTCCCAAAAAAGTTATGAGAAATGGTACTTCTGATTCCTAAGAAATAAAATGACTTCTATCTTTATTTTTCTTAAAAAAAGTTTTAAAATGAGGTCCCATGAATTTAAGTTTTATTCATAAATCCCAACTCAATACAATCATACTAATCAACCAATTATAAGAAAAGCGACATAATTATTAGATAGAGAGGAACCAACATTAATGTTTCTTATATTTGCATTCTGCATTTGAAGGAGGACGTACCACAACTTCTAAGACCCAACCACCACTTTCTACACTTGTTTTTGGCCTCTTCTCATTGCATCTATTTGACTATAACAAAAAATTTAATTTGGAGGGAAAACTAAAATCCCTCATCTCCCGTTCCCTCAATCTAGACCAATCAAATAAGGAACCATTACCTAATAAAAAGGAAGACATTCCAAGTCTTATATAATGAAATTAGACTTATTATGCGTGGAATCTAGCTAGGTCCAGAATCAAACTAGTTGTTTGTGATTTACGTCTCTTTTCCTTTCCATGAAGCTAACAGCACTAGCGTCAACAAAAATAGTTCAAGGTAACGCTTATTTCTTTATTTCTTTTTTGTTTCTCGGCCAGTAAACGTAAGTACGTAACGGTTGTTTCACCAACTCTATTCTAATCCATTCTCATATTTCTTAATCCATTAGACGTCATCAATACCAGCGTCACCATCTTAATAAATCTTAATTGTGACTGCATCATATATTAGTTTTTATATTTTGAAAGTTTATCCAATGCCTTCCTAATTCTTTGACTAATCAATATCTTTACTTATTGAACAAAAAAATAATAATATATTTACTTATATTATTGCTCGTCATCTTTTAAATAAAGCTCACTTTATAATATTACACATAGTTACTTTTATTAAGTTTATAATTTAGGGAAAATTATAATGAAGGACTTGGAGGAAAAAATATTTATTGAGAAAGACCATAAAAATTGTAATTATTTAGAAGGACCAAATGTAAAAAATATAAAATATAAAATACTAAACTACCCCTAAGAAAATCTTCTTCATTCCCTTCCACACCCTATTTTTAAAACTAATACAAAATTCTAAATTTCACTAAATTAAATAAATTTTTCTCAAGTTTCATTTTTATAATTTAGTATATATATTAGACCAAAAAATTTTATATGATTTATTTTATTTTAGAATAAATTTATGTGGGTTAAAAAATTCATTTAATGTTAATAACATTAAAAAATCTATTATATCCTGAAAAAATTGAAATGAATTTATTTTTATTTTCATTAAAAAAAGTATTTAATTGATATCAACGTTGATACTTGATAATATAAATTTGGCAACTTTATAATATTTTTGTTAATTAGATTATCTATTGATTATATGAATATAGAACTTATTGAAAAATAAAAATTAAAAAGAATATGAGTTTGAACCGTAGTTAATTAAAAGTATTTTGATTTTACATGAGCATAAAATGGTAAAAAAAAGAATTAAAAAAAGATACAATGATACTATATGTGAATGGAGGGCGGTTTTACTTTTAATTTTAGTTTTTTTTTTTTAAATTATGAATACAAGAGATAATAATGTAGGAGGTTTGATTAAGGACAATTTAGTAATTTTAAATTTATATTATGATATTTGATCCTTCTAATTAATTACAATTTTTATGGTCCTTCTCAATAAATATTTTTTCCTCCAGGTCCTTCATTATAATTTTCCCTACAATTTATATACAGTAGTTGTTCAATCAATGTGTCAGTTGACGGAAAAAATTATACCACACGTGTGTGTATTAAATGTCATAGTTTAATTTATATATAGGATACGCCATTAAATAATATTGCTCATTAATTATCTGCTGTTGAAAACAACACCTTCATTTAATTTCTCAAAATAAGGAGAGAAAAAAAGTGAGGATGGACTATAGTCACAATACTATATACTTCATTTAATCTTTATTATAAGGCATCAACTATCATTTTCATGAACCAATGAAAGGAAGTTAAGCCATTAAATTGGTCCAAAATTTTTGGTTCTATTTATAAGGAAAAGAGAGAAAATTTTCATATAAATGTACAGTTTTACCCTTTATTTATTATTTTATTTACTTTATTTTTATGAGTATGATATGGAGTATATTAAATAAGGGTAAAGTTAGAAAGTTGTTGAATTTTATGATAGAGTTAATGAAGTTTAAAGTTTTTCCAGAGTAGTACTACTATTTCATTAGCGGATCAAGCTGGATTGGCTTTGGAGCATTCTCATCAAAAGATTTTTTTAGATCAACTGCGGTGTACATACGCTTTAATTGACAAAGTTGTTTTGAGCAAAAAAAAAAAATGACAAAGTTGTTAGAAACCTACTTTTGGACCCGCTTTAGCGCGTTTTGCTTCGGTTTTTTATATTTCAACTGTAGTATAATGATATTGATTGGTACCTCTTTAAGCTAGTTTTCTTATTTCCTTTATTTGTATCCATGCACTTTTCTCTAAAATCCTTTCCAATCAATATGACACTAAACAATAACAGTAAAAAGTTAAAAACTACAGGAAATCGGATAAATCGAAATCAAATATTGACAGAATCGTAATGATTGAAAATGAACTAACACTAGTGTTCCAAAAAAAAAAAAAAAAAAAAGGAACTAACACTAGTTGTGGATGGAGCCACAGCCAATACACATTCACACTGTTTTTTACCATCTCATTTTTCCTATTTAGGGCCCCTTTGGTATGAGGAAGATTTGAGGAGGGACATGAACTTTAGATAAAGGAAAGGAAGGGAAGCGAAGATTTTGAGGGATGGGGGAAGATGACTTATTTGGTAAGAGGAAAATAAAAAGGTAGTAGTTTGGTAAAGAATAAAGAAATATCTATTTTATCTTTAAAAGTAATTAACTCAAAATGAAATGGAATTTTTTTTTTTTTTTTTTTTTTTTTTTGCTAAAATATATTTAAAAAAAGTATCCTCTTATCAAATTTGAATTTGTCTAAAATATTCTTCCACCGGGTTTGAATTTCTCTAAATACATTTCGCCAAGTTTGAATTTGCCTAAAATATTCTCCCGTCAAGTTCGAATTTATCGCATAAATTTGAATTTAATCTTATTTTCTTGCATTATAAAAAAATTATGAGGGGTACATATGATCAACGGTGTCATATTCAAGTGGGAACCTAGATCCCACCAATTTTAGTGGAATCTTATCTTCCCACATATGAGGGAAGATTGGCGGGCTCGAGGTTGGGCTTGGGAACTTGTGTTCGAGAAGCTTTAACATAAAAAGCGTATCAAATAAAGAAACTTGCTAATCTTCCTTTCCCTTCCCACAGAATCTATGTACCAAACATGCCCTTAAAGTTGTCGTTCTAATGTGGGCTGCCCTTTTATGACTTTTTTGGTCAAGTATTCACAACTTACAAATATCTTAATCTTTTGACCGGAAATAAGTCAAGAGCATATTACTGTATATAGTATTTAATATAAGAGCTAATTGAATTTTTTTTTGGGAGATTAAAGAAGGTAAGTAAACTATTTAATTATAGCTTATGTTGTGCATTATTAGATCATATATCAATTTACAAGTCAAGCAAATCAATTTCGAGAAAAACCATAATATAAATACTTAAATGTAACTCAATTAGTCTCCTTAATTTTTCTTATATTAAGAACCAGAGACAATATTTGGAAAGAATCTATAACAATTGCTTTAATTTCTACGCTCCGATATTTTATTTTCCGCAACATCAATAGGCTTGATTTCCTTGTAGCCAGCCAGTCTTGTATATTATTACTCCCTCCGGCCCTAATTATAAGATCTAGTTAAATTTTTTTGAAGAGATTAAGGAAGCTAATTAAATTACTATAGAGTATTTTATTTTTATTTTTATTTTTTTCTTCAAACTAATCAGTTTAACTAATAAACTAATAAATAATCTAAGGATACGAGAACATATGAAATAATTAACTAACTTATTTAGCTTTCTTAATCTCTCCAAAAAAGTCAACTAGGTCTTATAATTAGGACCGTAGATAGTATTATTTATAGGTGTTCTAGATCAAATTCTTTTTACACATTTACTTCATACAGCGTAAAATCACATAATAGAAGTTAATCTAAACACCCATTAAACCCTAATTAAAAATGTTATTCATACTAAAGCACTTAAAAAATGAAAAATAAAACAAAAAGGTCCATCAAATAAGTTATTGGTTGAAATAGTAAGTAGCCTTATCTCCCAAAACTGGATCTATAGGGAATAAATTTGCAACCAGCTTCTGCTTTACAAATGGAGATTTCGAGTTTTCATTCTATCAGGTGATCCAGTTGTATGTTGGAATTGATTGGGAGAGTGAGAGGCTTCAAGCTTCATGTTTGACTTTAAAACTTAAAGCCCAGAGCGATCCATTTTCTTTTTATTTGTGTCCTTGATAGGTCGATCCAAGAAAAATTAAATTTTTAAGGGTATGCAGATTAATTAAGTATCTTTCCATGTTGGCCTTATATATTCATTTAGTGAAAGGAATCATTTAAGCAAGTATATTGACTGATCTTTTGTCTTTTATCTATAGGTTTTAAATTTTAAATCATGACCTTTCTGACCAATTCCTCCTCTTCCGCCATTGCTGCAATCTAGTCCATGAATCGATGAGACGATCCCCAAAATTTCATCTTAAACACGCGCATACAGAGACACTATATAGCTGTTGCCTTATCTTCAACATAGCCATCACTCAAGCCCAACCCACTTACACAAATAGTAGCTGTTCTTCTGACACCTTCGCCGCCAATAGTTCCTTCCAATCCGACCTCACCAACCTCCTCTCTTCCTTAGCTTCCAACAACACCGCTAACGCTGACTTCTTCAACACCACCGTCCGCGGCGGCAACAACACCCTCTACGGCCTCTTCATGTGCCGGGGTGACGTCACCCTCCAGTTGTGCCACCAGTGCGTTGGTGACGCAACCACCAATATACGTTCCCTGTGCAACGTCTCGAAGGAGGCCGTGATCTGGTACGAGGAGTGCATGGTTCGCTATTCCGACCGCTACATCTTTTCCACCCTCGACACGATGCGTAATAGTTGCAAGGCCCACCCAATCAGCGTCGCCAACAACCAAACAGGATTCATGAATGTATTGTCCACAACTATGAACAAGGCGGCAGATGAGGCGGCGAATCCTGCTTTGGGACAAAAGAAATTTGCAACAGAACAAGCAAGTTTACAGTTTCAAACTATGTATTGTCTGGTTCAGTGCACGCCAGATCTTTCGCCAGAAGATTGCAGAACATGTCTGAGAGATTGTAATACCCGGATAATTATCTATCTGAAATACTATATTTTAGCAAATAATACATATTTGGAAATAGGTGAATATGTGGTTTTAAAACCTTGTGAGGATACTTATTCTATTGTCTAGGGAAATTTCTAATGAAATTAGAGGGATTAAAGTGTCAAAATCCCTAAATGCAATTATGGTAATGAAACGCCACGAAAATATTATGATAAATCCCAAGAATAATAAAATATTCATTGAAAATTAGAAAGTATGTTGTCTCTAATTTTAGGAATTTTTGGGATTATTTCCCTTGAAAAATAATGAGGCAAAATTAAATATAATTTTGGGGAGCATAAATTGCCCTATGATTTTTAATATTTTACATGGAGCATAAAATACCAATATCAGTAAAATAGTTGTGAGATAATGATTAATCCTAATTAAGAAAATTATCAACAATTAGAAAGTGATTAGTTAAGTAATTAATGGCTAATTGTTTAAGCCTGAACAAGAGAATATTTAAGGTAGATTATGGAAAATCCTTTAATTAAGTGTTTATGGCTAATATTAGCATAAAGTGTGCTTGCTAATTAATTAGAAAAGATTAAGAAAAATTGGTGAGATTAAGAACATGAAAACCCTAAATCCTAAAAGATTGCTACTCATGGGATTAAGGCTCTAATTAAGCCTTCTAGCTAATTTAGATAAATTAAAGAAAAAATAATAATAATAAAGGGAAGAGAAAACCAAAATTTGAGTGTGAAAAGGGTTGTAGGTTTTCAAAAATAATATCATGATATTTTGTTAATTAAATAATAATATAATTAAGATATTTGTGGAAGAAGCGGTTAGATAAAGGGAACCGATAAATTAAATCCTATCTAGAAAACCATGAACTAAGTTTCTTAGGTCGGACATATTACAAACAAGTGAATTTTTGTCCGAGAAGTTGGTGTTAGCAATAAGTCATTTCTCAGAATCATATTTGGGCGAATAAGGGATCAGATGAAAAGATATTTTGTAAACAAAGGCAGATAAGAAAAGTGATAACCAATGGAAAATAAATCATAACTTGAAATCCTTGAACTAAGTAGAAAACAACTGGACATATTATGAATCAGTGAATTTTTGTCCCGAAGTTGATGTTACCGAAGTAATTTTCAGATGACAAGCGGCGTCTGTCGAAAATGTTCAACGTACAACGGAATACCCTTAATGGGATCAAAAATTTAGTTAACTCATATAATTCCAAAGAGGAAGAATAGAACTTCAAGGTGTGTTCCGGATTTTTGAGATTTTCTAAGATTACGCGATTAGAACACCGAACGGGGACTTTATCGGTGAGAAGTTCATAAAGCACATGAATGACATCATGTTGGTGACATGGGGTGACATGTGGGGGCAAATTTGTGGTAGAGAAGAGAGGAGAGTGAATGGTTTGCAAGAGGCCACATCTTCGTCTTCTTAACCGTTGATGCAAAAGTTGATCCAAGGGTTGAGATCCATGGAAATTCTCTATAAATAGCCAACCCTCTTCACTTCATTCCTCACCAATTCACAAAGGAATCCTAGAGAGAGGTTAGAGAGAAGTGAGAGCAAGGAGGAGCTCTAGAAAATGAGTAGCGAAGTGCTGGGATATCTGTAATGACGTACCGCTGTTGTACCGTTGTCGTACCGTCGTTGTCCACCACAATCGTATCGAAGTTCCGTCAACGAAGGTACGTTCGCGACCGTAACACTAACTCGATGCTTATTGTATGCTTATATGTGATAGACTATTTCATAGAGTCAGCGGGACAGGACTTTGTCTTGGGTCATGCACCGTGTCTAAGACTGTCTTAGTTCGTTTATACATTCAAACTTTGTTTATACGGGTTACGTCTTGGTAATGCCGTTGAGTTTTCCTAGCGCCGAGGACACGGATGTACACCGTGGCACCGGTGAATAGTGCAGACCGTAATAACATTCATATGCGGTGGTCTGTGTTGTTATTACTTTTACATGTGCTATGTGCTATGTATGTTGATATGTTAATCTTGCATCTCGTTGTGTGCTTATGTATTGATTTCTTGCTGTAATGTCATGAGATAAGCGTCATCCATATACTTTCAGTATTACTTGAGCATGAGGTTAATCGTTACCCGAGGTTCAATGGGTATTGAACCTCGGCTCTTAACATAGCGTCGTGGTCGGGAGGACCGAGGATCGAGGAGAAAGGCAAGCGGCACGCATAGGGACTCAGTTGAAGACTTTCTTTTGTTATTTACTTTGAAAACACTCGGTATAATGTACCGCTACTGTAATCAGCCAGACTTACGGCATTTTGAATATAAATATCAGTTACTCAATCGCTCCGATGCTCTACTCTGATGAAAAAAAAAATATATACTGCTTTTGAAAATGGGATGTTACAGAGATGCCATTGGGGAGCTTTTCAACTATAGTTATAGGAGTATAGGAGGAAGAGTTCTATATCCCAGTTGTAACGTTCGTTATGAATTGGTCATCTTCTATAATTCTAGTGGTAGGCCAAAGATCGCTGCAGCCTCCCGCACTTTTTGCTGCAACTCATCAAGGTGAAGTTAAATTTGTGTGTTTCTCTTTCTTTCTTCAAATGATCACTTCAGAAGAATTAATCTTCATTAATTTCTTGTTTGTATTTTTTTTAAAATTAAAAATGGGGCAAGAGCCCAATCAAAAATTAAAATAGTACACTTCCAGGCTCAGATTAGCCCAAACTAACCTGAGGGATGTAAAAAGCTTGCCATTTGATATCAGAAGGTTAGGATGTGAGGCTAAGACATGTATTCCGTGAAGGAAAAGGAGCGGCAGATTGATTGGTTGCCTAAGTGGAGCTTCCTTCAATCCAATGTCCTTCAACAGCTGAATGAATCATCAGAGGGTTTAAGAGGCTTGTTGTATAGGCATAGTTTTTTGCTCGTTTGTATTTTTAATATTTTTCAAAATTTCAAGTTTTTAATTCTCTCTACATACATAACGCCACAAAACTGACTAATTGCTTAAGACGTGAAATTATGTTATGCTTATACAGGAAAAACAAGGACCATTGTGATAGTTGTGGTTTCTGTTGGTGGTGCAGCGGTACTTTTTAGTTTGGTGTTCTTTCTCTTAAGGAGTCTAATAAAGAAGAGACGCAGGGTTGAACTCAGAAAAGAATACTGTAAGTAAATCTTCATTCTATATCTCTTTATTCATCAGTTTACTTGATAAGAAGTGTTGCGGTGATGCTTTTACTAAGTATGCATTGATTTGTCTGTTCGTTTTTTTGTTTGTGTCTAGTTGGAGACGAAGGCAACACTTTAGAGCGTCTACAATTCAGTTTGGCTACAATTGAAGCTGCAACAAACAAGTTTTCACAGGAAAATTGTTTAGGCCGAGGTGGATTTGGACAGGTTTACAAGGTGACGTATGCATACCATATATCAATATAAATTTTGCGTGTGTGTGTCTATATATATGCAAATACAAATCCTTTTTAATTTATCCAACTATGATTTTAGGGTATTCTTTCAAATGGCCAAGAAATAGCTATCAAGAGACTTTCAAAAGGTTCAGGCCAAGGTGCACAAGAATTTAAAAATGAAGTTTTATTAGTAGCCAGACTCCAGCACAGAAATTTGGTTGCCTTACTTGGATTTTGCATAGAAGAGCAAGAGAAAATTCTCATTTATGAATATGTTCCCAACAAAAGCCTTGATTACTTTCTATTTGGTTTGACTCTTCTACACTCTTTACAACTTTTGGATGAAATTTAAGATTGTCTTTATTTATCTTGGCAAAGCAGTAACTCACAAAAAAAAAAAATTTATGTATACATAGGTTCCGAGAAAAATAGAAGATTAACTTGGGAGGAACGTCATGAAATCATAAGAGGAGTAGCTCGAGGAGTTCTATATCTTCATGACTATTCTCGCCTTAAAATTATACATCGTGATCTCAAACCTAGCAATATTTTGTTAGACAATGAAATGAATGCAAAAATTTCAGATTTTGGCTTAGCTAGGATGGTTGCTATTGATGAAAACGAGGGAAATACAAGGAGAATAGTTGGAACATAGTAAGTTGAATTTGCCCCTTCAATATTTACATTTATCTTTGATATCTTTGAATAAAGGGAAAATAACTTTTCCATTCAATTCATCACTTACAAATGTCAGAATTAATCTTCTTATTTCCTAATTGGATGAAATTTTGTTATTGATGATATTACTTTCTTTTTAGTGGTTATATGCCTCCGAATATGCAATGTTGGGCCTATATTCTGAAAAATCAGATGTCTTTAGTTTTGGAGTTTTAGTCTTAGAAATTATCTGTGGAAAGAAGAATGCAAGTTGTCATGAGGACTCACAATATGCCGATAGCCTCTTAAGCTATGTAAGTTATATGATAATATGATTATTTCATTACTATTTCTTATGCAGTCATCATCTTAATTTATTTGAGAAATGATTTTTTATAATGAGTTTTACTTAATTATTGCAGACGTGGAACCAATGGAGTAGTGAAAAGTTGTTAGAGATGTTGGATTCAAATCTAAGAGAAATGGAATTGTATAATGGAGTGAGCAGGTGCATCCAAATTGGGTTGTTATGTGTTCAAAAGCATCCAGAAGCAAGACCTTCCATGGCCACAATTGTTTCATATTTGAGCAATGATTCAATTGATGAAGTGCCACATCCACAGCAACCTGCGCTTACTTCTACAACTAAAGAATATAGCTCTAATGTCTATTAGTGACTTCTTTCCTCGCTAGTCCCTACTATATACAAGGCTGTTATATATATATATATATATATATCATCTTCGCCACAAAATTACATATTGTGTAACATATACGATATAATAGCATCAAAGTTTTTATATTATCCTACATAGATGTGTATAATTTATTTTTTTTTTTTTATTTCGTTCTGCATAATAAATAAATCATATTATATTCCCTTCATTCCTTAATATAAAATTTATTATGTAATTCATTTTCTTTATTAAAGTGAATCTTATATTTAAGAAGTACTGGAGGCGGTAATATTTTTGAAAAAATTAATTACTTGATCCTCTATTTTTCTATAATTGTAACTCTCCCTAAATTTTGACTTATTTCAACTCAAGTATTGTAGATTTGATTTGATTGAAAATTAGTTCATGAACTTTCACTTGGTACAACTTAATACTTATAGTTTTAAATATTTAAAATGTTTGTCACTATATTTTATAAAATAAAACTCTAAGGACTAAATTTCCTTAAAAAAATTTAAGGACTACCGTTTTGAACGACTAAAATATAGGGATTAGGTTGTACTAGGTTAAAGTTCTAGAACTGAGTTTCAACCAGGTCTTTTTTTATTTCTTGGTCAGTTGAACCAGGTCAGAGAAATTGGACTGTATTGACTTGAAGTTAAAAAACTGAGTTTATAAGAATATTCTGAAACATAAGCGGGGCATAAGATAATATGAACTACCAAGACTACAAGTCATCATCCACCGCGGCTTCTAGTCTTCCGGAGGCACTAGGACCACAATCATATCAATAATTGTTTGTGAATGACGTCCTTTCTCCATTCGATAAAAGCAATTAACAACGTCAAAAAAAAAAATTTAAATAAATAACCACCCTTGTTTAACCAAGTCTATTATAATCAATTTTCAATTTTTTTTTTTTTTTTTTTTTTGGGTTCTTCTTTTAGCCGATAATGCTTCTGAGTCATCGGACGGTACAACTACCAGCAGCGTATGTGGTCACATCTTAATTATTATGACTGGATCATTGTTTTTTGAAAAAATTTGGAAATGTTTCCAATGGGTATATACCTGTTCAATCATTGACTAATTAAAAATCAATATCTTTAATTAGATTACTGCTTATTAAGTTTATAATTTATATCTAGCTACTCGATGCGTCAGTTACCAGAGAAAACTATACCCACTTGTATAGTATATTTATACATATTTAATTTATATCAAATGCCAAAACTTAGATGATACCTTAGGATGACCCCTTTGTTGGAGGCTTCTTATTGTATGACACCATTTGGAGCCGCCTTTTGGATGACACCTTAGGATGCGCCATTAAACTAGTATTGCTTATTAACTTGTATTGAAAACTACATTTTCATTTTCATTAAACTAATATTTCTCATTAACTTATAATTTTCATGCTTACTTTGAGGTCAACTGCGGTGCGCAAGCACTTGAATTAATAAAGTTGTGCAGATAACAAATTTTGGAGCCTTTCTTTTGGATTAGAATTATTAGATGTGTTGTGTAGCCTTAATTAATATTACTGCTCATTATTTTTTCCACATTATATTATTTCATTTGGGGGTCAAGCTGGTCACTGACTATAGAGCATTTTCAAAATATTTTTCAGGTTTACTGCGGTCTATTTACGCTTTAATTAATAAAGTCGCGTAGATAAATAGTTGGCAAACAAGAATTGTTCACTATGTTAGAAAATTACCAGATCAAAATGAACATATCAACAAAATATATTTTATATATTATCATTGAACGTATCAAATTTTATAATTTATTTGAATGTGAGGGGGCCCTTGGTGAGTTACATTTTGAATATTATTTTTAATAATGATTAAGATATGAAAATATTCAAATTTTTGAATAAATTAAGTATTATATAGTTCAATATATAATTTAACTATATATTTTAAGGTGAAATCGGCAATTGTACACAGGATAGAGATCATAGAATGAATAATATCTTTATAATTTGAATTAAGTAAATACTTGGAAAGAGAATATCAATTTGTAAATTTTTAATGAAGTGGTAAAAAGCTGGAATGATGGGATGGTTTTCTTTTATCTTTCTATGAAATAAACAATGGAAGGGAAATTAATTAGGTGGAAAAATACAATTGTTGGTTTGTTAAAATTTTATATTAATAATTTGAATAGAAACATTTTTTTTGGCAAAGGATATAGAATGAAAAAACATTTTAAAATCAATTAGATTGTTGCGATGGACTGTAAAGCATTATGATGTTTTGGCGTCTCCCAACATCGTGATGAAGAAAAAGCTATTAATATTTTAAGAATTAAATACACCTACTTGTCTTTTATTTTGTTTTAATTATCGACCCGGCTAGTGTCCAATGCACCTTCCATCTGCTGTTATCCGCTGCACTATTTATTTATTTTTATTTTTATTTTTCAATTTCTCATCTCTCCCTTCTCCAATCCCTTTGATAAGTATATATTTTATAATTAAATAGGTGTATATTTTATAATAATTAGTTGGATTTATTAATATTATATACCTATTTAATTATCTTTTATATACTTTACTATCATTATAGGATAAAAAGATATTTTAATATAAAATCTACTTATTTTCTATTATATTTTGTAGGAAATATAAGCTGATTTGGAAAGAAGTAGAAAAAGGAATTAAGAGGATATGTAATCAGCCAAGCTCGGTAGTCCCACGCATGAAAAATAGAAACAAAATCAATTGTGTGATCGGTGGAGGAGATTACAAGATATAAGATATATTTTTAATAAGAAAAGGAGAACCAGTGACCCATCGCCTAAGTTATATTTAGGTTATATATATGAAGCAAATCGGAGGCAATGGGGAGGGAACGAAGAAGCAAAGGAGTAGCAACCGAGTGTTCCGGTTCTCTTCATCATCTCCATTAAGGACGAGAGGGGCTGTGGAGGCGATTTTAAAAGCTTTCTTTCCTCTCTCTAATTATTTGAACCGAATTCTTATATTTTTGTTATGGATTTTATTAGAGCTATGTGTGGCTAGTTGGTTTTGCAACCTAGAGAACCTATGAAGTTGTTTGGGTTTTAGATATTTTTCCCATGAATTAGTTTTGCTTAATTTTATTTCAGTTTATTTAATCTTATCTATTTTGTTATTGCTTATTGATTGGCTATCATTGAGCATGTTTTGGGGATTTAGGGTTGAAATTGGAAGAGGGAATCTTAAATTGACATTGTGATTCAATAATGTGGAATTATATTTTAATCTAATTTGCGTCTAGGATAGGCATATTCCTAGAAGCTCTACATAATCAAATTAGAGTGTGCCTGATCTAAACGCGTCTTATTTAGTTGTGTAAGGCATTACATAATTAATTAAGATAGGTATACAAATAGACCGAAAGGCATTTATAGACATTAATACTCTAGATTAGCTGATTAGGTTAAGTCAAAATTAATTTAGTGGGGATAAAATATAAGAAACAAACGAAGGATTAGTGACTCTAGGTTGCTCGTCGATTATTGTGATAGTTTGTTATTTTGATTTTCTTTTCCTTTGTCTTAATTAAATTCAATCTGGTTTGCTCAACTTAAATGAAATTGTGAAATTAATGCTTAACTGAAGTTTGTGATATTAAGTCCTCGTGGGAACGATACTTTTCTTATCACTTTATTACTTGATACGATCCGTATACTTGCGGAGTTATAGGCTATAAAGTTTTGCCCTATCAAGAATCATGAACAAGTGTATAACTCTTTGTGAACAAGTGAAATCTTCATATGAACAACACTTTAATTTCTAGTGATCGAAGCTTTGGCCGGTCAGTGCCGAAGCTTTAGCAAGGGATATTGTTGTCTTCTTACCTACAAAAGTTATTATTATTAGGCCCTTAGTCCTGCAGTGAAATTCCACAATGTTTTAGTCGTTGAGTGAAATAAATTTGGTTTTGTGGTCCTTTATTGAAACTCTCCCCAAAAAAAGGTAGGGGGAAGCCTTTGTAATTTTCTCCAATACATTTCAGGCCAAAAGTTAAAAAGAAAATTAGCGTATACTATTAGGTTGCATGTTTTGTTATTTTAGAACATAATTTAATAGGCATAACTTTTTTTTAAAAAAAAAAATAGCATGCAATATTGCACAGGTAGCTGGTTCGCTATATATTAATTTCAGAACATTAAAAAAGAAATATATTAGATTAGATTATGGGAGTGTGTGTAAAACGTGGCGACAAATTTTGATTTATTTAAATTTGGAGGTCTGTTTAAAGTTGACATGAGTGGAGTACATATATGAGACAAAGAAGACTGACTTTTCCAAGTCTTCGTTTATTGGACACTTCCTTCCAGATGCCACTCACCTTACTGCATAGACTTACCTCATTTATTACCTTTATTATCGTTGTTGAATTCTTCAGCACAGATCTCTTTTAAGTTTTAAAGCTAAAGCTATAGTTAGTCAGTAACAGCTTCTGTGATTAAATTAAAGGATCAAGAGGTATTTTTACTCAGAAAGTTTTCACCCAGGAACAAGATTGCCCCAGAATTTTTTTTTTTTTTTTTTTTTGGGGAGGGGGTTTGTCTTGGCTATAAGAAATGTTTTTCAGTTCCTAATTTAATCATGTGCATTGTAGTATTACTGTTTTATGAAAACTCTCTTATCATATATAATCAAATTTAAGAGATAAAATGAATTAGAATTTATATTTAGTATAAAACTAATCTCTCGGTCTGCCTCTCATTTTTAGGATGTGAATAATTTACCATTAGGGCAGTCTCAGCCTCATGTGGCGCCACTTTAGGTAGCCTTACTTTAATCTTTTGATGAACATTGTCCAATAAAATAGCAGCCTAAATAACATACATGTCAGCCAAAATAATCATGTCTTGTTCCTCTGGCGGCGAGATGCTCCTGCTCCTCCACTTGCCATTAAAGTTCACAAAAATCATAAAATGAAAATCTTCAAATCAGAAAGCTTTGGCCTCACCTCAAACACCATTAACACACCCTACGCCCTTACCATGACCTTCAACATTATAATTTTCTCTCTCATCTTCATTGATTTCCTCAATTCTTCTTCAGCTCAAGTCATTGGTCGTAATGATCTTTACCCTCAATGCTCCACCGACAACAATTTCACTGTCAATAGCACCTTCGACTCTAACCTCAAAACCCTCTTTTCTTCCCTAACTTCCAACACAACCGCCAACCTCGACTTCTACAACACCACCGTTGGCCGCGGTGGCGACACCATATACGGCATCTTCATGTGCCTGGGCGACGTCAACCAAGACGCCTGCCGCCAATGCGTCGGTAACTCAACGATACAGTTAGGCAACACATGCCGATTTTCGAAGGAGGCCGTAAACTGGCGGGACCGGTGCTTGGTTCGCTATTCCGACCTCAACTTCTTCTCCACCGTCGCCACAAGGCCTAGACTCCGCTGGTTTAACCCCAACAATGTCTCAAACCAGGCAGGGTTCATGAATGTATTGAGGACTATCATGAATACAACATCAGATGAGGCTGCCAAGCCTGGTTTGATGAAAAAGAAGTTTGGGATGAATGCGACGATGGTGGAGTTTCAAACTTTGTATGTTCTGGTTCAGTGCACGCCGGACCTTTCCACGGCGGATTGCAAAAGTTGTCTGAGGGGTGTAATTGGGGACTTTACATGGTGTTGTGATGGGAAGATAGGAGGAAGAGTGCTATATCCAAGTTGCCTCGCTCGTTATGAATTGTTTCAGTTCTTTAATTCTTCTACGCCTATTCGGCCAGTTCCATTGTCGCCTCCTCCGGTTCTATTTTCTCCTCCGAATCCTGGTAAGCCTAATTATATGCTTGTCTGATTTCTTTTTCTAAGTAATTAAATTAGAGTAAATCTGTTAATGAAAAGGATTCATTACATATGCTGATTTTGGCAGCAAACTAGGTATTTCAAAACATGAGGATTACAACTTGAAATCAAAGCAGGGGAACGATGAATCTCTTCAACCTTACCAATATGCACACAGATAGCATAATAATAGATGTAAATTTTGTAAATTTCGAAAACTATGATTATAAAATTGAGACTTTTAGGCTTTAATAGTAAAAAATGGTTGTAAAAATTTTAATCTTGGTTGCTGATAGGTATTCTTTTATTAGAGATAGTCCTGTTTGAGGCACGACTAGACACTACATGCATATCCCCTAATTTTATCGGACATTTAAAATTTGTGAAATTACATGTTTCAGTTGTATTTTTTTTTAATTAACTTTTAATCCCCTAAAAAGTTGACTATAATTTCTATTGTCTCCTACTTGTTGGACTGTATGGAAGGCCTTGTATATATATCAACCTCCGAATTGCAAAGAGAGTCACTTGCGGACTGAACCAAAACAATGATAATAATATTTTCTTAATTTTTGTTTTTTTTGTCCACCCCCCCCCCCCCCGGCCCCGGGGGGGGGGGGCGTGGGGACTGTGTGTTTGTACCTGAATATCTTGGCCTATCAAATTAATATAAAAGTGTTCAAAAAATTACTATAAAAATAATTATGAAAATTGAAGTGCAGAAGAAAATAATAGGAAACTAATAAAATACTAATAACAATATTTTTATTTTATTTTTTTTGCAAAAAGATATATAATCTCCATTTAATTATAATTTTTTTATGTGAACTACCTAGATAGATCAAAGGTCTTGTGCTCATGACCAATTGATAGTTTAGTTTAGGGTAAAGGAGCAAAAATATACATGTGCTTTACCCTCGGAGCGCCAAAGACCATATGCTTTTTTTCGGGAGTAAAAAAATACACATGTGGTTACATTTTAGGAACAAAAATCACACCACCGTTAAAATCTAACTTAACGGTGCATTTGCAACAAAAAATGCCATATTTACAACAACATTTAAACACCTGGATTTTGAACATAGAAATGTCATTTACAACAAGAAGTCAGTATTTACAACAAAATTTAAAATCTTGCCATATTTAAAAAGAAAATGCCATATTTACAACAACATTTAAACCCCTGGATTTTGAATATAGAAATGTCATTTACAACAGAAAAAAGCTAGATTTACAACAGGAAGTGCTATATTTACAACAAAATTTAAAATCTGGCCATTTACAACAGAAAAAAACCATATTTACAACAGACTAGATTTACAATAAGAAGTGCTGTATTTACAACAAATTTTTAACGGTGGTGTGACTTTTGCTCCTAAAATGTAACCACATGTGTATTTTTGCTCCCAAAAAAAGCATATGGTGCTGGGCGCTCCTGAGGATAAAGCACATGTGTATTTTTGCTCCTAAACCCTTTAGTTTATTATAGATTTTTTTTTTTTTTTGGGTATACGAAAGATGTGTTTGTAAATTGAGGACAAACACACATATATGGTGAAAGAAGGAAAAGAAATAATTTTAATTTTTGATGGAGGTACAAGCTAGAAGTTAAATAGTACTCCCTTCCTAAAGGAACACTTTTGTAGTTCAAATTAAACTACAAAAGTGTTCTTATAATTTAGTACTATTTAATTTTTTTTTTTTTCATAAAATAAAGCCCCTGAAACTTATTTAAGAAGTTTTAAATGTATTTTTATAAAAATAAGAAAGTTGAAGGGTAGAAATTAGAGAATAGCAAGATAAAATATTGAGAGAGGAAGTAAGGGAGTATTTATCATTCACTTGTGTGCACTAATGCTTTGTACATAGCCTCTATTAATAGGCTTCAAACATTGAAAACTAATCTAAAGAGTTACAAGTACATAAAGAACAGAGTTAAGCAACATAATGGTAGAATTGGAGGTTATAGAGAATAAATACTAATGACCCTTCTATTTAGGAGTTATAGGGTATAATGTCAATAATCATGAGAATAAATCCTATGAGTTTATAGAGTTATAAACATCCACATATCATATTATTCATCACATGTATTTCAACAATATCTTATTTTCATTAAACTAAATTTATAAAATTATTTTTTATTTTAAATATTTTAATATTTAAATTACTGAATACAACGACGACGAAGACGACAAGTATCAGAATGTCTTGAAACAAAATTTCATTTCAGTACTTTGGTCATTCAACATAACAACAACAACAAAGTCTTATCCTACTAGGTGGGATTGGCTATATGGATTACATGATATAATTGTGCTATACACTTTAGTCATTCAATTCATTTCCTTAAAAAAAAATTTAGGTCTCATATTATGACTACAGGGGTTCTGTAATGAAAATTTTCTGTATATAAAATGAGATCCTATGAATTTCTCAATATTTCCTTTTGTTTTTAACTTTTCCAAATAGTAGCATTCTTATTTCTTTTCAAAATCCACACGATTCTACATATGTGAAGATGAAACATGATCTTCCTTCATATGTGTGTGTATATTTATGTACATACACTTTGACATTTAATTTTTTTTTAAAGGTTTTGAATATGACGTTATTTTTTTACAATTATTAAGTTGTATCTTTTATTTAAATGTTTTCATTCGAGGCAGCTAATTACAAATATAGAATTATTTAGTTAATAGCCGTCTTTGTATAATTGTAAAGTTACATTTTTACCTTGGATATAGCTATCGTTATTTCATGCGTAAGGTATTAAAAAAAATATGTTGATAAAATAGGCATTAGAAAAATAATGGGAAATTTTGTGAGAATAATATTTTCTACGAGGATTTTTGTAGTGAATATTTTAAAAAAGACATAATAAAAAGCTTCTCAATAACAGAAATAATTTTGATTGAAGTTGATATAAATTATTAATAGCTTCTTAATATATGATGTTTTATGCAGTAAACAGGAAAGGCCGATTAAGGAGGACCATTGTGTTAGCTATGGTTTCTCCTGTTGGCGCTGTAATACTTTTATGTTTGGCCTACTTTTTATTGAACAATCAAATAAAGAAGATTCGCATGGCTTTGCTCATGAAAAGTTACTGTAAGTAATTTTCATTCTATCTTTTTACTCAAACAGTTTGGCCAGGTAGCTAGTTGGAAAAGTGGGGATACTTTCAGTATACTTTAATATTTTGGTTTATTTGTCTATAGTTGGAAGCGAAAGCAACACTTTAGAGCCTCTGCAATTCAGTTTGGCTACTATTGAAGCTGCAACAAATAAGTTTTCAAAGGAAACTAGCTTAGGTCATGGTGGATTTGGACATGTTTACAAGGTTAGAAATGCTGTATGTCAATGTAAATATCATGATATATATTATTCATTACATTGTTTTTCATATTTAATTTCACCAACTATGATTTCAGGGCATTCTTTCAAACGGTCAAGAAATAGCTGTAAAAAGACTTTCAAAAAGTTCTGGTCAAGGATAGAAGAATTTAAAAATGAGGTTTTATTAATAGCCAGGCTCCAAAGATCGAAATTTGGTGGCCTTGCTAGGATTTTGCATAGAAGAGCAAGAGAAAATTCTCATTTATGAATATGTTCCCAACAAAAGTCTTGATTATTTTTTATTTGGTTAGACTCTTCTAAACTCATTTTAACTCTTAATTGCAATTTTATATACATGAAATTAATTATTTAACTTTTGCTATCTCATAGATGTTAAAGTAAATTACTTATTTTCAATCATGTTTATTTAATTTGTCGGTTAACTCATTAATGATAGATTTATGTACAGGTTCGGAAAAAGGCAAAGTATTGAATTGGGAGGAGCGTTATAAAATTATAGGAGGAGTTGCTCGAGGAATTCTTTACCTTCATGACTACTCACGAGTTAAAATTATACATCGTGATCTCAAGCCTAGCAATATTTTGTTAGATGATAAAATGAATCCAAAAATTTCTGATTTTGGTATGGCTAAAATGGTTGGAATCAACGAAATTGAAGGCAGTACAAACAAAATTGTTGGGACATAGTAAGTTCTAAATTTTCCCCTTCGGACTCTTCACAACTATCATGATATGGTTGAATAAAGAAAAATAAGTTTGGTCTAAGATTACATATAAGCTTGCCTTTCGTTTCTTTCATTTGAAATGTCTAAGTGTTGTGTTTGCTTTTGTTCTATCGGAAAAAATATTTATGATTCATATTTTTCTTCTTTTTAGTGGCTATATGTCTCCAGAATATGCAATGTTTGGACAATATTCTGAAAAGTCAGATTTTTTAGCTTTGGAGTAATAGTATTGGAAATTATATGTGGAAAGAAGATTACAAGTCATCCTGATCAATCTCTTGGCCTCCTAAATTATGTAAGTTAATTATGCATGTAATTGTCTTGAATTGGAGAGATATTATTTTAATAATATTGTATAGGGTAACAAAAGGGTAGTGTTAAAATAATTAAGCTCCTAAATTGTTGCAGGCTTGGAATCAATGGAAGCAAGAAAAGATTTTAGAGATATTGGATTCAAATCTAAATAATGAATCTGAATCGTTTAATGAAGTGACCAAGTGTGTCCAAATTGGGTTGTTATGTGTTCAGAAGATCCACAAGCAAGGCCTTCTATGGCTACAGTTGTTTCATATCTCAGCAATGATTCAATTCAATTGCCATTTCCACAAGAGCCTGCATTCTTTCTGGAGGGCCAAATGGAGCTCAATACTGAAAGTAAAGAATCTATTAATGAAGTGTCTATAAGTGGCTTCTATCCTCGTTAGTACAAGGCTTTCAAAGAGTTCAGAGGAAGTTTTTTTTAATGTTATTGTACCAAAATGAGGAGATTCAACACACACACACACACATATATGGTAACCTTGATATTATTTTTCAATGCTATCTTTTCTTTTACCGTTATATTTAATTAAGATGACGGACGTTTGACATAATTACAACATCGCAGTTTCTCCAGCCACCGAACGAAGGAGATTTGCATTTTCTCATTGCAAACCAATTTAACCCTTGCTCCGTCTATTAAGGAAGCATGAGGAACATTGTTTTAATTTTGAACCATGTTGTATAAACTAATTAATCATAGAAGGGTTATAGTTAAAATAATTAGTTTGGCCTAATTGTTACAGGCTCGATGGAGGGGTGAAAAGCTGTTAGAGATAGCATTCAAGGATAAATAATGAATTCAGATCATATAATGAAGTGATTAAATGCATGCATCCACATCGGGTTGTTAAATATGTAGGGGTGTGTGTGTGTATTTGACAAATGGAGCTTACCAATTGATCTGGAAGTAAAGAATCATGCTCTAGTAATTAAGTATTGGTGAGTGAATTTTTTCCTTACTAAAACAAGGCTTTCATTTCTCCTTTTTTATTTTTATAAACACCATCTGTTTGGTATCTACAAGGTTGAAGTATTGCACACATACAATTATAGAGCCTCTTAATGGACGGCAGAAGAAAAGAGAGACCTAGAAAACAAATCCAAAACTGAAATAACCAAATTGTAAACCTTCAATTCCCAAGAAGTGAAAAACAAAAGCTGAAGTCTCCTACCATCTAGCGAGGAAATAATACACTCTCAGATATTTCATTGATGGAATATTGATTGTGGTTGCCAAGTTGAGCCTCCATTATTGCTCTATTGGTTGCTGCTTGTTCCATTTGACTATGCATGAAGAATGCTGGTTCTTGAGGAATTGGCAATTTCATTAAATCATTACTTAGATATTGAACAACTTTATTCATGGAAGGCCTAATTTGTGGATTTCCTTGAATACACAACAAGCCGATATGAATGCATTTCATTATTTCACTGTGTGATGCTTGTCATATTTGAATCCAATATCGCTATCAATTCTTCATCCCTCCAATGCTTCCAAGTCTATCATTGTGTCAAATCATTAATTTAAAATAAGGCCCTGCTACTAAGTTGATCGATAATATAATATTGTTAACATAAGTAGCTCCAATGGTTGGTTGATGCTTGTGATGATGATTATGGCAGGTTTAAGATGATCATTTGAGAATAATATCTAAATTTTTCTATATATACTCACTTCATTTAAGAGTCCACCATCATATTGAGATTCTCGAGATTGAATTTGAGAATTTATACTCTTTCCACTTATAATTTCTAAAACAATGACTTCAAAGCTGAATACATCTGATTTATCATAAAATAGTCCACACTAGTGCAAAAAAGGGCTTTAAGACCGCCTCATTTAGAGCGGATTATAGAGGATCCAGTCTAAAAAGTATGACCGGTGGCAGTTACGTAAATATAAGGAACTTTTTGAACCGCATTATAAAGGATCCGGTGTTAAAAGTATGACCGTGGCAATTTCGTAAATATATAGAATACTTTTAAGACCTAGGATAAAGGATCCATCTTAAAAGTATGATCGGTGGCAATTTCAGTAAATATATAAAACATTTTTAAGACTGGTTTATAAAGGATCCGGTCTTAAAAGTATACTTTTAAGATTGGTTGTTTCAAACAACGAGTCTTAAAAGTGTTTTTAAAAAAGTATGACTGGTGGCAATTTCGTAAATATATAGAACACTTTTAAGACCGGTTGTTCCAAAAAATAGGTCTTAAAAGTACACTTTTAAGATTGGTTGTTTCAAACAACCGGTCTTAAAAGTGTAAAAAAAAAAATGATCGGTGGAAATTTCGTAAAAATATAGAACACTTTTAAGATAGGTTGTTTCAAAAAATAGATCTTAAAAGTATACTTTTAAGACCGGTTGTTTCAAAAAAATAGGTCTTAAAAGTGTTTTAAAAAAAGTATGACGGTGGCAATTTCATAAATCTATAGAACACTTTTAAGACCGGTTGTTTCAAAAAATAGGTCTTAAAAGTATACTTTTAAGACCGGTTGTTTCAAAAAAATAGGTCTTAAAAGTGTTTTAAAAAAAAGTATGACCGGTAGTAGTTTCGTAAATATATAGAACACTTTTAAGACCGGTTGTTTCAAAAAATAGGTCTTAAAAGTATACTTTTAAGACCATTTTTTTAAAAAGACCGGTCTTAAAAGTGTTGACAAAAAAAAAGAAGAAGCTAAATTTGCTAAACCTGTTAAGTCCGAGAGTCTGCTTTGTCTTCTTGGTGATATAACTTTTACTTAGTTATAGATTCAACGAATGTCCCAAGAGCCTCACGAATCAAATCCTCAAAGAAGAATGCCATCCTCTTCCTCTAACCTACTCGCAATCTTCGTAAGTCATTCCAAGAACCACACAATCAAATCCTTAGCAACGTTGGCGGTGAAATGCTTCGAGGGTTTTGCGATGACGTCGACTCCAATCCTCAACAACAGCGAAAGCGTACTACTTTGATGATTCTGGATGACGGCGGCTCCTTCCTCTTCGATCTATGACTCCTCCCACGCCTCCTTCACACAGATCCAACTTAAAATCAAACCCAGATCTCTTCTTGCGTAAGTCCGTTTATTCCTACCTTGATTGCTCCGTCGAGATCTGGACTTCGATTTTGGTTGCTTGAATTTTGCTAGCATCGACAAGAGGATTTTGCTCAGATTTAGTTGCTTTAAGCTTGTGATTTTTTTGTAGATCTGGATTTCAATTTCACCTCTGATTTTATATTGATTTAAATTTGATTTCCATAGTGAATGATTTTTGTTTCTTGTTATTTTTTCTTATTTCGGACTTTGTAATAATCTTTTTTGTTTTTCTTGTTGTTGCTTCCAATCTTCTCTTGGTTCTTTGTCGCTGATGACGTAGGGACATTCAAAATGTTGCCAGATCTGGTGATTTGGGACCGATTGTTTCATTTGGGTTTTTTTTATTTATTCTGAAACACTTTTAAGACCGGACATTTGGGACCATATTTTTAATACCGCCTGGAACGAGACCGGTTTCAGATCCGGTCTTACGAGGTGTTTTTTGTCCGGTCTTAAAAGGCTTTTTTGTACTAGTGCCAAATTTAAAGTATTCTGGAGACATGTAACCCCTGCAACATATATATAAAGTCACAGGTAAGTATATCAATGTATGTAGGAATGTTAGCACCAAATAAGTAAGCAAAACCTTGAACCACTATTTAAATTCAATAGCAAGCATGCGCACACATACATATAGAGAAACAGAGATATAGGAGGGGGAGAGAGGAAAAAAAACTTACACCATTCCAACAATTCTATTTGTGCTTCCTCTAGTTTCATTAATACCAACCATTCTTGCCATGCCAAAATCAGAAATTTTTGGATTCATCTCATCATCTAACAAAATATTGCTTGGTTTGAGATCTCGATGTATTACTTTAAGGCGTGAATATTCATGAAGATAATGAATTCCTCGAGCAATTCCTTCTATAATCTTATAACGCTCTCGGCCAATTTAACACTCTTAGCTTTTGTGAACCTATGCATAATTAATTTGTGAGTATGTGATGTGTTGCAAATATTTATGTCTAAAAGTAAAATTTACACTCTACCAACAAAAATCATATTTACCTCAGAGTAATAAATAAGGGATAGTACATGAATTTAAAAATTAAATATGATAAGATGAGTTTTGTTAGAAGGGGACAAACCAAATAAAGAATAATTGAGGCTCTTGTTGGGAACATATTCATAAACAAGTATTTTCTCTTGATCTTTCAAGCAAAATCCTAATAATGCAAACAAGTTTCTATGTTGAAGTTTGGCAATGAGGATAACCTCATTCTTGAATTCTGATAAGCCCTGACTAGAATTTTCTGACAATCTCTTTACAGCAATTTTGCTACCATTGGGAAGAATACCCTAAAATCACAAATAGTTAATTAGATAGGGAAATGCAAGCAACGATATGTATACACAAACGCACACACATTGATTTTATCGCATAAAGAAGTTACCATGTAGACTTCTCCAAATCCACCTTTGCCTATTCTATTTTCAATCGAGAACTTATCTGTTGCAGCTTCAATTGTTGCGAAACTGAACTGCAATGACTCTAATGTGGCTCCTTCACTTCCAACTATATATAAACATATGTACATTTTATTGTAAATACACTACAATATAGTTTTTCTAACAGTTGTCTGGATTTTTTTCAACCAAAAAAATAGCACACATACAATTTTTCTTCAGAATGTTCTTATAACTCTTGCTCTTTTTCCTCAGCCAGTAGTAGTAGCCGAAACAAAATAGCATGATTGGGACAACAGTAACGGACACCGCTATCATAATTGTTCGTGGGCGGTCATTATGTTTTCCTACGTAAATTCATTAATATGAGTGAGTATTTTCATGCCATAGACAAGAATCTATCGGGTGAAGATTTGTAAGCACAGAATTGAGAGTGAATTAAGAATATCAATTTATATCCGGTGAACTGTCTCTGTATAAGCAAAATTTCGTGTATAAATTTTTGAAACAGTGAATAATACATTTAAATCTTCACTATTTTATATTATAATATATTAAAAAGTCACTCATTTTATATAATACCATGAATTAAAAACAAAACACTCAAGGAATAAGAAATTTAAGGGCAATAGAGAGCATATTTGAGGCACATAACCCAGTAAATAGCCAGATCATCAACTCGTGCATATAGAAAGGGAAAGGAGAAAAGAATTAGTGACATACCTTGAGAGAAATAATCACTCGGCTGCTGGTTGCCCTTATAATAAAATCGGTCTCCTTCGGATCTCAAATTGCAGAAGGGATTAACAATTCCTCCACTGGTTCCGGTAGGGTAGCTTGGAATAAGGTTGATCAACCCATATAGACACTTGCTACAAAATTGTGGGGACAGATCCGGCGTGCACTGTAGAAGAGTGTACAGAGATCCACCACTAGTCAAGTTTGCTTCTTTTGTTGCAAATCTCTTGGTAGATGTCTCTGCCTCCACCACCGCATTATTCAGCGTCTGGTTTAATTCTATATATTCGCTTTCCGAGACACCTTTCTGACTTGTGTCGCTTCTTTTTCCGCATCGGCCTCCGCCTCCACCACCGCTTAATAACGTTAGTCCTCCGCGGTCACAGTCGCCATCGGTTCTACGGCTTCCGGTGTCATGCAAAAAGCTGTTAACAGTAGGTAGTTGATGGAGGGTGGAGAAGAAATAACGGTCGGAGTAGCTAACCGAGCACTGGTCGTACCAGATGATGGCCTCTCTGTTGTTGGCACACTCTGAGGCTATTCGACTTGTGGCGTCCTCAACGCAATTTTGCCACACCCTCATGGGGACGTCGCCTCGGCACATGTACTCGCCATATACGGTGTCGTTCATGTTTGGGGTGCCGACGACAGTGTCGTTGTAGAACTTTGCCGTAGTATCAATGGCGGTGGCCTTGGAATACAAGGACATTAAAAGAGTGTTGAGGTTGTACTGGTTAGGCGCTATCGGAAGTGAAGTTGTTATTAATGGTGCAGTTGTGGTCAAAGTAAGCAGGGATGTCTACTTCAGAAGAAGCGACATTGAAGGAGGTGAGAAGCACAAAATAGGATACCAGCAGTTTCAGAAATGGCATATCCATAACCAATGTTTTTGCACTGGTTCTAGTGAATTGGCTGTCACACGGACTCTGTTTTAGAATGATGGAGGCATTATTAGGGGGCCCATCATAACCCAACTTTCCAAAAGAGGTTGCGTTCTAACTATGGAAAAATCTCAGCCATGGGAAGACTTATGACATTTACCATTGACCAGATAATAATAATGATATTTTCCATGAATCTCTGTTGGTTGGAAATAAGACAACCCCCGTGTTTGGATTATCTTGTAAAAAATAATTTTGACATAAAAAAATAAAAAGAATGATTTTAAAGAATACATTTTGGAAAATAGCTCCTAAAAATACAGAAAAAAATAGCTTCTGAAAAATTTTAGTTTTCAACTAGAAACCATGGTTTTCTTACCAAATTATGATTTTGAGAGTTTGATCAGTTTTTGAATAGTTTAAGGCTACTTCACTTGTAAAACTATAGTTTGAGCCAAAACTCTCAAACACACAATTATGATTATAAAAAAGAGGAATAACATGATTCATAATCAAATGCCACCCCACCCCTTTCTTTGTCTTTTCTCCTTTTTTTGCTTTTTATTTCTTTCGTGTTCCCTCCCTCCCTGGCTACTTTTTCTTTTTCTTTTGTCTCTCCTCCTTTGTTCCTCCTTATCTTCCCCATCCTTCTCTTTAGCTTTTTCTGTTGCTTCTTTCCTTCCCTTCTTCTCTCTCCCTTTCACACATACTTTTTGGTCAAAGATGCTTGTATTAATACTTCAACGCAACATAACAAGTACATGAGCAGAAACACACGACAGAATACATCCAGAAACAGAAAGAGAACATAACTAAACAAAGGAACAAAACAAGGTCCATAAAGAAGTTGCAAAAAGAACAAAAAGGTCATCATCCATGAAAGAAATGGAGGGAAGGAGAATCCTCAGCCAAAACAAAAGCCTCCTGAGTATCTACAGTTAGAAGTGATATCCTTTTCACACATACTTGAGCAACGTGAACTAGCAAACATCTTGATTTACAGTCATATACATACATACAGATATATATTTTTCATTCTGTTAGGACCAACGCTTATTAGCCCCTCCTTCATTCTCTATTTCTGTATGGATCCCTCATATATGAAAATATCAAACATATGGCCACCTGATTTTAAAAAATAAAAATAAAAAAGGAGGTGGGGTTTGGGGGTGGGGCCCACCAGCGTGCACTTTACTCCGGCCCTCCCCATCCTCCCATCTCCCCAAAGGCCATTTCCCTAGTGGAATGTGAAGCACGAGAAGGCAATAGAGAAAAAACAAATGACTACATATAAATGAGTTTGGGGGGTGGGCTGTAGTTTTTTATGAGCCTGAGTGAAACTATAATGATGTGGTAAAAAATGTATAGAAACCTGATTAAAATAAGTTAAACTTATAAGAAACTTGTAAAAAGAGAGGGAAAAAAAAAACAAATGGCTACATATAAATGAGTTTGCATTATCTGCTTAGTTTATCCATGACTATGAGTTTATCACACAAAATAACGTCGTTTTGGTTGAAAAAAGAAGCAAAACGACGTCTTTTTTTAGGATTGGCTCCTAAACTCGGATATAGTGAGCCTGTAATGCGGGCCCCATATAAACTTATCAGAAATCATGTCAAACTATAGGAATTTTCATTTTTATTTCTTTTGTTTATTTTGGAGTTAAGGGGAAGACTTATGCATGGCGTGGAGGCCCATCTTTTAATGATTTTCTAACCTAGTAGTTTCTCTTTTTTGCTTTCCTTGTCAAAGTTGATGACAGCATATTAGGTGAGATTACAAAAATATCTTAATAACCGTAGATGGCCCCGGTGATTGCCACGTCAATGCATTAACCTTTTTTTTTAAAAAAAAAATATTAAAGAAGAGGCTAGAAGCCAATACAGGAAAAGGAATTACACAGAGAAGGGAATGACTCCCATACAGTCGAAACAGGACATTCACTGAAAATACAAGATTTGGAAAGACCCCATTTAGCCAAAGCATCAGCTAGCCTATTAAGATCTCTAGGAATAGAACAAATGGAGACCTGCCAATCTCTTGCCACCAAATCTTTAATCCTCATAACCAATAAACTGGCAGCGCTGAAGCTTACATCAGATAAACAAGAAACGAGCTCAGCAGTGTCTAATTCAACAATGATTCTCTTAAAACCGAGATCCCAAGCAAGCAATAAGCTTTCATACAGTGCCCACTCCTCAGCAGATCTGGCTGAGCACACTTCAACGCTCTTCGAGAACCTAGCAATCCAAACACCCCTACAATCCCTTACCGCCAACTCCAGCTTTAGATGTGCTTAAAGTCATTGCCCCATCCACATTTAACTTAACCCAACCTTCAGCAGGTTTTTGCCAAACACAGTGGCCACTAAGCACTTGTCGGGTATTAGGCAAACCGTCCAAAAAGACCTCATAATTGGTAAATTTTTCCAAACATGTAAAATGACAGATTCAAGCTTAAAAGGTTTAAAGAACTCTGACTCAAAGATCAAAGCATTTCTCCAACCCCATAGCTTCCAAATAGCGACTCCAAAAATCAGAGGCCAGCAAGACCCCATATCCAAGGCAAATTTACCAACTAAGTTCAAAGCCATCCAGTTTTACAGATTAGCAGAAAAAAATTGAGAGACAAACCTTGAAGGAACAAGTGACAGCCACATGCGTTTTGCATAACAGCAATCCCTCAGAACATGGATGATATCCTCCATATGGCCATTACAGTAGCCACACTTAGCACTAGAGAAGGACCAAGGACCACGTACTTCTCCAGCCATTTGTAGGAAGTTTGTTAAGCACAACCAACCATATAAACACTTTAATGCGTTCTGCACCTTGCCACTTCAAACCTGCTTGAACAGACTACATTTCAGGTTGACTGGGTTTTTTTTTTTCAATTAGAAAATAAGCGCTTCTAATTGAGAATAACCCATTACTAGCCGCCCCCTACAACATTACATCAAAGCCGGCGTGAGAGGAAGGGGTTAAGATGGGCCGCCAAACACAAGAGAATAGACTATTGCACCACACTAGCAAGCCTATTCAGATCCAAAAAGCCATCCACTACCCATTCCACCACAGTGGAGCAAACCTCCTCCTCAGACAATTCATGAATATAGAAGTCTTTAATCCTCCCCTCAAAGAGTCATCTGTCAGTAAAAAAAGAACCATCCTCCCATTTCTAACCTGCCATTTAGTACCTAATTCAACAATATCTCTCTGAGAAGTGATAAAGCGCCAGACCTTTGAATCCCCCGGCCTACACTCCAGCAAAGAGGAGTCATCACGCAACATATACCTTCCCTGAAGAACCTTGGCCCACAAACTATTAGCTCCCATTAATAATCTCCATGCTAGTTTGGTGCCACAAGCTCTATTAAACGATTGTAATATTCTAAAACCCAAACCTCCAAAATCCTTGGGGCGCGTTATGTGATCCCAACCCACCGGATAACAATGGTTTTGAGAGTTATCATGACCCCATATGAAATTACATTGAAGCCTTTCAACTTCAAGACACACGGACCTCGGGATTCTAGCCATTTGCATAGGGTACAATAGTATAGAACTCAAAACATACTTCGCAAGAGTGATACGACCAGCCATTGATAAAGACTTAGCCTTCCAAGCTGAGAGCTTGGAATGGACCCTATCAATAACATAATTAAAAGTCTCAATACTCCTCTTACGTCTAGAGAGCGGAAAACCAAGATATCTTCCAATTTCGCATGAAATGTGCATTTGAGTCAAATTCCTTATCTGAACAGATACTTTGGGAGAAAAGAAAAGTGAGGATTTGGATCTATTAACCTTTCCCCCGAGGCAGAACTAAATTTGTCTAAGCAAAGCATCATACACTCCGCTTGAGCCACAGAGGCAACCCTAAAAAGGAGTAAGTCATCCGCAAACATCAGATGGAAAATCTTAGGTCCAGATCTAGAAGTGGCAATTGCCTTCCAATTTCCCCTATAATTTCATCACAAATAAGGTGGGATAACCTATCCATACATAGGACAAACAACAAAGGGGACATAGGATCCCCCTGACGAAGGCCCCTTCTAGGAGAGAAAAACATAGTCTCAGCACCATTCCAGAGGACATTATATGAGACAGACAAAACACAGTTCAAAATCAACTTAATAAACGAGTCCTCAAAGCCGACATCAATGAGCACTTGCTTAAGGAAATCCTACCTTATCCTATCATAGGCCTTCTCAACGTCGATTTCCATAGCCATTAACCCTTTTCTCGCTTCTATTCTTACTCATAATATGAAGCAATTCCTAACCGACAACAAGGTTATCCTGTATCAACCTCCCTTTGATAAAACTAGCTTGGAAAGGGGAGACAATATCATTCATAACCCCTTTAAGTCTCTGTGTAATTAATTTAGTAACGCACTTGTAATGCATAATACACAAAGAAATTGGCCTAAAATGGGAGACCAAATCTGGGGTGTCCTTTTTGGGGATAAGGGAAATAAGGGTCTTATTAGCCTCAACCAAAGGGACAGAACCCTGGAAGATACCTTTCACGAAGGAGCATAGAGAGGGGCCGACCTTAGACCAATTTTTATTTTTATTTGTAAAAAATAGGAGGAAAACTATCCAGCCCAGGGGCTTTAAAATTGCCCAGTGAAAAAACAACATTTCTTATTTCCTCGTCTCCAGGGACCTTGTCAAGACCCCTCAGAGAGGTAGCCTCCAGAGAAGGAAAAATTGAAGTGGTATTTAAGCAAGCAGGCGAATCACAATCATTAGTGTAGAGGGCTTTAAAATAACTTACCACCAAGTTTCTTAGCTCCTCCTCATCAGTTGTCCAGCAACCCTCCCCATTCCCGAGGGCTACAAATTTATTCCTCCCGCCTCATTTTAGTCTTCAGTGATAAAACCGGTATTACGGTCTCCTTCGCAACCCATTTAGATCTGGATTTCGGAGCCATTTAATCTCCTTAAGTTTCATGAGTCTTTCCAATTTCTCCTGGAGTTCTACCTCCAAATCACACAAAAACTTATAAAAAGGATAGGCAGAAGAGTTTTGAATTCCATTCAACCGAGCCAGAGTTATGTGCTTTTGTTTCTCAGCATGTCTGAAAACATTCTTATTCTAGGGCCTAATAGCCTCCTGGAACTTTGGCAGAGACACTTCAAGGCTCTCTTCAGCCACCCAGTGCTCATCAAGAAAGTCCTCAAATTGGGGGTATGAGAACCACATAGCCTCAAAGCGAAAAGGCCGAACCCCCAAACCTCCACTATCATCTCTCCCTAAGCACATCAAAAGAGGATTATGATCAGAGAAATTAGTTCGGGCAAGTAGCTGTATTTGAGCATCAACAAAGTCCAAGAGCAAGCGAGTATTGGCTAAGGCTCTGTCCAATTGTTGAAATAGATGGGGGCAATTAGCTAATTTGGGGCCACGCCATGTGAAGCAGGGACTAGATGAACCTATATCAGTGAGCATACATTCCTGGATCCGATCTTAGAAAGCCCTCAGCCTAGAGGCATAAACAGCGGCGCCACCAGTTCTTTCGGACAACAATGCGACCTCGTTAAAGTCGCCAACAATGGCCCAAGGCGCAGACAACTGGGAAGTAAGCAGTTTAAGATCTTCCCAAAGCTGTCTCTTAAGAGAGGCCGACGGCACTAAGTAAATCAGAGTGAGGAAAAATTCCGGCATACCGACGATCGTGCATCTGAGGTGAAAGAATTGACAGTTCCGTAGTAAGACTTCAACATCAATCTTGTCGGATCTCCAGGCAGCAACCAGTCCTCCCGATCTCCCAACACTGGGAATAACCTCGAGATTGTCAAAACCGAGGGATGAGAGGCATCTAAACAGACATAGACACGTTCCATTTGTCTCTGCAAGAATAAGGAGATCCGAAGTAGCACCCTTCCAAACAAGACGCAGTTGTCCGACAAGAAGGGTATTAATCGCACCCTTATAGTTCCAATAAAAAATCTTTGTCATGACAAAAAAAAAGCAATAAGAGTCAAACAAAAATATGGGCTAAGGGCCTAGAAAGGAAACGGCCCAAACAGGAGTTGACTTGTTGAATAAAGTCCATTAATATTAGATATTGGGTGTCTCAGGAACCAAGGAAACTGTAGCATCCTCAAACACTCCATCCCCCAGCATATCGTCATCTGGATCTGCAACACCTAGCCCATTCCAAAACTTCCCAGATAAACCCGCCAAACGGTCCTGATCCTCTAGGTCAATTGAAATCAGGTTTAAATCCTCATCACCTTTTGACTCAAGATGACAAGTCTCCATCAACTCTTCCTTGCAGTTATCCCCAGATGGAGGGACCACCGGATCACACTCAGGTATTTTCAATTCAACATATATAAGCCTTAAAACATCCCCCTTTTTTGTCTCCTTCTGAACTACGTCCCTTGATCTCTTCTCTTTCCTCTGTTCTTGCCAGCTAAACGTCTTCACATTGTCATTCTCAGTCAACTTATTCCCCTTACCCAGCCTTTTTTTTTGTTCCAGCTTTTTTCACTTTAGGGCCACTCACAATTAATGCACTTTGTAATACCTCCTTTTCCTCTGCATTGTTCAGCATGATAGGAGAAGAAGACGCTCGGATTGTCACCTTCACCCGTCACTATTGGCGGATCTACATACAAGGTTGGGGGGCACTTGCCCCTGCTTGAATTGAGGAATTGGTTTTTTTTTTGGTTAAAAAAATTAATATATGTTTAAATGATTGCCTACCCTTAAATTAAATGTCCATCCTTAATACATTAAGACTGCACTTCGTAATCGGATGGGGATGAATGGTTGAATGATTGTTTAGTGCTTTATATTGAAAAAGATGTATTTGGTAGCATTGGTAATAAGATAATTATGATGGACTTCCAAAAAAAAAAAATAACGCCTAGAAAGATGACATTATAATTATTTTTATTGTAATATACTTTTGTTATTAAAATATATGTATTTAAACTTATTGAGTGCCCACCGTTCATTGTAATTTATGTAGCTGCATTTCTAACTGCACTTAGCCTTACTTTTCTAAAGGACAAGTTTGTAAAATAATTGTCTCTCTTATTACATCATCAGTATTCACTTGATTTCATGAATATTTTTTTGATATTCTTTTCTTTTCTTGTTTATATTCTTGTTAGCATTTAAAACTTTCCTTGAAAAAATTTTCGGGGGCAGCCCAAATCCCTCGCACTTTGGTGCCCCCTTGGCCAATTTTCGGAGCGCACCGCACCGGCTAGAACATTGAACCTTGAGCCACCGTCGGTTTGCCGGAGGTTACCATCCGTTTTCCCTTTTATCAATTTCTTCTGTCGTTTAGGTTTCTGGACTACTTTCCAGACATCCCCATTGTTTGAAAGAGGTGCTAGTTTAGAGCCTTCCACATTCGCCATAACGTTAGCATCGAGCTCGGCTTATCTATATCACAGGCTGCTTGCTCCCCTGTTTTTGCAAACACCATGCCCAGCTTTACACTTTTCCTTCTTATGCTCGTACATGCCACAGTTTGTGCACAACAAATGAAAGCCCTCATACTCCAGGTAGTACTCCTGCCCATCCATAAAGAAGCCAAACATTAATTGTTTCCCAAGGTCAACTAGAACACATATCCTAGCATAATGACCCCTAAGCTATCCAGAAGTATTGATATCGATTTTAATGGTTTCCCCAATACGATCACCTATCCAGGTAAGAGCTTCCTTATCATAATATTCAAGGTGTCACGCCCCGAAAACCCAAGGGGTGACTGGCACGAAATATGAGAAGACTCACATTCCTTAAACCTTAAACTTATAAACATGCGATTCAAAATACATGGATCCTACCTATAAATTACATGGAGCTTCTATCTCTAAATAATAATACAAAAGTCTGGGGTTATGATACATCAACTAGCAATACTAAAAAATGGATCAGTGAACTCTAAATCCTTAAGGAAGCTCTTCACCGCTTAGCGGGAGGTTCAAGGTTGGCAATCTCGTCTGAACCAAAGCAAATTTTCCAATGAATAACGTCGCATTCTTATAATTTAATAAAATACAAAGCAAAATAATTTAAACATCTTTATCTTTTGACAAAAACAATGTAGCAATAAATTTCACTTTATAGACCATACGATCATGAATAAAATAGAACTCTATATAAATATCGTTATTCAAATTAATTTCATGTACAAAATATAAACCTTTGAATTAATATAATTAATTTAAAAATTCATTATCAAACCTCATCTTTTCATAGAACTTCTTACGAACGAGATAACAAGTGTGGCCACACGGTCCACGAGGGTAACTAACCAAGCATGACTCAAGACCATGAAACAACCATGGGCACACGGTCCATGAGGGTAACTAACCAAGCATGGCTTGAAGCCATGAAACAAGTATGGACACAGTCCATGAAACAGCGTGAGAACGAATCCCATGAATATCAAGCGAGCTCGAGGTTAACCATGGTGCACCAAGGACTAACAAGCTCTTTGTTAGTAACCGATTACGTGTTCAGTCCTTTCCAAAAACATTTTCAAGCATGCTTGTGGTCAATTTAGCAAAGTAATAAAAATTGTTCTTTCAAGATAATAACTTTATCTCATACTTCATAATCAAATCCCCGGCATGAAGTTTAACAAACAATGTTTCAAAAATTTCCTTCAAGCTCAATCTGTCGATAAAGTCCTTTTTAAAGCATCAAGAACTTGTGTAAAAACATTCCATTTCAAATAATAAATTCAAACTTATAAGCTTTCCAAAATCCAAGATCATTTCAATATAAAATTTATGAAAAATATATGAAAAGTCTTCCTTTCCATTCAAGTGTGTAATCATAAATTATACTTTCAAACAATTGGAAGAAAATATGTAATAACAAATAAAATCACCATTCTTTACTCATGTATTATCAACAAATATTCCTTCACAAAATCATAATTTTAAATTTGAAAATTAACATAAAAGTTCAACAATAAAAATATCATTTATAAAAATTAGGGACGTTATTCACTCACCTGGTGTGCTCTTAACTATACAACTTACTCTTGTATCCCCTTCCAATTCATTCACTCCTTATTTCCTAATGATCAAAATACATCCATTGTTACTCAAACAAGCAAGCTCACTAGCTACATGCAAATTCATACATCCTCAATACAAGCTTTAATCGTTGCTTCCAATCGGCACATATCACACTCACATTTCACATACTTTATCATTTAAGCTCTCTTTCACTTTTATTAAGTATATAAATCAGATTTTAGCCTTTAAATGGTTCAGACAACAGCATACAGGAATCATATTTTACAAAGAACCTCAACTCTTTATTTATCGAACAGAGCTTAGGGTTCGGTCAGCCCTCTTTCTTCATCAGCACCAACATGCAGTCCATAAAACAAGTACATTAACCTCTATTCACTCCCTTCTAACACTTCATTGTTTATACAATCGGTCCCTTGCTTTTCCCCCTTTTTAACCAGAATTTTCAGACTTTGATCTCTCATTCAAGGTGCCGCAAATGAAAGAGAGAGTTGGAATAGTGTCCTAGGTACTTACCTTGGTCCAAAGATGGCTTTGCATGTAATGATTCATCTCTTCTTCTTCCTCTTTCTCTTCTCCGTCTCACCTCTTGGTCTCTCTCCCTCTCTCAAGTTCACACCTCTGTTTTTTTTTTTTTTTTTTTTTTTTTTTTTTTTTTTTTTTTTTTGAGCAGAACCGAAATGAGGAAAAGGGAATATGGGGGAATATGTGTGTTGACCGAAGGGATTAATTGTAGAAATAAGGGAGTTGCATGTGGGTGAGGTGAGGTGTCTCATATACAAGAGGGAGGGGTGTGAGGTGGCGTTATTCACAGATGTCTTGCTCTTACTCTGCGTTTGTGACTTGTTGAGCTGCTATAAATAAAGTGAGCGAAAAGCCTGAATGAATATAATCAATATGGGCCAAATGAAGAATAACATCCTCCAAGGAGTATGGATTGTTTTATTGTCTTTGTCCCAAATGGCTTTTACTATTGGGCCGTGGGGAATATGAATGTGAAATGAATAATCATGGAGAATATACTTTGCTGTCTGCATGCTTTTGTCCAAATTGGTTCTGCATGAATTGAAGCACGTGACTTGCATGCATTATTCAATCCCATAATACTTCTTAATTCCAAGATTCTCCTTTTCTTTCTAATGTTGGGCCATTAGACTTCAACAACTCTCTTCTCTACAATTCTGATTTGGCATACCCTTGGCTCATCAAATTGGGTTTTGACTTTGCCCAATTTCATTTGCATGCTTGGGATAGTAAAATTACAATTTTAACCCTTCTTACTTTGGGTACTAGATAAATTCCCGAAATAAATCCTTAATCCCATATAACGATTTTTTTTTTCCTTTCTCAATTAACTCCTTTAGGCCATAAATTATAGATTATAAAATTCCTGGGTCAAACTATCCTCTAGCTATTTTTCCTTGAATTTTCGAGAAAGTAGGTCCTAAATTCCAAATAATAGTTTTAAAGCTATTTAGGCCAATTTTCCATAATTAATCCCTTCATAAAATATTTAAAGATCCAAAATAATATTTAATAACAATCCTAAGATTTTCCTCATAATAACCTTAAGGCTTTTGAACTTCTTATAGCTTAGCAGCCTTCTTATCTCAGTCATATTCCTAAACTCTTTATCCCAAAATTTGGGATGTTACACAAGGAAAACATTTGGCACACGAACCCAAACCGCAACCTTATCAATGGCAGTTCTACCTGGGTGAAACTGAGGTTCCCATGGCCTAACTATTAAATAATGATCAAATATCATCCAAGGCCCCCCTGTCAAAGCATTATAGTAATCATCCTTGTTAGTGAGTTTAACAACATAGAAACCATTACCAATATTGATAAGGCTTATAACACCTTTCTTAGCCCAAAGGGATTGTAGGTTAGAAAGTAACAGTTTGTAGCCTATATTCCTCCCCAAGAGTTTGACTATAACAGCCTTATTTCATGCCTTATACAATCTCTTCTTCATTTTCTCGGAGAAGGAGAAGGTATGAAAGTTTCGGGTAGGATCCTCCTGAATCACGCAAAGAAGGCTACTGTCCTCTTTGTCTGAGAGTTGGGACTCCTTTTTAGACATCGAATCATCTTCCAAGTCTTCTACCTGGGCAGCCCGATCATGAAGGTTCTCATTACTGTTAATACCTTGCTACTTTTCTGCAAAAAATTGTACGACGATACTTTTAATTGTTTTAAAAAACCAATTTTAAAAGTCTTACTTGTAAGATATCAAATTCTTAAAAACCATTCTAAAAAGTCTTTTCTAAGACTAGTTGCTCAACTGGTCTAAAAAATAACAGACTATTAAGACCAGTTATATTAAGACCGGATTCAAAACTGGTCTTAAAAGCGTTTTTTACCTGATCTAAAAACCAATTTTTGCACTAGTGATGGTTAACCTTGAGCTCGCTTGATTTTTGTGGGCACAATACTCACACTTGAAATTCGTGGGATTTGTTCCTGCGCCTTTTTTTGTGTGGGTCTTGTACCTGTGTTTGTTTCGTGGCTTCGGGGTGTGCTTTCTTGGTTACTTACCCTCGTTGCCTGTGTATCCACGCTTGTGTTTGTGGCCTTGCGCTGAGGTTAGTTAGTTACCCTCATGGACTATGTGTCTATGCTTGTTATTTCGTTTTGTTAAAGTCCTACAAAAAGATGAGAATTCAAAATTTTTATTTCGAATGAATTTTGTTTAACAAGTTGTTTATTTACGTACTTAAACGTAATTGAGTAATGATCATTTATAAAATTTCACATGTTTACGGTGGCATATTAGTATTCAAAGTAAAATTTGTCTAAAGTATTATTTGTTACTTTAGTTTTTTTCCCATTAAATTCTTTATATGGGACATTATTCGCTAGAGAATATTTTTGGCCTCAAATAGTGCAGCTGGCTATATATGTTCCTCTTATTGATCAATGAGGAACTATAATATTGTTTGAAGTTTAAGCATCATGTTGATAATTCCCGATTAATCTAAAACCTAAACTTATGAACTTACTATTGTGAATTAGGTGCTCCACGTATGCTATGGATAGGATCCTCGCCTTTTTTACATGTGTATTTCTTGGTAAGGAGCGAGCTCTTCTTGACTATATCAGGTTATTGTAGATTTTTTTTTGAGGTCCTACTCTCAAGGGAGATTCTACAGAAATTTCTATAGGAAGTCTATAATTTTTGTGATATGAAATACAATCATAGTTATATTATGTGTTGCAAATACATGGTATATATATAAAGTATGGAAAAGTTTATATATTTACGGGGTTAGGGATGTGGGTTTTCTCAAATTCTGTGCCTGTCACATACCAATTTTTGGGTCGTGATAGATTGTTACTTAATTGGACTAATGTAAGTGCAAGCCTAATGAGACTATGTAAGGCCGGTAGGTATATGTCTATCCTATAAGCAAATTAAGTTCAAAAAACCTAATCCTATATGATTCAAAATTGAAAGTCTATTAAATTCCTTATGTCTAGGTTCCTTTAAAATACCAAAATAATCCCAATAAGTTGTCTTTCGTTTTAGGATAATTGAGCATACAATTAAATTAACAAAAATAATATCAAAGCAATTAACTTTAAAAATTGTCATTCACTAACTCAATCAAACTAAATAATCTAAAATGAGGTTTAGCGATAAAAACTAAACATTCTTATGACCAAAATACTCGTCAACCAAAGACAAAATAAAAAGACAAAGAAAAGAAGCGAACAAATAAGAAACAAAAACTCAATATCAAATTTTCATTGGCAATATTCAGCTTCTTACGCATTTCCAAACTTTACTCTCCCTCCATTAAAGCTCTTGCTTGCCATCACTAACTAGGAAAATAGAACACACCACTGTATTGTTTCACTGTGTGCGTCTCTCACAATATTTTGGTTTATCTCTTTTTTTTTTATTAATTATCATATAATATAGATATATTACATTTCTTATTAATATCTCCTACAAAATAAATTAGGATATGAGTTGATTTTACATCAAAATACTCTTTTATCCTATAATTAATTAAAGGATAGAAAAATATATAAAAGATAATTAAATAAATATAAAATATTAATAAACTTAATCAAATATATCTAAGAACTTACACTTATTTAATTATAAAATATATACTTATCAAATGTAATGTAATGATGATTATATGAGTTTGTTTGGTTTGTCATTAATGAAAGAGTATACACATGCATAAAATTTTTTTGGTTGGATTACATCGAATATGAAAATAATATAGCAAGAGACAAAATTACCTATATAAACATATACTATGATGTACACGTAGAGAAAAGCAAAAGTTGAAGTGTCCTGCGATCTAGCGGGGAAATGATACACTCTCCGATATTTCATTGATGGAATTTTGATCGTGGTTGGCACGTTGAGCCTCCATTGCTCTATTGGTTTCTCTTTGCTTCCATTTGACTATGCAAGAAGAATCTTTGGTTCGTGAGGAATTGGCAATTTCATTGAATCATTACTTAGATATTTGACAACTTTATTCATCGAAGGCCTAACTTGTGGATTTTCTTGAACACACAACAAGCCGATCTGGGTGCATCTCATTATTTCTTTGTGTGACCCTATTTCTTTCAGATTTGAATCCAATATGGCTATCAAATTTTCACCCCTCCAATGCTTCCAAGCCTGCCAATATGCCAAATCATTAATTTAACAAAGGCTCCAATGGTTGGTTGATGTTTATGATGATGGCCAGTTTGATATGATCATTTGAGAAATACTAATAGTTTACTCTACTCACATCACTTAAGAGTCCACCACCATACTGAGATTCATGAGATTCACTGTCAGAATGTATATTCTTTCCACTTATAATTTCCAAAACAATGACTCCAAAGCTGAAAACATCTGATTTCTCAGAAAATAGTCCAAATTTAACATATTCTGGAGACATGGACCCCTACAATAGATATATAAGATGACAAATAATTATATCAATACATGCTGAAATCATAGCGCCAAATAATTTGGGTAAAATCTTGCAGCAATAATGTGTGCGTGCAAGATACACATAAATAGATACACACACGCGCACAAGCATATATAGAGAAAGAGATATATAGATGAAGAAAGAGAGAGAAAACTTACAATGTTCCAACAATTCTATTTGTGCTCCCTCTAGTTTCATTAATACCAACCATTCTTGCCATACCAAAATCAGAAATTTTTGGATTCATCTGATCATCTAACAAAATATTGCTAGGTTTAAGATCTCGATGTATTACTTTAAGGCATGAATGTTCATGGAGGTAATGAATTCCTCGAGCAATTCCTTCTATAATTTTATAACACTCGGGCCAACTCAACTTTCTTGGCTTTGGCGAACCTGCGCATGTGTAATTAACTTGTTAGTATACAACTGAATCAATGCCTATATTTTTGTCTAAAACCAAACTATACAAAGTCCTATACCAACTGTGTGTAAAACAATGAGTATTATTATACCAACAAAAATAAGATTAACCTCAAATAGTAATAAAAGAATGGACAATAGAACATGAATAAAAAAATTGAAAAAATAAATGATGCCATGAGTTTGGTTAGAAGGGAACAAACCAAATAAAAGGTAATCGAGACTCTTGTTGGGAAGACATTCATAAACAAGTATTTTCTCTTGATCTTTCAAGCAAAATCCTAACAAAGCCACCAGGTTTCTATGTTGAAGTTTGGCAATTAGTAGAACCTCATTCTTGAATTCTATTAAACCCGACTAGAATTCTCGACAATCTCTTTGGCTATTTTGCTACCATCGGGAAGAACGCCCGAAATCATGAATAGTTAGATAATGAGAGGGTGGGATATACATGCAATGATATCCACATTTGATCACATAACGAATTAAGTTACCATGTAGACTTCTCCAAATCCACCTTTGCCTATTCTATTTTCAATCGAGAACTTATCATTGCGTGCTTCAATTGTTGCAAAATTGAACCGCAATAACTCTAATGTGGCCCCGCACTTCCAACTTTAAACATATGCACATTTTAATGTAAGTACAAAATAATATACTACCTCTATTGTAAATATAGGCCTTCTAAATTTTGCACTCCAAGCAAAGTCTTACTTTTAAAGCTTGAGGAGTTTTTTTTTTTTTTTTTTTCGAAAGTAAACTTTTGTCTTTTTAACCCTTTTTTAAAAAAAAAAAAAAAAAAAAAAACAATAGGATGCATACAATTTTTCTCTAGAATCGCCTTATGACTCAGTTGGTTCTTTTTTCTCTTCCGTAATAAACGCCGAAACAAAAAAGCATGATCGAGACAACACTAAGGGACACCGCTATTATGATTGTTCGTGAGTGGTCTTTATTTTTTCCTGCATAAAGGAATGAGTGAAAATTAAGAATATCAATTTATATGTAGTGAACTATCTTTGTAAGAAAAATGATTAGATCCTCAATTGCATTACCTGTAATTAATGAAACACCACTATTATTTGGGGGATAAGGGAGGCACCGAAACAGTTCTTCTATTGTAATTATTATAAAATCGGTATAATTCAAACCTCAAGTTACAGCTAGGATTCATGACTTGTCCTCGTTTTTTTCCAAGACAACATGACGAGATTTGTTGCCGAGCATCCATGAGACATTTTTGGCAATCTTGGCTGTTGAGGTTTGGAGTACATTGTGCAAGAGTATACAACGTTCTCAAATCAAGGATTCGGATCTTTGTTTTTGTTGCAAAATTCTTTGCCCCGTAGGCGTTGAGTTCAATGTCGCCGTCACTAGATCACTCAATGTATTCACTAGTAGCCTATTGAAGCCATCTTTTTCGTTTTCATGCATATCCACATCCTCACCACTTTTTATATATCTAGGTTGGGTGTCTGGGATAGAGAAGGAAGAGCGATTGGAATACCGAAGCATGCACATATCATACCAAATGATAGCCTCCTTTGAAGAGGAACACCAATATTTTATTTGCTTGATTCCGTCGTTGACACATTCATTGCAGAGCTGAAGAGACACGTCACCCCGACACATGAAGAGGCCGTAGACGGTGTTGGACGTGTTTCCTACCTTGGTGCTGTAGAATCCTTTGTTGTTGGTGATGTTGGATGACTTTGAGAGATGTTCAAAGAGATTTCCGAGGTTGTCTAGGTAGGGATCATTGGTAGTATAGTTGGCTTTGGTGGTCGAGCAGTTCCAGTTCTCAAGACTTGGAATTTTGGACTCTGTTTAACAAGAGAAACATATCATTTAGATTAAGCCATGGGCTTCACTATTAATAAATTATCGGTAAAGAAAACAATATCATGCTCTCTTTTTTTTTTTTTTTTTTTTTTTTTTAATGAAAGTTTAGTTGAGAACAAATCCTTTTCTTTTTTGCACTTACTTTTTTCATCTGAGGACTATTTCTTAAAAATTTATTCATGTCTTCAAAAAAAAAAAAAAAAAACACCACAATTAGCTAAAACAATAAATTAGTATAGATGTAAATATCTCATTTGACTTGAATCCTTAACTTTTTTAAATGCAAATTACTGACAACAATTTTTTGATCAAATATTAGTGACAACAATTTAAAGCTTGCATGTGTGTATCATGTTTTTGTTTTCTTATATATGCAGTACTAATAATCATTAATCAATATATATATATATATATATATATTTCACTTTTCGTTTATCGTTTTTTTTTTTTTTTTTTGAAATTTATATGCAGAGTGACAAAATTTTGGATTAAATAAAAGTATTAACCATCACATAGAAAGAAAAACATAACATGCATAAAAATCCAATATTGGCAAAATCAAATATGCGGGATCAAGTTACAATCCAACGATGACGGAAGGTTCCTTTTCTTCTCTCTGTTTTTGGTTCATTATAAATAGCCGGAGTTAACTAAAAAATAAATAAATGGGTAAATATGTCTCTCATTTGACTATAATCCTTAATTCTTTAAAAAAAAGAAAGAATACAAATCAGTGACAAGAATTTAAAGCTTGCGTGTATATAAATTTAAAATTGAGCAAACATACGCAAGGCAACAAAATTTCGTGTATAAATTTGTGAAACAGTGAATAATAAATTTAAAACTGCACTACTTTATATCTATAAGATTTTAAAATGTCACTCATTTTATATAGTTAAGAATTAAAAACAAAACACTCGGGGAATTAAGAAATTTAAGGGCAATAGAGAGCATATTTGAGGCACATAACCCAATAAATAGCCGGATCATCAACTTGTGCATATAGAGAGTGACATACCTTGAGAGATAGAATCATGACCGGGAGGCTGGTTGCGCTTATAATAAAATCGTTGTTCTTCGGATCTCAAATTGCAGCTGGGATTAAGAATTCTTCCATTGATTCCACCATCGCTGGTTGGAACAAGTTTTTTTTTTTTTTTTTTTGCTCAAGTGGTTGGAACAAGTTCGATCAAGCCATATAGACACTTGCTACATAATTGTGGGGACAGATTCGGTGTGCACTGTACAAGAGTGTACAGCGTTCCTCCAGTACTAGTTAAGTTTGCCTCTTTTGTTGCAAAGCTCTTGTTTGATGTCTCTGCCTCCACCACCGCATTATTCAGCGTCTGATGTAATTTTATATATTCGCTTTTCGGTATGTCTTTCTGCCGCACTCATTCTTCTGTTATTATGCGGGGACAGCCGCCATCGGTTGTGCCGCTTCCGGTGTCACGAAAAAAGCTGCTGACATTAGGTATTTGGTAGAGGGTGGAGAAGAAGTAACGGTTGGAGTAACGAACAGTGCAGTAGTCGTACCAGATGATGGCCTCTTTGTTGTAGGGACACTCTAAGGCTATTAGACTTGTGGCGTCCTGAACGCAATTTTGACATACCTCCATGGGCACGTCGCCTCGGTACGTGTACTCTCCATATACGGTGTCGTTCAAATTTGGGGTGCCGACGGTGTCGTTGTAGAACTTTTCAGTATCATTGGCGGTGGCCTTGGAATAGAAGGAAATCAAAAAGAGTGTTGAGGTTTAACTGGTAGGGGCTATCGGAAGTGAAGTTGTTGTCAATGTTGCAGTTGTGGTCATAGTAAGCAGGGATGTCTACTACAGAAGAAGCGACATGGAAGGAGGTCAGAAACACAAAATAGGATACGAGCAGTTTCAGAAATGGCATATCCATAACCAATGTTTTTGCACTAGTTCTAGTGAATTGGCTGTCACACGGACTCTGTTTTAGAATGGTGGAGGCATTATTAGGGGGCCCATCTAGAGCTGTCAAAACAAGCTGGACCCCACGGGTCAGTCCGTTAAGCCCCACTCTTAGCCCCCTTATTTTTAGCCCCCATATAATGGGGTTATTTTTGGCCCTAGCCCAAAATAACCCCCACTCCTATGGGGCTATAATAGGGTAGCCCGCGGGCTTAGGAATTGAAGGATCTTTCGTTACTGGAAACCGTGAAAAGAACCCTCACAATATGGTAGAACGCAGGGAATGAGGTGGCCACGTCATAACGTAGGGTTATGAAGTTGGGGATCATTGTGCGATCCACATATCTTGAGAGGTTAATTTGATTGCAAACAAATTAAATACTAAATAGAAACCCATCACCAGTTCTCCACACGTCACTATTCATTTTGTTGACCGTACATGAATATTAATTAGTCTCGCCATTTATAATATAATAAATGATTTAATTCAAAAAAACTCTCACTTCCAAGTTCCAAATTTAATAGAATTTATAATATAATCTATCGCACTTTCAGACGTACTATAGACATTATAATACTATTTATACAACTTAAAGCTTTTGCAATATAAATAAATTTGAAAAAAAAAGACAAGTGCGTTCGGAAAATAATTTTTAAAACAATAAAGACATGTAAAAATATATATTTTATCCTACCTAAGTTAAAAAAACATTCATTTACATAGGAGGAAGTAATGATTTCGTTCTTGATGGTCAGTCAAACTATAGTTGATCTTCATAATAATATATATATATACAATCATGCATATAATGAATTAAAATCATTAAAAATTAATTATCAGATACTACTCAATTAAATTTAAAATACTAAAATGATTTACTTTAGAGTAACAACACGCTGATCATCAGTAATAGTTACATCATTCATGAATTTCATGATGTAAGACCCACAATCATTGTTATTCGGTTGGAAAAGATACTGCAACAATATTAGACTATTACAAGGATTGAAAATTGCTCTTCTAACCCTTTATATCTTGACTCAACATGATTTTTTCTAAAATGATTTTTTGCCCGCGGGCTGGCCCTAACCCTTAGGGTTATATAATTTTTTGGCCCGCGCGGGTTGTTTATAAGTATTAAACATGAAATTTGTGGTAACATGTGAATTTCATAGAAGCTAAATAGTACTTACAAGTTGTTTTGGGTTTCGTTGAAACTATTTTCCGATTACTTCGTATGTTGACTTCTCCTCACTCCTGATAAAAATATGGAATATAAAATCCTCATTTTATGTTAGGAATTTGGTGTAGTAATTACCTTAGCAAAGAAAAGATTTGCCGTTGTAATCAATAATTCTTGTATAGAAATTAGTATCAAGCTTCTAATATAGTCTAAGAGTTAGACTTGGGAGAGGTTTAGATAAAATAGACGAGCAGATGCTCGAAATCTAGGTGTACGAATGTATACGGGGTAGTGTCCTTAGGCCTTAATACAGTAGTACTTATCACTGTATGAAATGCGAATTGTTATAGTGACCTTGAATGTCTACGAGTACGCCTTGAGTCTGACAAAACATTTTCTGTACCAGGTAGTAGTTGAAATACCTAAAGCCTGAGAATAATCTCCTAGGTACTAAGGCCTGAGATCCCTAGTGCTGTGGTAATGGATTGAGCCGAGAAGGCCAATATGTGTTAAGCCGAGAAATTTGAATGGGTCGCGGTAAGGCTGCGTAACCAAGTACGATGAGGATGGACGAGAACGTCCTGAGTTTGAATACTATACCTGGGTACAGAAATGAATAAAATTATTATTCGAATATTAGAGTGTGTGCTAAGTAAGCATAGTACGGGAATAGACTAGATGTCTAGAGTTTTCCGAGTTTATACGATCAAACGTCAAGGGCGTACATGTCAGTCACCCTTATCTGAGCAGAAATCACTTGGGCCAGATCTGGTTGATTAGACCTCCGAACAAATCGTTTTATTCAAAAGACAACTTCTAGCAGTACAAAGCAGACAGAAGAGCTACGACGACAAAAGGGAGAAGGCTTCAGAGGCGAAAATTTAGTCCACGTTACGTAAGACCATTCGAAAATTTTAGTTAAACGTGAACCAATCACTTACCAGATAGCCTTACCCCCGAACTTATTCATCTCTATAACGTTTTTCGTATTCCTCAGTACACCAATCAGACCATGATTGTGTCCTTGAAATATGAGGTATCTTATGATACCACAATATATAGACGCCACGGAGACATTTGCGTAGAAGGATGTCGAATTACGACATGATGACACTTTCGAAGTCTAGCCGAAATGAATTCTCGACTATGAAAAGAAGCGACTTAGGCATAGAAATGTTGAAATATCCCGGTTGTGAAGATAGTCTGGAAGGGATTGTCTCGAATAAGACAATTTAGGAAACAATGGTAATGGAGAAATGTAATACCCTAAAAATCACATTTAGCATAACCACTATATTTTGATAGATAAAGCCTATTTAAAATAGGTGAATATGTGGTCTCAAATTTTATGATGAGTTTATCCTATTTTCTAGATAATTTTTCTTTAGGATTAAGGTAGCCAATGATTTAATTTTGTTGGGCATCATAAAATACCATAAATACCCTATTAAACTAAGGTTTATGTAAGATCAAAAAGAACAAGAGAGTGTTATGAAAATACCTAAATAAATTTGGAGAAATCAATAACACTTATGACCAACTAAATCTTCACTAAATTAAATAATTGAACAAACCTTCATAATTGATCAAAGAACCAATTTTCATAATTTGTTAAGAGCCTAAGTTCTCTAATAACTTATAATTAATACCTAGTTCATATTTAATTCATAAAAGGCCATAAAGAATTATCAAAACACTTGGACAATTAAGAGGCAATTACCAATAATTAGTGGGCAATTAAAATTACACTAGAAGAATATTTGGGTAGTTATTTGCAATTAATTTTGCAAACATTAAAATATTTATGCTAATTTTCGTAATTAATTAATAATTAAATTAAAAAGGCATAATTAAGAAATGTATGAGATTAATTAGTGATCAAAGGCTAATAAAAACCCAAGACTAACATAAAGATAAATCCTAAGGCCCTAATTAAGTATCATAAAGTGTAATCCTTGTGAAGTAAAAATTAACCAATGAGAGAATTCTTTCTAGATGAGTATAAAGTAATTAAAACACAAAATTTGAAGAGAAAAGAGGGAAGTGCACAGTTTTTACACATAAAAAACTGAATAAAGAAATTGAAGTAATCAATTAAAAGAATTACTCAAGATAGTTGAGCACATGCAAGTCATAAATAATGGAAGAGGATAATGTACCTTTAATTAAGAGACTTAATGACCATGGAAGAGGATAAATTGGTGGGAGAAAAATCAAGAAAGAAAGTCAAATTGATATCCAATGAGAAAATTACACATAAGATAATTAGATTAATCAATAGGATTAAATCAAGACTTAATCAAAGGAAAATCTATACAAAATAAATTGTATCTTGAGATCCATTGATCAAAAATCAAATGTAAGAAGTGATTATTAACAAGCAAAATTCAAGCTTGAGATTGACTATAATCAAAGTCATTTCCTCAACTTTTGAGGATTATGTCCAATTGAGAAAATGAGAGATTATGGTCTCTAATTAAAGCCAAAAATCTCAAGAGTTCAAAACCAAAAAGGGAATTTGAATCAAACTTCATTAAGGTCCCCAAATGAATTTTTATCTAGTGATTCTAGCAATAAAAGTGGTAGGAAATTCTAGAGAAAGCCAAGAAGTAGTAGGATATTTTGCAAAAGTGTTTGGAAGAGGATATGGTACTTTGGGATAGAACAATTAATGGAAATGGAAGAGGATTAAGGAGAGAGAGAGGGGGTCAGATTTGAGAGCTTGGAGGGCTAGGATTTGTGCTTCCAATTAACTTAAATCCAAGGGTGTATATCCAAGATGAAAAGGTGTGAATAGTGTCATGGAATTTTACTATAAATAGGGGGTTGGGGTCTTCATAATTCCTCACCAATTCACAAAGCAACATCTGAAATATAGAGAGAAAGTGAGAGTGAGAGCCTTGGAGAAAGGAGGAGCAAAGTTCTTGGTAAGTTCTCTAGCTCTAGCTTTAAGTTCTTTGAGTTTTAGTTCTTAAATTCTTAGATAGAAGTAGCTTAGATCCTAAATATGCTAGGATAATTTTATTTACAAATTTTTATGGTCAAAATTGGCTTTATTTCAAAAAAATGATGGGGGAGTTCATATAGAAAAATTTCTGGAAGAAAATCATCAAAGTAACGAAGTTCGCGAAATTTCATTGGTTTCGGAATTTCTGGAGGCAGTGATGAAAACGCCAGAATTTCATATTGAAAATATGGTCAAAATATTCTGAGAAAATTCATGGTTAAAATAGACATATAGGGATTTTTAAATATGTCAAGAACATGTCAAAATGAGTTCTGTACAAGGAGATAAAATTTCTCAAATTTGGGCTACGAATTTCTGGAAAATTTCTGGGCAGAGGCTCAAAACTTTAAAACTGGGAGTGATTAGTGTAATCTGGGCAAGATTGATTATTTTTAATTGAAAATAGACATCCTAAGGATTCCAAGGAATTTTACGGATCCTCGTTTCGATTTTTGTAGAATTAATTATGATTTTTCAAAGTTAGACAAAATGCTGCCCAGATTTGTACCAGCGTTGTTCTACGAATTTTGAGGAAACAAAGTGGAAAATAAATGTTGCAAGGGCAAAATAGTCATTAGTGGCCAGGATATCCCGTAGGATATTATTTGTAAATTAATAAATATGATATTACCATTATAGGATACGCGTGATCACCCGCCCGACCGTCAACGTACCGACAACACCGACGAAGGTACGGACGCGTCTTGTAACACTAACTTTGATGTTTACTGTATACCGATATGTGATAGATATGTTCATAGACTGTGACTCTGTTTTTAAAAGAATTGTTCATACTCATACAGCTTTATACGAGTTATAGTCATGATAACGCCGTTGAGTTTTCCTAGCGGCGAGGACACGGATGGCCATCGTGGCACCGGTGAATAGTGCGGACTATAATAACATTCATATGCGGTGGCTGTGTTGTTATTACTTGTTTTTTATATGTGAACATAGCTGTGATGTCATGAGATAACTGTCATACATAACTGTACATGAACATGAGGTTAACCGTTACACGAGGTTCAATGGGTATTGAACCTCGCTCTTACCATAGCTTCAGGATCCGGAGTAAACAGGATCGAAGACAAGGGTAAGCAGCAGATGTAGGAACCGGCTGGAGAAAGTCCTATTGACATGTACTTTACGATATCGACATTTGAAAAAAAATTGTAACGCTGTTAGAAGCACATACATTATAGTTGATATTTATCAGTTACTTTTCAATACTATTTACTTCCGATGCTCAACTCTGATCAAGATACCGTGAAAACGCTTTCAAAAATTGGGATGTTACATTTTGGTATCAGAGCAGTTGTCCTGGCATAGATCTGACTAAGTTATTCTAAACCTTTTGGTGCCGAAGGCAGGGCTAGTCTATGTGGATCAGCCAATCAGTCACCCTAGCACGGTGAGGCTCCCATGATAGACACCTACCTGGCCAATCGGTTTGATTAACTAAGTTGGGCTTTAAGCCATTATCTTAGAGCATCTTTTGAAAACAAGTACTGATAAAACCATGGTGTTGTTATAGTGATAAATAGAAGAGTTTCCCTACGTAGATTATTATGGGAGAAGGAGACGTGTAGCACGTCGGTCAGTAGTCTCTAGAAACGTAAAAGTAAGACTGAACTCGGAACCAACAAATCCACCCCCTATGCCTATGCTCGAACCGGAGCCATATTTCACCACTCCAAAATACCATTTAGACCACGAGTATATGCCAACTACCTCGATGATGAACTAGAGCCGAATACCACCCTAAACAAAGATCTTTGCCTCAATAAATGAGCCCGAACCTGTAGCTGATCCGGAACCCGAGTACCATTTCAAATCAGAGTATTTTGATGAATCCTACAACCCTAGACTAGTGTATCATTCCGAACTAGTATATTAATCTGAACCAGTATACCACCTTGAGCCGGTAGATCACCCAAGCCCTGAAAAACCCCTTGTACCCATTCATAACCATAAAGCCTCAGAAATATACCATCCTAAGCTAGTGTACAATCCTGAAACTATACTTCAACTTGATCAGCTATACCCCACTTTAGAACTTAACCTTGAGCTAATACATCTTTCTACTCCTGAATATGATATTGCTTCGATAATTGATCCCGAACCTGAATACCCCTAATCCGGAATATCCTTACGAAACCATATATGATCAAAGACCTTTTCATTCAGTATCCCTAAACGTAGTGGACCCAGAACCAATGGCTAGTATACCCTCTGAGTAGACCCTCTGAGCTAGAAAAGACCTATAGGATCAGATCATTCATCCGTCGATGATAACCGTGCGTATTTCCAGCTGTTAAGCTACCAAGATGATTCCGAAAGTGAATCTTTTTATAAACCCAAATACCCTGCGACGTGTCTTGAGTACACACAAAGAGCTGATAAGTGCTCTACGAACGAACTTTCTAAAGGCAGAACATTTTAGGCAACATGTAAACGAGTAGCCATTAGTACGACAATACGGAAACGTTAAATATGACTACGGGTATTAAAGCCGTTAGTTTGTTATGACGGGTATATTACCTTATGTGGAGTATATGTTTGTTTAGAAAATTAGAATATTCCTTAATGTGTGTCATTCTTAATAGAAAGATAAGATGGCAAATTTGCAAGGAACTCGGAGTTCCTAAAGGCCGAGGTAGAGGTAGAGATAGAGTTAGACAACTACGAGTGATAAGGCCACAAAACTTAGGCCAGGTAATAACACTGAACAAGTGAGAGGCTGAAAAATTCCCAGGGGAGGTCCAAGGGATTATCTCTCAATAGGAATCTACGCTAGGCAATATATGATTCGAGTGCTAATCACTCGTTTATTTCATATTTATGTATAAGACATTTAGGGGCATATATCTATAGATTATCTTAAAGTAGTTACACCACTAGGTGTGAAATCTTTTGCTTTTAAAACATGTCTGAATCGAATTACGTATATGAACAGACGTGAATATATCATAGACCTTATTTGACTATCCTTTCATGACGTTGACATCATTCTTGATTTTAATTAACTAACGGCAAGCCATGGTCAATGGTAGTAATGAGAAGATACCGTACTCACATTTACAAAACGAGAGATAGAAATAGGTGTAGCAAAGTAGAAATAGACAACCACCAATTCTAGTACCCGAGCAATACTTTTTCATTGGGGTCCTGATTATCATTATGAACCCGGCATAATCATAATCAAGGCATCATTGAGGGCCGTATAGGTGGTCCATCTTGCTCTACCCCTCTAGGCCAGTTTGACTCCGTAGACAGTACGAGATATCTTAAACAGTAAGGAACATATTAGCTGGTATTGAAAGACTCTTTATGAAGTATGTACTCAAGGAAGAAAAAGAATTAGTGGACTAATGCCTAAGTGTAAGAGACAAGTCTAGAAAACAGTTAGTTACGTTAACCTTTGTTGGCATCCATCGGTGTTTGAATAAAAACTTGAAAGTACATAAGAGGGGAAGTGAAGTTTATGTGGTATATGATATTGAGTTTGGTTTTCCTTATATGCATGATTGTTTTTGTTTTAGATGTTTTAGATATATCTTGCCAAAATCAAAAAAAAAATCCCTTTCTTTATGTTGTTGTGAAGTGATATGTCTTATTGAATAGAATTTAAGCATCATCATGAAGTTTATGATAAATCAAGCAATGCTTTGTATGAAATCTCTCTTATCATTTGGACCATTTGCATGATTAAAATCTGGTGTTCTCTAGTTGACATTAAAAAAACTAAACATGTTTTGTGATCATATGCTAAACATGTTTTTACGATTAAAAACCTTTTGTGAACATGTTTAAACATGTTTTGTACGATATGAGATTGCATTGGATATTTGCGCTTTAAGGTTGTTGTTAAGACTTGAAACTTGTAGGAGTTAATACATTAAGTATGTTACACATATGCCTAAACGCTTACTTTATTTCTGAAAATTTTCAACCAAATATAATTCATAGACAGTATGTTGACCAATTGTTTGTTCACTTAGAAATCTAACCTGAGCATTTCACTTAAATTTTCCCAACCAAGCTAGTTTGAAACTATGTTTTTGAAAGTGATTCTTCTTTAAATTTATTAAATCTTGTTAAGTGCAAATTGCTAGGGTATTTCATTAAAGTTTATGCATGTTATTATTATAGTCCAACCAGCTAGCTATGAAAATTCTAAATTATGATGCCTGCATAGGATTTTGTGAGAAGTAGTCATATGTTGGAAAATGTTAGTTTGGAAATTTTACTTCATTATACTAGAAAATCTTTAACGAATTGAGTTAATGATAGTGGCTTGGAGTATACCATATTAAGTTCCATTTTATATGTGCACTACCACTCTTTGAATTTTGCTATCACACTTGTGAAGGTCTGAACCAATAAATATTGTTGATATCATTTTTCTCAAATTACTTGACCATCCATTAACTTTGTTTTAGTAATCTCTTTTGTCGTAAGTCTGATTGTTAGTTATTGGTGTGTTAAAACGGGATTAGTTTCAAAATGATGCATGTTAAAATTAAATGAAACCCGATGAATAAACTAGTCTTAACTATTAAAAAGGCACTTGGTTGAATTTTGTGACATGCATTATATAGGGACCCTGTTTTGAAATACATTGTACTTTTGATCCATTGAAATTAAGATTTCTTATCACTATAACATAATGAGATAACCATGCATTATATATCCTTGTTTCATTTTGAAATTTTGATGAACGTCTTCAAGTTAACATACTTGAACTATTTGGCTTGGCAAATTTGAATTTATATTTGGTGCTTGGTAAGAAGAGAAACCATAAGGATTAGATTCCTGGATTTTAAAGACATAAAGCTCTAAATATGAAATTTTGAGTGTACACTCTAGTAAATCTGGATTAATTAAGAGTTAGTATTGTTGTTGTTGATACTCTTGAAATCCTACTTTAGTACACCACCGTACTAATATGTTGTGTTGAACTCCTGTCCAAACCATTAGATTTCAGATATATAAAACATAAATTAGAATGTGTAGGTTCGTAGTAATGCGAAGTTGAATTTTTGCCTTCTTATTATTTGCATCTGTTGATAAGTATTAAACATGAAATTTGTGGTAACATGTGAATTTCATAGAAGCTAAATAGTACTTACAAGTTGTTTTGGGTTTCGTTGAAACTATTTTCCGATTACTTCGTATGTTGACTTCTCCTCACTCCCCGATAAAAATATGGAATATAAAATCCTCATTTTATGTTAGGAATTTGGCGTAGTAATTACCTTAGCAAAGAAAAGATTTGCCGTTGTAATCAATAATTCTTGTATAGAAATTAGTATCAAGCTTCTAATATAGTCTAAGAGTTAGACTTGGGAGAGGTTTAGATAAAATAGACGAGCAGATGCTTGAAATCTAGGTGTACGAATGTATACGGGGTAGTGTCCTAGGCCTTAAGACAGTAGTACTTATCACCGTATGAAATGCGAATTGTTATAGTGACCTTAAACTAGTATGTCTACGAGTAAACCTTGAGTCGGCAAAACATTTTCTGTACCGGTAGTAGTTGAAATACCTAAAGCCCGAGAATAATCTCCTAGGTACTAAGGCTGAGATCCCTAGTCTTTGTGGTAATGGATTGAGCCGAAGGCCAATATATGATAAGCCGAGATTTGAATGGGTCAGCGGTAAGGCCCGCGTAACCAAGCACGATGAGGATGGACGAGAACATCCTAAGTTTGAATACTATACGGGTACAAAAATGAATAAAATTATTATTCGAATATTAGAGTGTGTGCTAAGTAAGCATAGTACGGGAATAGACTAGATGTCTAGAGTTTTCCGAGTTTATACGATCAAATCAAGGGCGTACATGTCGATCACCCTTATCGAGCGAGAAATCACTTGGGCCGGATCCGGTTGATTAGACCTCCGAACAAATCGTTTTATTCAAGAGACAACTTCTAGCAAAGCACAAAGTGGACGGAAGAGCTACGACGACAAAAGGGGAGAAGGCTTCGAGGCGAAAATTTAGTCCACGTTACGTAAGACCATTCAAAAATTTTAGTTAAACGTGAACCAATCACTTACCGAGATAACCTTACCCCGAACGATTAATCTCATAACATTTTTCGTGTTTCTCAATTATACCAATCAGATCATGATCGTGACCTAGAGTATGAGGTGTCTTATGATACCACAATATATAGGCGCCACGGAAACATTTTTGTAGAAGGATGTCAAGGTACGACATGATGACATACCTTCGTAATTAGCCGAAAGCAAATTCTTGATCATGAAAAGAAGACTTAGGCATAGAAATGTTGAAATACATAAAAACATTTTGTTAAGACAATTTAGGAAACAATGATTTATGGTTCAAAGTCTAGTTAGTATAGAGCAAATTTCGAGGACGAAATTTTATTTAACGGGGAGAAATGTAATACCCTAAAAATCACATTTAGCATAACCACTATATTTTGATAGATAAAGCCTATTTAAAATAGGTGAATATGTGGTCTCAAATTTTATGATGAGTTTATCCTATTTTCTAGATAATTTTTCTTTAGGATTAAGGTAGCCAATGATTTAATTTTGTTGGGCATCATAAAATACCATAAATACCCTATTAAACTAAGGTTTATATAAGATCAAAAAGAACAAGAGAGTGTTATGAAAATACCTAAATAAATTTGGAGAAATCAATAACACTTATGACCAACTAAATCTTCACTAAATTAAATAATTGAACAAACCTTCATAATTGATCAAAGCACCAATTTTCATAATTTGTTAAGAGCCTAAGTTCTCTAATAACTTATAATTAATACCTAGTTCATATTTAATTCATAAAAGGCCATAAAGAATTATCAAAACACTTGGACAATTAAGAGGCAATTACCAATAATTAGTGGGCAATTAAAATTACACTAGAAGAATATTTGGGTAGTTATTTGCAATTAATTTTTCAAACATTAAAATATTTATGCTAATTTTTGTAATTAATTAATAATTAAATTAAAAAGGCATAATTAAGAAATGTATGAGATTAATTAGTGATCAAAGGCTAATAAAAACCCAAGACTAACATAAAGATAAATCCTAAGGCCCTAATTAAGTATCATAAAGTGTAATCCTTGTGAAGTAAAAATTAACCAATGAGAGAATTCTTTCTAGATGAGTATAAAGTAATTAAAACACAAAATTTGAAGAGAAAAGAGGGAAGTGCACAGTTTTTACACATAAAAAACTGAATAAAGAAATTGAAGTAATCAATTAAAAGAATTACTCAAGATAGTTGAGCACATGCAAGTCATAAATAATGGAAGAGGATAATGTACTTTTAATTAAGAGACTTAATGACCATGGAAGAGGATAAATTGGTGGGAGAAAAATCAAGAAAGAAAGTCAAATTGATATCCAATGAGAAAATTACACATAAGATAATTAGATTAATCAATAGGATTAAATCAAGACTTAATCAAAGGGAAATCTATACAAAATAAATTGTATCTTGAGATCCATTGATCAAAAATCAAATGTAAGAAGTGATTATTAACAAGCAAAATTCAAGCTTGAGATTGACTATAATCAAAGTCATTTCCTCAACTTTTGAGGATTATGTCCAATTGAGAAAATGAGAGATTATGGTCTCTAATTAAAGCCAAAAATCTCAAGAGTTCAAAACCAAAAAGGGAATTTGAATCAAACTTCATTAAGGTCCCCAAATGAATTTTTATCTAGTGATTCTAGCAATAGAAGTGGTAGGAAATTCTAGAGAAAGCCAAGAAGTAGTAGGATATTTTGCAAAAGTGTTTGGAAGAGGATATGGTACTTTGGGATAGAACAATTAATGGAAATGGAAGAGGATTAAGGAGAGAGAGAGGGGGTCAGATTTGAGACCTTGGAGGGCTAGGATTTGTGCTTCCAATTAACTTAAATCCAAGGGTGTATATCCAAGATGAAAAGGTGTGAATAGTGTCATGGAATTTTACTATAAATAGGGGTTGGGGTCTTCATAATTCCTCACCAATTCACAAAGCAACATCTGAAATATAGAGAGAAAGTGAGAGTGAGAGCTTTGAAGAAAGGAGGAGCAAAGTTCTTGGTAAGTTCTCTAGCTCTAGCTTTAAGTTCTTTGAGTTTTAGTTCTTAAATTCTTAGATAGAAGTAGCTTAGATCCTAAATATGCTAGGATAATTTTATTTACATGTTTTTATGGTCAAAATTGGCTTTATTTCAAAAAAATGATGGGGGAGTTCATATAGCAAAATTTCTGGAAGAAAATCATCAAAGTAACGAAGTTCTGGCGAAATTTCATCGGTTTCGGAATTTCTGGAGGCAGTGATGAAAACGCCAGAATTTCATATTGAGACTATGGTCAAAATATTCTGAGAAAATTCATGGTTAAAATAGACATATAGGGATTTTTAAATATGTCAAGAACATGTCAAAATGAGTTCTGTACAAGGAGATAAAATTTCTCAAAGTTGGGCTACGAATTTCTGGAAAATGTCTGGGCAGAGGCTCAAAACTTTAAAACTGGGAGTGATTAGTGTAATCTGGGCAAGATTGATTATTTTTAATTGAAAATAGACATCCTAAGGATTCCAAGGAATTTTACGGATCCTCGTTTCGATTTTTGGTAGAATTAATTATGATTTTTCAAAGTTAGACAAAATGCTGCCCAGATTTGTTCCAGCGTTGTTCTACGAATTTTGAGGAAACAAAGTGGAAAATAAATGTTGCAAGGGTAAAATAGTCATTAGTGGCCAGGATATCCCATAGGATATTATTTGTAAATTAATAAATACGATATTACCATTATAGGATACGCGTGATCACCGCCCGACCGTCAACGTACCGACAACACCGACGAAGGTACGGACGCGTGCATCGTAACACTAACTCGATGTTTATCGTATACCTATATGTGATAGATATGTTCATAGACTGTGACTCTATTTTTAAAAGAATTGTTCATACACATACAGCTTTATACGGGTTATAGTCATGATAACGCCGTTGAGTTTTCCTAGCGCTGAGGACACGATAGGCCATCGTGGCACTGGTGAATAGTGCAGACTGTAATAACATTCATATGCGGTGGCTGGGTTGTTATTACTTGTTTTTATATATGTGAACATAGCTGTGATGTCATGAGATAACTGTCATACATAACTGTACATGAACATGAGGTTAACCGTTACCTGAGGTTCAATGGGTATTGAACCTCAGCTCTTACCATAGCTTCAGGATCCGGAGTAAACAGGATCGAAGACAAGGGTAAGCAGCAGATGTAGGAACCGGCTGGAGAAAGTCCTATTGACATGTACTTTACGATATCGACATTTGAAAAAAAATTGTAACGCTATTAGAAGCACATACATTACGGTGGATATTTATCGCTTACTTTTCAATACTATTTACTTCCGATGCTCAACTCGATCAAGATACCGTGAAAACGCTTTCAAAAAATGGGATGTTACATTTTTGAATACGACGTTATTTTTTTTTTTTTTACAATTATTAAGTTGTATCTTTTGTTTAAATGTTTTCATTCGAGGCAGCTAATTACAAATATAGAATTATTTAGTTAATAGCCGTCTTTGTATAATTGTAAAGTGACATTTTTACCTTGGATATAGCTATCGTTATTTCATGGGTAGGGTATTAAAAAATATGTTGATAAAATAGGCATTAGAAAAATAATCGGAAATTTTGTGAGAATAATATTTTCTACGAGGATTTTTGTTCAAGAGTGAATATTTTAAAAAAGACATAATAAAAAGCTTCTTAATAACACAGAAATAATTTTGATTGAAGTTGATATAAATTATTAATAGCTTCTTAATATATGATGTTTTATACAGTAAACAGGAAAGGCCGATTAAGGAGGACCATTGTGTTAGCTGTGGTTTCTTCTGTTGGCGCTGTAATAATTTTATGTTTGGCCTACTTTTTATTGAAGAATCAAATAAAGAAGATTCGCATGGCTTTTCTCATGAAAAAATACTGTAAGTAATTTTCATTCTATCTTTTTACACATACAGTTTGGCCACTTAGCTAGTTGGAAAAGTGGGGATACTTGTAGTATACTTTAATATTTTGGTTTATTTGTCTATCTATAGTTGGAAGGGAAAGCAACACTTTAGAGGCTCTGCAATTCAGTTTGGCTACTATTGAAGCTGCAACAAATAAGTTTTCAAAGGAAACTAGTTTAGGTCATGGTGGATTTGGTCATGTTTACAAGGTTCGAAATGCTGTATGTCAATGTAAATATCATGATATATATTATTCATTACATTTTTTTCCTATTTAATTTCACCCAACTATGATTTTCAGGGCATTCTTTCAAACAGTCAAGAAATAGCTGTAAAAAGGCTCTCAAAAAGTTCTGGTCAAGGATCAAAAGAATTTAAAAATGAGGTTTTATTAATATCAAGGCTCCAGCATCGAAATTTGGTGGCCTTGCTAGGATTTTGCATAGAAGAGCAAGAGAAAATTCTCATTTATGAATATGTTCCCAACAAAAGTCTTGATTATTTTCTATTTGGTTAGACTCTTCTAAACTCATTTCAACTCTTAATTGCAATTTTATATACATGAAACTAATTATTTAACTTTTTCTATCTCATAGATGTTAAAGTAAATTACTTGTTTTCAATCATGTTTATTTAATTTGTCAGTTTACTCATTAATGACAGATTTATGTACAGGTTCGGAAAAGGGCAAAGTACTGAATTGGGAGGAGTGTTATAAAATTATAGGAGGAGTTGCTAGGGGAATTCTTTACCTTCATGACTACTCTCGAGTCAAAATTATACATCGTGATCTCAAGCCTAGCAATATTTTGTTAGATGATGAAATGAATCCAAAAATTTCTGATTTTGGTATGACTAGAATGGTTGGAATCAACGAAATTGAAGGCAGTACAAACAAAATTGTTGGCACATAGTAAGTTCTAAATTTTCCCCTTCGGACTCTTCACAACTATCATGATATGCTTGAATAAAGAAAAATAGGTTTGGTCTAGGTTGACATATAAGTTTGCCTTTTGTTTCTTTCATTTGAAATGTCTAAGTGTAGTGTTTGCTTGTTATCTATTGGAAAAATATATTTATGATTCATATTTTCATTTTTATTTTCAGTGGTTATATGTCTCCAGAATATGCAATGTTTGGACAATATTCTGAAAAGTCAGATGTTTTTAGCTTTGGAGTAATAGTATTAGAAATTATATGTGGAAAGAAGATTACAAGTCATCCTAATCAATCTCATGGCCTCTTAAATTATGTAAGTTAATTATGCACGTAATTGTCTTAAATTGGAGAGATATTATTTTAATAATATTGTATAGGGTAATAAAAGGGTAGTGTTAAAATAATTAAGCTCCCTAAATTGTTGCAGGCTTGGAATCAATGGAAGCAAGAAAAGATTTTAGAGATATTGGATTCAAATCTAAATAATGAATCTGAATCGTTTAATGAAGTGAACAAGTGTGTCCAAATTGGGTTGTTATGTGTTCAGGAAGATCCAGAAGCAAGGCCTTCTATGGCTACAGTTGTTTCATATCTCAGCAATGATTCAATTCAATTGCCATTTCCACAAGAGCCTGCATTCTTTCTGGAGGGCCAAATGGAGCTCAATACTGAAAGTAAAGAATCTATTAATGAAGTGTCTATAAGTGGCTTCTATCCTCGTTAGTACAAGGCTTTTAAAGAGTTCAGAGGAAGTATTTTTTATGTTATTGTACCAAAATGAGGAGATTCAAAACACACGCGCACACACACACACACATATATATATATATGGTAATCTTGATATTATTTTTCAATGCTATTCTTTCTTTTACCGTTATATTTAATTAAGATGACGTACGTTTTACATAATTACAACATCACAGTTTCTCCAGCCACCGAACGAAGGAGATTTGCATTTTCTCGTTGCAAACCAATTTAACCCTTGCTCCTTCTATTAAGGAAGCATGAGGAGTATTGTTTTAATTTTGAACCATATTGTATAAGCTAATTAATCATAAAAGGGTCATAGTTAAAATGATTAGTTTGGCCTAATTGTTACAGGCTCGATGGAGGGGTGAAAAGTTGTTAGAGATAGCATTCAAGGATAAAAAATGAATTCAGATCATATAATGAAGTGATTAAATGCATGCATCCACATTGGGTAATTAAATATGTAGGGGTGTGTGTGTGTATTTGACAAATGGAGCTTACCAATTGATCTGGAAGTAAATAATAATGCTCTAGTAATGAAGTATTGGTGAGTGAATTTTTTCCTCACTCAAACAAGGCTTTCATTTCTCTTTTATTTTGTTTTTAAACACCATCTGTTTGGTATCTACAAGGTTGAAGTATTGCACACATACAATTATAGAGCCTCTTAATGAACGGCAGAAGAAAAAGAGACCAAGAAAACAAAATCAAATTGGAAAACTTCAATTCTCAAGCAGTTAAAAACAAAAGATGAAGTCGGCTTCTACGATCTAGCGAGGAAATAATACACTCTTTGATATTTCATTGATGGAATATTGATTGTGGTTGCCAAGTTGAGCCTCCGTTATTGCTCTATTGGTTGCTGCTTGTTCTATTTGACTATGCATGAAGAATGCTGGTTCTTGAGGAATTGACAATTTCATTGAATCATTACTTAGATATTGAACAACTTTATTCATGGAAGGCCTAATTTGTGGATTTCCTTGAATACACAACAAGCCAATATGAATGCATTTCATTATTTCACTGTGTGATACTGCTTCTGTCATATTTGAATCCAATATCGCTATCAATTCTTCATCCCTCCAATGCTTCCAAGTCTGTCATTGTGTCAAATCATTCATTTAAAATAAGGCCCTGCTACTAAGTTGAGCATATAATATTGTTAACATAATTAGCTCCAATGGTTGGTTGATGCTTATGATGATGATTATGGCAGGTTTAAGATGATCATTTGAGTATAATATCTAAATTTTTCTATATATACTCACTTCATTTAAGAGTCCACCATCATATTGAGATTCTCGAGATTGAATTTGAGAATTTATACTCTTTCCACTTATAATTTCTAAAACAATGACTCCAAAGCTGAATACATCTGATTTATCAGAAAATAGTCCAAATTTAAAGTATTCTGGAGACATGTAACCCCTGCAACAGATATATAAAGTCACAGGTAAGTATATCAAAGTATGTAGGAATGTTAGCACCAAATAACTAAGCAAAATCTTGAACCAATATTTAAATTCAATTGCAAGCATGCGCACACATACATATAGAGAAACATACATATAGGAGGGGAGAGAGGAAAAAAAACTTACACCATTCCAACAATTTTGTTTGTGCTTCCTCTAGTTTCATTAATACCAACCATTCTTGCCATGCCAAAATCAGACATTTTTGGATTCATCTCATCGTCTAACAAAATATTTCTCGATTTGAGATTTCGATGTATTACTTTAAGGCGTGAATATTCATGAAGATAATGAATTCCTTGAGCAATTCCTTCTATAATCTTATAATGCTCTAGCCAATTTAACACTCTCGGCTTTTGTGAACCTATGCATAATTAATTTGTGAGTATGTGATGTGTTGCAAATATTTATGTCTAAAAGCAAAATTTACACTCTACCAACAAAAATCATATTTACCTCAAAGAGTAATAAATAAGGGATAGTACATGAATTTAAAAATTAAATATGATAAGATGAGTTTTGTTAGAAGGGGACAAACCAAATAAAGAATAATCGAGGCTCTTGTTGGGAACATATTCATAAACAAGTATTTTCTCTTGATCTTTCAAGCAAAATCCTAATAATGCAACCAAGTTTCTATGTTGAAGTTTGGCAATGAGGAGAACCTCATTCTTGAATTCCCGATAAGCCCCGACTAGAATTTTCTCGACAATCTCTTTACAAACAATTTTGCTACCATCGGGAAGAATGCCCTGAAATCACAAATAGTTAATTAGATAGGGAAATGCTAGCAACGATATGTACATACACAAATGCACACACATTGATTTTATCACATAAAGAAGTTACCATGTAGACTTCTCCAAATCCACCTTTGCCTATTCTATTTTCAACCGAGAACTTATCTCGTTGCAGCTTCAATTGTTGCGAAACCGAACCGCAATGACTCTAATGTGGCTCCTTCACTTCTAACTATATATAAACATATGTACATTTTATTGTAAATACACTACAATATAGTTTTTCTAATAGTTGTCCGGATTTTTTTCAACCAAAAAAATAGCACACATACAATTTTTCTTCAAAATGTTCTTATAACTCTTGCTCTTTTTCCTCAGCCAGTAGTAGTAGCCGAAACAAAATAGCATGATTGTGACAACAGTAACGGACACCGCTATCATAATTGTTCGTGAGCGGTCATTATGTTTTCCTACGTAAATTCATTAATATGAGTGAGTATTTTCATGCCATAGAAGAGAATCCATCGGTGAAGATTTTTAGGCACAGAATTGAGAGCGAATTAAGAATATCAATTTATATCCGGTGAACTGTCTCGTATAAGAAAAATAATTCGATCCTCATTTATTTTACCCGTATTTCTGAAACTTTGGGAGTTGGAGGATGCGCAGTGGCACCGAAACAACAGTAGTTTTATTGTAATAAAATAGGTATAATTCAAACCTCAAGTTGCAGCTAGGATTCATTGCTTGCCCTCCTTTCTTTCCAAGACAACATGACTTGATATGATCCAGAGCACCCTGTAGGCATTTCTTGCAATCTAGGCTAGACAGGTTTGGAGTGCATTGTGCAAGAGTATACAACGTTTTAAATTCTGTAATGACTAATGCTTTTTTTGTTGCAAAATTCTTCACATGCACTGATTTAGGTGTCTCTGCCACTAGATCATTCAATGTCTTCGTTAATAGCCGATTGCACCCTTCTCTTTGGTTTTGAAGCATGTCTGCACCTGATTTTGTATATATAGGTTGTGTGTCCACGGTTGAGAAGAAAGAGCGATTGGAATTGTGAAGCATGCACATATCAACGCCAAATGATAGCCTCCTTTGAAGAAGAACACCAAGAGTTTAGCTGCTTGATTCCCTCATTGACACATTCACGGCAAAGCTCAACGGGTATATCACCCTGACACATGAAGAGGCTGTAGACGGTGTTGGACTTGTTTCCGACGTTGGTTCTGTAGAATCCATTGTTGTCAGTGAAGTTGGATGACATGTTGAGATAGAGAGTGAGACTTCTGAGGTTGTTTAGGTAGGGAACGTTGGCCGTGAAGTTTTTTGTGTTCGAGCAATCGTAATTGGTGAGAGAAGGACGTCCAATCTCGTTTAACAAAAGAAATGTAATGTTTAGGATTAAGCCATGATCTTCACTATTCATAAAATCTCAATTAATCCTTTAATAAGTAAATAAATTGTATTTATTTTTCATATTGTCATCCGGTATCCGATTCGGGGTTCGTGGTTGTTCCTCCCAACATCGCCGTCTTCTCCGAGACTCGAATTCGAGACCTAGAAGGATCTAATGAAACCTTACACCGAATGCACCAACTTTATGTTGGTAAATAAATTTTATTTTTATTATAAGTAAATTGTTACTCCCTAAGGTCCTATTTATAAGCAACTTTTCTTTTAGATTGGTCTTTAATATAAGCAATTTTTTTATGTCTCAAAATTTACACTATTTTTCTTTTTCTACCCCTAGTAAATGCATATATTTATATTAATGAACCACTAATTCTCTTTTATTTTATCATTTATTACTCATTCTCTCTTATATTTTCTAGTCACTTTCATATTTTTTATTCATTATCTCTCTTATATTATTTTCTTAAATAGAGGCATATTTAAAAAATGCTTTACATTTTTGACACATTTATTTGGCCCTGTTTGGTACGAGGCTTTGGGGGTAGGGATGGATTGAGTCAGAGATTGGGCCAATTGTATTGTTTGGTATGAGGACTAAGGATAATGGAGGAATGAGAGTACCACAAAAGGGAGACTGCTGCAGAGCCACCTTTTTTCCTGGTATTTCGTTTTCAAGTCTGTGATTGCAAATGTGATAGACAAGAATATCACTGTTTATAATATTTTTTGGATAAAAATACCCTCAATCAATTTTAACTAAGCACGGGTCATGAAAATAGTAAGCGGCAAATAGTATGGGAACAAGTAAGGAACATTATTTTGAAACTTAAAGGCTAAATTACAAGGAATTAGGAAAACTGCCAGCTTTGATAATTTCTAGGCAGTCAAGGTTAATAAATGCTTTTAAAATAGTAAACGAGGTCCAATGGCCATGAAAGTTTACAGGGTTCAAGTAGACATCTCAAGATTCATTTTTATATATAATTTTATAATTTTTCGAGATGTCGACTAAGCAAAATAATTTTTTGAAAATAGCCCAGAAACTGAGTTTTTACCTCTGACCATCGAGTATGATTTTAACACAGAAAAAGTATGTTAGTTTTTGTGACCTTTGGAAATATTTTTACTAAACACTAGACACGTCAAGGGTGAAATTGTCACTGGATTTGCATTAATCGGAATTTTCTAGAATTAATTATGAATTTTTGAAGTTAAGACATATTTTCTGGAATTTTTGGAAAATAGGTGAATTTCATAAAATTAAGAGAAGAGTTTGCATAAGTGAATAAAATGGAGTTTATTTGCTTTATTTAGGGTCAACACATGTCCGGAGAAAATTTCCAAGCACCGGGAAAATTTATTGATCTCTCGATTAAATTGCCAGCAAGAATCGTTTACTCACATACTCTATGTTAGCTTGTATGTTTGTGGTGATATGATTGAGGAACATGTCTCGTGAGTGGGACATGCGTTTGGGTTGTAAGGCCTAGTGGACTGTGTTTGGGTTGCTACCGAGCCTGTGATGTATTCAGTGTGGCTAGGGTTTGAGTCTCTAGCTACAATTGTTTTCCTAGCGCTATGGAACCGGGGCTTGTATTATAGCTTGTCAGGTGTTGTTTGTGTTCTGAATGCATGTGATATGTTTACCATTGTTGTTTGTGATTTTACTAATTGTGGATTGCATACATGCACCGCATACATATTGTATACGAGTTTAACAGTTACTCTGGGGTTCAATTTTGAACTCCAGACCGTGATAGGGACATAGGTGGATCTAGCTGAGCTGACGTAGACATCTGAGGTAGGGCATGGAGTTGAGGGCTGAAGAAATAGGGGATGCCCTATCAGTTTTTGTATTTTACATTTTAGATGATTCTATATTTTTACTTACTGCCCGGTACTTATTTTGGGATTACTGTACTCTAACCTTACGGGGACTATTTACTTTTAACTATCGTACTTTTACCAGTATTACTTATTCATCCAAACCGATCATATGCTCTGTTGTGTAACACTCTGATGTATGCGAAAACGGAATAATTAACTAAGGGAAAGGTAAAAAGTAAAAGGATCCCTCTAACCTGCCACCCGAAAGGGCGAGGCCGGTAGGGGTGTAACAGGTTTTCTCATATTCTATGCTGTCACATCCCGATTTTTGGGTTGTGACATATTGGTACTTAATTGGATTAATGTAAGTGCAAGCCTAATGAGACTATGTGAGGCCGGTAGATATATGTCTATCCTTTAAGCAAATTAAGTGTGAAAAACCTAACCTACATGATTCAATTGAAAGTCTATTAAATTCCCTATGTCTAGGTTCCTTTAAAATATCAAAATAATCACAATAAGATACAAAAATAATCACAATAAGTTTTCTTTTGTTTTAGGATAATTGAGCACACAATTAAATCAACAAAAATAATATCAGAGCAATTAACGATAAAAATTGTCATTCACTAACTCTTTCAAACTAAATAATTTAAAATGAGGTTTAGCAACAAAAACTGAACATTCTTATGACCAAAATACTAGCTAACCAAAGACAAAATTAAAAGACAGAAAGAAGAGGAGAAATAAGAAACAAAATCTCAATGCTGAATTTTCATCTGCACTATCGCTTTTATGCATTTCCAAGCTTTACTCTCCCTCCATTAAAGCTCTTGTCTTTATGCATTTCCAAGCTTTACTCTCCCTCCATTAAAGCTCTTGTCTTGCCGTTACTAACTAGGAAAATAGAACACGCCTCCCTCTTGCTACGCCTCACCCATATATAGGTATGTATTGTTTCACTACATGTGCTCTCATCACAATATCTTGGTTTATCTCTTTTTTTTTTTTTATTAATTATCATTTAATATAGATATATTATATTTCTTATAATATCTACTAAAAAATAAATTAGGATATGAGTCGATTTTATATCAAAATACCTTTTTATCCTATAATTAATTAAAGGATAGAAAAACATATAAAAGATAATTAAATAAATATAAAATATTAATAAATTTAATCAAATATATCTCGACTCTACACTAATTTAATTATAAAATATATACTTATTAAATGAAATGTAATGATGATTACATGAGTTTGTTTGGTTCCTCATTAAGGAAAGATTATACATATGCATAAAAACTTTTGGTTGGATTACATCAAATATGAAGATAATATAGGAAGAGACAAAATTACCTATATAAACATATATTATGATGTACATGTAGAGAAAAGCAAAAGTTGAAGTCTCCTGTTATCTAGCGAGGAAATGATACACTCTCTGATATTTCATTAATGGAATTTTGATTGTGGTTGCCAAGTTGAGCCTCCATTGCCCTATTGGTTTTCGCCGCTTCCATTTGACTATGCAAGAAGAATCTTTGGTTCATGAGGAATTGGCAATTTCATTGAATCATTACTTAGATATTTAACAACTTTATTCATGGAAGGCCTAACTTGTGGATTTCCTTGAACGCACAACAAGCCGATCTGGATGCATTTCATTATTTCACCGTGTGACTGTTTTTGTCGATTTGAATCCAATATGGCTATCAAATTTTCACCCCTCCAATGCTTCCAAGCCTGCCAATATGCCAAATCATTAATTTAACAAAGGCTCCAATGGTTGGTTGATGTTTATGATGATAGCCGGTTTGATATGATCATTTGAGAAATACTAATAGTTTACTATACTCACATCACTTAAGAGTCCACCACCATACTGAGATTCATGAGATTCACCGTCAGAATTTATATTCTTTCCACTTATAATTTCCAAAACAATGACTCCAAAGCTGAAAACATCTAATTTCTCAGAAAATAGTCCAAATTTAACATATTCTGGAGACATGTACCCCCTACAATAGATATATAAGATGACAAATAATTATATCAATACATGTTGAAATCATAGTGACAAATAATTTGAGTAAAATCTTGCAGCAATAATGTGTGACAAATAATTTGAGTAAAATCTTGCAGCAATAATGTGTGCGTGCAAGCTACACATAAATAGATACACACACACGCGCAAGTACATATAGAGAAAGAGATATATAGATGAAGAGAGAGAAAGAACTTACAATGTTCCAACAATTCTATTTGTGCTCCCTCTAGTTTCATTAATACCAACCATTCTTGCCATACCAAAATCAGAAATTTTTGGATTCATCTCATCATCTAACAAAATATTGCTAGGTTTAAGATCTCGATGTATTACTTTAAGGCGTGAATGTTCATGGAGGTAATGAATTCCTCGAGCAATTCCTTCTATAATTTTATAACGCTCGGGCCAATTCAACTCTCTTGACTTTAGTGAACCTGCGCATGTATAATTAACTTGTTGGTATACAATTGAATCAATGCATATATTTTTGTCTAACACCAAACTATACAAAGTCCTTTACCAACTGTGTGTAAAACAATGAGTATTATTATACCAACAAAAATAAGATTAACCTCAAATAGTAATAAAAGAATGGACAGCAGAACATGAATAAAAAAAATTGAAAAAATAAATGATGCCATGAGTTTGACTAGAAGGGAACAAACCAAATAAAAGGTAATCAAGGCTCTTGTTTGGAACATATTCATAAACAAGTATTTTCTCTTGATCTTTCAAGCAAAATCCTAACAAAGCCACCAGGTTTCTATGTTGAAGTTTGGCAATTAGTAGAATCTCATTCTTGAATTCTATTAAACCTTGACTGGAATTTTCTGACAATCTCTTTACAGCTATCTTGCTACCATCAGGAAGAACGCCCTGAAATCATGAATAGTTAGATAATGAGAGGGTGGGATATACATGCAATGATATCCACATTTGATCGCATAACGAATTAAGTTACCATGTAGACTTCTCCAAATCCACCTTTGCCTATTCTATTTTCAATTGAGAACTTATCTGTTGCAGCTTCAATTGTTGCAAAATTGAACTGCAATGATTCTAATGTGGCCCCTGCACTTCCAACTTTAAACATATGCACATTTTAATGTAAGTAAACAATAATATACTACCTCTATTGTAAATATAGGCCTTCTAAATTTTACATTGCAAACTAGGTCTTACATTTAAAGCTTGAGAAGTTTTTTTTTTTTCCATTTCCAGTAGACTCAGTTGTCTTTTTAACCCCCCCCCCTCGGGGAAAAAAAGTAGGATACATACAATTTTTCTCTAGAATCGCCTTATCACTCAGTTGGTTCTTTGTTCTCTTCCAGTAATAAACGCCGAAACAAAAAAGTGTGATCGAGACAACACTAAGGGACACCGCTATTATGATTGTTCGTGAGTGGTCTTTATTTTTTCCTGCATAAAGGAATTAGTGAGAATTAAGAATATCAATTTATACATAGTGAACTATCTTTGCAAGAAAACTGATTAGATCCTCAATTGCATTACCTGTAATTATTGAAACACCACTATTATTTGGGGGATAAGCCGGAGGCACCGAAACAAAGCATAGCTATATTGTAATTATTAAAAAATCGGTATAATTCAAACCTCAAGTTGCAACTAGGATACATGACTTGTCCTCCTTTTTTTCCTTGACAGCATAACGGGATTTGTTGCCGAGCATCCAGCAGACATTTCTGGCAATCTCGGCTGTTGAGGTTTGGAGTACATTGTGCAAGAGTATACAACGTTCTCAAATCTGAAGGGCTGAATCCTGTTTTTGTTCCAAAATTCTTTGCTCCTATAGGCGTTGAGTTCAATGTCGCCATCACTAAATCACTCAATGTATTCGCTAGTAGCCGATTGAAGCTATCTTTTTCGTTTTGAACCATACCCACATCCTCACCACTTTTTATATATCTAGGTTGGGTGTCTGGGGTAGAGAAGAAAGAGCGATTGGAATACCGAAGCATGCACATATCATACCAAATGATAGCCTCCTTTGAAGAGGAACACCACTCTTTTATTTGCTTGATTCCGTCGTTGACACATTCATTGCAGAGCTGAAGAGACACGTCACTCCGACACATAAAGAGGCCGTAGGCGGTGTTTGGCTTGTTTCCTACCATGGTGCTGTAGAATCCTTTGTTGTTGGTGATGTTGGATGACTTTGAGAGATGTTCAAAGAGATTTCCGAGGTTGTTTAGGTAGGGATCATTGGTAGTATTGTTGGCTTTGGTTGTCGAGCAGTTCCAGTTCTCAAGACTTGGAATTTCGTACTCTGTTTAACAAAAGAAACATATCGTTTAGATTAAGCCATGGGCGTCACTATTAATAAATTATCAGTAAAAAAACAATATCATGCTTCTTTTTTTTTTAAATGAAAGTTTAGTTTAGAACAAATCTTTTTCTTTTTTGCACGTACTTTTTTCATCTGAGGACTATTTCTTAAAAATTTATTCATGTCTTAAAAAAAAAAAAAAAAAAAAAAAAACCACAATTAGCTAAAACAATAAATTAGTATAGATGTAAATATCTCATTTGACTTGAATCCTTAACTTTTTTAAATGCAAATTACTGACAACAATTTTTTGATCAGATATTAGTGACAACAATTTAAAGCTTGCGTGTGTATCATGTTTTTGTTTTCTTATATATGTAGTACTAATAATCATTAATCAATATATATATAAATTAATTTTTTTTTCACTTTTCGTTTTTTTTTTTTTTTTTTTTGAAATTTATATGCAGAGTGACAAAATTTTGAATAAATAAAAGTATTAAACATCACATAGAAAGAAAAACATAACATGCATAAAAATCAAATATTGGCAAAATCAAATATGCGGGATCAAGTTACAATCCAACGATGACGGAAGGTTCCTTTTCTTCTCTTTGTTTTTGGTTCATTATAAATAGCCGGAATTAACTAAAAAATAAATAAATTGGCAAATATGTCTCTCATTTGACTATAATCCTTAAATTTTTTAAAAAAGAATACAAATCAGTGACAATAATTTAAAGCTTGCGTGTATATAAATTTAAAATTGAGCAAACATACGCAAGGCAACAAAATTTCGTGTATAAATTTGTCAAACAGTGAATAATAAATTTAAAACTGCACCATTTTATATCTATAAGATTTCAAAATGTCACTCATTTTAGATTAGTTAAGAATTAAAAACCAAACACTCGGGGAATTAAGAAATTTAACGGCAATAGAGAGCATATTTGAGGCACATAACCCAATAAATAGCCGGATCATCAACTCGTGCATATAGAGAGTGACATACCTTGAGAGATAGAATCATGACCGGGAGGCTGGTTGCCCTTATAATAAAATCGCTGTTCTTCGGATCTCAAATTGCAGCTGGGATTAAGAATTCTTCCATTGATTCCACCATCGCTGGTTGGAACAAGTTCGATCAAGCCATATAAACACTTGCTACATAATTGTGGGGATAGATCCGGTGTGCACTGTACAAGAGTGTACAGCGTTCCTCCAGTACTAGTTAAGTTTGCCTCCTTTGTTGCAAAGTTCTTGTTAGATGTCTCTGCCTCCACCATCGCATTTTTCAGCGTCTGATGTAATTTTATATATTCGCTTTTCGGTATGTCTTTCTGATTTGTGACTCCTAATGAGTTATGCCCCACACATGGTTCTGTTATTCTGCGGGGACAGCCGCCATCGGTTGTGCCGCTTCCGGTGTCACGAAAAAAGCTGCTAACATTAGGTATTTGGTAGAGGGTGGAGAAGAAATAATGGTCGGAGTAGCGAACAGTGCAGTAGTCGTACCAGATGATGGCCTCTCTATTGTTGGGACACTCTGAGGCTATTCGATTTGTGGCGTCCTGAACGCAATTTTGACACACCTCCATGGGCACGTCGCCTCGGCACATGTACTCTCCATATACAGTGTCGGTGTCAGCTTCAACGGTGGCGTTGTAGAACTTTGGAGTAGTATTATCAGTGGCGGTGGCCTTCGAATAGAAGGACGTTAAAAGAGTGTTGAGGTTGTACTGGTAGCTACTATTGGAAGTGAAGTTGTTGTCAATGTTGCAGTTGTTGTCATAGTAAGCAGGGATGTCTACTACAGAAGAAGCGACATGGAAGGAGGTGAGAAGCACAATATAGGATACCAGCAGTTTCAGAAATGGCATATCTGGCATATCCATACCCAAAGTTTTTGCACTGGTTCTAGTGAATTGACTGTCACACGGACTCTGTTTTAGAATGGTGGAGGCATTATAAGGTGGCCCATCATAACCCAACTTTCCAAAAAAGGTTGCATTCTAATAATGGAGAAAGCTCAGCGATGGGAAGACTTATGACATTTACCACTGACCAGATAATAATAATGATGTTTTCCACGAATCTCCGTTGGTTGGAAAGAAGACAACCGGCCGTGTTATCTCTTAAAAAAGGTTTTGATAAAAAAATAAAACATGATTTTAAAAAATATATTTTAGAAAATTACTCTTAAAAATATAGAAAAAAAATAGCTTCAGAAAAATTATGGTTTTGAGAGTTTGATCAGTGTTTAAACAGTTTAATGTTACTTCACTTTTAAAACTATAATTTGAGCCAAAACTATTATTTTAAAAGGGTTCCCAAACACACAATTATTATTATAAAAAATAGGAATAACATGATTCATAATCAAATGCCACCCCACCCCTTTCTTTGTTTTTTCTCCTTTTTTGCTTTTTATTTCTTTCGTGTTCCCTCCCTCCCTGGCTACTTTTTCTTTTGTCTCTCCTCCTTTTTTCCTCCTTATCTTCCACGTCCTTCTCTTTAGCCTTTTCTCTTTCTTCTTTTCTTCCCTTCTCCTCTCTCCTTTTCACACATACTTTTTTCGTCAAAGATACTGGTATTCATACTTCAACGCAACATAACAAGTACATGAGCAGAAACACCCAACAGAATACATCCAGAAACAGAAAGAGAACATAACTAAACAAAGGAACAAAACAAGGTCCATAAAAAAGTTGCAAAAAGAACAAAAAGGTCATCATCCATGAAAGGAATAGAGGGAAGGAGAATCCTCAGCCAAAACAAAAGCTTCCTGAGTATCTACAGTTAGAAATGATATCCTTTTCACACATACTTGAGCAACGTGAATTAGCAAACATCTTGATTTACAGTGCGTATATATATATACACACATATACATATATATTTTCCCATTCTGTTAGGACCAACGCTTATTAGCCGCTCCTTCATTCTCTATTTCTGTATGGATCCCTCATATATGAAAATATCAAACATATGGCCACCTGATTTCTTAAAAAAAATAAAAAAGGAGGTAGGGTTTGGAGGGTGGAGCCCACCCGCGTGCACTTTACTCTGGCCCTCCCCATCCCCCCATTTCCCCAAAGGCCATTTCCCCAGAGGAATGTGAAGCACGAGAAGGCAAAAGAGAAAAAACAAATGACTACATATAAATGAGTTTGGGGGGTGGGCTGTAGTTTTTTATGAGCCTGAGTGAAACTATAATGATGTGGTAAAAAATCTATAGAAACCTGATTAAAATAAGTTAAACTTATAAGAAACTTGTAAAAAGAGAAAAAACAAATGACTACATATAAATGATTTTGCATTATCTGCTTAGTTTATTCACGACTTTATGAGTTTATCACACAAAATAACGTCGTTTTGGTTAAAAAAGAAGAAGCAAAACGACGTCTTTTTGTAGGATTGGCTCCTAAACTCAGATATAGTGAGCATGTAATGCGGGGCCCATATAAACTTATCAGAAATCATGTCAAACTATAGGAATTTTCATTTTAATTTCTTTTGTTTATTTTGAAGTTAAGGGGAAGACTTTTGCATGGCGTGGTGGCCCATCTTTTGCTGATTTTCTAACCTAGTAGTTTCTCTTTTTGCTTTCCTTGTCAAAGTTGATGACAGCATATTAGGTGAGATTACAAAAATATCCTAATAACTGTAGATGGCCCCAGTGATTGCCACATCAATGCATTAACATGTTCATGTCTTTTTCTTTTTTTCCCGTTTGGGAGTTTCATTTTGGAGGAAAGTTTTGGTAGTTCCTTCCCTTATTTGCAAGTTTTAAAAATAAAGAGGTGATAATCGGGATTTTTACAAATCCCCCAACACCCTTATTCTTCTAAAAAATAAAGTTCCCCCAATATAGGGGGTTTTAAGAGGGAAAATAGGTTAATTACTTCTTTACCCTCATTCACGACCACCACCACCACTACCACCGCCGCGCCCCCACCACCACCGCCGCCCCCCACCACCACCACCATCTTTGCCTCCGCCGCCCCCCACCACCACCGCCGCCACCACCATGTCGCCCCACCACCACCATCGCCGCCGCCCCACCACCGCCGCCACATAAATAATTTTTTGAATATAAAAATTACATAAATAATATTTTTAGAAAATTTAAATATAAATTTATTTGTAAAGTATAATAATTATATTAATTATTAAAGAAAAGGACAAAATAGTAAAAGTAACTCATTAATCCTCCATCTTCCTCCCTTACTATTTTTTTAACTCTCAAACAAGAGGAGGAAATATCCTCTATATTCCCCTTCCATCCCCTCCCCTCCCCTCCATTCTCCTTGCATCCCTTTCCTTCATCTTCCTCCCAAACTCCCAAAAATGCCTTTGGAGACCACTCCTCCTCCCTCTCGGCGTCCTCCTCCCTTCTTCTTTTTGATTACTGTTACTCCCTCTCCTCCATTTATGGATTTACATTCCCTTCTCTCTCTTTTTTTTTTGATACATTGGGCAGGTATCGAATCCCGAGGGGGGAGGAGGTAGGCCAGCTCCTAAGGCCGGACTAGTGCCACTGCGCTACGAGACGCTAGGCTTCTCCTCTTTTCACTTCAACGCTTTTTGGGTTTAAACTAATCACATCCCTTCCCTTCACCCATCCACATCCTGTCTTCTTTTTCGTAACATCTCATACCTTACGTCTAACGATCATGTTGCTTTTGGATCCACACCCATATGTTGGGCCCTGACCTGTTTCCAGTTGGTCCTCTTTAAGTACAACTCACTGGGATCCATCTCTATGGGTTTTGGGCTGCAGCCCAACTCAAGAAGTTGTCATTTCAATGGCCCCTGACATTTTGAAACTTGAAGTAAGCGATGCTTGCATGGTTGGAAAAATAATTGGGCTTTATGGAATGTACAAGAAACGATCCCTTCATCCCCTTTCTCTATTGGTAAACATATTTTCATTCGTTTTGTCTATGTTAGTCGCTGTGAATTACTGTCAGAATCTGCAAATAGGGAACGTTTACGTAAAAGGTGATGACTCCCTATTTCTTAATTAAATTTAAGATATATTCTGATATATTTAAGAGTGCATCAATAGTAAAATAAAAGAATTTATTGAAAATTTTAATAAGATATTGATTTGGTACATTATTTAGGAAATTTTAAATAAAATATCATAATTTTAGATTAAATAGTAAATAATAAAAAATTATATCAATATAATTTTTTTAAAAAAAATAGAGTAAAGTACTCTAATTACCCTTCCATTTTACTTTAACTACGCACCTCATCTCTATTTTGAAAACCCATATAGACCTTCCTTATATTTTGAGATTCTATTTCCATCCACCCAAACCGTTAGTTGACCGTTAAGTTTGATTTTGAACTTTTGTTTTATCAAAATAGTACCCTATTTTAACATTAGAATCATTTAAAAAATATAAATGTATGTGGGCAAAAAAAAAATTATACCACCAAATTTTTATCCTAATATATTTTTTTAACTTTCTAATATGTTAAAATAGAATTTTCTTGGGGTCCTACTCTCGAGAGATTCTATAGAAATTTCTATAGGAAGTCTATAATTTTTGTAATATGGAATACAATCATAGTTATATGGTGTGTTGCAAATACATGGTATATATATAAAGTATGGAAAATTTTATATATTTACGAGTTTAGGGATAAAGGTTTTCTCATATTCCGTGCGTGTCACATCCCGATTTTTGCGTCATGACAGATTGGTACTTAATTGGACTAATAATGTAAGTGCAAGTCTAATGAGACTATGTAAGGCCTGGTAGGTATAAGTCTATCCTATAAGCAAATTAAGTTCGAAAACCCTAATCCTACATGATTCAATTGGAGGTCTATTAAATTTCTTATGCCTAGGTTCCTTTAGAATACCAAAATAATCCCAAAAAGTTGTCTTTTGTTTTAGGATAATTGAGCACACAATTAAATCAATAAAAATAATATCAAAGCAATTAACAATAAAATTTGTCATTCATTAACTCAATCAAACTAAATAATCTAAAATGAGGTTTAGCGATAAAAACTGAACAGTCTTATGACTGAAATACTAACTAACCAAAGACAAAAATAAAAAGACAAAGAACGAAGAGGAGAAATAAGAAACAAAAACTCAATACCGAATTTTCATCTGCGCTATCGCTCTTCTGCATCTTCAAACTTTACTCTCCCTCCATTAAAGCTCTTGCCTTGCCATCACTAGCTAGGAAAATAGAACAGGCCTCCCTCTTGCTATGCCTTACCTATATACAACGGCGGAGCTACGTTGGGCAGGTCTACGCACAAAGTTTCAGGTTTTTTTTAAAATAAAAAAAAAAATTTATTTTTAAATATCAATAAATGAAAAAATCTGTGCATACCTAAATCTCATCTGGATCTCGTCCTCCCCCGTCTGGTCGTCTCCAACCTAAATCTTGATCTTGTTCCCCCTCTGAAGTGTCTCCCGTCAATCTCCTTCTTGTCCATGCCAAGCCCTCTCCTACTTCCGTCTGCAAGGTGCTGCTGATTTTTGATCTGAGACAGATTGTGGCCAGAGGTGTAGCAGTGGTTATCGCAGCCACAGTGAGTCACTCTTCTTCATCTTTACTCTTTTTCCAGTTGCAACTTTCTGATTTGATACAAAGGCACAGGGTATGCGAAGGTGCTTAATTCTGCTATACCTTCAGGCTTCAGGACCCCTGAAATTGGGTTTTAAAATTTAGTTGTTTAGTCTCTGGGAGTATTTTACTATTACGCTCCTTATACCCTAACTGTTTCATTTAAGCAGAGGCTCAAAGTCTCCAAGAGTTAGAAGACTGCATCAATTCCCCAGAGGTCAGTGTCTTAGATGCATAAAACTTTTATATCTTTATGTAATTTCTTGTTTTATACCTTATGGGAAATGTTGCTGTCTGTCACAGTTTTAGTTTCAAGGCTCTTAATTCTATTTGGGCAGACCTAATAGATATTGATGCACAAAGAAAGAAAGAAATCCAAGTGCTGCAATATTTTATTTCATTTGTGTTGTTGGATGAAAATTTAGTTATACCCTTGTTTGTAGGGAGAATCTTGAAATTCTGATAACGTGGTTTGATGTTTTGGGTTATATCTGATTACTCCGTCATTGTCTATCATACGATACAGGGCGCCAGAAATGAGATCTTTGCTATGCAACCTGCACTGATTCAAGTTTCATATATGGGATTCCCTGGAACTACTGGGGCTACTTATATTGACTACTTGGTCACTGATGAGGTTGGACCACTTGCAGACTGATTCAGTTTCGTTTTTCTTGGTATTGATTCATCTGACAGATTGTTCTTTTGCTGCTTAAAATTTCTTTCCGTTTGTTTCTCCACTGCTGTATGAACAGATCTATTCTGAAAAGCTGGTTCATCTCCCCCACTGTTACTTTGTAAATGATTATAAACAGGTTAGACTTGTGGACTAGTAAAATTTAAAACACTGTCCAATTCCAATGCGTGTAGTTGGCTACGTGTAGATACTTGGAAATTTTTTCTTTTTTTTTTTGCTCCACTGTCTCTGTTCAGAAAAATCAGGATGTGTTAGATCCTAAGTACCAGCACAAACGATTAGATTATGGTCTGCCAGAGAGTAAATTTATATTTGCATACTTCAATCAGTTGTACAAGATGGATCCTGAGATTTTTAATACATGGTAATGTTGGGTGTTCGTTGTTTTTGGCTTTGTTATTGTTATTGTTAGTATCAAAATTTGGTAGTTTATACCAAATAGTTTGCTCTGAATTGTTGGTGTATGCAGCTACTTTCTCATTCTCATTTTATTCCTCATGTTTGTGTAATCGGATAAGTGATGATTGGTTTAACTCATGTATGCTAACTTATGTTGAACGTGATATGTTTGATAAGATTGATGATGAAGATATAATGCAATATTTTCAAAGAATGAAGAATCAAAGAATGCTTTTGTAACATTCTATTATAATAGTTTAGTTGACTCTTGATGATTAATTTTCTATGTTAAGTTGAAGTTTTCTTTTCTTTTCTTGTCTATATTCTTTTGTTTTTTAATGCATTTAAAACTTTCCTTAACAAACATAAAACCCCCAAATCCCCGGATCCCCCCACTAATTGTGCGGACACAAACATAAAATCCGGCTCCGCCACTACCTATGTATAAGTATATATTGTTTCACTGCATGCGTTTCTCACAATATTTTGGTTTCTTATATTTCTTATAATATCTCCTACAAAATAAATTAGGATATGAGTCAATTTTATATCAAAATACCCTTGTATCCTATAATTAATTAAAGGATAGCAAAATATATAAAAAATAATTAAATAAATATAAAATATTAATAAATTTAATCAAATATATCTCGTAACCCGCACTTATTTAATTATAAAATATATACTTATCAAATATAATACAATGGTGATTACATGAGTTTGTTTGACTCGTCATTAAGGAAAGATTATACATATGCATAAAAACTTTTGGTTGGATTACATTAAATATGAAAATAATATAGCAAAAGACAAAATTACATATATAAACATATATTAGGATGTACACGTAGAGAAAAGCAAAAGTCGAAGTCTCTCGCGATCTAGCGAGGAAATGATACACTCTCCGATATTTCATTGATGGAATTTTGATTGTGGTTGGCAAGTTGAGCCTCCATTGCTCTACTAGTTTCCGCTGCTTCCGTTTGACTATGCAAGAAGAATGCTGGTCCATGAGGAATTGGCAATTTCATTGAATCATTACTTAGACATTTAACAACTTTATCCATGGAAGGCCTAACTTGTGGATTTCCTTGAACACACAACAAGCCAATATGGATGCATCTCATTATTTCACTGTGTGACCTTGTCTCTGTAAGATTTGAATCCAATATGGCTATCAAATTTTCACCCTTCCAATGCTTCCAAGTCTATCAATATGCCAAATCATTAATTTACAAAGGCTCCTATGGTTGATGATTATGATGATGGCCGGTTTGATATGATCATTTGAGAAATATTAATAGTTTACTATACTCACATCATTTAAGAGTCCACCACCATATTGAGATTCATGAGATTCACCATGAGAATTTATATTCTTTCCACTTATAATTTCCAAAACAATGACTCCAAAGCTGAAAACATCTGATTTCTCAGAAAATAGTCCAAATTTAAGATATTCTGGAGACATGTACCCCCTACAATAGATATAAGATGACAAATAATTATATCAACACATGTTGAAATCAAAGTGCCAAATAATTTGAGTAAAATCATGCAGCAATAATGTGTGCGTGCAAGATACACATAAATAGAGACACACACGCACAAGTACATATAAGTACATATAGAGAAAGAGATATATAGATGAAGAGAGAGAAAGAACTTACAATGTTCTATAGATGAAGAGAGAGAAAGAACTTACAATGTTCCAACAATTCTATTTGTGCTCCCCCTAGTTTCATTAATACCAACCATTCTCGCCATGCCAAAATCGAAATTTTTGGATACATCTTATCATCTAACAAAATATTGCTAGGTTTAAGATCTCGATGTATTACTTTAAGGCGTGAATGTTCATGGAGGTAATGAATTCCTTGAGCAATTCCTTCTATAATTTTATAACGTTCACGCCAATTCAACTCTCTTGGCTTTTGCGAACCTACGCTTGTATAATTAACTTGTTAGTATACAATTGAATCAATGCATATATTTTTGTCTAAAACCAAACTATACAGAGTCCTATACCAACTGTGTGTAAAACAATGAGTATTATTATACCAAAATAAGGTTCACCTCAAATAGTAATTAATACAAGAATGGACAGCAGTACATGAATAAAAAAATTGAAAAAATAAATGATGCGATGAGTTTGGTTAGAAGGGAACAAACCAAATAAAAAGTAATGGAGGCTCTTGTTGGGAACATATTCATAAACAAGTATTTTCGTTTGATCTTTCAAGAAAAATCCTAACAAAGCCACTAGGTTTCTGTGTTGAAGTTTGACAATTAGTATAGCATCATTCTTGATTTCTATTAAACCCTTACTAGAATTTTTTGATAATCTCTTTACAACTATTTTGCTACCATTGGGAAGAACGCCCTGAAATCATGAATAGTTAGATAATGAGGGGTTGGGATATACATGCAATGATATCCACAAGCGCACACATTGATTTGATCGCATAATAATAAAGTTACCATGTAGACTTCTCCAAATCCACCTTTGCCTATTCTATTTTCAATCAAGAACTTATCCGTTGCAGCTTCAATTGTTGCAAAATTGAATTGCAATGACTCTAATGTGGTCCCTTCACTTCCAACTATAAACATATGCACATTTTAATGTAAGTACTATAATATACTACCTCGATTGTAAATGTAGGGCTTCTAAATTTTTTCCCTTCCTTCGATAGACTTAGTTGTCTTTTTAACAAAAAACAAAAACAATAGGATACATACAATTTTTCTTCAGAATCGCCTTATGACTCAGTGGCTCTTTTTTCTCTTCCAAGTAATAAATGCTGAAAAAAAAAGCGTGATCGAGATAACACTAAGGGACACCGCTATTATAATTGTTCGCGAGTTGTCTTTATTTATTCCTGCATAAATATATTAATGAGTGAGAATTAAGAATATCAATTTATACGTAGTGAGCTATCTTTGTAAGAAAAGTGATTAGATCCTCAATCACATTACCCGGAATTACCTGAAACTTTAGGAGTTGGGGGATAAGTCGGAGGCACTGAAACAACACTTATATTGTAATTATTATAAAATCGGTATAATTCAAACCTCAAGTTGCAGCTAGGATTCATGACTTGTCCTCCTTTTTTTCCAAGACAACACGAAGAGATTTGTTGCTGAGCATCCTTCAGACATTTTTGGCAATCTTGGCTGTTGAGGTTTGGAGTACATTGTGCAAGAGTATACAACGTTCTAAACTCTGAAGAGCTGAATTCTCTTTTTGTTGCAAAATTCGTTGCTCCTATAGGCATTGAGTTCAATGTCGCTGTCACTAGATCATTCAATGTATTCACTAGTAGCCGATTGAAGCCATCTTTTTGGTTTTGAAGCATATCCACACCACTTTCTGTATATAGGGGTTGGGTGTCTAGGGTAGAGAAGAAAGAGCGATTGGAATAGCGAAGCATGCACATATCATACCAAATGATAGCTTCTTTTGAAAAGGAACACGTATGGTTTAGTTGATCGATTCCCTCAATGACACATTCATTGCAGAGATGAAGGGACACGTCACCCCGACACATGAAGAGGCCGTAGACAGTGTTGGACTTGTTTCCTACCATGGTGTTGTAGAATCCATTGTTGTTGGTGATGTTGGATGACTTGGAGAGATCTTCAAAGAGATTTCCGAGGGTATATAGGTAGGGATCATTGGCATTGTATGTCCGTTTAATCCTATTGTAGTTGGCTTCGGTGGTCGAGCAGCTCAAGCCTGCATGTTTTGGACTTTCGGACTCTGTTTAACAAAAGAAACAACCGTTTAGATTACCGCCATGACCTTCACTATTAATGAATAGTCAATTAATCCTTTAAGGAGCAAATAACCAATATCATGTTTATTTATTTATTTTGGTGAAAGTTTATTTGACTTAATTCATAGGCGCTCAATATTATATTTTAATTACGGGTAAATTGTTATTTTTGCTTTTGAAACAAGGTCAACAAATCCTTTTCTTTTTTGCACTTTCTTTTTTTCTTCTAAGGATTATTTCTTAAAAATTTATCAAAGTCTCAATAAAAAAAACACACACACACACAATTAACTAAAACAATAAATTAGCATAGATGTAAGTATCTCCTTTGACTTCAATCCTTAACATTTTTTAAAAGCAAATTGGTGACAACAATTTTTTGATCAAATATTAGTGACAACAATTTAAAGCTTACGTGTGCGTGTCATGTTTTTGCTTTATATATATATATATATATATATATATATTCACTTTTCGTTCATTGCATTTTTTAAAAAAAGTATATGCAGAGTGACAAAATTTTGAATCAATATATTTATTAACCATCACATAGAAAGAAAAACATAACATGCATAAATATCAAATATTGGCAAAGATCAAATATCCGGGATCGAGTTACAATCCAACGATGACAGAAGGCTCCTTTTCTTCTCTCTGTTTTTGGTTCGTTATAAATAGCCGGATCTGAACTCGCGCATAGAAAGGGGAAAGAAAAGGAAAGGGGCAAAAAAAAAAAAAAAATAGCGACATTACCTTGAAAGATAGAATCACTGGGAGGCTGGTCGCCCTTATAATAAAATCGCTCTCCTTGGAATCCCAAATTGCAGCTGGGATTCTGAATTCTTCTATTATTGGTAGTATTGGTTGAAATAAGTTTGATCAAGCCGTATAGACACTTGCTACAGAATTGTGGGGACAGATCCGGTGCGCACTGTACAAGAGTGTACAGCAATCCATTACTCATCAAGTTTGCTTCTTTTGTTGCAAATTTCTTGGTAGACGTCGCTGCCTCCACCACTGCACCATTCAACGTCTTCTTTAACTCTATGTAATCGTTTCTTTCAAAATTTTCTTCTTCGAGGCATGGTTGGGTGTAGTCAGAACAGGATTGGAGGAGGTGACTAACAGTAGGCAGTTGGTGGAGGGTGGAGAAGAAAGAACTGTCGGAATAGCGGAGGAAGCACTGGTCGTACCATATGATTGCCTCTTTGTTGTTGGGACACTCTGAGGCTATTCTATTTGTGGCGTCCTCAACACAATCTTTACACACCTCCGTGGGGACGTCACCTCTGCACATGTACTCTCCATATACGGCGTCGTTCGGGCCGAAGGTAGTTTTGTAGAATTCAGGAGTTGAATTAGTGTCGGCCGCCGCCTTGGAATACAAGGAAAGCAAAAGATTGTTAAGGTTGAACTGGTAGTGGCTATCGGAACTGAAGTTTTTATTAATTGTGCAGTTGTGGTCATTGTAAGTAGGTATATCTACTTCAGAAGAAGCTAAATGAAAGGAGGTGAGAAGGAGAAAATAGGAGAGCAGTTTCACAAATGGCATATCCATCTTGCTCCTCATTGCTTCTACGCGGCTCATTAACATTCAAGTAAATCAAGTGAAGCAAGCTTTCACAAAACGGATATTTCAATTTTCCAACTTAGAGAGCTTTGTCATGGCAAGACTGAGTTAAAGCTGTTGGGTTAATGTGCTCTTTGATCACTTAAGCCCAATAAGGCTTAATTGAGACTACAACCCAAGAACTCTAAGGCCCATGTGGATTAGGGTTAGGCCTTGGGTGTAGTAGCATATAAACTAACTTTGTCGCTTGAAAAGATACGGCCGCACAAATAGTTAGGAGGCTCTCATCGAAACAAAAACCTAGAGGCGAGACGTTCATAATCCGAACGGTTGCCCACACAACCATCTCATCCCCCTCGAGAGATAGTCCGGAAGATCAATCATAGATCGCACGAGGACTGTTCGTATACGAGGACTGTTCGTAGACAAGGTTTGCTCGTGGAGAATCTTTCGATAGCTCTTCAATATCCAGGTAAGCAAAACGATGAAAGGTTTCATCTTTTCCTACATCGCGTGGTACGATACGCTTCGCGTTTCGATCGTTTCCTACAATTGGCATCGAGCCAATAGCGATGAGGAAAAGAACCGAGTTTTGATATTAATTTATATTTCATGTGATTCTTTTCAAAAATTATTTTGAAAATATGGCATCTTTTTCTATATTTGTTATTTATTTCATGGTAGTTATTCGTTTATAATTCATATTTGATATTAGTTTTAATTTTAATCGGTTAATCGCTTTAATCCATGGTTAGATTCTCTCGTGTATTTCTTGATTTGTAACAAGGAGGCTAATCCCATATGATTAGGTTTCCTCCTTGCTGTTTTTTTAATTCTTTTTTTGGAATTTCTATGTATTTTTCCGAATTTCTGTAAAAGATGGAGATAAAGAAACTGCGAAGAAGATGACTTCGGCTGATGGCGTGGCAGAAGTGGTGGCTAGGGTTCCTCTTTTGTGTCCTAGGGTTTCTAGCCAAGGATTGAGTTTTTGAGCTTTTGGGCACATAGATACCCTAAAGGCGCTTGAGATAGATGCTTATGGACGGGACGAAAGAGAAATTCCAAAGTTGTAAATCTTATTTTTAAAATTTTATAGGAAAACCATGGATTAAAGTTATTTGTTTTATTATTTAAAGCTTTTATTGAATTGTATGAATTATATTTACGATTACCATGATGTGTGTAATAACATGCAATATAGAATAGGAAGATGCCATATTGTTGCATAATCACATATCATAATAGTATAATAACTATTATGTTTTCAATCGACTAGTATGATAGTTATTATGAGGGATTATTTAGATTGTCCACTACATTAATTATCATTTATTATGATTTTGAAATCTTGAATAATAATTGGATTAATTAATTGTGGAATTAAAAACTCTACATTAATTATCATTTATTATGATTTTGAAATCTAGAATAATAATTATATTAATTAATTGTGGAATTAAAATCTAGACATTAATTATCAATTATTATGATTTTAAATTAAAATCTAGAATAATAATTGTGGAATTAAGGTCTAGACAAATAATCCAGGAAATTTCCTAAGAGAATTGTACCTTTTAAAGTAATTTGTGGGTTATTTAAAATGGTCATGTGACGCACACTCGCTAATCATGACTAGATTTTAGATACCTAATAATTTACTCTAAATTGAACAAATTCTTGGAAATTAAAAATTCTAAACTTAAAATATTGAATGGGTGAAGGTTTTAAATTAAGCTTTTAATTATAAAACCTAAGGGCCCCATTGTGGGTTTATTAGTGAAATGGTTATCGTTGAAGCCCCATCGGATAAGGATGATCGGATTTCGCTAGATTAAACCTTAATATTTTCAAAATTTTAGTAAAGTTTTTGTACGGCCCATCGTCGGCAACACTTAGACACTAAAGATAATTTTGAAAGTAAACTATGGTTAAATACATTCAACTTTGGTAAAATTGTTAACCCTCCCATCGAGGCTCGACAATGGAACCGAAGGCCCAAATTAACAATATTAGTTTTACAAGAATCTTGCCCATCATAAGCCTTGTAAAGATAACTAATGGATTGTTAAACAATAAACGAATAGTAGTTATTAGAATCTACTAGCGCTATATACTGTTTGTTGTTAATTACGGTTTGTAATTAGTGTGCTTTTTCCTTAATTTCAGAAAAATGTCTTCATTCAATCCTTTAGCTACAATATTGAGCCAAAAACCTATGGATGGTACAAACTACAAACAATGGAGAACCAATTTAGATATTGTTCTTCAATATGAAAAGCCCAACTTTGTTCTCACTACCCCTATGCCGCCTGCTGCAAATGCGTCGATGCAATTCGGACTCGTTTTCGGCGGGAGAGAAGGAAAGATGGGAGAAGGCGAATGTGTCGGTTCGCTGCTACATTTTGGCGGTCTCGCCTCGGTCACCTTCAGGAGCAAATGAACATAATTCGAGTGGAGCAACAATGCTCCGGACTCTTGATGCCATGTTTGCTACACCTAGCGGTTCGCTAGGCAAAATGCGCTGAATTCGGTCACCAAGACGGTCATGTCGGAGGAAGTGTGCGGGATCATTGTCTAACAATGATAGCAAACTTCAAGAAGGTGATGACCATGGTATCAAGTTTGAACAAGAAGTAAAAGTTGACCTTCTCTTACAATCACTTTGCTCGAGTACTTTAATCAATTCAAGATGAATTATAATATGAACAAGATGAATCTTGACCTCACTCAACCGATGCACGAGCTTGAGAGTGCTAAACGATCTCTAGTCAAGCGAGGGGAAGTGCATTTTTGCTGGTGAAAGTTGTGAAACCTAAGGGGAAACCCAAGGGAAAGAACAAGAACAAGAAAAAGAAGAAATCAGGTACTCAGTTGCCAAAACAGGTTGCAATGAAGCGGACCCAAAAGGCAAGTGCTTCAAGTGCGGACAAAAGGGGCATTGGAAGAAAAATTGCCCACAAATGAATAAACCAGGTATGGGTAATTTAAATGTGATTGAGGCTTGTTTAGTGGAGAATCACGATGATAAATGGATCGTTGATTCAGAGCCACTAACCATGTTTGCTACTCTTTGTGTGGTTCAAACAAAGCTTGCCGGTGAGTAAAGGACAACGAGATTTGAAGCTTGGAACGGGACGGCTTGTGTACTGCACTAGCGGTGGGACAAGTTGTTTTATCTTTTAATAATTATAGAACTTTGGTTTTAGAAGACTGTTTATTTATTCCAGATTTTAAGAGGAATTTAATTTCGTTAGTTGTTTAGATAAACATGGTTTGACAGTTCAGTTTGATTCCTCGTTTCAATAAGAAGTTCATCTTCTTTTATTTGTTCGGTGTAAAGTTTAATGGCCTTTATTTCCTTAGTCCTATTCCCTGTGAAGTTAATCATGTTGAATTAAAAAATGTTGAGCATATCAATTCGTCAAAGAAAAGAAAAGTTTCCAATGAAACTTATCTTTGGCATTTGAGATTGGGTCATATTAACTCTAACAGGATCCAAGGTTTGGTCAAAAGTGGGATTTTAAAATCCCTGAACTTTGAGTCGATACCAGTGTGTGAATCCTGTTTAGAGGGTAAAATGACCAAGAGATCTTTCAAGGCCAAAGGAAAACGTGCCACACTTCAGCTGAAATTGGTACATACCGATGTATGTGGACCAATAAATGTCCATGCCGAGGCGGGTATCGATATTTCATCACATTTGCGATGATTACTCTAGATTTGGACATGTGTACCGATGCGTCACAAGTCCGAAGCTTTTGGAAAATTCCAAGAGTTCAAGGTGAGGCGTAAAAGCATCTAGGTGTTCAAATCAAGACTCTTCGATCGATCGAGGGGTGAATACCTATCTCGGAGAGTTCGGGTCTTACCCGACCAAGGAGGGGATAGTTTCGCAATTATCTTCTCCAGGGACACCCCAGCAGAATGGAGTTGTTGAAAGGAGAAATAGAACCCTTTTAGAAATGACAAGATCTATGCTCAGTTATTCATCACTTTCTGATTCATTCTGGGGATATGCCTTAGAAACAGCTATGTATCTATTGAACTTAGCTCCGTCAAGTCGGTTTCAAAGACACCAATAGAATTGTGGAAAGGGTGTAAGCCCACCATGAATCATATTCGAATTTGGGGTGCTCCGGCACATGTCTTGAAACAGACACCGACAAGATAGACTCGCGTCGAAGTATGCATGTTTGTAGGCTATCCTAAAGGAACCGGAGGTTGGTTGTTTTATAGTCCAAGAGAAAAGAAGGTCATAGTGAGCACTCACGCGACTTTCTTAGAGGAGGACTATATGACAAACTATAAGCCAAGAAGTAAGGTTATTCTTGATGAGCTAGTCTCGATCAAGTTTCACCTCAACCTCAAGGGGTTCCGGCTTTTGTTCCGTGGTTGTTCAAAGAGGGGAAAATGTATCCGAACATACACAGGAACCGCAGACGTTTAACGAGAAGTTCAGCATGATGTTCAACTAAATGAAGAACAAAATCATGAATTAGTTGATCCACTTAATGAGGGTCCTCATCTAGAAGTTGTCAACCCACAAAATGTGGACCCCCTGTAGATGCACAACATCAAGTGCGACAAAGTCGTAGTGGGAAATTGATTCGTAAACCTGCAAGATATCTCTTGTTAGGTGAGTCAAATCAGGATGTCATCATTGATGAAGATGGTGATCCCACGAGTAATGACGAAGCACTAGGAGATGTTGATGCTCAGGAATGGCTTGAGGCTATGAATCGTAAAATGGATTCTATGTATTCCAACTCAGTTTGGTCTCTTGTAGATGCACCTAAAGGGGTAAGACCCATTGGGTGTAAGTGGATTTACAAGAGAAAGAGAAGATCGGACGGGAAGGTTGAAACCTTCAAAGCTAGATTGGTGGCGAAAGGGTACTCCCAAAGAGAAGGAGTGGATTATGATGAAACCTTTTCGCCGGTTGCCATGCTCAAGTCTATTCGGATTCTCTTAGCCATTGCGACCAATCTTGATTATGAGATTTGGCAGATGGATGTCAAAACCTGCTTTTCTAAATGGAAATTTGGAAGAGGAAATCTATATGCAGCAACCAAAAGGGTTTACGGCCAAAGGGCAAGAAGAAATGGTATGCAAGTTGCGAGAGGTCCATTTATGGACTTAAGCAAGCATCCGATCATGGAACATCGATTTGATCAAGCCATTGAGTCTTATGGTTTTGAGAAAAGCCCCGATGAGCCATGTGTGTATAAAAGGATCCAAGGTAATGCGGTATCTTTTACGGTACTTTATGTGGATGACATACTCCTTATCGGAAATGATACGAGGTATTGTTGGGCATAAAAACCTGGCCGAGCAAACATTTTGATATGAAGGACCTGGGGGAAGCCAATTATGTTCTTGGTATTAAACTCTTGCGAGACCGGAAGAACGGGGTTTTGGCATTATCCCAGGCTCAATACATTGACAAAATACTTGCCAGGTTTAGCATGGAGAATTCAAAGAGGGGAATTATACCCTTCGTGCATGGGATTCATCTCTCTCGAGAAGCAATCTCCTCAAACTCCGAGCGAGAGAGAACGCATGAGTAGGATACCTTATGCTTCAGCAAAGTAGGTAGTCTCATGTATGCTATGCTATGTACCTGCACAGATATCGCTATGCGTGGGAGTAGTAAGCTGGTACAATCGGACCCGGGAGAGCAACACTGGGTAGCGGTTAAACATATACTCAAGTACCTACGGAGAACGAGAGATTATATGTTGGTCTACTCAAGTGGGAGTCTTGAAACCATTGGTTATACGGACTCGATTTCCAAGGAGATATTGACTCAAGAAAATCCACCTCGGGATATGTGTACACCCTTAATGGCGGTGCCATTTGTTGGAGAAGTGTAAAACAAACATGTGTGGTCGACTGCCGCCACGAGGCCGAGTATGTAGTCGCTTCGAGGCCGCAAAGGAAGTCGCATGGTTAAAGAAGTTCCTATCGGACCTTCGGGTGATACTGTGTGTAAATTGTCCTATCACACTCTACCGTGACAACAAGTGGGGCGGTAGCGCAGTCCAAGGAACCAAGGTGTCATAAGAGACGAAGCACATAGAGAGGAAATACCACTTGATCCGAGAAATAATTAAAAGAGGAGATACGGTGGTAGCAAAGATAGCATCGACGAGAATCTCGTGACCCTTTTACTAAGAGTTTGCCCGAGCATGTGTTCGAGAGGCATGTTTCATCTATGGGTCTTAGGAGGATTCCAGATTTGCTATAGCTTTAGGCGTTGTTATTTTACTTTGTTATTTTGTGCTTTTGAGCATGACATTATGACATTGCATTTCTTTTCGAATGTTAATAAATGGAGTATTCTTTTTCATTTATTTTGCACACTATTTACAAACTCTAAGGTCCGGATCAATTGTGGAGTATATGATCATATGAATACTTTCATAGAGGACATGGTCATAGGTTCTCACAATTGATGAAATGATTCACTATTAAATTAAGTTGGGCACTTTATTTAGGCTGCAATGTTTTATGAAATGGTTTTGTCCGAATCATTATAAAGCATTGGTGTGAGTTAATGCTCACATTGAATGGATCAAGGAGAGATTTGATTAAGGTTGTTCTTTCTATCATAAGGAATCAAATCTCCAGATAACTATAGTTATGTAGTTGCTCTTAATCCTGAGTTTATTTTAAACAGTAGTCGAATAGTTTTCATTCTTTGATTTACCAACGGGTGAGGTTTGATCTATATGACGGCCAACAACTCGGTATTTTGGGATTGAGACTATTTGGTTATCGGTGTTTATGAGATAAACAACATGGAATTTATAGGAAATGTCCCCTTGATATGTTTCGGGCACTGGATATTGAAGACACGGCCAAGTGCATGTAATCCATTAGAGAAACTGTCAAAGTCAAGGGAATAAATAATTGATTGGGTTACGTAAAACTAGTCAATCAAATTATAGACATTCTATAAAGGGCCAGTGCATATTCTTGTTATAAGTGTCATTGTTCTTGGAGATCACGTTCGGGCTTTTAGTGGAGTAGCACCGAACTAGATAATGTTCGTAGATTATCATGAGCCTTGATGAATGACAAATGGTGGGTCCCCGTGCTAGCTTGAGACAAGGGATGGGGTATGTTATCGATGATGATGGCTTATGGGCTATATGGTCTTGGGTTTACGAACTCAAGTTAGTATCTTAAAGAGCAAGTGGGAGATTGTTGGGTTAATGTGCTCTTTGGTCACTTAAGCCCAATAAGGCTTAATTGAGACTACAACCCAAGAACTCTAAGGCCCATGTGGATTAGGGTTAGGCCTTGGGTGTAGTAGCATATAAACTAACTTTCGCCGCTTGAAAAGATACGGCCGCACAAATAGTTAGGAGGCTCTCATCGTAAACAAAAACCTAGAGGCGACGTTCATCATCCGAACGGTTGCCCACACAACCATCTCATCCCCTCGAGAGATAGTCCGGAAGATCAATCATAGATCGCACGAGGATTTGTTCGTATACGAGGACCGTTCGTAGACAAGGTTTGCTCGTGGAGAATCTTTCGATAGCTCTTCAATATCCAGTAAGCAAAACGATGAAAGGTTTCATCTTTTCCTACATCGCGTGGTACGATACGCTTCCGCGTTTCTGATCAGTTTCCTACAAAAGCGCCCGCTGTAAGTAGCTTGGATTTTGTGTGAGTGGCTTATCCTTACCTTGTGATGCTTTAGGCCATTGACTTCATTAGAGGAATGATATTCTCCACCAAAATAATGAGATTCATAATGCTCTGATCATTAATTACGAATCCAGTAAAATTTATCACCGCAAATTTCTTACGTTGTCGGCCAACTCCAAAAGGCTAAGGTAATTAAAAAAACTAAATATCACCATAGCCTTAGGGCTGTTTGGCAGAGTTATAGTAATTAAGTAGGGATGTCTACTTGTCACGTGGTGCGAATCAGAGTTGAAGAATGGAAAGGGTAAAGTATTTTCTATTATTACTTTGACCTATATATATATATATATATACAGTGGCTTATACATGTAGTTGGTAACAACTAATACCAGCTAATCATAGTTAGTTACTGTTATGATATGGATTAGTTAGATCCACATATGTAGGGATCTGTTAGCCATATATGTAGGGATTACTGCTAGTCTCTCTCTCTTGTATATATACCTATGTACTTACCTTAATTAAATAAGACTTCTAGATCCTCAGATTACATGGTATCAGAGCCTGATTGGTTCATTTAGCAATCTTTTTTAATTATTTTTTCCGTGGGTGTGTTGTTCCAGTCGTGCTGGGCGTTCAACAGTTACGAGCTCCATTTTTTCACAGCACGCGTTGCGTCTCACCGCCCTTCTCAGGTCACTCATCTCCCTCCGATCGCTGATTCCCCTCCGGTACGACGCCGTTCCAACCACCACTTGCGTCTCATGCTCCGTCCAGCAGTCCGTTGGAATCTTCACGCTCTGGCGCGTGCTACCAATATCCGGTGAGTTTTCAGATGACGTTTCCTCCTCTGGGTTCGACTTGGTGCTTCTGGTCATTTTCTCTGGTCCTTGCGCTCTGATTTGTTAGGTTTTGCATTCACTTTGGTACTGGTTTAACATTTGGTACTGGGATTTCCTGCAACCTCTGATAAGGCCGTGTTTGGCGTTTGGGAAAATCTAGTTTTATTTTTCTGGCCTTTTTTGGCGTTTCAGCAATCTGATTTGTGGATTACGCATTCACTTTTGGTCCTTTTTTTGGACGTTTGGTACGCTTTGTTTGGTCCAATCTATCTTTGGCTTTAAGGTATTATTTTGGTGTTAAGGGCGCGTTTGGGCAATCTGATTTGTGGTTTTTTGATTAGTTCCTCACTCTTGACTGTACTTATTGCCTTGTTATTGTTATTGGGAGTTGTGATTATTTTTTCATGGCTGACTCTAAGACATCTGAGATCGCCTATATCGCTAAGATTGTTGACCAAATTAAATTGACCAATTATAATGATTGGAGTCAAAACTATTCGAGTTTATCTCTTGGGTGTTGAGAAGGAAGCTCATTTAACTAAGGATCCTCCGTTCAGTGATAATGATGCAAGTTTGGCTTGGTCCAGAGCGGATGCCCGTCTCTTCTTTCAAATTCAGAACTCTATTGAACCATGGATTTTGTCTTCCGTCAGTCATTACAACACAGTAAAGGAAATTATGGACTATCTTGACTTTATGTTCTCTAGTAAAGGGAATTTTACTCGAATTCACGAAGTCTGTAAAGGATTCTATCGCTCCCAGCAGCAAGGTCGTCCCTTGGAGGATTTCTTCATAGACTTCAAGAAATTGTATGAAGAGATGAAGGTACTTATGTCTCCTCAGGCTGATCTTCAGACCCGTGTCAAGAATTTGGAGGTTCAAGCTATCATCAGTTTCCTTGAAGCTCTTGACCCATCTTATGACACCATCCGCTCTCAGGTTCTGTCTAGTCAGGAGCTTCCATCTCTTGACAATGTGTTCTCACGAGTTCTTCGTGCTGATAGTTTGGTTCGTCCATCTGTTGATCCAAATGCCAGTGCTTTGGCTGGGCATGGTCCCTTTGAGAACAAGAATTATGGATCGGGACAAAACACCAGTGCTCCACCCCTGACTTCTAGCAGTATTATTTGCAACTATTGCAAGGAACTTGGTCATATTAAGAAGGATTGTTGCAAATTGCAGAATAAACGTCAGTGTGATCAGCAGCGTGGCCTTGCTCATATTTCCCAAACACCTAATTAGTCTGATTCAGGTCTATCATCTGCAGAGGCTCTCGCTACAAGTACTTTGTCTTCTAGGCCTTGTTACTACTTCCACAAGGTGAGTAATTGATTCAGGTGCCACCGACCACATGACAGGTAACCATAATTTATTTTCATCGTATGCCCCCTATGCCAACCCATCCTCCATATTTGTCGCCAATGGTTCCTCGATCCGTGTTCTTAGATAAGGAACTGTTATGCCCACTACATCCATTTCACTCTCTTCAGTCCTTAATGTGCCTAATCTTACTTTTAATCTTTTGTCTCTAAGTAAACTGACTTGTCATTTAAACTATTTTATTTTACTATACCTTGACCACTGTTTGATTTAGGATCTTACGACAAAGCAGATTATTGGTAGAGACTATGAATCTAGTGGACATTAATCCTTGATAATCAAATGCCGTGTTCTGTTGCTTGTTCTGGTAGGTCGTCTCCCTTTTTGAGGTCCATTGTCGTCTTGGTCATGTGTCCCTTTCATCCCTAAAGAGGTTGTATCCTCAGTTTTCGTCTGTGTCTTCTTTGAATTGTGAGTCGTGTCAGTTTGCCAAACACCATCGTGTTCATTCGGCACCTCGAGTCAATAAACGGGTTGCGTCCCCCTTTGAGTTAGTTCATTCTGATGTTTGGGGTCCTTGTTCGGTTTTATCTCAGACTGGTTATCGATATTTTGTCACTTTTGTTGATGATTTTTCCGAACTACTTGGCTTTACTTAATGAAACACCGTTCTGAATTGTTTATCTTTGAAATTCATTTTCGTGAAAATCCCGAGTGATAATGAGAAATGAATATTTTTGGCCTTCGAGTATTCATACAAACCTCGTGTGTTGATACACTTGCTCAAAATGGTGTTGCTGAAAGAAAAAATCGGCATCTTTTAGAAACTGCCTATGCCCTCATGTTTCACTCCGTTGTCCCTAAATCCTTTTGGGCTAATGCCGTGTCTACTGCTTGTTTCCTCATCAATTGCATGCCTTCATTTGTCCTTAGTGGTGAAATTCCCTATTCTATTTTGTTTCCCACCACTAAACTGTTTCCTGTCATTCTTAAAATTTTTGATTGTGTCTGCTTTGTTCGGGATGTCCGTCCCCATGTGAGTAAACTCGATTCAAAGTCCTTGAGATGTGTCTTTTTTGGTTACTCTCGGGTTCAAAAGGTTATAGGTGTTACTCCTCTGATCTTTGTCATTATCTTGTGTCCACAGATGTGACTTTTCATGAGTCTTCTCTTTCTTCCCATCTTCGATATTATCTGAGTCTTCCTCTATGGTTTCTGAGTCTGATGATATCCTAGTTTATCGTGTTCCTATCTCACCAGTATAGGCGTAGTTCCGGAACCTGAGATCATCAATGATGCTGATGTTGCCAATATTATGCCCTCACCAGTACCTGCTTTGTCGTCGGATTCCGTTCCTACCTCCCTAGTTCCTGATCCTACTTCCCTAGGTTTTGCCATTCATGTTCCTGACTCGATTGTACTTGATTCTGCTATTGACCCATCCAATGACCTGCCTATTACCTCCGAAAAGGTACCCGTCCTCACCATCCTCCCCACAGATATGCTAATTGCATTTATCCTATCTCATCGTTTGTATCCTACCAGCGTTTGTCCCCTGTTTCCTCTTCCCTTGTAGCCACCCTTGAATCCATCTCTCCCCTACCAATCTTCACCAAGCCTTGACTCACCCTGGTTGGCGTGCAGCGATGGAAGAAGAAATGATGGCCCTTGAAAAGGCTGGTACTTGGACTCTTGTTGATCTCCCTTCTGGAAAGAAGGCTATTGGGGTGTAAATGGGTGTTTGTTGTTAAGACTAAGGCTGATGGTTCTTTGGAACGGTTGAAAGCTCGGCTTGTTGCCAAAGGGTATGCTCAAACTTATGACATTTATTATTCTGAGACCTTTTCCCATGTGGCTAAGCTCACTTCCGTTCGTCTTCTCGTTTCTCTGGCTGCTATCTATCATTGGGATTTACATCAATTGGATATTAAGAATGCTTTTTTGAATGGTGATCTTTTTGAGGAGGTTTATATGGAGCAACCAGCTGGGTTCGTTGCTCAGAGGGAGTCTTAAAAAGTCTGCTATCTCCAAAAGTCGTTTTATGGCCTAAAGCAAAGTCCTCGTGCCTGGTTTGATCAGTTTTGTGGTGTGATGAAGAAGTTTGGGTTAAGCCAAAGTAAGTGTGATCACTCTTTATTTTACCAACATTCCAATGCAGGCATGATTCTTCTAGTAGTGTATGTTGATGATATTGTGATTATTGGGAGTAACATATCTGGAATCTCATAACTTAAAATCTTCCTTAACTCCCAGTTCCAAATAAAAGATTTAGGTCCATTGAAGTACTTCCTTGGCATTGAGGTATTGAGAAGCAAGAAAGGAATCCTTTTATCCTAAAGAAAATACATTCTCGATTTGTTAAAGGAAGCTAGAAAACTTGAAGCTGCACCAAGTACCATTCCCATGATTTTGAATCCATTCTTGGATCTTAATGATAGCATGTTTGTTTAACTTGCCAATGACTTGAAGAAGAAGATTGATTCAGAGAAACTGAAGCCATTTGCATCTCCTGAGCGATATAGAAGACTCATTGGGAAACTAAATTATCTGATAGTGACTCGTCCTGATATAACGTTCTCAGTCAATGTACTCAATCAATTCATGGAAGTTCCAACAGTCGCTCAGTGGGAAGCCTTAGAGCATATCTTGCATTATTTGAAAGGTTCCCCAAGTCGTGGCATTCTCTATACAGATTATGGACACACTAAAGTTGAGTGCTTATGTGATGCGGATCATGCAGGGTCTAAAGCTACAAGATGGTCCACTACAGGTTATTTTGTGTTTGTTGGTGGAAACTTGATATCTTGGAGAAGTAAGAAACAAGGTGTTGTGTCAAAATCAAGTGCAGAAGCAGAATACAGGGCCATGTCACAATCAACACAGGAAATTGTGTGGGTATTTCAACTCATGAAGGAAATTGGCATCATCACAACATTACTTGCGAAATTATGGTGTGACAATAAAGCAACACTCCATATAGCATCGAATTCTGTGTTCCATGAGCGTACAAAGCATATAGAAATCGATTGTCACTTTATTCGTGATAAGATCAAAGAGAATGTCATATCTACAGGGCACGTGCAATCAAACGACCAGCTAGCAGATCTTTTAACAAAAGCCTTAAATGGCACACGAGTTGAGTATCTTTGTAACAAGTTGGGCATGATCAATATATATGCTCCAACTTGAGGGGAAGTGTTATGATATGGATTAGTTAGATCCACATATGTAGGGATCTGTTAGCCATATATGTAGGGATTACTGTTAGTCTCTCTCTCTTGTATATATACATATGTACTTACCGTAATTAAATAAGACTTCTAGATTCTCAGATTACAGTTACATTCAGGTACACCAACAGATATATTTATACACTAACACTATTTCAGAAGAAGCTAAATTAAAGAAAATAGGAGAGCATCCCAGTTTCAGAAATGGCATATCCATCTTCCTGCCCCAATGCTGCTTCTGCCAAATAAAAATAAAAAATTTGATATCTTACAGTTAATTATAATAAAATATGCAGATTTGATTTCACTGAAGGGAAATATCCATATGTTTTACATTTTCCAACGTAGAAACCAGCTAGAAAGCTTCGGCACGGGAAGACTTTCTCGAAAGAGCCCGCCGTACGTGATTGAATTTAGTGCGAGAGCCATCGACTAGATGAGAAGAATGATATTGTCCACAAAAATAAAGGAAACTCCTATAGCCAAATTTCGGGACTATTTTCCTTATTTTTCATAGCGTTGTACTTACTTTAGGTCTCTATATTCTTCATGAGTTTTAGTTTTGATTTCTATACTTTTTCCCCTTCATGTTGATTTCTATACTTTAACGATTTCTATAGATTATATTTACATTTTATTGATAGTAATTTTTGTAATTTCAAAAAAGGAAAATAGGAAAAAAATCCCCCATAAAAAATTTAATTGATACTGATATGATAAATTTATATATGTAGGAAGTATAATGGTACTTTCTAAATTTTCTCCTCACAGAATATTAAAACTTTCATTTAGGTCATTCTTATCAATTGAGAAATCTTTTTCCCGATTTTCCCTCTAAATAAATAAATAATTTTAAATGAATTATTTAATTTATGTAAAATTATTGATAGTATGTCCTTATAATAAGGACAAGTAGAAGTAAGAGAAATAACTATTTTAAAATTAATAAAAATTAATGTATAAAATAAATTATAAAATATATGCTAAATTACAATACTTATGAGTTATAAGTAAATAAATTTATTTTAAATTTCACACAATATAAGTTATTAAATCTTTCTCCATGGACCTTACACAAGTCTCGTTTCAAATTGTCATAGAGATGTTGGTTCAAATTCCGCGCTACCATATGTAAGCATGAAATTAGTAATAGATATCTCTATACGTAAGTGATTAATTTAAGTCTTGAAAATTTTCATAATCTAATGATTTATGACTTCACCAATCCAAGAAAACTAGTTCGAATAAAATACCCCCACCGTTACATCATTGCCTTTGACAGTTACCAATGCCATGTGATCAAGACGCATGTCTCTCTACAAAATTTGACTGCTCTTCTTTAATTTTTTTTTATGGAATTAAACTTAACTACTTTTAATTATAATAAATTTAACAACCTCATTAAAACCATAAAATAAATAAAAATAACATTGCTTTATGTTACCCCCAGATTCATTCATTATGAAAAAAAAAAAAAAAAAAAAAAAAATCCAGATACGGTATCATCAGGAAAATAGTATATCCATAGCTGATATAGATTTGGCTATAGCCCCAAGATTTTTACAATAATTATTATAAATAATTTTTTTAATTTTAAATAAAAAATTTAGTTGTTTTTTAATGTATTTTGTTGGTATGATAATACGATCAAAATTATTATAACTAAATTAATTAAATTATACGTAGAAATTTTTCATAAGGTATCAAATGTATTAACGAAGAAGATATATGTGTGTGTGTGTGTGTGTATATAGTGAAAGGAACCAAGTTAATTTGTTCACAAAATTAAAAATATAAATTATACTTTTGTTCGGCAACAAATTACAATTATAAAGTGAGCCAGCGAATGAAAGGTAGGAAATAAATTCTGACACCAGGAATTGTTTGGCAATCGACAACTCAAAGCCTGGGCATACATATTGTCTCTTATAGTAACCTAATGAGTAATGAAAAATTTAAATCTTCAGAGGGTTTGGTTATAATGGAATGAATTGCATTTCAACTCCTAGGATAGCAAGATGACAAGATCTCTAAAAAATAATAATGATTCTGTTATGGACCTTGGAAATGGGCCGGCAGTCAAGCCCATTAGAAGACCGGCTATCCCCACGATTACCCCCACTACCATAGTAGTGCGGGGAGTGGGGGCACAGTAACGCGACATCATGGGAGCGGGTTCGAGAGAGTCGGACCAACCCGGCCTCACTATAAATAGGGGCATACCCGGTGAGCGGTACCATTACGATTCATTCTCCTACTCTTTTAGATCTTGTCCCACTATGCATACACCCCACACCTTTTTGCTGCCGTGTACGGTGATCATCTTGTCCATTGTTATCGCTCCATAGATAACATTGGGTAAGCCCTACCAGATCCTATATTGAACATTAACTGACCTCAAGGGCTTGGACATTTGTGTTCCACATCTAACGCATTCAATATCTATTCTTATTATTTTTGTGGCCACAAAATATAAATTCTCAATAGATTCTTAGGAAAATTAAAATAAAGGACATAAAGAAAATAATGTTTATAATAAAGGACTATAAAAATTGTAATTACTTAAAAGAATTAAACATCCTAATATAAATTGAAAATCACGAAATTGTCCATAACTAAACGTCCTATATTATCTCTTGTATTCATAATTAAAAAATAAATAAAACTAAATCTAAAAGCGCCCATCATCATATAATAAATTATTTATATAATCAAATTACTCGATTTATATTATCAATGTTATTATCAATTAAGATCTTTTTATAAAAATAAAATCTAAATTAGATTTTTTACTTTATTAACATTAAATGAATTTTAACCAACATAAATTTCTTCTAAAACAAAAATAAATCATGTAAAATTTCTTGTATAAATGTTAAATTATAAAAGACCTTGATTTTTATTAAAATTATATAATTTTTTAACTAACATTTTTGTTGATTTTAAGAAAATTATAATTTTTACAAAATTGAAGAATGTGTAATTTTGTGTGAAGATATATTTGCAAGTTTGTGAAAAATAAAAAGGGTAAAGGATTTCTTGATCGGTGGAGATAAGTTATCTCCAGAGACCCCCAAAACTACGTCGTTTTGAATTAATGAATGGTGTTTCCGTAATTTTGCACCGTTCATTAATTCACTTAAACTTACAAACATACCCTTCATTAATTCAAAACGACGTAGTTTTGAGCTGGAGAAATACTTTTCCAAAAAAAAAATTGAGAAAAATGTTATTTAATTTAGTGAAACTTAGAATTTTGTATTAATTTTAAAAATACAATGTGAGAGGGAATGCAAAAGATTTTGTTAAGAGTATTTTTGTATTTTGTATTTTATATTTTTGCATTTGATCATTCTAAATAATTATAATTTTTACGATCCTTCTCTATAAATATCGTTTCTTCCAGGTCTTTCATTCTAATTTTCCCTTGATTTTTTCCTGCAAGCCGAGGAGATAATGAAAGGTTTGATTGACCAGTCGGTGGGTGGATTCTCTTCCTTGTGCATCTCTTTCCGCCACAAATGAGACATTACATACAGACGTGCGTGCAATGTAATATAATATTTATGTTAATACAATAATTATCACAATATACATATTTTACTTTGAGCGTCTGGGAGTAAAAAAAAAAAAAAACCTAACTAACGCAAGCTTATAGGAAATTAAACAAATATAATAAGAAAATCATCATAACCTCTTAATGGACATCAAAAGAAAAATAGTATCGGCAACGTTCCATAACTTGTCAATAGGATAATTGCACTTGGCGGTTAGACACATATTTTGATGGGTTAATTTTATTGAAAGGCCACTGTAGGGAGAAATTTTCATTTAAGAGTAACAATAATTTTCAAATATATCTCTGCAGATCACGGGATTAATTTGAACTTAATTATTTTGGTCAAATATCCAGAAACCCTCACCTATTTTCTTTAAATGTTCTTTAAAACCTAAAGTATGTTTTTCTACTCAACTGATCATGTTACATTTTCAAAATCATATATTTCTGAGAATAATTTTTTTTTTATTCATCAATGGCTGGCGAATCTTATAATCATTGTCACGATCCAATGGGAGACCATTTAGGAGTCGTGACCAAATATGAAGGCACTATCATTTGATCCAATTTTCAGTTCTAAATTTAATTTGAGAACTTTTCAATTAACCAATGGCATAGTATCACAATAACGTCATGCACCCTCTAAATTAAAAGAGAGAGGTTATAAATTCTATCCTTCCTTTCCTTGGAGATGGGTTTGGTTGAACGATTAGTTCAATATGTTCTCACCTCTTCGGCTAGTTTGAAGTTAGTGTGTAAATTGAATCAAGCATGTTTCAATGTAAGACCTTAAACTCTTCTGTATATGTTAATAAATCTTGTTTAGGTGCTCCATGACTTCTATAGACAAGATTATTGATCGCATTCCTTGTTTAATTTGTTTAAGTTGTATCTATATATATATATATATATATATTGTTGCGGAGCTGAGCTCCACATACTATAATGAACTTGTATGCTATGTGTTACGGACCTGTACTAAGGCCCAATATCAAGACGGCCAAACTAAGTAAACATCTAAGATAACAGCGTACCTATAATATAGGAAGACCCTATATTATAGCGGATTCTAACCATCAGCATGATGGGAGTATCCGAACTGTATCCGCGTGATGTACTCCCTAATGCTTCGCCATGGAGATCATGCCCAACCACGATGGAGATCATGCCCAACCACGATCTCCTCCACGGTGACCTCTATAAATACAGAGACCAATTAACCAGGTGCACAGGTTCTAACTCAGACTATTTACATACAGTCACATAGAGCACACACCCCACCCCATTGGCTAAACGCCTGTGTGTGTCTCAAACTACGTGGACTTTGATCCCTTCAAAGGGTACGTAGGCCCTAGGCTTGACACCTAGTCAAGTCCAATTAGTCCTGTTCCCAGAACAGAACATTGGCGCCGACCGTGGGGAACCGTAAATTTCGATTCCCGCGACCAAAGATGGTCAATATCAGAAGCAATGGATAGAAACCCAGGAGGTAGGGTTTGAATTTTTGAAAAAGGGAGGATGTGGCGATTTTAATGCGGCAACTTCTCTCATCGATCAAGCTTTCTTATTTGCCTGATTCTGGGAATTCCTCCTCAAACCGTTGGTTGAAAGCTAAAATCCTCATCGGCTGGTTTTCTGATCCCGTAACATGAAAATCAAGCTATGGGAGGATTAGGGTTTTTATTGCGGACTCGATCATGTCCACCTTATAAAAAATCCGTTGTTCGACGCCGTAACTGCAACCACCGTTTGATTAAATAGGATCGTCGCCAGGGAACTGCTTTTACAAGAAGATTTGAACACAAAACAATCGCAAGAAGGCCGACATGGAAGGCGGCATGGTACCCATGTTTTTACCTCTACCAGAGGATCGTGATCTGGCACATATTCTATGTTATGCCGACATGGAAGCTTTTATGGATTATATTATCTCGGCTTCATGGACTTTACTCGGATCGCAAGTCTTGGAACTCGGCTTCCGGGTTGGACCTCGGCCTCCCTGGTCCGATTTCTTTGTTCCTGTAACTTGGTTCTGGGGTGGAACTCGGCCTTCTTTGTCGACTTCTCTACTTGGTTTGCAAGCTCTGAAACCTGGCTTCATGGTTGAAGCCCGACTCCTTTACTCGCTTGTTGGAACTCGGCCATTGTTAGTGCCATCTACAAAATGTGCCAGTCTTCTCTAATCTCGGCAAACCAATGCCAGATTTTGGCACCTCCATAATTGTGGTCGGTGCGATTTCAGATAGGAAGACGAGGACGGCTTGCTTGCCAAAATCGACGCCGACGCCGAGAAGGATCCTGCCAATGATGAGCATTGCAAGTTGACAGCGCGGCATTGATGGTGACTCCCCCGATGAAGATAACGCCGCCCATCAACTCCACTCCAGGCTCAGGTTTCACCTGGCTTAGGCGGAAAAAGACGATTGTGAAATCATGGCCGTTGCAATAACCTCGGTATTCTTTCATTTGAATGACCTCGGTATTCTTTCATTTGAATGACCTCGGCCTCAGTATTAGTCGAAGATCATCATCTCGACATACACAATGTCGACGGTTCTTCTCAAATTGATCTCGGCATTATTCGCTGCTCAAATTCATCTTGGCAAATATTTAATCGTAGCTCCAGGGGACTCAGAAGTTTCAGGATTCGAGTTCAAGACTTCCAGGCCTGGAAAGATTTTTGGATCTTTGCTCAGATTTCACACTTCTTGGTTACCCAGTACATCTTGAAACCAGGGGATGATATTGTTAATATCTATAATCGAGAGGAGTATATATCCATGGTGGCTAGTGCAACTCTCAAGACTGGGATCATGCATCAGATGGAAGCATTCAGAGCAGGGTTTAATCAGGTTTTTAATATCTCATATTTGCAAATTCTTACACCCAAAAAAATGGACTATTTGCTTTGAGGTCGCAGAAGAGTTGTGGGAGGTGGAGATACTTATCTCTGTTCATACTGATTAAAGCGCTGCAAAAATGACTTGAATCCCCTTTGTTTTCCTCTCCTGCTCATTTTAATTGATTTGTTATCTATTTTTCTTGGGCTACTGAGTCATGGCATTACGAAGGGCTAACACTGCAGAAAATTAGTTGCATAATGGCATATCTACAATCTAAGGGTTTAATTACTCTTCATGGGAGTTATAGCCAGCTAAGTTAAATTCATTGATTTTGTATACTTGTGGTTATTTGTTTCTCAACATCTCTTGTTGAGAAAATCAACACTTCGGCGTGCCACCTGTATAGCTGTTATATAGCCCAGATACGTCTTTTGCCAAAGTCAGGTTCCAGTAATGCAATATTGACCAGAATCTTGATGTCTGATGCAATAATTCTGGGAGAAAGAAAACAAACATGTGGGTCCATATATTTATAACAATCATACGTAAGACATGTTTTTGAATACATGCTTTTGAGGTTCATGATAGATAAAGTATGTTTTCATAGTCCAAATGTCATCTCTTTTGACTTTGACATCTTTCCACAAGTATGGGTGCATTATTATTTGTTCTGCTAGATGCCCTTTCTCTGTCGATATATGCCCCCATAACAATTACACCGCTGCTACTCTTTTGGTCATCTAATGATGTGACAGTTTGAAAAACTCCATGATTATGGGAAATTTGAGGAACTCCAAGGGTGCCGTGAAATTTTTTCTGATGAGATAATTTTTTTGGATACCTACTAATTAAATCTTGCTCTACTGAGGAATGTGGTTCCACATAAATTATTTGCCTTTGCTATCTGGAGTAGATTCCACATTACTGTTGGGGGTGATTGTGATTTTGTTTATTAGAGAACTATCTTCATTGGGTATAAAATCTGTATTGGTGACACAACTGATGCAAACGGCATAAATAAGAGCTTGGTTTCTTGTAACTAAAATCAAATTGTCAAGTGGCATTCATGGAGAAGGCCTTTGGATTGTTCCAATTAAATGGTGCCGTGGCCCACATGATATTGGCAAGAAGTACATCCTCACAAGTCAAGCTATGAGCTCTCTGTTGAAAAGGATATCGGTTCTGTTCTTGTTGATTTGGTCAATTTCCTCAATGCTTGAAAGTTCTAGTGTTTTTATAAGCATGTAGCAGTTGATTGTCCGGTATGACACCTCTTGAGCAAGAAAAGCAAGTGCATGCTCGCTTGTTTCTCCTGGAAATTTGCTTGAAAACCATGAGTTGCTGGTTGGGCTACCTTACATGGTTAAGGATATTTCTTTTCAATTTTGGAGTTTGGACTTTTAATTGTGTTGCATCATTTACATATATTTTATCGTAAGGCATATCAGTCTTATTGATAAATTCTTATTATTTGATCCCTTAATTACTCCCACTTGAAACTATGCGTTTGTGAGAATTGCATTCTTTATATTTCTTATTTCTGACCAAGGAAATAGGTGGAGCAATAAGGCTAATGTTGACTCCTTTTCAATTGGGCCATTGAGCATTGTTGTATTGGTAGAACAATTGCTTCAGAATCTTTTTTTTGCAAGCCCATGTGGCGTCGATTTTGATTCTCTCTTTTTCATGAACCAACTTTTTAAATAATTCTTTGACACCATTATCGAAGATGCGTCGGTCAAAGACCATTGGAATTGAACTTCTATAGCAACCGGCGTCCTTAGGGATAAAATGTTATTTTCTTCTAACGGGCAAGTTAGAAAACAATATGATTCCTCATTCATGTTACGTTTCTCAATTCATATATTGTCAAAGGACACTATTGAAGGCAGTGGAAGAATTTCTTTTTTGTGGATTTCCTTTTGTAGGCATCTTTTGTGTTTAATAACAGGAAGGGAAAATATAGTAGAAGACAAGCCAAGTTTTCTCTTGCTTTGATTCTTTAAGCAATGTGGGATTTGATGGTTCTCATGAAAAACTTGATTAAGGGGTCTGGTGCAGTTTCTTGTTCAAGTGGATTTGATAGAAATCAGCCCTTTGAAAGCTTTTGATCATGGGTTCTATTTTGCTCTCAAACTTGAAGATTGCCACGGTGATCAAGGTGGTGGAGGTAGCATACATCTGTCGTCCATGCTTGGCTCCGTAAAGCCTCATCTATGAACAGACCTTCTCTTGGTCATCTTATTTATCTGTAAAAGCCAGCCAACCATGAAGTGGCGCAGCTTTTGTCATTATTCTTTTTGCCTCCCAATTGAAATAAATCCTGGAAATAAGGAGTTGCAAAACTTTCTTGTTAAATTGGATGATTTACTACTTCTGCCCTTGCTAAAAGGCCTTCATGATAATTTTCGAAGCCAGACTCGATTACACCGAATCTGGTTAAAATCCGGGATCCATGTAAAGTTTTGAAGGCGGACTCGGTTACACCAAATCTGGTTAAAATCCGAGATTCGTATAAACTTTCGAAGGCGGAACCCGGCTACACTTAATACAGTTAAAATCCGAGCTCCGGGTAAAAACAAATCAAGGGTTACAACACCCATAATGGTAAAAAGGGTTATGACACCCATAATGGTAAAAAGGGTTACGACACCCATAATGGAATCTCGGGTTACGACACCCATCTCGGATAAGCAAATTCCGGGTTACGACACCCATCATGGATAAACAAATCCAGGAAAAATTTTGCGGAGGAGTCCACCTCTAAAGGAGAAAAAAGACAGACCCGGTTACACTGTATTCCAGTTAAAAGTTGAGCTCCATGCAAAATATAGTTGATTTCGCGCTCCTTAACTGGACCTCGGATTAACTGAAAATTACACAGTTGACTCCGCGCGCGCTCCTTAAACAGACCCTGGATAAAGAATTCCTCAGTGGAAATGCAAATGCTTTACTATTGATAGTCAAAGATACTACACCGAGGTCTATACACCCGGTCATAAACATTACACCGAGGTCTATACACCCGGTCATAAACATTACACCGAGGTCTCTAAACCCGGTTATAAATACAACACATCTAGATGATTTAACACCAGGGCTAGCCAGCCCAGGTCCAGAGCTAGGCGAAATTGTCATTTATTGGCCTTCGTGAAATTGACGCGTCAACGCTCGCCTCGATTTAAGTATTCGAATTGTCATTCTGACCCTGATCAGGTCAAAATGTTTAAGTTTTGCGTTACGTACACCTCGTTTAAACAATTGACAATTCGCCCTTACCTCGGTTACAATCCCGGCCAACGGCTCCGGAACACGGTAGCGTGGTTAGGTTAATACCCTATATGGTTAAAACTGACAACCCTGCCATCCATTCCCAGACTTAACATCTAGTAGATTGCATAGCTCGGCACCCTTTGCGCCGATGAATCTCTAACTATGTTTAGAATTCAAAAAATAATACGACAATAAATTGATAAAATCTAATCATAATTTGTCATCCAAGAGTATATACAATCGGCACAGACGCCAGGAATATGCAAAGTCAATAGGGCACAGACGTCCTTAAGGAAGAGCAAAGCAAAACTAAAGACTCCGGCCCCTAGCTCGGAGGAGAAGCATCGTTAGAGGGCACCACCTCGTTGGACTGAGCAGCCTCGGGACCCCCTTGCTCGGCCTTCGTATTTTGACCCTGCCCGCCTCCATGCTCCTCGTCATCGCCCTGCTCGTCCATCTCTTCTTCTTCAAAAGACAAGGACCCAACATCGGGCATCGGAGGAGCTGGAAACAGGACACCGTCCTTCACGTAGGCTCGGTGGTCATACCCGGCAAGGTTTAGAGTTACAGTCGGGTTCAAATGTTTGATCTGTGCCAAGGCCATCTTGAAGCAGTCAGAGGCAGTCTCCTTCAATGAGTCGGTGGTGTCCAAATGGGCTTGCTGCTCCACGACAAGAGCGTCTTTGGTCGAGTTCAGCTGCGAGGCCAGGTTAGTGCGCTGCTTCCGCAATGCCTTCACAGCATCCAGGCTTTTAGCAAGAGTGTCCTGCAGACGGGAGCACTCGGGTGAGTGGCATCATCTGAGGGAACCAACTTGCTAGAGGGAATGAAGATTAACCTCGGACATGAGATCCAGTTTCAATAGTTAATGCACCCCGCTTTGAGCTCTTGATCGCCTTGGCAAGGGGCAACTACTATCTGATTGGCGACGGTGTGAGAAGAACTAATGGAAGCCCTCACGGGGTTATTTGAATTCATGGGGTTATTTGAATTTTCAAATGCATCAAATGCACTATCAACCGAGGTCGAGGTAAGCAAAAATAAAGAACGAGGGAAAGATGAATAGATCCCGCCTTGGAAAAAAACCTATCGCCTAAACAAGCAAGTCGCTAGCAGACCGAACTAGTCAAGACTCGGACAAAAGCAAATCAAGCTGGAACAACTCGGATACAAAAGATCCAGACCTCAAAGTCAAGCAAACCGCCGTGACATTATCCCAGATCCTGGAGACATTACCTCAGATCTTTGGAGTAGGCGACTTTGAAAGCCAAGATCAACACTCGGATTCAAATGCAGGCGAACCATCTCGGCACTACTCGGGATCTTTGAGATAAGACCTCGGATCTTCGAAGTAAGCCGCCTTGATAGCCAGGATCAACGTAAGCCAACTCAGCAAGGTAAGGCCCACGACAACAGAGCTCGGTCAATAAAGCCGACTGGGGGCAAAATACATCTCGGCAGCTCAGAGGCCTAACCTACCGAGCTGGGGGGCAACTGTTATTGACCTGTACTAAGGCCCAATATCGAGGCGGCCCAACTAAGTAAACATCTAAGATAACAGTGTACCTATAATATAGGAAGACCCTATATTATAGCGGATTCTAACCATTAGCATGATGGGAGTATCCGAACTGTATCCGCGTGATGTACTCCCCTAATGCTTCGCCATGGAGATCATGCCCAACCATGATGGAGATCATGCCCAACCACGATGGAGATCATGCCCAACCACGATCTCCTCCACGGTGACCTCTATAAATACAGAGACCAATTAACCAGGTGCACGGGTTCTAACTCAGACTATTTACATACAGTCACACAGAGCACACACCCCACCCCCTTGGCTAAACGCCTGTGTGTGTCTCGAACTACGTGGACTTTGATCCCTTCAAAGGGTACGTAGGCCCTAGGCTTGATACCTAGTCAAGTCCAATTAGTCTTGTTCCCAGAACATAACACTATGGTAGAAATTTCAGAAAATCGAAAGAGACTCTACTAAAATTTCTACAAATTACTTAATATTTTAATTGAAAGAAATATGTTGTAAAAGATTTAGAAGTACTGTATTCCTATTCAATATTATTGTAATTAATAAGTAAAATATTTGTTTATGTGTCTCTTAAAGTATGAATACATGCCCTCTTACATTTCGTGTCGGTCATCCCCTGATTTTGGGGCATGACATGTAATTTTTTAAAATATAGAATAAATACAATTCTCAATTTTTCCAAGTTTTTATCTACACACCTATATTAATGAAAGCGTCCATAGACCGCAGTGAACCTAAAAAGTCTTTTAAGAATGCCAGCCCATCAAACTTGACCCACAAATGAGATAATCCATCGTCACTTTTCTTTTTTTGAGAAATTAAATGAAAATGTTGCTTTCAATAATGACAGATACAATGAGCAATATTTGTTAATGGCACATCCTGTGGTGCCCTCCAAAAAGAAGGCTCCAATATTTGCTACTTCCTTCCGTCCTAAATGGAGGTCAAATTTACATATTTGGTGATTAAGGAAGTTAATTAATATGTCATATACTTTTTAAAATACTATAGTAATCTTTTTTAATTTTTCTACTTTCCTCTCCTTGATTATTGTTGAAGAGGTTATTAATAGGGATAATTTAGAAAAAAATTAACAAATATAAAAATTATGTCTTATATTTAAAATCGAGATTAATTCTTTAAATATGTCTTATATTATAAGCATTAAATGAAATATCTACAAACTTTATTAATGAAAGTGTACATACACCTCGGTTGACCTAAAAGATCTTTTGGGAGTATTCCAAAGCCAATCTAGCTTGACCCACAATATGGTACTACTTGAGTCTTAATTATAGGAATACTTTTGTAGTGTAAATTATACTACAAAAGTGTTCTTATAATTAGGATCGAAGGGAGTATGAAATTATAGTCCATTCTCATTTTTTTTTTTTTTTGAGAAACTAAATATGATGAAAGTGTTGTTTTCAATAAAAGAAAACGAGCAATATTAGTTAATGGCGTATCCTAAGGAGTTATCCAAGAAGAAGGCTCCAAAGTTGTTGTTCATCCAATGTATCCTACGATTTTGATAATGAAATTTTTCATCATACGCATAAGCCTCTAACATAATTAAAGTTGGAAAAGTGCAAAAGTAGACAAAATATTTAAAAAATAGAATAATTTTAACAATTCTATTAAATTGACCTAAACGCCTATCTCTTTGTTTTTTATGTAGGGGTCCCATTTTTTTCCTTCCAACTTTAACATAGATGTTTCAGCCAATTTTTAAAAGAAAAAAAAATTCTAAAATTGCGCTACTTTTTTTATATATTTTAAAACTTAAGTGTGTCAAACCGTTAAAATTTTAATTTAATCATTTAACATAAATATACCCAGCGCAGGTATAATTTTCTTTGCCAATTTGACACTCTAACAATGTCACATGAAGTGGGCTCAGGATTAATAGAAAATGGAAGCCCAATTCAAGGCCCTGAAATAAGAAGAAGTGAGAGGGTCAGGAGAAGGCCCTGGAAGTTGCGTGATTTGGACAAATACGGTTAAGGAAGTGTGTGTGATGAATTTGGAGATTCTCGGGGTTGCGCTTGTAGCGCAATGGTTTCCATGTCGGCTTCTAGAGCTGGCCTTCCCCATGTATGCGGGTTCGATCCCGCCCCCCCCTCCCCTTTCCCATTCCCTTTCCCCTCACATGTATCAAAAAAAAAATGGAGATTCTCTCTTCTCTCCGTGATTTCGTTGACGTACTTTCACCCTCTTTACCGCTCCGCAACGATTCGGACTAAGACTGAAGTTTTGCGATATATTTCCACTGAATATAGAAAGGAATATTATCTTATACTCTTGTCTATTATTAGCGTTAAATTTCTAACGTTACATTGGTGCTTTTCATTGAACTTCGCGAGTCAACCATGGCGAAAATACCCATCTCAAGGACATGCAGGCTGATATCCACAAGACCAACCAATTTGTAGAAGAGGCTAAAGGTTGTTTTGAGGAACTGAGTGGTGTCTTACAATCCCTGGTTAAATCAGTAGATACGACAACATTACGGTTGGATCACCCTTAGCTCTCTTCCCCTGCGACCTCGTCCACAGTGATTCCTCTGGTTCAACCCGCGACTGTCCCACCGGCGTCGTACATACCATTGAAGCTTGAGTTCCCTCGTTTCAATGGTATAGATGCTCTTAACTGGATTTTCAAGGCTGAACAATGCTTTAAATATTATGACGTTACGGTTCCTTAACGTCTCGTTCTTGCTTCAATGCATTTGGATGGTGACGTTCTGCCATGGTTCGTAATGTTGGAAAAATCTGGACACCTACCACATTGGTTTGCCCACGCTAAGGCCGTTGAAGCTCAGTTTGATCCCTTGTATTTTGAATGTGCTCGTTCTCAGTTATTCAAGCTCACTCAACAAGGTCTGAATGGTTCTTTGGAAACTAACAATTCTAAGTTTCTGTCCTTCGAAAATCGTACAGAGGAGCTCCCTGAGTCTGCTTTACTCGACTGTTATTTGGGTGGTTTTCTTCCAAATATCCGACGCGATGTGTTAGTTCAACGACCTGCAACCGTCCTCTCTAATATGACGCTTGCTCGTTTATTTGCTGATCCGTCCATTACCAGTGGTTCATCGATCTCGTCAAACTCTGTTTCTCATCCTTGGTCGTACTTTCCTTCTGCGACTAAATCCTTTATTCTCATAAAGATTCCTGTCGATGTCTCGTCCCCCACTCAGTCTAGAGGAGGTAAAACCAATTTACCTCCATTGTTACAAACACCTAAGCTACCTCCGATCTAGAAATGACACCCAGTGAGCTCATTTGCCGTGAAAAAGGATTATGTTACACTTGCGACGCCAAATTTACCCTGTAGGGAGATTGGATGGGGGTAGGAGGAATCGGAAGAAGAGAGCAAGGTAAGAATTTTGTCAAATCACTCATATCTTTATTCTGGTCCAACATAGGCTATTTAAAGAAATACAAATCATAATTTAGAAATTTAAATTACTGAATTAAAGGAACAACTATTCCTACTAACAGGGATTGAAATAACAAACTTCCTAGGATTTAGTTTATTTGAATTGAAATGACATCTTTATGCTAAATTTATGGTTGTGCGGGTTTGACCCAATATTACCGAGAATAATCCTTCAAATACGCCGGGCTCTTCTTGATACGGTTGGGCCTCTTAGTTGTAATGGGCTGCTCCGTTATATGGCCTGCTACATCCCCTTCCCCATCGAAAATATCCATGTCCTCATGGATGGATGTGGTCAAAGATTTTGAACCAATGGATGGAGGCTGTGTGGCAGTCTGTTGATGGTGTTCTGGTGGTGCTCTATGGAGATGTCTGTCAGCGTCAGTGTCGATGAGTGGAGGAAGTCCGACTGTGGTAGCTGTGGGCGGATTCTCTGGGAAAGACGAGCAAATGCTTTTCGTAGAGTCAGTCTCGTCATCGGTGACTGCCGTCGGAGATATAACCCGCTCTTCCTCCTAGGTTGCGTCTTCCGGCATGCTATCGACCACCGTATTAGCAGTTCTTTCACCTTCCGTTCGTGTTTCCATACTTCCCTTGCATCCAAGATGGCTACGACCTCATGAAGTGGTTTATTCGCCTGTGGTTTCTCTGGTAAAGGATGAACTTTAAAGCGGGTGCGTGAGATGAATGGCCTTAGAAGTGAAACGTGGAATACTGGATGGATGAGAGAAGTCTCAGGTAATTGTAGTTTGTAAGATACTGCGCCGATCTTTTCCAAGATTTTGAAGGGGCCGTAGTAATGGAGGGATAGCTTCTGTGAACTCCGCCGGAGGACGGATTGTTGACGGTACGGCTGTAGCTTGAGTAAGACCAGATCCCCTTCGTTGAATTCCATTTCTTTCTGTTTTTTGTCACTATAAGCTTTCATGGTATCCTGTGCTCGGTGAAGATTCTGTTTTAAGCTACTCATGATTTTGTTTCTGGCTGATAGATCCGTGTCTACTGCTTCCAAGTTGCTGCTGTCGAGACAGTAAGATAAGAGATTTGGCGGAGGAACACCAAAGGTGACTTTGAATGGCGTAAAACCTGTGGATCGGTTGAAAGATGTATTGAAGTGGAATTCTGCAAAGCTTAGGATCTTCGACCATGTATGTGGGTGGTCATGAACATAAGCTCTAAGGTATTGTTCCAAACACCGATTTACTCTTTCTATTTGACCATCGCTTTGTGGATGATAAGCTGAGCTATAACGCAGTGAGGTCCCCTGCAACTGGAAAAGTGTTTGCCAGAAGGTGCTGAGGAAGATTGGATCTTGGTCCGAGATGATGGTATGGGGAAAACCATGTAGAGTCCCACTGAATCCCAGAATACTTTGGCGATTTTTGCTGCCGTGTAATGTGAAGGTAGGGGAATAAAATGAGCTCCTTTTGATAACCTATCAACAACCACAAAAATAACTGAAAAGCCGTTAGAGTTAGGCAAGTGTGTTATGAAGTCCATGCTCAAATCTGTCCAGATAGTTGTCGGAGGGACAATCGGCTGGAGTAAGCCATATGGTGAATGGTTTGGAGGTTTAATTTTCTGACAAGTCTCACATTCTTTGACAAAACGCTTAACATCACTCTTCATTCCTTTCCAGGTAAAAGCTTTGTTGAGGCGTAGGAAGGTGTTTTGAACTCCAGAGTGACCACCCAGAAAAGAGCCGTGGAATTCTTGCAATAATATTGGCTTCAGCGAAGACCCTGCAGGTATGAAGATTCTGGATTTATGAAATAAAAGATTATTTTTCATTCTCCATTCTCCCCATTTGTGTGGATCCGTAATAAGTCCTTGAATGATTTGAATAGCATAGGTGTCCGCTGTGATTTCTTGTTTCAAAATTTCTATGATGCAGCATGTTGGTCCTGTAATTGCTGCTAACTGGGATATTGGTAGATTGGTTGACCCTTCTGGAAATCTGGATAAAGCATCTGCCACAGTATTTGTTTTGCCTGATTTATAAACAATGGTGTATGAGAACCCTAGGAGCTGTGATAAAAATTGTTGTCGTTCTGGAGTCTGGACAACTTGGTTCATTAGGTGATATAGGCTTTTATGATCTGTACGAATCTCAAAAGTAGCACCCAATAGGTATTGACGCCACTTAGCCACAAAGACTAGTTATTGCATACATTTCTCTAATGTAAGTCGATTTTTGTTGCATAGTAGGAGATAATTTGCGACTGTAAAATGCAATAGGCTGATTCTTTTGCATGAGTACTGCCCCTGTCCCGACACCTGATGCATCAGCTTCCACAATAAATGGTAAGGAAAAATCCAGCAAGATAAGCAGAGGAGCCTGTGTGAGGAGGGTCTTTAACTGATTAAATGCACCATTCTCTTGGGCACCCCATGAAAATCCTTTCTTGGTGAGCAAATCACTGAGTGGTGCCGCAATTGTAGCAAAATGTTTAATAAACTGCCGATAGTACCCTACCAGACCTAGGAATGCACGTACCTGAGTCATTGTAGTGGGGTTGGTCCAGTGTTTAATTGAGTTGATCTTCTCAGGGTCTGGAGATAGTCCTCCACCAGAGATTACGTGACCCAGGAAGTGTATCGAGTCTTTGGCGAATAGACACTTAGAGCGTTTTGCAAAGAAGCAGTGGTTTCTCAAGGTAGATAATACCAGCTTTAGGTGGCTTTCATGATCCCTTTCCATGTGGCTGTAGATGAGTATATCATAAAAAAAAATGACTACAAATCGCCTCAGGAAAGATGCAAACACCTCGTTCATTGTTGCTTGGAATGTAGAGGGTGCATTGTTTAGCCCAAAAGGCATAACTAAGAACTCATAATGACCATGGTGGGTTCAAGGCGCTTTGTGAATATCCTCAGGATGCATAAGAATTTGATGGTATCCACTATCCAGATCGTAGATCCAGCTTAGAAAAAATTGTAGCCCCATTTAATTCATCCAAAAGCTCATCAATTGTGGGTATTGGGAATTTGTCTTGTACTGTCACCGCATTTAGTGCTCTATAGTCTACACAAAAGCGCCAAGATCCATCTTTCTTTTTAACTAGGAGTACGGGTGAGCTGTAGGCCGAATGACTGGGACGGATTATGCCATCTTTTAGCATCTCAGAAACAAGTTTTTCAATTTCATTTTTCTGGTAGTGGGGATAGCGGTAGGGCCGGACTTGGATAGGTTTTGTGTTTGGTATGAGATTGATGTGGTGGTTTGTGGGCCTATGAGGAGGGAGTTGGGTAGAGTATCGAAAACATCTTTGTAATTATCTAAGATGGTTGAGATGTTTGGTGGGATCACATCCGTATCGGATTGGGTGGAGCTTAGGTTTGGTATGGAGAGGCACATGAGGTAGGCTTGTATGGGTTCTTGAGCAATGAGTTTGTGGAGTGGGAGTTTGTGATTGGGCTGGAGTAAGACAAGAATTACCTCTAAGCTAATGGGTTTGTCATTGTGGGAAAAACTCATGGTCATTGTTTTGTAGTCGGTGATTACGGCCCCAAAGTAGATAACCATTGTATGCCTAGAACAACGTCGGCACCCGTAGGTCGAGGACATAGAAATCAATTTTGAAATTATATTGACCATGTAAAGCTAGGGGAACCGTTGCGCATAACCCTTTGCAGAATAGGTTGTCGCCATTTCCGACTTGGACCTGAAATGGTGTAATGGATCTAGACCGGTAAGTTCAAATGTTTGGCGGTTCGTGCTATGATGAAATTGCCGCCGTCAACCAGAATTTGTATCGAAGAACCGTGAACTTGACTGTGAGGTGGAATGCTTTGGACGAACGGTGGCCAAAAAGAGCATTGAAACTTATTTCGGAAAGGGGGTGATTCGGTGTGAGCTTCCTCTTCAGTTTCTTGTGAATTCGCTATCTTCTCATGATCATCAACAACCGTGTATAAAAACGTGGCGCTGGTTTGCATTTGTGCCCAAAGGCATATTTTTCATCGCAATTATAGCATAATCCTTTTTCTCGTCTTGCAAGCATTACGGCTGGGGATAGCCGTCGGATAGGCACCGATCTTTGAGGGAGTCGTTAGCTTGGGTTGTGACGGAGAATTTGGTTGGTTACGTGGTGCCCAACGGGAATAACGTTCATCTGCCTCTGAATAGTTTCGTGCTAAACCCTACGCGACATGAAATGTTGCAGGTAAGTGGGCTTGTACGTCACTTTGGACTTTTGGTTTGAGACCTGAGATGAACATACTTTTTCTGAGGTTGTCAGGTATTCCTGTAACTCGGCTGGATGAGAGTTCAAATGCTGCTTGGTACTCACGAACAGTTCCTGTTTGTGAAATTCTGCATAGTGCTCCAGCTGGGTCATCATAGATAGTAGGTCCATATCGGCTTATAATAGCAGTTCGAAAGTCTCCCCAATTTGTGATAAGACCATCACGAGATAAGTTGCGATACCAACTTGATGCTAGTGCGTCGAGATGAAAGCATGCAATGCGAAGGCGTTCAGGTTCAGAAATACTATAATACTCACAGTACTGATCTACTGCAAATAACCAATCGGTAGGATCTCCCTGGCCAAAGCGTGGGAAGTCTAAACGTAGTGGTTTGGGTCGAGGAGGGTCTGTACGCGTCGGTCCAGGTCCTAAGACGCCAGGATTGGATTGTGGTGACTGATTAGCTCTCGTGTTTCAATGAATTGTTGAAAACGCTCCATGAGGGTGTTAAAATTTTCATCATTGCTATCTTTGCATTTGGTTAAAATAAGTCTGACGCTCATCGGCTGTGGTTTGCTGTTGTTGCACAGCGTTTAATTGATCTTGCCTTTGAGCCATGCGTGTCTTTTCAGCCATGATTGGGTTCGGGAGTGAAAGCACCAAATTGTAAGGAGATTGGATGGGGGTAGGAGGAATCAGAAGAAGAGAGGAAGGTAAGAATTTTGTCAAATCACTCATATCTTTATTCTGGTCCAAAATAGGCTATTTAAAGAAATACAAATCATAATTTAGAAATTTAAATTACGAATTAAAGGAACAACTATTCCTACTAACGGGGATTGAAATAACAAACTTCCTAGGATTTAGTTTATTTGAATTGAAATGACATCTTTATGCTAAATTTATGATTGTGCGGGTTTGACCCAATATTATTGAGAATAATCCTTCAAATACGCTTGGGCTCTTCTTGATACGGTTGGGCCTCTTAGTTGTAATGGGCTGCTCCGTTATATGGCCTGCTACATACCCCTACGCATAAATGTCCTAACAAACATTTGATGATGTTCCATATTGAGGATGACGGTGATGAACACTTTCAGGATGTCATTGCAGAACCTGAGTCGGAAGCCACGCTTCACCATTTGTCTATTTATGCTTTTCAAGGGACTCGAGACTGGCTACTATTCGTTTTAATGGGACGATTCATAAATCCATATTTTTATATATTTTATCCCGCCTTAATCATTTATTTTGGGGATTATTTTAGGCTAATTTTAATATATTAGATAATATTTGAATTGTTAGCCAATTTTAGGAAATAATATAAATCTGAATTAATTATGAGATTATTGTGCTTAAATTATTATTATCCCGATTTTTATCTTGTAATTAAATAATATTTCTTAATATATGATAGATCATGATTTTATCATATTAGAAGATCCTATGGTACATAATTTTTCAGGATAGCTAAAAGGAAATCCAATGGTAAAATTTTATTAGGCTACTTGAATTTTATTTAGTCCAAGTTGGTACCCAAAACCCTCTCTTCCTATTATTAATTAACCTACCCTAGACACTGGAGACATTCACACCGAGAGGCAAAGACGCAGCCGCAGACATTCACGCTAAGAAGAAAAAGGAGACGCAGCCGTACGGGTGATTCATACTCTCACGGAAAATCATTGATAATTACCTTGATTGTTTCTTGGAGAATCATGCACAGCTGGGGAAAGCATTTATTCATACATTCCTCAATCCATCAATTCACTCTGACGGGACCCACCTCATTTAATCAATTGAATCATTGATTGATTCCACTCAATTTCTCCTGTGGATGCGTACTGTGCCTTGACAATTAAATTCTCCATTTATTAATCAAATGGCCTTGAGCTGCATAATAATTGGAGGAGGAATGATTTCCATGACAGCCTGAGATCTTTAGGAGGTAATTTGGAAGGAGTATGGGGAAAGCTAAAGTCGAGGGACTTACACTTGAAGACCACAAAGGAGTGTTGTTATTTTTATCTTTTTAATTCGAGACTTGAGATAGTTTAGTTTTAAATGATTTCATGTTATGTTAATTGAGAACAATCTAGTTTTAGATTGTAGACCTATCATTTATTTTGGATTGGATTGATAATTTGAAGTTTTTATGCTTATTGCCGGATTATTTTTTCCAACCATTTGATTGTCAATTATATTAATAATTGATTTTTCGTTATTAATTTAATTGTCAATTGGGTTTATCGATTTAATTGTTTAATTAGGTTGATAAATAGTTTAGTTGTTTAATTAGATGATTGTGAATAAGATTCCAAAATTATTTAGAAATTAACCGTGTTTGGTTTTTAATGAGTTTAATTAACCATCGCTTATTTCACCGAGTTTTCTAGTGGAATAAGCATTATTGAACTTGAGGGTTTCCTATGTTTTAATCAGGTAATTAAAATCATTACTTCCAATCTTTCATTACTCCCTTTGGTCTAATTAATTGATTTAGACAAAGAAAGTTAACTTCGTGTGAGTCCTAAGTTGTCCCATTCATCCTCATAATTGAATTAAATCTTTGTTATTTGATTTGCTTTTAATTAATTTTCTTCTTAGGAATTTAATTATTTTCTCACAACAAAACCCCCAATTTGCATTCAAATTCATCTATATTAGTTTCATTCTCATATAGGTTTTAGAGTCATTACCATCTTGCATTTAATTAGTTTAGTTTTATTTTATTTACACTTTTTATCACCTAAATTCAACTTAAAGAAAACCCACAGCTTGCTCCTTGAGAGAATGACCTAGGTTGATCCTAAACTACATAATTAATTAGGACCTAGTTTAATTAATTGCTTTAGCGACAAAAGTAGCTCATCAACTATCCATGGCTGCAGGGCTGTCCAAAGCCTACTGGATAGGGGTAGTTCTGATACATTCATACTAGAGCTGGGAATCAGGTCCAGTCCGTGAAGGGAACTTCAGTAAGTTACCCTATAATTTAATTAACTTCTAATATTACCCCTACTAATTGCACTAAACTCTAATATTATATTAATTATTACTTCACCCACTACCCTCATTAATTATGGGCAGACATGGAAAAGAATAATTAATACTCATTGGAAATAAGTAGGTGGCTTATAAAAAGAACCAAATAAACTTATTAGTTGGTACCTTATAATAAGGACCAACGCGAGTACAATAATAGTTACTCCCTAAAATTGACTTGCTTGGAGGCTGATAAAAACTGAGTCTGATTCTGTAATTTTAGAGCCCCGGGCGCTTACTTGCGTTAGCCTTCTCCATTACCCAGCAGCATCAGTCAACACCTTCACAGCCATTGCAATAATTGAAATGCTCCTCCATACATTTTCCATTAAAATAGACCCTATAATTCCAATATAAGACATACACATCACTGAAAGTTGATTCGTTTGAGACAAATGTGATCTCATATGTCGTATATAGAGATGTTGGTTCAAATTCCGCTACCAATATAAGCATGAAATTAGTAAGTTCATTGTAGATATCTCTATATGTAAGTGATTTAAGTCTTGAAACTTCTCATAATCTAATGATTTATGAGTTCACCAATCCAAGAAAACTAGTTCGAATAAAATACCTCACCGTTACATCCTTGCCATTGACAGTTACCAATACCAAGTGATTAAGACGCATGTCTTTCTACAAAATTTGATTGCTCTTCTTTAATTTTTTGGATGGAATTAAATTTATTTACTTTTAATTGTAATAAATTTAACAACCTCAGTAAACCCATAAAATACATAAAAATAATATTGTGTTATGTAACCCCCAGATTCATTCGTTATGAAATAAAAAAATTCAGACACGCGAGATCATCAGGAAAATGGTATATTACAATAATTATTATAAATAAGATTTTTTTAAACTTTAAATATAAAATTTGAGTAGTGTTTTTATGTTTTTTTTTTTTTTTTTTTTTGGTATAGTAATACGGTCAAAATTATTATAACTAAATTAATTTAATAATATGTAGAAATTTTTCATAAAGTATTAAATGTATTAATGAAGAAGATATTTTTACTTTGAAGGTTAATATATGTGTGTGTGTGTGCAGTGAAAGGAACCAAATTATTTGTTCACAAAATATAAAATATAAATTATATTTTTGTTCAGTTACAAATTACAATTATATAATTAGTAAGCCCGCGAATGAAAGGTAGGAAATAAATTCTGACACCAGGAATTGTTTGCCAATCGACAACTCAAAGCCTGGGCATACATATTGTCTCTTAGCTATGAAAAATTCAACTCCTAGGATAGCAAGATGACAAGATCTCTCAAAGATAATAATGATTCAATATCTATCCTTATTATTTTTATGGCCACAAAATATAAATTCTCAATAGATTTTTAGGAAAATTAAAATAAAGGACAAAAAGAAAATAATATTTTGTAATAAAAGATTATAAAAATTGTAATTATTTAGAAGGATTAAACATCCTAATATAAATTCAAAATGACTAAATTGTCCTTAACCAAACCTCCTATATTATCTCTTGTATTCATAATTAAAAAATAAATAAAATTAAAACCAAAATCGCACATCATGATATAATAAATTACTTATATCATCAAGTTACTCGATTTATATTATCAATGTTATTATCAATTAAGATTTTTTATAAAATAAAAGCTAAATTGGTTTTTTTAATTTTATTAAAATTAAATGAATTTTAACCAACATAAATTTCTTCTAAGAAAAAAAAATCATATAAACTTTATTTACAAATGTTAAATTATAAAAGACCTTGAGTTTTATTAAAATTATATAATTATTTTTTAATTAAAATTTTTGTTGATTTTAAGAAAATTATAATTTTTACAAAATTAAAGAATGTGTAATTTTGTTTAGGGATATATGTGCAAGTTTGTGAAAAATAAAAATTGAAAAAAATGTTATTTAATTTAGTGAAACTTAGAATTTTGTATTATTTTTAAAAATATAATGTGGGAGAAAATGTAGGAAGGAATGCAAAAGATTTTGTTAGGGGTATTTTAATATTTTCATTTTACATTTTTGTATTTGATCCTTCTAACCAATTATAATTTTTACGATAATTCTCCATAAATATCTTTTCTCCCAAATCTTTCATTCCAATTTTCCCTTGATTTGTTCCTGGAAGCTGAGGAGATAATGAAATGTTTGACTGACTATTCGGTGGGTGGATTCTCTTCCTCGCGCATCTCTTGCCGCGACAAATGAGATATTACATACAGACGTGCATGCAATGTAATATAATATTTATGTCAATACAATAATTATCACAATATACATATTTTACTTTGAGCGTCTGGGATTAAAAAAACCTAACCAACACAAGCTTATAGGCAATTAAACAAATATAATAAGAAAATTATCATAACCTCTTAATGGACATCATAAGAAAAAAGGGGGCCAATCAAAATAATCGAAATTTAAATAGTATAGGATAGTTGCACTTTGCGGTTAGACACATAGTTTGATGGGTTAATTTTATTGAAAGGCCACTGCAGGGAGAAATTTTCATTTAAGAATAACCCTCATCACCTATTTTCTTTAAATGTTCTTTAAAACCTAAAGTATGTTTTCTTACTCAACTGATCATGTTACATTTCCAAAATCATATATTTCTGAGAATAATATTTTTTTTTTTGACCATGGACCAAAAAAAGAAAAAAAGAAGCAAAGCTTGATGCATGATTTGCTTATTCATCGATTTCATTGGCTGGCGAATCTTATAATCATTGTCACGATCCAATGGGAGATTATTTAGGAGTCGTCACCAAATATGAAGGAACTATTATTTGATCCAATTTTCATTTGTAAATTTAATTTGAGAACTTTTCAATTAACCAATGGCATAGTTTCACAATAACGTCATGCACCCTCTAAATTAAAAGAGAGAGGTTGTAAGTTCTATCCTTCCATTCCTTGGAGATGGCTTCAGTTGAACTATTAGTTCAATATGTTCTCACCTCTTAGGCTAGGTTGAAGTTGGTGCGTAATTTGAATTAAGCCTGCTTCAATGTGAGACCTTAAACTCTTTTGTATATGTTGCTAAATCTTGTTTAGGTGCTCCATGTCATCTATAGACAAGATTCTCACATTCCTTGTTTGTTTAAGTCGTATCTATATATATATTGTCGGAACGGAGCTCCACATATTATAATGAACTTGTATGCTATGGTAGATATTTTAGAAAATCAAAAGAGACTCTACTAAAATTCCTACAAATTACTTAATATTTTAATTGAAAGAAATAAAAAGAGTTAGAAGTACAGTATTCCTATTCAATATTATTGTAATTAATAAGTAAAATATTTGTTTATGTATCTCATAAACCTTCAGGAATACAGGCCCCTTATATTTTGTGTCGTTCATCCCGTGATTTTTGGGGCGTGACATGTAATTTTTTAAAATATAGAATAAATACAATTCTGATTTTTTTCCAAGTTTTTATCTACACACCTATATTAATCAAAGCGTACATAGACCGCAGTGAACCTAAAAATTGATTTGAGAATGCCAGCCCATCAAACTTGACCCGCAAATGAAATACTTTCTTGTAGCAAAAAAAAAAAAAAAAAACAATTCTATTAAAGTGACCCAAACGCCTATCTCTCTTTATATATATATATATATATAGATATAGGGGACCCATTTTTTTTCCTTCCAAATTTAGAATAGAAGTTTCAGCCAATTTTTTTTTTAAAAAAAAATCTAAAATTGCTCTACTTTTTTTATATCATTTAAAACTTAAGTGTGTCAAACCGTTAAAATTTTACTTTAATCCTTTAATATAAATATACCCAGCGCAGGTATAATTTTCTTTGCCAATTTGACACTGTAACAATGTCAAATGAAGTGGGCCCAGGATTAATAGAAAATGGAAGCCCAATTTAAGGCCCTGAAATAAGAAGAAGTGAGAGGGTCAGGAGAAGGCCCTGGAAGTTGCGCGATTTGGACAAATACGATTAAGGGAGTGTGCGTGATGAATTTGGATATTCTCTCCTCTCTGTGATTTCTGTTGACGTACTTTCTCCCTCGATTAAGCTCGGCAACGATTCGGACTAAGACTGTGAAGTTTTGCTGATACATTTCCACTGAATATAGAAAGGAATATTATCTTATACTCTTGTCTATTATTAGCGTTCAATTTCTAACGTTACAGACACATTGATTAAACAATAACCTATATATAAACTATAAACTTAATAAGAGTAACCGTGCGTCATTCTGACTCTACCAAATCATAAGCAATACTCTAGATAGATATTGATTCTTATTAAAAGAAAGAGGTACGCATTAAATAAATAAAAAACAGAGATTAAGTACTCTGGTATTTGTCCCATCCCATGACCCAGTAGTATTATCGACTAAAAGATGAACAAAAATGAAAATGGATTATAATAGTCTTGGTCCAACAAAGTCTTTAATTATTTTCGTTGACGTTGTTAGTTGTTACCTTAATCGAGGGTAAAAAGGACGACGTCAATCACAAACAATTATTAAAATTGTGGTCCTAGGTACTATATACATGTTACATTCAGAGGGGGGGGGGGGTCCCGATCGAAGACTTTATTCAGTGTTGGATGGATCAGATTTCCGTTCTGTGAAAGCCTGCTTCTCTTGATTTACTTGAACGTTAATGAGCCGTGTAGAAGCATTGAGGAGCAAGATGGATATGCCATTTCTGAAACTGCTCTCCTATTTTCTCCTTCTCACCTCCTTTTAGCTTCTTCTGAAGTAGTAGACATCCCTGCTTACTATCACCAAAACTGCACAATTAATAAAAACTTCAGTTCCGATGGCCCCTACCAGTTCAACCTTAACAATCTTTTGCTTTCCTTGTATTCCACGGCGATGGCCGGCACTGATCCAATTCCTGAATTCTGCAAAACTACCTTCGGCCCCACAGACATGAACGACGCCGTATATTGAGAGTACATGTGCAGAGGTGACGTCCCCATGGAGGTGTGTCAAGATTGTGTTTAGGACGCCACAAATAAAATAGCCTCAAGAGTTTCCCAACAACAAATAGGCAATCATATGGTACAACCAGTGCTTCCCCCGCTATTCCGACAGTTCATTCTTCTCCACCCTCCAACAACTACCTACTGTTAGTAAATCATATGGTACGACTAGAGCCTGTTCTGTATATGACCGCGACCATGAATGCTACGAAGACAAAAATTTAGGCCCCAGTAGACCCGCGGTTGACTGTCCTAGAAAGGTCCCATATAGTTCATGCATCGAACACAGAGATGAAATTTTAGGAAGAAATGATTATATAGAGTTAAATAAGACGTTGAATGATGTGGTGGTGGAGGCAGCGACGTCTACCAAGAAATTTGCAACAAAAGAAGCGAACTTGACTAGTGGTGGATTGCTGTACACTCTTGTACAATGAACGCTGGATCTGTCCCCGCAATTCTGTAGCAAGTGTCTATACAGCTTGATCAAACTTATTTCAACCAATACTAGAAGTGAAGGTGGAATATCACCTAGAGGGGGTGAATAGGTGATCTCAAAAATTCTTTCGTCGTACGATGAAAGCAGTAAAAGAAGTAAAGAGAAATGACACAGAGGATTTATACTGGTTCGGTCTAACTCCTTGACCTACGTCCGCACTTACCCGGACTCTCTGGGATTTTCTACTATCACTCAATCACAATTACACACTCGTACTCGGGATGATCCTTTCTCCCTAGGACTCACTCCCCTTACAAGTGTTGTAATTGTATACAATCGATACACACTCGTACTCGAAAGTTATCCTTTCCCTAGGATACACTCCCCCTTACAAGTTGTACTCTGATTACCCAATCTCCAAGTCCCACGACTTGAGATTCTTACAAAGAATGATATACACAAAAATAAACTCTCTCACAGAGTAGATAAATGATAAACACTGAAGCTCAATGTATCAAAGATACAAATGAATATAAAGCAGTAAAAGACTCAAATGTATGTATGCATTTTCTGTGTGTGTCTTCTCTGTCTGATGAATTCAATCCTTCGAATATTTATAGTTTGAAGATTGTAGACCGTTGAAGGATTTGAATTTGCCCGTTTGAATATTTGAATATGTCTCGTTGAGATTTGAACATCCGCGGCCTCTGCTATCCTGTCCGCTTAGTTGGGTAGTTGGCGGAATTAAATGTGGCGAGCGTTCGCCATTAATGCTGTTGAGAAGTTTTGCAAACTAGCCGTTCAGACTCTTCGTATTTTCCGTTAGACACAGGTGCACTTCGCTTGTAAATAATTCAATCGTTGCTCATTAAATGCTTCGCCTACTTGTGCGAGAGGATGAGTTAGTTTGGAAAGTCTTCATGCTTTAATGTGCTCGCTTTTTCGGTGCATATATGACTCTCGACACAAATTGCTTTATTGCAATTTGTTGTTAATTCATGATATAATTATCTGAAACTCATTAGCAAATAGATTAAAAGCATTTAGGAATAATAATGAGTGAAGATATGGAATAATGAAATCACCAGGCATTGATTTTCGGTTCTGTGACGGTGATTTCGAAAAGTTAACTTGATATATGAAGTTAACTTGATATATATTAAATATTCAGAAAGTTAACTTGATATAAGAAGTTAACTTGATATTCCGTAAGCTTAGAGAAAGTTAACTTGAAATAAAAAGTTAACTTGATATTAGCGTCGAAAACGATAACAGAGAAAGTTAACTTGAAATAAGAAGTTAACTTTCAAAGGAGAAGTTAAACCTGATGCCTGAACTGAATCCAGATAGTTTTCAACAGACTTTTGAGAGGTGTCAATTTATGCGGGACAATTACTTGAGTAACCAAGAACACCTTACTTAACATTTACTCGATTCAAAAACACAAATCCCATTTAACAAAAGGTTTAAATAATGAAGTCTTGTTATCATCAAAACTCCGAGAGCCAACAAGAAGAATTCGAGAATCCCATTTTGCAATTTTAGAATCGAAAGAGACCGATTTTATTATAAGGGCGACCCGAGACTCCCAGTGATATATTTTATCTTTCAAGGTAATGTCACTATTTTTCTTGCCCCTTTCCTTTTCTGTCCCCTCTCTATGCGCAAGTTCATGATCCGGCTATTTATAAGCGTCATGTTGATAATTCCCGATTAATGTAAGATCTAAACTTATGAATTTATTGGTGTGAATTAGGTGCTCCATGTATGCTATAGATAGGATCCTCGCCTTATTTACATGTGTATTTCTTGATAAGGAGAAAAGCTCCTCTTGACTATATCAGGTTATTGTAGAATTTTCTTGAGGTCTTACTCTCAAAGGAGATTCCATAGAAATTTCTATAGAAAATCTATAATTTTTGTAATATGAAATGCAATCATAGTTGTTATATTATGTGTTGCAAATACATGGTATATATATAAAATATGGAAAAGTTTATATATTTACGGCTTTAGGGATGTTAGTTTTCTCACATTCCGTGCCTATCACATCCTGATTTTTGGGTCGTGACAGATTAGTATTTAATTGGGTTAATGTAAGTGCAAGCCTAATGATGAGATTATGTAAAGACAGTAGGTATATGTCTATCCTATAAGGAAATTAAGTCCGAAAAACACAATCCTACATGATTCAATTGAAAGTCTATTAAATTATCTATTTCTAAGTTCCTTTAGAATACTAAAATAACCCCAATAAGTTGTCTTTTGTTTTAGGATAATTGAGCACACAACTTAATCAACAAAAATAATATCAAAGCAATTAACAATAAAAATTGTCATTCACTAACTTGTAATCAAATTAAATAATCTAAAATGAGGGATTAGCAATAAAAACTGAACATTCTCATTACCAAAATACTAGCTAACCAAAGACAACGAAAAAAGAGAAGAGAAATAAGAAACAAAAATCAATGCCGAATTGTCATCTGCGCTGTGTCTCTTCTACATCTTCAAACTTTAATCTCTCTCTATTAAACCTCTTGCCTCACCGTCACTAACTAGGAAAATAGAATACACCTCCCTCTTGCTATGCCTCACCTATATATAGGTATATATTGCCTCGCTGTATAAATATACAATATTAAGAAAAATTTAATCAAATATATCTCAAAGCCTACACTTATTTAATTATAAAATATATACTTATCAAATGTAATGTCCTGATGATTACATGAGTTTGTTTGGTTCGTCATTAAGGAAAGATGATGCATATGCATAAAAAAAAATTTGGTTGGATTACATCGAATATGAAAATATATGGGAATAATATAGCAAGAGACAAATTTACCTTTCTAAACATATATTATGATGTACAAGTAGAGAAAAGAAAAAGCTGAAGTCTCATGTAATCTAGCGAGGAAATGATACACTCTCCGATATTTCATTGATGGAATTTTGATTGTGGTTGGCAAGTTGAGCCTCCATTGCTCTACTTGTTTCTGCTGCTTCCATTTGACTTTGCAAGAAGAATGCTGGTTCGTGAGGAATTGGCAATTTCATTGAATCATTACTTAGATATTTAACAACTTTATTCATGGAAGGCCTAACTTGAGGATTTCCTTGAACACACAACAAGCTGATATGGATGCATCTCATTATTTGACTGTGTGACCCTATTTCTGTCATAGTTGAATCCAATATGGCTATCAAATTTTCAGCCCTCCAACGCCTCCAAGCCTGCCAATATGCCAAATCATTAATTTAACAAAGGCTCCAATGGTTGGTTGATGTTTATGATGATGACCAGGGCTCATATAATCATTATTTGAGAAATATTAATAGTTTACTATACTCACATCACTTAAAAGTCCACCACCATGCGAGATTCATGAGATTCACTAGGAGAATTTATATTCTTTCCACTTATAATTTCCAAAACAATGACTCCAAAGCTAAAGACATCTGATTTCTCAGAAAATAGTCCAAACTTGAGATATTCAGGAGACATGTACCCCCTACAATAGAAATATAAATAATTATATCAATGTATGTTGGAATCATAGCGCCAAATAATTTGAGTAAAATCTTGCAGCAATAATGCATGCACGGAAGATACACACACGTGCACAAGATACATATAGAGAAAGAGATATATAGATGAAGAGAGAAAAAAACTTACAATGTTCCAACAATTCTATTTGTGCTCCCCCTAGTTTCATTAATACCAACCATTCTCGCCATGCCAAAATCAGAAATTTTTGGATTCATCTCTTCATCTAACAAAATATTGCTAGGTTTAAGATCTCGATGTATTACTTTAAGGCGTGAATGTTCATGGAGGTAATGAATTCCTCGAGCAATTCCTTCTATAATTTTATAACGCTCGGGCCAATTTAACTCTTGTGTCTTTTGTGAACTTGTGCATATATAATTAACTTAGTAGGATACAATTGAATCACTGCGTGTATTTTTGTCTAAAACCGGCTATACAGAGTCTGTACCAATTTGTGTGCAAAAAAATGATTATTATTATACCAACAAAAATAAGATTCATCTCAAATAGTAATAAAAGAATGGACAGTACCTGAATAAATAAATAAAAAAATTGAAAAACGATGCGATGAGTTGGTTAGAAGGGAACAAACCAAATAAAAAGTAATCGAGGCTCTTGTTGGGAACATATTCATAAACAAGTATTTTCTCTTGATCTTTCAAGCAAAATCCTAACAAAGCCACCAAGTTTCTGTGTTGAAGTTTGGCGATTAGTAAAATCTCATTCTTGAATTCTATTAAACCTTGACTAGAATTTTCTGACAATCTCTTTACAGCTATTTTGCTACCATTGGGAAGAACGCCCTGAAACCATGAATAGTTAGATATTGAGGGGGTGGGATATACATGCAATGATATCCACAAGCACAGACATTGATTTGATCGCATAATGAATGAAGTTACCATGTAGACTTCTCCAAATCCACCTTTGCCTATTCTATTTTCAATCGAGAACTTATTTGTTGTAACTTCAATTGTTGCCAAATTGAACTGCAATGACTCTAAAGTGGCTCCTTCACTTCCAACTATAAACATATGCACATTTTAATGTAAGTACACAATAATATACTACCTCTAATTGTAAATACAGGCCTTCTAAATTTTGCACTACAAATAAGGTCTTACGTTTAAAGTTTGAGGAGCTTTTTTTTTTTCCACATTAGACTCGGTTGTCTTTTTAACCCCAAAAAAAAAATGATAGGATACATACAATTTTTCTCCAGAATTGCCTTATGACTCAGCTGGTTCTTTTTACTCTTCCAGTAATAAACGCCGAAACAAAAAAGCATGATCGAGACAATAGTAAGGGACACCGCTATTATGATTGTTCGTGAGTGGTCTTTCTTTTTTCCTGCATAAAGGAATGAGTGAGAATTAAGAATATCAATTTATACGTAGTGAACTATCTTTGTAAGAAAAATGATTAGATCCTCAATTGCATTACCGGTAATTACTGAAACACCACTATTATTTGGGGAGTAAGCTGGAGGCACCGAAACAGCACTTATACTGTAATTATTATAAAATCGGTATAATTCAAACCTCAAGTAGCAGCTAGGATTCCTGACATGTCCTCCTTTTTTTCCAAGACAATATGATGAGATTTTTTGCCGAACATCCTGCAAACATTTTTGGCAATCTTGGCTGTTGAGGTTTGGAGTACATTGTGCAAGAGTATACAACGTTTTAAACTCTGAAGAGCTGAATTCTTTTTTTGTTACAAAATTCTTTACTCCTATAGGCGTTGAGTTCAATGTCGCGGTCACTAGATCATTCAATGTATTCGCTAGTAGCCGATTGAAGCCATCTTTTTGGCTTTGAAGCATATCCACACCGCACGCTGCATCCCAACTTTCGGTGTCTAGGGTGGAGACAGAGCTATTGGAATAGCGAAGCATGCACATATCAAACCAAATGATAGCCTTCTCAAAAGAAGAACATGAAGAGTTTAGCTGCTTGATTCCCTCATTGACACATTCATTGCAGAGCTGAAGGTACACGTCTCCCCGACACATGAAGAGGCCGTACACGATGTTGGGCTTGTTTCCTACCTTGGTGCTATAGAATCCATTGTTGTTGGTGATGTTGGATGACTTGGAGAGATCTTCAAAGAGATTTCTGAGGTTGTTTAGGTAGGAATCATTGGGAGTATAGTTGGCTTTGGGGTTCGAGCACCCCGAGCTTTCAAATCTTGGACTTTGGGACTCTGTTCAACAAAAGGAATTCATACCGTTTAGATTAAGCCATGGCCTTCACTATTAATAAATAGTCAATTAATCCTTTAATGAGCAAATAAACAATATAATTTTTTTTTTTTTTTTTTTTTTTTTTTTTTTTTTTTGATGAAAGTCTAGTTGACTTGATTCATAGGTGCTCAATATTATATTTTAATTATGGATAAATTTTTATTTTCGTTTTCGAAATAAGCTCAACAAATCCTTTTCTCTTTTACACTTACTTTTTTCATCTCTGGATTATTTCTTAAAAATTAATTCATGTCTTCATTAAAAAAAACCACAATTAGCTAAAACAATAAATTAGTAGAGATGTAAATATCTCCTTTGACTTGGATCCTTAACTTTTTTAAATGCAAATTAGAGACAACAATTTAAAGCTTGCGTGTGTGTATCATGTTTTTGTTTTCTTATATATATAATACTAATAATCATTAATCAATATATATAAATTAATTATTTTTTTCAATTTTTCTTTCTTGTATTTTTTAATTTTTTTGAAATTTATATGCAGAGTGACAAAATTTTGAATCAATAAAATTATTAACCATCTCATAGAAAGAAAAACATAACATGCATAAACATCAAATATTGGCAAGATCAAATCTGCGGGATCGAGTTACAATCCAACGATGACGGAAGGCTCCTTTTCTTCTCTCTGCTTTTGGTTCCTTATAAATAGTCGAATCATGAACTCGCGCATAGAAAGGGGAAAGAAAAGGAAAGGGGCAAAAAAAGTAGTGACATTACCTTGAAAGATAGAATCACTGGGAGGCTGGTCGCCCTTATAATAAAATCGGTCTCTTTGGAATCTCAAATTGCAGCTGGGATTCTGAATTCTTCTAGTACTGCTAGTATTGGTTGGAATATGTTTGATCAAGCCGTATAAACACTTGCTACAGAATTGCGGGGACAGATCCGGCGTGCACTGTGCAAGAGTGTACAGCGATCCACTACTAGTCAAGTTTGCTTCTTTTGTTGCAAATTTCTTGGTAGACGTCGCTACCTCCACCACCACATCATTCAACGTCTTATTTAACTCTATATAATCATTTCTTCCTATTGATGAACTACCCTTTGATGAGACACGGTCACTAACAGTATGCAGTTGGTGGAGGGTGGTGAAGAAAGAACTGTTGGAATAGCGGAAGAAGCACTGGTCGTACCATATGATTGCCTCTGTGCTGTTGGGACACTCTGAGGCTATTCTATTTGTGGCGTCCTGAACACAATCTTGACACACCTCCATGGGGACATCACCTCTGCACATGTACTCTCCATATACGGCGTCGTTCAGGCCGAATGTAGTGTTGTAGAATTCAAGAGTTGGATCAGTGCCGGCCACCACCTTGAAATACAAGGAAAGCAAAAGACTGTTAAGGTTGAACTGGTAGGGGCTATCGGAACTGAAGTTTTTATTAGTTGTGCAGTTGTGGTCATTGTAAGTAGCTATATCTACTTCAGAAGAAGCTAAATTGAAGGAGGTGAGAAGGAGAAAATAGGAGAGCAGTTTCAGAAATGGCATATCCATCTTCCGGCCCCAATCCTGCTTCTGCCAAATAAAATAAAAAAATTGATATCTTGCAGTTAATTATAATAAAATATGCAGATTTGATTTCACTGAAGGGAAATATCCATACCTTTTCCAACGTACAAATCAGCTAGAAAGCTTCGGCACGGGAAGACTTTTCCCGAAAGAGCCCGCCGTACGTGTTTGAATTTAGTGCGAGTGGCTAATTCTTACCGTGACTCTTTAGGACGCGTTTCCTACTCGTGCTTTTGACAAGCACTCGTCCTTTTGGGAGAGATGGATATTCAGATCTCAATTTTTTAAAATAAAAAATGCTTGAGTATCAATTATTATCTTGAAATATCAGTTTCATATTAGTTAGTATCTTAAAATATTCTACAATTTTTTTTTTTTTAAGATCATAAAGTATTTTTCATTATAATGAAGTATCTTTTTAGTACTATTTAATAACTTAAAATATTTTGTTAGGATCTTAAAAAAATATTTGGGGTCTTGCCCGAGACTAAATAGATCTTCATAGTATTGGCTGGAGGCGAAAAATATTTCATAATCTTGAAAAATTATTTTAAGATCTTGAAATTATATTTCAGGATATTGATCGATCTTAAAAATACACGTGATGATCTTGACCGATCTTAAATAATTTTTTATTAAGATAAAGAGATTTGGAGCGTCAGAGATCTGACCATCTGAACGGTCAGATCTCACACCGCAAGAGACGAGCGGTCGCCATTCACGGTCGCCGTCGACTAGATGAGAAGAATGATATTGTCCACAAAAATAAAGGAAACTCCTATAGGGAAATTTCGGGACTAATTTCCTGATACTTACTTTATGTCTTTGTGCTCTGAATTTTAGTTTTGATTTCTATACTTTAACAGTTCTATAGATTAATATTTACATTTTATTGATAGTAATTTTAGTAATTTCAAAAAAGAAAAATATTAAAAAAAATCTCAAAAGAAATTTAATTGATAATGATATGATAAATTAGAAAGTATTGGTACTTTCTAAGTGTTCTCTGCACAGAATATTAAAACTTCCATTTAGGTCATTCTTATCAATTGAGAAATTTTTTCCCCAATTTCCCCTTTAAAGAATTAATTAATATTAAATGAATTATTTAATTTATGTAAAATTATTGATAGTATGTCCTTATAATAAGAACAAGTAGAAAAGTAAGAAATAACTATTTTAAAATTAATATTATTAATGTATATAATAAATTATAACATATATATATATATACTAAATTACAATACTTATGAGTTATAAGTAAATAAATTTATTTTAAATTTCACAAAATATAAGTTATAAAATCTTTCTCCATGGACCTTACACAAGTCTCGTTTCAAAGTTTCATGCATAGTTGTCACGATCCTATCTCTCTGCGGCTTTGGGCAAATTTTCTTTTATTTTCTACAACTTTTTTTTTTTTTTTTTTTTTTTTTTTTTTACTTTTTCAATACTTCCATTTTATTTTCCAACAGATAACCCAGGGAAACAAATGAAAATAGAGAACAAAAAAGCAAAGTTCAACTTGCGCTCCTCAATTTCTTTGACTGACTTGCGTTAGCATTCTCCATTATTTTGAAATGCTCCTCCATATATATTCCATTAAAATAGACCTTATAATTCCAATACAAAACATACACATTACTAAAAGCTGATTCGTTTGAGAAAAATGTGATCTCATATGTCATAGAGATGTTGGTTCAAATTCCGCTACCAATATGTAAGTGATTTAAGTCTTGAAACTTTTCATAATCTAATGATTTATGAGTTCACCAATCCAAGAAAACTAATTCGAATAAAATACCCCACCCTTACATCCTTGCCATTGACAGTTACCAATACCATGTGATTAAGGCGCATGTCTCTCTACAAAATTTGACTGCTCTTCTTTAATTTTATGGATGGAATTAAACTTAATTGCTTATAATTATAATAAATTCAACAACCTCATTAAAACCATAAAATAAATAAAAATAATATTGCTTTATGTTACCCCCAGATTCATTCATTATGAAGTTAAAAAAAAAAAAAAAAATCAGATACGGTATCATCAGGAAAATAGTATATCCATAGCTGATATAGATTTGGCCATAGCCCCAAGATTTTTACAATAATTATTATAAATCAGATTTTTTATTTTAAATAAAAAAATTTAGTTGTATTTTTATGTATTTTGTTGGTATGATAATACGATCAAAATTATTATAACTAGATTAATTAAATTATACGTAGAAATTTTTCATAAGGTATCAAATGTATTAACGAAGAAGATATATATGGATATATATCGGGTGAAAGGAACCAAGTTAATTTGTTCACAAAATTAAAAATATAAATGATACTTTTGTTCGGCAACAAATTACAATTATAAAGGGAGCCAGCGAATGAAAGGTAGGAAATAAATTCTGGCAATCGACAACTCAAAGCCTGGGCATACATATTGTCCCTTAGCTAGTAACCTAATGGGTAATGAAAAATTTAAATCTTCTGAGGGTTTGGTTATAATGGAATGAATGGCATTTCAACTCCTAGGATAGCAAGATGACAAAATCTCTCAAAAATAATAATGATTCAATGTCTATTCTTATTATTTTTGTGGCTACAAAATATAAATTCTCAATAGATTCTTAGGAAAATTAAAATAAAGGATATAGAGAAAATAATATTTATAATAAAGGACCATAAAAATTGTAATTACTTTGAAAAATTAAACATCTTAATATAAATTCAAAATCACTAAATTGTCCATAACCAAACCTCTTATATTATCTCTTGTATTCATAATTAAAAAAAATAAAATAAAATAAAACCGCCCATCATCATATAATAAATTACTTATATAATCAAGTTACTTTCGATTTATATTATTAATGTTATTATCAATATCTTTTTATAAAAATAAAATCTAAATTAGATTTTTTAATTTTATTAACATTAAATGAATTTTAACCAACATAAATTTCTTCAAAAACAAAAATAAATCATATAAACTTTCTCGTATAAATGTTAAATTATAAAAGACCTTGATTTTTATTAAAATTATATAATTATTTTTTTAATTAACTTTTTTGTTGATTTTAAGAAAATTATAATTTTTACAAGGATGTGTAATTTTGTGCGGAGATATATGTGCAAGTTTGTGAAAAATAAAAAGGGTAAAGGATTTCTTCAGTCATTGAAGATAAGTTATCTCCAATGACCTGCAAGTTTGTGAAAAATAAAAAGGGTAAAAGATTTCTTCAGTCATTAGAGATAAGTTATCTCTAATGACCCTCAAAACTAGGTCGTTTTGGATTAATAAAGGATATTTCCGTAATTTTGCACCCTTCATTAAATTACCTAAAATTACAAACATACTCTTCATTAATTCAAAATGATGTAATTTTAGGCTGGAGAAATACTTTTGCCAAATAAAAATTGAGAAAAATGTTATTTAATTTAGTAAAACTTAGAATTTTGTAATAATTTTAAAAATATAATGTGACAGGGAATATAAGAGGGAATGCAAAATATTTTATTAAGAATATTTTAGTATTTTTCATTTTATAGCATTTGATCCTTTTAAATAATTATAATTTTTACAGTCCTTCTCTGTAAATATCTTTTCTTTCAGGTCTTTCATTTTAATTTTGCCTTGATTTGTTCCTGAAAGCCGAGGAGATAATGAAAGGTTTGATTGACCAGTCGGTGGGTGGATTCTCTTCCTTGTGCATCTCTTGCCGCCACAAATGAGACATTACATACAGACGTGTGTGCAATGTAATATAATATTTATGTTAATACAATAATTATCACAATATACATATTTTACTTTGAGCGTCTGGGAGTAAAAAAAAACCTAACGAACGCAAGCTTATAGGCAATTAAACAAATATCATAACCTCTTAATGGACATCAGAAGAAAAAAGGGGGCTAATCAAAATAATCAAAATTTAAATAGTGAAAATCTCACAAAAATCTCAAACTAAGAAAAATAATATCGGCAACGTTCCATAACTTGTCGATAGGATAATTGCACTTGGCGGTCAGACACATATTTTGATGGGTTAATTTTATTGAAAGGCCACTGTAGGGAGAAATTTTCATTTAAGAATAACAATAGTTTTCAAATATATCTCTGCAGATCACGGGATTAATTTGAACTTAATTATTTTGGTCAAATATCCAGAAACCCTCACCTATTTTCTTTAAATGTTCTTTAAAACCTAAAGTATGTTTTTCTACTCAACCGATCATGTTACATTTTCAAAATAATATATTTCTGAGAATAATTTTTTTTATTCATCAATGGCTGGCGAATCTTATAATCATTGTCACGATCCAATGGGAGACCATTTAGGAGTCGTGACCAAATATGAAGGAACTATCATTTGATCCAATTTTCAGTTGTAAATTTACTTTGAGAACTTTTCAATTAACCAATGGCATAGTATCACAATAACGTCATGCACCCTCTAAATTAAAAGAGAGAGGTTGTAAGTTCTATCCTTCCCTTCCTTGGAGATGGGTTCGGTTGAACGATTAGTTCAATATGTTCTCACCTCTTTGGCTAGGTTGAAGTTGGTGTGTAATTTGAATCAAGCCTGCTTTAATGTGAGACCTTAAACTCTTTTATATATGTTGATAAACCTTGTTTAGGTGCTTCATGTCGTCTATAGACAAGATTCTCACATTCCTATTTTATTTAAGTTGTGTGTATATATATATATATTGTTGTACAGCGGAGCTCCACATACTATAATGAACTTGTATGCTATGATAGAAATTTCAGAAAATCAAAAGAGACTCTACCGAAATTCCTATAAATTACTTAATATTTTAATTGAAAGAAATATGTTGTAAAAGAGTTAGAAGTACTGTATTCCTATTCAATATTATTGTCATTAATAAGTGAAATATTTGTTTATGAATCTCTTAAAGCTTTAGGAATGTAGGCCCTCTTACATTTCGTGCCGGTCATCCCGTGATTTTTGGGGCATGGGACATGACATGTAATTTTTTAAAATATAGAATAAATACAATTCTCATTTTTCCAAGTTTTTATCTACACACCTATATTAATCAAAGCGTATATAGACCGCAGTGAACCTAAAAAGTCTTTTGAGAATGCCAGCCCATCAAACTTGACCCGCAAATGAAATACTCCATCGTCAATTTTCTTATTTTGAGAAATTAAATGAAAATGTTGCTTTCAATAATGACAGATACAATGAAATACTCCATCGTTAATGGCACATCCTGTAGTGCCCTCCAAAAAGAAGGCTCCAATATTTGTTACTTCCTTCCGTCCTAAATGCAAGTCAAATTTACATGCTCGGTCACTAAAGAAGTTAGTTAATATGTCTTGTACTTTTTAAAATACTATAGTAATCTTTCTTAATTTTCTACTTTCCTCTCCTTCTTGGTTATTGTTGAAGGGGTATTAATAGGAATAATTTAGAAAAAAACTGATAAATATAAAAATTATATCTTATATTTAAAATTAAGATTAATTATCTAAATATGTCTTATATTATAAGCACCAAATGAAATATCTACAAACTTTATTAATGAAAGCGTACATACACCGCAGTTGACCTAAGAGATCTTTTGGGACCATTCTCTCTCTTTTTTTTTTTTTTTTGGAGAAATTAAATATAATGAAAGTGTCGTTTTCAATAAAAGAAAATGAGCAATATTAGTTAATGGCGTATCCTAAGTAGTTACGTATGAATAGAGCTGTCAAAGCGGGCCACCGTGGCCTGTTAGGGCCTAGCCCGTGCGGGCTAGGGCCAAAAAGCCCACAGGACCAAAAAGCCCGCACGGGCCAAAAAATTATATAGCCCTCAGGATTAGGGCCAGCCCACGGGCCAAAAATCATTTTAGAAAACATCATGTTGAGTCAAGATATAAAGGGTTAGAGGAGCAATTTTCAATCCTTGTAATAGTCTAATATATGAAATATAGTAGCAATAGTTTTTTGGGCATATTAGAGAATTTGTCCCGACTTTAAAAAAAAAAAAAAGAGTTTATCAAACCATGATAGTAAAGGGTTTTGCATTAAAAGTGAGATGAGTCAAACTGAGAATTTGCTTCTTCCATTTTCACACTATATATATATATATATATATATATATTAAAAAAAAGAGAGAATTTGCTTCTTCCATTTTCACACACAGACACTATATATATATATATATATATATATATATATATGTATGTATGTGTGTGTATATATACTATTGTTAATGAAAATATTATCCTCCATTAGGAATCGTATCAGCAGGATATGCATATTAATTGGGTTTTCGTGCACTAGGTAATTCTACTTTGATTAAAAGTCCCAATTATTTTTTTTAAAAAAAACATTACTTTTACACAATAGCATTTTAAGATGATGATTTAATATACGTTGCTTATGGTATTATTGTTTAGAGAGAATCAAAAACACAAATTAGAAAAAAAATTGAGAAATGTAAAAATATATCTTATATTTGAAATAACATGAGCTATATTAATTACTAATAACTGGAGGGAATATATTTATTACGAATAATACTTAAAAAAAAAAAAAAAAAAACACTTTCGGTATAGTAGTTTTTTCCCTTGGTAAACGGTATAGTAGTTATTGGAAGCATTCATGGAAGGAGTGACACGTAGACCGGATTTAATGGCCGACTTATTCACATAAACGAGAGTGATGTATTTTCCATTACGTGTCTTTTGGTCTCAACTTAATTAGCATTCGAAATAAAAAAAATGAATTGGTGATATGCTTCTGGATCCATGTTGTTCAAGTTTTTTTCTTGGCCCACGGGTGGCCCTATAATAGCTCTAGAAAAGTGGGGGTTATATTGGGTTAGGGCAAAAAATAACCCCATTACATGGGGCTAAAAATAAGGGGGCTACAAATGGGGTTAAATGCAGGCCCAACCCATTTTGACAGCTCTACGCACGAAGGCTCCAAAGTTGTTGTTCATCCAATGTGCCATCTAAGTGTTAAAAAAAAAAAAAATATATGTGCCATTTAAGTTGTACGTGACATTTAATATAGGGTTATGCTATGATTTTAATAATGAAAATTTTAATCATAAGCATAAGCGTCTAACATAATTAAAGTTTGAAAAGTGCAAAACTAGACAAAAGATTTAAAAAATGGAATAATGTTAACAATTCTATTAAATTGACCTAAACGCCTATCTCTTTTTTTAATTATAGGGGACCCATTTGTTTTCCTTCCAACTTTAGAATAGAGTAATAGACGTTTCAGCCAATTTTTTTTTTTAAAAAAAAATTCTAAAATTGCTCTACTTTTTTTTTTTATATCTTTTAAAACTTAGGTGTGACAAACCGTTAAAATGTTACTTTAATCCTTTAACATAAATATTTGATGCTACCAAAATTTAATTAAGCACCGCAAGTGTACGGGTCATAAAAATAGTAAGTGGCAAATCAAGGTCATCCATGAGACTCAGTCAAACTAGTGACTAGGTGTTAAATTTCCTTTTTTCATTTAAGTTGAGCAAATCAGAATTGTATACAAAAATAATAAAAAGAATTTTAATAAAAACAAGAAAAACTTTCAAACAAAGAGAAAATTCAAATATCAAGGAGGACAACTTAGAGATACTAATCCTTGTTTGTTTCTTAGATTTTATTCCCACTAAATTAATTCTAACTTAACTTCATTAGTTAATCTAAAGTATTAATGTTTATAAGTCTGTCGGTCCACTTATACACCTACCTCAAATAATTATGCAATGTCTCACACAATTAATTAAGAGCAATTTAAATCGGGTTCACTCTAATTTGATTATGAGGAGCTTCTAGGTATATGTCTATCCTAGACGCAAATTAGATTAAAATCTAATTCCACACTATTTAATCCAAGGTCAATTTAAGATTTCCTTCGTCAAGTTTAATCATAAATTCCCAAACATGTTTAATGGTGGCCAATCACTAAACAATGAATAACCAAAACAAGATTAAATAAACTGAATTTACATTAAGCAAAACTAATTAGTGGGAACAATTTCTAAGTCTCAAACAAGTTCATAATACTCTAAGTTGCAAATAAAAGTTAGCCACTCATGGCTTCAACAAAATCAAATTCAGCACAGAAAATTCCAGAGTTCAACAACATACTGTAAAAGAAAAAAAAAACTAAGAAACTAGAATCAGAGTTACTTGAAATAACAAGACCAAAACAAAGAATAAGCAACAGCCTCTTCCTCTGATTTCCGATTCGCTGCTACTGGTTTTTGGAGAAGAGGATGAGGACTTCGTTTTGGTTGCTCCGATTCGAGAGGTTGAAGATGATAATGATTGAACGACCCACAAACAACATCTTTCTCCTTGCAATCTCTGTGATTTTTCGTCTCAAGTCCAGCTGCTCCTCTGTTTCCTCGCGAGAATAATGACGATGAAGCTCCTCCAAAATACGCCACCTGTGTTCCTTTTTCACTACTACAAAAAAGGTCTATAACGTCCATTTATTTCACCTTTTAACATCTAAAAACATGGGGACATCTATCTGGGAGGCGCAAAACGTGGAGACTTACGGAGTCTAAATATTTCTTAGACTCCATAAGTAATTTTTTTTTAAAAAAAAAACAAAATAGATGGGGACGGTGACGGCGTTAAACACAAATTTGAGAGGTTTGAGATCTGAAAATACATCCAGAACGAAAAAAATCCAAAACGCAATAAACATATCTAGGAAGTTTAAGATGCGAAAAAAAAATCCGAACGCAATAAAAAGAGATCGAGAAATTTTAGATCTCAAAAAAATCCACAACACAATAAAAAACTCTAAGAAATTTCAGATGCGGAAAAAATCCGAACGCAATAAACAAAACATCACCGGATCTATCATCTATAGCACATTGAAAGCTTTAGGAACACGAGATCGAGTTCGTGTTTTTGAAAATAACAAGAGCAACTCAAAATTTTAAAAAAAAAATCTATAGATCTGTGTTTTTGCTCACCTTCACCATCGTCCTCCTTCATTAGCTCGGATCTGAGTTTGATTTCGATAAAAAGAAGACAGAGAGGCTTTCATTCTTTGGAAAAAGATGACGAGGAAGACGCACGATGGTTGACGGAAAAAGACGAGGAGGAAGACGAGCACGAACCACGTGAAGGGAGGGGCGAAGGAGGGGCGATGAAGGAGGAGGGCCGACAATGAAGGTCTTAGGAAGCATCTCAAATGAAGGTGCAGAGTAGAGAAGGAAGACAAATTGAAATGAAATGAAATGAAATGAAGTGGGGGAAGAAGAAGAAAAAGTCGTGTTGTGTTTTTGGGGGACTTTTGAAGTCTAAGTTTAAAACTTAGACTCCAAAAACATGATTTTGGAGTCTAAGTTTAAAAATTAGACTCCAAAAGTGTCTCTCGTGGGCCCCACACATAACCCCCTGCCGCGCCACGTGACCCCCTGCTCCACGACGTGACCTTCTTTTCTACTGTACGACATCATTTTTGGAGTCTAAGTTTAAAACTTAGACTCCAAAAGCCATGCTTTTGGAGTCTAAGTTTTAAACTTAGAGTCCAAAGGTGTGTCTCGCGGGCCCCACACATAACCCCCTGCCTCACCACGTGACCCCCTGCTCCACGACGTGACCTTCTTTTCTGCTGTACGACATGATTTTTGGAGTCTAAGTTTTAAACTTAGACTCCAAAGGTGTCTCTCTCGAGACTTTTGGAGTCTAAGTTTTAAACTTAGACTCCAAAAGTGAACTTTTAATTACAAGAATGCCACCGCCTTTATTTTTACTACCTTTTTTTTAAAGGACGTCTTTTGGGGACGCGAAAACCGTTTTTTGTAGTAGTGTTTGTTCCAGCGAAAATTCCCCTTTCACTGTAGCTTCCCATTTCAACTCCTAGGATAGCAAGATGACAAGATCTCTCAAAAATAATAATGATTCGATATCTATTCTTATTATTTTTGTGGCCACAAAATATAAATTCTCAATAGATTTTTAGGGAAATTAAAATAAAGGAAATAAAGAAAATAATATTTATAATAAAAGACAATAAAAATATAATTACGTAGAAGGATTAAACATCCTAATATAAATTTAAAATCACTAAATTGTCCCTAACCAAACCTCCTATATTATCGCTTGTATTTATAATTAAAAAATAAATAAAATTAAAACTAAAACCGTCCATCATGATATAATATATTACTTATATCATCGAGTTACTCGATTTATATTATCAATTAAGATCTTTTTATAAAAATAAAAGCTAAATTAGATTTGTTTAGTTTTATTAACATTAAATGAATTTTAACCAACATAAATTTCTTCTAAAACAAAAATAAATCATATAAACTTTCTTTTCAAATGTTAAATTATAAAAGATTTTGAGTTTTATTAAAATTATATAATTCTTTTTTAATTAAAATTTTTGTTGATTTTAAGAGAATTATAAATTTTACCAAATTGAAGAATGTGTAATTTTGTTCGGAGATATATGTGCAAGTTTGTGAAAAATAAAAATTGAGAAAAATGTTATTTAATTTAGTGAAACTTAGAATTTTGTATTAGTTTTAAAAATATAATGTGAGGACAGAAGGGAATGCAAAAGATTTTGTTATGAGTTTTTTAGTATTTTTCATTTTATATTTTTGTATTTGATCCTTCTAAATAATTATAATTTTTATGGTCATTCTCCATAAATATCTTTTCTCCCCGATCTTTCATCCCAATTTTCCCTTGATTTGTTCCAGGAGGCTGAGGAGATAATGAAAGGTTTGACTGACTAGTCGGTGCGTGCATTCTCTTCCTCGTGCACCTCTTGCCTTCACAAATGAGACATTACATACAGACGTGTGTGCACCGTAATATAATATGTATGTTAATACAATAATGACCGTTCGACCTTTTGATTCAGGCTATTGATCGATTTGACCAATGTTTGCAATAGACTCGCTATATGGTCAAAACGATAATCGATCTGACGAAAATGACCCTTGAAGTCTTCAATAAATTCATTCACCTTCCCCATATCAGCTTCAAGCTCTTCGAGTTCGGCTTCTGGCACTTGCTGAACATGTCTTTATCAATGATATTAGAAAAATAATTTCTTTAATTGAAAAGAACTCTGAAAAATAAGAGAAGATGAAGTGACGGACTCCATCTTATTGATAGACTCATTGTTACTTCCGGGAAAAACCCAAAGAAAATTTAGTGGCAAATTTTCACAAACGAAATGTCAACGATTCCCCACTGCAATTCTCGCTTCAAATATAATATAATAATGGAAAATATTTCCATTAATTATATCATGGATATAACTCCTCGTCTCTTCATGTTTTGGCCAAATCAGTTACTAGTAATAATTGGCCTCACTTCTGGCAAAAAGAAAAAGGAAAAATGACACTAAGGTTTTAAATAAAAATAATTAGATCAACAAAATCTTATAGCTTGTAAATGTTAAATAAAAGAGTAGTCTGAATTTATTGCGGGTGGCTAATTCTTTAGGACGCGTTTCCTGCTTGTCCTTTTGATCCGCATCGTGCTTTTGGGGTGAGATGGTTATTCAGATCTCAATTTTTAAAATAAAAAATGTTTCGGTATAAGTATCATTTTAGTATTAGGCGATCTTTCACGAAATATTCTAAAATTTATTTTTAAAATCATGAAGTATTTTTCAGTATCATGAAATATCTTTTTAGTATCGATCAGTATTCAGAAATATTTTTTAGGATCTTAAAGAAATATTTTAGGATCTTGACCGAGACTAAAAAGATATTTACCAAGTGTGATAGATGTCAAAGAACAGGTAATATTTCTAAGAGACATGAGATGCTTCAATTTGGAATCTTTGAGGTTGAGTTATTTGATGTCTGGGGAATGGATTTCATGGGTCCATTCCCATCTTCAAGAGGAAACAAATACATCCTTGTTGCTGTGGAATATGTGAGTAAATGGGTCGAAGTTATGGCTTGCCAAGCTAACGATGCCAACATAGTGATTCGATTCTTGAAGAAGTATATCTTGACAAGATTTGGTACCCCAAAGCGAATTGCGATGAAGGGACCCACTTCAACAACAAGAATTTTAAAGCTCTTTTGGAAAAATATGCGTGCACCACCGGATGTCACTTGCATACCATCCACAAACTAATGGGTTGTGCGAGTTGACAAATAGGGAAATTGAGGATTCTTGAAAAAATTGTGGGCCTAACAAGAAAAGATTGGTCTGAGAAGCTTGATGATGCTTTATGGGCTTATAGGATAGCTTTTCGTACTCCAATTGGCATGTCACCATATCGTTTGGTTTTCGAGAAAAGCGTGTCATTTACCACTTGAATTGAAATATAAAGCATCACTACTACAAAAAAGCGTATGAACGTCCTAAATTAGAGGCAATTAACGTCCTTTTTCGGAAGGAAGTCTAACCGGGGGTAGTTGTAAAATAAGATATAGGGCGTCCTATAATTAATTCGGGACGCCTTAAAAAAAGGCGTCCTATGGTTAAAATAGGACGCCTTAGTTAAGGCGTCTGAATTTAAATTCGGGACGCCTTATTGATTTTTTTTTTTAAAAAAAAAAAAAAAAAAAACCAAAAACGATGGCCAAAGACCGCAAAGGACCTCACAAAACTGGAAAGAAAAACGGGGAGACGGAGACGAGTAGATGCGTAGTGAAGGCACGATGAGAACAACAAATCACAACAATGAATGAAAAAAGATTTGGAGCAGATCTGGAACAACAAATCACAACAATGAAAGAAAAAAAGCTTCCTACACTGACAAATCACAACAACAGATCTTGAACAAGGATAATTTCCACACTTACATCTAAGATTCACACACAAAAATTTGGGGGCCTTAGGGTTGATGGAGTTGATGTTAAGATCCGAGATAAGAAGGCTTGGAATAAATACCCTTATTGAATCATTGAGTGACAGATTCGCGATTTGAAGATTGAAGATGAAGGCGATCGATGAATTGCCGAAGGATTCTTGATTGTTCTCCATGGCCGGGCCGGCTAACACAACTCGCACAACTCAGTCCACAGACGAAGAAAGCAGAGAGCTGTGCAGAGAGAGAGAGAGAGAGAGAGAGAGAGATGAAGAATGACAAAGTAAGATGGGAACCAGGGGAGTGAAATGAAAGAGTAGGAGGAAGATTATTATTAAATAAAAAGGTGGGAGGGGAGGCAAATTTATTAACATTAAAAATTAATATTTAAAATGATAAAATAATGCAAGGCATTTTGGCGTACGTCTTTGATAAAATTAACAATTTGATAATGCAATGATAAAATTAACAATTTAAGTGGCAGAGTGAGTTATGGGTTGCGTGTTCATTCATCAAAGTTGCACACCAAACAAGGCATTTTGGCGTCCTGATTCATTAAATAGGACGATAAAAAAATTATTTTGACGTCCTGATTTACTATATAGGACGCCCAAAAATATATTTTGGCATAAAAAACTCCTCTCGCGCCAAAACATTTCACAAAACGCGCTAAAAATTTAATTTTAGGTGTCCTGAACTTCTTTCGGGACGTCAAAAAGTTACAAAAATTTAATTTTAGGCGTCCTAAACTTCTTTTAGGACGCCAAACATTTTCACCAAGCGCCAAAAAATTTCACAAAATATGTCAAAATATTTTATTTTAAAACTTTTAGGCGTCTTGAACCTATTTTAGGACGCAAAAAAAATTTCTAACACCAAAAAAATCCCAAATTGCGCCAAAAATGCTGATTTTAGGCGTCCTAAAATATATTCAGGACGTCAAAAGAAAAAAATAGGCGTTCTAAATTAATATTTAGGACGTCTAAAGTCTCAAAGTTAAGTAAATAATTACAACAATGCCATCGCTTTCACTTTTTACTTCCTTTTTCTAAAAAAGGACGTCTTTCAGGGTAGTAGTATCCATATTCTGTAGTAGTGCATGGTGGGCAATCAAGAAGCTAAATATGGACTACAATCAAGCGAGCACAAAAAGGTTGCTACAACTGAATGAGTTGGAAGAATTCAGACTTCAAGCATATGATAGTGCACGATTGTATAAAGAAAGAACAAAGAAATGGCATGACAGTCATATCTTGAAGCGCTCTTTTGAGTCAGGGCAATTGGTGCTTCTCTTCAACTTAAGACTTCAATTATTTCCGGTGAAGCTTAAATCAAGGTGGTCTGGTCCATTCAGAGTGGTTTCGGTGTCATCAAAAGGTGCAGTTGAAGTTAAAGATGAGAGAACATGAGATTGCTTTAAAGTGAATGGACAAAGACTGAAGCATTACCATGGTGGTGAAGTGAACTGGCAAACAATAGTTCACCACTTGTCACCGCCTACTTAGACTGTTGATCAAAAACTTGATAGGGCAAAATTTATAGCCTAAAAAAGCTCCGCAAGTGCATAGACCGTATCGAGTAATAAAGAGTAAGTAAGATATCGTTCCCACGAGGACTTAGTACTCACAATTTCAGTTAAGCATTAATTTTACACTTTTGTTTAAGTTGAACAAACCAAATTAAATTTAATTAAAAGAAAAATAAAATCAAAATAAACAAACTACCGAGAAATATTAAATGAGGAACCCGAGTCACTAATCACTTATTAGCTTCATAAACCTTATTTTCACTAATTTAATCAGTCTTAATACCAATTTTGTTAATCTCGAGTATAAATAGTTGTAAGTGCCTGTCGGTCCACTTACAACCCTCCCTTGAATATAACTTGTTATATCTAACATAGTTACTCAAGAAGCAACAAAAATCGAGTACACTCTTCAACAATTATATGGGGCCATTAGGTATATGTCTATCCTAATCGCAAATTAAATCGTAATCTAATCCCATATTACTTAATCTTAGAGCTTAATTAAAATTCACTTCGTCAAGGTAAATCCTAATTCTTAAATTCATATTCAATTATGGCCAATCACTGAATAGATAAATCTAAACAAGATTGAGTAACCAAAATTAATATTACTTATAACTAAACAATGAAAATAAAATCTAATCCACAAATAAGTTCATAGCTCCTCTAGGTTGCAAAGAAACTAACCACACATGACTAGATTAAAATCCATAACAAAAAGAATAGGAATTTAGATTCAAAGAATAAAGGGAGAGAGGAAAGAAAGCTTCTCTGTCGCCTCCACAGTTCTCTCGTCCTTCCGTGGAGATGATGAAGATAACAAAAGCTCCTCTCTTACTCTGCTGCCATCGAAATTCTTCCTCTCGTTCAGTTCCGTGGGTGTTGTGCGTCCTAACTGTCTCTGCGTCGTCCAGTATCCCCCCTCGCATCACTGCGTGTGTTTCTTATAATAATAGATATACTTTACGGATAATTTTTGCTGTGGGCCCCACGCATCCTATCTCAATTGATTAAAGATTATGATATATCAAATCTTTTGGGTGCACTATGCATATCATACGCGTTTGTTCCTTTGTTTGACTTTTTGACCATATATATATATATATATATATATATATATATAATTATTTAATTCCTTTTTTATCTCTTTCTTCATATAATATCTCCTGCACAATAAAATAGGATATCAATAGATTTTCTATTATAATATTCTTTTATCCCATATTTAATTAAAAGATAGATAAATATATAAAAGATAATTAAATAGCTATAAAATATTAATAAATCCAACTCACTATACCATAAAATATATATCTATTTAATTATAAAATATATATTTATCAATAAATCAGTAATATTATTTATCTTTTTTAAAAAGCGGCGTTTAAATTTCATATACTTCTATAGATATTTCAAAAAAAAGATGTAAAATGCACTTAAAATTTCATAAAACGGTTTACATAAATATAAAAATTTCCCAAAAAAAACCTATATATGTGTGTGAAAAATAGAAAAATTCATACTTAATTAATATATTCACCAAAATATGTCCTTTTTATAGTGACATATATATAAGTTTTCTTAAAAAAAACTTGTTCTTGTTAATAAAATGAACTCTTTGCTGAAAATATTGTAGGTTTTTTTTTTTTCCTTATGATGATATACTTAATATACTTGAACAAATCATATTTTGTTGTATTAAAATTATTTTTGATATATACATGGGAAACATAAGTTAGAGAGTAATAAAACTCATTAATGAGGAGAGAGGATAGGGTATTAAAGTTATTTTACCCATATTTTAAAATCCTAAATTGGCTTAATGACTCAATTAAAGATTTATCGAATTTACCAACCCGATTTAGAATTTCTCTATTTTAAGTAGCTTTATATGAGATTTTCCCTATCATATATCAATTTGTAAGTCAAGCAAATCAGTTTGGAAAAAAAGGTACATATAAATACTTTAATGTGATTTAATTAGTTTTCTTAATTTCTCAAAAAAAAAAAAAAAAAAAAAAAAGTCAGTGGCCTCTTATATTGAGCGGAGGTAATATTTGGAAAGAATCTAGAACAATTGCTCTAATTTCTACGCTCGGATATTTTATTTTCCGCAACATCAATAGGCTTGATTTCCATGTAGCCGGCCAGCCTTGTACGTTATTATTATTATTATTATTTATAACTCTTCTATATTAAACTGTTTTTACGCATTTACATCATACGGCACAATATCAGAAAATAAAAGTTAACCTAAAACCCATTAAACCCTAATTAAAAATGTTATTTATACTAAAGCACTTAAGAAATTAAAATAAAACAAGAAGTTTCATCAATAAGCTATTGGTTGATATGATAAGTGGCATTATGTCCCATAAGGACCAGAACACAATCTTTTCAAGAGTGATGTATACCCAAACCTGATCCGTAGGGAATAAATTTGGAACCAACAGTTCTCCTGAGCTTCTGCTTTACAAATGGAATTTCGAGTTTTCATTCTGTCAGGTGATCCAGTTGTATGTTGGAATTGATTGGGAGAGTAAGAGGCTTCTAACTTCATGTTTGACTTCAAAACTTCAAGCCCAGAGTGATCCATTTTGTTTTTATTTGTGTCCTTGAAAGGTCCTCGAAGAAAAATTAAATTTCTAAGGGTATGCAGACAAATTAAGTATCTTTCATTGTTGGCCTTTTATATTTATTTAATTTTGTGAAACGAATCATTCAAGCAAGTATATTAAATGATCTTTTGTCTTTTATCTATCGGTTTAAAATTTTAAATCATGACCTTTACCAATTCCTCCTCTACCGCCATTGCATAACAAAAATACTTTAGGGTACTAGACATATCTAAAAAATACTTTCGAATACTTGACCCACCTAAAAAAAAAAATTTAGGGTACTGAATACACCACAAATTAGTTTAAAATACTAGACGCACCTCAGAAAATACATCATGGTGCTAGACACACCTTAACCCTTAATTAAATATGCTTCCAGTTTGGCCTTTTACACTTTTTTTGTGAAAGGAATCATTTAAGCAATGACACCAAATGATCTTTCTGACGAATTCCTCGTCTACCGTCATTGCCATAACCTAGTCCATGAATCGATGAGATGCTCCCCAAAATTTCATCTTAACCACGCATACAGAGACACTATATAGCTGTTGCCTTATCTTAAACATAGCCATCACAGTGATCGTGTTCATCATTAACATGCCTTCCCACAAAATTATCTTACTATTTTTCTTTATTAGCTTTCTCTATTCTGCTACTACTACTCAAGCACAACCCACTTATACTAATAGTAGCTGTTCTTCTGACACCTTCGCCGTCAATAGTTCCTTCCAATCCGACCTCACCAACCTCCTCTCATCCTTAGCTTCCAAGAACACTGCCAACGCTGACGTCTTCAACACCACCGTCCGCGGCGGCAACAACATGCTATACGGCCTCTTCATGTGCCGGGGTGACGTCACCCTCCAGTTGTGCCACCAGTGCGTTGGTGACGCAACCACCAATATACGTTCCCTGTGCAACGTCTCGAAGGAGGCCGTGATCTGGTACGAGCAGTGCATGGTTCGCTATTCCGACCGCTACTTCTTTTCCACCCTCGACACGACGCATGATAGTTGCGAGGCCAACCCGGACAGCGTCGCCAACAACCAAACAAGATTCATGAATATATTGTCCACAACTATGAACAAGGCGGCAGATGAGGCGGCGAAACCTGCTTTGGGGCAAAAGAAGTTTGCAACAGAAGAAGGGAGTTTACCGTTTGAAACTATGTATTGTCTGGTTCAGTGCATGCCGGACCTTTCGCCAGAAGATTGCAGAACATGTCTGAGATATGCGATTGGGGAGTTTTTCAATTGTAGTTATGGGAGTATAGGAGATAGAGTCCTGTATCCCAGTTGTAACATTCGTTATGATTTGTTCCCCTTCTATAATTCTAGTGGTAGGCCAGTATCGCCGCCGCCTCCTGCACTTTTTGCAGCAACTCATCAAGGTGAGGTTAAATTTTTGTGTTTCTCTTTCCTTCTGCAAATGACCCCACATCAAGAAGAATCAAGCTTCATTAATTTCTTGTTTTTATTTTTTTAAAAATAAAAAATAAAAATGGGGCAAGAGCCCAATCAAAAATTAAAATAGTACACTTCTGGGCTCAGATAAGCCTAAACTAACCTGAAGGATGTAAAAAGCTTGCCATTTTATATCAGAAGGTTGGGATGTAAGGCTAAGACATGTATTCCGTGAAGGAAATGGAGCGGTAGATTGATTGGTTGCCTAAGTGGAGCTCCCTTCAATCCAATGTCCTTCAACAGCTGAATGAATCATCAGAGGGTTTAAGAGGCTTGTTGTATAGGCATAGTTTTTTGCTCGTTTGTATTTTTAATATTTTTCAAAAGTTGAAGTTTTGAATTCTCTACATACATAACGCCACAAAATTACTTATTGCTTAAGACGTGAGATTATGTTATATTTATACAGGAAAAACAAGGACCATTGTGATAGTTGTGGTTTCTCTTGGTGCGGCGATACTTTTTATTTTGGTGTTCTTTCTCTTAAGGACTCTAATAAAGAAGAGACGCAGGGCTGAACTCAGAAAAGAATACTGTAAGTAAATCTTCATTCTATATCTCTTTATTCATCAGCTTACTAGATAAGAAGTATTGCGGTGATGCTTTTAATTAGTATGCATTGATTGGTTTCTTCGTTTTTTTGTTTGTGTCTAGTTGGAGATGAAGGCAAAACTTTAGAGCGTCTGCAATTCAGCTTGGCTACAATTGAAGCTGCAACAAACAAGTTTTCACAAGAAAATTGTTTAGGCCAAGGTGGATTTGGACGAGTTTACAAGGTGACGTACGCATACCGTATATCAATATAAATTTTGCGTGTGCGTCTATATATATGCAAATACAAGTCATTTTTTATTTATCCAACTGTGATTTTAGGGTATTCTTTCAAATGGCCAAGAAATAGCTGTCAAGAGACTTTCAAAAGGTTCAGGCCAAGGTGCACAAGAATTTAAAAATGAAGTTTTATTAATAGCCAGACTCCAGCACAGAAATTTGGTTGCCTTACTTGGGTTTTGCATAGAAGAGGAAGAGAAAATTCTCATTTATGAATATGCTCCCAACAAAAGCCTTGATTACTTTCTATTTGGTTTGACACTTCTACTCTCTTTACAAATTTCAGTTGAAATTTAAGATTGTCTTTATTTATGTTGGCACATCAGTCACTCACAAAAAAATATATGTATACATAGGTTCTGAGAAAAATAGAAGATTAACTTGGGATGAACGTCATGAAATCATAAGAGGAGTTGCTCGAGGAATTCTATATCTTCATGACTTTTCTCGCCTTAAAATTATACATCGTGATCTCAAACCTAGCAATATTTTATTAGACAATGAAATGAATGCAAAAATTTCAGATTTTGGCCTAGCTAGGATGGTTGCTATCAATGAAGACGAGGGAAATACAAGGAGAATAGTTGGAACATAGTAAGTTGAATTTCTCCTTCAACATTTACATTTATCTTTGATACCTTTGAATAAAGGGAAAATAACTTTTCCATTCAATTCATCACTTTCAAATGTCAAAATTAATCTTCTTATTTCCTAATTGGATGAAATTTCATTATTGATGATGATATTATTATTATTATTATTATTATTATAATTATATTTTTTCGGTGGTTACATGCCTCCGAATATGCAATGTTCGGGCTATATTCTGAAAAATCAGACGTTTTTAGTTTTGGAGTTATAGTCTTAGAAATCATCATAGGAAAGAAGAATGCAAGTTGTCATGGTGACTCACAATATGCTGATAGCCTCTTAAGCTATGTAAGTTATATGGTAATATGTTTATTTATTTCTTATGCCGTCATAGTCTTAATTTATTTGAGGAATGATTTTTTATAATGAGTTTTACTTAATTATTGCAGACGTGGAACCAATGGAGTAGTGCAAAGTTGTAAGAGATGTTGGATTCAAATCTAAAAGAAATGGAATCGTATAATGAAGTGAGCAGGTGCATCCAAATTGGGTTGTTATGTGTTCAAAAGCATCCAGAAGCAAGACCTTCCATGGCCGTAGTTGTTTCATATTTGAGCAATGATTCAATTGAATTGCCACATCCACAGCAACCTGCTTTCTTTTTGCATCCTCAAAGGGAACTTACTTCTACAATTAAAGAATGTAGCTCTATCAATGAAATATCTATTAGTGACTTCTTTCCTCGCTAGTCCCTACTATACAAGGCTGTTATATATTCTTCCTCATCTTCCACACAAAGTTACATGTGTAACATATAAACAATATAATAGCATCAAAGTTTTTATATTATCCTACATAGATGTGTATACTTTAATTATTTTTTGTTTGATTTCGTTCTGCATAATAAATAAATAAATCATACTCCCGCCTCTCCTTATCCTTAATATAAAATTCATTATGTAATTCATTTTTTTCATTAAAGTAAATCTTATATATTAAGGAAGTCCCAGAGGCAGTAATATTTTCTTGGAAAAATTAATTATTTCGTCCTATAGATTTACCATCATAATTGTAACTCTGTCTCTAAACTTTAACTAATTTCAACTCAAGTCTTGTAGTTTTGACTTGATTGAGATTTAGTTTATGAACTTTGATTAATACTTATGGTTTTAAATATTTAAAATGTTTGTCGCTATATTTTATAAAATAAAACTACAAGGACTAAATTTCCTTCAAAAATTTAAGGACTGCAGCTTTAAATTACTAAAATATAGGGATTGGGTTACACTAGGTCAAAGTTCTGGAACTAAGTTTAAACCAAGTCTTCCCCCCTAGTTCTACTAAATCAAAACTATAGGAATTGGACTGTATTGAGTTGAAGTTCAAAAACTGAGTTTATGAGAACATTCTGAAACATAAGCGGGCTTCTAGTCTTCAAGAGGCATTAGGACGTAACAAAATATATATAGGGATAAGGAGCAATTTTACACGTGTGCTTTTCCCCTCGGGAGCGCTCGGCACCACGTGCTTTTTTCTGGACCAAAAATACACATGTGGTTACGTTTTGGGAGCGCTCAGCACCACGGCCGTCAGTCAACCGTTAGTTGACCGTTAACTTGGACGGAATGCTGACGTGGTGCTGATATGGACTGACACGCTGACGTGCGTCCACGTCATCATCCATGTCGGCACCACGTCGGCGTGTCGGTCCACATCGGCGCCACGTCAACATTCCGTCCAAGTTAGCGGTCAACTAACGGTTGGTCGACGGCCGTGGTCTTGAGCGCTTTCAAAACGTAACCACATATGTATTTTTTGGTCCAAAAAAAGCACGTGGTCTTAGTGGGCGCTCCTAGGAAAAGCACGTGTGTAAAATTGCTCCTTATCCCTATATATATATATATATATATATATATGTACTAGGACCACAATCATAACAATAATTGTTTGTCATTGACGTCCTTTTTCCATTCGATAAAAGTAATTAACAACGTCAAAAAAAAAAAAAAAAAATAAAAAATTCAACCACCCTTGTTTGACCAAGTCTATTATAATCCATTTTCATCTTTGTTCATCTTTTAGTCGATAAAGCTTCGAGTTATCGGACGTTACAAATACCAGCAGCGTATGTTGTCACATCTTACTATCATGACCGGATCATTGGTTTTTCCTTTAAAAAAAAAATAAAATTGGAAATGTTTCCAAAATATACCTTTGAATCTTTCTTTGACTAATTAAAAATCAAGGTCGTTAATTAGATTACTGCTTATTAAGTTTATAATTAACATATAGCTACTCGATGCGTCAGTTGCCAAAGAAAATTATACCTACTTGTATCTTATATTTATACATATTTATATCAAATGCCACAACTTAGATGATACCTTAGGATGACCGCCTTTGTTGGAGGCTTCTTCTTGTATGACCCCATTTGGAGCCTTCTTCTTGGATGGCACCTTAGGATGCGCCATTAAACTAATATTGCTCATTAACTTATATTGAAAACTACATTTTGATTCAATTATTTCTCGCAATAAAAAAAAAATTGAGGATGGACTATAATTTCATGCTTACTCTATTAACTAATTTCTCAAAAGATTTTTGAGGCCAACTACGGTGCGCGCGCGCTTGAATTAATAAAGTTGTGCAGATAACAAATTTTGGAGCCTTCTTATTGTAAACAACATTTTCAATTAAGTTATTAAATTAATATAATTGAGGATCAGATGAACTATAAATCCACATTATATTATGTCATTTGCGGGTCAAGCTGGATTACTGGCTTTGAAGCATTCTCAAAATATTTTTCAGGTCAACTGCGATCTATTTACGCTTAATTAATGAAGCCGCGTAGATAAATAGTTGGGAAAATAAGAATTGTTCTGTTTGTTAGAAAATTACCAGATCAAAATGAACACATCAACAAAAAAATATTATATGTATTACCATTGAACGTATCAAATTTTATAATTTATTTGAATGTGAGCGGGGCCTTGGTGAGTTACATTTTGAATAATATTTTTAATAATCATTAAGATATGAAAATATTTAAATTTTAACTAAATTAAGTATTATATAGTTGATATATAATTTATATATATTTTATGGTGAAATCGGCAATATTACACGAGATAGAGATGATAGAATGAATCATATCTTTATAATTTGAATTAATTATATACGTGGAAAGAGAATATCAATTTGTAAATTTTTAATGAAGTGGCAACAAATTGGTATGATAGGATGGTTTTCTTTTATTTTTCTATGAAACAAACAACTGAAGGAAAACTAATTAGGTGAAAAATACCACTGGCGATTTGTTACAATTTATATTAATTATTTGAATAGAAACTTTTTTTGGCAAAAGATATAGAATATTATTTTTTTAAAAAAATCAATTAAATTGTTGCGATAGATTGTAAAGCATTACGAGCGTCTCCTAGCATCGTGATGAAGAAAAAACGATGAATATTTTAAGAATTAAATACACTCACTTGTCTTTTATTTTGTTTTAAATATAGAAACTCTACATAAAAAGTTGACTAATGAATTTGCATCACCCGACTTAGTAAGCATAGCACGTCGAAAATATCCTAAAATACTTTCTAATTACTACAAAGTCTTTAATACAAAAGTTAAATAATTAATTTGTGAATATTGAGCAAATTAGTTTAAGAAGTGTGTTTGGGTTCCTAAAATACTTTTTTTAATCATGTGCATTGTAGTAGTACTATTTTATGAAAACTCTCTCACCATATACAATAAATAATATAAGATTATATTTTGGAAAAAAAATTATAAATTTAAGAGATAAAATGAATTATAATTTATATTTAGTATAAAAAGAAATTCTTAGTTTATCTCTTATATTTAGGATAGGAGATAATACACCCTTACGGCAGTCTCTGACTCATGTGGCGCCACTTTAGGTTGCCTTCCATTAATCTTTTGATGAATTTCCCCAAAATATTCTGAGATATACTCCACGATACTCCATCATCTTGAACATTGTCCAATAAAATAGCAGCCTAAATAATGTACATGTCAGCCTAAATAATCACGTTTTGTTCCTCTGGCTGCGAGATGCTCCTCCACTTGCCATTAAAGTTCACTCAAATCATAAAATTATAAACTCTTCGAATCACAAAGCCTTGGCCTCTCCTCAAACACCATTAGCACACCCTACGCCCTTACCATGACCTTCAACATTATAATTTTCTCTCTCATTTTCATTGTTTCCCTCAATTCTCGTTCAGCTCAAGTCATAGGTCGTAATGATCTTTACCCTCAATGCTCCACCGACAACAATTTCACTGTCAATAGCACCTTCGGCTCTAAACTCAACCCCCTCTTTTCTTCCCTAACTTCCAACACAACCGCCAACCTCGACTTCTACAACACCACCGTTGGCCATGGTGGTGACACGGTATACGGCCTCTTCATGTGCCTGGGTGACGTCAACCAAGACGCCTGCCGCCAGTGCGTCGGTAACTCAACGATACAGTTAGGCAACACATGCCGATTTTCTAAGGATGCCATAAACTGGCGCCAACAGTGCTTGGTTCGCTATTCCGACCTCAACTTCTTCTCCACCGTCGCTAGAAGGCCTAGACTCCGAATGTTGAACCCTAATAATGTCTCGAACCAGGAAGGTTTCTTGGACGTATTGAGGGCAATTATGAACAAGATTGCAGACGAGGCGGCCGAGTCTGGTTTGATGCAGAAGAAGTTTGGGAAGAGTGCGACGACGGTGGAGTTTCAAACTCTGTATGTTATGGTTCAGTGCACGCCGGACCTTTCGACGGCGGATTGCAGAAGTTGTCTGAGTGATGTGATTGGCGAGTTTACATGGTGTTGTGATGGGAAGATAGGAAGAAGAATGTTATATCCAAGTTGCCTCGCTCGTTATGAATTGTATCAGTTCTTTAATTCTTCTACGCCTATTCGGCCAGTTCCATTGTCGCCTGACTCGCCTCCTTCGGCTCTATTTTCTCCTCCGAATCCTGGTAAGCTTAATTATATGCTTCTCTGATTCCTTTTTATAACTAATTAAATTAGAGTAAATCTATTAATGAAAAAGATTCATTTTATATGCTGATTTTGGCAGCAAAATGGTTATTTTCAAAACATGACTTGAAATCAAAGCAGAGGAACGATGAATCTCTTCAACCCTACAAGGCAATAGAAAAATAATGGGAAATTTTGTGAGAATAATATTTTCTGCAAGGATTTTTGTTCAAGAGTGAATATTCTAAAAAAGCCATAATAAAAAGCTTCTTAATAACACAGAAATAATTTTGATTGAAATTGATATAAATTATTAATAGCTTCTTAATATATGATGTTTTATACAGTAAACAAAAAAAGCCGAATAAGGAGGGCCATTGTGATAGCTGTGGTTTCTCCTGCTGGCGCTGTAATACTTTTATGTTTGGCCTACTTTTCATTGAAGAATCAAATAAAGAAGATGCGCATCGCTTTTCTCATGAAAAAATACTGTAAGTAATTTTCATTCTATCTTTTTACTCATACAGTTTGGCCAGCTAGCAAGTTGGAAAAGTGGCGAAACTTTTAGTATACTTTAATATTTTGTTTTATTTGTCTGTAGTTGGAAGCGAAAGCAACACTTTAGAGCCTCTGCAATTCAGTTTGGCTACTATTGAAGCTGCAACAAACAAGTTTTCAAAGGAAACTAGTTTAGGTCATGGTGGATTTGGACAAGTTTACCAGTAAATATCATGACATACATTATTCACTACATTGTTTTTGCTATTTAATTTCACCTGCTATGATTTCAGGGCATTCTTTCAAACGGTCAAGAAATAGCTGTAAAAAGGCTTTCAAAAAGTTCTGGTCAAGGATCAGAAGAATTTAAAAATGAGGTTTTATTAATAGCCAGGCTTCAGCATCGAAATTTTGTGGCCTTGCAAGGATTTTGCATAGAAGAGCAAGAAAAAATTTTCATTTATGAATATGTTCCCAACAAAAGTCTTGATTATTTTCTATTTGGTCAGACTCTTCTAAACTCATTTTAACTCTTAATTGCAATTTTATATACATGAGATTAATTATTTAACTTTTGCTATCTCATACATGTTAAAGTAAATTACTTATTTGCAATCACGTTAATTTAATTTGTCAGTTACTCATTATAGACAGATTTATGTGCAGGTTCGGAAAAGGGCAAAGTATTAAATTGGGAGAAGCGTTATAAAATTATAGGAGGAGTTGCTCAAGGAATTCTTTACCTTCATGACTATTCTCGAGTTAAAATTATACATCGTGATCTCAAGCCTAGCAATATTTTGTTAGATGATGAAATGAATCCAAAAATTTCTGATTTTGGTATGGCTAGAATGGTTGGAATCAATGAAATTGAAGGCAGTACAACCAAAATTGTTGGGACATAGTAAGTTCTAGATTTTCCCCTTCGGACTCTTCAGAACTATCATGATATGGCTGAATAAAGAAAAATAAGTTTGGTCTAAGCTGACATATAAGTTTGCCTTTCGTTTCTTTCATTTGAAATGTCTAAGTGTTGTGTTATCTTGTTATCTATTGGAAAAAATATTTATGATTCATATTTTAATTTTTTTCGGTGGTTATATGTCTCGAGAATATGCAATGTTTGGACAATATTCTGAAAAGTCAGATGTTTTTAGCTTTGGAGTAATAGTATTAGAAATTATATGTGGAAAGAAGATTACAAGTCATCTTGATCAATCTCATGGCCTCCTAAATTATGTAAGTTAATTATGCACACAATTGTCTTAAATTGGAGAATATTATTTTAATAATATTGTATAGGGTAATAAAAGGGTAGTTTTAAAATAATTAAGCTCCCTAAATTGTTCTTTGTAATACCCCAAAATTCATATGTCTCTTGAATATTATAGTTTGGGCAAATAATACCTATTTAAAATAGGTAAGTATGTTGTCTCTAATTTTAGTAATTTACTTGTTTATTTTCCTTGGAATTTAAAGAGGCAAAAATCCAATTTTATTTTAGGGATTATAAATTGCCCTATAATTATTAAAATAATGCATGGTGCATAAATGACAGAGTAAACCCAAAAGTTGTGAGAAAATAATTAATTCAATTAAAGAAAATTGCCAACAATTAGTAGATAATTAAATCTACATTAATTGAATTAATTTCATAAACTTTCATAATTAATTTGATAACATGTGTTGAAGGCATAATTAGGGATATATGACCTTAATTAAGAACCAATGGCTAATAAAGGACTAAGATTAGCATATAAGTAGTTTCTAATGATCATAATTAATCTTAGAACCAATCATATTTTGAGAATTACACTTAACTACTTTATTAGGGATGCTAATTAAGATTAGATATGGAGGGCTAAGATTAAATTTAATAAAGTTAAATCCAAAGGCCTTAATTAAGCCTCATAAAGCCAAATCCTTGTGAAATTGAATTGGCCAATGATAAATCAAGAAAATATTCTTAATCCTCATGAAATCAATTGGACCAACAAGAGATTAACACAAATTAAAGGTTTGGATTTAATATAATAAAATTAGATCCTAAGGCTTTAATTTAATTTCATAAAGTGGAATCCTTGTGAAACAAGAATCCACCAATAGGAAACCTTTCTTTTGATTTTTAGAGATAATTTAAAACACAAAACAAAAGCAAAATAATAATAATAATAATAAAAGGGGAGGGGGACGGTTTTGCTGAAAATAAGGAGAAGAAGAATTGTTTAAATCAAACACACACATGCACAACAATTGTACACACACACATGCACAACACCTCTTTCTCTCTCATTATCCTCTTCCATGTAATTAAGAGTTTTAATTACATGGAAGAGGATAATGAGAGAGAAATCCTAGAGTAAATTGGATAATGGTTTGAAATCTAGTAAATATCGATGTACACGGTAAAAACTCAAAACAACAAATAAAGTGAGAATTTATACAAATTTAAATAGTTGTGAAGAAGTAGGAACCCTGGAGAAAATATAAGGACTTATCTTGAACCCACATAATTTAGCCTCGAAAGTAAGCCTAGTAAAGGCTATTTTTGCAAACGTTGAAAAATAAGCTTAGTACAACCAGGGGAATCTAATTAAACCATAAATCTGGATATCCAACTACTAATCAAAAAGCATACTCAGAATTTAAAAGTATTAGTGATTGATCAGGCAACCAAAAATGAATTCCGTTAAAGTAAAACCGAAGACTCAGTTGGAAGAAACTTCTTCATTAAGTATGGGTCCAATGGTTAGGATTAAAACTTCTTAACTAAGTTTAGATCCTATGGTGGAAATTGAGGAAGAGGAAGTTCAAAATAATTGCAAGAATGCCATGACATTTCACTATAAATAGAGGGCTTCCCTCTTCATTCTCTTCACACCAAAAACCATTCTAAGCAAGAGTGGAGTGAAGCAAGAAGGAGGAGGGAGTAGCAAGAGTCTTCAAGAGGTAAGCTTGTTCTTAGTTTCTAGTCTTTAGTTTTATAGTTCTTAGAAGTTCTTAGTTGTTCTTAGTAGTTCTTAGTATAAAGGTTAGTTTGATATTTAAATCTTCCAAGTTTTGATTTCATGTTTTTATGATTAAAAATGTCTTTTTCAAAAATATGGTGGAAAATATTGTGGAGCAAAATTCTTGGAAGTTGAACATCAAAGTAACGAAGTTCGACGAAATTTCATCGGTTTTGAAAATTCTGGAGTCAGTGATGAACATGCCAAAATTTCACATTGAAAATATAGTCGCAAAATTCCAGGAAAATTCATGGTTAAATTAGACATATAGGGCTTTTCAAATATGCCAAGAACATGTTGAAATGAGTTTTGTACAGTGAGATAGAAATTCTCAAAATTTAGCTACGAAATTCTGGGAAAATTCTGGGCAGCATATGCAAACGTGGAAACTGGGAATTTTTCTTAAGTTCTGGGTAGAAGCTAATATTTTTACTCCAAAATAGACATCTTAAGGATTCCGGGGAATTTTACGGATCCTTGTTTCAATTTTTCTAGAATTAATTATGATTTTTCAAAGTTGATGCAAAATCTGCCCAGAAAATTCAGTATTGCGTTTTTAAATAAATGTAAGGGCAAAATTGTAAATAACAAATCCACCAAGGGTAGAGAGGAAAATAGAGGTGAAAATATCCCTTAGGATATTATTCTAAGTATTATGGTGATATTTTAGGATATCCAGGAAGTCATTTGGGTTCAAAGGTCGGGCATGTGGCCATTACACGGTGAAAGGTACGTTCGCGTGATCGTAACATTAACTCGATGCTTATTGTATACTTATATGTGATAGATACTTTCATAAAGACATGGACGGGACTCTGTTTTGGGTCATGCACCGTGACTAAGTTTATGGGGCTTAGATCACTACTTATACATTCAGCTTTATATACGGGTTATAGTCTTGATAATGCCGTAAGATTGTTTTCCTAGCGCTGAGGACACGATGGGCCGTCGTGGCACTAGTTAGTGTAAACGTGGGTAACTTTACATGTGATGTGTGCTATGTACTGTTGATATGTTAATTTTTCATCTGCTGTGTGCTTATGTATTGATTAATGCTGGAATGTTATGAATATCTGTCATACATATTTTGTCATATATAAGCATGAGGTTAACCGTTACCTGAGGTTCAATGGGCATTGAACCTCAGCTCTTACTTTAGCTTCAGGATCCGGTGTGAACAGGATCGAAGACAAGGATAAGCAGCAGGCATGAGGATTGGCCGGAGAAAGTCTTTTGATATGTACTTAACGTTATAGTCATTCGAAATTTTTGTATCGCTGTGGAAGCAAACTTATACATTACAGTGGATGTTTATCGGTTACTCTTCAATTTAAATACTTCCAATGCTTTACTCGATCAAACTATTTTGAAAATGCTTTCGAGAAGTGGGATGTTACAGTTGCAGGCTTGGAATCAATGGAAGGAAGAAAAGATTTTAGAGATATTGGATTCAAATCTAAATAATGAATCTGAATCGTTTAATGAAGTGAACAAGTGTGTCCAAATTGGGTTGTTATGTGTTCAGGAAGATCCAGAAGCAAGGCCTTCTATGGCTACAGTTGTTTCATATCTCAGCAACGATTTAATTCAATTGCCATTTCCACAAGAGCCTGCATTCTTTCTGGAGGGCCAAATGGAGCTCAATACTGAAAGTAAAGAATCTATTAATGAAGTGTCTATAAGTGGCTTCTATCCTCGTTAGTACAAGGCTTTTAAAAAGTTCAGAGGAAGTATTTTTTATGTTATCGTACCAAAATGAGGAGATTCAACATATGTGTGTGTGTGTGTGTGGGGTAATCTCGATATTATTATTTAATGCTATCTTCTATTTTACCTTTATATTTAATTAATATGATGTACGTTTGACATAATTACAACATCTCAGTTTCCACCAGCCATCGAACGAAGGAGATTTGCATTTTCTCGTTGCAAACCAATTTAACCCTTGCTCCTATTAAGGAAGCATGAGGAAGATTATTTTAATTTTGAACCCTGTTGTATAAGCTAATTAATCATAGAAGGGTCATAATTAAAATGATTCGTTTTACCTAATTGTTACAGGCTCGATGGAGGGATGAAAAGTTGTTAGAGATAGCATTCAAGGATGAATAATGAATTCAGATCATGTAATGAAGGGATTAAATGCATACATCCACATCGGGTACTGTGTGTGTGTGTGTGCGCATATTTGACAAATGGAGTTTACCAATTGATCTGGAAGTGAAGAATCATGCTCTAGTAGTGAAGTATAGATGAGTGAATTTTTTCCTCACTAAAACAAGGCTTTCATTTCTCCTTTTTTTTTTTTTTTAAACACCCGGCTCTGTTTGGTATCTACAAGGTTGAAGTATTGCACACATACAATTATATAGAGCCTCTTAATGGACGGAAGAAGGAAAATAAAAAAAAATAAAAAAAAAAAGACCAAGAAAACAAATCTAAATCTGAAATAATCAAATTGTAAACCTTCAATTCCCAAGCAGTGTAAAGCAAAAAGCTGAAGTCTCTTATGATCTAGCTAGCGAGGAAATGATAGACTCTCTGATATTTCATTGATGGAATATTCATTGTGGTTGACAAGTTGAGCCTCCATTATTGCTCTATTGGTTGCTGCTGTTTCCATTTGACTATGCATGAAGAATGCGGGTTCTTGAGGAATTGGCAATTGCCTTGACTCATTACTTAGATATTGAACAACTTTATTCATGGAAGGCCTAATTTGTGGATTTCCTTGAACACACAACAAGCCGATATGGATGCATTTCATTATTTCACTCTCTCGATATTGCTTGTCATATTTGAATCCAACATCATTGTCAATTCCTCATCCCTCCAATGCTTCCAAGCCTGTCATTATGTCAAAACTTTAATTAAAATAAGGCCCTGCTACTAAGTTGATCATATAATATTGTTAACATAATTAGCTCCAATGGTTGGTTGATGCTTTTGATGAGGATGGCATGTTTGAGATGATCATTTGAGAATAATATCAAAAGTTTTCTATATATACTTACTTCATTTAAGAGTCCACCATCATATTGAGATTCCCGAGATTCAGATTGAGAATTTATACTCTTTCCACTTATAATTTCTAAAACAATGACTCCAAAGCTGAATACATCTGATTTATCAGAAAATAATCCAAATCTATAGTATTCTGGAGACATGTAGCCCCTACAATAGATATATAAAATCATAGATAAGTATATCAATGTACGTATGTAGGAATGTTAGCACCAAATAACTAAGCAAAATCTTGAACCAATATTTAAATTCAATAGCAAGCATGCGCACACATACATATAGAGAAAGAGAGATATAGGAGGGGGAAGTGAGAGAGAGGGAAAAAAAACTTACACTGTTCCAACAATTCTATTTGTGCTTCCTCTAGTTTCATTAATACCAACCATTCTTGCCATGCCAAAATCAGAAATTTTTGGATTCATCTCATCGTCTAATAAAATATTGCTTGGTTTGAGATCTCGATGTATTACTTTAAGGCGTGAATATTCATGAAGATAATGAATTCCTCGAGCAACTCCTTCTATAATCTTGTAACGCTCTGGCCAATTTAAATCTCTTGGCTTTTGTGAACCTATGCATAGTTAATCTGTTAGTATGTACAATTGAATGACGATGTATTGCAAATATTTATGTCTAAAAACAAACTATACACTATAGCAATAAAAATCATATTTACCTCAAAGTGCAATAAATTAAATAATGGATAGTACATGAATTTGAATATGGTAAGATGAGTTTGGTTAGAAAGGTACAAACCAAATAAAAAGTAATCGAGGCTCTTGTTGGGAACATATTCATAAACAAGTATTTTCTCTTGATCTTTCAAGCAAAATCCTAATAGTGCAACCAAGTTTCGTGTTGAAGTTTGGCAATGAGGAGAACCTCGTTCTTGAATTCCGATAAACCCCGACTAGAATTTTTCGACAATCTCTTTACAAACAATTTTGATACCATCAGGAAGAATGCCCTGAAATCACAAATTAGTTAGATAGGGGAACGCAAGCAATGATATGTATACACAAACACACACACATTGATTTTATCGCATAAAGAAGTTACCATGTAGACTTCTCCAAATCCACCTTTGCCTATTCTATTTTCATTCGAGAACTTATCTGTTGCAACTTCAATTGTTGCGAAACTGAACCGCAATGACTCTAATGTGGCTCCTTCACTTCCAACTATAATCACATGTAAATTTCATTGTAAATACACTACATTATAGTTTTTCTAATAATTGTCTGGATTTTTTCAAAGAAGAAAATAAATAGCACACATACAATTTTTCTTCAGAATGTTCTTATAACTCTTGCTCTTTTTCCTCAGCCAGTAGTAGTAGCCGAAACAACATAGCATGATTGTGACAACAGTAACAGACACCACTATCATAATTGTTCGTGAGCGGTCATTATGTTTTCCTGTGTAAATTCATTAATATGAGTGAGTATTTACATGCCATAGAATCTATGGCAGAAGATTTGTGAGCACAAAATTGATATCAATTTGCTTACGGTGAACTGCTCTGTATAAGAAAATTAAGAATATCAATTTATATGCGGTAAATTTTGACGTGTTTTGTTGAAATCTCTCAATTCCTATGAAGTGTTTAGGAATTACTCTAAAATTATAAGAAAAAATAATTCGATCCTCATTTACTTTACCTATATTTCCTGAAACTTTGGGAGTTTGAGAATATGCAGGTGGCACTGAAACAGCAGTAGTTTTATTGTAATAAAATCGGTACAATTCAAACCTCATGTTGCAGCTAGGATTCAAGGCTTGTCCTCCTCTCTTTCCAAGACAGCATGACTTGATATCATCCAAAGTACCCTGTAGACATTTTTTGCAATCTGGGCTATTCAGGTTTGGAGTACACTGAGCAAGAGTATACAACGTTGTCAACTCTGAAGAGCTTGGTACATTCTTTGTTTTAAAATTCTTCACTCCCAAAGACTTGGGTGTCGCATCCACTAGATCAATCAATGAACTCGCTAATAGCCGACTCAAGCCTTCTGTTTGGTTTTGAAGCATATCCGCACTAGGTTCTGTATATGTAGGTTGTGTGTCTAGGGTTGAGAAGAAAGAGCGATTGGAATAGCGAAGCATGCACGTATCATACCAAATGATAGCTTCTTTTGAAGAAGCACAAGAAGCGTTTAGCTGATTGATTCCCTCATTGACGCATTCATGGCAGAGCTTAACTGGTACATCACCCCGACACATGAAGAGGCCGTAGACGGTGTTGGGCTTGTTTCCGACGATGGTTCTGTAGAAACCATTGTTGTTGGTGATGTTGGATGACATGTTGAGATTGAGAGTCAGACTTCTGAGGTTGTTTAGGTAGGGACCGTTGGCCTTGAAGTTTTCGGTGGCCGAGCAGTTGTAGCCTGTGAAAGTAGGACGTCCAATCTCTGTTTAACAAAAGAAACAGAATGTTTAGGATTAAGTCAGGGCCTTCACTATTCATAAAATACCGCAAGAATGGAAATAAGACATCTCGCCTTCCAATCGCTCTGCACCTCGCCTTCCATCAAGCAAGAAAATCCAGATTAATTCAATTACCAAAATGGGATAATCGCATACCTATGGAAGTTCCTTGTCCTCATAATTCTTCTACTGCTTCTCTTCATATGGGTTTGATCATTGGTATCCCTTAATAATAATAATTATTATTTTGATAACGGATCCCATAAATTGTAGAAACAATATATTGATCAATATGTAATTGGGCTGTGAGATTGCGGGAAAATTCATTCCTTGATAATTTGGTTTGTAGTTCTTTGCCCTTTTTATTGGGGACAGCCATGGCCCATGGGAGTTACTGTGCGAATTTCTGAATTTTTCTCATTTTTTGCTTGATCATGGTTATATACGGTGCCATTGAAACAAATGATGTCAAAATTCGGAATGATTTGGAGAATTTAGAACCTCGTAAATGGCCAGACAATGGGGATGATCCTTGTGGTCCTTCTTTATCGAAGGTCAGAAATGGTGGAGCTGGAAAGAGTGAAGGTGAAACTTGCATCTAGATGGCAGATTAAATTTGGAATTTAGGGTGGGGTATTGGGGGTCTTTTCATAACTAGCACTAATGGCTACTTATGAAATAAAATTAATGAAATCATTCCCCCCAACTATTACTTCGTACCAAATGTATTTTAAATATTATCAATCTCAATCTCAATCCTTTGAAATTCAGTGTTTCATAGCAAACAGGGCCTTATTGTTTTTAACTAAATTTAAATGTTAGTTGGTTTGACACAATTAGAGTAGTTGTTGGTTATAAAAAGGACTGAAATGTCAACAAATTTCATTCTTTCTTTTCCCTTGCTTTTTCATTGGATAATTATTTATGTCTTCAATATAAAAATATATAAAATTAACTAAAAAATAAATAAACTGGCAAATATGTCTCTCATTTGACTATAATCCTTAATTTTTTTTAAAAAAATTAAAAATAAAAATCAGTGACAACAATTTAAAGCTTGTGCGTGTATTAAATTTAAATTTGTGAAACAATTGAGCAGACATACGCAAGGCAACAAAACTTCGGGTATAAATTTGTGAAACAGTGAATAATAAATTTAAAACTGCACTATCTTATATCTATCTATCAAAATGTCACTCATTTTATAGAGTCACATAAATTAAAAACAAAACACTCCTGGAATTAAGAAATTCAAGGGCAATAGAGAGCATATTTGAGGCACATAACACAATCAATAGCCGGATCATTAACTCAAGCATATCGAAAGGGAAAGGGGAAAAAAATTAGTGTCATACCTTGAGACATAAAATCACTAGGAGGCTGGTTGTCCTTATAATAAAATCGGTATCGTTCGGATCTCAAATTGCAGCTGGGATTAAGAATTCTTCCACTGATTCCAGTATCGCTGGTTGGAATACGTTCGATCAAGCCATATAGACACTTGCTACATAATTGTGGGGACAGATCCGGCGTGCACTGTACAAGAGTGTACAACGATCCAACACTAGTCAAGTTTCCTTCTTTTGTTGCAAATCTATTGGTAGAATTCTCTGCCGCTGCCACCGCATTATTCAGTGTCTGATTTAATCCTGTATATTCGCTTTCCGAGATGCCTTTCTGGCTTGCGAGTCCTATTGAGTCAATAATAATTTGGCTTCCCTCGCACTGTTTGCCTCCACCTCCTGATAATGTTGATCTGTCAGCACATCTTCTGCTGCTCACGGTGTCACGTAAAAAGCTGTTAGCAGTAGGTTGTTCGTGGAGGGTGGAGAAGAAATAACGGTCGGAGTAGCGAACAGAGCACTGCTCGTACCAGATGATGGCCTCTCTGTTGTAGGGACATTCTGAGGCAATTCGACTTGTGGCATCCTGAACGCAATTTTGACACACCTCCATGGGGACGTCGCCTCGGCACATGTACTCTCCATATACGGTGTAGTTTGAGGTGCCGAAGTTGGCTTTGTAGAACTTTGCCGTAGTATCAGTGGCAGTGGCCTTGGAATACAAGGACATTAAAAGAGTGTCGAGGTTGAACTGGTAGGGGCTATCGGAAGTGAAGTTGTTATTAATGGTGCAGTTGTGGTCATAGTAAGCAGGGATGTCTACTTCAGAAGAAGCGACATTGAAGGAGGTGAGAAGCACAAAATAGGATACCACTAGTTTCAGAAATGGCACATCCTCCATACCCAATGTTTTTGCACTGGTTCTAGTAAATTGGCACACGGACTCGGTTTTAGAAGGAATCACTTTCCCTGCCTATTCAAAGGATAGGTAGGGAAAGTTCTTCTCTCCTGGACCGTCCAGATCAGATCTGGACGGTCCAGATCTGATTTTTTTTACTTTAGATTTTTTTTAAAAAAATATTTTAATAGGTAGAGAATCTAAAATAAAGATAATCTCTCAACTAACATTTTTTCAACAAATGATTTTTTTTATTTAAAAATAAATAATTTTAAAAAATCAAATCTGGACCGTTCAGATCTGATCTGGACGGCTCAGATCAGATAGGCAAATAGTGCCTATCCGAAAGTGGTTCCGTTTTAGAATGGTGGAGGCATTATTAGGGGGCCCATCATAACCCAACTTTCCAACAGAGGTTGCGTTCCAATAATGGAGAAAGCTCAGCCATGGGAAGACTTGTGACATTTACCATTGACCAGATAATAATTGTGATATTTTCCACGAACCTCTGTTGGTTGGAAAGAAGACAACCGGCCCTGGATTATCTTTTAAAAAATAATTTTGACAGAAAAAAAATGATTTTAAAGAATAGATTTTGAAAAGTAGCTCCTAAAAATATAGAAAAAAATAGCTTCTGAAAAATTACGGTTTCCAACCACAAACCATGGTTTTCTTACCAAATAATGGTTTTGTGAGTTTGATCAATGTTTGAACAGTTTAATTTTAATGCTACTCCACTTTTAGAACTATAGTTTGAACCAAAACTATTATTTTAAAAGGGTTCTCTAACACACAATTATGATTATAAAAAATAGGAATAACATGATTCATAATCAAATGCCACCCCACCCCTTTCTTTGTCTTTTCTCCTTTTTTAACTTATTATTTCTTTCCTGTTCCCTCCCTCGCTAGTCGCTCCCTCGCTACTTAATCTTTTTCTTTTCTCTCTCCTCCTTTTTTCCTCCTTATCTTCCACGTCCTTCTCTTTAGCTTTTTTCTCTTTCTTCTTTTCTTCCCTTCTTCTCTCTCCTTTTCACACATACCTTTTTGGTTACAGATACTGGTATTAATACTTCAACGCAACATAACAAGTACATGAGCAGAAACACACAACAGAATACATCCAGAAATAGAAAGAGAACATAACTAAACAAAGGAACAAAACAAGGTCCATAAAGAAGTTGCAAAAAGAGCAAAAAGGTCACCATCCATAAAAGGAATGGAGGGAAGGAGAGTCCTCAGCCAAAACAAAAGCCTCCTGAGTATCTACAGTTAGAAGTGGTATCCTTTTCACACATACTTGAGTTAGCAAACATCTTGATTTACAGTGTGTGTACATATACATACATACAGATATATATTTTTCATTCTGTTAGGACCAACGCTTATTAGCCCCTCCTTCATTCTCTATTTCTGTATGGATCCCTCATATATGAAAATATCAAACATATGGCCACCTGATTATTTAAAAAAAAAAAAAAAAAAAGGAGGTGGGGTTTGGGGGGTGGAGCCCACCCGCGTGCACTTTACTCCGGCCCTCCCCATCCCCCCATTTCTCCAAAGGCCATTTACCCAGAGGAATGTGAAACACGAGAAGGCAATAGAGAAAAAACAAATGACTACATATAAATGAGTTTGGGGGGTGGGCTGTAGTTTTTTATGAGCCTGAGTGAAACTATAATGATGTGGTAAAAAATCTATAGAAACCTGATTGAAATAAGTGAAACTTATAAGAAACTTGTAAAAAGAGAAAAAACAAATGACTACATATAAATGAGTTTGCATTATCTGCTTAGTTTATTCATGACTTTATGAGTTTATCATACAAAATAACGTCGTTTTGGTTAAAAAAAAGAAGAAGCAAAACGACGTCCTTTTGTAGGGTTGGCTCCTAAACTCAGATATAGGGATCTGGCGACGGTGTAGATTTTTTAATAATTACCACACGCGATACATACACCGCGCATACGGTGCAAATTAAAGGCAAAAAAGGCAGCGGACGGTCCACTGCAGTGGACCGTAGCCGGATCCCAGATATAGTGAGCATATAATGCGGGGCCCATATAAACTTATCAGAAATCATGTCAAACTGTAGGAATTTTCATTTTAATTTCTTTTGTTTATTTTGAAGTTAAGGGGAAGACTTTTGCATGGCGTGGTGGCCCATCTTTTAATGATTTTCTAACCTAGTAGTTTCTCTTTTTTGCTTTCCTTGTCAAAGTTGATGACAGCGTATTAGGTGAGATTACAAAAATATCCTAATAACTGTAGATGGCCCCAGTGATTGCCACGTCAATGCATTAACATGTTCATGTCTTTTTCTTTTTTTTTTTCCCCCTATGGACCACTCCTCCTCCTCTCGGCGTCCTCCTCCTCTCCTCCATTTACGGATTTACATTCCCTTCTCATCTTTTCACTTCAACGCTTTTTTGGGTTTAAACTAATCACATCCCTTCCGTTCACACATCCACATCCTGTCTTCTTTTTCGTAACATCTCATACCTTACGTCTCCCGATCATGTTGTTTTCGGATCCACACCCATCTGTTGGGCCCCGACCTGTTTCAGTATTGGCCTCGTTCAGTACAACTCACTGGGACCCATCTTTATAGGTTTTGGGCTGCAGCCCAACTCAAGAAGTTGCCATTTCAATGGCCCCTGACATTTTGAAACACGAAGTAAGCGATGCTTGCATGGTTAGAAAAATAATTGTGCTTTATTGAATGTACAAGAAACAATCCCTTTTCCTCTCTCTCTCTCTCTCTTGGTAAACGACAATAAATGATGTCTTTTATTCGGTTTTTTTGGTGTGGTTGAGTGTTCGTGTACAGCTGTCAGAGTCTGCGAATAGGGAAAGCTTATGGAAAAGATGATGACTCCCCATTTTTAATTAAATTTAAGATCTATTTTGATATATTTAAGAATGCATCAATAGTAAAATACAAGAATTTATTGAAATTTTGAATAAGATATTGATTTGATACATTATTTAGGAAATTTTAAATAAAATATCACAATTTTATATTAAATAGTAAATATAAATAAATTATATCAATATAAATTTTTAAAAAATAAGAGTGATGCCGTTTTGGAAAAAGGGGAAGAGAGCTAAAGAGCTAAAGAAAAGAGGAATTCAACAGATTTGAAGAGGGGAAGGCTAAAACACTGTTACTTCGTGTTCTTCCTTCCAGAGCAAAAACCAAAGCAAGGCAGAGTCAGTGAGAGCCAGAGGAAAAGAGAGAGGTGTTCGGTTCTGTTAATCAACTCCACGGGAGACGAGAGGACTGTGGAAGCGATTTAACTGAGGATTGGCGGCACCGTGACTGCTATGTTTCCTTTTTTTGAGGAGGCCCTGTCACTGTTGCTTCTTTTTCTTCTTGCAAGCTCGACAAAGATTGAAGGAGAGAGGGAAAACAGAGATGCTATTTCAAGGATTGTGCTGCTACTTCAGCTTCAAACCTAACAGGAGGAAGCTGGGGAGAGTGCGAGGAGAAAGAGAATGTTTATGCAACAAAGGAAAGATCATTAGCTATGTTCTGCTTTCTCTTCTCGTTTTCTTTATTGTTTTGAACTCTGAATCTACTGTTGCCAGTGCTGAGACTGTGAATTTATCGTTCCTAGTGCTGAGATGATGTTTAGTAATTAGTTTACATTAGGATTATTTCAAACCAGGGCAAGGACTGAGACTTGTTGCTCCTTTTTAGTTGTTAACAACAATTATGTGTTTCTATGTAATTGCCACCTTTTAGATTCAATTAACTTCAGAAAATTAATTTAATTGTAAAATTTAAGTAAAATCATACTAGACTTAAAATTTGAGATGAAATTGAAACTAATAGTTTGTTAGTAATATAGGGATATACTTACTAACCTAGCAATGTTAAATTAAGGTTGTTGCTTAAGTATTATTTTCTCTTAACTGTAGGAGGAGATTGTGCATGTTAATTGAAGATATTAATTTGTTTTGACTTGAGAAAGCTTAATCAAATGCTTTTAAACTATATACTAATATGTGTAATTTCATTTAATCACTAATAGAGTTTGAATTATTTAAGTCTCATAAATTGCAATGATGAGAAATAATCATATGCTCCTCTTGTCTTGAAGCAAAGTTTCAATTTAGTTTTCTTTAAGTTATTTTCCTTTTCTAAATTCCAAGTAATTTTTAGGATATAAAATCTTTAAATGGTTTTACTCACCTAATTGATAGTATAATTTCAAGCATTATATATATAAAATGAGTGACATTTTGATATTTAAAGGTTTTAAAATGACGTACCTTTGATTTTTTAATGATTATTCTTTGAAAAAATATTTTAAAATTATAAATTATTTATTTAGTTTTTTGAAAAATTGTAAAAAAGATTTAAACTGCAATATTAAGATGTGACACATTTTATATAAAATCCAACGATGACAAGAAATTTAAAAAAAAAATTAAAAATTAAGAAATTTAAGGGCAGAGAGCACTTTAGGGAAAGGGGGAAAAATAGTGACATTACCTTGAAAGATAAAATCACTGGGAGGGTGGTTGCCCTTATAATAAAGTCGGTATCATCGGAATCTTAAATTGTAGCTAGGATTCTGAATTCTTCCTCTGGGTACTGTATCGTTACTTGCAATAAGTTTGATCAAGCCATATAGACTTTTTCATGGCAAGACTTTACGTGAAAGGGCCCGGTGTACGTATTTGGATTTAGTATGAGTTAGCCAATGCTATTCATATGACAATTGACGCCATTGTGCTAGAGAAGAACGATATTGTCCACTAAAATAAAGTGCAATAAGACGAAAGAGAATCATAATGCATCTATTACTACATCAAGTTAAGGCTATAAGGTGCATCCCACCCCCAGTTATTTTTGAAAAAGCATCCACCACCCCCAGAGTATTTAATAATGTAATTTTGCCCATAATATAATAAAAAATGAACAATCCACTCCCCAAGTTGTTAACTGAACCCTTACTGTTCCTACTATTCATCATCTTCATCAACTCCATGCTACACCTTATATAAATATGATTACATATATACTACCACCTTTCAAATTCTTAATATAAGAGCAGTTGACTTTTTTTTTTTGTTGTTGAGAAATTAAAGAAGCTAATTAAGTTACATTAAAGTATTTATATTTATTGTTCTTCTTCAAACTAATTTGATTTACTTATAAAATGATATATAATCTAATAATGTACAGCATATAATATGACTAAGTAGCATATTTAGTTTCCTTAATCTCTCCAATAAAAAAAGTCAAATAACTTTGATATTAAGTACGAGAGGAAGTAACAAGTTTGTCCGGTCAAATCCGCCTTCTTTCGTCCTCCATTTTGTTCAATCTCGTTATAGTAACGACCTTTGTCCTTGTTGAGAAATATGGTGTTTGATATCTAGTTCATATTAGAGAGCACCATTTCTACTTTGGGAATGCACTTTTAGCTAGAACCGGCGGCTTCTTTTTCTCTAGTGGATCTGGAAACCTAAGAAATGTGGATGAACCGTTGAATGGTGAAGTAGGGGCAATCAACATGGAAGTTCCTGTGTACAGACAGACAGATTTGCTCATTATTTGTTTTTGGAAGCTAGTTCTCAGTGATTTTCATTTATTCTCACCATTTGTAATCTTTGATCGTGATTTATGAAAGAATTATAGAGTAAGTACGCTTTAAAATAATACAACGTGATTCTGCTGTCTTTTAACTCTGCTTTTCACATCATATTGGTGAAAAGGAGAAAAAAAATATGTGTAATCAAAATATTAAATTAAATCAATTAGATTTTATAATTTGGAAAACCAAACAACTCTACAGTAAATTAAAGTCAGCCAACTAATATGTGTGAAGCATGTGTTGTGGTGCTATATAGAGTTTTAGACATTATTAAAAAAATAATTAAAGTATTTTAATTTATTGGATTTTAATACACACACAGATATAAAGTCTCCATAAACGACCTTCAAAATGCGGTGTGACACTGAAACAATACAGCTAATAATTGGACGTGAATGTTTGGATGAAGTAAATAATTAATGAGGAAATTTTCTCGGACTCAAAAATTTCCAAGAGAATAAGGAAGAAAGACAATGACGATGACAACAACAAAAACCTAAAAAATATCATTTAAACTTTAAAATCCTAAATAGGTGATTCTCACTCAAACGAGTCATCACCGTATTATCGTTGTTATTAATCCCATTACTCTTGTGGGCAACGAAATTTTGAATTTAAAAGTGGGGATTTTTCTATCATTTGTTCCTAAAAAAAAAAATGCAACTCCTGGTGAACAACGCAACAAAATATTACTCCTATTATTATTATTATTATTATTATTATTATTAGATATTGGTCGGAACTATAATATATGATCTACTTAACATTTTCTTATACAAATAGAACCAAGACATGATAAATTAATTTGGATTTTTTTTAAAGAAAAACTAGATAAATTATTTAATTATAAAAAAGAATATGACAAGATCTCCTTAAAATATCCTTATGTAAAATTATATTATATATGAATTTATGAGTTAAGTAAATTAATTTTGGGAAAAAAAATAAAGATGAATGGATAGATATCTTATATTTAAGATTAAAACTAACATCCTAATGAACCCGTTTGGTTCATCGAATTGGATGTAATGTAATGGAATGTTGATAGGCACAAAATATAGAGCCTAAGACTCTACAAGTGCAATCGGTCATATCAAGTAATAAAGAGTGATGCCATTTTGTAAAAAAGGGGAAGAGACCTAATCACCTAAAGAAAAGAGGAATTCAACATATTAGAAGGGGCGGCTAAAACACCGTTACTTTGTCTTCTTCCTTCGAGAGCAAAAAGCAGAGCAAGGCATAGTGAGTAAGAGCCGGAGGAAAAGAGAGAGGTGTTCGGTTCTGTTAATCAACTCTATGGGACGACGAGACGATTGTGGAGGCGATTTAATAGAGGACCGTGGCATCGTGATTTGTTGTTTGTTTTTTAGGAGGCCCCGCCTGTTGCTTCTTTTTCTTCTTGCAAGCTCGACAGAGATTGAAGGAGAGAGGGAAAACAGAGACGCTATTGCAAGGATTGAGCTACTACTTCAACTTTGAACCTTACAAGAGGAAGCTGGGGAGAGTGCAAGGAGAAAGACAATGTTTATGCAACAAAGGAAAGATCATTAGTTATGTTTTGCTTTCTCTTCTCATTTTCTTTATTGTTTTGTGTTGGAATTTTGGATCCAAATCCTAGGGGTTATGAATAAGAAGTCCCACTAGTTCATCACCACCGGTCGCGTCGGTTCACAAACAAGTGTTCATCTGATCAATTTCCGTCATCTATAAATAGGATGTGCTAGTGACAGAAAATCCTAGAGAATAACTAGATCTCAAATTAATCTCAAACATTCCTCTCTGCATATTACATTCTGTAGATATAGGTGCGATTCTGAAAGCAGACTCGTTAGATTTGTTTGGGCTTCGAACTAAGAAAGCCATCTTTTTAAAGACGAAAAAATCCACTCTATCCTGGGAGGCAATTGCTCAGCAACCTTAGGCATCCATATTGAGGGAGCAAAATTGTCTTAAGGAGACAACGTATGTTGGGCCCGGATTTCATTACAGTTTATTATCATATTTCGGTAGTTTTGTGAGTTTTTCCTGTTTTTCTTTTTGTGCAGAAGTATTATATGTTTACAGAATATGCATATTAATTACACAGATTCTTATCTTAGTGATATTGTTATCTTCAAAGTATTTTCACCAACAATCTTAAGACAATTTTGGATTTGATTTTGATCTGTGTTGGTTTTTAAATTTTGAATTCTTGATCTTGAAAAGTTAGATTCTTAAATTATGAATAAACGCTGTGGGTATATATACTTATTTCTGATATGAATATATTAAAGTTTTGGGGCATAGTTTTAGTGCAGAGATATAGTATGAGTTTTTCCAACGTTGATTTCTCTGCGTATGCGTTTCTGATTTTTGGTTACGTGACTCTTGAAAAATTTGATATATGTTTATACCCTCCAGAGTTCATGAATCTGATTTTTTGATTTTATCGTTAAATATTTTTATGAACTTTAATTTGTTGGGACATGTATGCTTTGGGTAGCATGGTTTCAATACTTGTTTTTGTTCAGTTTTGTTTCTGAATTGCATATATAAATCTGGAGTTTTTATATGCATATATTGTTTCTTTCCTTCCGATGATGATCTGAGATGTGATTATCTTCCTAGATATACACAAACCCATCATCCCAATTTAAAGTTTTACCCCTGTTAAGTTTCTCGATTAGTTGTCTTGCCTTTAACATTTTCTGCAATAATATATACTAATATATGAAGTATTGCAAGATAGAAAGCATGAACTACTTTTGATCCCAAAAAACTATCTCTGGATAAGAATAGATAACAATGCGTAACGGTACAATTTGTTAAGGTTCTTTCGAGTTTGGGTTAGGGAAAATCATGAGTTTTAGGCCATGAAATTAGCATGAATGTGTAAAAGAGGGGAAAATATAGAAAAGGAACCCAAAACAATAAAGGTTGAAGGAATCTAGTTGTCTGAACGTAAACATCGTGCCTTGTAGTTTTTGAGATTAGGTCATGATAAAACGGTGTTTTTAGGACACAAAATTGGTGTCATTGCATAGATCTCGAAAAAAATAATAGATAGACACCCAGAACGCGAAAAACTGACGTCGAAAACGCCAGTTATGAAGGGATGAAGAGTTGGGTCCGTCAGGATCCAACTGGGTCTGTGTCACCTGACTGGAGGTCAGGGACGGTCAAAACGAATAGTTTTGACCGTTGCCGAAACGATGTATTTTCAAAGAATCGACGCCTCCTCACCATTTAAATGAAAAGGTGCGTTTCATCCGATTTAAGAAAAAAATAATAAAATACTACCTCTAGTCCTATATTTAGGACCGGAGGTAGTAGAAACAAACTGTCCTAGCGCGTTTCAAACAAAGGACCCGTGGGTGGTGCGCGTTCTGAATTCTTGCCTTCTACCAGTCAAGCTGTTGGCACCAACCTAATGTATGTAATACCCGGATAATTATCTATCTGGAATACTATATTTTAGCAAATAATACCTATTTGGAAATAGGTGAATATGTGGTTTTAAAACCTTGTAGGATACTTATTCTATTGTCTAGGAAATTTCTAATGAAATTAGAGGGATTAAAGTGTCAAAATCCCTAAATGCAATTATGGGCCATGAAATGCCCGAAAATATTATGATAAATCCCAAGAGGCAATAAAATATTTATTGAAAATTAGAAAGTATGTTGTCTCTAATTTTAGGAATTTTTGGGATTATTTCCCTTGGAAAATAATGAGGTAAAATTAAATATAATTTTGGGGAGTATAAGTTGCCCCATGATTTTTAATATGATATGTGGGACATAAAATACCAATGTCAATGAAATAGTTGTGAGAAAATGATTAATCCTAATTAAGAAAATTATCAACAATTAGAAAGTGATTAGTTAAGTAATTAATGGCTAATTGTTTGAGCACGAACAAGAGAATATTTAAGGTAGATTATGAAAAATCCTTTAATTAAGTGTTTATGGCTAATATTAGCATAAAGTGTGCTTGCTAATCAATTAGAAAAGATTAAGAAGAATTGGTGAGATTAAGAACAATGAAAACCCTAAATCCTAAAAGATTGCTAATCATGGGATTAAGGCTCTAATTAAACTTCTAGCTAATTTAGATAAATTAAAAAATAATAATAATAATAAAGGGAAGAGAAAACCGAAATTTGAGTGTGAAAAGGGTTGTCGGTTTTTCAAAAATAATATCATGATATTTTGTTAATTAAATAATAATATAATTAAGATATTTGTGGAAGAACCAATTGGATAAATGAGAACCGATAGAAATTAAATCCTATCTAGAAAACCATGAACGAAGTTTCTTAGGTTAGGACATATTACAAACAAGTGAATTTTTGTCCGAGAAGTTGGTGTTAGCGGAAGTCATTTCCGTAAACGGGGCGAATAAGGGATCAGATGAAAAGATATTTTTTAAACAAAGGGCAGATAAGAAAAGTGAGAACCAATGGAAAATAAATCATAACTTGAAATCCTTGAACTAAGTAGAAAATAAGCTGGACATATTATGAATCGGTGGATTTTTGTCCCGAAATTAGCATTACCAAGTAATTTTCAGTAGATAGCGTCGTTCGAAAATGTTCAACGCAGACAATGAATACCCTTAATGGGATCAAAAATTTAGTTGACTCGAGATATTTCCAAAGAGGAAGAATAGAACTTCAAGGTCGTATTCCGGATTTTTGAGATTTTCTAAGATTACGCGATTAGAACACCGATCAGGGGATTTTATCGGGTAAATGCATAAAGTAAGGGGACATTTTTGTGGTGGAGAGAAGAGGAAAATGAGTGATGTTCATAAGGCCACATCTTCATCATCCTAGCCCTTGATGCAAAAGTTGATCCAAGGGTTGAGATCCATGGAAATTCTCTATAAATAGGCAACCCTCTTCACTTCATTCCTCACCAATTCACAAGGGAATCCTAGAGAGAGGTTAGAGAGAAGTGAGAGCAAGGAGGAGCTCTGGAAAAGAAGTAGCGAAGTCTTTGGGTAAGTTCTTCGGTCCCTAGTCTTAAGCTTTGGTAGTTCCTTCGGTAGTTATAGTAGAAATGCTAGATTAATCTTTAATCTTCCAAGTTAGTTTAGATATCATGTTTTAGGGATAAATATGATATTTATTTCAAAAATATATTGGAGATGGAGATATGTCAAAATTTTGGAAGATTAGAGTTAAAGTAACGAAGTTCGCGAAATTCCGCCAATTAGGAGAGTTAGGGGCAAAATGGTAATTTGTTCCTAAAATGCCTATTATGATGTTGGGCCTTGATAATATGATATTATCCTTATAGGATATCGTAATCACGTACCCTTTTGTTGTACTGTCATACCGCTGTCAAAAAGGATCATTTTCCGTCAACGAAGGTACGTTCGCGTACTGTAACACTAACTCTGATGCTTATTGTATGCTTATATGTGATAAACTATTTCATAGAGTCATGGACAGGACTTTGTCTTGGGTCATGCACCGTGTCTAAGACTCTGTCTTAGTTCACCGTTTATACATTCAGCTTTGTTTATACGGGTTACGATCTTGGTAATGCCGTTGAGTTTTCCTAGCGAGGACACGAGGAGCCGTCGTGGCACTTGGTTAGTGCAAACATGGTTGATCGTGCATGTCTTTGTGTGCTATGTCTTGTTGTTGTGATTGACATTACATCCGCTGTGTGCTTATGTATTGTTGTGACCTTACATCCGCCGTGTGCTATGTATTGGTTAATGTTGTAATGTTATGAATATCCGTCATACATATTTTGTCACACATAAGCATGAGGTTAATTACCCGAGGTTCAATGGGCATTGAACCTCGGCTCTTAACATAGCATCAAGGTCGGGAGGATCGAGGATCGAGGAGAAAGGCAGGCGGCACACATAGGGACTCAGCTGAAGACTTTCTTCTTTTTTTATTCACTTTTGAAAACACTCGGTGTAACGTACCGCTACTATAATCAGTCAGACTTACGGCATTTTGAATATAAATATCAGTTACTCAATCGCTCCGATGCTCTACTCTGATTGAAAAAAAAAATATACTGCTTTTGAAAATGGGATGTTACAATGTATATGTGCCAAATTAATTTTAAAGTACATTTAGCGTGGAGGCTCATTTGTTGGGCCGGACTAGTTTCAGTTTTGGGCTCGCTAGTGTTTTTGATTGACCAAAACTGTTTGGGCTGTACGTTTTTTATTTTATTTTATTTGGCTGGTTTATGTTACCAAAAATGAAATTAAAAAAATTGGGCTCTAAGGTTTTATGGGCCTTTTAGAATTGGGCCAAATTAAAATAAAAATATGTTTGGGCTCAAGCGAGTTTGGGTATTTAGAAGGCAAGTAGACCTCGTTAATTATTGAATTATATTTCTTTGCAACTATAGAATAAACACAAGTTTATTATATCTAAGACTTGGGTACCTTAGAAAGTTATTATTTTGGTAAATAAAATATATTGAAAAGTTTTGAGATTGCCATGCACTATGATTCATTCAATGAAGGATTTGTTATTTGCTATTGAAAGCAAACTTTGTGAATTATCAAATATTTTGTGTAATAAACATAAGGTAATGATATGAAAAAATTTAATCATTTATCTAGTATAGAGATAAATGTGCTCTAATCTTTCATAGTATTATTATTTATCTTGGTATAAGCATGCATGGTTTCATGTATTGGTAGAAATGCAATTATAGCCTTAATTTTATAATTATGGATGATTTTGTCGCTATGATTATATGCTTTTTAAATATTGTGAATAGCAATTGCATAACTACTGAATATTTAAGTTTTGGAATTAAGTATGGTGGATTTATTAATCACCAAAGTGGTCAATTCTTTAAGAATGATTTTAATTCCAAATATTATAGTAAGAATATGGTTGTTTGTTAGTCATCAAAGTGGTCAATTCTTTATGAATTTTACGGTGATTACCCATAACCTTGATCTTTGTGATGTTATGTTTATGTTGTGGGTAAATTGAAGTTTGTTATTATAGGGTGTTTATGGATCAACCCAAAAGTTGATCATTTGTCTTTATAATTATTGAAACTAAATGTTGTTAGTTTTATTTTGACACCCAAAGATGATAAATATTTCTAGTTGAGATATGCATCATTACCAAATTATATGAAATCTTTACAAGATCATTATGGTTGAATATTTTATAATAGTGAAAAATTAGACATTGAAAGAAATGATGATCGCAATGTTGATTACATCTAGTTTACCACATAACTTGTGGGGGGAAGCCATTTTAATGGCTAATTTTCTAATTAATAGAATGCTCCACAAAAGGATACAAAGCATACCATATAAAATATGGAAAGGAAAGAAATATTCCTTGAAATATTTGAAAGTGTGGGGGTGCTTGGCTAAGGTTGCAATTTCTAAACCCAAAAGATTGAGAGTCAAACCTAAAACAATGGACTATGTGTTTATTAGCTATGCACTTGATAGTAGTGCATATCAGTTTTTGGTCTAATGTATCAATTATTCTGGTTAATACGGTTATTGAGTCAAGGGACGTTACGTTCTTTGAGAATGTATTTCCATATAACAAGAGAAGTGAAGGAAGTGGTAATAATGATAACAATATTGTGCTACTGTAGGATACTACGACCAATGATAATCCTGTAGAGAAGGAACATAGACGTAGTACAACTCAAAGGACTAAAATATCCTTTGGTCTTGATTTTCTGACCTTTTTGTTGGAAAATGAGCCTCAAACATAAAGAGAGGTGATGGGCTCCCCTGAAGCACCATTATGGGAAAGTTCTATTAATAGTGAAGTTGAATCCATTCTGTCAAACCACACCTAGAAATTGGTTGACTTTCCTCTTGGCAATAAGCCTCTAGGAACTAAGTGGGTCTTGAAAAAGAAGATGAAAGCATATGGCACTATTGATAAGTAAAAAGCTAGGCTGGTAGTAAAAGGCTACAGATAACGTGAAGGCCTAGACTACTTTGATACGTATTCACCTGTTACAAGAATTACATCCATTCTGATGTTAATCACTTAGTAGCATTGAATGAATGAATGAGTTGGAATTACATCAAATGGATGTAAAGACAGTCTTCTTGAATGGTGAATTAGAGGAAGATATCTATTTAGAACAACTGGATTTGTTGTCTCGGGAAAAGAACAGTTGCTTAATAAAGTTCCTTCATGGACTTAAGCAAGCCCAAAACAATGGCATGCGAAATTCGATGAAGTTATGTTATCAAATGACTTTAATATTAACGATTGTGACAAGTGTGTCTATATTTAGAATACTACAAACGGGTTTGCCACAGTCTGTCTATATGTAGATGGCATGTTGATAACAGGTAGTAATAATCAAATGATTAAAGCTATTAAGCGGCTGCTTACCAGTAAGTTTGACATGAAAGATATGGGTCTAGAAGATGTTATTTTGGGAATTAAAATCCATAGAACATCGGTTGGGTTAGCTTTATCACAAGAACATCTATATTGCTAAAATTATGTAGAAATTCAAGAGTTTAAACGTACTTGTGACGAACCCTATAGACTCTAGTCTTCGTCTGTTGAGAAATACTGGCAAAGCTGAAAATCAAAAGGAGTATGTTCGAGTGCTAGGCAGTCTTATGTATATTATGAACTACACTAGACCTGATATTGCCTACGCAGTAAGCAAGTTGAGTTCTTTACAGGCAATTCAAACGAGCTTCATTGGAAAGCTATGATAAGAATTTTGGGTTACTTAAAGCAAACTCAAAACTTTGCTTTGCATTATGAGAAGTACCTTGCAGTTTTAGAAGGGATTGTGATGCAAATTGAATCATTAGCTCTAACGACACAAGATCCACAAGTGGATATGTATTCACCCTTTATTGGGGGTGTTGTGTCTTGGAAGTCATCCAAGAATACTTGTATTGCAAGATCAACTACGGAAGCAAAATATATTGCTTTAGATAAAGATGGTGAGGAAGCCGAAGTGGCTTTGTAATTTTTCGAAGACATTCCTAGTTGGACAAAACCGGTCGATAGTATGTATACACTTGTGATAGTCTAGTAGCTATTGGTAGGGCCAAGAATGCCATATACAACGGCAAGTCTAGACATATACGTCTTAGACATAATATCGTTAGACAACCACTCTCGAATGGAATCATCTCAATTGATTATGTTAAATCAAAAGAGAACATAGTGGATCCATTCACTAAAGGGATTCCTAGAGAGTTAGTCAAAAATTTGTCTAAGCGGTGTCCAAGGCCAAAATAGACACAGCATGAGAACCAATGATGCTAGAAGAGCAACTATGTTGACTCCTACTGTCTTGGTATACATGACACGTGTCGTCTCATTATGACATACTTTGTGTTGGTCCAATAGAAACATGACACATGTCCACCATCATGACAAGTCAAAAGCTACTTTTGGTAATGGAAATGTGACACGTGTCCCCTCATTATGACATAGCTTTTGAGTCAGCGCCACAAGAGCATGACACGTGTCTCGTCATCATGACAAGGCATAAAGCTACTTTTATGTTGGTCCAATAGAAAGAGAACACGTGGCACAACAAGTGAGGCATTCTGAACCATACACGTGGCGCGTTATGGACAGCACCCGTATTCTATATATACCCCTTCCCCCTCATTAGTCTTTAGGCCATTCTTGGCCAAAACATGGAAAATAGAGGAGGGAGAGAGGGAAAAACGAAATGCATAGAGAGGGAGAAGAAGTGGGGCCGATTTCGCCTCCGATTTGGTGTTTTTAGCTCCCTGGGCCTTCTCCAATGTTGTACCTCTTGGCAAAAGCAATGTTTCTACAGTTTCAAATTCTTGATATGATGTGTTTGGTGCTGTTTACATAGTGGAGGTGCTGTCAGATCTCCAAACTGATCACAGAATCAAGGTAAGTTGAATTTGGATTCTTGCTCTACTCCCTTCAATCTTCATAGACGTTCCTAAGACATTGATGAATGATTCTTGTGTGGTGTTTTGAAGTCTTGACTAAAAATACAAGGGAGTTCAAAGATGAAAGATTTCAAGGAAAAGATAAGATCAAGGACAAGGAGTATCGTTATTCGAAACTTTAAGGAATTTTAGAAGTTGATTATCGGCCTAAGAATTTTCCGGTAGTAACATTAATCCTCATATGCTTTGTATGTCTCTATATGTATGTTTTACCATGATTGTGTATGCATTCGGTGTTGTTACTTTCCAAGCGCTTTGGAACCGGAACCCGCTTTGTGCGACTAGGGCCTTCTTGTGTGTGCTGCCTTCTGCGAGTCTATGTTGTGTGCTATTAAGCGCTTGTTCGGATTAGGCTCGTGCCTCGCTGTGTGCGATCTGCGAATCTTGTGGTTTGTGTTTATAGTTTTCTTACATACTTTGAATATACTTTGTGTATGAGATTAACGGTTACTCTGGGATCCTTCGGGATTCCAGTCTATGTTGTTACCTATGTATTTACAGCTTCTTGGAAGTAGCTCCCAGGATAAAGTGGTGGATGCTAGCACATGAATGTGTTGGGCTGGTTTCATGTCAAATCATTCGAGGAAGATTTGTAGATATTTTATGTATTTATGTTTTAAATGTGTAACCAAGATTTGTAATATCTTACCAATACACTATGCCCAAACCGAATGTATGTTCTGTTGCGTAATTTACTCTGATACATGTTGTGAAGTAATATAATATAAGAATTAAGAGGTATCACATTACCCGCCACCCGAAAGGGCGAGGCAAGTAGGGGTACAAAGTGATTATTTAGAGTCAAGCTTTATGGTCCCTATAATACATTGATGACATGTACGTTGTTTACATTATTTTTTTAACAAGTACCCCAGAGCTTTATGTTAACAAATAATTTTGATCTTACAAAAAATATTTAATTTACTATTTAAATACTAAAATTAACATGTAATTTTCAAATATTTTTATATGTCATTTTTTAATTTTGTCTTCCCAAAAAAAGTTATGAGAAATGGTACTTCTGATTCCTAAGAAATAAAATGACTTATATCGTTATTTCTCTTAAAAAAAGTTTTAAAATGAGGTCCCATGAATTTAAGTTTTATTCATAAATCCCAACTCAATACAATTATACTAATCAACCAATTATAAGAAAAGCGACATAATTATTAGATAGAGAGGAACCAATATTAATGTTTCTTATATTTGCATTCTGCATTTGAAGGAGGACGTACCACAACTTCTAAGACCCAACCACCACTATCTACACTTGTTTTTGGCTTCTTCTCATTGCATCTATTTGAATATAACAAAAAATTTAATTTGGAGGGAAAAATAAAATCCCTCATCTCCCGTTCCCTCAATCTAGACCAATTAAATAAGGAACCATTACCTAATAAAAAGGAAGACATTCCAAGCCTTATATAATGAAATTAGACTTTTTATGCGTGGAACCTAGCTAGGTCCACAATCAAACTAGTTGTTTGTGATTTACGTCTCTTTTCCTTTCCATGAAGCTAACAGCACTAGCGTCAACGAAAATAGTTCAAGGTAACGCTTATTTCTTTATTTCTTTTTTTGTTTGTTGGCCAGTAAACGTAAGTACGTAACGGTTGTTTCACCAACTCTATTCTAATCCATTCTCATATTTCTTAATCTTTTAGACGTCATCAATACCAGCGTCACCATCTTAATAAATCTTAATTGTGACTGCATCATATATTAGTTTTTATATTTTGAAAGTTTATCCAATGCCTTCCTAATTCTTTGACTAATCAATATCTTTACTTATTGAACAAAATAATAATAATATCTTTACTTATATTATTGCTCATCATCTTTTAAATAAAGCTCACTTTATAATATTACGCATAGTTACTTTTATTAAGTTTATAATTTAGGGAAAATTATAATGAAGGACCTGGAGGAAAAAATATTTATTGAGAAAGACCATAAAAATTGTAATTATTTAGAAGGACCAAATGTAAAAAATATAAAATATAAAATACTAAACTACCCCTAAGAAAATCTTCTTCATTCCCTTCCACACCCTATTTTTAAAACTAATACAAAATTCTAAATTTCACTAAATTAAATAAATTTTTCTCAAGTTTCGTTTTTTATAATTTAGTATATATATTAGACCAAAAAATTTTATATGATTTATTTTTATTTTAGAATAAATTTATCTGGGTTAAAAAATTCATTTAAAGTTAATAACATTAAAAAATCTATTATATCCTGAAAAAAATTGAAATGAATTTAGTTTTTATTTTCATAAAAAATTATTTAATTGATATCAACATTGATACTTGATAATATAAATTTGGCAACTTTATAATATTTTTGTTAATTAGATGATCTGTTGATTATATGAATATAGAACTTATTGAAAAATAAAAATTAAAAAGAATATGAGTTTGAACCGTAGTTAATTAAAAGTATTTTGATTTTACATGAGCATAAAATGGTAAAAATTAAAAATTAAAAAAAGATACAATGATACTATATGTGAATGGAGGGCGGTTTTACTTTTAATTTTAGTTTTTTTTTTTTAAATTATGAATACAAGAGATAATAATGTAGGAGGTTTGATTAAGGACAATTTAGTAATTTTAAATTTATATTATGATATTTGATCCTTCTAATTAATTACAATTTTTATGGTCCTTCTCAACAAATATTTTTTTCTCCAGGTCCTTCATTATAATTTTTCCTATAATTTATATACAGTAGTTGTTCAATCAATGTGTCAGTTGACGGAAAAAATTATACCACACGTGTGTGTATTAAATGCCATAGTTTAATTTATATATAGGATACGCCATTAAATAATATTGCTCATTAATTATCTGCTGTTGAAAACAACACCTTCATTTAATTTCTCAAAATAAGGAGAAAAAAAAAAAAGTGAGGATGGACTATAGTCACAATACTATATACTTCATTTAATCTTTATTATAAGGCATCAATTATCATTTCTCATGAACCAATGAAAAGAAGTTAAGCCATTAAATTGGTCCAAAATTTTTGGTTCTATTTATAAGGAAAAAGAGAGAAAATTTTCATATAAATGTACAGTTTTACCCTTTATTTATTATTGTATTTACTTTATTTTTATGAGTATGATATGGAGTACATTAAATAATGGTAAAGTTGAAAAGTTGTTGAATTTTATGAAAGAGTTAATGAAGTTTAAAGTTTTTCCAGAGTACTACTACTATTTCATTAGTGGATCAAGCTGGATTGGCTTTGGAGCATTCTCATCAAAAGATTTTTGAGATCAACTGCGGTGTACATACGCTTTAATTGACAAAGTTGTTTTGAGCAAAAAAAAAAAATTGACAAAGTTGTTAGAAACCTACTTTTGGACCCGCTTTAGCGCGTTTTGATTCGGTTTTTTATATTTCAACTGTAGTATAATGATATTGATTGGTACCTCTTTAAACTAGTTTTCTTATTTCCTTTATTTGTATCAATGCACTTTTCTCTAAAATCCTTTCCAATCAATATGACACTAAACAATAACAGTAAAAAGTTAAAAACTACATGAAATCGGATAAATCGAAATCAAATATTGACAGAATCGTAATGATTGAAAATGAACTAACACTAGTGTTCAAAAAAAAAAAAAAAAAAAAAAAAAAAAAAAGAACTAACACTAGTTGTGGATGGAGCCACAGCCAATACACATTCACACTGTTTTTTACCATCTCGTTTTTCCTATTTAGGGCCCCTTTGGTATGAGGAAGATTTGAGGAGGGAAATGAACTTTAGATAAAGGAAAGGAATGGAAGCGAAGATTTTGAGGGATGAGGGAAGATGACTTATTTGGTGAGAGGAAAATAAAAAGGTAGTAGCTGGTAAAGAATAAAGAAATATCTATTTTATCTTTAAAAGTAATTAACTCAAAATGAAATGGAATTTTTTTTTTTTTTTTTGCTAAAATATATTTAAAAAAAATATCCTCTTATCAAATTTGAATTTGTCTAAAATATTCTTCCACCAGGTTTGAATTTCTCTAAATACATTTCTCAAGTTTGAATTTGCCTAAAATATTCTCTCGTCAAGTTCGAATTTATCACATAAATTTGAATTTAATCTTATTTTCTTGCATTATAAAAAAAATTATGAGGGGTACATATGATCAACGAGTGTCATATTCAAGTGGGAACCTAAGATCCTACCAATTTTAGTGGAATCTTATCTTCCCACATATGAGGGAAGATTGGCGGGCTCGAGTTGGGCTTCGGAACTTGTGTTCCTGGGAAGCTTTAACATAAAAAGCGTATTAAATAAAGAAACTTGCTAATCTTCCTTTCCTTCCCACAAAAGCTATGTACCAAACATGCCCTTAAAGTTGTCGTTCTAATGTGGGCTGCCCTTTTATGACTTTTTTGGTCAAGTATTCACAACTTACAAATATCTTAATCTTTTCACCGAAAATAAGTCAAGAGCATGTTACTCTATATAGTATTTAATATAAGAGCTAATTGAATTTTTTTGGGAGATTAAAGAAGGTAAGTAAACTATTTAATTATAGCTTATGTTGTGCATTATTAGATCATATATCAATTTACAAGTCAAGCAAATCAATTTGAGAAAAACCATAATATAAATACTTAAATGTAACTCAATTAGTCTCCTTAATTTTTCCTATATTAAGAACGAGAGACAATATTTGGAAAGAATCTATAACAATTGCTTTAATTTCTACGCCCGCAACATCAATAGGCTTGATTTCCTTGTAGCTAGCCAGTCTTGTATATTATTACTCCCTCCGGCCCTAATTATAAGATCTAGTTAACTTTTTTGAAGAGATTAAGGAAGCTAATTAAATTACTATAGAGTATTTTATTTTTATTTTTTTCTTCAAACTAATCAGTTTAACTAATAAACTAATAAATAATCTAAGGATACAGAACATATGAAATAATTAACTAACTTATTTAGTTTCCTTAATCTCTCCAAAAAAAAGTCAACTAGGTCTTATAATTAGGACCAGAGATAGTAATATTTATAGCTCTTCTAGATCAAACTCTTTTTACACATTTACTTCATACAGCGTAAAATCACATAATAGAAGTTAATCTAAACACCCATTAAACCCTAATTAAAAATGTTATTCATACTAAAGCACTTAAAAAATGAAAAATAAAACAAAAAGGTCCATCAAATAAGTTATTGGTTGAAATAGTAAGTAGCCTTATCTCCCAAAACTGGATCTATAGGGAATAAATTTGCAACCAGCTTCTACTTTACAAATGGAGATTTCGAGTTTTCATTCTATCAGGTGACCCATTTGTATGTTGGAATTGATTGGGAGAGTGAGAGGCTTCAAGCTTCATGTTTGAGTTTAAAACTTAAAGCCCAGAGCGATCCATTTTCTTTTTATTTGTGTCCTTGATAGGTCGTGTCACATCGCAATTTCGGAAGCGATTTTTTTTTTTTTTAAAACGGTATCATGATCGAGTAGAGCACCTAAGTAAAAATAGTATTTCAAAAGATATGTATCTCGATAACATCAACTCGTATGTTTTGCTACTAACAACGGTACAATAGTTCAAATGGTTCTAAATTCAAAATACATTTCAAAAGGGGGCCCGACCAGTCCGTCCTAAGCCTCGCTCGCTTACTCTTGTCTCCGCTCCCGTTCACTCCGAACTCCGAAGCTATGGTAAGAGCCGAGGTTCAAAGTACATTGAACCCGCGTAACGGTTAACCTCATGTTCAAGTACAATTATGTATGACAGATATTCATGATACCACAGTAAAATTCACATATATCAAGTAATAACACACCATATACACCTGCATATGAATGTTATTACGATCCGCACTATTCACCGGTGCCACGATGTACGGTCGTGTCCTCAGCGCTAGGAAAACTTAACGGCGTTATCATGACTATAACCCGTATAAAGCTGTATGTGCACAGTCAATAACTTTTGAAAACAGAATCTCAGTTCAAAAACACATCTCATCACATATAGGTATACAATGAACATCGAGTTAGTGTTACGACGCGTCCGTACCTTCGTCGGCGTTGTCGGTACGTTTGACGTCGAACTGTGATCGTTGATCCTATAATGGTAATACCGTATTTATTAATTTGTAAGTAATATCCTAAGAGATATTTTGGCCCCTAATGACCATTTTGCCCTTACAACTTTTATTTTTCACTTCATTCCCTCAAAATTCGTACAACAACGCTGGTATAAATCTGGGCAGCATTTTGTCTAACTTTGAAAAATCATAATTAATTCTACAAAAATCGAAACGAGGATCCGTAAAATTCCTTGGAATCCTTAGGATGTCTATTTTCAAGTAAAAATAGTCACCTTTGCCCAGATTTCACGAATCACTCCCAGGTTTTAAGTTTTGAACCTCTGCCCAGAATTTTTCCAGAATTTCGTAGTCCAACTTTGAGGAATTTTAACTCTCTGTACAAAAATCATTTTGACATGTTCTTGACATTTTTAAAAATCCCTATATATCTATTTTAACCATGAATTTTCTCAGAATTTGGTGATCATGATTTCAATATGAAATCCTGGCGTTTTCATGGCTGACTTCAGAATTTCCGAAACCGATGAAATTTCGTCAGAACTTCGTTACTTTGATGAATTTCTTCCGGAAATTTTGCCATAACCTCTACTTCATCAATTTTTTGAGATAAAGGCAATTTTAACCATAAAAACATCTAAATAAAATTATCCTACCATATTTAGGATCTAAGCTACCTCTAACTAAGAATTTAAAAGCTAAAACTTAAAGAACTTAAAGCTAGAACTAGAAAACTTACCAAGAACTTGCTCCTTCTTTCTCCAAGGCTCTCACTCACTCTTTCTCTCTTAGAATCAGATTTCCTTGCTCTGATTTTGGTGTGAAGAATATGAGGGCCAAGGGCCCCTATTTATAGGAAAACTCTATGGCTCTTTGGTAATTAAATGGAACCCCTTCTTTCCCATTCTCCACCCTTGGATCCAGGTCATTTTAGAGCTTCAATCCTAGCCCTAGAAGACCCCAAAACTGGCCTGCCCTCCCTCTCTCCTTATCCTCTTCCATTTTTGCTTTTTGCTTTATCCCATGTGCTCATTCAAGTTGCCTCTTCAATTTTTGAGTTGATAACCACTAGATGAAAATTCATTTGAGTGTCTTAATGAAGTTGGATTCAAATTTTCTTTTTGGTTTTGGACTCTTGGGATTTTTAGCTTTAATTAGAGACCAAAATCACTATCTTTCTCAATTGGCAAATTTTTAGAAGTGGAGAAAATAGCTTGGGTTACCATCATCTTGAAGCTTGAATTTTGCTTGTTCATAATCACTTTGTATCTTTGATTTATGATTAGTAGATTTCAAGATACAATTTATTTTGTATAGATTTCCCCTTGATTAACTCTTGAATTAATCCTCTTGATTATCCTAATTATCCTATGTGTAATTACCCCATTGGCTAATGGCTTGACATTTCCCTTGATTTTTCCTCTCACCACCTTTTCCTCTATATGCAAGTGGACAACTTGATTTTTCACAACACTCTTCCTCTCTCCAAAAGCCAAAACCGTGCCCCCCCCCTTGCTCCATCTTTTTGAGTTTTGTTGCATTTAATTAAATGCATGTGGGGGCTTTTCCATTGGTTGTTGGCTTATGTACAAGTTAAGCTTTATTGGATTAAATTAGAGTCATTGGATTAGCTTCATGGGATTAATTCTTGGCCTTTAGATCATAGTTGAAATTGTTGACTTTTCAACTCTTGATTAATATTTTGATTAACAACTTAATTACATGTTTAATCATCTCTTGTTGTTGTATGATTGGTCCATGAAGTGGTTTATGATTGTTAACAATCCATTTAGTGCTAATCTCAATTCTTTATTAGCTCTTGATATTTAATTTGGCTAATACACCCTTACTCCATGGCTATTTTAATATAAGTTGCTGAATAATTATCTAAATATTTCATTAGGGTAGTTTTAATTGCTCATTAATTATTAAAAATTGCCCTTAATTATTTCAAGTGTCTTGGTAATTTTTTATGGTCTTTTATAAATTAGACATGAGCTATTTATTAATTATAAGGTGTTAGAAAATTTAATCTCTCAATAAATTATGAGAATAGGTATTTAAGGCTCTTTAATCAATTATGAAACCTTGGACAATTTACTTAATTTAGTGAAGGTTTAGTTGTTAATTTAATGGACATTGTTTTCTCTAAATTTGTCTAAGTATTTTCATCTCCATATGAATCATAATTTAAATATAGTGTTTATTTCATTTATGGTATTTTATGATGCCAAATATAATTTATTAACCTATTGGCTATTCCAATTTCTAGGGGAAAAATTGCCTAGAACATAAGGTAAACTTATCCCAACATTTAGAGACTACATACTCACCTATTTCAAATAGGCAACTCTCACAAAATATGATATTTATCATAAATGAGAATTTTGGGTTTTACAGGTCGATCCAAGAAAAATTAAATTTTTAAGGGTATGCAGATTAATTAAGTATATTTCCATGTTGGCCTTATATATTCATTTAGTGAAAGGAATTATTTAAGCGAGTATATTGACTGATCTTTTGTCTTTCATCTGTAGGTTTTAAATTTTAAATCATGACCTTTCTGACCAATTCCTCCTCTTCCGCCATTGCTGCAATCTAGTCCATGAATCGATGAGACGATCCCCAAAATTTCATCTTAAACACGCGCATACAGAGACACTATATAGCTGTTGCCTTATCTTCAACATAGCCATCACAGTGATCTTGTTCATCATTAACATGCCTTCCGACAAAATTATCTTGCTCTTTTTCTTTATTAGCTTTCTGTTTTCGGCTACTATTACTCAAGCCCAACCCACTTATACAAATAGTAGCTGTTCTTCTGACACCTTCGCCGCCAACAGTTCCTTCCAATCCGACCTCACCAACCTCCTCTCTTCCTTAGCTTCCAACAACACCGCTAACGCTGACTTCTTCAACACTACCGTCCGCGGCGGCAACAACACCCTCTACGGCCTCTTCATGTGCCGGGGTGACGTCACCCTCCAGTTGTGCCACCAGTGCGTTGGTGACGCAACCACCAATATACGTTCCCTGTGCAACGTCTCAAAGGAGGCCGTGATCTGGTACGAGGAGTGCATGGTTCGCTATTCCGACCGCTACATCTTTTCCACCCTCGACACGATGCGTAATAGTTGCAGGGCCCACCCGATCAGCGTCGCCAACAACCAAACAGGATTCATGAATGTATTGTCCACAACTATGAACAAGGCGGCAGATGAGGCGGCGAATCCTGCTTTGGGACAAAAGAAATTTGCAACAGAACAAGCAAGTTTACAGTTTCAAACTATGTATTGTCTGGTTCAGTGCACGCCGGATCTTTCGCCAGAAGATTACAGAACATGTCTGAGAGATGCCATTGGGGAGCTTTTCAACTGTAGTTATAGGAGTATAGGAGGAAGAGTTCTATATCCCAGTTGTAACGTTCGTTATGAATTGGTCATCTTCTATAATTCTAGTGGTAGGCCAGTATCGCTGCAGCCTCCTGCACTTTTTGCTGCAACTCATCAAGGTGAAGTTAAATTTGTGTGTTTCTCTTTCTTTCTTCAAATGATCACTTCAGGAAGAATTAATCTTCATTAATTTCTTGTTTGTATTTTTTTTTTAAATTAAAAATGGGGCAAGAGCCCAATCAAAAATTAAAATAGTACACTTCCAGGCTCAGATAAGCCTAAACTAACCTGAGGGATGTAAAAAGCTTGCCATTTGATATCAGAAGGTTGGGATGTGAGGCTAAGACATGTATTCCGTGAAGGAAAAGGAGCGGCAGATTGATTGGTTGCCTAAGTGGAGCTTCCTTCAATCCAATGTCCTTCAACAGCTGAATGAATCATCAGAGGGTTTAAGAGGCTTGTTGTATAGGCATAGTTTTTTGCTCGTTTGTATTTTTAATATTTTTCAAAATTTAAAGTTTTTAATTCTCTCTACATACATAACGCCACAAAACTAACTAATTGCTTAAGACGTGAAATTATGTTGTGGTTATACAGGAAAAACAAGGACCATTGTGATAGTTGTGGTTTCTGTTGGTGGTACGGCGGTACTTTTTAGTTTGGTGTTCTTTCTCTTAAGGAGTCTAATAAAGAAGAGACGCACGGTTGAACTCAGAAAAGAATACTGTAAGTAAATCTTCATTCTATATCTCTTTATTCATCAGTTTACTTGATAAGAAGTGTTGCGGTGATGCTTTTACTAAGTATGCATTGATTTGTCTGTTCGTTTTTTTGTTTGTGTCTAGTTGGAGATGAAGGCAACACTTTAGAGCGTCTACAATTCAGTTCGGCTACAATTGAAGCTGCAACAAACAAGTTTTCACAGGAAAATTGTTTAGGCCGAGGTGGATTTGGACAGGTTTACAAGGTGACGTATGCATACCATATATCAATATAAATTTTGCGTGTGTGTCTATATATATGCAAATACAAGTCCTTTTTAATTTACCCAACTATGATTTTAGGGTATTCTTTCAAATGGCCAAGAAATAGCTGTCAAGAGACTTTCAAAAGGTTCAGGCCAAGGTGCACAAGAATTTAAAAATGAAGTTTTATTAGTAGCCAGACTCCAGCACAGAAATTTGGTTGCCTTACTTGGATTTTGCATAGAAGAGCAAGAGAAAATTCTCATTTATGAATATGTTCCCAACAAAAGCCTTGATTACTTTCTATTTGGTTTGACTCTTCTACACTCTTTACAACTTTTGGATGAAATTTAAGATTGTCTTTATTTATCTTGGCAAAGCAGTAACTCACAAAAAAAAAAAATTTATGTATACATAGGTTCCGAGAAAATAGAAGATTAACTTGGGAGGAACGTCATGAAATCATAAGAGGAGTAGCTCGAGGAGTTCTATATCTTCATGACTATTCTCGCCTTAAAATTATACATCGTGATCTCAAACCTAGCAATATTTTGTTAGACAATGAAATGAATGCAAAAATTTCAGATTTTGGCTTAGCTAGGATGGTTGCTATTGATGAAAATGAGGGAAATACAAGGAGAATAGTTGGAACATAGTAAGTTGAATTTGCCCTTCAATATTTACATTTATCTTTGATATCTTTGAATAAAGGGAAAATAACTTTTCCATTCAATTCATCACTTACAAATGTCAGAATTAATCTTCTTATTTCCTAATTGGATGAAATTTTGTTATTGATGATATTACTTTTTTTTTTCAGTGGTTATATGCCTCCAGAATATGCAATGTTGGGCCTATATTCTGAAAAATCAGATGTCTTTAGTTTTGGAGTTTTAGTCTTAGAAATTATCTGTGGAAAGAAGAATGCAAGTTGTCATGAGGACTCACAATATGCCGATAGCCTCTTAAGCTATGTAAGTTATATGATAATATGATTATTTCATTACTATTTCTTATGCAGTCATCATCTTAATTTATTTGAGGAATGATTTTTTATAATGAGTTCTACTTAATTATTGCAGACGTGGAACCAATGGAGTAGTGAAAAGTTGTTAGAGATGTTGGATTCAAATCTAAGAGAAATGGAATCGTATAATGGAGTGAGCAGGTGCATCCAAATTGGGTTGTTATGTGTTCAAAAGCATCCAGAAGCAAGACCTTCCATGGCCACAATTGTTTCATATTTGAGCAATGATTCAATTGAAGTGCCACATCCACAGCAACCTGCGCTTACTTCTACAACTAAAGAATATAGCTCTATCAATGAAATGACTATTAGTGACTTCTTTCCTCGCTAGTCCCTACTATATACAAGGCTGTTATATATATATATATATATATATCATCTTCGCCACAAAATTACATATTGTGTAACATATACGATATAATAGCATCAAAGTTTTTATATTATCCTACATAGAAGTGTATAATTTAATTTTTTTTTTGTTTGATTTCGTTCTGCATAATAAATAAATCATATTATATTCCCTTCATTCCTTAATATAAAATTTATTATGTAATTCATTTTCTTTATTAAAGTGAATCTTATATTAAGGAAGTACTGGAGGCGGTAATATTTTTGAAAAAATTAATTACTTGATCCTCTATTTTTCTATAATTGTAACTCTCCCTAAATTTTGACTTATTTCAACTCAAGTATTGTAGATTTGATTTGATTGAAAATTAGTTCATGAACTTTCACTTGGTACAACTTAATACTTATAGTTTTAAATATTTAAAATGTTTGTCACTATATTTTATAAAATAAAACTCTAAGGACTAAATTTCCTTAAAAAAATTTTAAGGACTACCGTTTTGAACGACTAAAATATAGGGATTAGGTTGTACTAGGTTAAAGTTCTAGAACTGAGTTTCAACCAGGTCTTTTTTTATTTCTTGGTCAGTTAAACCAGGTCAGAGAAATTGGACTGTATTGACTTGAAGTTAAAAAACCGAGTTTATAAGAATATTCTGAAACATAAGCGGGGCATAAGATAATATGAACTACCAAGACTACAAGTCATCATCCACCGCGGCTTCTAGTCTTCAGGAGGCACTAGGACCACAATCATAACAACAATTGTTTGTGAATGACGTCCTTTCTCCATTCGATAAAAGCAATTAACAACGTCAAAAAAAAAAAAAAAAAAATTTAAATAAATAACCACCCTTGTTTAACCAAGTCTATTATAATCAATTTTCAATTTTTTTTTTTCGTCTTTTAGCCGATAATGCTTCTGAGTCATCGGACGGTACAACTACCAGCAGCGTATGTGGTCACATCTTAATTATTATGACTGGATCATTGATTTTTGAAAAAATTTGGAAATGTTTCCAATGGGTATATACCTGTTCAATCATTGACTAATTAAAAATCAAGATCTTTAATTAGATTACTGCTTAGTAAGTTTATAATTTATATCTAGCTACTCGATGCGTCAGTTACCAGAGAAAACTATACCCACTTGTATAGTATATTTATACATATTTAATTTATATCAAATGCCAAAACTTAGATGATACCTTAGGATGACCCCTTGTTGGAGGCTTCTTATTGTATGACACCATTTGGAGCCGCCTTTTGGATGACGCCTTTTGAAAACTACATTTTCATTTTCATTAAACTAATATTTCTCATTAACTTATAATTTTCATGCTTACTTTGAGGTCAACTGCGGTGCGCGAGCACTTGAATTAATAAAGTTGTGCAGATAACAAATTTTGGAGCCTTTCTTTTGGATTAGAATTATTAGATGTGTTGTGTAGCCTTAATTAATATTACTGCTCATTATTTTTTCCACATTATATTATTTCATTTGGGGGTCAAGCTGGTCACTGACTATAGAGCATTCTCAAAATATTTTTCAGGTTTTTTGATACAAGGCGATAGGGGGATCGGAGGGGGAAATGAATTACCTGCACTACGAGTAGGTGGTAATATTTTTTAGGTTTACTGCGATCTATTTACGCTTTAATTAATAAAGTCGCGTAGATAAATAGTTGGCAAACAAGAATTGTTCACTATGTTAGAAAATTACCAGATCAAAATGAACATATCAACAAAATATATTTTATATATTATCATTGAACGTATCAAATTTTATAATTTATTTGAATGTGAGGGGGACCTTGGTGAGTTACATTTTGAATATTATTTTTAATAATGATTAAGATATGAAAATATTCAAATTTTTGAATAAATTAAGTATTATATAGTTCAATATATAATTTAACTATATATTTTATGGTGAAATCGGCAATTGTACACAGGATAGAGATCATAGAATGAATAATATCTTTATAATTTGAATTAAGTAAATACTTGGAAAGAGAATATCAATTTGTAAATTTTTAATGAAGTGGTAAAAAGCTGGAATGATAGGATGGTTTTCTTTTATTTTTCTATGAAATAAACAATGGAAGGGAAATTAATTAGGTGGAAAAATACAATTGTTGGTTTGTTAAAATTTTATATTAATAATTTGAATAGAAACATTTTTTTTGGCAAAGGATATAGAATGAAAAAACATTTTAAAATCAATTAGATTGTTGCGATGGACTGTAAAGCATTATGATGTTTTGGCGTCTCCCAACATCGTGATGAAGAAAAAGCTATGAATATTTTAAGAATTAAATACACCTACTTGTCTTTTATTTTGTTTTAATTATCGACCCGGCTAATGTCCAATGCACCTTCCATCTGCTGTTATCCGCTGCACTATTTATTTATTTTTATTTTTATTTTTCAATTTCTCATCTCTCCCTTCTCCAATCCCTTTGATAAGTATATATTTTATAATTAAATAGGTGTATATTTTATGATAATTAGTTGGATTTATTAATATTATATACCTATTTAATTATCTTTTATACTTTACTATTATTATAGGATAAAAAGATATTTTGATATAAAATCTACTTATTTTCTATTATATTTTGCAGGAAATATAAGCTGATTTGGAAAGAAGTAGAAAAAGGAATTAAGAGGATATGTAATCAGCCAAGCTCCGTAGTCCCACGCATGAAAAATAGAAACAAAATCAATTGTGTGATCTGGTGGAGGAGATTACAAGATATAAGATATATTTTTAATAAGAAAAGGAGAACCGGTGACCCACCGCCTAAGTTATATTTAGTTTATATATATGAAGCAAATCAGAGGCAATAAGGAGGGAACGAAGAAGCAAAGGAGTAGCAACTGAGTGTTCTGGTTCTCTTCATCATCTCCACGGAAGGACGAGAGGGCTGTGGAGGCGACGGAAAAGCTTTCTTTCATCTCTCTCCTTATTCTTTGAACCTGAATTCTTATATTTTTGTTATGGATTTTATTAGAGCTATGTGTGGCTAGTTGGTTTTGCAACCTAGAGAACCTATGAAGTTGTTTGGGTTTCGATATTTTTCCCATGAATTAGTTTTGCTTAATTTTATTTCAGTTTATTTAATCTTATCTATTTTGTTATTGCTTATTGATTGGCTATCATTGAGCATGTTTTGGGGATTTAGGGTTGAAATTGGAAGAGGGAATCTTAAATTGACATTGTGATTCAATAATGTGGAATTAGATTTTAATCTAATTTGCGTCTAGGATAGGCATATTCCTAGAAGCTCTACATAATCAAATTAGAGTGAGCCCGATCTAAACGCGTCTTATTTAGTTGTGTAAGGCATTACATAATTAATTAAGATAGGTATATAAATAGACCGAAAGACATTTATAGACTAACTCTAGATTAGCTGATTAGGTTAAGTCAAAATTAATTTAGTGGGGATAAAATATAAGAAACAAACGAAGGATTAGTGACTCTAGGTTGCTCGTCGATTATTGTGGTAGTTTGTTATTTTGATTTTCTTTTCCTTTGTCTTAATTAAATTCAATCTGGTTTGCTCAACTTAAACGAAATTGTGAAATTAATGTTTAACTGAAGTTTGTGATACTAAGTCCTCGTGGGAACGATACTTTTCTTATCACTTTATTACTTGATACGACCCGTATACTTGTGGAGTTATATATAGGCTATAAAGTTTTGCCCTATCAAGAATCATGAACAAGTGTATAACTCTTTGTGAACAAGTGAAATCTTCATATGAACAACACTTTAATTTCTAGTGATCGAAGCTTTGGTAGGTCAGTGCCAAAGCTTTAGCAAGGGATATTGTTGTCTTCTTACCTATAAAAGTTATTATTATTAGGCCCTTAGTCCTAAAGTGAAATTCCATAATGTTTTAGTCGTTGAGTGAAATAAATTTGGTTTTGTGGTCCTTTATTGAAACTCTCCACAAAAAAAGGTAGGGGAAGCCTTTGTAATTTTCTCCAATACATTTCAGGCCAAAAGTTAAAAAGAAAATTAGCGTATACTATTAGGTTGCATGTTTTGTTATTTTAGAACATAATTTAATAGGCATAACTTTTTAAAAAAAAAAAAAAAAAAAAAATAGCATGCAATATTGCACAGGTAGCTGGTTCGCTATATATTAATTTCATAACATTAAAAAAAGAAATATATTAGATTAGATTATGGGACTGTGTGTAAAACGTGGCGACAAATTTTGATTTATTTAAATTTGGAGGTCTGTTTAAAGTTGACATGAGTGGAGTACATATATGAGACAAAGTCCAAGTCTTCGTTTATTGGACACTTCCTTCCGGATGCCACTCACCTTACTGCATAGACTTACCTCATTTATTACCTTTATTATCGTTGTTGAATTCTTCAGCACAGATCTCTTTTAAGTTTTAAAGCTAAAGCTATAGTTAGTCAGTAACAGTTTCTGTGATTAAATTAAAGGATCAAGAGGTATTTTTACTCAGAAAGTTTTCATCCAGGAACAAGTTTGCCCCAGAATTTTTTTTTTTTTCGGGGGAGGGGGTTTGTCTTGGCTATAAGAAATGTTTTTCAGTTCCTAATTTAATCATGTGCATTGTAGTATTACTGTTTTATGAAAACTCTCTTATCATATATAATCAATAAACATATATTTTAAAGAAAAAATTATAAATTTAAGAGATAAAATGAATTAGAATTTATACTTAGTATAAAACTAATCTCTCGGTCTACCTCTCATTTTTAGGATGTGAATAATTTACCATAAGGGCAGTCTCAGCCTCATGTGGCGCCACTTTAGGTAGCCTTCCTTTAATCTTTTAATGAACATTGTCCAATAAAATAGCAGCCTAAATAACATACATGTCAGCCTAAATAATCATGTCTTGTTCCTCTGGCGGCGAGATGCTCCTCCACTTGCCATTAAAGTTCACAAAAATCATAAAATTAAAATCTTCAAATCACAAAGCCTTGGCCTCACCTCAAACACCATTAACACACCCTACGCCCTTACCATGACATTCAACATTATAATTTTCTCTCTCATTTTCATTGTTTTCCTCAATTCTTGTTCAGCTCAAGTCATTGGTCGTAATGATCTTTACCCTCAATGCTCCACCGACAACAATTTCACTGTCAATAGCACCTTCGACTCTAACCTCAAAACCCTCTTTTCTTCCCTAACTTCCAACACAACCGCCAACCTCGACTTCTACAACGCCACCGTTGGCCGCGGTGGCGACACCATATACGGCATCTTCATGTGCCTGGGCGACGTCAACCAAGACGCCTGCCGCCAATGCGTCGGTAACTCCACGATACAGTTAGGCAACACATGCCGATTTTCGAAGGAGGCCGTAAACTGGCGGGACCGGTGCTTGGTTCGCTATTCCGACCTCAACTTCTTCTCCACCGTCGCCACAAGGCCTAGACTCCGCAGGTTTAACCCCAACAATGTCTCAAACCAGGCAGGGTTCATGAATGTATTTAGGACTATCATGAACACAACAGCAGATGAGGCTGCCAAGCCTGGCTTGATGAAAAAGAAGTTTGGGATGAATGCGACGATGGTGGAGTTTCAAACTCTGTATGTTCTGGTTCAGTGCACGCCGGACCTTTCAACGGCGGATTGCAAAAGTTGTCTGAGTGGTGTGATTGGGGACTTTACATGGTGTTGTGATGGGAAGATAGGAGGAAGAGTGCTATATCCAAGTTGCCTCGCTCGTTATGAATTGTTTCAGTTCTTTAATTCTTCTACGCCTATTAGGCCAGTTCCATTGTCGCCTCCTCCGGCTCTGTTTTCTCCTCCGAATCCTGGTAAGCCCAATTATATGCTTGTCTGATTTCTTTTTCTAAGTAATTAAATTAGAGTAAATCTGTTAATGAAAAGGATTCATTATATATGCTGATTTTGGCAGCAAACTAGGTATTTCAAAACATGAGGATAACAACTTGAAATCAAAGCAGGGGAACGATGAATCTCTTCAACCTTACCAATATGCACAGAGATAGCATAATAATAGATGTAAATTTTGTAAATTTCGAAAACTATGATTATAAAATTGAGACTTTTAGGCTTTAATAGTAAAAAATGGTTGTAAAAATTTTAATCTTGATTGCTGATAGGTATTCTTTTATTGGAGATAGTCCTGTTTGAGGCACGACTAGACACTACATGCATATCCCCTAATTTTATCGGACATTTAAAATTTGTCAAATTACATGTTTCAGTTGTATTTTTTTAAAAAAAATCAACTTTTAATCCCCTAAAAAGTTGACTATAATTTCTATTGTCGTCCATGTATATATATCAACCTCCGAATTGCAAAGAGTCACTTGCGGACTGAACCAAAACAATGATAATAATATTTTCTTAATTTTTCTTTTTGTGTTTTCCCCCCCGGGGGGGGGGGGGCATGGGGACTGTGTGTTTGTACCTGAATATCTTGGCCTATCAAATTAATATAAAAGTGTTCAAAAAATTACTATAAAAATAATTATTAAAATTGAAGTGCAGAAGAACATAATAGGAAACTAATAAAATACTAATAACAATATATATATATATATATATATTTTGCAAAAAGATATATAATTTCCATTTAATTATTATTATTTTTTTGTGAAATAGCTAGATAGATCAAAGGTCTTGTGCTCATGACCACTTGATAATTTAGTTTAGGGTAAAGAAGAAAAAATACACATGTGCTTTTCCTCGTGAGCGCTCAAAGACCATATGCTTTTTTAGAGCAAAAATACACATGTGGTTACATTTTAGGAACAAAAATCATAGCACCGTTAAAATCTAACTTAACGGTGCATTTTGCAAAGAAAATGCCATATTTACAATAACATTTAAACACCTGGGTTTTGAACATAGAAAGGTCATTTACAACAACAAAAAAGACTATATTTACAACAAGAAGTGCTATATTTACAATAAAATTTAAAATCAGGTGATATTTACAACAAAAAAATGCCATATTTACAACAACATTTAAACCCTGGATTTTAAATATAGAAAGGTCATTTACAAAGAAAAAAGCTAGATTTACTGACGTGAAGTGTCAGTATTTACAACAAAATTTAAAATCCGACCATTTACAAAGAAAAAAAAACCATATTTACAAGAGGCTAGATTTACAATAGGAAGTGTTGTATTAACAACAAAATTTTAACGGTGGTGTGACTTTTGCTCCTAAAATGTAACCACATGTGTATTTTTGCTTCTAAACGCTTTAGTTTATGTTTCATCTTCACATATGTAGAATCGTGTGGATTTTGAAAAGAAATAAGAATGCTACTATTTGGAGAAGTTAAAAACAAAACGAAATATTGAGAAATTCATAGGATCTCATTTCATATAAAGAAAATTTTCATTACAGAACCCATATAGCCATAATATGAGACCTAAAATTTTTTTGGAAATGAATTGAATGACTAAAGTGTAGAGCACAATTATATCATGTGATCCATATAGCCAATCCCACCTAGTAGGATAAGACTTTGTTGTTATTGTTATGTTGAATGACCAAAGTACTGAAATGAAATTTTGTTTCAAGACATTCTGATACTTGATCATTGAAACAACAATTCAATCCCTTTGTGGTGTATTATCAAATTAAACTCCATTTTTCACTTTTTCAGCCTTCTTCTTTCAGAGATATTCTTATCCATATAAGAGCTATTTTCTGCAAACTGTCTTCATAGCAAGGGATTCGTTATGTTTGCACTTTACCGTAGTCGTTTTTTGGAAGAATACTGCCTGTTGCCACCATATATGATAGAAAATTCTCTATTAAACTAATACTAGTGACGCCATTTATAATATAATATGACTTTACCTAATGGAATAAAGATTTATTATTGTTGTTGTTGTCGTCTTCGTCGTTGTATTCAGTAATTTAAATATTAAAATATTTAAAATAAAAATAATTTTATAAATTTAGTTTAATGAAAATAAGATATTGTTGAAATACATGTGATGCATAATATGATATGTGGATGTTTATAACTCTATAAACTCATAGGATTTATTCTCATGATTATTGACATTATACCCTATAACTCCTAAATAGAAGGGTCTTTAGTATTTATTCTCTATAACCTCCAATTCTACCATTATGTTGCTTAACTCTGTTCTTTATGTACTTGTAACTCTTTAGATTAGTTTTCATTGTTTGAAGCCTATTAATAGAGGCTATGTACAAAGCATTAGTGCACACAAGTGAATGATAAATACTCCCTGACTTCCTCTCTCAATATTTTATCTTGCTATTCTCTAATTTCTACCCTTCAACTTTCTTATTTTTATAAAGATACATTTAAAACTTCTTAAATAAGTTTCAGGGGCTTTATTTTATGAAAAAAAAAATTTAAATAGTAATTACCTCCGTCCTAATTATAAGAACATTTTTGTAGTTTAATTTGAACTACAAAAGTGTTCCTATAATTATTTTGGACTGGAAGGAGTACTATTCAACTTCTAGCTTGTACCTCCTTCTGTAATGAAAATTTTCTTTATATAAAATGAGATCCTATGAATTTCTCAATATTTCCTTTTGTTTTTAACTTCTCCAAATAGTAGCATTCTTATTTCTTTTCAAAATCCACACGATTCTACATATGTGAAGATGAAACATGATCTTCCTTCATATGTGTGTGTATATTTATGCACATACACTTTGACATTTTTTTTTTTTTTAAGGTTTTGAATATGACGTTATTTTTTTACAATTATTAAGTTGTATCTTTTATTTAAATGTTTTCATTCGAGGCAGCTAATTACAAATATAGAATTATTTAGTTAATAGCCGTCTTTGTATAATTGTACAGTTACATTTTTACCTTGGATATAGCTATCGTTATTTCATGGGTAAGGTATTAAAAAAATATGTTGACAAAATAGGCATTAGAAAAATCATGGGAAATTTTGTGAGAATAATATTTTCTACGCGGATTTTTGTAGTGAATATTTTAAAAAAGACATAATAAAAAGCTTCTCAATAACAGAAATAATTTTGATTGAAGATGATATAAATTATTAATAGCTTCTTAATATATGATGTTTTATGCAGTAAACAGGAAAGGCCGATTAAGGAGGACCGTTGTGTTAGCTGTGGTTTCTCCTGTTGGCGCTGTAATACTTTTATGTTTGGCCTACTTTTTATTGAACAATCAAATAAAGAAGATTCGCATGGCCTTGCTCATGAAAAGTTACTGTAAGTAATTTTCATTCTATCTTTTACTCAAACAGTTTGGCCAGGTAGCTAGTTGGAAAAGTGGGGATACTTTCAGTATACTTTAATATTTTGGTTTATTTGTCTGTAGTTGGAAGCGAAAGCAACACTTTAGAGCCTCTGCAATTCAGTTTGGCTACTATTGAAGCTGCAACAAATAAGTTTTCAAAGGAAACTAGTTTAGGTCATGGTGGATTTGGACATGTTTACAAGGTTAGAAATGCTGTATGTCAATGTAAATATCATGATATATATATTATTCATTACATTGTTTTTCATATTTAATTTCACCAACTATGATTTCAGGGCATTCTTTCAAACGGTCAAGAAATAGCTGTAAAAAGACTTTCAAAAAGTTCTAGTCAAGGATCAGAAGAATTTAAAAATGAGGTTTTATTAATAGCTAGGCTCCAGCATCGAAATTTGGTGGCCTTGCTAGGATTTTGCATAGAAGAGCAAGAGACAATTCTCATTTATGAATATGTTCCCAACAAAAGTCTTGATTATTTTCTATTTGGTTAGACTCTCCTAAACTCATTTTAACTCTTAATTGCAATTTTATATACATGAAATTAATTCTTTAACTTTTGCTATCTCATAGATGTTAAAGTAAATTACTTATTTTCAATCATGTTTATTTAATTTGTCGGTTAACTCATTAATGATAGATTTATGTACAGGTTCGGAAAAGGGCAAAGTATTGAATTGGGAGGAGCGTTATAAAATTATAGGAGGAGTTGCTCGAGGAATTCTTTACCTTCATGACTACTCTCGAGTTAAAATTATACATCGTGATCTCAAGCCCAGCAACATTTTGTTAGATGATAAAATGAATCCAAAAATTTCTGATTTTGGTATGGCTAAAATGGTTGGAATCAACGAAATTGAAGGCAGTACAAACAAAATTGTTGGGACATAGTAAGTTCTAAATTTTCCCTTCGGACTCTTCACAACTATCATGATATGGCTGAATAAAGAAAAATAAGTTTGGTCTAAGATTACATATAAGCTTGCCTTTCGTTTCTTTCATTTGAAATGTCTAAGTGTTGTGTTTGCTTGTGATCTATTGGAAAAAATATTTATGATTCATATTTTTCTTCTTTTCAGTGGCTATATGTCTCCGAATATGCAATGTTTGGACAATATTCTGAAAAGTCAGATGTTTTTAGCTTTGGAGTAATAGTATTGGAAATTATATGTGGAAAGAAGATTACAAGTCATCCTGATCAATCTCATGGCCTCCTAAATTATGTAAGTTAATTATGCATGTAATTGTCTTAAATTGGAGAGATATTATTTTAATAATATTGTATAGGGTAACAAAAGGGTAGTGTTAAAATAATTAAGCTCCCTAAATTGTTGCAGGCTTGGAATCAATGGAAGCAAGAAAAGATTTTAGAGCTATTGGATTCAAATCAAAATAACGAATCTGAATCGCTTAATGAAGTGAACAAGTGTGTCCAAATTGGGTTGTTATGTGTTCAGGAAGATCCAGAAGCAAGGCCTTCTATGGCTACAGTTGTTTCATATCTTAGCAATGATTCAATTCAATTGCCATTTCCACAAAAGCCTGCATTCTTTCTGGAGGGCCAAGTGGAGCTCAACACTGAAAGTAAAGAATCTATTAATGAAGTGTCTATAAGTGGCTTCTATGCTCGTTAGTACAAGGCTTTAAAGAGTTCAGAGGAAGTACTTTTTATGTTATTGTACCAAAATGAGGAGATTCAACACACACATACACACATATATATGGTAATCTTGATATTATTTTTCAATGCTATCTTTTCTTTTACCGTTATATTTAATTACCACATCGCAGTTTCTCCAGCCACCGAACGAAGGAGATCTGCATTTTCTCGTTGCAAACCAATTTAACCCTTGCTCCGTCTATTAAGGAAGCATGAGGAACATTGTTTTAATTTTGAACCATGTTGTATAAACTAATTAATCATAGAAGGGTCATAGTTAAAATAATTAGTTTTGCCTAATTGTTACAGGCTCGATGGAGGGGTGAAAAGTTGTTAGAGATAGCATTCAAGGATAAAAAATGAATTCGGATCATATAATGAAGTGATTAAATGCATGCATCCACATCGGGTAATTAAATATGTAGGGGTGTGTGTGTGTATTTGACAAATGGAGCTTACCAATTGATCTGGAAGTAAAGAATAATGCTCTAGTAATGAAGTATTGGTGAGTGAATTTTTTCCTTACTCAAACAAGGCTTTCATTTCTCTTTTATTTTTTTTTTAAACACCATCTGTTTGGTATCTACAAGGTTGAAGTATTGCACACATACAATTATAGAGCCTCTTAATGGACGGCAGAAGAAAAAAGAGACCTAGAAAACAAATCCAAAACTGAAATATCCAAATTGTAAACCTTCAATTCCCAAGAAGTGAAAAACAAAAGCTGAAGTCTCCTACCATCTAGCGAGGAAATAATACACTCTCTGATATTTCATTGATGGAATATTGATTGTGGTTGCCAAGTTGAGCCTCCATGATTGCTCTATTGGTTGCTGCTTGTACCATTTGACTATGCATGAAGAATGCTGGTTCTTGAGGAATTGGCAATTGCCCTGAATCATTACTTAGATATTGAACAACTTTATTCATGGAAGGCCTAATTTGTGGATTTCCTTGAATACACAACAAGCCGATATGAATGCATTTCATTATTTCACCGTGTGATACTCGTCATCATATTTGAATCCAATATCGCTGTCAATTCTTCATCCCTCCAATGCTTCCAAGTCTGTCATTGTGTCAAATCATTAATTTAAAATAAGGCCCTGCTACTAAGTTGATCATATAATATTCTTAACATAATTAGCTCCAATGGTTGCTGATGCTTATGATGATGATTATAGCAGGTTTAAGATGATCATTTGAGAATAATATCTAAATTTTTCTATATATACTCACTTCATTTAAGAGTCCATCATCATATTGAGATTCTCGAGATTGAATTTGAGAATTTATACTCTTTCCACTTATAATTTCTAAAACAATGACTCCGAAGTGAATACATCTGATTTATCGAGAAAATAGTCCAAATTTAAAGTATTCTCGAGACATGTAACCCCCGCAACAGATATATAAAGTCATAGGTAAGTATATCAATGTATGTAGGAATGTTAGCACCAAATAACTAAGCAAAATCTTGAACCAATATTTAATTTCAATAGCAAGCATGCGCACACATACATATAGAGAAACAGAGCTATAGGAGGGGGGAGAGGGGAAAAAAAACTTACACCGTTCCAACAATTCTATTTGTGCTTCCTCTAGTTTCATTAATACCAACCATTCTTGCCATGCCAAAATCAGAAATTTTTGGATTCATCTCATCGTCTAACAAAATATTGCTTGGTTTGAGATCTCGATGTATTACTTTAAGGCGTGAATATTCATGAAGATAATGAATTCCTCGAGCAATTCCTTCTATAATCTTATAACGCCCGGCCAATTTAACACTCTTGGCTTTTGTGAACCTATGCATAATTAATTTGTGAGTATGTGATGTGTTGCAAATATTTATGTCTAAAAGCAAAATTTACACTCTACCAACAAAAATCATATTTACCTCAAAGAGTGATAAATAAGGGATAGTACATGAATTTAAAAATTAAATATGATAAGATGAGTTTTGTTAGAAGGGGACAAACCAAATAAAGAATAATCGAGGCTCTTGTTGGGAACATATTCATAAACAAGTATTTTCTCTTGATCTTTCAAGCAAAATCCTAATAATGCAACCAAGTTTCTATGTTGAAGTTTGGCAATGAGGAGAACCTCATTCTTGAATTCCGATAAGCCCGACTAGAATTTTCTCGATAATCTCTTTAAGCAATTTTGCTACCATCGGGAAGAATGCCCTAAAATCACAAATATTAATTAGATAGGGAAATGCAAGCAACGATATGTATACACAAACGCACACACATTGATTTTATCGCATAAAGAAGTTACCATGTAGACTTCTCCAAATCCACCTTTGCCTATTCTATTTTCAATCGAGAACTTATCATGTTGCAGCTTCAATTGTTGCTAAACCGAACTCGCAATGACTCTAATGTGGCTCCTTCACTTCCAACTATATATAAACATATGTACATTTTATTGTAAATACACTACAATATAGATTTTCTAACGGTTGTGCGGATTTTTTTCAACCAAAAAAATAGCACACATACAATTTTTCTTCGAATGTTCTTATAACTCTTGCTCTTTTTCCTCAAAAGTAGTAGTAGCTCAAACAAAATAGCATGATTGTGACAACAAGAATCGGACACCGCTATCATAATTGTTCGTGAGCGGTCATTATGTTTTCCTACGTAAATTCATTAATATGAGTGAGTATTTTCATGCCATAGACAAGAATCTATCGGTGAAGATTTGTAAGCATAGAATTGAGAGCAAATTAAGAATATCAATCTATATCCGGTGAACTGTCTTTGTATAAGAAAAATAATTCGATCCTCATTTATTTTACCTGTATTTCCTGAAACTTTGGGAGTTGGAGGATGCGCAGGTGGGACCGAAACAACAGTAGTTTTATTGTAATAAAACAGGTATAATTCAAACCTCAAGTTGCAGCTAGGATTCATGGCTTGCCCTCCTTTCTTTCCAAGACAACATGACTTGATGTGATCCAGAGCACCCCGTAGGCATTTCTCTTAATCTAGGCTAGACGGGTTTGGAGTGCATTGTGCAAGAGTATACAACGTTTTAAATTCTCGTAATGACTAATGCTTTTTTTGTTGCAAAATTCTTCACATGCACCGATTTAGGTGTCTCGCCACTAGATCATTCAATGTCTTCGTTAATAGCCGATTGCACCCTTCTCTTTGGTTTTGAAGCATGTCCGCACCCGATTTTGTATATATAGGTTGTGTGTCCACTGTTGAGAAGAAAGAGCGATTGGAATAGCGAAGCATGCACATATCAACCCAAATAATAGCCTCCTTTGAAGAAGAACACCAAGAGTTTAGCTGCTTGATTCCCTCATTGACACATTCACGGCAGAGCTCAACCGGTATATCACCCCGACACATGAAGAATTTGTAGACAAAGTGTTGGACTTGTTTCCGACGTTGGTTCTCGTAGAATCCATTGTTGTCGGTGAAGTTGGATGACATGTTGAGATAGAGAGTGAGACTTCGAGGTTGTTTAGGTAGGGAACGTTGGCCGTGAAGTTTTTACGTGTTCGAGCGGTTGTAATTGGTGAGAGAAGGACGTCCAATCTCGTTTAACAAAAGAAATGTAATGTTTAGGATTAAGCCATGATCTTCACTATCCATAAAATCTCAATTAATCCTTTAATAAGTAAATAAACTGTATTTATTTTTCATATTGTCATCCAAAGATCCGATTCGGGGTTCGTGGTTGTCCCTCCCAACATGGGCGTCTTCTCGAGACTCGAATTCGAGACCTAGAAGGATCTAACGAAACCTTACATCGACTGACCAACTTTATGTTGGTAAATAAATTTTATTTTTATTATAAGTAAATTGTTACTCCCTAAGGTCCTATTTATAAGCAACTTTTCTTTTAGATTGGTCTTTAATATAAGTAATTTTTTTATGTCTCAAAATTTACACTATTTTTCTTTTTCTACCCCTAGTAAATGCATATATTTATATTAATGAACCACTAATTCTCTTTTATTTTATCATTTATTACTCATTCTCTCTTATATTTTCTATTCACTTTCATATTTTTTATTCATTATCTCTCTTATATTATTTTATTAAATAGAGGCATATTTGAAAAATGCTTTACATTTTTGACACATTTATTTGGCCCTGTTTGGTACGAGGCTTTGGGGTAGGGATGGATTGAGTCAGAGATTGGGGCAATTGTATTGTTTGGTATGAGGACTAAGGATAATGGAGGAATGAGAGTACCACAAAAGGGAGACTGCTGCAAAGCCACCTTTTTCCTGGTATTTCGTTTTCAAGTCTGTGATTGCAAATGTGATAGACAAGAATATCACTGTTTATAATATTTTTCGGATAAAAATACCCTCAATCAATCTTAACCTAAATATATCTATCTGCACCTCGCCTTCCATCAAGCAAGAAAATCCAGATTAATTCAATTATACCAAAATGGGATAATCGCATACCTATGGAAGTTCTGTTTTCCTCATAATTCTCCTACTGCTTCTCTTTATCTGGGTTTGATCATTGGGATCCCATAATTATTGTAGAAATAACATATTGATCAACTGTGCGAATTTGGTTTGGAGGTCTTTGCCCTTTTATTGGGGGCAGCCATGGGATTTTTTTTCATGGGAGTTAACTGTGCGAGTGTAATGAGCAAGGATCCAATACAGGGTGGCCCATTTGGGTCTTTTCATAACTAATGGCTCCTTATGAAATAAATTAATGAAATCATTCCCTCCAACTTCTACTTTGTACCAAACGTATTTTTAAAGATCAGTCCCAATCTCAATCACAATCTATCCCTTCGTAGTAAATAGGGGCTTATTATTTTTAACTAATTTTAAATGCTAATTGATTTTACACTATCAGAGTAGTTGTTGGCCATAAAAAGGACTGAAATGTCAATAAATTTGTTTCTTTTTCCCCCTTACTTTTTCATTGGATAATTATTTATGTCTTCAATATAAAAAAATCCGAAATTAACTAATAAATAAATAAATTGGGAAATATGTCTCTCATTTGACTATAATCCTTATTTTTAAAATAAAATAAAATACAAATCAGTAACAACAATTTAAAGCTTGCGTGTATATAAATTTAAAATTGAGCAAACATACGGAAGGCAACAAAATTTCGTGTATAAATTTTTGAAACAGTGAATACTACATTTAAATCTTCACTATTTTATATTATAATACATTAAACAATGTCACTCATTTTATATAATACCATGAATTAAAAACAAAACACTCAAGGAATAAGAAATTTAAGGGCAATAGAGAGCATATTTGAGGCACATAACCCAGTAAATAGCCAGATCATCAACTCGTGCATATAGAAAGGAAAAGGGGAAAAAATTAGTGACATACCTCGAGAGAAATAATCACTAGGCTGCTGGTTGCCTTTATAATAAAATCGGCCTCCTTCGGATCTCAAATTGCAGAAGGGATTAACAATTCCTCCACTGATTCCAGTAGTGTAGCTTGGAATAAGTTTGATCAAGCCATATAGACACTTGCTACAGAATTGTGGGGACAGATCCGGCGTGCACTGTACAAGAGTGTACAGCGATCCACCACTAGTCAAGTTTGCTTCTTTTGTTGCAAATCTCTTGGTAGATGTCTCTGCCTCCACCACCGCATTATTCAGCGTCTGGTTTAATTCTATATATTCGCTTTCCGAGACACCTTTCTGACTTGTGTCGCTTCTTTTTCCGCATCGGCCTCCGCCTCCACCACCGCTTAATAACGTTAGTCCTCCGCGGTCACAGTCTCCATCGGTTCTGCGGCTTCCGGCGTCGCGCAAAAAGCTGTTAACAGTAGGTAGTTGGTGGAGGGTGGAGAAGAAATAACGGTCGGAGTAGCTAACAGAGCACTGGTCGTACCATATGATGGCCTCTCTGTTGTAGGGACACTCTGAGGCTATGCGGTTTGTGGCGTCCTGAACGCAATTTTGACACACTTCCAAGGGGACGTCGCCTCGGCACATGTACTCTCCATATACTGTGTCATTCACGTTTGGGGTGCCGACTGTGTCGTTGTAGAACTTTGGAGTATCAGTGGCGGTAGCCTTGGAATACAAGGAAATTAAAAGACTGTTGAGGTTGTACTGGTAGGGGCTGTCGGAAGTGAAGTTGTTATTAATGGTGCAGTTCTGGTCAAAGTAAGCAGGGATGTCTACTTGAGAAGAAGCGACATTGAAGGAGGTGAGAAGCACAAAATAGGATACCAGAAGTTTCAGAAATGGCATATCCATACCCAATGTTTTTGCACTGGTTCTAGTAAATTGGCTGTCACAAGGACTCGGCTTTAGAATGGTGGAGGCGTTAGTAGGGGAACAATCATAACCCAACTTTCCAAAAGAGGTTGCGTTTCAATAATGGAGAAAGTTTAGCCATGGGAAGACTTAATCATGACATTTGCCACTGACTAGATAAGAATAATGATATTTTCCACGAATCTCTGTCGGAAAGAAGACACCTAGGCTCTGTAGTTTTGGGAGAGAAAAAAAAAATGAAAAATGTGATTTTTAAAGGATAGATTTTTGAGAAAAGCTCCTGAAAATGTAGGGGGGGAAAAGCTTCTAGAAGATTATGGTTTCCAACATAAAACCATGGTTTCTTTGTCAAACTATGATTTTAAAAGTTTGATCAATGTTTCGGTAGTTTAACTCAAACCATGATTTTGAAGGGTTAATGCTACTTCACTTTTAAAATCATGATTTGTACTAAAACAATGATTTTCAAAGTGTTCCCAAACACACAATTATAATTATAAAAAAATAGTAATAACATGATTTATAATCAAAAGGCCACCTCTTTTTTGGTTTCCATTCCATATTTTCTCTTATGTACTTGTTAAATGCTTATCTCTTCATTTTGTGGGTGTGTGCATTTTTTTATATATATTTTATTTATTTAGATTAAATTATATACTATATCTTAAAGTATTTTTTTTACATCCAGTATCTCAGATTAATTAATTTTCAGTTCTACATTCAGAAATATTTTTTTTATAACACCAAGTATCCTGAAAATTAATTAATTTAAAATACTGGGTGAAAAAAATTCAAGATATAACATGTAATTTAATCAAAATAAATAAAATATATATATAAAAAATACCCACATCCCCAAATTAAATGTTAAGCACCTTTTTTTTGCTCAAAGATGTTAAGTACCTAACAAACACATAAAAAAAAAAAAAAAAAAAAAAAAAACATGCAGTAAGAATCCGCTTCTTTGCCTCCACCTTTTTTTTGTTGTTGTTTTTGTTTCTTTTCTGTTCCCTCCCCTCGCTACTTTTCCTTTTTCTTTTACTTTTTTCTCTCTCCTCCTTATCTTCCACGTCCTTCTGTTTTGCTTTTTCTCTTTCTTGTTTTCTTCCCTCCTTCTCTCTCCTTTTCACACGTACTTTTTTTTTTTTTTTTTTTTTTTGCTCGAACTTTTCACACGTACTTGAGCAACGTGAATTAGCAAACGATTTCCAGTAACTATATATATATATATATATATGATAACACGAATTTAGATTTGATATCAAAATTAGTGAGGCACAGAGATTCAAAAGAGGAATATATATATATATATATATGGTTATTATTTTTTATTTTTTTATTGTAAATGCTAACGTGGCTTGTGGTTTAATGGCACAATGGTTGTAACATCGTTCCCAAATTTTAAGATTATAATTTTTTGAATATGATTGAGATATAAGTAGACAGCTAAATCAATAAAAGATAAAAGTGTTAAATTTATCATGAGAAAATGCTTAAGATAATTATTAATGATTATTTTTGGACCTTAAAATTTTGGAAAAAATTATATATGAAATATTATGTTGAGGATCTAAAAGTATTATGGAAGGATTAATCATAAAAAACATAGTTATTAATTGGAATTTAGGATCTATTTTCCTGGAAATTTAAGGGGAAAAATAGTTAAATGATAATTTTTAACCCAAAAATTTTACAATACTATTTTATGTGTTAGAAAAGCTAATTGAGGAAGAAAATTCTTATATGGGATTAAGTATTAATTATAACATCTATCTAATGTTTATAATTAAATAAACAAACAACCAAGTTCCGAACAAAAGCTTTAAAAGGAGTTTCAAATATATTATTTTGGAGCGAGCCCCACATTCCTCCACGTATTTAACAGCCCACACACTCCATCTTATTTCTCCATTTCACACACTCTCTCTCATGTTAATATTCGGCCAGCACATGCAATACTCTCATCTACCCTCATTCTCATACACACACTTCACTCTTTCCTCGTATTCGGACAGCTCTCGTTCCTCATTTCTCAGTTATTATTCGGCAAACACACAGGAAGAGAGAGAGAGAAAGTGAGAGTGCGAGAAGGAACTGGAAACAGAGAGAAAGTCGAGACAGAAGGGAGAGAGAGAAAGTTGAAAACAGAGAAGAGAGAGAGAGTCGAGCTCAACGGTTAGAATTTCTTCTTCCTCGAAAACAGATCTGAGACGGCGCCGTTACAGCTGTTCCGGTTTCCTCTTCAGCGACGGGAGTTGGACAGAGCTGAGAGACCGGAAGAGCTATTCATCCTGTCGACCGCTGCTCTGTTCTTCTTGTGAGTCGACGTTCTTGATTGGACCAAATGAAGAGGAAGATGCTATTGCGGGACCTTCTTCGTTTGCTCCTTCCATCTTCCTCCGTCGTCCGTACTATCGTCGCCGGTGATTGTGCCGTCGTCCGTCCTTCCACGCCACCGCTCTTCTTCCATCGCTGTGGGAGTTTTGTTCTTTTAGTTTTGGCATTACCGATTCGACTGTTTCCTTCTTTTCTGTTTGATTTATTATGAGCCTTGATTAGGGAATTGAAGAGGAATCATAATTTAAAGCTGAATAAATTGAATTAAGTTATGAATTTGAAAATGGTGAGTGAACTATTTTTAGAATTTTCAAAATCATATATTTCTTAGAAAAACTATTTTTATCATGGCCAAAAGAAAAAAAGAAGAAGCGATGCGTGATGATTTGTGCATCTCAATTTCATTGATTGGCAGGTCATTTCATGATTGCCACGATCCTATGGGAGCCACTTTAGGAATCCTTCTTTATTTTTCCACAACTAACCCCCCCCTCTCTCTCTAATACAAAAAAGTTTAGGTGGGGTAGACACCGGTACCATTCCCACTAGGGTCAAGGCATGCCTCTAGGCTCAAAGAGCTCTAATGCAGATGATTTACAGATCGCCTACCAAAGGCCCCTACATCGACCAATATGTATCGAACTTCCTCCCTTTGGGGTGAAGACCGACGCATTAGCTAAGTGTGTCAATCCTCATTGGCCATCTCTTCGTCTCTATTAAAGTAGAGTCATTCTTAATGGATTTTTGGATTAGCTTATTGTAAATTATGTGAGAGGATTAGTTTTTAATGTCCCTATCTGCCTTTGTATTTTTCAATTGTTGACGGTTCATGTCATTAACCCCCATTGCTTTCTGCAAATTTTGCTTGTTCTTCTTTTTTATTTGTTGCTTGAGATTAAACCTACTTCTAATTATCATTATAATAAATTTAACAACCTCATTATTCCAATAAAACAAATAAAGATATAACTGTGTTTCTGAACCTCCCAGATTCATTCGTTATAAAATAAGCTATCCAACAAACATAGAGTTAGTCTAATGATATAAAGCCCCACTATATTCCTTTAGGTCTGGAGTTTGAGTCTCAGATGAGGCACTTATGCTAGGATACAAAAAAAGCGCCGACTGGGTAATAGTATGAAAAAAAAAATCCAAATACGGCAACATCAAGAGAATCCCTAGCTGATCTTGATTTTCCTGCAGCCCCTAGATCTTGACAATAACATATTAGTGAATTTGAATTGTTTTTCTTTTAATTAGAAAATTTGAGTAGTCTTTATATGTATTCTGTTAGTATGATAATATGGTCAAAATCATTTTAGTTTAATTTATTTAATTAGATGTAAACATTTTTCATATAAATGCATTAAAGAAGAAGAAGAAGAAACTTTTCTTATAGATGAAAGATAATCTAAAAAAGTGAAAGGATCCAAATTACTTTTTTGTACAAAATAAAAAATATAAATCACATTTATTGTCAAATTAAAATTATAAATGTGAATCAGAGAATGAAATGTGGGGAATAAATTCTGAAGTGTGGTTGAGCAAATATTTTCCTCACTAGCACAGGGCTTTTATTTCTTGGGCTTTTATTTCTTCGGTTCCTGTGGAACTCACGCAAAATTGCATAACAAACTAAGTCATAAGGAGCGTTTTTTTTTTTTTTTTTTTTTTTTTTTTTTTTTTTTTTTTTTTTTTTTTGCGCACAGGAACTCATTTATCTTTTTTAACATGAAAAGCAATAGCATACATACAATTTTTCTACAGAATTGCCTTGTCACTCTGGCTCTTTTTTCTCTTCCAGTAATAAACGCCGAAACAAAAAAAGCGTCATTGAGACAACACTAAGGGACACCATTATTATGATTGTTCGTGAGTGGCCGTTATTTTTTCCTGCGTAAATTAATGAGTGCATTTACATGCCTTGGACAAGAATTGGAGAAGATATGTAAGCACAAAATTGAGAGGGAATTAACAATACTAATTTATATGTAGTGAACTATCTCTGTCAGAAAAATGAGTAGATCCTCAATTACTTTACCTGTAACTACTGAAACCTTGTAAGTTTGGGGATATGCAGGTGGCTCTAAAGCACCGCTATTATTTGGGAGATACGCTGGTGGCACGGAAACACCACTTGTATTGTAATTATTATAAAACTGGTACAATTCAAGCCTCAAGTTGCAGCTACGACTCATGACTTGTCCTCCTTTCTTTCCAAGACAACATGACAAATATATGTTGCCGAGCATCCAGCAGACTTTTTTGGCAATCTTGGTTAGACAGGTTTGGAGTACATTGAGCAAGAGTATAAAAAACGTTCTTAACTCTGAAGAGCTAAATTCTTTTCTTGTTGCAAAATTTTTCACTCTTACATGCGCTGATGAGTTCGATGTCACTGTCACTAGATCATTCGATGTATTCACTAGTAGCGGATTGAAGGCATCTTTTTGGTATTTAAGCATATTCGCACCAGGTTCTGTATATGTAGGCTGGGTGTCCAGGGTAGAGAAGAACGAACGGTGGGAATAGCGGCTGAAGCACTAATCGTATCATATGTTGCCTCTTTGTTATAGGGACACTCTAAGGCTATTCTACTATGCCAACCCTTTCTGTGTCTTTTCTCTTTACTTCTTTTCCCTCCTCCTCCCTTCTTTCTTTTTCTTTCTTTCATCTTCCCTCCTCACTTGCTACCCACTACTACAAAAAAATGACTTTTAGTTCCCTAATTGCCGTTTATTTTTTTTAAGAAAAAAGAAGTAAAAAAAAAAAAACGTTGTGGCATTTTTGTAATTATTTAGAGAAAATTTGACATATTAGATGTCTTAATATTTTCTAGGATACAAAAAGTGCACTTAAAACGTCCTAAAAATATATTAGGACGCCAAACGTGGCCCAAAGAAAAGGAAATGCGGCAGCAAACAAAAAGGTTGGCGGGAAATGGATGAGTTATTGGGCTTTTTGGCATCTAAATATATTATTAGACTCCATAATTGGGCTTTTTTGGTGTCTAAGTAAGGTAGTTAGACACCAAAAATAAATTTTTGGTGTCTAAGAAAAGTAATTAGATGCCAAGAAGATAATATTTCATCGGGTTTGTAATATCCTGAATTTTGGACATAGAGACTTGGGAATAAGCCTATAAATAGCAAAGCTGACTAAGCCCAATTCGAGCGTAGTCCCAAGAATGTCAAGAAATAGGAAGTCTCTTGGAGGACCGAGTAACTCGGCTATATGAGGTTAGTGGACTTAGTATATATAAGCCCGGAAATTAAAGTGCTAGTGAAAAGGGGCACAGAAGACCTATACGGTATAAATTTGATTGGAAAAGATGCCACCTAACTATGTTCTAAGGTATAAGATAATTAGTTGAGTGAAAATATGCCAAGATAAGTAAGAATACGGTATTTTTGGAAATGGTATACCCCGTTTTTTGAGTAAAACCCGAGCAAAATCCCCAAAGAAACACCGATAAAGTAACTTTAATAAAGTAAGTCATGATGACCCATGATAACACGCTTTTGTGTTGGTCTAATAAGAGCAAGACATGTGTCCCGTCATCATGAAAAGGTACAAGACTACTTTTATGTTGGCTCAGTAGAAAGATGACATGTGTCCCGCCATGATTACGAGGAGAAAAGCTACTTTTGTGTTAGGCAATAGAAACATGACACGTGTCGTCTCATTATGACACACTTTTATGTTGTTCCAATAGAAACTTGACACGTGTCCGCCATCATGACAAGTCAAAAGTTACTTTTATTGGTCAAATGAAAATGTGACACGTGTCCCCTCATTATGATATAGCTTTTGAGTCAGCACTATAAGATCATGACACTTGTCCCGTAATCATGATAAGGCATAAAGCTACTTTTATATGGTCCAATGAAAAGATGACACATAGCGCGACACGTGGTGCATTCTAGACCATACACGCAGCACATTATGAACCAGACACGTGGCGCGTTCTGGACCGCATCCGTGTTCTATATATACCCCTATTGGAAATTATGCCATAGGGACAAGTCATTGTTCTCCATTTAGTTATCATTTATTCGCATGTTTATAGTGATAACTTATCCCTAGATATATCTTATAGATTATCCTAAATGTCCTCACGGTCATCTACGTGGAGCGAAGATGAAATAAGACAAGATGATTTTGATGAGGTATGGAGATACGAATCAAAGTCATAGACACTTGTAAGAGTACAAGGTGCTTGGACCGACCCACTATGAGAAAGTCGCATGGATTTAGTGATAAGCTTATCTCATGTATAACCGCGTCACAACGCCCTTTGACCTGAGATCATCATAAATTCCTACATGATGAGTTGCTGATCTTTGACCTAGTCAAAAGTCACCTTTGACCAGGTGATGATAAAAGCTTGGATTGGGATCAGCGGTTTTCATGCAGAGGAATGTGAATGGTTAAGATAGACACTACAAAAAAACGTAATGTTTGTCGCGGTGAGCTTGTAGCGGTCAAGAAAAACCGCTACCAAATAAAAAATTAGTAGCGGTTTAAACCCAAACCGCCACAAATTAGCAATCTAAGCATTGCCGCCAAAATGCTGACCATTTTGCTTCGCTTTTTGTCACGGTTCACAAAAACAAACCGCTACAAATATGGCGCCACCTTGGCGCGCGTTATGGTGCGAAGTCCTTTGTGGTTGTTTCGTAGCGGTTATGTCAAAATAATCGCTACCAAATCATGGAACGACACACCTTTGTCACGGTTAGAAGAAAGCAACACGTTAGCCGCGTCAAACCTTCAAATTTGGTAGCGGTTCTCGCGATAACCGCTACAACTTTTATTCTATAAATAACCAAATGCATCCGTACAACAATTATAATGTTCAAAAATATTCTAAATCTGGCTTTGTCACTGAAAGAGCATTCTTGGCTTTGTTCTCAAAACAGAAGACGGGCATATATCGCAACACCGATCTCGGAGATGAGTGTTGCGATATTTGTCTGTCTTCTCATCGTTCAAGCCGAGAAGGTTCCTTCAGATGACAATCCAGATTCGATATTCTATTGACCCAAGACTTCTACTCCTATAAATATGTCTAACATGCCATCGGAGATTGGATCCATTATAGCCACCTTTGTTTTCGTTAAAATATCTCGATCAAAATGAGTCGTGAGTTTTTCTTGGAACATCGATGGCTATAATGAATCCGAATCTTCGATAAACTTATTATTCCTAAATTAATTAGGATCGACTCTTTTAGGGAAATTTCAATAAACCGTTATTCCCGATTTAAAGAAAACAATTGAGCATTTTTTTTTTTTGGAATAAGGAAAAATTCCAATCTAATTAGTTTATCACTAAACTAATTAGTTTGGATTTTTTTAAAAAAAAATATATTAAATTAGTAGAGGTTACAAAATCACCGTTCTGATTGATTATTTTGTACCGGTTTACCTCAAGAACCGCTACGAAGTTGAATGGTCGTTTCAGTTTGTAGCGTTTACACATAACCAATCACAAAAGTGAAAAAATTGTCGCGGTTGGGGTAGCTTTTTCGTTAAACCGCTACAAAATGATTAATTTTGTAACGGTTACTTGGTTTAACCGCTACTAAACGCAGCAGCTTTTATATTCACTTTCCAAATTCACGCGCTCGTTCACCTTTTCACTTTTCACCCTTGTACTTTTACTTTTCACATCATGGTTTCTCACGACAAGGGAAAAGAGAAAGTAGTTGAACCCCGAAAAGGCCTATCGTGGGTAGTAGCAAAGAGGAGGCCGTAGGAGAGGGCATGGCCTTTAAATATCTCCTCGTTTCAGCCCCCGGATAAATGTCACCCTTCAGCCCCCTCGATAAATATCCCCCTTCAGCCCCCTCGATAAATGTCCCCCTTCAGCCCCTCAGATAAATGTCCACCCACGGCCCCTCAGGTTGGGAATGAGTTTGATGGGCTCTTTGAAAATGAGCCAATCCCAAACCCTGAGACCCTACAAGAGACCGTAGGTGGACAACGAGGCGTAAGTCCTGTCACTCGAGGACATCCTCAATGGTGATGATGACGAGATCGAGATTGAAATTCCCCAGCGGAGGCGGAGCGGTTTCTCGACGAGGACAACGAGCGGAACAAGGGTACCCCGACCGTCGTTTTCTCGTTCCACCGGATTTACGGTGGATATCGAAGGTAAGTATAAGTAGTTTATTGGCAAAAAATAAAATTTAAATTCCTAGTCGTGTGAAAATTTATGTAAGTACAATACAACAATTTTGTTTTATAACCGTGCAGATGAATATGGGAACATCGAGCAGGACACCGGATGTCCACACCCTCGTTAGGAGAACGGCTACCGCGTGATAGTCCCTCGGAACACGGACACGGACGGCCGTCGACGGTGGTGGTCACCGTTGAACCGATACCGTCACAATTTGGCGGGAATTGGGTATGGTTCCCGATCTTTTCCGAATAAAGATCCCGAAGGAGACCAAGGACAAGGCGTTTGAGGACGTTGTGCAGTAAATTGTGGTTAATTTAGTTATCTTTTTCTTAATTAATTATTACTTAATTACTAATTATTTTATGCTATAGAATAAGTTTAAATTGTGAGCCAACGCAAAGAGGTATGTAAAGTTGAAAATGGGAGAAGCGTGGAAGAGTTGGAGGGTCGTCTCTACACCCGCGAGAATGGAGATTCGACTACGCTCTACAAAGAATCGATGGAGAACGTCCCGGACGGCGTAGACCCAAATCACTCGGGCAGCTTTTGTCCAATATAGGAGGAGTGCGAGGCACAGTACGTTTTTTAATTAATCGTAGTTCCATTTTTTTTTTTTCTATGAGGGTATTGTATAATTACTCATTTATTTTGCAGTGCTCTATCCCGAGGAACACCAGATCCAGGGCGGCTCAAAGGATCAATCACACGGGTGGATCCAAGACGCTTGTGACCTACGGTGAGATGGTATGTTAAAAGTTAAATTCATTTTATGTTTAATTGATTATTGTTTTGTTTTGGAAATAACAAAGTTTATACTCTTTTAACTCTTTCAAGAAGAGAAGGCTCGACGGGAGGGTGGTCGACGGACTATGTTGTGGAAACGCACACATAGATACCGTGATGGGACGCCGATCTCTCGAGGCACAGAGGAGATAATAGTAAGTTACAAAAAACTAATTAAATAGTTAATGTTGTATATTAAAATTTAATTAAATTGATTGATTAATGTTTTATGAAACATATGCGGCACGTGATTGAGCAAAGCGCAAAGAAGAGATACGTCGTGCCGCAGACCCGAGTCACAGGTTCCGTTGATCCTACGCCACATTGAAAGCCGCCGTAGGCCCACGAGCATCCTAGCCGTGTTAGGGGCTTTGGGCCAGGCGCCAGCCTAGCATGGTGTACCGCAAGGACTCCTCCTCTCCGCGGGAGCGCGGCTCGAGCGACCACCACCGAGCAGGCAGTTGATGCCATGATTGCCGAGCTGTGTTGCCGCGCAGTGTTGCCGAGCAGCTTGGGAGAAGGTTGCCGAGCAAGGTTCTGCCGCGAGAGGGCCAAAAATGAGGCTAGGACTAGGCGCATGCGGTGAAGGTCTCAGCGGTTGTTTCGCTAATCGAGGACTAGCGGAAGTCACTTGCCGGGGCCTTGTCGAGTTGCTACCGAACAGACGGTTTCCATCTCCCGAGCCTCGCCCGTCGTTCATCTTCGAGGATTCCCCACGCCTCCACCGCCTCCCCTCCCCGTCCGCATGTTGTTGCGATCAAGATGAGGGGGTTGTTACGTCGGTCGAGCCCACACCGTCCCCGAGAGACCCCACCGAGACGGGACCGATCATCGGGCCCCCGATAGTTATTAGTTTTTTTTGTTCAGTAATTCAGTTTGTACTGTCGGATGTTTGTTGACAATTTTTTTAAATTTAAATATTTCTTATCTTTTTTTTTTTAAGTCAAAAGGTTTTTTAAATTTAAATTTTATCAAAGAATAAATGGAGTTTATAATTTTGAATCAAAAAAGATATCTTATTATTCACCCTAATAAAAAAAAAAAAGTTAATAAATTTTGTAGCGGTTAAATCCTAAAACCGCTACAAAATATATTTGTCGCGGTTAATATATTTACCCGCTACAAATTTGAACTTCAAATTAAAAAATAAGTGCCTAAAGTTCCAACGGTCATCATTTTGTAGCGGTTTCTGTAGCGGTTTATGAACCGCGACTAATTTATGGCGCGATTTTTCAATTCAAATTTGTAACGGTTTATTAACAAACGACAAAATTTGAGCTGAAAATTTGTCGCGGTTGATGTCGTGGTTTTTAACCGCTACAAATATTCCCCGTTGCATTTAAGATCTCAAGTTATGGGATGAAAGTAATTAAACATTGTCTCTACATTAATATACTTTATTTGCTTTCTTTACTACAAAGATGGATAAATCATGGATCAAGATGCCGCGCTAGCTTCTCCAAAAAGATATTTAGCGGGATTAAATAAGTTCTTAGATTTCGCATTCTCTCACGCTAGCGTTAATGGCAAGATCGTGTGTCCTTGTTGTAGATGCAAGTTTAAGAAGTGGCAAACACGAGAAGGTGCTATGGAACATCTTCTTATTAAGCATTTCCCTGAAGCATATACATTCGGGTGTTCATGGTGAGGAACGTGGTATGAGATATGGGGATCATCTTCCTCAAACCTCACAAGTAGGAAATCAACTGCTACCTCAAGATGATCCGGTTAATGATGCTGTTCGCGATGCTTTTGGTGTTCAAGACGACAACTTCACAGCAGAAGTGCAGGGTCCTGAACCAGTTTTCTACAAGAATGAAGCAGCTCGGGAATTTTTCAGCCTCATGGATGAGAGCGATCGTCCTTTGTATCAAGGTTGTCAGAAATACTCAAAATTATCTTTTCTGATCAAATTGTACCATATCAAGTGCATGTGTGGGATCATTAATAAGGCGATGTCAATGTTGTTGGAATTACTACGAGATGCTTTCCCTGATGCGGATATTCCCACAACCTTCTATGAGGCCAAGAAGATAATCAACAGATTAGGATTGGACTACGAAAAAATCGATGCCTGCCCCAACGACTGCATGCTTATTGGGGGGAGGACGCTCGGAGGAAGACTTGTAAGAAGTGTCACAGTTCGAGGTTCGTGGACTGTTCGTAAGGGAAAAAAGCAGAAGAAGAAACCCGCAAAGATTCTAAGGTACTTTCCTTTAAAACCTCGCTTACAAAAATTGTTTATGTCGTCTAAGACAAATTTGAGCATACGAGGTGGCATGAAGCCGACAAGAACGAAGATGGTAAACTCAAACATCCACGAGATGGTGAAGCGTGGAAAGCGTTCGACTCGACTTTCCCGATTTTCGCGGACCCTAGAAATGTTCGCCTTGCTTTGGCGACCGATGGTTTCAATCCGTTTGGGAATCTTAGCACAAGTTATAGTATATGGCCGTTGTTTTGATACCTTACAACTTGCCCCCTCGATGTGTATGAAACAAAGCTCCTTCATTATGTCAATGATCATTCCAGCAAAAAGGCACCAGGAAATGCATCGATGTGTATCTACAACCGCGATCAATGAGTTGGTGGAGTTGTGGAATGTAGGCGTGGAGACGTATGACGCGCACGAGAAGACATTGTTCAACTTGCGTGCGGCGTTGGTGTGGACTATCGCTGACTTCCCCGGATCGGGAACATTATCCGGTGGAATGTGCATACCGGCCTTGCGTGTCCGACTTGCAATTTTGACTCGACTCGGCGCCTTCCCAGCGGCCGTAAGTGGTGCTTTATGGGTCATCGGAGGTTTCTCGATCGTACGCACAGTTTAGGTTGCAACGCAATCGTTTCAATGGGCAACAGGAAAAAAGAGGACCTCCTCGCATATTATCCGGTGCGTGAGATCATAGAGCGATTGTGGATGTTGATTTTGAGTATGGGAAAAAGACGATCCAACAAAGGCAGTGGATAAAGACAAGTGTGGCTTCGGTTCCGCGACCAACAATGGCTAAGATAAGCGTATTCTTCGCTCTTCCGTATTGGAAAGATAATTTGCTCCGACACGCCGGATGTCATGCACATTGAAAAGAATGTGTGCGACAATGTGTTGCACACGATTATGAACGAACCAGGCAAGTCAAAAGATCATCTTCAAGCGAGGAAAGATTTACAGGAGATGGGGGTTCGTGCAAACGCGTGGCGGATGAGCATGGCAGATTTCAACCTAGGTAAAATTCACCCCGACAAAACCGAATAAGGAAATCTTCCTCGCCACTTTGAAGAAAATAAAAGTTCCCGACGGTTATTCAAGCAACATTTCATGATGTGCGGACGTACAGTTCGAAAGGTTATCTGAAGAGTCATGACTCACATGTGCTTATGCAGAAGCACTTCCGCCGCCATAAAAAATACATCGCCTCTTGATGTGTCGATCGTTTTGGTCGAGCTTTGTACTTTCTTTCGGAAGTTGTGTTCCAAGGTGTTGATCGTGGAGGAGCTCGACCACTGCAACAAAGAAATCATTCTTACGTTGTGCCATTTGGAGATGATCTTTCCTCCTTCATTTTTCACGGTCATGGTTCACCTGACAGTACACCTTGTTCACGACACAAAGCTTTCTGGCCCAGTTCACTACCGATGGATGTATCCTATTGAGAGGTACTCTTTTAAAATCAATTACTTCAGCATTATATTACTTCCTAGTTGCATGTTTAACCATTGATGTATCGACATCTTTCCTCATTACTTTATAGGTTTCTTGGGAAACTAAAATCTTACGTGAGGAATAAGGCGTGGCCCGAAGGTTCAATAGCGTAAGGTTATCTTGGGGATGAGGTCTTGTATTTTTGTTTCGGTACTTTGATGACATTGAGACGTCATTCAACCGACCGCCTCGTGTGGACGATTGTCCCGAGCCGAGCGAGTCATCACTTCGTAGTTGTTATTCCCTCGTGTTGGTAAACCAAGTTGGCGGATGTGAGAACTTCAAACTCACACGGCACTTGAGAAGTTTCAAGCACATAGACATGTCTTGATCAATTGCACTCAAGTTGAATCGTACCTTCGCAAGGATTGCACACGATATATATATATATATATATATATATGTGTGTGTTATCCTATATGTTTTCTAACATTTTATAGGCACATTTCTTGCTCGTCATCGCATGTTTAATTGGGAGGAATTCAGGAGTCATGTGAAGCGTCGCCTAAGGATCCGCATACGTACGACATCCTCCGAAATTGATAGAAAGGTCCACAGAGAATTCCAGGGTTGGTTTAGGAGGAGAATAATGAATGACCACAACCCTCACTCACCAAAGATTCGAGCTCCCGCAATCGGCCCGCTTGACCACGCCCAAAGATTTACGGCATACAATGTCAATGGCTTCAAGTTTTGCACGGTTTCACGAGATCAGGGATTGCTGACCCAAAACATGGGTGTATATGGCACGTTTGGGACAAGGAGTTATGCGAGCAGCAGTGACGGGAACATGCAGTTCGGTGACGTCCCGTATTATGGAAAACTGTTGATGTGGTCAGGACAACTTACCAAGGCCTTTTCCGTGACACCGTTCAAGTGTTTGTGGGTGAATACGACAACGTCCCGGGACTCACGACGACGACTTAGGCATCACATCGCTGAATTTCTCCGGCCTATTCACACCGGTCGGGCCCGATGATGACGAGCCGTATATTCTTGCCTCGAGGCCCATCGGTTTATTATGTCGTCAATGAGAGGCACAGGGGATTGGAATATGGTGGTTCATTTAAAGCCTCGGGACCTTTACGACATGGGCGATGGTGAGAACGTCGCGTACGATTGTGAGCCGCTCCACTCGCCGGTTTCAAAACTTTTTTCCTAGACGGCGATGACACTTTACCTATAGTTCGGACGTTTTTTAATATACGCATTATGAAATTTAAAAATAGCATTTCACAAAATTTTTATATATGTCTTATTCCATATCCAACTCACACATAACTTTTTATAAAAACTTTCTTTATAGGGATTCACGAAGATTGAGAAGAAAAATTATCACTACTCTTCATTTTCCTTTTGTTTTAAAAAAAAAAACCCAAAAAAAAACTTTGTAGCGGTTAATAACCGCCACTACTAACAAAAAAACCGTTGCAAAATGTCACCGCTACAAAAAAAAAAAAAAAACCGCGACTAAACTAAACCGCTACCAAAAATCGAAACCTTAACCGCTACAAATTGATGCTACCGACATCAAAATAAATACCCCACCAAACCACATTCAATATGCTTCACTCTTTCTTCTACACGCGTTTTCTCCCGTTTTTCTCTCATATTTTGGCCTTTTCTCAATGAGAGGTGTTTGAATGAGGTAAATGTAACTCACTTGATAAAATCTAGTGATTATCGAAATATTTGTTTTTTTTTCTATCTCGGTTGATATTAACTTCTCTTATTTTACAAGTGGATTTTGTCGATTTTTAACTTTTTTCATACTTTCACATACTTATTCTTTGATCTAATTTCCCACTTTTTTTCTATAATTCGTTTTATGTTAATGAACTCATAAATATTTCTTATTATACTCATATATATTTTTTGTTTTACATATCGTAGTAATCTTATACAATCGAATATCATATATTAATACCATTTATTTTTAATAAAAATATAAATGATTAATAAGAATGGTTAAATATTTTTTTTTTCAATTTCATTCATTTGTAGCGGTTATATAACCGCTACAAAATAAAAAAATACCGAGGCTCCGTCGTAACATGTTTTCAAATAAATAACGTCAATTATTGTAGCGGTTTGTTAACCGCTACAAATATTAAAATAAAACTTTTTAAAAAAATATGGCAGGAATTATTTGTAGCGGTTCGACCGCTACAAATATTTTGCGGTAAAATTTTTTGCCGATATTTTGTAATATTTAGTAACGGATAGATAACCGCGACAAAATTTATTCATTTTGTCGCGGTTTTTGTACCGCGACTATTGTGCAAATAAGCTCTCAGTTTGGCCTGATATAGTGGCGGTCGACTAAAACCGCAACAATTACAGTAGCGGTTTATTTTGTTGTAGTAGCGGTTTTTGTTAACCGCTACAAATGTTTGTTTCGGCCGATTTTGTAGCGGTTTTTGTAATCGTGACAAATGTCATTTGTCGCGCCCAAAACCGCTACAAATGCGCGATTTTAACCGCTACTAATGACCCGTTTTTTTGTAGTGGGAATTTGTCCCTCACATTTGTAGAGAAATAATACTGGGCCCCTCGATGAGTGAGTCTGAGAAATGTATGGTCATACTACGAAGGAAAGGAGTTTCCATTATTAGACTACTCGAAAATCCAGAAAGTAATGGTCAAGAACAGGAAGTTGACATTATCTATGCCTCATCCTTGACCAAATTATCGCGTGACAAAAGGGACGTGACATAGTTGTATCATATGTAGTATCGTATTATCGATCCCCATATGTATTGGGTAGTCGCAATGTCTTGCTAGAGGCCGCTTGTGACTTGTGAGCTGGTACAGTATTGGCCCACTTCCAATCTCATGTGGGCCTGCAAGGTCGCACACAAGAATAGCCCAACACGAGCAAAAGTGTCCAGATTCATTGAATCTTATATATGTCTAAGATTTAATGAATACAGTATTTAATATAGGATGGATATATATATTATTAAATTTGAAAATAATAATGATATTATTTATTGATAATAATATTATTATATATAGTATTTAATTTATTTGATAAATTAAATAACTATAATAAATTGATATATTGTATCTCGATTTAATTAAATTGAGGTATAGTATTTCAAATTTAATTAAATAGAAAGATATCATATCTCGATTTAATTTATAATGATAAATTAAATCAGAGGCTCATAATTCGAATTAAATAAGTATATTTGATTAGATCTGTTGACGATTTAATTAAAATATTGTTTTAATTCGTATTCGAATTTCAAAATTAATTGGATTAATTTTGGAATATTTTAATACGGCTCATTAGGGTTTTAGAAACTCTTTAAATAGATATTGATCTAGTCGTATTAAGACGACAGATGAATTAGAGAAGCCGCAATAAATCCTAGAGAGAAAAGGAGAGACACAAGGTTTGAAGGCGCCAGCACGTTGCTGCCCGTGTTCAAGTGTTGTTTGTGTGGATACCGGTAGAGGGAGGAGACTCGAAAGTTCTGCTCCTGTTTGATCGAACGAGAAGGTAGCCCACGTGATCAAATCCGAAAGAGACGTTCACCAATTCGCACATAGGTACGGTTTCTAACGAACCTTGATCTAAAAGCGGTTGAGCGATCCTCCAAATGTATTTGTAAAAGTTTTTTTATTCCGCTGCGTGTACGGATCCCAACAACCCCTTCCCCCTCATTGTCTTTAGGCCATTCTTGGCCAAAACATGGAAAAGAGAGGAGAGAGAGGGGGGAAACGAAATGGAGAGAGAGGGAGAAGAAAAAGGGCCGATTTCGCCTATGATTTGGTGTTTTTAGCTCCCAGGGCCTTCTCGAATGTTGTTCCTCTTGGGAAAAACAATGTTTCTACGGTTTTGAATTCTTGATATGAGATGTTTAGTGCCATTTACATGGTGGAGGTGCTGTCAGATCTCCAAACCAATCATAGAATCAAGGTAAGTAGGACTTTGATTCTTACTCTACTCCTTCAATCTTCATAGACATTCATAAGACCTTGATGAATGATTCTTGCGTGGTGTTTTGAAGTCTTGACTGAAAATACAAGGGAGTTGAAGGAGGAAAGATTTCAAAGGTAGTAACCTTAATCCTCATATGCTTTGTATGTCTCTGTATGTATGCTTTACCATGATTGTATATGCATTCGGTATTGTTATTTGCCAAGCACTTTGGTATCGGAAGCGCTGTGTCCGACTAAGGCCTTGTTGTGCCCTGCAGTCTGTGCTATGTGCTATAGAGACTGCTTATTCCGGATTAGGCTTCGTGCCTCACTGTGTGCGATTTACTGAATGCTGTGATTTGTATTTATGTTTTTCTTACTCTAGGATCCTTCAAGATTCCAGTCTGTATTGCTACCTATGTATTACTGCTTGTCGGAAGTAGCTCCCTGGATAAAGTGGTGGATGCTAGCACCTGAAGGTGTCGGACGGGTTTCAAATCATTCGAGGAAGATTTGTAGATATTTTATGTATTTCTGTTTGAAATTTGTAACCAAGATTTGTAATATCTTACCAGTACACTACGCCCAAACTGAAGGTATACTCTGCTATGATACATGTTGTTAAGTAATATAATATAAGATAAGAATTAATAGCTATCACACTACCTGCCACCTGAAAGGGCGAGGCTGGTAAGGGTGGTAGGGGTGCAACAGGGTTAATATTTTCCAGGCAAAGAGTGAGCGAACGATCAATACGAGAGATAGAGAGCGAGAGTGTAGCGTCTTCTCCATCATCTTTCCTTCCAAGTTGTGTGCCCTCCTTCTTTCGCCTCTAGCCGCCACTCCGTTGGACCTCCCCTCTCCCACCGTCGGTGTGCTCTCTAGCGTCTTCTGCGTTCCACAGTCAAGTTGGGAAAAAGGTACTCTCTTCTCTTCCAGATCTCCTAATCTAGGGTTCCTTCATTATCGATTGATTAGGTCAGTTCTGTTTCTGATTAACTTGAGGGGGATTTTACATGACAATTGAAAATTGAAGATGATCCGTTGGGGTATTTATGGAGAAACGATGATGGGAACCTCTAGGAGAGCTATGCCCCTTCAAGCTCTTAAGTTTATCTGAGTTGAATCTCATCTATCCGTCGATGGACTTTGGTCCCATGCCTTTCGATGGTTCATAAAAGAAAAAATTGACTCCAGCTAAGCATATCATCACTAAATTACCAAGAAATGATTATAGTCCCGTGAAGGGAACCCATGGCTCTGATATTTCCTTTTGCTTTGGACTTTTGTTATTGTTTGTAGTAAATATGTGGTTGTATCCTTGTTTTCATATAGCATATTCTTTTGATTGTGAAACTGAATATATATGCAATTAGCTAGCAAGGATATGATTAGCGTGTTCTCGCAAGGGTAAATATTTAATTTACATGGGTTCCTGAAGATTCCATTTTGCTTATGCTTTCCAAATTTCTGTGTCATTAAATTGCATTGATTTTTATTGTTCTTTCCCATAATGCTAATTCTTAAGGTTTTGAATGACCATTTTACTTTGGTTTGTAACTCTCTGCAGATGATCCAAAAAAGGTAGACCATTTGCTCAACCTTGATGGTGCGAAGGAGAGATTCCACTTGATTAAAGCAAATCTCCTGGAGGAAGGTTCCTTTGACCCTGTTGTTGAAAGGTGTGAGGGTGTCTTTCATACTACGTCTCCCTTTTATCTTGATGTCAAAGATCCCCAAGTTCATTCCATTTTGCATTTGTTGATGGATAATGAAATGTGGTATGTCTATTGTAAAGCATTCTGTTTTTACTGCTTTAATATGCTTGAACAGTGATTCCATCAACTCTAATTCTTCAATGAAAAACGCTGGCACAAAAAATTCTCTCAGTTGAAAATTATTTAACCATTTTGCAATAACAAATGTTTTCCCTCAATTTTTACTTTAATATTTATAGGTCTCTGAATTAAATCTTTTACTTTGTCTATTTGAGGGTTGTTAAGTCTTATGACTTTGTTTTGTTAGTATTGTTAGCCTTTGTACAAGAGCTAATGAGAAATACCCACATTTTCCATAATCCGTAGCGTCAAATTAAAAAATGCGCTAACTGAACAAAGGTAAATATTTAATTAAGAAAGAAAAATACATAGATACTAAATTAAAATTTGAGAAAAAAATATAGGCATCTACAAAATGACCTTTTCCCCCTTCGGTTAACTCTTGCTTGCACGTGACATTTTATGATTAATGATAGTCCAGAAGAATTTTATAATTTTATCTATGTGAATTTTTATTATCAAAAAACCCACATGGCACAACTTGATTTGAGAATTGGAAAAATTGACCCATGCCTTGTTCTATATATATATATATATATATATATATATATATATATATCCTATATATGAATTAAAAGTAAAATCTAATCATCATCGCAGTAATGTGATGCTGGCCCAAAAAAAGATCCCGATAATGTTCTAAATTGTAAAATATTTAAAACAGATAGAGTTGTAATCTCCATCTATTAAGATGAGGTTTTCATCTTTGCAATTCCAAATAAGAAATCAAAAGTGTCATTTAGTTAATGGATTTCTATTTTTTCAATGATGAAGGGTTGTTCTCCCGTTTTGCAACCTTGCCACAAATAGGTTCAAGATTATACCTAGTTTGGGGCATCTTATATAGTTTTCTTGAGGTTTGTGCAAATTTAATTATTTTTAATGGGTAGTTATTCAAATTTCAACCATATACTATTGTTTAACGTAACTCTAACTGCATGATGATAATTATGCAGACTTAAAATCATTTACTGGTTACCTCCCTGTTAATCAGTTGGTCTCTCACAGAGGTATGTTTATCATGGTTACTACTTTATATTATCATCATTAAAAAATTGATGACTTCATGGTTTACCATTACCGTTGAAGTATATGTTAGTACGAATAATTCTAGTGTTTTCTTTGATGATGAAAGTGTTGGATTTAATAGCCGATATTATTCGAATTGCCTTAGTTAGTAAGTTTTGTTTGAATTAAGTCTGAAATTGTTTGTTATTGAAATTTTGGGATGTCTTACATTTTAAGGGAAATGTCGCTTTTTTTTAAAAAAAAAATATTGAGGAAAAAGCATGTCATTTTTGAAATTGTTATAAACTTGAGTGTTGTTGGAAATGTCGTAGGTGGTAATAAAATGGATTATAGTTGGATGAATGCTTTGAGAACTAGTGAAGAATATGAGAATGGGTGGAAGAGTTTATTGAATTTGCTAGAAGGAATGTGGCTACAAAAAATATCTATGACACCGGGCCGACTCTACACAATGGAAGAAAATAGATGAAATGTTCCCTCAATTTTGTGAGCCGAGAAACCTTGGCCGAGGCTTTGTACGATGGCTTCAATCGTATGGAACTCTTAGTAGCACCCATAGTGCATGGCCGGTTCTCCTTGTAATATACAAGTTACCTCCCGGCTATGTATGAAACGCAAGTATGTGATGATTTGTGGATGAAAACCGCCAAGGAACAATATCGATGTGTACTTGGTGCCTTTGGTTGAGGATTTGAAGAAGTTGTGGGAGGAAGGTGTAGATGTGTTTGATGCATATAAGAAGGAGTCCTTCAAGCTGCGTGCAATGATTTTTACCACGATAAACGACTTTCTTGCATACGGAAATTTGTCAGGGTACAGTGTGAAGGGGCATAAAGCATGTCCGATATGTGAAGCAGACACATACTTCCATCAACTAAAGCACGGGAAAAAAACGGTCTACCTCGGTCACAGGAGGCCACACAGAGATATAAAAACCATGTTCAGCAAGTATGTAAACTTTTTTCTAAATCATTGATATTCTTGAATTAAATGAATTGTTATAATGTCTGTTCATTTTCATTTTAATGATAGTGCACTGAAGGCATATAGATTGATTGCTGGGATTAAAGGGGGTCCAAGTGGAGAACCGATGTGGGTTTATCCGAAAGTAAGTAGTTTGTTTCAATTCAAGTTATTTCATTGATAGTGGAATTCGATATGCCTTTATTCATTAAAAAGGAATTCAAGTAACCATTTACTTTTGATTTATAGTGCCCTCAACAACCAGGGGGCATTAAGTGTGGATATTATGTCATTCAGAGCGGACTTACTTCAGATTTTGATGAGGTACTTGCTCCTTCATTCTCAAATGATAACATTTTTTGAAGTTGTACTTTAGTTGTATAATTCATTCATTTATTTGATTGATTTATCTTATACTTTTTTTTTTTTCATTTTACAGATTTTTGGTACTGAGATTGCCTACTCGAAGGAAGAAATCGGTTTGGTTTGAAACCTGTTGGTGGACATCTTCTTCAACACATAGATGATGAATGAAGTTAGTCAGATCTTTATATTGCTTAATTAGTAGGAGGTAGCTAGATAACTTTTTGACACTTTGTGGTGATTGTTGTACCTAGAAGTAGTAGTAGTTACCACTTGAATTAGTTTACACTTTGTTGTTACAATGTACTTTCCAGCCAAAAATATAAGGTTAACTGAGCTAACCTTTTAGCACATAGGTGTTGTTTTCTTTAGCACACTGTGGTGATATGTAAGCAAGTTTTTGTAAAAGATTGTGGGCAGTCAATATGCAAAGAGAAATATTTTTAAAAAAAAAAAAACACCTAAGGCGTCTAATTATTGTATTTAGACGCCTTAAGTCTACACTTACGGTGTCTAATTCTTAATGTTAGACGCCTTAGGGTGCACTTACGGTGTCTAAGTTTCTCTAATTAGACACCTTAAGTTCAGACTTAAGGCGTATAACTATAGTAATCAGACGCCGTAAGTATACCCTGTGAGGCCATTTATGCGATACTTAAGGCGTCTAAGTATGGAAATAGGACGCCTTAAGTCTGAACTTACGGTGTCTAAATAAAAACTTAGACGCCGTAAGTTTCACCTACTACACGCCCCAAATAGGCGTCCCACAGAAAAGGATGTTAAATGTGCAAAAAAATAGGATGCCATAACCCCGTTTTGTAGTAGTGACCTTTTTCTTTTTCTTTTCTCTTCTTTTTCTTTTCTCTCTCCTCCTTTTTCCTCCTTATCTTTCACGTCCCTCTCTTTCGCATTTTCTTTCTTTCATACTTTAGTCTCTCTCTTTTTCACACATACTTGAGCAACGTGAATTAGCAAACATCTTGATTTAAAATAGCTGTGTGTGTGTGTGTGTGTGTGTGTATAAGAACACGAATTTGGATTTGAAATTAATGAGATTTATTGGAGATTTTGATAAGATATTGATTTGCTACATTACTTAGGGGATTTTAAATAAAATAACATAATTTTAGATTAAATAGTAAATAGTTAAGATTAGGTAAAAGAATAAATAAATTATAATAAAATAAAAGTTAAAAAAGAGAGAGTTTAGGCTGTAATTATTATTATTATTATTATAATGTTTATTTTATTGTTGTTTTTGTTTTCTTCCAATCTTATTTAGGTATATTAGAGGTACCAAGTGATGCCGTTTTGGAAAAAAAAGGGGAAAGAGATCTAAAGACCTAAAGAATAGAGGAATTCGACAAATTCGAAGAGCAAGAAGAGTGAGTGTAAGCCAAAGGAAAAAAGAGAGGTGTTCAGTTCTGTTAATCAACTCAACGGGAAGACGAGAGGATTGTGGAGGCGATTTAACCAAGGACTAGTGGCACCGTGACTGTTGTTTCTGTTCTTTGAGGAGGCCCCACATCGTTACTTCTTTTTTCTTCTTGCAAACTCAACGAAGATTGAAGGAGAGGGGGAAAACAGACACTATTGCAAGGACCGAGCCGCTACTTCAACTTCGAACCCGACAGGAGGAAGTGATGAAGACCTTTTGTCATTAGCCTTGGGGTCCACAATCAACAATTAACCAAGGATTGCGTATAGGCAAACCTAGGATCGTTCTCTCTTTTTCGAGGAGCCTTTTATTGAATCCTAAGCAATCTAAATGTCATGCAAATGCAATGAAAACAAGGGGGGATTGGGTTTTGGATTTTTAAATTAATAAACTAAAATAGAAATACAATTTAAATGAAGCAAAGATAAAATAGAATATAAGAAAATGAGAAGAAGCAGATAAAAATCGATCAACCCAACATTCGGATTCCGAGACTTCCATCATTGAACAAAATATAAATAACCCACGTTTGGCTTTGACGAACCGAGATCTCGCATTCGCCGTAAAATCCTCGACTAGACGATCGCCTAGAATATGTCCGAACATGGCGTCTCACCGTGCGATCGCACAAAGAAAACTTAAAACCCGGTTCAAACTCAGTCCTTGCGATAAACCAAACCGAATATTAAATCTAATATTCGAACTATTTTAAATCGGATCCGATAAGATGAAAATAGAAACGAGTTAAATCACCGATAAAGCATAAGTTCTCTGGATGAATCATGGAATCCTCACGTTGGGTTAACTACGTAACTTAGCCAAGCATGGCTAAGCAAAACACGTAAGAAAAGATGAAGAAGAAAACCAAAAAGAAATCCTATTCAACGTAATTGAGAATATGTTTTTAGTCATCTAGTCTAACCTATAAATAGGAAACACTAGGGCTACAAGATTGGCCCAAAAATAGGAAACCTCTAATAAATAGGAAACCTCTAAGAATAGAAAACCTCTAATAAATGGTTTTTTATTACAAAATTCGAGCAGAATAAAAATCCTAAAAAATGGGTCTGTCTTTAGCTCCAATTTCGTCCATCTTCTTGTCTGAATCAGCCTTCCGAGTCTTCATAACAATTGTAGCTCTCTAAATCATCTAAAAAAAGGAAAGAAGAATCAGGCTAATTGGATATCTAGATCAAAAGTTATGGTGAAAATACTAAATCACTGTAAATCTGGAATTTAATCATAAAAATTAATTAAATCCAATTGAAAGCTCAAAGCTCGATTAAGTAATAAAATCCATTATTTATTAACTAAATAATCCTAAATTTATTCACCAAGAGATACAAATAAGTGTAATAATATTTAATCATCAGGAAGCAAGGGACAGTGTGAGGAGAAAGAGAATGTTTATGCAACAAGGGAAAGCTCATTAGCTATGTTCTAATTTCTCTTCACATTTTCTTTATTGTTTTGAACTATGAATCTATTGTTGCCAGTGCTTTGAGACTCTGAATTTATTGTTGCTAATGCTGAGATGATGTTGAGTAGTTAGTTCGCATTAGGATTATTTCAAACCATGGCAAGGATTGAGACTTGTTATTACTCTTTTTTAGTTGTTAATAACAAAATAATCCAAAATGATGGTTTAGCTACACATTCTCATTATCAAAATATTAGCTAACCAAATATAAAATAAAAAGATAAAACAAGAAGAGAAGAGAAAGGAGAAACAAAAACTGCCAAATTTTCATCTGTGTTGTCGCTCTTTTGCATCTCCAAATTTTAGTCTCCCTACATTAAAGCTCTTGCCTTGCGTCACCAACTAGAAAAATAGAACACACTCCCTCTTGCTAGGTCTCACATATATATAGATGTATATTGTCTCACAACGTGCATTTCTATTACAATATCTTGGTTTATCTTCTTTTTTTTTTATTGATTATCATATAATATAGATGTATTATATTGATATTTTTTTCTTGACTCGAATCTTATAATATCTCTTGCAAAATAAATTAGGATATGAGTCAATTTTATATCAAAATATCCTTTATCCAATAATTAATTAAATGATAGAAAAATATATACAAGACAACTAAATAAGTATAAATATTGATAAATTTAATCAAATATATCTCGAACCTACACTTAATTAATTATAAAATATCTACTTATCAAATGTAATGTAATGATAATTATATGGATTTGTTTGATTCGTCATTAAGAAAATATGATGCATATGCATAAAAACTTTTGGTTGGATTACATCGAACATGAAAATATATATGAATAATATAGCAAGAGACAAAATTACCCCTACCTACACATATATTATGATGTACACGTAGAAAAAAGCAAAAGCTGAAGTCTCCTACGATCTAGCGAGGAAATAATACACTCTCTGATATTTCATTGATGGAATATTGATTGTGGTCGGCAAGTTGAGCCTCCATTGCTCTACTGGTTTCTGTTGCTTCCATTTGACTATGCAAGAAGAATGCTGGTTCGTGAGGAATTGGCAATTTCATTGAATCATTACTTAGATATTTAACAACTTTATTCATGGAAGGCCTAACTTGTGGATTTCCTTGAACACACAACAAGCCGATATGGATGCATCTCATTATTTCACTGTGTGACCCTGTTTCTATCAGATTTGAATCCAATATGGCTATCAAATTTTCATCCCTCCAATGCTTCCAAGCCTGCCAATATGCCAAATCATTAATTTAACAAAGGCTCCAATGGTTGGTTGATGTTTATGATGATGACAGGTTTGATATGATCATTTGAGAAATACTTGTAGTTTACTATACTTACATCACTTAAGAGTCCACCACCATACAGAGATTCATGAGATTCACCGTCAGAATTTATATTCTTTCGACTTATAATTTCCAAGACAATGATTCCAAAACTGAAAACATCTGATTTCTCAGAAAATAATCCAAACTTAAGATATTCTGGAGACATGTACCCCCTACAATACATACATAAGATGATAAATAGTTATCTCAATATATGTTGAAATCATAGCGCCAAATAATTTGAGTAAAATCTTGCAACAATAGTGTGCATGCGCAAGATACACAAAAATAGATACATGCGTGCGCACAAGTACATATAGAGAAAGTGATATATAGATGAAGAGAGTGAAAGAACTTACAATGTTCCAACAATTCTATTTGTGCTCCCCCTAGTTTCATTAATACCAATCATTCTCGCCATGCCAAAATCAGAAATTTTTGGATTCATCTCATCATCTAACAAAATATTACTAGGTTTAAGATCTCGATGTATTACTTTAAGGCGTGAATGTTCATGGAGGTAATGAATTCCTCGAGCAATTCCTTTTATAATTTTATATCGGTCAGGCCAATTCAACTCTCTTAGCTTTTGTGAACCTGTGCGTATATACTTAACTTGTTAGTATACAGTTGAACCAATGCATATATTTTTGTCTAAAACCAAACTATAAAGAGTCCTATACCAACTGTGTGTAAAACAATGAGTATTATTATACCAACAAAAATAAGATTAACCTCAAATAGTAATAAAAGAATGGACAGCAGTACATGAATAAAAAAAGTTGAAAAATGATGCAATGAGTTTGGTTAGAAGGGAACAAACCAAATAAAAAGTAATCGAGGCTCTTGTTGGGAACATATTCATAAACAAGTATTTTCTCTTGATCTTTCAAGCAAAATCCTAACAAAGCCACCAGGTTCCCGTGTTGAAGTTTGGCAATTAGTAGAACCTCATTCTTGAATTCTATTAAACCCCGACTAGAATTTTCTCGACAATCTCTTTACAAAGCTATTTTGCTACCATCGGAAGAACGCCCGAAATCATGAATAGTTAGATAATGAGAGGGTGGGATATACATGCAATGATATCCACTCGCACACATTGATTTGATCGCATAATGAATGAAGTTACCATGTAGACTTCTCCAAATCCACCTTTGCCTATTCTATTTTCAATCGAGAACTTATATCATTGCGGCTTCAATTGTTGCAAAATTGAACCGCAATGACTCTAATGTGGCCCCTTCACTTCCAACTATAAACATATGCACATTTTAATGTAAGTACACTATAATATACTACCCGTGGTTGTAAATGTGGGGCTTCTAAATTTTACTCTACAAATTATATCTTACATTTAACCCTTAAGAAGCTTTTTTTCTTTTTCTTTTTTTAACAATAGACTCGCTTGTCTTTTAAACCACCCCCCCAAAAAAACAATAGGAGACATACAATTTTTCTTCGTAATCGCCTCATGACTCAAATTTGGCTCTTTTTTCTCTTCCAAGTAATAAACGCCGAAACAAAAAAGCATGATCGAGACAACACTAAGGGACACCGCTATTATGATTGTTCGTGAGTGGTCTTTATTTTTCCCTGCATAAATTAATGAGTGAGAATTAAGAATATCAATTTATACGGAGTGAACTCTCTTTCTAAGAAAAATTATTAGATCCTCAATTGCATTACCTGTAATTACTGGAACATCAATATTGTTTGGGGGATAAGCTGGAGGCACCGAAACACCACTGTAATTATTGTAAAATCGGTATAATTCAAACCTCAAGTTGCAGCTAGGATTCATGACTTGTCCTCCTTTTCTTCCAAGACAACATGACGAGATTTGTTGCCGAGCATCCAGCAGACATTTTTGGCAATCTTGACTGTTGAGGTTTGGAGTACATTGTGCAAGAGTATACAATGTTCTTAACTCTGAAGGGCTGAATTCTGTTTTTGTTGCAAAATTCTTTGCTCCTATAGGCGTTGAGTTCAATGTCGCCGTCACTAGATCATTCAATGTATTCACTAGTAGCCGATTGAAGCCATCCTTTTGGCTTTCAAGCATATCCATACCACGTTTTTTATATATAGGTTGGGTGTGTAGGGCAGAGAAGAAAGAGTGATTGGAATAGCGAAGCATGCACATATCATACCAAATGATAGCCTCCTTTGAAGAGGAACATGAATCGTTTAGTTCCTTGATTCCCTTTTTGACACATTCATTGCGTAGATGAAGGGACACGTCACCCCGACACATGAAGAGGCCGTAGACGGTGTTGGACACGTTTCCTACCATGGTGCTGTAGAATCCATTGTTTTTGGAGATGTTGGATGACTTGTTGAGATCTTCAAAGAGATTTCCGAGGTTGTTTAGGTAGGGATCATTGGCAGCATAGTTGGCTTGGGTGGTCGAGCAGTCCCAGTCTTCGAGACTTGGACTTTCGGACTGTTTAACAAAAAAAGAAACACACCGTTTAGATTAAGCCATGGCCTTCACTATTAATAAATAGTCAATTAATCCATGAGCAAATAAAGAATTTCTTTTTCTTTTTTCTTTTTTATGTGAAAGTTTAGTTGACTTGATTCCTAGCGCTCAATATTATATTGTATTAATTATGGGTAAATTGTTATTTTCGTTTTGGAAATAAGGTCAACAAATCCTTTTCTTTTTTGCACTTACTTTTTTCATCTGTGGATTATTTCTTAAAAATTTATTCATGTCTTCAATAATTTAAAAAAACAAAAAACCACAATTAGCTATAAAAATAAATTAGCATACATGTAAATATATCCTTTGACTTGAATCCTTAACTTTTTCTAATGCAAATTAGTGACAACAAATTTTTTATCAAATATCAGTTACAACAATTTAAAGCTTGTGTGTGTTTGTGTCATGTTTTTGTTTTCTTATGTAAATAATACTAATAATCATTAATATATATATATATATATATATATATATAATTTTTTTTCACCTTTCGTTTATTTTATTTTTTAAATTTGTATGCAGAGTAACAAAATTTTGAATCAGTAAAAGTATTAACCATCACATAGAAAGAAAAACATAACATGCATAAGAATCAAATATTGGCAAGATCAAATATGCGGGATCGAGTTACAATCCAACGATGACGGAAGGCTCCTTTTCTTTTCTTCTCTCTGTTTTTGGTTCCTTATAAATAGCCGGATCTCGAACTCGAGCATAGAAAGGGGAAAAAAAAAAAGGAAAGGAGCAAAAAAATAAAATAAAAAATAAATAGTGACATTACCTTGAAAGATAGAACCACTGGGAGGCTGGTGGTCCTCATTATAAAAGACTCCTTCGAATCTCAAATTGCAGCTGGGATTCTGAATTGTTCCAACGATTTCAGTATCATTGGTTGGAATATGTTTGATCAAGCCGTATAGACACTTGCTACAGAATTGCGGGGACAGATCCGGCGTGCACTGTACAAGAGTGTACAGCGATACACCACTAGTCAAGTTTGCTTCTTTTGTTGCAAATTTCTTGGTAGACGTCGCTGCCTCCACCACCGCATCATCCAACGTCTTATCATTTCTTCCTATATTTACGGGTCCGGTTGAATTTGTAGCACCGGTTGAATTTGTAGCTCCGGTTGAATTTGTAGCAACCAGCGGATAATTTGTAGTAATCAGCAGTGGGCGGAGGTCACTAACAGTAGGCAGTTGGTGGAGGATGGAGAAGAAAGAGCTGTTGGAATAGCGGAGGAAGCACTGGTCGTACCATATGATTGCCTCTTTGTTGTTGGGACACTCTGAGGCTATTCTATTTGTGGCATCCTGAACACAAGCTTGACACACCTTCATGGGGACGTCTCCTCTGCACATGTACTCTCCATATACGGAGTCGTTCAGGCCGAAGGTAGTATTGTAGAATTCAGGAGTTGGATCAGTGCCGGCCGCCGCCTTGGAATACAAGTGAAGCAAAAGATTGTTAAGGTTGAACTGGTAGGGATTACCGGAACTGAAGTTTTTATTAATTGTGCAGTTGTGGGCATTGTAAGCAGGTATATCTACCTCAGTAGAAGCTAAATTAAAGGAGGTGAGAAGGATAAAATAGGAGAGCAGTTTCAGAAATGGCATATCCATCTTGCTCCTCAATGCTTCTACGCGGCTCATTAATGTTCCAGTAAATCAAGTGAAGCAAGCTTTCACAGAACGGAAATTTCAATTTTACAACTTAGAGAGCTCTGTCATGGCAAGACTTTGAGTCGAAGGGCCAGCTGTAAGTAGCTTGCCTTATTAGGAATCCAGTAAAATGTAGGGAAAATTAAAATAAAGAACTTAAAGAAAATAATATTTATTATAAAGGACCATAAAAATTGTAATTACTTTGAAAGACTAAATATCATAATATAAATTTAAAATTACTAAATTACCCCTAATCAAACCTTAAGTTTTATCTCTTGTATTCATAATTAAAGAAATAACTAAAATTAAAACTATAATTGTCCATCATGATATGATCATATCTTTTTTTTTTCAATATATTATTTAATTAACAACATTTAAAATCATATATTTCTTTATTTTTATTTCTTACCAATTTATATCATCAAGTTGCCCAACTTATATTATCAACGTTGATATCAATTAAGCTCTTATTATAAAAATAAAAACTAAACTTATTTCATATTTTTCAGGATATAATAGGGTAATTATATTTTTAAATTTTATTAACATTACATGATTTTTTTAACTCACATAAGTTGCTTCTAAAACAAAAATAAATCATACAAACTTTCTTAGTAGTTTAACATATATGATAAATTGTAAATGACCTTGAATTTTATTAAAATTATATAATTCCATTTTTAATTAAATTTTTTGTTGATTTTAAAAACATTATAATTTTTTCATAGATATATATTCAAGTTGTCAAAAATAAAAATTGAGAAAACTATTGTTTAATTTAATTAAACTTAAAATTTTGTATTAGTTTTAAAAATAAAATGTGGAAGAGAATGTAAGAGGCAATGTATAAGACTTTATTTGGGGCATTTTAGTACTTTTAATTTTATATTTTTATATTTGGTCCTTTTAAATAATTACAATTTTTATGGTCCTTCTCCATAAATATCTTTTCCTCTAAGTCCTTCATTCTAATTTTCTCTAAAATTTATCACCCCAAATTTGTTACGTTGTCGGCCAACTCCTAAAAGCTAAAGCAATTGAAAAAACTAATAATTAAATTACAGTTTTATTTAATTATTTCTTAAGGGAGTATCAATATAGAAATGGTTCAAAGAAAAATAACAAAAATGCTAGCATCAACAAAGACGGCGACACTAGCTAATAAAGCAAGGCCAAGAACATCAATGGGATCTCATGATCGAGACTGATATATAAATTTTCCAGATACTTTTTAATTTGATCCATCCAACACGGCTTAAAGTCTTCAAAATGACACCCCTTTCTTTGTATTTTCTCTTCTTCTTTTTTTCCTTTTTATTTCTTTCCTGTTCCCTCCCTTGCTACTTTTTCTTTTTCTTTTCTCTTTCCTCCTTTTTTCCTCCTTACCTTCCACGTCCTTCCCTTTAGCTTTTTCTCTTTCTTCTTTTCTTCCCTTCTTCTCTCTCCTTTTCACACATACTCTTTTGGTCAAAGATACTTGTATTAATACTTCAGAACATAACAAGTACATGAGCAGAAACACACAACAGAATACATCCAGAAAGAGAACATAACTAAACCTTTGACTTTGACCCCAAAAAAAATAATAAATAAACAAAGGAACAAAACAAGGTCCATAAAGAAGTTGCAAAAAGAACAAAAAGGGCATCATCCATGAAAGAAATAGAGGGAAGAAGAATCCTCAGCCAAAGCACCAGTCTCCTAGTCTCCTGAGCATCTACCGTTAGAAGTTATATCCTTTCCACACATACTTGAGCATGAATATGCAAACATCTTGATTTACAATGTGTATATATATAGACACACACACAATGGCACACCTTCATGGAGACAATGGGGGATATGGTGCACCCAAAAAAAATCTGTCCCAAATTTTTGATGTAAATGAGATTTTTTTTTTTTTTTTAATACATTTGGCCCAAAAATGTATACATTTAGCCCCCGAAATATTTTCTAAAAAAATTAGTTTAGAAGTATACATTTGACCACCAAAATATTCATACTGTATGTATATATATTTCATTCGGTTAGGACGAACACTTATTATCCCAAGCCAGGACCACTCCTCCTCCTTCTTTCCGCGTCATCCTCCCTTCTCTTTTTTATTCCTGTCACTCCCTCTCCTCCGTTTATGGATTTACGTTCCCTTCTCCTCTTTTCACTGCAACTCTTTTTTGGTTTAAGCTAATCACATTGCTTCCCTTCACCCATCCACATCCTTTCTTTTTTAATTTTCGTAACATCTCATGCCTTACTTCTTTCGATCATGTTGCTTTCGGATCCACACCCACCTGTTTGGCCCTGACCTGTTTCCAGTTTGGGCCTTTTTCAGTACAACTCACTGGGACCCATCTCTATGGATTCTGGGCTGCAGCCCAACTCAAGAAGTTGTCATTTCAATGGCCCCTAACATTTTGGAACATAAAGGGTGTGCATGGTAATACTCTCGAGAATGAGTTTTTTTTTTTAATTTCTGTTCCTAAGAATAAAATTAGATAGGAATTGTGTTTGATAAATCCAGTTTATTTATTTTTCTGTTCCTAGGATGAACCGATTTACTTTTTATGCCGAAGAATAAAAAAAAGAACCAGAAAATTTCTGCTTCTCTGTTCCATTCCAGACACAAAATATCAGAATCATTTCTACTCCTCTATCCCGTCGGTCATCTTCATTATCGCTACGCAAGCCTCGTACCAGACCGTCTTCATCCTCTGTCACCGCCATCACCTTTAGTCCACCACACCGGCGAGCTTCAGCGAGAGTCTGGCTTTTCAAGAACATAGCTTCCATCGCTCTTCATCTCTGCTTTCTTCAACACCGTGCCTCCTCCACAATCGCCCATTTCCTTCCCTCTGTTCACAATCGCCGTCGCTCATAGCCTTCCCCTGTTCGCCGCTGCCGTCGCTCTCTCTAGCTTCTTTGTTGCTGGCGACTCTCATCCCCATCTCCATCATCGTCAGTTCTTGCGTCGCTTCTACTTCTCCGTTCTAAGTCCATGGTGCTGGAGTTCTCTGCCCTCGTGCTCTGTTATGCGCCTCTGCTATATTGTTATTTTCACATTTAAAGGCGCCCTTACACCTGAAGAAATAGCCAAGGTATGCTTATAGTTTGGGGCGCTCCTTTCATCTGTTGCATTTCAAGAATTCGTTCAACTGACCATAATTAACTTTATCGAAGTTTACAAAATTGACAAAATGTATAGCGTGGTGATGCTATTTCTGTCAATAGAATGCTAATATCCTAATTCCATAGCATATGCCTTGTGCTGGTACAATTTCATGCTTAAGTTGTTTCCGACTGTTATGTACTAAAAAAACTGAGGCAATGGTAGGTAGGTGCTATAACCCAGACTCTGGGCTCATTATTGTAATTGTATTCACTGGCTCATGATTGTAATTTGTAATTGTATTTGCTCCTATTATGATAAAAATAGAAAGAAATAAAGAGTAGGCATCTAAGAAGGGATTTTAATTACTGAAATGCTCTCTTATACAGGTGCTGAACTTAGAAGCCATGGATAAATCACGGCACTAGAAGATAGTTGCTGCAGTGCATTTACTGGTTAGGGTCTGCTTGAGAGATTCGATTGGTTGGTCCAGGACATAGCCTCTAGAATCTACATGCCTGACTAGTCTTCTTTCATACGATGGTTCCAATCTCTAACCTGATATTGCTTGTTTGGGGGACACCTTGAGTGTACTGCGTCACTGAAAGATGAAAAGATGGTGAAAGAACCTACTTGTGAGAATGGGAACCTTACTGATAATGATATACATATATATGAATGCTTTGTGGATATATCTACAAGGGTGGTTCATTTTGATAATAATGCTTTGGAATTCATTTTGGAAAACCCAGATGGGTTTTTCACTGGTAATGTGGAAAATCAACAAAATAGAACAAGTGGGGGATCTTCAAGTCCTTGCTAGAGGTTTGTGTATAAGCCAAGATGGGAGGCATTGGGCTAGAATTGAAGGGCTTCATCACGGTGGAGCCTTGTTTGAGGTTGGTTCTGAGGGAGAATGGGATTCTTTGTTTATTGCTTCTCCACAGGTGGTTTACCATGAAAATGGTGACCTTAGGATGTATTACCATTCATTTGATGTGCAAAAAGGTCACTTTGCCATTGGAATTGCCAAGTCAAGGGATGGAATCAGGTGGCTAAAGTTGGCGAAGATAATAGGAGGAGGGAAACCTGGTTCTTTTGATGAATTGGGAGTGATGAATGCTTGTGTAGCAAGAAATAGGAGGGATGGGAACTATTTGATGGCATATAAAGGTGTTGCTACTGATGGAAAGAGGAGTATTGGTATGGCTGTGGCGCCTGATGGATGAAGCAATGGGTGAGGCTTCAAGACAAAGCGGTTCTAAATCCGGCAGAGAAAGGTTCTTGGGACGATAAAGTGGATTCTGATGTAGGTGATGGTTGGAGGTTGTATTATAGAGGCGTTGGAGATGGAAGAATAAGAGGAGCAATAGGAATGGCAGTTTCTGAAGGGAATGATATCACAAATTTTACAAGATAGTCTGGTTTTCTTGTATAAAGAAGCTTACTGCATTCATGGCTTGTCCTGTTAATGGCCACTTTTTAGCCGAATGAATCTGGGAGAAATAACTTGGACAAGCTGTTTCTTAAGAAATCAGTAATACCGAGTTATAGAAATTGTGTCCCTTTTTTACTTTTTTTTTTTTTTTTTTTTTTTTTTGTGTGTGTGGGGGGGGGGTTCATAGAATCTGTTAGCAAACACAAGAAATTGTATCTCTTCTATTTAAATCTGACTGCAGAATGATACACTTGTGTTATTTCATAATATGTTCTATTTGGTTGCTGTGAACTGCAACGTTTCTGACATATAAAAGCATTGGCTTTCAGGTTCAAACATGTAATGTCTTTTTTGTTGGCAAAGAAAGGAAAAATAATAGGGAAAATGCATTTAAGGGCCCTTTTACAGAAAAATCCTAAAAAAGGCCCCAAGATTATGAAAAAACCCAAAAAGACCTAAGGGCTTTTTTTGGTATAAATTCATTAAAATTTAACAACTAAATCAGCCACATTAACAACAAAATCAATACCCGTTAACAACTAAATCAATCGCATTAACAACAATATTTTAATAATTAAATCAGTCACATTAACAATAATATCAAATCATAGTAGTGCAACCAAAATATTTATTTTATGTGGTAAGTGCTAACTCCCAAAATCACCGAATTGCCCTTTTGTACATAAAAGATGGGGAAAAAACAGAGAACATTAGATATTTTTTTCCCCAATTCTTCTCGGCTTACACAATAGAAACAGGGAAGAAGTCTCTCCATAGCCTGAAAAATATGAACCCTTGCTTCCCTTCCATCATTCTCCCCAGACTTTGAAGCGGTTGCTGGTGTGTGCACAAGCGTCTTTCCTTCTCTGCTCAAGATTTCAAGTTGTTGTCTCTCTCGTTACTCTTCTTGTCGACGCCGTCTTGTGGGTGTGTGTAGCAGCTAGTCTTGTCTCTCCTTCAATTCCCCTTCTAGTCCGCTGCATCTATGGGGTACCAATGAAGCTTATGTTGTTGGAGTGTGAAAGCCCTCTTTTTTCTTACCTATTTCCTGTTGCTACAAGACGTTGTGTGGGTGGGGTAGGCTCAAAATGTTCCTCCTCACTTTATCATATGTGTGGCTGAGTTAAGGTGTTCAAATTTCTCTCTTTCCGGTCTGATAGTATATTTGGAAACTGATGGACTGGAATTTTTCTTTTTTTCTTTTTTACAATTTGGAGGGAAAAAAAAGGAGATAGATTATTCTGATGAGAAAGATGATGATTTATAAAGGGTATGGATCTTGAGTAGGGAGTTTGGTTTATTTTTTAAAGAAACTTGTATGTTTTGAAGCTCTTACCTTACTATTGGGTTAACTGGTGCATATTAATTGGTTGAGAGAAAAGAAAGGAGTTAGAGCTAATTGAGTGAAGCCATTAGAATAAGAAGGATACTGATAGAGAATGAGGATGGAATTTGTGTTATGTTTTGCTTTAAATTAATCAATCTTGATAAGAAATTGATTGTTTTGATATTTGTTAGAGTAAAATACTCTAACTACCCTTTATTTTGTCTTAATTACACATACCTCCCCTTTATTTTGAAAAAACATACACTTTAACCTAAATCATTAACACTTTTAAAGAATATTCTAAAAAGATCCTTTAAGTATATTTTAAAATTAAAAACCATATTAAAATAAATGTTGTTTACTAATTTAACCCTCATTATACCAAATCCCTAATTTATCTTGTAATATTTTTTTTTTTTTTTATACATAAAAGGTTTTGGAGGGGTTCAAATCGTCCCCACAAGGCCAAGATTTCGGCTCTTTGAGCACTTAATGGGAACTTATGAGATCGCCTACCAAGCGAGTCTCGGCAATACGGCATGAGGATCGAACACACATCCCTTTCGGACTCGACCAAATCCCTTACCATCTACGCCAACTTCCCTGGCTATCTTGTAATATTAATGTTCATTAATGATCTATTTAATATTTTTACTAAATTTAATTTAGAATAAGTTTTAATAATCTGTGTATGTGGTAAATATTAATAACTTGTTTAAAATTTGAGTTATTATTTTTAAGAATGTATTTTTAATGAAATATTCTTAAAAATTTTAAATTGTAAGATATTAATATGCGAATCTCATAGAATATCGTTTTATAATTATATAACTTAGTTGAGTGTGTGTATATATATGTGTACGTACATCATATCATACGTGTGTGTGTATATATATATATATATATAGGTATTGTGTGTGTGTATTATTGCAAAACATCATCATACGTATTTAAAAATTACATGACAAGCTTTTAAAAAATAAAAGAGATTAAACATTTAAATTTATTAAAGATAAATTTATAATGATAAAATTAATTAACTTTATAATATTATCAATTTAAAAGTATAACAGAAAATTAAGAATATATACCAATTTTTTTTTTAACTTTAAATTTTATGTGATTGATTATTTTTTTGCCAAAGATTGCATGATTATTAAGTAATATTTATTTTAAGGAGGGGCATTTTGGTCAAAATAATGAGTCAATATTGTGATTTTTGGCCAACGAACAGTTGGATGGATGAAAGCCGAATCTCAAAACTAGATGGGAGAACGTGCCTGTTTGGAAGAATCCAAAATCTAGGTTTTGGCAAAAGTTTGCCAAATACTCCACTTTTTTCCAGAAATTATTTTGCATCAAAACCTATGTTTTGTCAGAAGTCATCCAAACACCCCAATTTTTGTCTAAAAGCTATTCGTATCAAAACCTAGGTTTTGGAAAAAGCTATTTTTTTTTTCTTCGATTTTTATCTCTCCTCTATCATCATTAATATTTTTTTAGTACCAGTCAATATTCTTAAGTATTTTTTAATACCCCGAAATATTTTTTAAGATTAATTATTACCTTGAAATATTTTTTCAATATCTTAAAAGAAATGTTCAAGATCATGAAGTATTTTTTCAGTATCCTTTATTATCTTTTTAGTACCCGTTAGTACTCTAAATTTTTTTAAAGATTAATCAGTACCCTGAAATATTTTTTTCAAAATACTAAAATTTAAGATCACAAGAAGTATTTTTCAGTACCAGTTAGTATTAAGTATCTTTTTAGTACGATCAAAAGTATCCTAAAATATTTTTTCAAGATCAATCGTTACCATGAATTTTTTTTCAATATCTTAAAATAACTTTTTAAGACCATGAAGTATTTTTCAACATCAGGTTAGTACCTTTGAGTATTTTAATTAAATGCACAAATTTATGTAAGCTTTGGTATTTATTATGAAATATAATGTTTATGATATTCAAAATACAACCATATCTTTTATATGCAATTATACCAAAAAAGCTAATGCCTTTTTTGGTAAATTTGAGATTGAAAAATCTATTCTAATAACAATATCAAAACACTATCATTTTTATCTAAAAGCTATTTTCAAAAAATCATTTTTACCTCGTAAATCTCAAAAGTTATTCTCAAAAAGTCATTTTTACCTCGTAAATCCCTAAAGCTATTCTCCAAAAGCTACATCCAAACGGGCTAGCACATATATTTTGATTTTAAGGGAGGTTCATATAGGTTTTAAAAATAGAAGGGATGTTTCTGTAATTTAGAGTAACGAGTTTGATGTATTTTACTCTGTTTGCTATGGTATCTTTTATGAAGATGTACGTTAGCGATGATATAAAATCTATGGACTTGATTTATCTACTTAAATATTTTAAGTTGGCTAGAATCAAGACAAGGAAAGATACATCTTTTAGGTATTATGGGATGGTAGTTACAACTTACAAGTTAATATGCTACTAAAATATAAAAAGCGATTTTTCTGTGCTTTTCTAGGGTTTGCGATTCCGGCAGCGAGACTGAGAGTTTTGTCGCCCACTGCGGCGAAAAATATGAGTGGCCCCTCCGATCGCATCTTGCGTAGAGGGGAAGGTGAGGATATGGTGGAGGATGATTGCGATAATTTGGGTCGAAGGAAGCAGAAGGTACAATTCACGAAAGAGGATTTTTTGGGTATAGAATCTGTGAAGGTTCACGACGAGAGTTGGATGCAGGCGAACGGTAAAGAGCAAGCACCGAATCTTATAGGGAGTCTTTACTGCAGAATGTAGGCTTGAGGTCGTGCTGGTGGGAGTGGGCAAGAGAAGAAGATGACAAGGAGACAGAGGACTGTGGTGCCGATTCTGACTTTGCAAAAGTGGTCAATCCGTGTGATGGAATTCACGTGGATTTCTCTAATCCACTGTGCCCGAGGTTCAGTTTTGATGAAAAGGAGAAGGAGAGGCTCATAAGGGCATTTCAACGCACACTGGTGGTTAAGTTGATGGGGAGGCAGCCATCCTATGGATTCATGATGAAGAAATTAAAGCATATTTGGGAAAGGAAAGGTAAAATAGACATATTTAACCTAGAGAGTGATTTTTATTTGTTGAATTTTCAAAATCATGAGGATTATATGGGGGCTCTAATTAGGGGACCGTGGGTTATTTCGGATGCTTATCTAAGTATCTCTACATGAAAGCTTGAGTTTAACCCACAGAGTAAGAAGATTGAATCAATTGCTGCATGGGTTAGATTTCCAGAATTGCCTACACCATTTTTTGACAAAAAATTCCTCTTAAATTTGGGGTATGGTGTCGGGAAGGCCATACGTTTAGATATTCATACTGCTCAACGAATGAGGGGGAAATTTGCACGAATGTGTGTGGAATTAGATATCAAGAAACTGCTGATCTTGACATTTATTGTGGAAGGTCAGAAGCTTAATATTGATTATGAAAGTTTGAGTATGTTGTGTACCAAATGTGGCTGGTATAGGCACAATAAGGATGGTTCTGAGCAATTTCACAAGTTGCAAGCTGAGGAAGGAATGGATGTGGAGAATCAAGGGGAAAAGAAGATGGAGGAAAATGAGAGTGGCGAGGTAAAGGATCAATGGAAAACGGTTCAACTCAGTAGGAGACCGAGAAAGTTTGAGAGTTTTAACCATGAGGCACACATGGGCTCAAGGTTTATTGTTTTAGCTGAGGAGGCAGGGGAGGGAGCTAACGGGATGGCGGTAAGCTATAAATGGAGAAAATTGGCGTTGTTGGGGGTGTTGAGAGAAGGGGCCAAAGGAAAGAGTTCAGCTTCAGCATAATAAGCAAGGAAAACTAAGTGTGATAAGGGCTTAAAGTAGTGTAGTGGGCCAATCACGTAAGACTCAGTTAGAAAAACCTGTGCAAGAGATCAAGAGGGAGAGAGTATTGGTTGTCAAGAAGCATATGAGAGGGAAGAATAGGATGTTTGTGGGCCCACAGGGTTCAGGAAGCTGTGAGATTGTTCCTGAGACAAATCTGGATAGGTACAACTGCAAGACAGCGAGTATGACGGGAAAGGAAAATCTTAATCCTAGAGGAAATTTTGAGAGGGCTGTTTTGGGGTCAAATACAAAAAAAAATGGTGGAAGTCGCTAAGGCTAACAGTGAATATGTGGGTATGAGTATAGGGGTGGAGTTCACTACCCCTATGCTTGCTGATAGTTGAGTGGTTGTTCTATTTGCTTTTCCCTATTAATTTTAATCATGATTAATCTTTTGACATGGAATAGTAAGGGGCAGCTAGCAAGGGATTTGTGTCTGTTCTGAAAGATATAAGGGCTAGATATAAGGTGGATGTTGTAGCTATTTTGGAGACACGCATAAGTGGGGTTCAAGTAGCGAAGATCATCAAGAATTGGAGCTTCAAATTTTTGGTGAGGGTAGAAGCCGAGGGCTTTTCTTTGGGGCAAGTTGGTTGTTATGGAATATGGAAGATATTAGTGTGGAAGTTTTAATGAAAGAGGATCAATTTATTCACTGTAGATTGAAGTTGGATGGCAAGGGAATGTTGTTTACAGCGGTGTATGCAAATCCAAATGAGCAAAGGAGACAAAGATTATGGAGTTTGCTGTATAGTTTGGGTTGTGAGAATACTGAACCTTGGCTTTTAGCAGGGGATTTCAATGAAATAAAATCCCTGTTGGAGTAAAAAGGGGGAGGTCGAGTTAATGAGGCAAGATGCAGAAAATTCAATGAGTGGATTCGGGAGTGTAGTTTAGTCGATATGGATACTAATGGTCCTTTCTTCACCGGAAAGGGCCTAAATGGGATGGATTAGATCGTGTCTACCAAAGGCTAGATAGGTGTCTTTGTAATGTCAATTGGCTTAAGGCATTTGAGAATGCAGAGATTAGATCTTTACCTCCTATGAGTTCGGATAATCATCCCTTGCTAGTGAAGTTGCGGTTTAACTCTAATACTAAGAGAGTAAGAAATTTCAGATATGAATGTTGGAAATTATGCCCTAGGGGTAAGTCATTGTTCTCCATAAGTTATCACTTCATTCGCATGTTTATGGTGATAACTATATCCCCGGATATATCTTCTAGATTATCATAAATGTCCCTGGTTGGTCATCTACTCGGGAGCGGAGATGAGGTAAGACCAGTATGACTTTGATAAGGTATGCTGATACGAATCAAAGTCATGGGCACTTGTAAGAATACAAGGTGCTGGACCGACCCACTATGAGAAAGCGCATGGATTAAGTCATAAGCTTATCTCATGTATAACCGTCACAACGCCCCCTATGACCGATATCATCATGGATTCCTACATGATAAGTCATCGACCTTTGACCTAGTCAAAAGTCACCTTTGACCTAGGAGTGATGATAAAGGTGGGATCGGGATCAGTGGTTTTCATGCGGAGGAATGTGAATGGTCAAGATGGAATTTGTCCCTCACATTTGTAGAGAGATAATCTTTGGGCCCCTCGATGAGTGAGTCTAAGAAATGTATGGCCATACTTGTGATTGAAAGGAGTTTCCATTTCACTTATTAGACTACTCGAGAATCGAGAAAGTAATGGTCAAGAATAGGAAGTTGACATTATCCATGCCTCATCCTTGACCAAATTATTGTGTGACAAAAGGGACGTGACATGGTTGTACGATAGGTTGTATCGTGTCATCGATCCCCATGTGAATTGGGTAGTCGCAATGTCTTGCTAGAGGCCAATTGCAACTTGTGGGTTGGTACAAGATCGACCCATCGCTAATCTCATATGGGCTGCGGTCGCACACAAGAATAACCCAACACGAGCAAAAGTGTCCGGGTTCATTGAATCTCGGATTAATCGAGATTTAATGAATACCGAATTTAATCTGCAGGGTAAATATATATATGTGTATATATTAAATTTGAAAATAATATAATAATATTATTTAATGGAGATTATAATATTATTATATAATATTTGCTTTGTATTTAATTTATTTGATAAATTAAATATATAAAACAAATAAAGATATTGTATCTCATTTAATTTTCAAATAAAGATATCATTATCTATTTAATTTAAATTGAGATATTGTATCTCGATTTAATTAAATAGATAGATATTATTTCTCGATTTAATTTATAGAATAAATTAAATCGAAGGCTTTTAAATTTGGATTAAATAAATAGATTAAATTAGATCTATCGATAGATTTAATTAATATATTTTTAATCCAGATTCAAAATTCAAAATTCAAATCTGGCTTTTAATTCGGATTAAATAAATATTATTAGATTAGATCTATTAAATAGATTTAATTAATATATTTTAATCAGATTTAAAATTTGAATTTCAAAATTAATGACGATTAATTTTGCATATAATACGCTGATCGGGTTTAGAAAACCTACGGGACTTTTAGTCGAGAGTATTTAGAAAAGTCGCGAGAAAACCCTAGAGCGATAGAGAGAGACGGACGACTCAGAGAGGCGCTAGCACGCCGCCGCAATCGTGTTGGGATTGTTCATGTGGATCCGGTAGAGGAGGGCGATTCATAGAGTCGGCTTCTATCGATCGAGAGGGTAGCCCACCGGTTTAAAGAGAATGACACGCGGACCGTTTTCGTAGTAGGTAATATTCGGTTTCCTTAGCCTTGATTTAAACGCACTTGAGTGATCCTCAAGACGGGATTCGTAGAAAATTTTAATCCACTGCGTATACGGATCCCAACAATGAAGTGGCGTGGCAAATGCATGATGGTTTTGTTGAGTTTATGCAGAATATTTGGAGGAATGGGGAAGAATTTCATGTGTCTCTAGAACTATTACAGCTAGACGTAAAAAGTTGGAATAGAGATGTATTTGGAAGGATTGAGCTCTGTAAGAAGAGAATTCTGAATAGGCTGAATGGAGGCTCCGGAAGTGGTAAGTCAATTCTGCCCTATTGCTTTGTGTAATGTAATCTATAAGGGTCTTTCCAAAATCGTAGTGAATAGGTTAAAACCTATCATGAATAGCCTTATATCACCTTTTCAGTATAGTTTTGTACCTAGAAGGAACATTCATGATAACATTATTGAGGTGAAGGAAATTGTACATTCTATGGATAGAATTAGGGGAAAAAAGGGTTATATAGTATCAAAATCGACTTAGAAAAGGCCTATGATAGGATGAATTGGAGTTATGTTGGAAAGGTGTTGTCTGAAATTGGGATTGATGAGAGGATGTGGTGTAATATCCCATTTCTCATTTCCATGTGATAGGACCTCCATGTCTCTCATTTTTGTTTCAAACACACACAAGAGGACAAAAGTTAATCACGCTCAATCCTCATTTCTCCATCTGGACAACACCTATTTTTCTCACATGCAAACACACTATTTCAATGATAAAAAGAAAAGTGATGGAATGACTCACATATGCATCCAAAACCTACTCCCATTTTTCTCAATCACTCTTCCTCCCGTGAACGAAAGAAGAGAAAGACAACAATATACTTATCTCTCATTTTATTTTCGGATAACACTCTCACTAGCAGCCAACTTGTCTCCCATTCTTTTTTTGAAAAATGCTTCACTACTGTAGGTTCACGAGAGAAGCATAATTGTTGAATAATTCCACATTATTTCAAGTTTTCAACACTAATGACAGCACCTATTTACTCACATGCACACTAAAGATAGCATTGTCCACTTCAATTATACACACCAGGACAAAAGGCTAATCTCATCAAATTCTCGTTGCTCCATCCGGACAAATGCATGCGTGTCACAAGTGATTTTCTATTTGTTCACGAGAGCAATCACGTTAAATTTATTGTTTACTCACAGACGAAGCATTCTCTTCTTTCACGCTCAATATGTACAATTGAATGCCTTTTCATTTATTCGCTATCGGCTAAGTGAAGAGGGAACGCAGATAAAGAAAGAGTGAAAGAGTGAGAGCTTCAAGTGTGAAACATTGACCTATATTATTTTGGGAGTGAAGTTCAAAAGTTTTAAGAGTTGTTAAAGTCCAAAGGATCAAGACAAGTAAGTAAAGGTTTTAACTTGTCTTATGTAGTTTTGTTGTAATTGGCTTGGAATATGGTTTATCTATGATTTCTTTGGTTTTTGAAGGCATGAAATCCTAAGGGGATATGTTGCTTAAATTTCTATAATGGAGTGAGGATAAGGTTGGGAATGATTTTTAGAATAAAAAAGAATAAATCATACAAGTTACCAAAACTGCCAGTTTAAAGTTTTTGGAAGGCAGTCAGCTTGTGAACAGTTTTTGATCAAGTTAATGATGTCTAAAGATTATGAAATTTTCTAGATTTGAAGCAGACATCCAGAGCTTTCTTTTGATATATAATATGTAATTTTTAAAGCTCTGTACAAGGAATTACGAATTTTACAAACTGACCTAAGTTCTGGAAGTACAAACTGATCAGTGAAGCAATTTAATTAAACTGGGAATGATATGAATTTTTATGGCTATTGAGAATATTTTTTTAATGAAAATAGACATGTTAAAGGTCACATAGGTTTTGGAAGCACATCATTTGAATTTTTGTGCAATTAATTATGAATTTTCAAAGTTTGGTGAAAATTCTGTATAGAAATGAGAATAATCTGAAAATTTCTACAATAAGAGTAAAAGTGGATAACTTATCATTTAAGGGTCATAAGGCTCCTAAATAATGATAAAACTTCTTTCTCATATTTTTGGAGAAATAGATTATAGTGAAAATTAATATTTATGATGATACTATTTTAGGAGTTGATTTCCAAGTGGTTCAAGCACCGGTGAATTACTTTTAGCTATTTGGAGTTGAGGTAGTAACTTTTCTCTCACATACTCTGTATGCCTTTATATGCATGTATGAACCATTGTGATACTTGAATAGTGAATAACTAACCTTATCGCCGGTTGAGGTCGGGAGGTAGTGCCCTAGAATGTGGGGTAACCCTGGATGCCATCACGGTTGAGGTCGGGGTTGATAGTTCGATAAGGGAATTGTTGTATTTGTGAAAAGAAGGGCAAAGACCCATCTGAATATCCAGTCTTTGTGCGAATGAACCGATAAGTTCTTGAATATTGTTGAACTGCATTTTGTATTTGAATATGAATTTATTGCAATTGGTTGACTACCATATACTGTGTATGCATCTTATGTGAGTGATTAACGTTACTACTGGGATTCGTTTGAATCCCAGATATTCCCCAAGGTTCAAGGCAGGAACATAATAGTGGACGTAGCTCTCGTGGTAAGGCAGTGGATACTGGTAATTAATGGCGCTGGGTTGGACCAAGATCTGCTATTTATTATCTATATTTTGTATCAGACTATTGTGAAAGTTTGTAATATTTGTATGAACTTCTTATGGATATCTGTTATGTAACCAGACTTTAATATCAGTATTACTATGCTAGAACTAGTTTGTTTATTAAGTTGTGCGTTTATACTCTGACGAATGTTGGTAAACCGAAGGGGTGTGACATGTGGAAGGTCATTATGGGTTGTGTTAGTTCGACTAAGATGGCATTAATGTGGAATGGAGGGCGTAGGGCTAATTTTGTACCGTCTAAGGGTTTGAGGTAGGGGGATTCACTTTCTCCCTACCTCTTCGTGCTTGGTATGGAGAAACTGACGCATTTCATTGTTGATTATGTTAATGAGGGGAAGTGGAAACCTTTTAAGTTGGGAAGACATGGCATGACTATTTCTCACTTACTATTTGCAAATGATTTGCTCTTAGTTTGTGAAGCAGATATGAATCAAATGAGTGTAGTGATGGAGATTTTGGAGAAATTTGGTGAGGTTTCTGGGCAAAAAGTGAATGTGCATAAAACCAGCGTTTATTTTTTTAAAAATGTTGAGAGACGTACTCAGAATGAAATCTGTTTGTTTTCTGGTTTTAAACGAATGGAGGAGTTAGGGAGATATTTGGGTGCATATATGACTAAGGGAAGGGGAAATAACAGGAAATTTCAACATCTCCTTGATAAGATGCAGGGAAAGCTAAGTAGTTGGAAGATGCAAACCTTGTCTTTAGCTGGCTGTATCACCTTGGTGCAAGTCGTTACCAATCAATTGGCTATATTCTATATGCAGCACTTTGTAGTACCAACTAGTGTGAGGAGGCAAATGGAGAAACTACCATGTGAGTTTATTTAAGGAAGTGAGGCAGGTAAGAGGAAAATGCATGCAATAAGTTGGGAAGTGTTATGTAAAGGAAAGAAGAATGGAGGGTTATGTTTGAGGAATCTTGAGGTTATGAATGATGGGTTGTTGGGTAAAGTGGTATGGAATGTGGTTTCAAAGCCAGACTGTTTATGCTCATTGGTCTTAAGAGGAAAATATGGTAGGGATATGGACCTGATGAAGGAGTGTAAAGTTACTAAATTTGATTAGGAGTTATGGAGGAGTTTGGGTAGGCTTTGGCCTTGTATTGTTAAGAATTTGGTGTGGAAGTAGGTGATGGTGGTCTTATTAATTTCTGGGAGGATCATTAGACTGATGTGCAATGTAAATTAATTGATAAATGTGCTTCAGGGTTGCCTCAGTCTAATATGAATATTAAATTGAAGGATGTTGTTACTGAATCAGGGGAGTGGGATATGGAGTGGATCAGGCGTTGGGTAAATGAGGACGGTATAAACCTCATCTTGGCTGTCCCTCCACCAAATGAATTGAAGGGTGCTGATTTTGTCAAATGGGGGAGTCATTTACAGAATGAATTTTGTGTTGCTGATGCGTACCATGCGATGAGGAATGAGCAAGATTTGGGGGAAGGGATATGGAATTAGTTTTGGAAATGGAAAGGGCCAAAGAGAGTTCAAGTTTTTTTTTTTTGGAGAGCTACTCGTGATAGACTTTTAACAGCAAAGCGTCACTGTAAACTGATGGGTGGCTCAGCAAATTGTCACTGCTCTATGAATCAACTTGAATCATTGATGCATGTTATGCGTGATTGCCATGTTGCGTGGAGTGTGTGGAGGGAGCTAAAAGGGGGTAGGATTGAACCCGAGTTCATACGGTTAGGTAGGAAAAGTTGGTTTGAATGGAACTTGGCTAAGAAAACTTGTTCATGGAGTTTGAAGTTTGGTTTGACTTGCTGGGTCTTGTGGGGCTGGAGGAATCAAAGTCGGTTTGAAGAGGGTAATATGCTACCGGTAAATAAGTGTAAGGTAGTGGAGGGGGTATGTACAGGAAATAAAGAAGGCTAGAGTAGAGTTTAGGAGATTTAATGGCATTAAACATGAAGTGAATATAGGCTGGCATGCTCCTGCTTTTGGGTGGGTTAAGCTAAATGTTGATAGAGCCTCTAAAGTGGTGCAGAATGTGGCGGGATGTGGGGGTCTAATTAGAGGCTGTGAGGGGGAGTGGCTTGGTGGTTTCGCAAGGAAGGTGGGGTTTTGCTCAGCCATAAAAGAACTGTGGGCTGTCTTAACAGGATTGGAGTTCGCTGTATCGCTTAATTTTGTGCATGTTGTATTGGAATGTGATTCTACTGCTGTAGTGGCCCTGTTATCTAATATGCAGTTGCTGTGGAAAAAGAATCTTGGCTCTTGTGGTGCATTCGAAGCATCATGAAAAGATTTGATAAGCTGAAGGTAGTTCATGTTTACAGGGAAGGTAATAGGTATGCAGATAGTCTTGCAAATATTAGTTTTGTTCAAAAGGAGGTTCATTGTATTTTTGATCAACCTCCCTAAAAGGTTGCTAGGTATCTGTATAGTGATTGTATAGGGACTGTGTTGTTCCCTAGGTCTATTATGATTAATAAATAAGGATGGGCGTTTGCCCTGCTTTTCTACCCCAAAAAAAAAAATATGTTGCTAAATAAGTTATAAAAAGAAGGGGTTAATGCCTTGATTCATTAAATCAATCACATGTATAAAATTATAGTTTTTGATATTTTGTTATTTGATGTATACTTTAGTTTTGATGTATACTTTAGTTTTGACGGATATTCAATGCTTATTGGAAAAGAGTTCTTAATTTATTTTGTGGAAGGATTTTTACCATTTCTTATTTAGAAGTTGGAATTTTGTTGGATTTACTTGATGTTTCCACCATTTATAAGTTGACTTGTACAAGAAATATATAAAGAAACACTTATGAGTTATGAGTTACGAACTTTCATGTTGGGCTCTTGTTATAATTAGTAAGAGTTTTTATTGTCAGAAGAAATCTTTCTGTTTGCTGATGAAAAGTTGACCTTATACACGGTTGAAAACGTGTCTTTTTTTTTTTTTTTTTTTTTTTTTTTCAGAATATTGAATACAGAATGCTAGTTAGTCTTTGGTGCACCATACATTAATGCAAAATCAGCTTTTTAGACCTGATAAATAGAATAAGGTTTAAAAAGTGTGATCAGTAGCTTTTTTATAAATATTGTGAGTTTTTTAGACCAGTTCCTTATAGGTAAGGTCTAAAAGATATTTTTCAGACCTCATTTCTAGATAGCCACTCTAAAAAAGAAAAATAGGATAATAAAAAAATCATATAAAAATATTTTATAGACATGATGTTCATTACAATCGGCCTAAAAATGTGACCGGTAGCATTTTTTAAATATTATAAAAAGTTTAATATTTCTCGCTTTTGTTACAAAAATATTTTTTGCCACAAAATGGGTGGATCTCACTAATATTTTCTCTCTCTTCTCTTTATAATGGGATCCATCTCGCTTTTTATGTGAGTGTGGTAGAAAATAATTTTTACAGCAAAATCAGAAACATTAAACTCATTTTAAAATTTTTAAAAGGGTTAAGGAGCGAATTTACCAATAAACTATCCCAGGGAGCACCCAACACAATAAACTCTTAGTTGGACCTTAAATACCAACAAACTACTTAAAATGTAAAATGAGCACAAATCCGTTAGAGCAATTTAACATCCGTTAGTTCCCTATTCATCTCCTGCTTCCATCTTCAGCAAAATGGTTCCTATTCATCTCCTTGTTCACTATTCATCTCCTGCTTCCATCTTTATCACCATAGTCAACCACCATCTCCATCTCTTTCTCACTCCTTCTCTGTCCGTCGACCCTCTCACCGTCCAGCTTTTTCATTTCCACCACAACAACAAGTATGCCTAGGTGAATATTGAAACATCCGTCCACACCAAGCTTGAAAATATCATTCAAGATCGTAGAAAAATTGCAAAGCTAGGCAAGAAATCAAATCCATCACTATTAATAACATGAATGTGCTTGACTTGCAGAATCCCAATCGCATCCAAATCTGGAAATTTCAGTTAATAAATTAGAACCCAATAGCAAAGCTAAATCACACAATGAAAGGACCAAATCTGATGGCTTCCTTCCTTTCTAGTGGATTAGCTACCAGGAATCATGAAGCATAAAAGAATGATTTTTGCATGGATGATCTGTAGCAATCACATCTTTTTCATTCCAATTTCTTCACTCTTTCCACAATACCGACAAAGAACTCCCTCAAGTTCTCATCGATTCGACACTTTACCACCTCTCATGTAATTTGTTAAAACTTAAATGATGAAATTCTTAACTAAACTCCTGGATAGAGCTCTGTCCCCAAAACAGGTTTTAACAATTTTTTAGCTAGAAAATACTATTGAGCCAGATCGATGAAACTTACCAGATTTTCCTTCACCCGTGCGAATGGACCAAAACTAGAGGAAAGAGAAGTCGATCGGCCGTCTCGTGTTCGAGTTTCATCGGAGTAGATCGAGCTTCACCGGTGCTTCAACGACGGTCCACCGTTGTTCGGCCGTCACCTCCATTACCAGATTCAGCAGTGGGCGGGATAGACCGAAGACTACTATCGGATCTGAGAGTCTTCTCGTCGGTAGAGTACCGCTTCCTCCTCCACCGACAGTACACAAGAAGCTGAAGAAGAAGGCATTTCCGGTGGAGAGGAAGGAGGATCCTGAAGAAAAGGAAGAAGAAGAACGAAGAAGAAGAATGTGACTGAATGAGAGAGGGAGAGAGATGAAGTGAAACCGACGGACGTTAGGTTCCATTAACGTCATTGTGCTGAATTAGGGTTTTAAAAAGTTGGTTGGTATTTAAGGTCCAATTAAGAGTTTATTGTGTTGGGTGCTCCTGGGCCAATAGTTTATTGGTAAATTCGCTCCTTAACCCTTTTTAAAATGTAAACATTTTAGACCGGTTCCTCATAAGTAAGGTCTAAAAATGTTTTTTAAACTAATTTCTAAAAAACTGCTCTAAAAAAAAGATAATTAAAGAAATCATATGAAAATATTTTTTTTTTAGACCTAATATTCATTACAAGTTTACAACCGTTCCGTTCTTGAAACCCTTGAACCACGTTTGTGCACTCAACCCGTGCCTTTGAAGCTAAGGCTCTCTTCTTCGCTCTCCGCTCTCTCGAGCTATTACTGTGCAGATGGAATTCTTAAACTCTCCGGTGCTCTCTCACTCAAACTCGCTCTCGCTGTTGCTCGAAGACGTGAAGATTGGTTGATTCTCTCCTCCTCGTCCCAATTCCTAAGTTGGTCAGTCCCATACTCACACACAGAACTCACAACTTTTTTCAGTTTCGCTCCTCTACCCATCAAAATCGATCTTGATTTTGCTTTGTCCGTTTGTCACCTAGGGCTCGTGAATCGTGATTTATTTACTCTTCGGTGACCCGTCATCTAACCGCACTCCATTTGGTCTTCAATCGGGTTAGTGTTTCATTTGGTTTGAGTTTGGAGGACGGCGGTTGTTGGAGATAGAAGTGAGGAATTAGCGACGACACCGAAAAATTCCGGGTGGCTTGCGAGAGAAGGGTGAGCCGCTTCGAGGTGTTCGGCTCCATTTTGATAGATTTCTCAATGATCTCAAGGTTAACATTTTCTCTGCGTCCTTTAAGTTTTTTTTTTTAAATGCCAAGGATATGAATTCGTCGCTTTAATGTAATCATATTTCTCTGTATTTTCTTTTAATTTAATTTCATTTTTCTTTGACTTTTCAACTTACATAGTTCGGAGATTTGGAAAAAGCTCAACTTGGTCTGGGCATAGTTACAGGAGAGAAAAAGTGAAATTTAATGTTAACCGAGTTGACAATATGGTCATTCAAACAATCTTCCTTTTTGACACACTTGATAAAGATATCAATTCTTTGTAAATGAGAGTCGTATATTATTTGACAAATGTACAAAACAATACATATGTAATCAAATTCAGAATCATCATCATATTCCATAAATTTTACTTATTTGGAAAATTGGTGACATTTGAAGCATGATTTTGAATAATTATAAACTTATTTAGTGCTTCTTAATATTTATTATATGTTGGTTCATCAAATCTGTCTGTGGGGAATGGTACTCGTGGCATTTTCTTGATTTGGTGAAGATTGTAAATGACAATTATCTATATGCTAGAGTTGCAAAATATATTGAAGATAAGTCAAAGTCGCATCGAGGACAAAATCTCAGCTTAACAGGACATATTTGAGATGAGGACAAGGCAAAAGAGATTATGGAAGTTGCTAAGGCATCTAAGGGTAGGATTCTTGTGCTTGTATGGCATAACTTTAGCATTATTCTCCATATAAAATCCACGCTCTCTTGATTTTCAACGGGGCAGGATTTGTCTCCCGTGGACCTAATCAATGTCCAGCAATTTCTTAATTTATGATTATCTTGTTACTAGGATGAATGATATTGCACCAAATTTGGCCTCTTTGATTGGTGAAGTTGTTGGCGCTTGATTGATTTCACATGCCGGAAGCCTCACTAATTTGGCCAAGTGCCCCTTTTCTACTTTTCAAATTCTTGGTGCAAAGAAGGCTTTTGTAAATGGGGCAATATACCCAAGAGGGGGGGTGAATTGGGTATTTTAAAAACTTTTCTGAAAGTGCTCTGTTTTGAACAAGTCAAAACAGATGATAGCGAAGAGGAGGAAGGGAAGGAAAGCTTGCACTGAGTAAGAAATTATCCTGGTTCGGTCTTATCCTTGACCTACATCCAAAGTCCCCAAGCCACACTTGGGATTTTCAATCCACTATACTCACAAACCGATTACAAACTCGTACTCAAGAGTAGTTCTCTCTAGAACTCACTCCCCCTTACAAGTTGCAATCAATACACCCAACCACCAAGTCCCCTGACTTGTGGTTATCTCAATCAATAAATGATTTACAGATAGAACTCTCTCACAAAGCAGATAAAATGAACACTGAAGTGCAAGTATCAGATTGATACAATATAGATGAAAGCTGAACACAATAAATGACAATCAATGAATTTTCGCTCTCAGTAGTTGTATCAGCTTGAGAAGAAGTTAATGAACTCTATTTATAGGTAGAGAACATTAAATGACCGTTGTATGATGAATCCAACCGTTGTGGGTGATTAGCATTAAGTCCGGTCATCTTCTCTCTAAACTCCAACTAATCCAGGTGCTAATATGTTCTGAGGTGGAGCTCTGAGGATTTGTCCGTTGGAGAAGAGTTTGCTTGATGAAGAAAGTATTTTTGAACGTTGAGAATGCGTGCTCAGATGGATTAACCAAAAGGAGGTTGGTTTGCAGGAGTGCATTAAATGTACTGAGCACCTTTTGCTTTTTGCTTTGATCTTCATTAATCTTTATCTCGTGCTAACTGAAATCCACTCAATAAACATGTTAAATATATCTCGGGAATATAAGTGAATGATTCATGAAGGCAATTGGAACAAACAAGAGTGATTTGTTGAATTGTCGATTTGAATTTCAAAAACAACACACGAACTCGAGTTCGGTTCATGCAGCTCGAGTTCGAAGCTTCAAGTGTAAGGGCGTTTAAGTTCAAAAATTGCTAAAGCGGGAGGTTTGCAAAATAGAACCCGAGGTTCTTGAGACATAAAAGCTTTCTTTGCTCTCGGGTTGCTTGGAACTCGAGTTTGCACATAGTGAACTCGAGTTCACTCCATCCGAGAGGAAATCGATATTTTGACTTTTGAGAAACTTCTAGCAAAAGTATGAACTCGAGTCTATTAGTGGGTAGGCTCGAGTTTGACACTTGTTTAGCAAAATCTCGTTTTTTGTATACAAGCTCAAACCCGAGGTTCATACCGTGAACTCTAGAGTTCTTCTTAATTTGAAAAACACATTGCCCTTTGTAGGAGGTGAACTCGAGTTTACAATGATAGGCTCGAGTTCGATTATCTTTGAAAAACTTAAATGCTCTCGGCCTGAAATAAACCTGAGGTTTAAGTACACAGCTCGAGTTTGTTTGACTTGAAAAACTCTGAGTGCTCTCGGCCTGAAATGAACCTGAGGTTTAAATGCATAGGCTCGAGTTTGTTTGACTTGAAAAACTCTGAGTGCTCTCGGCCTGAAATGAACCTGAGGTTTAAATGCATAGGCTCGAGTTTGTTTGGTTGAAAGCTTTTAAAAGATCTCAGCCTGAGGCAAACCTGAGGTTTGATAGAGACAAAGCTCGAGTTCGTTTGGCTAAAGTACTTTTAGGAGCTTTTCAAATTTGAAAAACTTTGCTTCCAATGAAACAAATGAAGAGTACCCAAAGCTCTTAGTACTTGAAAAAATCTTCCCGCGAGGTAAACCCGAGGTTCAAGTTAATAGGCTCGAGTTTAAAAAGAGTTTTAAACTTACAATGTTATCGGCCCAACCTAAACCCGAGGTTCACATTTGTGAACTCGAAGTTCTCACGCACAAACCCGAGGTTTGGTGTAAGGTTTGAAGTGTTATATCCCAAGTTTGGTCTTTGTTCCAAAGCGAACCTCCGGTTTGTAAAAGCGAGGCTCGAGTTTGTCAAAGCCTCGAGTGTTTTATATTGAAAATAACAAATTTCAACTACACTTAATCTTGTTTACAATTGTCAGTTATCATCAAAACCCTTAGAGAACTAACAGCTTTGTTCAGGTTTATAGCTTAGTACCTCTTGTTTTGGTTAACTATAGCTCAAATTTATTAGCAATCTTAGGAACTAAAAAGGCGCTCCAGGTGTAACACTACATCTTAGCGCTAGGATATATGCTATAGCTAATTTGGTATTTAATTTGGACAATTTAGGCATCTCCATTAATTTGCATAGAGAACACAGTTGTTAATCTTGCTTTGGTGTACTCAGGGCATTGAAAAACAAAGGCAATACTCCCAAATACGGTATGATATTTTATAGTGATGAGCTTCACTCTTTCTATGTTACCATAAACACTGAGTTTACACGAGCTGTAAGTCGTGTTCTACTAGCGACGATAGTACATATTTCCATTTCATATGCTCATTGATAAATGTGAAGTGCAAACACTCAGCATTATTCAATTCATTTGTACTTATTACATCATGATATGTAAGGTGTAGAAAAATATATTAGCTAGTTAGTAGTTAGGAGTTAGGTGGTTAGTTAGGCATGGCAGTTAGTTAGTTAAGAGGGTGTCACTGTTACTGTTCTGTTATGATTGTTATAGCCGTTGGGAATTGACCGACTTGCGGCTTATATCTATAATATGTGTCTAAGGCTATATATATGGGCCTAGGAAAATTGTAAATCAGTTTTTGACGTTGTGAATGAAATAGCAAGACAGTAGTCTGTCATTGCCTTCTCCCTCCTTTCTCTCCTTAACCCCTCTGATTTCTTATTCCCAATTCCTCTATTCTTCTGTAATTTCTACACTGTCTATCACATCAGTTATCCCTTATTCTAACAGCTTTAAACACTGATATTTTTAATTTGGACTTTTGTGCTTGTTTGGCTTCTAATCAACTTGTCTATACTTTAAATTTCAGAAATTTGGGCAATTCTAGCATCTCTAGAAGTCTAGGCCCAGAACTCGGCGAACTCCACCATTTACAATACTTGTATATATGACCTTTCCTCTCTTTCTTGCCTTGTGCTATTTGTTTATCTTAAGTTCTGTTTGAAACCTCTTTTCTGTTTGATTCTCAAAAGTCATAACTCATTACTGCTAATGTTTCCCTAATAAGAATGCAAACAAAACACCTAAGAATCACCCAAGTCTATCCCTTGATTAAGGACAGATTAAATGCTGATGGTTCTGAATTATACCAGCTAGTCTTAAACTAAGCCTTTGTTCAAATTCCTCTCTACTGTAGCAGTAGTGAGGAATTTACTTGTTATGTTTTACTTGTTTTTCATAATCTTTGGGGATGGAAATAGGAGTAAGGTTGATCAGCAGAACCCTTGAGGAAATTTGATATGGGTGGGCACAGTTTATAGTGATTATAGTGTACTACAATGCTAACATGTGAATCTACTGAGTATATGCTTTATGTATCGCGTACTTAGCTTACTCCCATATTCATGAATTCATGTTGCATTCCTGATTATGTTTGGAATATTTTGCTTGAGTTCTTTTCCGTTTGAATTCAAGTAAATTAAGGGATGCAAAAAAGTTGGCTGGTTGAAAATGAAGCATATGATAGACCTATAAATATTATGCCTTATTCCATCATGCATTCCAGAATTCTTATAATTTATGAGTTTTGACAAAGAATATTTATTTCTGAGGTCTAAGTTAGGTGCTATGACTTCTGTTGCAGCTCTTGATAACTCAACAAGCTATGTGGTCTGAGTCGAACATACTGACACGCTGCTGGTGGTATGTATGTGCACGAGGTAAGAGACCCTAAATGGATCACACTAAAGGTCAGTAGATATTTGTTTGCTTTATGAACTTGTTCAATAAGCTATGCTCTATACAGTTTTAATTATGTCATGTTCTTTTTTAGACTTGTAGACAATCATTGGGATCCAACTTATGTGGCTTTTATTTGTTGAGAAACATATTTAACATTATCAAATTAGGTATGACTGAATTCACTCAAGAGGTAAATGTATATTTCAACAATTTTGTATGGCTATACTTTTAATTTTTTTTAAAAACCAGTTTTAAAAGTCTTACTTTTAAGACCTCATATTTTGAAAAACAGGTCTAAAATGTGTTTTTTAAGATTGGTTGCTCAACCAGTCTAAAAAATAATAGTCTAGCAACCAGTCTAAAAAATAATAGTCTTTTAAGACCGGCTGTATTAAGACTGGATCCAAAACCGATCTTAAAAGTGTTTTTTAACTGCCTAAAAAGCCATTTTTGCACTAATGATGGTTAAGCTCGAGCTCGCTTGATTTTCATGGGCACAAGTACTCACGCTTGAAATTCGTGGGATTTGTTCCCGTGCTTTTTATTCGTGGGTCTTATACCTGTGCTTGTTTGGTGGCCTCGGGTTGCGCTTGCTTGGTTACTTACCCCCATTGACTGTGTGTCAACGCTTGTGTTCGTGGCCTTACCCTGAGCTTGGTTAGTTACCCCTGTGGATCATGTGTCTATGCTTGTTATTTCGTTCTTTTAAAGTCCTACGAAAAGATGAGAATTCAAAAATTTTATTTCGATTGGATTTTTTTTAACAAGTTGTTTATTTAGGTACTTAAACATAATTGATTGATGATCGTTTATAATGTAAAACCCTAAAAATCCCTACTTGTAGTGAAAGCCATATTTTGACAAATACTACATGTTTAACAAAGGAGAGTATGTTGTCTCTAAATTGTGTAAATTTGTTAGCTATATTTCAGGCAAATTTCTCTTGGGAATTTATAACAACCGAAGGAAAATCTTTAGGCTATATTTAAGGATCCTAAAATACAAATCATTATTATATTAAACTATGGTTCTTGAATAATCAAAAAGAGCAAGATAGTGTGATGAAAATACTTAAGGATTGATAAACAATTAAGTCTCCACTTAATTATAGTGTAGACCTTCATGATGAATTATGATGCATAAAGCTTGTGTGAATTAAACACTAAGTCTCCATGATTAGCTAATAAATACAATTAGGAGTTAATTAAGCTTTGCTAATGACACTTAAGCCTTTATGATGTCATCAAGGTGACATCACAAGGATGACATCACAAGAGCTTATGCTAAATGGTGTAGGGCCAAGATTTAATGTAATCAACACAAAATCCAATCTAATGGATAGTGTTCAAGATGAGAGGATAATATGTTATTTAACAAAATTAAATAAAGGCATAATTAAATATAGCACATGGGCTCATAAATGTAAAAGTGGAAGAGGATAAATAGGAGAAATTAGAATAATATAAAAAATAGGATGAAAACACTTGCACATGGGACCACATGCAAAGGAAATGCAAGAAGATAGGAGAGAGGGGAGGGAGTGTCGACTTTTAGGAGGAAAAAGGAGAGGAAGAAAAGAGAGAAAAAGAGAGAAAAAGGAAAAGGAAGAAAGAGAAAGGGAGAGAGAGAGAGTGATTAAAATATAATTTTTAAAAGAAGACATGTGGGATTTAATTTTGGAAACTAAGATAATTAGCTAAATCCAATGTAATTATTTCTAACCAATAGGAATCATTTGCTCACAAATTGTATCATCCTAGAAGCACAAAGTGATATTAGCCATTGATAAGAAAAATTGATCCAAGGGATAGAATTCATGAGCTTTGGCTATAAATAGAGGCCTTGCCCTTCCCAATTCTTCACACCAAATCAGCCACCAAGTGGTGATTTCTAAGAAGAAGGAAGGAGTTCAAGAGCTTCAAGAGGTAAGCTTGTCTTTAGTTTTTAGTTTCTAGTTTTAGTTTTTAAAATTCTTAGATAGAAGTAGTTTAGATCTTAAATATTCTAGAATAATTTTATTTACATGTTTTTATGGTAAAAATTGGCTTAGTTTTGAAAAAATGATGGGAGAGGTGATACAGCAAAATTTTTGGAAGAGAATCCTCATAGTAACGAAGTTCGGCGAAATTTCATCGGTTTCGGAAATTCTGGAGTCAGCCATGAAAACGCCAGAATTTTATATTGAAATCATGATCACAAAATTCTGAGAAAATTCATGGTTAAAATAGACTTATAGGTCCTTTTTAAATATGTCAAGAACATGTTAAAATTATTTCTGTACAGGGAGATAAAATTTCTCAAAGTTGGGCTACGAATTTCTGGAAAATTTCTGGGCAGAGGCTCAAAACTTTAAAACTGGGAGTGATTCGTGTAATCTGGGAAATATTTATTATTTTTAATTAAAAATAGACATCCTAAGGATTCCAAGAAATTTTACGGATCCTCGTTTCGATTTTTGTAGAATTAATTATGATTTTTCAAAGTTAGACAAAATGCTGCCCAGATTTGTACCAGCGTTTTTCTACGAATTTTGAGGAAACAAAGTGGAAAATAAATGTTGCAAGGGCAAAATAGTCATTAGTGGCCAGAATATCCCTTAGGATATTATTATTAAATTAATAAATACGATATTACCATTATAGGATACTCGTGATCACCGCCCGACCGTCAACGTACCGACAACACCGACGAAGGTACGGACGCGTACTGTAACACTAACTCTGATGTTTACTGTATACCTATATGTGATAGATATGTTCATAGACGTGACTCTATTTTTAAAAGAATTGTTCATACACATACAGCTTTATACGGGTTATAGTCATAATAACGCCGTTGAGTTTTCCTAGCGCGAGGACACGAATGTACACCGTGGCACCGGTGAATAGTGCAGATCGTAATAACATTCATATGCGGTGGCCGTGTGTTGTTATTGCTTTTTATATGTGAATATTACCGTGAAACCATGAGATAACTGTCATACATAACTGTACATAAACATGAGGTTAACCGTTACCCGAGGTTCAATGGGTATTGAACCTCGCCCTCTTACCATAGCTTCGGTCCGAGTGAACAGGACCAGAGACAAGGGTAAGCTGCCCGCATGAGGTCCCAGACGGAGAATGTCCTTTTTGATTTTTGTGTATAAACATACCTATGACTATTCGGATGACTGTAATAGCAACTAAACACACCAGTTATGAATGTTTATCGTGATTCGTTTGTTTTAAACTAATCCGATGCTCTACTCGATTAAACTATTTCAAACTCTGATTAAAACATTTCGAAAATGCTTTAGAAAATTGGGGTGTTACATTTTTGGTATCGAGCGCACATCCGGCACGAATTTAACTATGCTACTCCAAACATCGGGTGTCTAGAAAGGGTTTTTGTGGATCGCCAATGTCACCGAAGCACGGTGAGGCTCCCATGATATACACCGGCCTGGCCAGATTATTTGAGTAACGGAGTTAGGCTTGGAGTTTTTCAACTAAGAGCATTTTTCCTGGCAAGAACTTGGCTCAGTTATAGTAAACCATTGGTGCCGAAGGTAGGGCTAGTCTATGTGGATCAGCCAATCAGTCACCCTAGCACGGTGAGGCTCCCATGATAGACACCTACCTGGCCAATTGGTTTGATTAACTAAGTTGGGCTCTAAGCCATTATCTTAGAGCATCTTTTGAAAACAAGTCTTGATAAAACCCGGGTGTTGTTGTAGTGATAAAATGCATGACGAGTTTTCCCTAGGTAGATTATTATGGAAAAGGAGACGCGTAGCACATCGGTCAATAGTCTCGAAAACGTAAAAGTAAGACTGAACCCGGAACCAACAAATCCAACCCTATGCCTATGCTCGAACCAGGACCATATTTCCTTGCTCCAAAATACCATTTAGACCACGAGTATATGCCAACTATCCCGATGACGAACGAGCGAATACCACCACAAAGATCCGCCCCCAATAAATGAGCTCGAACCCGTAGCCGATCCGGAACCCTAGTACCATTTCAAACCAGAGTATTCTGACGAATCCTACAACCCTAGACCAGTGTATCATTTCGAACTAGTATATTAATCTGTACCAGTGCCGATAGATCACCCAAGCCCTGAAAAACCCCTTGTACCCATTCATAACCATAAACCCTCCGAAATATACCATCCTAAGCTAGTGTACAATCCTGAACCTATACTTCAACCTAATCAGCTATACCCCACTCTAGAACTTAACCTTGAGCTAATACATCTCTCTGCTCCTGAATATGATATTGCTCCAATAATTAATCCCAAACCTGAATGCCCTCGATCCGGAATATCCTTACAAAACCATATATGACCAAGGACCTTTTCATTCAGTATCCCTAAACGTAGTGTACCCAGAACCAATGGCTAGTATACCCTCTGAATAGACCGTATGAGCCAGAAAAGACAAATGAATTCCTAGACGGAAGTGTATAGTGGATTTTCGTTCCTTTTTAAATTATCCTCAAAGACAAGTACCTATTAGTACGACAGAACAAAGACAATAGAAATAACTGCTAGCGGTAAAGGCCGATTAGTTGATATGACGTATCTTGCCATAAATATTTTATTTTGTGTGGAATATCTGTTTGAAAGATTAAAATTTCCCTTAATACTTGTCATTCTTAATAGCAAGATAGGATGGCAAATTTGCGAGGAATTGGAATCCCCAGAAGCCGCAGTAGTGGTAGTAATAGAGTTAGGCAACTACGACCAATACCAGTACACAAACAACGAAAACCACAAACAAAGCAGGGTAAGTTGCAGACAATTCAGAGAAGGCTACAGGAACAAGAGACTTTTATCAACAAACTCCTGACCGAAAGACAGGAGAGACAAATTGAAAGACAAGAAGAATCTTGCCGGTTGATCAATCGTAACTTAAGGGAAATGCGTAGAGACAAAAACTATCAAAACTGTAGAGCAAGTCATGGCGGGTTTAGCCGCAGAAACTCCTCACAGAAGAGGAAGGATCTTTGGATCGAGTACCAAGAAAAAGGCAAAGAATCATTCCGGTCTGGGCAGCGAAACTATCCAGGGATACCGGAACCACGACCAGTTCCAAAATGCAAGAAATACCCTCCAGAGATTAGCTGTGATGGGAAACGAATCTGCTACAATTGTCGGAAGTTAGGACACATTAGCAAGAACGCCCCAAAAAGCTGCAGAGACGGAGCCACGCATTCGGGCCGGGTGTTAGCGCTACTCAATGTAGAGGTCGGGAAATCTCCAAAGGAAGTTCTTACTCTTTCTTCTCCTTGCTCCTATTTTTGCCTTTCTCTCTATCTCAATCAATTTGAATTGAGTTTTGGTGTGAAGAAAATGAAGGGGAGCCCTCTCTTTATAGGGGAAATCTCAAGCCCAAGTGGACCCCACCATGTGCCTCTTCTTTAATCTCAACCATTGGATTTACTTTACAAGACCTAATCCTCTCCCTTCATGTTGTTAGAAAAATCTAAACACTATTGAAGATCTTTTATTTTAAATGACATGTGCTCTTATAACCAAATATCTTGATTAATATATAATAAATTCTCCCTCATCCCTCCATGTGCAAATCTAACACCTCTTCTTTCCTCTCAACCATTGGATCTAATTTGTGTTAGTTTAAGTTCAATCCTCACCCTTAATCCATAGGTCAAGTCTCCCATTGGTCCAATTAATTACTTAAGGATTTAGCTTATTTTCTTGATTTTTCATTGGCTAGTTGCCGTTGTTGACTTTTCAACATGAATTAACAAAGTTTAATTAACTCTCAATTGCATTTGTTAACTAACCATGGAAATTAGTGCTTAACCAATCAAGCTTTATGCACTTTAATCTTTACTTATTTCCATTTGTCTTTTATCAACTTGAAGACATATGCTACTAATGTTTATTTAGTGCAATCTTAATTGCCAATTAGCATTTGCTAGTGTGTTCTAATTTAATTAAGTGTCCTCATAACCTTTCCTTATCTCTTTTGGTTATAAATTAGCTATCTATGTGCTATTTATATCACATTATATAGCCCTTAAATGTAGTCTCATAATTAACCATTGGTTAATTAATTCCAAAATGATAATAATATAATCAATAGATTATAATCCTTTGAGACACATATTCAACTTTTGTATTTTGTTAATTATTTGCCAAAATACAATGTTTATAAGAATTATGAAAATTAGGGTATTACAACGCTTGTTTGGTTACTTTCCTTAGTGGACTATGTGTCCACGTTTGTGTGTGTGGCATTGAGTTGCGCTTGGTTAGTTACCCTAATAGACTGTATGTCCACACTTATTATCCGTTTGATTGAAGTCCTATGAAAGGATAAGATTTGAGAATAACTGTTTTAAACTAATTTTATTAAACAAATTGTTTTATTACGTACTTGAATTCATTCGAGTAATGGTATTTTATATAGTTTCATTCACACTTATGATTGTATATTATACATACTATCATTTATTATCAAGATATTATTAAAAGCTAAATTTGCTAAAATTATTTTCTATATTATTCAATTAATTAAATTATAGGTATGGAACACTATTCAACGGAAAATTATTTTTGGCTCTAATAGCGCTGATGGTCGTGTTTCTTCATTTAAGCTATGAAGGATTATACTATTGTCTTGAAGTTGAAACATCACATTGAAAGATTCCTAGCTAATGTAAAATCATAAACTAGTACATTTATTTTTGTAATCTAGGTGCTCTATGTATGCTATAGTTAGGATCCTCGCCTTATCTAGGTATTGTGTGTTGGTCATTATGAAGCGGAGCTCCTCTTGACTATACCAAGTTATTGTAGAATTTTTCTAAGGTCTTACTCTTAGAAATTTCTATAGAAAGCCTATAATTTTTGTAATATGAATTATAATCATAGTCACTATATTATATGTCGCAAACATGTGCATGTATAAAGTATGGAAAGTTTTATACATTTAAGGATTTAGGGACATGGGTTTTCTTATATTTTGCGCCTGTCACATTTCGACTTTTAGGGCGTGACAGTTGAAATAATAGAATTGACATCATTTGGATCCCATAATTACTGTTGAAATAATATATTGATGAATATGTTATTGGGCTGTGAGATTGTGGGAAAATTCCTTCTTTGATAATTTGGATTGTAGTTCTTAGGCCTTTTATTGGGGACAGCCATGGCCCATGGGTGTTAACTGTACTAATTTCTGCATTTTCCTCATTTTTTGCTTGATCGTGGTGATATACGGTGCCAATAAACAAATGATGTCAAAATTCTGAATGATTTGGAGAATCGTAAACTTCTTAAATGGCCAGGCAGTGGGGATGATCGTTGTGGTCCTCCTTCATCGAAGGTTGGAGATGGAGGGGCTGGAGAGGGTGAATGTGAAACTTGCATCTAGATTGTAGATCAAATTTGGGATTTAGGGCAGGGGTATTTGGGTCATTTTATAACTATTGGCTACTTATGAAATAAAATTGATGAAATCATTCCCTCCAAGTGCTACTTCATACCAAACATATTTTTAAATATCAGTCTCAATCTCAATCCATCGAAATTCTATGTTTCGTAGCAAACAAGGCCTTATTGTTTTCAACTAATTTTAAATGCTAGTTGGTTTTGCACCATCAGCGTAGTTGTTGGTTATAAAATGAACTAAAATGTGAACAAATTTCTTTCTTTTTCCCCTTACTTTTTCATTGGATAATTATCTATGTCTTGAATATAAAAAGAACCGAAATTAACTAAAAGATAAATAAATTGGCAAATATGTCTCTCATTTGACTATAATCCTTAATTTTCTTTTTTAAAAAAATACAAATCAATGACAACAATTTAAAGCTTGTGTGTATATAAAGTCGGGTAAAGGTGCAAAAATAAACACGTGTTTTATCCCAAGGGCGTGCCTAACACCAAGTGTTCTTTTTAGGTGCAAAAGACACATGGATTTTTAAAATGAGGGCAAAAATACCATTGCCATTAATTTTAGTCACATTGACCATTAGTTTGACCCAAAACACTAACATGGAAGCTTACTCAACTAATCTTAATCTAGCTAGCAGTAGGGCGAGAAAGAAAAATTTACTTGAGGAATCAAAAGGAACCTTTAAAGAACACATCAACAAACTCATGAATCGAAAAACAAAAATCAAAACCAGGACCAGTGCAAATCAAGGCACAAATCAATTGAAGATAATTTAAGCGGTTTCATTGATGAATCAATCTACATATTGAAAAGATGAAAGATGCTTCAATTGTCTGCAGAAGTTATTCCCACCAACCGTCTAGGAAAGTGTTGACGAGACTCAACCAGCATAATAGGAATAAACTATCAATGTAGCTTTTACGTGGATTGAATGGAGAGAATGAAAAATTGAAAGATTAGATCAGCTTGACAGAAGATCTAATAAACCGCGCATATGCCATAGAAAAGTAGATTCTACCATGACATACAAAATGAACAATCGAGAATCTTGTGACAGTCTCACTAAATGAACTCCCTCACATCTGTGGATTTAAGTCTAACCCCTTAAAAATTGATCACGGGCAAACTTTAAAATTCTACAACTGGTAGATTCTAAAGATGTGAGAGATTGGAAAAGAGATCTAAGAAGCTAATGACACTGCTCCATCACCTCCATCTTGATCGGCGACCCTACCACTATCGATGCAAATCTCCAACTCAAACTACCTCCGCCAGAACCAAATCTAAGCTTTTAGGTTCAAGTGTTAGAGAAGCCAAGAGTAGAGGGAAGATCAGAGCTACGAATCTGACACGATCTTAGCGTTGAAGAAGCCAAGAGCTTAGGGAAAAACAAATCAGAGCTGCGGATTTGACCCTAGGCTGGAAAATATGAGGTGAGGGAAGCCAACAGCTGCGATAGGGCAAAACTTTATAGCCTATAAACTCCGCAAGTGCACGGGCCGTATCAAGTAATAAAGTGATAAGAAAAGTATCGTTCCCACGGTGACTTAGTATCACAACTTTAGTTAAGTATTAATTTCATAATTTCATTTAAGTTGAGTAAAACAAATTGAATTTAATTAAGATAAAGGAAAAGAAAATCAAAACTAAAATAAAAATAAGAAAACTACCACAATAATCAAATGAGCAACCCGTAATCACTAATCCTTTATTAGCTTCATAAACCTTGTTTCCACTAATTTAATTAGCTTTAATATCAATTTTGTTAATCTCGAGTATAAATAGCTATAAGTGCATTGTCGGTCCACTTACAACCCTCTCTTGAGTATAACTTGTTATGGATTTTATTAAAGCCATGTGTGACTAATTTTCTTTTCAACCTAGAGAACCTATGGGTTCTAGGTATTATTCCCACTATTAGTTTTGATTAATTTTATTCAATTTATTTATTCTTGATTTATTGCTATTGCTTATTAATTGGCCACTAGTAAACATGTTCTGGGGATTTAGGGTTGAACTTGGAAGAGGGAATCCTAAATTGACCTTGGGATTAAATAATATGGAATTAGGTTTAAATTTAATGAGGAATTAGGTTTTAATCTAATTTGCGTCTAGGATAGGAATATACCTAGAAGCTCTGCATAATCAAATTAGAGTGAGCCCGAGCGAAAAAACATCTTAGTTAGTTGTGTGAGGCATAATATAATTAATTAAGATAGTTTATAAATGGACCGGAAGACATTTATAGACATTAATACTCTAGATTAGTGAGTTAGTTAAATCAAAATTAATTTAGTGGGGATTAATTCTAAGAAACCAACAAGGGATTATCGACTCTAGGTTGTACTTCTCGAATTGGAATTCACTCTTTTGCTACTATTAGTTTTCTTATTAATTTTCTTTATTATTGAAAATAATTCCGACTCGGTCAACTTAAACTAATAAGGGAATTTAATATATAATCACTAGTTTGATTGAGTCCTCGGGAACGATATTTTTCTTACTTATCACTTTATTACTTGATACGGCCCGTATACTTGCGGAGTCCATAGGTTATAAATTTTGCCCTATCAGTCTTCTTCAGAAGAAGCGACATTGAAGGAGGTGAGAAGCACAAAATAGGATACGACTAGTTTCAGAAATGGCATATCCATACCCAATGCTTTTGCAAGGGTTCCAATATTGGAGAAAGCTTAGCCATGGGAAAACTTGTGACATTTACCATTGACCAGATAAGAATAATGATATTTTCTACGAATCTCTGTTGGAAAGAAGACACTGGCCGTGTTTTGATTATCTTTTAGAAAATAATTTCAAGAGAAAAGAATGAAAAAGAAAGTGATTTTTTTTAAAAAAAAAAATATATTGGGGGAGTAGCTCCTGAAAATAAAAATAAAAAATAAAAAATAACTTTTGGAAAATTATGGTTTCCAATCACAAACTATGGTTTTCTTGTCAAATTATGGTTTTAAGAGTTTGATCAGTGTTTGGACATTTTAACTTATGGTTTTAAAGGTTAAAAGCTATCTTGGATTTTGAAGGGTTAATGCTACTTCACTTTTAAAACTCTAGTTTGAGCCAAAACTATTATTTTAAAAGGGTTCTTAAACACACAATTATGATCATAAAAAATAGGAATAACATGATTCATAATTAAATGCGATGCCTTTCTTTGTCTTTTCTCTTTACTTCTTTCCCCTCCTCCCTCCTTTTTATTTCTTTCATGTTCCCTCCCTCGCTACTTTTTCTTTTTCTTTTACTTTTCTCTCTCCTCCTTTTTGCCTCCTTATCTTTTACGTCCTTATCTTTTGGTTTTTCTCTTTCTTCTTTTCTTCCCTTCTCCTCTCTCGTTTTCACACTTATATACTTTTTTTCCTCAAAGATTCACACATATATAATTGAGCAATGTGAATTAGCAAAAATCTTGATTTACAGTGTCTCTGAGTGTGTATATAAATAACACGAAGTTAGATTTGACATGAAGATTAATGAGGCACAGAGATTCAAAAGAGAAATTGATTTCTAGACTTGAGCTTTGACGATGTAAAGTAGCTATAGAGTAGAGTAACCTAATAATTCAGTCACAAAAAAAGGGGATATAATTCAGTAGCTATACGGTTTTGTGGAGGAAAATAAATATTAAAGGTACAGAGTGATGCCGTTTTGGAAAAAGGGGGAAGAGACCTAAAGACCTAAAGAAAAAAGGAATTCGACAGATTTGAAGAGGGGGCGGCTAAAACACTGTTACGTCATCTTCTTCCTTCATGGGCAAAAACCAGAGCAGAGTGAGGGAGAGCCAGAGGAAAAGGGAGAGGTGTTTGGTTCTGTTAACCAACTCCTAAGTATATATTTTATAATTAAATAGGTATATATTTTATGATATAATTAGTTTGATTATTAATATTTTATACCTATTTAATTATCTTTTATATATTTTTCTATCGTTTAATTAAATATAGGATTAAAGGATATTGACATAAAATCTATTCACATCTTATTTTATTATGTAGGAGAAATGCTTACTCTCTCTCTCTCTCTCTCTATATATATATATATAAACAATGAAAGAGGGATTCGGATGAGAAGGCGTGTTAGCATGGACGTGATGCAACAGTAAAATACCAAAAGATCGATATGTTTTAGATACCATATAATATATTATATGGGATTAATAGAACAAAACATGCCACAATGGATAAAAAAGATCAGAGACGCACGGCCCAAGAGGAATTGATCGTTCTACTTAAAAGGACTGTAGCATGCACAGACTCGAGGAGATTACAGACACAGAGGATAAACACACAGTCCAACACGAATAGAAAAAAATGGAACATGCAGAGACATCGGAGCAAGGGAGACCTGGACAGCAGCAGTTGAGCAAGAGAGGCGTTTCGGTTTTCTTCATCATCTCCACGGAAAGACGAGAGGATTGTGAAGGCGATGAAAAACACAGTCGGCAGCTTCCATGGCTCACCGTTAACTAAATTAGAGGGAGTACTTTTGTTCTTAATTTCAATACTTTGTTCCTATTCCCCTTCCCTATGATTTTCAATATGGTTCTGAACCTTGTGTTGCTTCGATGGATGATTTTATTATAGCCATGTGTAGCTAATTTCTTTGCAACCTAAAGGAGCTATAAATTTATTTGTGGATTAGATTTTATTTTTATTGTTTAGTTATAATTAATATTAATTTTGGTTACTTAATCCTTTTTAGATTTATGTATTTCGTGATTGACCATCATTTAGCATTAGGATTTACCTTGACGAAGAAAATTTTAATTAGGCTCGAGATTAAGTAATATGAGATTATATTATGATTTAATTTGCGATTAGGATAGACATATACCTAATGGCCCCATATAATTGTTGAAGAGTGTGTTTGAGTTTTATTGTCTCTCCAGTAATTATGTTAGACATAATAAAGTACACTTAAGAGAGGGTTGTAACTTGTAAGTGGATCGGTAGACATCTATATCTATTTATACTTGAGATTAACAAAATTGATATTAAGGCTAATTAAATTGGTGAAAACAAGATTTATGAAGCTAATAAGGGATTAGTGACTCTAAGTTGCTCGTTCAATTATTATGGTACTTTGTTTATTTTTATTTTAGTTTTAATTTCTTTTCTCTTAATTAAATTCAATTTGGTTTGCTCAACTTAAACGAAAATGTAAAATTAATGCTTAACTGAAGTTTGGGTATTAAGTCCTCGTAGGAACGATACTTTTCTTATCACTTTATTACTTTATACGGCCCATGCACTTGCATGAGTCTATAGACTATAAATTTTGCCCTATCAAGTTTTTGTATATATATATATATATAGAGAGAGAGAGAGAATAAACATGATACTATCTCCCGCACAATAAAATAGGATATGAGTAGATTTTATGTCAAAATATCATTTTATCCTATATTTAATTAAATGATAGAAAAGTATATAAAAGATAATTAAATAGGTATAAAATATTAATAAATCCAACTAATTAGATCATAAAATATATACCTATTTAATTATAAAATATGTACTTATCAACTCCACGGGAGGACGAAAGGATTTGTGTAGGCGATTTAATTGACGACCGACGACACCGTGACTGTTGTTTCTGTTCTTTGAGGAGGCCCTGTTGCTATTGCTTCTTTTTCTTCTTGCAACCTCGACAGAGATTGAAGGAAAGAGGGAAAACAGAGATGCTATTGCAAGGACGGAGTTGCTGCTACAACTTCGAACCTGACAGGAGGAAGCAGGGGAGAGAGTGAGGAGAAAGAGAATGTTTATGCAACAAGGGAAAGATCATTGGCTAGTTCTGGTTTCTCTTCTTGTTTTCTTTATTGTTTTGAACTCTGAATCTACTGTTGTAGCCAGTGCTAGGACTCTGAATTTATTGTTGCTAGTGATGAGATGATGTTGAGTAATAATTTGCATTAGGATTATTTCAAACCATGGCAAGTATTGAGACTTGTTGTTACTCTTTTTTAGTTGTTAATGACAGTCATGAGTTAATTTTATCTTGTACCTAATGCTACTATGTGATTGGTCATTACTTAGATTACTTTGTTTAATTAAATTAAGCTGGAGAAAGTTAATTTAATTATAGATGCTAAACTTGAAATTTGAGATTAAATGGATGATTTGACAGTAACATAACATAGAGATATAGTTACTAACCTGACATTGTTAAATTAAAGTTGTTGGTTAATGATTATTTTCTCTTAGCCTGACATTGTTAAATTAAAGTTGTTGGTTAATGATTATTTTCTCTTAGCTGTAGCAAGAGATTGACCATGTTAATTGACGGTAGACTTGAGAAATGTTAATCAAATGCTTTTGATCCTTGTACTAATATGTGTAATGTCATTTAATCACTAATGGAGTGGTAATTGGTTGAGTCTCATGAATTGCAATGGTGAGAAATACTCCTCTTTTCTTGAAGCAAAGTTTCAATTTAGTTTTCTTCAAGTTATTTTCCATTTCTAAATTTCAAGTAATTTTTAGGATATAAAATCTTTAAATGGTTTCACTCACCCTAATTGATAGCATAATTGTGACGATTAATCCACTTTCAGCTTAGTCCTTATGGGAATGACAACTCTTTATACTAATTGCGACGTGTACACTTACGGTAAGCTAAATAGCAAACAAAAGGATAGATGGGCCTTTGCTAAGTTGGAACAAAAATTTAAGAATTTAGAAGTCCTCAAGTGTTATTGTACGTAAAATGGGTAACATGTTGACATCTTGTGAGTTTAAAATGATGTACTTTTGATTTTTTTTACTGATCATTCATTAAAAAAATACTTTAATATTATACATTATTTATTTAATTTTAAAAAAAGCATAAAAAAATTAAAATTGTACTATTTTATACCCATAAGATATTAAGATGTAACACATTTTATTTAAAATCTAACGAGGACAAGAAATAAAAACATAAAGAGTGGCATATAACCCAATAAATAGCCTGATCATCTCCTCACGTATATTAAAAGTTAAAGGGCCCGTTGTACGTGTTTGGATTTAGTATGACTTAGCCAATGCTATTCCTTACCTTATGACACTTGACGCCATTGACTAGAGAAGACGAATGATACATGATATGGTCCACTAAAATAAAGTGCAACAAGACAAAGAGAATCATAATGCATCTATCACTACAAGTTAAGGCTATAAGGTGCACCATCACCCCCAATTATTTTTGAAAAAGCATCCGCCACCCTAAAGTATTTAATGATATAATTTTACCCATAATACATTAAAAATTGAACAATTCCCACCGCAAGTTGCTAACTGAACCCTTACTGTTGCTACCTTTAATCATCTTCATCAACTCCTTGCTACCCCTTATATAAATATGCACATATATACTACTACCTTGATCTGCAATATAAGAAAGTAGGTTGACTTTTTTTTTTTTTAAGAGATTAAAAAAGCCTAATTAAGTTCATTAAATTATTTATATTTATTATTCTTCTTCAAACTAATTTGCATTACTTATAAAATGATATTTAATCTAATAATGCACAATATATAATATGATTAAGTAGTTTATTTAACTTCTTTAATCTCTCTAGGAAAAAATCAAATGACTCTTATATTAAGGATAGGAGGTTGTTTCAAGTTTGTCTGGTCAAATCCACTTCCTGTCATCCTCCCATTTGTACAATCTCGTTACAGTAACGACCCTGTCATTGTTGAGAAATATGGTGTTTGATATCTAGTTCATGAACCGGGGCTTATTTTTCTCTAGTGGATCTGGAAACCTAGGAAATGTGGATGAACCGTTGAATGGTCAAGTAGGAGCAATCAACATGGAAGTAGGAAGAACGGTTTTGAAATTAATTAGACTGGTTTGTTCTTGAAGATTTGACCAATGTGAGCCAAGGTGCAGCACGGAAATGATGGAAATGATGAACAGTAACATCGGTGAGGTGAGAGATAATGGTGGTTGGGGTTAAGGTATTCTCCTAAGCCACCTTTTTTTGTTTGCTAAGTATGTGTAACCTCAAGCAATCATATTTGTGACATTGTTGAACATTAAGAGCCGTTAGGTTCATGGAATTAGAGATAATATAATGAAATGTTGATAGGCACAAAATATAGTGCTTAAGACTCCATAAGTCCACGAGCTATATCAAGTAATAAAGATTGAGTAAAATATCGTTCCCACGAGGACTTAGTACCAACAATATAGCTGAGCAATGACCTTACACTTTTGCTTAAGTTGAGTCAACACTGTAATATCCTGAATTTTGATCTTGAGATTTTGGAATTATTTATGGACACTTTGTAATAGCCCCATTTTCATGTAAATTATTTTATAAAGTTAATTAGTATCATGTTACTAGAATTTATGGAATTTTCATTAAATCCATGCAAATGATATTTGTTGTCATTTAATTGGCTAATAAAGGATCATTATTATGCCTAAAAAGAAGAGGCATAAGAGGATAATGGAAGACTCAAGAACATATACACATGACAAAATAGGAAAAAGACATATGCACATGAATTCAAAAGAAAATTCAAGAAGGACACATGGCAAGATTAAGAGGAGTATTAGCAAAAATATCTTTGACTTTGGAAATAAAAGTTTTATTGATGATGTCACCACAAATTGACACTTGAGCCTGAGTTCAAAAATGAATAGAAGAACATCATATACTCCCTTGGCTCTTGGAAAATGACGCATAGCAAGGAAGAAAAGAAGAGGACAAAGCAATTTATATAAAGTTGGAGATAAGAAACATGTAGAAAACCCTAGAAATACAAGTGTCATGATATGAGATTATTAAGCTTTATGAAAAATAAATTTATCATATAATTAACAAGAAGACATCTAGAACATGGACACTTGTCTTCTTATAAATTAAAGATTTATTAAGAGGGACACTTGGACACCTTCATCAACCAAAGAATTAAAGAGAGGGGCACCTAATCACCCATGTGCATATTTAATTAATTGCATGGGACACCTAATCACCTTCTCCATTAAGCAAAGCATCTCAACCACAAAATGGGCATATAATTAAAAAAGATATTTTGTGCCCATGGAAGGACACATGGCATGACGTGGAAGGGAGGAGGAGAAAAATCAAGGTTTATCTAGAAAATGGAAGAAGAACCTAGAGAATTATTAGGGACATATCGACCAATAATGAAGGGCCAAGAAAGGGGCCTAAATATGTACTAAAAATGATATAAATTCGTGCAACAAGGAAGGGCCAAGGAAAATTCTAGTTTTGGACATGAAAATGCATGAAAAATAAAGAAAATGCAAGGGCAATTTGTTAATAGACCAAGAGGGATATTTTTACATGGTTTCTAACCATTATTTAAGACCATAAACTCCCTCATTTTCTAACCTAAATTTGAAATAGACAAGAAGAGAGAAGAGAGAAAGGAAGCATACAAAGAAGGAAGGCAAGCAAAGAAGTTGAATTGAGGTAAGGAAGTTGTGAAAATTATTCTATTTCCTTTAAATTCATATGGTTATGTTTGAGATCATAGTTAATACATTTTCATGACATTATTGAAGCCCAAGTCACCATTACAAAGGAATTCAAGAGGTGGTGTGTAACATCCCATTTTCAAAAGTGGAATAATTTCTTTTTTTCATCAGAGTAGAGCATCGGAGCGATTGAGTAATCGATATTTATATTCAAAAGGCCGTAAGTCCTGACATAAAGGCGATACATTATACCGAGTGTTTTCGTAGTAAATAACAAAAGAAAGTCTTCAAACGAGTCCCTATGCGTGCCACTTGCCTTTCTCCTCGATCCTCGGTCCTCCCGACCTCGACGCTATGTTAAGAGCCGAGGTTCAATGCCCATTGAACCTCGGTGTAACGCTTAACCTCATGCTCGTGTAATACAAGATATGAATGACAGATATTCATGACATTACAGCAGTAATCAATACATAAGCACACAGCAGATGCAAGATTAACATATCAACAGTACATAGCACACAGCACATGTAAAGTCATCCTTGTTTGCTCTAGTCAGTGCCACGATGGCCCCTCGTGTCCTCAGCGCTAGGAAAACTCAACGGCATTATCAAGACTATAACCTGTTTAAAGCTGAATGTATAAATAGGTGATCTAAGCCTCATAAACTTAGTCACAGTGCCTGGCCCAAGACCTAGTCTTGTCCATCACTTCATAAATTATTCTATCACATATATGCATACAAGACACATCAGAGTTAAAGTTACAGTACGCGGACGTACCTTAGTCGTGATGTCGGTATGTTGACGTTTGGACTGTGATCGTGTTCAACCTATAATGGTAATGTCATATTTATTACTTCCCAATAACTTCCTAGCAGATATCCTAGTCACTAATGACCTTTTTACCCTTGGTAGGATTATCTCTCAACTTATCAAATTTAATTCTTCAAAAACGCTGGTCCAGAATTCTGGACAGATTTTTATCTAAGTTTGAAAAATCATAATTAATTCTAGAAAAATTGAAACAAGGATCCGTAAAATTCCTTGGAATATTTAAGATGTCTATTTTCAAGTAAAAATAATAAATTTTTCCCAGATTACATGGACTACTCCCAGGTTTAAAGTTTTGAGCCTCCGCCCAGAATTTTTCCAGAAATTTGTAGCTTAACTTTGAGAATTTTTATCCCACTGTACAGAAATCATTTTAACATGTTCTTGACATATTTAAAAATCCCTATATGTCTACTTTATCCATGAATTTTTCCAGAATTTTGTGACTGTATTTTTAATATGAAATTTTGGCATATTCATCACCGATTCCAGAATTTTCAAAACCGATGAAATTTCGCGTAACTTCGTTACTTTGATGATTTCCTTCCAAAAATTTTGCTATATAACCTCTCTCATCATTTTTTCAAGACTAAGGCAATTTTGACCATAAAAACATGTAAATAAAATTTATTCTAGAATATTTAAGATCTACACTACTTCTATCTAAAAATTCTAAAAACTAAAGACTAGAAACTAAAAACTAAAGACAAGCTTACCTCTTGAAGCTCTTGAACTCCTTCCTCCTTCTTAGAAATCAACACTTGGTGGTTGATTTGGTGTGAAGAATGAGGAGAGGCAAGGCCTCTATTTATAGGGAAAATCTCAAGGTTAAAATGGTAATCTCAAGCCCAATGTGGGCCCCACCATTTGCCTCTTCCTTAATCTCAACCATTAGATCTAAACTTAATCAAGAAGTTTTAATCCTCACCCTTCATTATAAAGCATGTGCTCTCTGTGATGTCATCCTTGTGATGTCATCTTGATGACATCATCAAAGCTTATGTGTCATTGTTGATTAATTTACTTTAATGAAATCTATTTTTGGTTGCTTGATCAATTACCAATACTTTTGAATTCTGTGTATGTATCTTGATTAGTAGTTGGATATCAAGATTTATGGTCTAATTAGATTTCCCGATTGTACTAAGCTTATTCTTCAACGTTTGCAAAAATAGCCTTTACTAGGCTTACTTTCGAGGTTAAATTATGTGGGTTCAAGATAAGTCCTTATATTTTCTTCAAGGTTCCTACTTCTTCACAACTATTTAAATTTGTATAAATTCTCACTTTATTTGTTGTTTTGAGTTTTTAATGTGTACATCAGATATTTACTGGATTTCAAACTATTATCAAATTTGCTTTAATTCTTTTCTCTCTCTCTCTCTCATTGGTCAAAACCTTTTCTCATGGATTAAGCTTTATGAGGCTTAATTAAGGCCTTTGGATTTGGCTTTATTAAATTTAATTTTAGCCCTCCATATCTAATCTTAATTAGCATCCCTAATAAAGTAGTTAAGTGTAATTGTCAAAATATGATTGGTTCTAAGATTAATTAGAAACCACTTCCATGCTAATCCTAGCCCTTCACTAGCCCTTGTTTCTTAATTAAGGTAATACATCCTTAATTATGCCTTTAACATATGCCACTAAATTAATTGTGAATGTTTATGAAAATAATTCAACTAACATAGATTGAATCATCCACTAATTGTTGGCAATTTTCTCTAATTGGTTTAATTATTTCCTCACAACTTTTTAGCTTTTCATGGTCATTTATGCACCATGTATTAATTCAATAATTATAGGGCAATTTATGATCCCTAAAATAAAATTAGAGAATTTGGTTTTTGATTACCTTAATTCTTAGAGAAAATTTCCTAAATTAACATAAATATGTTACTAAATTTTGAGACCACATATTCACCTATTTCTAATAGGTATTACTTACCAACATATAATGTTTATAATGAATATGAATTTTAGGGTTTTACATGGTGAGTGAAGAAAAGACTTAGAACAAGTAAGTTATCTCCCTAATCTCTTGTAATTTTAGGGATTTTGGCCAATATCTAGAACATGATGATATGACTTGATTTTGGTGATGTTGATGGTTTTAAAGTGTTTGAAATAGAATTTTGTATAAGGAAGAATATGGAGTATGATTTTGGAAGTATTAAGGTCAAAATATGAAGAAATACAATTTTAATAGCTTTAAAACCAGCAAGGGCATTTTCAGAAACTGGGAAATATTTACTTGTTTTTGGACCAAGAAAGAATTTTTAGACAAAAATAGACATGTCAAGGGTTATATAGATTTTTGGAACACTACAATCGGATTTTTTTACAATTAGTTATGAATTTTGGAAGTTGGGTCAAATTCTGGAAAATTCTGGGATATATGCGAAAATAAAGAATAAATTATCAATGAAGGGATACTCATTAATAAAAAGAATTAATGAGTCTCAAATGGTAAAAGGACCCATCATATGAGTGATATAGTTACTTATTCTTAAGGAAAAGTTATATGAATGATGACACCATTTATGTTGCATTACCTTAGGTCTATTATTCCTATTCAGTAGCCAGGAGTTTGTTATTCGAACTGATAAGTTGTTTACAGGTAAGTAACCTTAATCTCATATGCTTTGTATGACTTTCTATGTATGTTTTACCATGATTGTGTATGCATTCGGTGTTATTGTGTTTCCAAGCGCTTTGGATGCTAGAACCACTGTGAGCAACCTCGGCATGGTTATGTGCCTTATTGAGCGGTACATGTTATATATGACTGCTCGTTTCGGTTTAGGCTGTATGCCTCGTTGTGTGAGACATTTGAATGCTATATATTTTATGGTTTTCTTACATACTCTGTATATATTCTGGATATGGGATTAATGGTTACTCTGGGATCACTAGTGGGAAAAAGGGCTTTAAGACCGCCTCATTTAGATCGGAGTAATGACGCACCGGTCTTAATAGTATGATCGGTGGCAGTTTTGTAAATATAAAGAACTTCTTGGACCGCATTCTAATGAGCATCGGTCTTAATACTATGACTGGTGCCAGGTTTGTAAATATAAAGAACTTCTTGGACCGCATCCTTTATCAATGAGTCTTAAATATATTATTTAGACCGCTTAACAAAACAAACGGTCTTAAAAATGTTATTGACACTTGTTTATATGGGAAATGGACACATAAGCATGAAAATGGAAGATTAATAAAAGGACATTCAAGCAAGCTCATAATTTTGCCTAAAAATGAGATAAATTCGTGCAACAAGGGCCAAGGAAAATTCTAGTTTTGGAAATGAAAATGCATGAAAAATGAAGAAAATGCAAGGGCAACTTGGTAATATACCAAGAGGGATATTTTTACATGGTTTTTAACCATTATTTAAGACCATGGACTCCCTCATTTTTTGCCCTAAATTCAAAATAGGCAAAAAGAAAGAAGAGAGAAAGGAAGCACGCAAAGAAGGAAGGCAAAAAGGAAAGCAAAGAAGTTGAAGATTATGGTAAGCAAGTTATGAGTTTTGTTGCACTTCCTTCTAAGTTCATGAATATATCTAAAGCTCCATTAAACAATTTGTGCATGATATTTTGGAGCCTAGGCCAAAAGATTAAGAAGTTTAAGGAGGAAAGTTTTCAAGGAAAATCAAGCACAAGTCAAGTAAGTTACTAATAATTGAATATTATTACACTTATTTTGTATCTCTTGGTGAACAAATTTAGGAAGGTATGACTGATAAATCATGGATTTTGTTACTTAATTGGGCTTTGAGCTTTTAATTGCATTTGATTCATTTTTATGATTAAATTCCAGATTTACAGTGATTTAGTATTTTCGCCATAACTTTTGATCTAGATATCCAATTAGCTTGATTCTTCTTTCCTTTTTTAGATGATTCAGAGAAATACAATTGTTATGAAGACTCAAAAGGCTGATTCGGACAAGAAGATGGATGAAATTGAAGCTAAAGACAGACCCATTTTTCTGGATTTTTATTTTGCTTGAATTTTGTAATAAAAGACCATTTATTAGAGGTTTCCTATTCTTAGAGGTTTCCTATTTTTAAAGGTTTCCTATTTTTGGGCCAATCTTGTAGCCCTAGTGTTTCCTATATAGGTTAGATTAGATGGCTAAAAATATATTCTCAATTACGTTGTATGAGATTTTTGGATTTCTTGTTCATCTTTTCTTCTCGTTTTGCTTAGCCATGCTTGGCTAAACTTCGTGGTTAACCCAATGTGAGGATTCCATGATTCGTCCAGAGAACTTGTGCTTATTTGGTAATTTAACTCATTTCTATTTTCCTCTAATCGGATTCGATTTGGAAATAGTTTGAATACTAGATTTAATATTCGGTTTGGTTTATCCCAAGGACCGAGTTCGAACTAGGTTTTATGTTTTGCGTGGACGCTGTTGTTTGGACATATTCTAGGCGCTCGTCTAGTCGAGGGATTTTCTGGGCAAATACAGAGATCTCGGTTCGTCCAGAGCCAAACGTGGGTTATTTATATTTTATTCAATGATGGAAGTCTCTCGAATCTAAACGTTGGGTTGATCGATTTTAATCGCTTCAATATTTCATTTGTTTCTTTCAATTTCATTTTAAATGTTTGAACCAAAACCCCCAGTTTCTTCGTTTTTGTTTAACTCGCTATTCTGATCGACCACTACGCGTGAATTCTTTGGGAAAACGATCCAGGTTCCCTATTACTACAAATCTTTTATTGAATCTGGTTATTTTGAGGGATACGGCAAATATCTTTCAAAATTTGGCACCGTTGCCGGGGAGTTTGCATCGATCTAATGATTAACAGTATAGTAGAATAGATTAGTGTAGACTACTTTTTTCCAATTTTTTTAATTTGATTTTTAGGTTTAGGAATAGTCTAGAAGTTGTTTGTGGAATTCAATCATTTGATAGTGTTAGAAGACTTGTACAGGTTAGTTTCTAACATTTGTTGTTGTTGTTGTGTTTTTGTGTTTCATTGGGGATTAATTGCATTGAAATTTCATGGCTTGGCTTTACGGGAATCATAATCTACCTTTCAGTTCTCACTCTTTTGTAGGTAATCAAGAATGTGAGAGCCCATTCCACCACCAATACCATGAACCTTACCAACAACCTCCATTCCAACAATATCATCAACACTCTCACTTACCATACCATCCTTCATTCCATCCCATGAATCCCTATACCCATTTGATCCACCTTATGAACCTCATTCTCAACCATATATTCCCAACCAAGATCCTTCATTTTGTGAAGTCATTAGAGATTTCCAAAATCAAACGGCTTGGGCTGTAAATGAGGAGTGGTCACATAAGGACGACTTTCATCAACAAATGGACTCTCATTTTAGAATAACGAAACACCAAGTGAAAAGGAGTGAGATATTAGAAAAAGAAATTGAGCAACAATCACAAATGTTGAAAATGATTTGATAGAGATTTGCCGTAATCTCCCAAAATAACCAGATTAGAAAAGGATTTGCAAAGTATAATGTAACTGGGTCGTTTCCCAACGAATTCGCAATCGGTTTAATTTGAACAAAGAATAAAAAACAAAAAAATTGGGGGTTTTGATTCAAAGAGAATAAAAATGAAATAACATAACAGAACGAAGTAAACACAGATTAAACAGATAAAAGAAGATTAACCCAGGATTTCGAATTCCACCACTTCCCTTCCTCGGACGAAAACACATTATAACCGAACTCGTGATCGACTCGGGCAAACCGAAATCTCGCATTTGCCCGAAATTCCCTCAACCGAACAATCGTCCGAATTTATTCGAATCGGTGGCGTATCTCGTACGATCGTACAATGATACTTTAACCTAGTTCGAACTACGTCCTTGGGAAATGTCGATCTGGGCGTTAAATCTAACACCCAATCCGAAAGTAAATCGAATCCGAAATTACAAAACAGAAACGAATTTGTTACCATTAAGAACGTGTCCTCGGATAGTGGAATCCTCAATCCATGGGTCAATCACGGTAGCTTAGCTAGTCATGGTTATGCAGAACGAAAATCAAAAGAAATGAAGAAGTTCATCATGAACACGAAGAACACGATGAACGGAGGAAGAACAAGATGAGAGAAAATAAAACTTCGTATTTGATTCAAAACTATCTAAAAACGTGAATGAGAGTGTGTTTGTGGCTGCTGCCTCACTTAAAACTAAAATGGCAAAACGAAATGGGGCTCCAATCCACAAGTCGTGCCCGTAACGAAAATAAAATAAAATGGGCTTTAATTACAAAATTCGAGCCCAAAAATACATATGACTTCGGCTCCAAAATCAACCGCCCTCTTGTCCGAATTTGCTCTTCATGTCTTCATAACAATTGTAGCTCTCTGAATCATCTGAAATATGAGACAAAAATAAGGCAAATCCGATGTCTGGTTCAAGAGTTATGGTAAAAATGGTGAAGCAATGTAAAACTGGAATTTATTATTAAATAATGGCTAAAATATAATAAAAGGCCCAAGGCCCAAATAAGTATAAAAGCCATTATTTATTAGCTAAAGAGTCCTAAATTATAAATCAAGAGACAAAAAGTAGTGTATGAAATATTCAATTATCAAATTCCCCCACACTTATCTTTTTGCACTCCTGAGCAAAATTCAAAGAAAAACACCTAAAGGAGAAACTCTTCTTTTCTAACAATTGCTAACAATGCAAAAATTGAACAAGGGACACAAAGCTCCAAAAGATCAATCAATCAAGACCACAATCCCTTCATCTCAAATTACAATTCATGGCATTCTCATCAATGATGCTAATCACAAAAGATGGTCTCTTAAATGATGCGCTTAATCGGTCAATCTCTCAAGTGTTTAAGGTAAATAAGTGTATCGCTCAAATTCTACTCAAGAAATTTGTTCTACCATAAGCTTGCTCAATTTCTACGTCTCCACTACTCATAACACATGCATGAACAAATCAAGAGAGCTTGTTATGAAAGGTTGTAATGGGATTAGGGTGAAGGTAGGTAATAGTATGGAATGAGAGGCTAAGCACCAAAGAATTTAAAAGAGCACTAATTAACACAATCATTCTCTATATAAGAAAATTTTTATTTTACTTATATATCTCCTTTCTTTCTATGTATTTTCTTTCTTTATTTCTTCTTTTTCTTCTTCTTCTTTTTTTTTTTTTTTTTTTTCCTTGCTTTTCTTTCTTTTTCTTTTGCTTTTCTTTTTTCTTTCTTTCTTTCTTTTTCTTTTTTAGAAAAATGAAATTTACTATATACATAATCACAATGACAAAAGCAAACAGAACGAAGTGAAGTTTTTTAGAAAAATGAAATTATACTATATACATAATCACAATGACAAAAGCAAACATCCCCCCCCACACTTAAACCGTTGCACTCCCGAGCAACCCCCACACTTAAACACAAAACCAAGGTGAAACCAATGCTCAATAAATTTTCAAGGTGCGGAATAAAATGGTTTTACGCTTAGGCTTGTAATGTGGCTTAGAAAATAAGGAGTCAAAAAGGCACAAAGGGCTAGCAAAGGGATCACAATGCAAGGGAAAGGCTATTTGGCCAAAGTAGAGAAAATAAAAGAAAGAAAACAAGCTTCCATCATACTTATGCACGTACATGAAAAATGTCGTTTCAAAAAGAAAAGGAGCAAGTTCTAGAGAACACAAATCATGAGTAGATGCACACATGAAAGAAAGAATGGCAACAGATGAATTCCATTCATGCGGGCCCAAAACCTCACAAGGTCAATACCAACTCAGGCAATCAGCAACATCAAATCAACTACCAAGACATGTAATCGAAGAGTCAAGAATGGCGAGACCAAACGAATGATCCATTAAAACCAAAATATCCAAGTTCATAATATGTAGCAATCATAGAAAGAGAGACTGTATTTATTTCAAAAAGCAAAGTAGAAAAAGGAAAACAAATAGAAGGAAGAGGGAGAAAGAAAGAAGAATACTCCCCAAGGGGTTTATGGAGGATAAGTGGCATCAATGAGGAGAATCTCTCGCTCCTCCTCAGCTGCCGCCGGGATCCCTCATGAAATGGCTTGAGGCGATGCCCATTGACCTTAAAGGTTCGTCCATGGGTGGATCACATAGCTCAACAAAGCACCAAATGGAAAAATGTTAGTGATCTCAAAAGGGCCATCCCATTTAGATCGAAGCTTACCAGTGCATAAACTTCAAACGGGAGTTAAACAAAAGAACTTTCGGCCCCACGTAAAATTCTTTCCTCGAATATGCTTATCATGGAATGCCTTAGTCTTTTCCTTGTATAACCGCGAGCTTTCATAGGCATCCAATCTAAGCTCATCCAACTCTTGCAATTGTAGCTTCCGCTCCATCCCGACTTGGCCAAATCCATGTTACACCGTTTAATGGCCCAATAGGCTTGATGCTCCAACTCAACCGGAAGATGACATGCCTTACCAAAGACAAGCCGATAAGGAGACATCCCAATCGGAGTCTTGTAGGCGGTGCGATATGCCCACAAAGCATCCTCTAATCGCTTACTCCAATCTTTCCGGGTAGAGTTAACGGTCTTCGAAGGATTTGCTTAATCTCTCTATTTGAGACTTCGGCTTGACCGTTGGTTTGAGGATGGTATCTTGTGGAGACCTTGTGAAGCACTCCATACTTGCGTAACAAGGCACCCATGCTTCGGTTGCAAAAATGGGAGCCTTGGTCACCGATAATAGCTCTAGGAATGCCAAACCTGCGAGAAAATGTTAGACCTAACAAAATCCACCACCACGGAAGAATCATTAGTCCGGGTGGCTTTCGCCTCAACCCATTTCGAGACATAATCAACACCGGCGAAGTATGTAAGTATAACCAAAGGAGGCGGGAAATGGACCCATAAAATCAATACCCCAAACATCAAAGATCTCACAAAACAATATAGGGTTCTGGGGCATCTCATGCCTACGGGAAATACTCCCTGCTCTCTGACAGTTATCACATGACTTACAAAACAGATGGGAATCATGAAACAAGGAAGGCCAAAATAATCCACTGTCTAACACTTTCCTAGCAGTTCTTTGGGGTCCAAAGTGACCACCACAAGCAGAAGCATGAGCAAAATGCAATATAGAGTGAAACTCATGATCAAGCACACATCTCCTAACTACTTGGTCACTACAAAATTTCCCGAGATAAGGGTCATCCCAAACATAATATTTAGACTCACTCTTTAATTTAAGGGTTTGGGCCCTAGTGGAATCTACAGGCAAAACACCAGCTACCAAGTAGTTAACCAGATCAGCATACCATGGAAGCTTACCTTGTAGCTGTAAAAGCTGCTCATCAGGGAAATCATCCCGAATAGAAGAGGGGGAAGAGGGAGAATGAGTGATGCGACTCAAGTGGTCAGCTACCCAGTTTTGTGCACCACTTCTATCTCGAATCTCAACATCAAACTCTTGGAGCAATAACATCCACCGGATGAGTCGTGGCTTAGCATCGCCTTTTTCAAAAGAAACTTCAAAGCAAAGCATGGTCGAGAAAACAATTACTCTACTTGCTAGCGAGATATGACCTAAACTTATCAAAAGCAAATACAATAGCCAACAATTCTTTCTCGGTAGTGGTGTAATTAGATCGGGCGGGATCCAAAGTCTTGGAGGCATATGCAATCACATGAGATGCTCTATCAACTCGTGCCAAGATAGCACCAACCGCATAGTTGGAAGCATCACACATCAACTCAAAGGGGAGGCACCAATCGGGGCTTGGATCATCTGGGCTGTAGTCAAGCAACGCTTCAAATGATCGAAGGCCGCCTTGCAAGCATCATCAAATACAAAGTCGGTGTCCTTATGCGAAGGTTGGACAAGGGTCGGGCGGTCTTGCTGAAATCCCGAATGAAACGCCGATAGAAACCCGCATGACCAAGAAAAGAGCGAACTTCCGCACGATGCGGGGTAAGGCAAAGCAAGAATTACATCTATCTTAGCAGGGTCTACCTCAATCCCTTTCCTAGACACTATGTGTCCCAAGACTATACCCGACTCAACCATAAAGTGACACTTCTCATAATTTAGCACAAGATTAGACTCAATGCACCTATGCAAAACTCTAGACAAATTAGCTAAGCATGCATCAAAATCAGACCCATATACAGTGAAATCATCCATAAAAACCTCCATGCAGTCCTCTAGAAACTCAGAGAAAATGCTTACCATACAACGCCGAAAGGTGCCGGGTGCGTTGCAAAGGCCAAAAGGCATCCTTCGGTAGGCATATGTTCCAAAGGGGCATGTGAAGGTCGTCTTCTCTCGATCCTCGGGAGCAATATGGATCCGGAAGTATCCGGAGTAGCCATCCAAGAAGCAATAATGGGACTTGCCACCAATCGCTCTAACATCGATCAATGAAAGGTAGAGGGTAATGATCCTTGCGAGTGGCTTGGTTGAGTCTCCTATAGTCGATGCAAACTCTCCAACTATTTCGAACTCGAGTAGGAATGAGCTCATTCTTCGATTGGCTACCACGGTAACTCGGACTTCTTAGGAACCACACGGACCCAGGGCTAACCCACCGGCTATCGAAATGGGATAGATGATACCGGCTTGCGAAGCTTAGTGACCTCCTTCTTCACCACATCAAGGATAAGAGGATTAAGGCGTCTCGGGGTTGCCTCACCGGCTTAGAGTCCTCTTCCAACGAATTCGATGCATACACATGGAAGGGCTAATGCCAACGATGTCGGCTAATGTCCACCCAATGGCTTTCTTGTTCGCCCTCAATAAGCTTAGCGGCTTCTCTTCTTGGTCGGGAAGAAGATTATTTGCCACAATGATCGGCAACTGTTCATCCACCTCCGAAATGCATACTTCGGGTGATCTGGAAGGGATTTCAACTCAAGCTTGGGTGGTTGCTCGGTGGAGGGAAGAAGCTTGGGTGGTTGTTGCAACAACTCGATGTCATCACACTAGAAATGCACGAAACCACATTCAAAGAAACAAGGACCGTGTCTATACAGCTCAATGTTAACATCGAATCAAGCTCATCAAAATCGAGTTAAGCTCATCAAAATAGAATCGGGATGCACATTAGGATCGGGGTGAAGCTCAAACTCGGAATCAATATCGAATCCACATGTAATGTAGAATCACCAAGCAAGTTAGAATCACCAAATAATGCAAAGCATTAAGCAAATCGGTGCAAACAGAGCACCATTCATTATCAAGACATGCACAAATGGGAGAATCACTCTCGGATGCAAAATCGGGATAATCAAGACACCAATCAAGCAATAACATCATCCACAAGATCATCAATCACATCAATGCGAGAAAAAGAATGTTCTTCCCTAGGATGTTTCATGGCATCAAAAATATTGAAATTCACAGATATATCACCAAACTCCATGGAAAGAGTACCGAATGCACATCTATCTTAGTCCTAGTTGTTTTCATGAAAGGCCTCCCTAGAATGATAGGTGATCGACTATCGGGAGACTCATCCTCCATATTTAAGATGTAAAAATCAGCAGGAAATATCAGTTCATTAACCTTGACTAATACATCCTCAACTAAACCAGAAGGATGAACATTACTCCTATTAGCTAGCTGAACAACAACACCAGTAGGACATAAAGGACCAAGACCAAGAGATTTATAAATAGATGCAGGCATGACATTAATAGAAGCACCTAAATCTAGCATGCAATCATCAAATCTATAGTTACCAAAACAACAAGGGATAGAAAACGTCCCGGATCCTTGCACTTGCGAGGCATCAGTAGGTTGGATGAGTCTTGATACATTCGGTTCAAACTCACTCGTTCACTCCCCTTGATCGCCTCTTGTTGGTGCACAACTCCTTCAAAAACTTGGCATATTTAGGAATTTGTTTGACCGCATCTAAGAGAGGAATGTTGATCTCTACTCTTCGAATGTCTCAAGTATATCCTTCTCTTGTGCTTTTTTCGCCAACTTTTTGGATTGAAGCGCTCTCGAGGGAAAGGAAGAGGAATGGGGATGTCTTCCTCTTCACCTTGCTGACCTTTGCCTTTTTATTTTTAGAGTCAATCTTCACATTTTTTGACTCTCTTTCTGATGTGGAAGTCACATCTGTAGCTAGTTTAGGTTCCTCCAATTGCTTGCCAGAACGAAGGGAGATAGCACTCACACTCCCATTAGGATTAGGAATTGTTTGTGAAGGAAGAGTGTTGGATCCCTGAGGTTGAAGCTCGTTCAATGATGTTGCCAACCGCCCAATCTGTGTTTGCAAACTCGAATGGAAGTGTCGGTTCTTTGTTGGAACCGCATATTGGCCGTGACAAATTGCTTCATCATATCCTCAAGGGAGGAACCACCACTACCACTACTACTAGCCCGTTGTTGTGTTGTTGTGGAGGTGCACATATGGCTGGTCGAGGAGGTGGTGCTAGCAAAGGCAAAGGAGGTGCAGATTCTTTGTTGGAAATTCTGCGGTCTATCTTGTCTCGTTGGTAATTCCCTGAATTTTGCTGATATTGGTTACTCGGTTTCGATTCGGTTCCAATGGAAATTGGGGTGATTTCTCCAACCAGGATTGTAGGTGTTGGAGAAGGCATTATTCTCGCTGGTATTGTGGCTTTCCCTGGAAAAGCTCCCATTGAAGCTACCGATTGGTCTTGATAAGTAGGATCATGCAAGGTAGGGCAAGAGTCGTAGAATGGTAAGGGTCGAACGTAACCCACATGAGTACCCAATCGAGGAGGAGAAGATTGTATTGTATCGTGTCCCGCTACCGCCTCACCGAGAGAGGTCGATCATCAAGTCTATTCTCTAATCTCTCGAGAATCGATCGGATTTGGAGGTGTTTGAACATGGTAAACAGGAGTACTATTGGCCCGGTGCCAAATTGCGAGAGTTGGCCGCCATCTCGGATATCAAGTCTCGGGCATCTTCGGGTGTCTTGTTACGTAGAGCCCCACCACTAGAAGCATCCACTAAACCTTTGTCTCGGGAGCAGACCATCATAGAAATGGGTAATCAAGTCTTTCTCGAGAGATCGGTGGTGTGGACGGCTTGCACACAACCTTTTGAACCTCTCCCAAAGTACTCATACAAAGTCTCCCCATTGACTTGCTTAATGTTGGCAATTTCCTTCTTGATCGTAGTCGCTCTTGAAGAAGGGAAATATTTCTCCATAAATAACCTCGAACCTCATTGACTCCCAATAGATGAAGGTGAAGGTACAACAACCGTCTTTGGCTCCACCTTCCAATGAGAAAGGAAAAGCTCTCGGCTTGATTTGATCTTCATCAATGGCATGCGGTTTCATTGTCTTGCATACTAGATGGAACTCCTTCAAATGCTTAATGGCACACTCACCGCAAGACCATGAAACTTAGGCAAAGCAAATGTATTAGACCAGATTTAAGCTCAAAGTTAGCAAGAAGGCGAGGATATTGAATGCATAAAGGTTGATAATTAACATTAGGTTCATTCAATTCCTTTAAAGTAGGACGATTTTCCCTGTTCTTCCGCCATAATATCTCGAGTTAGGAAAATTGCTACTAGAATCGGTGAAAACAATAAGACTATCGAAGTACTATCGAAACACAATCGAGAGATCAACGGTATGGACACAATCGAATGGCCACAATCGACTCAAGTGCAATGTCCAATTCGGTATTAATCCCACGACTTAACCTAACAACTCTTCTAGCAAGAAGAATTGTCCTTTCTATTTCGAGGATCAAATGGCAACAAGTCTTCCGGATTGATAGTGCTCCTAGTACTCATGCAAAGCATAGTCATAAGGAGAATCTGCAAAAAAATCAGAATTACGAAAATGCCACCAGCCAATCGAATTACGAAAATGCCACTAAAAGTGGTATAAAGTAGAAAAACACTAGGACACACAAAAGCAAACACAAAAACAAAAACCTATGGTAGAAATTGACCTAAACAAGTCCAGAAACACTATCAAATGATTTTTAAAATTTTTGGGACTTGGACGGGGCAACTCCTAGACCATTGGGGAACCCAAAAATGGAATAAAAAAACTTCAAAAATTGAAAAAGTGGTCTAAACGATGGAATTTGGCAAAACGGAGCTTAGCACATGGAAAATCAAAGATTTTCTATGTGCGTTGTGAGATAGGCCATTTTCTATCACTGTACCAAATTTCAGCCAAATCGGAGATACTCCGAAAAAAACTGACTAGTAGAAATCATGAAATCGGAAATTAAAACAGCGAAAAAGTGGTCTAAACGTTGGAATTTGGGGAAAATAGGGTATACCTCACTCCTAAGGAGAGTGACTCTTTCTTAGAATGCCCAATTCCTTGTGAATAAGACCTGGTTTGAGTGATCTGGGTCAGAAAAATTTCTGTCCAGTCACCCGAACCACCTAAACTACCGAAAAACGAAGCTATTTACACTACTGTTACTAATCAAACCGATGCAAATTCCCCGGCAGCGGCGCCATATTTTGACAAAGATTTGCCGTAATCTCCCAAAATAACCAGATTAGAAAAGGATTTGCAGTATAATGTAACCGGGTCGTTTCCCAACGATTCGCAATCGGTTCAATTTGAACGACAATAAAAAACAACAAAAAAATTGGGGGTTTTGATTCAAAGAGAATAAAAATGAAATAACATAACAGAACGAAGTAAACACAGATTAAACAGATAAAAGAAGATTAACCCAGGATTTCGAATTCCACCACTTCCCTTCCTCGGACGAAAACAGCATTATAACCGAACTCGTGATCGACTCCGGGCAAACCGAAATCTCGCATTTGCCCAGAAATTCCCTCAACCGAACAATCGTCCAGAATTTATTCGAATCAGTGGCGTATCTCGTACGATCGTACAATGATACTTTAACCTAGTTCGAACTATGTCCTTGGGAAATGTCGATCTCGGGCGTTAAATCTAACACCCAATCCGAAAGTAAATCGAATCCGAAATTACAAAACGAAACGAATTTGTTACCATTAAGAACGTGTCCTCTGGATAGTGGAATCCTCAATCCATGGGTCAATCACGGTAGCTTAGCTAGTCATGGTTATGCGAACGAAAATCGAACGAGAAATGAAGAAGTTCATCATGAACACGAAGAACACGATGAACGGAGGAAGAACAGATGAGAGAAAATAAAACTTCGTATTTGATTCAAAACTATCTAAAAACGTGAATGAGAGTGTGTTTGTGGCTGCTGCCTCACTTAACCTAAAATGGCAAAACGAAATGGGGCTCCAATCCACAAGTCGGCCCGAACGAAAATAAAATAAAATGGGCTTTAATTACAAAATTCGAGCCCAAAAATACATATGACTTCGGCTCCAAAATCAACCGCCCTCTTGTCCGAATTTGCTCTTCATGTCTTCATAACAATTGTAGCTCTCTGAATCATCTGAAATATGAGACAAAAATGAGGCAAATCCGATGTCTGGTTCAAGAGTTATGGTAAAAATGGTGAAGCAATGTAAAACTGGAATTTATTATTAAATAATGGCTAAAATATAATAAAAGGCCCAAGGCCCAAATAAGTATAAAAGCCATTATTTATTAGCTAAAGAGTCCTAAATTATAAATCAAGAGACAAAAAGTAGTGTATGAAATATTCAATTATCAAGCTTCGAAAGAACGCATTTAGTGAAGTAGTTGATTCAACCATTAATCATAATGCACCCTCTTATACTATTGATGATAGTAAGCATGTCAATTTTGAAAAGATTGAATCAAGCATGGATGCCAATGTTGATGATGATGTTCTTCTTGAATGGTATGCTGATTGTCCAGATTTTTCATCGTGAGTGAATGTTGTATGTGATTGTTCGATTATGAATGGTGCCCGTTATATTTGAGATTATTGCATCTGATTTTGACTTGCTTGAGAAATCTGATTTTGACTTGCTTGAGGAATCTGATGTTGATTCTGAATTTTAGCTGCATTCTAATCGATGTGCATCCCGAATACATACTTACTTTGATTTAGCTAATCATTGTGAGACCATTGTGAGTGATCATTTGAATTATTCTTTAGGGAGTTTGACTCTTCTGCGAGAAGAGTCAAATTGATTTTGTGGGTTGCTCAAAATATCGGAAGTTCCAACATTTTCTTTTGATCAATTTTTATTTGGATCTTCCTTGCTTCTTGATAAATTGAGTTTCATTGATTCTATTTCTGTGGGACGAGATAATGCTGGGTGATGTGATTTTATGCAGGCACATGGATTGGTTACTCCTGTTCGAACACCTTCTATACTTGAGCTGAAATATTATTTGTGGACTGGAAAAGAAGATGTTTCTGAATAAAAAGATAAAGAGATAACATCACTTGGTTCTTTCATGTGATTTACTGACCGGACAAAGGAAAGAAGCCAATTCCACTACTCCATTTTAGTCGGTCGTACTCCTCCTAACTCTTTTACTTACATTACCTACTATTATTGGTTATATTTATCTTTTGCACTAAGGCCAATGCATGATTTAAGTGTTGGGGAGGGATTTTGTTCTTACTCTTGGTTTTTGTTCTCTGTTTTCAAAATGAGGAAAAGAAAAATATTTTTGTTTTTACTTTGGTTTTTATTCCTTGTGTTCAAGAAAAGGAAGAAAAGTTTTCTTCTATGAATAATTTCCCTTTTTAAAATAAAAATTTGTTTTTATGAATAATACTCTTTCTTTCTATGATTGCTCTACCTCTTGTGAACTTTGACATCTTGGTTTTGATGGATCCTTCGTTTAGGACTGAATTTGGACTCTTGGATTATATTTCTTGGTAGTTAATTTTGGGTTGCTAGTTGCATGATTTGGTATTGACCTTTGTGAGATTTTGGGCTTACATGAATGAAATTCATCTTTTACCATTCTTTCTTTCATGTGTGCATCTGCTCATAATTTGTGTTCTCTAGAACTTGCTCCTTTTCTTTTTGAAGCTAAATTTTTCACTTACGTGCATAAGTATGATGGAAGCTTGTTTTCTTTCTTTCTTTTTCCCACTTTGGCCAAATAGCCTTCCCCTTACATTATATTCCCTTTGCTAGCCCCTTTGTGCCTTCTTGACTCATTCTTTTCTAAGCCACATTACAAGCCTAAGCGTAAAACCATTTTATTCCGCACATTGAAAATTTATTGAGCATTGGTTTTACCTTGGTTTTGTGTTTCATTGTGGGGGTTGCCCAGGTGTGCAACATTTTAAGTGTGGTGGGGGGGAGTATTTGATTTTGATTTTGTGCCATTCATCATTTGGCATTAATGTTCGTCATTGTGATTCTATACCCCAAAAAAAAAAGGTGAAAAAAAAGAAAAAAAAAAAGAAAAGAAAAGAAAGAAAGAGAGAGGAAGGAAGCAATGTAAAGAAGGAGAAATAAAAAGAAATGATATTGAGGTGATTTGTTATTATTAACTGATGATGTTCTTTGAATTTCTTGGGTGCTTAGCCTATCATATCCATACTTATTCACACTTATACCCTAGCCCCATTACAACCTTCAATAACAAGTTCTCTTGATTTTTGCATGCATGTGTTATAAGTAGTGGAGAAGTAGAAATTGAGCAAGCTTATGGTAGAACAATTTTCTTGAGTAGAATTTGAGCGATACACTTATTGACCCTATACACTTGAGAGATCGATTGAGGGCTTCCCTTGAGAGACCATCTTGTGTGATTAGCATCATTGATTGAGATTGCCAGGATTTGTAATTGGAGATGAAAGGGTTGTGGTCTTGATTGATTGGTCTTTTGAAGCTTTGTGTCCCTTGTTAAATTTTTGCATTGTTAGCAATTGTTAGAAAGGAAGAGTTTTTCATTTTAGTTTTTTTCTTTGAGTTTTGTTCAGGATTGCAAAAAGATAAGTGTGGGGGAATTTGATAATTGAATATTATTACACTTATTTATATCTCTTGGTGAATAAATTTAGGAAGGTTTGACTGATAAATCATGGATTTTGTTACTTAATTGGGCTTTGAGCTTTTAATTGGATTTGATTCATTTTTATGATTAAATTCCAGATTTACAGTGATTTAGTATTTTCGCCATAACTTTTGATCTAGATATCCAATTAGCTTGATTCTTATTTCCTTTTTTAGATGATTCAGAGAGCTACAATTGTTATGAAGACTCAAAAGGCTGATTCGGACAAGAAGATGGATGAAATTGAAGCTAAAGACAGACCCATTTTTCTGGATTTTTATTTTGCTTGAATTTTGTAATAAAAGACCATTTATTAGAGGTTTCCTATTCTTAGAGGTTTCCTATTTTTAAAGGTTTCCTATTTTTGGGCCAATCTTGTACCCCTAGTGTTTCCTATTTATAGGTTAGATTAGATGGCTAAAAATATATTCTCAATTACGTTGTATGAGATTTTTGGATTTCTTCTTCATCTTTTCTTCTGCGTTTTGCTTAGCCATGCTTGGCTAAACTTCTGTGGTTAACCCAATGTGAGGATTCCATGATTCGTCCGAGAACTTGTGCTTATTCGGTAATATAACTCGTCTCTATTTTCCTCTAATCGGATTCGATTTACGGAAATAGTTCGAATATTAGATTTAATATTCGGTTTGGTTTATCCCAAGGACCGAGTTCGAACTAGGTTTTATGTTTTGCTGTTCGATCGCACAATGGGACGCCGTTGTTCAGACATATTCTAGGCGATCGTCTAGTCGAGGGATTTTACGCGAATGCGAGATCTCGGTTCGTCGAGCCAAATATGCGTTATTTATATTTTGTTCAATGATGGAAGTCTCTGGAATCTAAACGTTGGGTTGATCAATTTTAATTTGCTAAATATTTTGTTCGTTTCTTTCAATTTCATTTTAAATCTGTTTGAACCAAACCCCCCCCATTTTTACTATTTTTGTTTTGTGTTATTCGATCGACCCATTGTGTGAATTCTTTGGGAAAATGATCCGGGTTCCCTATTACCGCAAATATTTTATTGAATCTGGTTATTTTGAGGAATACGGAAAATCTCTTTCGGTTACCTCCTTAACCTTCCTATGACTTGGTAACTTGAAATATGGTTTCTTTTTCATGATTTTTGGTTGCTAAAGACATTAATATTCCTAAGGGGAGATTCTGCTCAAGTTGATAAAAATGACTTAACATGAGTTTTAAACCAAGAATATGATTTAAGAAGGAAGATTAGGCAAGAATTATGAAAGATATGAACTTGAAATGATAATTTATTCAAAGTAATATTTGAATTATGGAGAATTGCGAAATGGCGAGTATTATTTATAGGGTTAAATATTATTTTTACCACGGAAGTATTGATAAGGGGGCACTCAGCACCCAAAAGTTTTTTTGGTATCATTTTTGCCCTGGAAGTTTACAAAAAGGAGCAAATATGCCCTGGAAGTTTTTTTAAGGAGCAAATTTGACTCGAAGTTTTTTAGAAGCATATTTGCCCTGGAAGTTTACAAAGAGAGCAATGATCCAACAGTCAAGATCAACGGATTGGCAAGATCATTATATTTGTAAACTTCCAGGGCAAAAATGATACCAAAAAACCTTCCGGGTGCTGGGTGCCCCTTTACCAATACTTCCATAGAAAAATTGGTATTTAACCCTTATTTATAATCATAGGAAGTGCCGTTGCCGGTAGCTTTTAAAAGAATTTGGAGAAAGTAATTGACAATTTAAGTTTGCCAGGTAGTAACATTAATCCTCATATGCTTTATATAACTCTGTATGTATGTTTTACCATGGTTGTGTATGCATTCGGTGTTATTGATTTCCAAGCGCTTTGGTACCGAGAATGTTATGTGTGACTGCTTGTTCCGATTTAAGCTTTATGCCTCACCGTGTGCGACCTATTGGATCTTGGATGATTTATGGTTTTCTTACATACTTTGCATATACTTTGGATATAAAATTAACGGTTACTTTGAGATCCTTCGGAATTCCAGCCTCTGTTGCTATCTATATATGGTACAGTTTATTGGATGTAGCTCCCAGACAGATATCAGCAAATGGAGGTATTGGATCAGTTCCAGATTATTTGAAGAATTATTCTAATAATTTTATGTAATTATATTCTAGATTTTGTAGCCAAGATTTGTAATTTATCGTCAGTATACTATGCCCAAACCATTTTACTACTACCCGCGTTGTATTGCTCTTATCTCTGTGATATATTGCGAGAAGGTGTGATAGTTGAATTTAATAAATAAGAGGTATTACACTACCCGCCACCTAAAATATGACGAGGTCGGTAGGGGTGTAACAGTTGGATTACATCGAATATGAAAATATATGAGAATAATATAGAAAGAGAAAAAAAATTACCTATATAAACATATATTATGATGTACACGTAGAGAAAAGAAAAAGTTGAAGTCTCCCGCCATCTAGCGAGGAAATGATACACTCTCCGATATTTCATTGATGGAATTTTGATTGTGGTTGGAACGTTCAGCCTCCATTGCTCTACTACTTTCTTGTGCTTCCATTTGACTGTGCAAGAAGAATGCTGGTTCCTGAGGAATTGGCAATTTCATTGAATCATTACTTAGATATTTAATAACTTTATTCATGGAAGGCCTAACTTGTGGATTTCCTTGAACATACAACAAGCCGATATGGATGCATCTCATTATTTCACTGTGTGGCCCTGTATCTGTCAAATTTGAATCCAATATGGCTATCAATCTTTCAACCCTCCAATGCTTCCAAGCCTCGCCAATATGCCAAATCATTAATTTAACAAAGGCTCCAATGGTTGGTTGAGGTTTATGATGATGGCCGGTTTGATATGATCATTTGAGAAATACTAATAGTTTACTATACTCACATCACTTAAGAGTCCACCACCATATTGAGATTGATGAGATTCACCGTGAGAATTTTTATTCTTTCCACTTATAATTTCCAAAACGATGACTCCAATGCTGAAAACATCTGATTTCTTAGAAAATAGTCCAAATTTAACATATTCTGGAGACATGTACCCCCTACAATAGATATATAAGATGACAAATAATTATATCAATACATGTTGAAATCATAGCGCCAAATAATTTGAGTAAAATCTTGTAGCAATAATGTGTGCGTGAAGATACACATAAATAGATACACACACATGCACAAGTACATATAAAGAAAGAGATATATAGATGAAGAGAGAGAAAGAACAACTCACAATGTTCCAACAATTCTATTTGTGCTCCCTCTAGTTTCATTAATACCAACCATTCTCGCCATACCAAAATCAGAAATTTTTGGATTCATCTCATCATCCAACAAAATATTGCTAGGTTTAAGATCTCGATGTATTACTTTAAGGCGTGAATGTTCATGGAGGTAATGAATTCCTTGAGCAATTCCTTCTATAATTCTATAACGCTCGGGCCAATTCAACTCTCTTGGCTTTTGCAAACCTGCGCATGTATAATCAACTTGTTAGTATACAATTGAGTCAATGCATGCATTTTTGTCTAAAACAAAATCATAGAAAGTCCTATACCAACTATGTGTGAAACAATGAGTATTATTATATCAACAAAAATAAGATTCACCTCAAGTAGTAATAAAAGAATGGACAGCATAACATGAATAAAAAAAATTGAAAAAAAAAATAAATGATGCAATGAGTTTGGTTAAAAGGGAACAAACCAAATAAAAAGTAATCGAGGCTCTTGTTGGGAACATATTCATAAACAAGTATTTTCTCCGATCTTTCAAGCAAAATCCTAACAAAGCGACTAGGTTTCTATGTTGAAGTTTGGCAATTAGTAGAACCTCATTCTTGAATTCTATTAAACCCCGACTAGAATTTTTCGACAATCTCTTTACTATTTTGCTACCATCGGGAAGAACGCCCGAAATCATGAATAGTTAGATAATGAGAGGGTGGGATATACATGCAATGATATCCAAGCGCACACACATTGATTTAATCGCATAATGAATGAAGTTACCATGTAGACTTCTCCAAATCCACCTTTGCCTATTCTATTTTCAATCGAAAACTTATCTGTTGCAGCTTCAATGATTGCAAAATTGAACTGCAATGACTCTAATATGGCCCCTTCACTTCCAACTATAAACATATGCACATTTTAATGTAAGTACACTATAATATACTACCTCGATTGTAAATGTAGCACTTCTAAATTTTACACTACAAAACTATGTCTTACATTTAAAACTTGATGAGCTTTTTTTTTTCGTAGACTCGGTTGTCTTTTTAGTTAAAAAAAAAAAAAAAAAACAACAACAACTACAATAGGATACATACAATTTTTCTTGAGAATCGCCTTATGACTCAGCTGCCTCTTTTTTCTCTTCCAGTAATAAACACCGAAACAAAAAAGCGTGATCGAGACAACACTAAGGGACACGCTATTATGATTATTCGTACGTGGTCTTTATTTTTTCCTACATAAATTAATGAATGAGAATTAAGAATATCAATTTATGCTTAGTGAAACTATCTTTGTAAGGAAAATGATTAGATCCTCAATTGCATTACTCGTAATTACTCAAACTTTGTGAGTTTGAGGATATGCAGTGGCTCTAAAACACCATTTTTATTTGGGGGATAAGTCGGAGCCACCGAGACAAAGCAATTATATTGTAATTATTATAAAATCGGTATAATTCAAACCTCAAGTTGCAGCTAGGATTCATGACTTGTCCTCCTTTTTTTCCAAGACAACATGACGAGATTTGGTGTTGAGCATCATTCGACATTTTTGGCAATCTTGGCTATTGAGGTTTGGAGTACATTGTGCAAGAGTATATAACGTTATAAACTCTGAAGAGCTGAATTTTTTCTTTGTTGCAAAATTCTTTTCTCCTATAGGCTTTGAGTTCAATGCCGCCGTCACTAGAACATTCAATGTATTCGCTAGTAGCCGATTGAAGCCATCTTTTTGGTTTTGAAGCATATCCACACCACTTGCTGCAAACATAGGTTTGGTGTCTAGGGTAGAGAAGAAGGGGCGATTGGAATAGCGAAGCATGCACATATCATACCAAATGATAGCCTCCTTTGAAGAGGAACATGTTTGGTTTAGTAGCTGGATTCCCTCATTGACACATTCATTGCAGAGCTCAAGGGACACGTCACCCCGACACATGAAGAGGCTGTAGATGGCATTGGACTTTTTTCCTACCATGGTGCTGTAGAATTTGGTGATGTTGGATGACTTGGACATATCTTCAAAGAGATTTCCGAGGTTGTTTAGGTAGTTCCCATCGGCCAGACTTGGATGACTTGAACACGTCACCCCGACACATGACAGCCCTTGCATTGCGACGAGCATTGATGTTAGCTCTAGATTTGGGTAACAAAAACATTATCTTCGAGATCGATCGCCAACCTCTTGCACAATGTTTGGGAAAGGCTCAACCGAGCTAGGTGAATGGCAATCTCGGGCGATCCTTGATGATATCCTCAGTCTCCTTAACTTAGATTCAAATTTCTCTGTCAATTTCTCTCCTCGCCAGGGGAATAAAGCAATGCACCTGTTAGTTGCATCTATCGATAAGGGGGTGTGCCCCATTGGGTGGGTAGAAATGCCCTTACCCCCTTTGTTTTCTATCCTGGATGAAGACACTAAGGAGTCTAGGAACCAGCTGCACCAGAGCACTGTACTTGCAGATCGTGTAGCTCTGGCTGATGCCGATTGTCTTTAGTTTCCTTTTTTTCCCGTTGGTTGTTTTTATTTGTTTTCAGTTTCCTTGCTTTTGTGTCCACGTTATTGTTATTTTTCTCAGCCTCTGCTGTTTTCTTTGTGGCTTGTTTCACCTTGTTTTCCTCTTATCATATTTGTAATCTCCTTTGCAAGTAATGAATGCAGTTAGAATTGTTCAAAAAAAGGGCCAATATCTATGTTAATAATTAAATAATATATTGATGATAGGATTATGTAGATGTGAGTTAAAGTTTAAAAAATGATGATTTTGGTGGTTGTAATTTTTGTGAAAAATAAAATTTAATGTGAGAGAGATTGAAGGAGAAAATGTAGGAAGTTTAATTAAGGGTAATTTAGTATTTTTAAAATTATATTTTGGCTATTGGTCCTTTTGAATAATTACAACTTTTACAATCCTTCTTAATAAATATTATCTGTTATAAGTCCTTGGTTTTAATTTTCCCAAAAATATTTCTACAACAAAAGCGTAAATATTAATCCCTAAAATTGTACAAAGTGTGATCTCAAGCCTAGCAATATTTGTTAGATAATGATATGAATCCAAAAATTTCAGATTTTGGCATGGCTAGAATGGTTGGAATCAATGACATTGACAGAAATAGAAGTAAAATTGTTGGGACATAGTAAGTTCTAAAATATTTAAGTATTATGTTGCTTGTCATCTATTGGAAAAAAAGATTTATGCTTGATATATTTATTTTTTCAGTGGTTATATGTCTTTAGAATATGCAATGTTTAGACAATATTCTGAAAAATCAAACGTTTTTAGTATTGGAGTAATAGTATTAGAAATAATAAGGAATCAGGCTACTCGATTATTGAAGTGTCTATGAGTGAATTTTTCCCTCCTTAGTACTTAGTACCATGCTTTTATTTCTTCTATTTTACTCCTAAAAAATTGAGATATACAATTTGTACTGTACTATTGTTAATATTTTTTAGTAGTGTGATTATTTCAAGGGGTAAATAATTATTGAGAGTCAAGCTTTATGCTTTATGGTCCCTGTAATGCATTGATGACATGTACCTTTTTAAAATTATTTTTTTAACAAAAAAACCTCATAACTTTATGTTAACAATCATTTTGATCTTACAAAAAATTATTTTAATTTACTATTTAAATATTAAAATTAATATGTAAATTATAAATTATTTTTATATGTCATTTTTTAATTTGGTCTTTCCAAAAAAAGTTATGGGAAATGGTACTCCTGATTCCTAAGAAATAAAATGGCTTGGATCTTTATTTTTATAAAAAAAGAAGTTTTAAAAATGAGGTCCCATGAATTTATGTTTTATTCATAAATCCCAACTCTATACAATCACACTAATCAACCAATTATAAGAAACACGACATCATTATTAGACAGAGACAAACCAATACTAATGTTTCTGATATTTGCATTCTGCATTTGAAGGAGGACGTACCACAACTTCTAAGACCCAACCACCACTTTCTACACTTGTTATTGGCCTCTTCTCATAGCCTCTATTTGATTATGACAAAAAATTTAATTTGGAGGGAAAATAAAAATCCCTTAATCAGAATGTTACACGTGAATGTGTATTCGCAGTCTTATATAATGAAATTAGACCTTTTTTGCTATAATAAGCGTGGCCCCTATCAACGTCAACAAAAATAGTTCAGCGTAACGGTTGTTTCACCAACTATATTCCAATCCATTCTAATATTTCTTAATCTTTAAGACGTCATCAATACCAGCGTCATGATCTTAACTAATCTTAATTGTGACTGTATCATATATTGGTTTTTATCTTTGGAAAGTTTATCCAATGCCTACCTAATTCTTTGACTAATCAATTTCTTTACTTATATTATTGCTCATCATCTTTTAAATAAATCTCACTTTATAATATTACGCATAGTTACTCTTATTAAGTCAATTTACAATAAATATATAGTTGTTCAATCAATGCTTTAGCTGCCGGAGAAAATTATACCACAGTTGTGTGTGTGTGTAGAAAATGCCACAGTTTAATTTATATATAGGATTCGCCATCAAATAATATTGCTCCTTAATTAGCTGTTGTTTCATTTAATTTCCCAAAATAAGAAAAAAAAATGTGAGGAAGGACTATAGTTCCAGTACTATAGACCACTCTGGTGCTCTCAAAAAAAAAAAAAAAAAAAAAAAAAAAAAAAAAAAAAAAAAAAAAAAAAAAAAAGAAGTCAACTGCAACATCAATAGGACTATAGTTCCAGTTCTTGTACATTATTATTATCTATAACTCTTCTAGATCAAACTCTTTTTACACATTTACAGATTTACTTCATACAAGCATAAAATCACATAATAAAAATCAATCTAAACATCCATTAAACCCTAACTAAAAATGTTATTTACACTAAAGCACTTAAGAAATGAAAATAAAACAAAAAGGTCCATCAATAAGCTATTGATTGAGATGGTAAACGGCCTTAGCCTTATGTTCCATAAGGACAAGAACATAAGCTTATCAAGAGTGATGAGCAGCCAAACCGAATTCCTCTGTAGGTAATAAATATGCAACCAACAATTCTCCTGAGCTTCTGCTTTACAATGGAGATTTCGAGTTGGAATTGATTGGGAGAGTGAGAGGCTTCAAGCTTCATGTTTGACTTCAAAACTTCAAGCCCAGAGTGATTTTTTTTATTTTTTTTTATTTTTTGTCCTTGATAGGTGCTCCAAGAAAAATTAAATTTTAAGGGTATGCAGATAAATTAAGTATCTTTCCATGTTGGCCTTTTATATCCATTTAGTGAAAGGAATCATTTAAGCAAGTATATTGAATGATCTTTTGTCTTTTATCTATAGGTTTTCAATTTTAAATCATGACCTTTCTGACCAATTCCTCCTCTTCCGCCATTGCCGCAACGTAGTTCATGAATCGATGAGATGCTCCCCAAAGTTTCATCTTGAACACGCATACAGAGACACTATATAGCTGTTGCCTTATCTTAAATATAGCCATCATAGGATCGTGTTCATCATTAACATGCCTTCCCACAAAATTATCTTACTCTTTTTCTTTATTGGCATTCTCTATTCTGCTACTACTACTCAAGCCCAACCCACTTATACTACTAGTAGTTGTTCTTCTGACACCTTCACCGCCAATGGTTCCTTCCAATCCGACCTCACCAACCTCCTCTCATCCTTAGCTTCCAACAACACCGCCAACGCTGACTTCTTCAACACCACCGTCCGCAGCGGCAACAACACCCTATACGGCCTTTTCATGTGCCGCGGTGACGTCACCCTCCAGTTATGCGACCAGTGCGTTGGTGACGCAACCACCAAAATGCGTTCCCTATGCAACGTCTCGAAGGAGGCCGTGATCTGGTACGAGGAGTGCATGGTTCGGTATTCCGACCGCTACTTCTTTTCCACCCTCGACACGATGCGTGATGGTTGCGGGGCCAACACGAACATTGTCGCCAACAACCAAACAGGATTCATGAATGTATTGTCCACAAGACCACAACTATGAACAAGGCGGCAGATGAGGCGGCGAAACCTGCTTTGGGACAAAAGAAGTTTGCAACAGAACAAGCAAGTTTACAGTTTCAAACCATGTATTCTCTGGTTCAGTGCACGCCGGATCTTTCCCCAGAAGATTGCAGAACATGTCTGAGAGATGCGATTGGGGAGCTTTTCAACTGTAGTTATAGGAGTACAGGAGGAAGAGTTCTACATCCCAGTTGTAACGTTCGTTATGAATTGTTCATCTTCTATAATTCTAGTGGTAGGCCAGTGTCACCGCCGCCTCCTACACTTTTTGCTGCAACTCATCAAGGTGAAGTTAAATTTGTGTGTTTCTCTTTCTTTCTTCAAATGATCCACTTCAAGAAGAATTAAGCTTCATTAATTTCTTGTTTGTATTTTTTTTAATTAAAAATGGGGCAAGAGCCCGATCAAAAATTTAAATAGTACACTTCTAGGCTCAGATAAGCCTAAACTAACATGAGGGATGTAAAAAGCTTGCCATTTGATATCAAAAGGTAAGGCTAAGACATGTATTCCGTGAAGGAAATGGGGCGGCAGATTGGTTGCCTAAGTGGAGCTTCCTTCAACACAACGTCCTTCAACAGCTGGAATGAATCATCAGAGGGTTTAAGAGACTTGTTGTATAGGCATAAGTTTTTGCTCGTTTGTATTTTTAATATTCTTCAAAAGTTGAAGTTCTTAATTTTCTCTACTTACATAACGCCACAAAATTGACTTATTGCTTAAGACATGAAATTATGTTATGTTTATACAAGAAAAACAAGGACCATTGTGATAGTTGTGGTTTCTGTCGGTGGTGTGGCGATACTTTTTAGTTTGGTGTTCTTTCTCTTAAGGAGCCTAATAGAGAAGAGACGCAGGGTTGAACTCAGAAAAGAATACTGTAAGTAAATCTTCATTCTATTTCTCTTTATTCATCAGTTTACTTGATAAGAAGTGTTGCGGTGATGCTTTTAATTAGCATGCATTGATTTGTTTCTTTTTTTGTTTGTTTCTAGTTGGAGATGAAGGAAACACTTTAGAGCGTCTGCAATTCAGTTTGGCTACAATTGAAGCTGCAACAAACAAGTTTCACAGGAAAATTTTTTAGGCCAAGGTGGATTTGGACAGGTTTACAAGGTGACGTACGCATACCATATATCAACATAAATTTTGCGTGTGTGTCTATATATATGCAAAGACAAGGCATTTTTAATTTGTCCAACTATGATTTTAGGGTATACTTTCAAATGGCCAAGAAATAACTGTCAAGAGACTTTCGGAAGGTTCAGGCCAAGGTGCACAAGAATATAAAATGAAGTTTTATCAATAGCCAGACTCCAGCACAGAAATTTGGTTGCCTTACTTGGATTTTGCATAGAAGAGCAAGAGAAAATTCTCATTTATGAATATGTTCCCAACCAAAGCCTTGATTACTTTCTATTTGGTTTGACTCTTCTACACTCATCAGTCACTCACAAAAAAATTATGTATACATAGGTTCCGAGAAAAAATAGAAGATTAACTTGGAAGGAACGTCATGAAATCATAAGAGGAGTTGCTCAAGGAATTCTATATCTTCATGGATATTCTTGCCTTAAAATTATACATCGTGATCTCAAACCTAGCGATATTTTGTTAGACAGTCAAATGAATGCAAAAATTTCAGATTTTGGCCTAGCTAGGATAGTTGCTATCGATGAAAACAAGGGAAAGACAAGGAGAATAGTTGGAACATAGTAAGTTGAATTTCCCCTTCAATATTTACATTTGTCTTTGACATCTTTGAATAAAGGGAAAATAACTTTTCCATTCAATTCATCCCTTACAAATGTCAAAATTAATCTTCTTATTTCCCAATTGGATGAAATTTCATTATTGACGATATTATTTTCTTTTTCAATGGTTATATGCCTCCTGAATATGCAATGTTCAAGCTATATTCTGAAAAATTATATGTCTTTAGTTTTGGAGTTATGGTCTTAGAAATTATTCGGTGGAAAGAAGAATGCAAGTTGTCATGAGGACTCACAATATGCTGATAGCCTCTTAAGCTATGTAAGTTATATGATAATATGTTTATTTCATTAATATTTCTTATGCAGTCATCGTCTTAATTTATTTGAGGAATGATTTTTTATAATGAGTTTTACTTAATTATTGCAGACGTGGAACCGATGGAGTAGTGCAAAGTTGTTAGAGATGTTGGATTCAAATCTAAAAGAAATGGAATCCTATAATGAAGTGAGCAGGTGCATCCAAATTGGGTTGTTATGTGTTCAAAAGCATCCAGAAGCAAGACCTTCCATGGCCACAATTGTTTCATATTTGAGCAATGATTCAATTGAATTGACACGTCCACAACCTGCATTCTTTTTGCCTCCTCGAAGGGGACTTACTTCTACACCTAAATAATATAGCTCTATCAATGAAATGTCTATTAGTGGCTACATTCCTCGCTAGTCCCTACTATACAAGGCTGTTATATATATATTCCCTTCCTCATCTTCCACACAATAAAGTTACATAACGTGTAACATATAAACAATATAATGGCATCAAAGTTTTTATATTATCCTACATAGATATGTATAATTTAAATTTTTTGTTTGATTTTGTTCTGCATAATAAAAAATCATATTATATTCCCTTCGTTCCTTAACATAAAATTCACTATGTAATTAATTTTCTTTATTCAAGTGAATCTTATATTAACGAAGTACTAGAGGCAGTAATCGTTTTTCAAGAAATTAATTATTTGGTCCTATGGTTTTACTATAATTGTAATTCTGTCTTCAAACTTAAACTTATTTCAACTCAGAGGACTTGTAGTTTTGACTGGATTGAAATTTAGTTCATGAACTTTGACTCGATACAACTTAGTAATTATAGTTTTAAATATTTAAAATATTTGTCACTATATTATATAAAATTAAACTATAAGGACTAAATTTCCTTAATTAAAAAAATTTAAAGACTACCATTTTAAATGACTAAAATATAGGGACTGGGTTGCACCAAGTCAAAGTTCTAGAATTGAGTTTCAACCAAGTCTTTTTTTTTTCTTTTTTAGGGCCAGTTCAACCAAGACAAAAACTATGGAAATTAGACTGTCTTGAGTTGAAGTTCAAAAACTGAGTTTATAAGAACATTACTGAAACATAAGTGGGTCACATGATAATATGAACTACCAAGACTACAAATTGTCATCCAACACTGCTTCTAGTCTTCAGGTGGCACTAGGACGTAACATATATATGTACTAGGACCACAATCATAACAATAATTGTTTGTGATTGACGTCCTTTAATTTTTCCATTCCATAAAAGTAATTAACAACGTTAAAAAAATAAAAAAATTCAACCACCCTTGTTTGCCCAAGTCTATTATAATCCATTTTCATAACAAATACCAGCAGTATGTTGTCACATCTTAATATTATGACTGTACAATCGTTTTTAAAAAAAAAAAAAAAAAAAAAAAACGGTTGGAAATGTTTCCAATGGGTATAAACCTCTTGAATCTTTCTTTGAATAATTGAAAATCAAGATCCTTAATTAGATTACTGCTTATTAAGTTTATAATTTATATATAGCTACTCGATGCGTTAGATGCCAAAGAAAACTATACCCACTTGAATCTTATATTTATACATATTTATATCAAATGCCACAACTTAGATGATACCTTAGGATGAAGAATCTAGGGTTAATATATTTTAAATTCCTCAAGTTTGTCCTCATTTTAATTTTAATCTTTCAAGTTTCAAACCATGGATTTTGGTCCTTTAATGGGCAAAATTGTCAAGGTTTTTATTTTATTATAGAGACCAACGTTTTCAACATAATGAAACTTAACGGACTAAAACTAAAATAAAGTAAACTTAAGGAACTAAAGATTGTATTAACTCTAAAATCTATATATTATGTAAGAATTATTTTTATTTTATAGTTTTGTCCTTTATTTAATGCAGCCCTATTTTAAAACCTGCATTAGTACTATAGGTTAAGATTTGAGCATTATCATACAATTAATTTAATTTGTTTTGGCATATTTCCTTCCTCATGTGATGCTTAGTTTTGTCACAACCGTGTGAGGAAATTAAAGAAAGAGGGCATATATCCATGTGCTGCAATTATTATATATATGTACTATTTCTAATGCTCCTCCAATTTTTTTTATTATTTTTTTTAAAAAAAAAACCAAATGATTATACAAAGACTACACTTATTAGACCCTTAAAAAAATTTAAAATTGCAATATCAGAATTTATAAGATATTATCACTCATTTTCTTAAAAACCACTATTTTAAATAATTAGACAGTATCTGGGGCCAAAAAAGAGATATACTTAGATAGACATTTTCTTAAAATTTAGGGATTATTTTAATGAAAAAAAAATATAATTTGTTGTAAGGCTGAGCATATGCAGCAGCCTGGCTTTTTTGTTTTTATTAAACAGTTGCTGTTCTTTGTAATTCTTTTTGAGTAATGACATTTATTTTTTACTAAAAAAATATGAGTATATTTGGACATGCATCCCATGAATTTATTGGTGGAGGACCAGTCTAAATTCCAAAATTAAGAAACTAACAAATTGCATATCATTATCATTCAACACCGTACCATTGACATTCTCTAATTTCCACTCAATTACGCTTTCATGTTAATTAATTTAAGGCTTTGTTCGCAGCCCATGGGACCCAGTAATTCCTCTACTTAAACCAGTCCAATTTCTTCAACCAAATGCCACAACTGAGATGATACCTTCCCCTTTGTGGAGGCGGCTTCTTGGATGACAACTTAGAATGCGCCATTAATTAATAAAGTCGCGTAGATAATTTATTTGATCAACAAAAAATATTATATATATTATCATTGAACGTAACAATTTTTATAATTTATTTGAATGAGAGCGGGGACATGGTGAGTTACATTTTGAATAATATTTTTAATAATGATTAAGATATGAGAATATTCAAATTTTAAATAAATTAAGTATTATATAGTTGAATATATAATTTAACTATATATTTTATGTTGAAATCGGCAATATTACACAAGATAGAGATCATAGAATGAATAATATCTTTATAATTTGAATTAATTAAATACTTGGAAAGAGAATATCAATTTGTAAATTTTTAATGAAGTGGTATAAGAAATTGGTATGATAGGATGGTTTTCTTTTATTTTTCTATGAAATAAACAATTGAAGGAAAATTATTTAGATTAACAATACCACTGTTGGTTTGTTACAATTTTATATTAATAATTTGAATAGAAACATTTTTTGGCAAAACATAGAGAATAAAAATATTTTAAAATCAATTAAATTGTCTTGATGGATTGTAAAACATTATGATTTTTTGGTGTCTCCAAGCATCGTGATGAAGAAAAAGCTATGAATATTTTAAGAATTAAATACACTTACTTGTCTTTTATTTTGTTTTAATTATAGAAAATCTACATAAAAAATTCAAAAGGTCATAATCCAATGAATTTGCATCACCCGTTTTAGTCAGCATGGCACGTCGAAAATATGTTAAAAAAAATTTCTAATTACTAAAAAGTTTTCAATATAAAATCTAGATACTTAATTTGTAAATATTAAGCAAATTAGTTTAAGTTATTTCTTAAAAGAAATGTGTTCGGGTTCCTAACATTTTTTTTTTTTTTTATTATGTGCGTTGTAGTCATAGGCGGACCTACATAGTGGGAGAAGGGGGCAAGTGCCCTCCTTGAATTTGGGGAATTAAGATTTTTTCCAAAAAAAAAAAAAAAAATTAATACATATTTAAATGATTACCCATCCTTAATACATCAAGACTCGCACTTCATAATTAGATGGAAGATGAATGATTAAATGATTGTTTAGTGCCTTATATTGAAAAAGGTATATTTGATAGCATTGATAATAAGACAATTATGATGGAATTCCAAAAATAAGACATAGAAGGATGACATTGTAATTATTTTTATTGTAATATACTTTTCTTATTAAAATATATGTACTTGAATTTGTTGAGTGCCCACCCTTCATTGTAATTTATGTAGCTACATTTTCTAAAGCACTTAGCTTAGCTTTTCTAAATAATGGTTTGTAAAATAATTGCCTCTCTTGTTACATCATCGTATTCAAATGATTTTATGAATTTTTTTTATATTATTTTTTTTTTTTCTTATTTATATTCTTTGGTTTTTTAGTGCATTTAAAACTTTCCTTAAAAAAAAAAAAAAAAAAAAATCTAGGGCAAAAGACGCCTTAATCCCCCTACTAGTGTGCCCTCCTTGATTAATTTTACGGGGGATAAGGGTCTTAAATGCCATGGAAGTTTTCGCTCAGAGAGACTCGGTAAGACGGAAGTTTTTTTTGGATAAAAAATGTCACGGAAGTTTTATTTGAGGAGCAATTTGCCCTTAAGTTTTCACTAAGGAGCAATTTTGCCCCTTAAGTTTTCACTAAGGAGCAATTTTGCCCTTCGTCCCCAAATATTAAATTTAACTATTAAATCAATCAAAGACCACACATGTGATGCCTTGAATGTAATACCCGATAATTATCTATCTAGAATACTATATTTTTAGCAAATAATACCTATTTGGAAATAGGTGAATATGTGGTTTTAAAACCTTGTAAGATACTTATTCTATTGTCTAGGGAAATTTCTAATGAAATTAGAGGAATTAAAGTGTCAAAATCCCTAAATGCAATTATGGGCCATGAAATGCCCTGAAAATATTATGATAAATCCCAAGAGGCAATAAAATATTTATTGAAAATTAGAAAGTATGTTGTCTCTAATTTTAGGAATTTTTGGGATTATTTCCCTTGAAAAATAATGAGGCAAAATTAAATATAATTTTGGGAGCATAAGTTGCCCCGTGATTTTTAATATGATATGTGGGACATAAAATACCAATGTCAATGAAATAGTTGTGAGAAAATGATTAATCCTAATTAAGAAAATTATCAACAATTAGAAAGCGATTAGTTAAGTAATTAATGGCTAATTGTTTAAGCCTCATAAAGCCAAATCCTTGTGAAATTGAATTGGCCAATGATAAATCAAGAAAATATTCTTAATCCTCATGAAATTAATTGGACCAATAAGAGATTAACACAAATTAAAGGTTTGGATTAAATCTAGTAAAGTTAAATCCTAAGGCTTTAATTTAATTTCATAAAGTAAAATCCTTGTGAAAAGTTGTCAACCAATGAAAGACCTAGTATGAGATATTGGGAGACCAATGAAATACAACTCCAAGAGGCAAATCAAACAAGCAAGTCACGGTTGTGGTGCTAGAGAAAGGAAGGAGAAATTGTTTAATAATTAACAAACTCACACATGAAAAAACAAATCAAAATCAAACAATTAATTGTGAAGACTTTAGGGGTAATGGAAGAGGATAAGAGTACTATGTAATTAAAGCTCTTAATTACATGGAAGAGGATAGTGAGAGAGAAAAATAAACTTAATTCAATATTAATTTGAAATTCACCAATAAGAATTTAGCATAAATCCTATGTGAATTAAATTGATCAAGACACAAGTAAAGGGAAATCTATACAAAATAAATTGTATCTTGAAAAGTGTTAATCCTAGATAAAATATAAGGACTTATCTCGAACCTACATAATTTCATCTCGAGATTAAGCCTAATTAAAGTTATTTTGGCAAACTTTGATGAAGAAAATTAGAGATGATTAAGGACAATTAGAGAAATCTAATTGGACCATAAATCTTGATATCCAACTGCTAATCAAGATACATACATAGAATTTAAAAGTGTTGGTGATTGATCAAACAACCAAAAATAGATTTCATTAAAGTAGACTAAAGCTTCTAGAGTAACTAAATCAATTTGCATCTAGTTACAAAAGGACATTTAGGAGCTAACTAGAATCACTAATGAGTTGTCCCAAAGTCTTCATGAAGCAAAACTTAGAGGTTAAGTTTCCTAAACTTATTGGTTTAGTTAGGGTTTTCTAATCACATGAAGGGATGAGATCAACTCTTGTAAAGTAGATTGCATCCAATGGCTAGGGTGAGAGATGGGCAAATTAAATTCCACTTGTGTCCTTACAATTCTCCTATAAATAGGAGGCTCCTCTCTTCATAATCTTCACACCAAACTCAACCGAAATAGGTGAGTTTTAGAGAGCAAGAGTAGAGAGAAAGAGAGTGGGAAGCAAGAAGGAGGAGGAAGTTCTTCAAGGGTAAGCTTCCTTGTTCTTGAGTTCTAGTTTTAAATTCATAATTAGTTTATGTTTGATCTTTGAATCTTCCAAGTAGTTTTGATTTCATGTTTTTATGGTTAAATATGTCTTAATTTCGAAAATATGATAGAGAATATGATAGAGCAAAATTCTTGGAAGTTGAAGATCAAAGTAGAGGAATTCTGGCAAAATTTTTGGTGAAAATTCTGGGCAAACAGCGAAAGAAATGCTAATATTTTATGTTGAAAATGAAGCCCATAAATCACGAAACTTTCCAGAAATAAAGTAGATATGTAGGGCTTTCTGAATATATATAATATGTAGCGTTTTGATTCCTGTACAAAGAAATACAATCAGTTGAAGTTAGGCTATTTTTCTGGACGAAATTCTGGGCAACGTTGTGAAAGATGAAAACTGGGAATTTTTCATAAATTCTGGGTATATAAAAGTATTTTTACTTGAAAATAGACATCTTAAGGGTTCCGGAGAATTTTACGGATCCTCGTTTCGATTTTTTAGATTTAATTATGATTTTGCGCAGTTAACCGAAAATTCTGCCCAGAAACTCAGCATAGCGTTTTTAATAAAATGTAAGGGCAAAATGGTAATAACAAATTCACCAAGGGTAGAGAGGTAAATAGAGGTGAAAATATCCCTTAGGATATTATTCTAAGTACTATGGTGATATGTATAGGATATCCGGGAAGTCCGGAGTCAGTTCAAAGGTCAGGCTAGATAGCCGTTACACGGTGAAAGGTACGTTCGCGTACTGTAACACTAACTCTGATGCTTATTGTATGCTATATGTGATAGATGTTTTCATGAAGTGATGGACAAGACTAGGTCTTGGGCCAAGCACTGTGACTAAGTTATGGGGCTTAGATCACCTATTGTCATATATTCAGTTTTACACGGGTTATAGTCTTGATAATGCCGTTGAGTTTTCCTAGCGTTGAGGACACGATGGGCCGTCGTGGCACTGGTGAATAGTGCAGACCGTAATAACATTCATATGCAGTGGCTGTGTTTTGTTATTATCTTTCATATGTGAATATTGCTGTGATGTCATGAATATCTGTCATACATAACTATTACATAAGCATAAGGTTAACCGTTACCTGAGGTTCAATGGGCATTGAACCTCAGCTCTTAACATAGCGTCGGGTCAAGAGGACCGAGGATCGAGGAGAAAGGCAAGCGCACGCATAGGGACTCACCGAAGACCTTTTTCTTTTGTTATTTACTTTGAAAACACTCGGTATAATGTACCGCTATCGTAATCAGCCGGACTTACGGCATTTTGAATATAAATATCGTTACTCAATCGCTCCGATGCTCTACTCGATGAAAAAATATATCGCTTTTGAAAATGGGATGTTACATTGAAAAGGTCAAACTTTGAGCTAGAGAAGGAGATACTTGAGATGTCGAGCTCAAGGCTGCGAATTTGTGAAGCCCAATGGTTAAAGGGACCGAAAGGTTGTCACAAAACCCAAAGGAAGCATCACTTATGATCTAAGCAAATGATTAGTCTATATAAACGTAAATATTATCACTATTGATTTGTGTTACTGAATCAATTTTTGGAACAATTCATTTCTCGTTTTGCGTTTCATTTGTATTTTGTGACAGACCTTTCAGTCCCTTTGACCAGTTCGGCTTCACAAATTCTAACCGCCTTGAGTTCAACATCGAAGGATCTCCTTCTCTCGACTCCAAGTTCGACCTTTTCAAGGCATGACATGTGTGGTCTTTGACTGATTTAATAGTCAAATTTAATATTTGGAGACAGAAGGGCAAAAAATTGCTACGTTTTATAAACTTCCGAGGAAAAAATGTTCCTTAGTGAAAACTTCCGTGGCAAAAATAATACTTCCAGGACAAAATTGATACTTCCCGTGAACTTCCGTGGCATTTTTTGTCCAAAAAAACTTATGTTTTACCAAAGTGCTTCCCGAGCGAAAACTTCCATGGCATTTAAGACCTTTATCCCTTTTCGGGTCTCGCCTCTGGTTGTAGTATTACTGTTCTAGGAAAACTCTCTTACCATATATTATCAATAAGGATATATTTTAGAGAAAAAATTATAAAATTAAGAGATAAAGTGAATTAGAATCCATATTTACTATAAAAAAAAAATAAAAAATAAACTCTCGGTCTGAAGATAATATCATGTAGCCTAAATAATAGAAATGTCAGCCTAAATAATCATGTGTTTTTCCTCTGGCTGCATTTAATAAAAAAAGAATGATGGCGCAGTCACCTATAATTAATTAAGACGACCGACTATGTGTTGAGGAATCTCTATCTCTCTCTCACGAGTTAAAGAAAAAAGGGAGAATGAGAGTCAGGTCCAAAGAAACATAAAAAATATTAAAAAAATCCTAACTAAATATATAAAAAATCGAATTTTTTTGATATTATTTCTATGACAACAGGAAGTACTTATATTCACAACAAAATTTAAAAACTTGGCTAGTCACAAAAAAAAAAAAAACTATATATCAACAAGGAAGTACTATATTCATTCACAACAAAATTTAAACATCTAAATTTTGTTTTAAACTTAGGTTTCTAAGTGTACGAAGTCATTCACCAAAGAAAAAGCTAAATTTACAACGGGAAGTGTTATATTCACAACAAAATTTAAAATTTGATCATTCACAACAGAAAAAGCTATATTCACAACAAGAAGAGTCATATTCACAACAAAATTTAAACACTTGAATTTTGTTTCAATACAAATAATATCAAAAAGTCCCTAGAGACTTTTTTTATAAGTGATTTTGGGTTAAGACTAATTTTTTTATATTTTGTATGTTTTTTGGACCGGGCTGTCATTTTCCCAAGAAAAAATAACATTAGAACTTAAACAAGGATTTGGTCACAAGCAGGGAGAGCTCGTCTTTTTGGATGGTCTAGATCTTATTTTTATTTTTAAATCAAAAAATCATTTTAAAAAAAATATTAATTAAAAGATTATCTTTATTTGAGATTCTCTACCCATTAAAATTATGTTTAAAAAAAAATCAGATCTAAATGATATAGAACTCATCTGTATAGACAAGCTCTCCTCCAATTCACTTAAACAAGTTGGTGTCATCTCTGAGGTTGAAGATCCCATCCAACACATTCTAATTTCCTCACCCTTTTAAAAATCCCAGTTTCAGACTCTGCATATGCCACTCCTCTTCATTAAACTCTTCAAACCATAAAAGCCTTGGCCTCACCTCAAACACCATTAACACGCCCTATACCCTTACCATGACCTTCAACATTATAATTTTCTCTCTCATCTTCATTGTTTTCCTCAATTCTTGTTCAGCTCAAGTCATAGGTCGTATTGTCGTAATGATCTTTACCCTCAATGCTCTACCGACAACAATTTCACTGTCAATACTCAATAGCACCTTCGGCTCTAATCTCAACACCCTCTTTTCTTCCCTAACTTCCAACACAACCGCCAACCTCGACATCTACAACACCACCGTTGGTGTTGGATTCCCCCCCCCCCCCCCCAAGGAATTTGGGAAACTTTTTTTTAATAAAAAAAATTAAATACATGTTTGAATGATTATCTACCCTTAAATTAAATGTACACCCTTAATACATCAACCGCACTTTATAATCAGATGAGGGATAAATGGTTAAATGATTGTTTAGTACCTTATATTAAAAAAGATGTATTTGATAATATTAATAATAAAGCAATTATTATGGAATTCCAAAAAATAATGCCTAAAAGGATGACATTGTAATTATTGTTATTGTAATATAATTTTGTTATTAAAATATATGTACTTAAACTTATTGAGTTCCACCATTCATTGTAATTTATGTAGTTGCATTTCTAACGGCATTTAGCCTTGCTTTTCTAAATAACGAGGTTTGTAAAATAATTATCTTTCTTATTACATCATCGTATTTTTGAATGTTTTTTTTTTGATATTTTTTTCTTGTTTATATTATTTTTTTTAGTGCATTTAAAACTTTCTTTTGTAAAAAAAATTAAGATTACGTACATTTGACATAATTATATAATTATTTTGTGTGTGTGTGTGTGTTTTTTTTGGGGGGGGGGGGGGGATCTCCTTATTATTATTTAATGCTATCTTTTCTTTTTCCGTTACATTTAAATAAGATGACGAATGTTTGACATAATTACAACATCTCAATTTCCACCAGCTACCGAATGAAGGAAAATTGCATTTTCTTGTTGCAAACCAATTTAACCCTTGCTCCTTCTACCATTGGTACAAAAAATGATTTTAAGACTGGATAAAAAAGCCCTCTTAGACTGAATTTGGAACCGCTCTTGTTACAGGGGGTCTTAAAAGTCTACCAGTCTTTTAAAAAAAATTGTTTTTAGATTGGATAAGCAAAGCATCCGGTCTCAAAAATGTTTCAATTTTTTTTTTTTAAAAATCCAAACAGTTTGAGAATCAGAAATTCCTCATGAAAGGGTTTTTGAACCAAATCTGGATCTGGCAACGTATTTGAATGTCCCTCCGTCATCATCAACAACAGAGACCGAAGAGCAAAGAGGAAGCAAGGAAATTAGAAACAATAACAAGAAACAGAAATCATTCACCATAAAAATCGAATTAGAATGAATATAAAATCAAAGGTGAAATTGAAGTCCAGATCTACAAAAAACTCACAAGCTTCAAGCAACCAAATTTGAGCAGGATCTTCTCGTCGGTGCTGGCAAAGCTTCAAGCAACCAAAATCAAAGTCCAATCTGAACAGGAATCGTGTAGGTGTGATGCCGTCGGACATAAAGTCCAGATTTGAGCAGGAATTGCTCGGGCTTGTCGCCGTCGGACTTAAGCTTATCATCGTCCTTCTTCTGGTCGCCAGTGTCGGGCTTTTTTCGGGGTTTGACGATCTCAATGCTCTTAATGGCACCACTTTGCCTTTACAAAATATTCACCTAAAAATTCAAATATTCTCATTTATTTATAAACCCCAAATCTAATCCACCTAATCCTCAATATAACCTCTAATAAATTATAAATCGAATACAAAAGACCTATTATTACAAATCTCATTTTGTTAACCTAATACTAACTTATATAAGCATAACACAATTTATTTAACAAATCTTCAAATCCCTATATAATCAAGATCATATCAAACTCTAACTTAAATTCCAAATCCCAACTCATAGTTTTATACGGTTCCATTTAGCAAAACTAAACCGATTAAACTAACAACAAGACCTCCAAAGTAATCCAAATAAATACCCGAAACTTCATTTAATCGGTAGAAATATCCTATAAAGCATAAATCCTAAATTCTTTTAGATAGAAAATTAAATTTAAATTCCCACAACTACCAACTAATAAATCTAAACCGATTAAAATAACTTATTAATCATGCTCTTGATATATACAGTCATCTATTATCAAAACTCACAACTTTATCATAATTCTAATCCAAAATTTTCATTAATCAGTACTATATTACTTTGTTAGAAAGAGAAAGATGTGTAGAATAACTTTCATGAAAAAAGTTGGTTGAAAAGAAATTAATTCAACTATCTAAATAATTTTATAAAACAAATAACATACCTTAAAATATCTTCTAAACTCCTCTTTTCTTCTTTATTTCCTTTTCCCCCACCCTCTTACCGACTCGCCGTCTCACTCGCCAAGAAACACACACACTACTCCTACACACTACACACACACAAATATATATAAAATGGGGGATCAACACATTGCTGCCACCATAATGCTTTATTTTTTTATTTTTACTTTTACTTTAAAGGGAAAATTACTATAATGGACCCAATATTTATTTGTATTATTTATCTATTTTAATCTTCTCCTCTCTCTCTCTCTCTCTCTCTCTTTTTATTTATATTAACAACAACAAAAATAAATATTTTTATTTTCGCTCATTTATTTTTAATAAATAATATTTTAAATAAAAATTTTATCTTAATAATTACATGACAAATTCATATATTATGATTAGTTCTTTCTTATTTGTAATTAAATCCTAATATAAAAATTAGAATGTTACAATTTCGGTGCATGATTCCAATTTCCAAGTCACAATTTTGGTGAAATACTTTTTCCATATGGATAGTGACATGAGTGAGCTCATGGCTCTAAGCCACATCTCTGATCAAAAGTTGGAGTGGTTGAAAAGTTTGAATAGACAGGTGGAGTTGTTTGGAAGTTCAGAGGACTTGGCAAGGGAGGAAAGGGAGATTAAGCAATGGTTAAATCAGTACTACAATTATCTCATTTCGATAATGTCACAAGCTTCTCAAGAACCATTTGAGGAACAAGAAGAAGATGACATTCAAGGACTCAAGAGAAGCTCCTATGCAAAACTTGCAGATGACACTAACTTTGAGAGTCAGAATTGAAGCTTAGGACTTACACTATTGTGGGGGACCTGATAATGAGAATTCTGGGCTAAAGTATATGCTGATAGTAGAAAAGCTGAGAATTCATTGCTGCATGAAGAAGTCATGACTGAATAGTTGGATTTGCCTATTGCACCTCAAAAATTAGCTACTGCTCCTAAGTGTTCCTTAGATACTTGCCTCACTAAGGAGACAATTCAAGAAGCCATGAATACATTAGATTCATTTGATGATAATTTTTCCTCTCCTTCTGTTGATAATTTTGATTCACTTGGGAGTAAGATTTCCAACCTTAACTTATCAATGATTGATTGTTGGTTATCATCTCTTGTTTATTTTTCTCTTACTTCTCTTAGTTCATTGGAGGTTAATTCTTTGAATAATTCATTTTTCAGTGACGATGCTTGTGAGGAAGGTGTTTTTGTCAATGTTTCAGGTCATAAACCAGTGGAGGAGGCTGAGTTTGAGGTCGATAGCCAATATTTGTACGATTTGGTCCCTAAAGGGATAGCCCTCACACCAACTAAGACATCCTCTCATGTGACTCACCTTGAACCTCAAGACAATATGGTTAAAGGGCCACTTCCTAACTCATCGCTTCATCCTAGACTAAGATCACTCCTCATACCTCGAGATTTTTAGATGACCTAATCACTCCTTGTGAAGTAGGTATGGAAGAGACCATTTTCCCCAAGCTTGTTGTTGTTGTAGGCCAACCTAATGTTGGTTCAACACTTGGGAAGCTTTAATTTGAGTATTTCATGTTTAAGCATCATGAGAAATCTCATCTACATGATTCACCTCATACACCTCTTTCTTGTGATTTACCTCCAGACTTGGGTGATTGTGAACATGACATTGTTGAAACTTGTCTTCTTGAGCATTCCATAACCATTTTTGCATTGTTTGCGTCTAACTTGGTTTTGGATAGCTATCTTCTGCTCATACTCACACTTCTATTCATGAAATGCTATCTTGTGATTTACCACCCGATATAGACAAAGAAAATGATTATTTTGAAAATTCAAAAGTCCAGGTGGTAATGATTTGAAATATTCTCTTCCTTCTTCTACTATTTTTCCTTCTATCTCTTGTGATTGCAATAATGATGTGGTGTACCCCAATACTAAGTTAGATTCCGCACCTTCCACTTTACAAACACAAGAGAATCCTCAAAATAGAACTATTTGTTTGACTCTTATTGATGGGAGTAGCATTGATTTCCTTGGATGTGATAGTTGCTTGGAGAGTTTAATTCCTAAAATATCTTTAATTCACTTGAAATCTCTTCACGTTTCTGTACTTGGATGGAATAATGCTATTTGCTTGTCTATTTTGCAGGCACATTCTTGGAAAGGTTGTCGATGGAACCAACATCCACCATACATCCTTGGACCTCTTCCAATTGATCCTAAGCCACCTCCACCAAGGAAATTCAATGCAGGAGAAGATATTTTGAAGGATAAATACATGATTCTCATTAGGGATGAGAACTTTTCCTTCAAGCGACTCAAGATACTCTAACATAGGTTGTCTCTTTTCTCACTTATTTTCTTCTTAATTCCTTTGATTACTTGGGCTTAATTGTTGTATGATGAAGATAAGTGTGGGGGAGGGACACAATCCAAAGAGAAAAGTTAGAAATAATTTAGTTTATTAAGTGGAATATGAACCTCCTATGTATGCTTTGTAATTTCTTGGCGACTACCCTACTTAATTACCATTGTGTCTTAAATTTCAACTTGTTTATCATTCTCTTTAGAGTGATTCTTCCACATTGAGGACAATGTGTCGTTTAGGTGTGGGGGTACATTTTGAATCCCAATTAATTGGTTGTTTTTAACAGAAAAAATGCCTTAAACTAGAAAATGTTTCAAGAATGATTTGCTCTAATGTATGTCCTAAGTGGTAAAGAGTTGCATTGCCACTTTGGAAGTGTAATTTGTAAGAAATTCTTTGAGCTTTCATGAGATCTAGTGTTTTGGCAACTTTTTAAAACCATGTTTTGCTTTTCAAGTGAATGAGAAGAGAAATGAACTCACAATTGGATTTTTGCTTACTCCTTATTTTGAGAAAGAGTTTCTACATCATTAGTGCTTTCTAAGAGTTGAGCATTAATTTAATTGATTGTAATGTTTTCATTAATTGTATTTGTGAGGTTAGCACTTGGAATAGTTAAGTAAATGTTTTGTGGTTAGCTTACTATACAATTGATTGTGCTAGAGTGAGCATTGGAAGCCTTAAATTCTTTTAATGTATGCATGTTCACTTAGTTTTTCACCTTCCGTAACTTGTTTCCACTCTTTTTCAAAATGGTATTTGCGTTAGTGTGATGAAAATGAAAGAAGCATTCAATTATACACTATTTTAACCTAAACACAGACCTATATTCATTTACCATTTGCTTACCCCTTTTGAGCATTCCTATGTTGTATGCATGTCATCACTCATAGTGTTCATACTATTCTAAAAATCAAAAGTGAATTGCTAATAAAAAGTTGAACAATGTATATATTGAAATGCCATGTCTAAAAAATAAAAGTATTGGAAAAGAAATGAGAAAAAAAATGTAAAGCGTTTTGTTTAAAAAAAAAAGAAAAAAGAAATATCAAGAAGACATTTGTTTATGAATTTGCAAAAGAAATGGAAATAGTTTGTAAAGTTATTTAGATGTTGTGAACTTGGTTACTAACTTTGATTTGCATATCATCTACTCATTTTTCCAATTAATTCATTTCATCTAGCCTTCATCCAAGATTACAAGCCTTCTAAGTCCTCCCGATTCATTTCATAAATTGCTATTAACAGTGGAGATGTTAGAGTTGTTACAAGCTTATGGTAAGGTATTGATTAAGTGAGCTAGAGTGAAATTATTCCAATGAGGTGATATAAGTGAAACACTAATACCTTGAGAGTTCTCTTGTGCTTCATTTTAATATTTTGGATTGTGTAGTCATCTAATTTCTTTACATTGCTTGATTATGACTAGTGTTGGCTTGAGGAATTTGGTTAATTAATTAATTGCTTTCTAATTATGAAATTGCTCATCTTTCAAATGCATCGTGATTTGGACTTAGAATTTTGTGCTCAATTGCCTTTGTTTAGAAGTAAAAGGTCTAAGTGTAGGGGAATTGATTGAACCATATTTTTATATGATTTTTTTATAATAAAATTGGGATTCTTAATGCATTGTTTGAGACATTAATGCATGATTAAACACTAATTTGAGTTAGGGACATTTGTATTCAATTAAGTAAAATTAGGGACAAAATGGTCATAATTTATTAATTATTCATACAAATGATTCTTGAACTTTTGATGCTACATTATATTGTGTTTAATCTATTATAGGTGTTTATGAAGAAAATGGAGATTCTTGAGGGTCAGAATTAATATTAGAGAAGGACCAAAATTAATGTCAGGGAAGGACCATAATTAATGTTAGAGAAGGACCTAAAATTGAGAAATTGTCAGAGAGGGACCAACGGTGAAACCCTGCGTTTTTGGCAAATTAGGTCTGATTTCTTCATGTTGAATAGCAGAGATAACAGAGGCGAGACCGGATATATACTTTGAGAGGGAGCGTCGCGAAGATTCATCATCACCATCCTTGCCCTTCAACTCTCAATCCACCTTCCTTATTCCTCTCACCGGCGGCATCACCCCGGCGAGCTTCACCTCCGACCACCGCCATCAACACTCCTCCATCTTTCTCTGTTTTCTGACTTCACCGCCTGCCATTCCTCTCACCACCACCAGCGACCTCCATTCCTTCCTTCTCTCCACCTTATCCGATCATCTTCGTCCTTCCACCATTCCATATTAGTCCTATTCTATTTCTCTCAAAAACCACAGTTTTCGTCCATTAAGCCTGTCAATTTCCACTTCTAGATTTGATATGCTCGTGTGGGGTTCTCCAATTTCTATAGGTGGCTGATTCCTTTGCTTTTTGAGATGGATTAAGTGGCTTGAGTTTCAGAGTTCAAAATTAGGGGAGTTTATTTGTCCAATTTATTTTCTCTAATTGAATGGGATTTCCCAGTTTTCGGAATATTGTTTTGTATTGTTGAGACTTAGTTTACCCGTTTGGATAACTTTGTGGATTGAATTTTTGTAGCTTGTTGGATTTATATATATGTATTTTCTTATCAATTCAATGATTTTGTGTTTCTACGTGATATTGTTAGATAGTATGATTGAATTGGATTAATTGAGTGACATGTTATCGCATTCATGTCAAGAGGAATCAAGTTGCATTAATCTAATCATAATCACACACTAAGTGGTTTTAAACAATATCTCAAGATGTAGTAGTTAGCTACGGTAGTAGGAGCTACTATTAATTGGGATTGGATTCAAGTGGTATCTTGGGGTTTTTCATCTAAACTTAGTGCAAATTTACTCCAATGTTTAATTGAACTATGATAGTCACTATTTCATTTCCAAGAGCATCCATAATACATTTCATACTCCATTCCATTTTATAAAGAAAATACCAAAAACAATAGTTAGGATTTAATTAAATTGCATTCTTATTTTAGTTTATTAGTTTGAAAAGCCAAAATCAATTTGCCCCCTTATTTTCATTGCATCTTCATGGCATTTAGATTACTTAGGAGTCAATAAAAGGCTCCTCGAGAAGAGAGAACGATCCTAGGTTTGCCTATACGTAATCCTTAGTTAATTTTTGATTGTGGACCCCTAGGCTAAAGACAAAAAGGCCCTCATCACTCCCTCCATTAATGCTTTTGCCTCGTCATGATTAACTAAGAAAATAGAACACACCTCCCTCTTGCGACGCCTCACTTATATATAGGTATATATTGCCTCACCGCGTGCGTCTCTCACAATATCTTGGTTTATCTCTTTTTTTTTTTTTCTCTCAATTATCATATAATATAGATATATTGATATTATGTTCTCACTTGAATCTTATAATATCTTCTCGCAAAATAAATTAGGATGAGTCGATTTCATATCAAAATACCCTTTTATCCTATAATTAATTAAATAGTTGTATGTTGCTTTTTAAAAAATACCCTATGAATCATTTGTGTCACATCCCAATTTTCTAAGCGTTTTCAGAAATATTTGATCGAGTAGAGCATCGAAGTAAATAGTATTTAGAAAAGTAATCGATAAACATCCACCGTAGTGTAAGAGTTGGCTGTTAACAGCGATACAAAATTTTTCAAATGTTATCATTGTTCAAGTACAAATCAAAAGGCTTCCTCCGCCGTCTCCTACATCGGCTGCTTACCTCTGTCCTCAGTCCTGTTCACTCCGGAACCTGAAGCTAAGGTGAGAGCTAAGGTTCAATACCCATTGAACCTCAGGTAACGGTTAACCTCATATTCATGTACAGTTATGTATGACAGTTATCTCATGACATCACAGCTATATTCACATATAAAAAGCAATAACAACACGGCCACCGCATATGAATGTTATTACCGCACTATCCACCGGTGCCACGGTGTACATCCGTGTCCTCAGTGCTAGGAAAACTCAACGGCGTTATCATGACTATAACCCGTATAAAGCTGTATGTGTATGAACAATTCTTTTAAAAACAGAGTCACAGTCTATGAACATATCTATCACATATAGGTATACAGTAAACATCAGAGTTAGTGTTACAGTACGCGTCCGTACCTTAGTCGTTGATGTCGGTACGTTGGCGTCTGTACTGTGATTACGTTTGTCCTATAATGGTAATATCGCATTTATTAACTCAAAAATAATATTCTAGAAGGTATCCTAGTCACTAGAGACCCTTTTACCCTTGGTAGGTTGATTTCTCAACTTATCTCCTTCAATTTTCTCAAAACGCTGATCCAGCCATTCTGATCACATTTTAATCGATCTTTGAAAATTCATAATTAATTCTAGGAACATCAAAACGAGGATCCGTAAAATTCCTTGGAATCCTTAGGATGTCTATTTTCAACTAAAAATAACCACCCTTGCCCAGATTTCACGTATCATTCCCAGATTTAAAGTTTTGAGCCTCTGCCCAGCATTTTTCCAGAAATTCGTAGCCTAACTTTGAGGATTTTTATCTCACTGTACAAAAATCATTTTGACATGTTCTTGACATATTTAAAAAGCCCTATATGTCTATTTTAACCATGAGTTGTCTCAGAATTTTGTGACCATAGTTTCAATATGAAATTCTGGCGTTTTTATCACTGCCTCCAGAAATTCGAAACCGATGAAATTTCGCGAACTTCGTTACTTTGATGATTTTCTTCCCGAAATTTTGCTATATGACCTCCCTCATTGTTTTTTTGAAATAAATCTAATTTTGACCATAAAAACATGTAAATAAAATTATTCTAGCAAATTTAAGATCTAAGCTACTTCTATTCTAAGAATTTAAGACTAGAACTTAAAGAACTTAAAGCTAGAGCTAGAGAACTTACCAAGAACTTTGCTCCTTCTTTCTTCAAGGCTCTTACTCTCACTTTCTCTCTAGATTTCAGATGTTGTTTCTTTGTGAATTGGTGAAGAATTATGAAGCCCAAAGACTCCTATTTATAGTAGTTTGGTGTGGCAATTTGGCAATTAATTCAAACTTAATTCATCTTGAATATTAGCCCTTGGATCTAAGTCATTTTGGAAGCTCAAATCCTCACCTTTTAGACCCCAAAACCGTGCTCCCTCTCTCTCCCCTCTATCCTCTTCCATTTTCTTCATGATTCATCCACCAAGTACATTATCCTCTTCCTAAAGTTGATTCCATTATCCCATGTGTGTTTTGAAAAATTCTTGGCTTCTTTCCTAAGTCACAATTTCCTCCTCCTTGCGTTTCACCAGATAACAATTCATTTGAGGATCTTAATGAAGTTTGATTCAAATTTTCTTTTTGCTTTTGAACTCTTGGAATTTTTAGCTTTAATTAGAGACCAAAATCTCCTATTTTCTCAATTTGACACAATCCTCACAAGTTGAGGAAATAGCTTTGGTTATAGTCAATTTCAATCTTGAATTATGCTTGTTAATAATCTCTTCTTTGATTTGATTCATGGTTAATGGATTTCAAGATACAATTTAATTTGTATAGGTTTTTATTTGCTTATGTCTTCAATTAATTCCTTGGATTAATCTAATCACTTTATGCTTTATTCTCCCATTGGTTTATCCTCTTCCACTTCACTTTTTATCCTCTTCCATTTTGTCTTTAAAGTCTCCCTTTAATTAATGTTGGTTCATGACTCATTGCACAAGTGGGTATTTGATTTTTTCCACAATTCTCTCTCCTCTCACAAGCCCACAACCGTGCCCCCCCCCCCTTTATTCAGTTTTTTGTATTTTATTAATCCTATTAATTGCATGTGGGGGTTATCTCATTGGTTGTTGGCTTATGTACAAGGATTAAGCTTTATTAGATTTAATTAGAGTCATTGGATTAGCTTTATGAGATAAAATCTTGGCCTTTAGATCATAATTGAAATTGTTGACTTTTCAACTCTTGATTAACATTTGATTATCATCTTAATCCCAAACTTAATTACCTCTTGATTATTGTATTAGGGGTTCTTAGAGTAGTTGATGATTGCTAACAATTCATTTAGTGCTAAACTTAACCCCTTATTGGTTCTTGGTTTTTAATTAGCTTAACACACCTTTAATTGTCATTAATTTCTCTAAATATACTTAAGTATTTTCATCTCCATATGAAGCATAATTTAAATATGGTGTTTGTTGCATTTATGGTATTTTATGATGCCTAATAAAATTTCTTAAATTATTGGCTACTCTAATTCTAGGGAAAAATTGCCTAGAGAATAAAATAAACATGTCTCAAAATTTAAGACCACATATTCACCTATTTTAAATAGGCTTTAATTATCAAAAATATTGTATTTAAGATACATGAAAATTTTGGGTATTACAATTTGTATTATATTGGTACTACCTCCTTGGAAATTAAACTCCCTTTTATATCCCCAAAAAAAAAAAAACTCCCTTATTATGTACACTCAAGAGGGATGATTTGGGGAAAAATTTACAAATTTATGAGATCAAGTGGATTGAGGTATTATGTTTAGGAAACAAAACAAAAATTCTAATTAACTCCTATATATTTAAAACCAAGAGGGAATATTTCTTATGCAAATATTAACCCAACCTTTAAATTCGAGAAAGGCTTACTTTATCTATATCGTGAAATTTAAAAAAAGGTGGGGTGATAACTGATGATTGAAATATAGTGGTGCATAATTGTTATGCAGCCTTAGAAGGAATGAAAAGTTGTTCATATTGGATTCAAATATAAAGGAATTTGGATCATATGATGAAGCGATTAAGTGCATCCAAATTGGGTTGTTGGGTTCAAGAAAATATCCAGATGCAAAGCCTTCCTTGACCACAGTTGTTTCATATCTTAGCAATGTTTCCATTCAACTTTATTAAAGACTAGCTATTAGTAAGCCTTGTTTTTCTTGAAAACGATAGTATATAATTAATACATGATTGAGAAAGTAGGCAAAGCGACGTCCATGGAGAGGTGTTGTAGTAAAGGACATATGAGCTGGGAACTTTCCCACCATGGACTCTAGACCTTTTAAAACTAAGATAATATCTGAGTATCAGAGCACAAGCATTACTGATGATGATTTTTTGTTCGTTAGCCTTGGAGTCTACAATCAACAATCTATCAAGGATGACATATAGGCCAACATATGATCGTTCCCTCTTTTTTGAATAGACTTTATTGATTTTTAAGTGATCTAAATTCCATGCAAATACAGTGAAAACAAGTAAAAATTGGTTTTGAGTTTTGTTGAAAATAGGTAAATCCATCTTGAGTCTACAAGGCCAACTCAGCATCTAGTTCTATTCCTGCAATGATTTCATGTATTCTCTCAAGAAAGAATTTCATTTATATTAAGGAAACACTACTACAGATTTTTATTATTCAGTGCAGTTCTGATGCAGTAGGAACACTACAGCAACGAAGTGACAGTAATGTTTAAGCCAGAAATAACAGCCGTTTAATCCCTTTTCTGTCAATACTCAGAATAAATTATAAAATGCATCATTTAAGCTTTATTAATCTTCATTTCCATATAATCAATCTTAATCACAATTGATCATAACAAGGGCACTTTCAACATGAAAATTATCCCAATAAAATCAATCAAAAGGTTATAAAAATATATGGCAGAATTGAGACTTTATCACCTAGCAAGATCCTTCTTTTTTATAATTTGATCCATCCAACGCGGCTTAAAGTCTTCGGTCGGGACCCCCACTAGAACGTAACACATATATAGTACGTAGGAGTTAGGACCACAATTTTATTAATTGTTTGTGATTGACGTCGTGCTTTTTACCCTCGATTAAGGTAACAAAGTCAACAAAATAATTAAAGACTTTGTTTGACCAAGACTATCATAATCCATTTTCACATTTATTCATCTTTCAGTTAAAAATACTACGGTCATGGGATGGGACAAATACCAGCGTACTTAATCATCTTAATATTATGACTGATCTCTGTTTTTTCCCCCCTATTTAATGCGTACCTCTTGCTTTGAATAAGAATCAAGATCTTTCTAGATTATTGCTTATAATTTGAGAGTCAGAATGACGCCCGGATACACTTATTACACTTATTAAGTTTATACTTCCTCCGATCCTAATTATATAAAGATTTTTGTAGTACAATTTGTATTATAAAAATGTTCCTATAATTAGGACCGGAGGTAATAGTTTATATATAGGTTATTGCAAAGAAAATTATACTTGCTCTGCGTATATTTATATTAAAGGATTACGGTACAATTTTAATAATGAAAGTTTGACACAACTAAGTTTTAAAAGGTATATATATATATATATATATATATATATATATATAAATAGAGCAATTTTGTTAATTGGAAGGAAAACAAATGGGTCTCCTATAAAGACAAAAAGAAAAAAGAGATGAACGTTTGGGCCAATTTAATAAAATTGCTAAAATTATTCCATTTTCAAAATATTGTCTATTTTTATACATTTCAAAATTTGATTGTGTTAGACGCTCATGGCTAAAAACTTCATTGTTAAAATCATAGCTTAATCCTATATTAAATGTCCCGTCCAACTTCTGCGATAACACCTTAGGATACGCCATTAACTAATATTGCTCGTTTTCTTTTATTGAAAAAAAAAACACTTTCATTATATTTAATTTCTCAAAATAAAAAAATTGAGAATGGACTATAATTTCATACCATATTGCGGGTCAAGCTGGATTGGCTTTGGAATATTCCCAATTCCCAAAAGATTTTTTAGGTCAACTGCGGTGCGGTGTATGTACGCTTTCATTAATAAAGTTGTGTAGATACTCCCTTTGCTCTGAATATAAGGAATTAATCTCGATCTAAAATATAAGATATAATTTTTACATTTGTCAATTTTTTTAAAATTATCTCTATTAATGCTTACTGAACAATATTCAAGGAAGAAAGGAAATTAGTGTAATACCCAAAATTTCTTTTTATCTTAAATACAATATTTTGATAGAAAACGCCTATTTAAAATAGGTGAATATGTGGTCTCAAATTTTGAGATGTGTTTATTCTATTTTCTAGATAATTTTTCCTTAGGATTAGAATAACCAATGATTTAATAAATTGTGTTAGGCATCATAAAATACCATAAAATATAATAAATACCATATTAAGCTATGGTTCATGTAGAATTTAAAAGAGCAAGAAAGTGTTATGAAAATACCTAAATAAATTTAGAGAAATCAATGGCAATTAATTACCCACTAAACATTCACTAAATTAAATGAATTGTCCAAACCTTCATAATTAATCAAAGGACCTTAAACACCAATTATTATAATTTATTAAGAGACTAAATTTTCTAATACCTAGTTCATATAAAAAGCCATAAAGAATTATCAAAACACTTGGGACAATTAAGGGGCAATTACCAACAATTAAAGAGCAATTAAAATTACACTAATAGAATATTTAGGTAATTCTTTACAATTAATGTTAATAGTCACCAATTAAAGATGTATCGGGATAATTAAAGGTCAAGGACCAATAAGGGGTTAGGATTAGCATAAAGATGATTACTAATGATCATGATTAAATTAGTAACCAAGCAAATAAATTTAATAACACCTAAAACACCATTTTAGGATTAATGACCAAAGATTAAGCTAATTAAAGACTAAACCCTAAGAGTATTTTGCTTAATTGCTAACCAATCACCAAAGTCATCTAGTTACAAGTATACTTAGAGTAACTAGGAAATTAGAACACCAAGTTGGGAAATGCATGAAGATGGAGATGCCACCAATGCATGCTTGGAGAGTGCATGAAGGAGAAAGAGCCACCAAAGCACTCTTGGGGCCAAAAGCTTTACACATGGGGACAATTTTGACACTAAGGCAAGAGGCTTTGGTGAAAAATCAAAGGAGGAAGAATTGGGGGGATGTAGGCCACGTTTTTTGGCTCAGCTGGAGGGAGAAATCAGATTCAAACCCATGGCCAAAAATGAAAGATGTGTAAGCTAGAGAATTACAAGATTTGCCATAGCATTTTCCTATAAATAGAGCACCAACCTCTTCACAAATTTCACACCAAAGCAAGCTTAGTAAATCTAATATAGAGAGTGAAAGTGAGAGTGAGGGGTCTTGAAGAAGGAGGAGCAAAGTTCTTGGTAAGTTCTCTAGCTTTAGCTTTAAGTTCTTTAAGTTCTAGTTCTTAAATTCTTAGATAGAAGTAGCTTAGACCTTAAATATGCTAGGATAATTTTATTTACATGTTTTTATAGTCAAAATTATCTTGACTTTGAAAAAATGATGAGGGAGGTCATATAGCAAAATTTCTGGAAGAAAATCATTAAAGTAACGAAGTTCCGGCAAAATTTCATCGGTTTCGGAATTTCTTGAGGGAGTGATGAAAACGCCAGAATTTCATATTGAAAATATGGTCAAAAAATTCAGAGAAAATTCATGGTTAAAATATACATATAGGTATTTTTAAATATGTCAATAACAGGTCAAAATGATTTCTGTACAGAGAGATAAAAATCCTCAAAGTTAGGCTACGAATTTCTGGAAAAATGTTGGGCAGAGGTTCAAAACTTAAAACCTGGGAGTGATTAGTGTAATCTGGGAAAAGGTGATTATTTTTACTTGCAAATAGATATCCTAAGGATTCCAAGGAATTTTATGGATCCTCGTTTCGATTTTTCTAGAATTAATTATGATTTTTTCAAGGTTAGACGAAATGCTGCCCAGATTTGTACCAGCGTTGTTCTACGAATTTTGAAGGAATAAAGTGAAAAATAAATGTTGCAAGGGCAAAATAGTCATTGGTGGCCAAAATATCTCTTAGGATATTATTTATAAATTAATAAATACGATATTATCATTATAGGGTACACGTGATCACCGTCCGACCGTCAACGTACCGACAACACCGACGAAGGTACGGACGCGTACTGTAACACTAACTCTAATGTTTATTGTATACCTATATGTGTGATAGTTGTATTCCTAGACTGAAACTCTATTTTTAAAAGTGATGATCATACATATACAGCTATACATGGGTTATGGTTCTGATAATACCGTTGAGTTTTCCTAGCGCTGAGGACACGGATGTTCACCGTGGCACTAGTGAATAGTGCAGACTATAATAACATACATATGCAGTGGCTGTGTTCTGTTATTATTTTTCATATGTGAATATTGCTGGTGTATCATGAATATCTCATTATACATAACTATTACATAAACATGAGGTTAATCATACACGAGGTTCAATGGGCATTGAACCTCAGCTCTTACCATAGCTTCAGGATCCGGAGTGAACAAGATCGAAGACAAGGGTAAGCAGCAGGCGTAGGGGCTGGCTGAAGGAAAGTTTACTTTGATATGTACCTTACGATGTACACATTTGAAAATTTTTGTATCGCTGTGGAAGCTAACATATACATTACAGTGGATGTTTATCAGTTACTTTTCAATCTAAAATTACTTCCGATGTTCAACTCTGATCAAAACGCAATGAAAACGTTTTCGAAAATTGGGATGTTACAATTAGGAAATTAAGGAAAATTACTATGGTATTTTCAAAAGTATATGTTATATTAACTAACTTTTTTAATCATCAAATTAGGTATATATAACTTCTATTTAGGACAGAAAGAAGAAACAAATATTGAAGCTTTATTTTTGGAGGGCACCTCAGGATGTGGCATTATGTGGATAAATACTTGGGAAGATGAGAATTGTATTTATTCTATATTTAAAAAAATTACCGGATCAAAATGAACACTCATTAATAGCCTAAGTATCATGTGGCGGGACTTTAGGCACCCTTCGTTTATTTTCTACATCCCATTTTTCTTCAATCACTATCTCTGTCAATAGTCCTTCTCAGTGGGGTCTCCCCATTACAAGCATATTGCCTAAATTTTCTGAAAGAAAATTAAATTGATCTCAGCAATTTTAAATTAGCATTATCTTTTTCCAAAAAGTAGTTTTGTACGAAACTGACTATTGTTTTTTTTTTTTTTTTTTTCCTTCTCTGAATCGTTAATTAAATTAATAATTTTTAAAATATTAAATCAGTTCAAGTGTAATAATTTTTAATTCTTCTACGCCTATTTGGCCAGTTCCATTGTCGCCTCCTCCGACTCTATTTCTAAGTAATTAAATTAGAGTAAATCTATTAATGAAAAATATTAATTATATATGCTGATTTAGGCAGCAAAATAGTTATTTCAAAACATGAGGATAACAACTTGAAATCAAAGCAGAGGAACGATGTATCTCTTCAACTTACCAATATGTACACAGAGAGAATAATAATTGATGTCAATTTTGTAAATTTTGAAAACTATAATTATAAAAATGAGAACTATAATTATAACAACTTGAGATCAAAGCAGAGGAACGATATATCTCTTCAACTATAATTATAATCAAAGCATTTAATTATGAATTCGTTTTTATGTGAACTAGCTAGCTAGATTATAAAAGACTCATGCTCATGACCGATTAATATTTTAGTTTCTTATAGATTTTTTTGATTTTGTAAATGAAGGATATGTGTGTTTGTGTTCGCGCTTGTAAAGATCGAGGACATATACAAGGTCAAAGAAGTAAGCGAAATAATCATAATTTTTGAAGGAAGTACAAGTTATAAGTTAAATAGTACTATTTAATTCCTTTTCATAAAATTAAGCCCCGAAACTTATTTAAGAAATTAAAATTTACTTTAATAATATCTTATTTTAACTCAACTCAATTTATTAAATTATTTTTATTTTAAATATTTTAACATTAAATTACTGAATAAATTTAATATCCACATGGAAACGAAAGTCGGTCCCTGCAAGTCAATTTAGAGTCATGTTGGAGCAAATCTAACGCTACATTATATAATCAGATGACTAAAAAAATGACTTGCTTGGAGGCTGATAAAGACTCTAATATGACTTTTAGCTCAAGCTTCAATACCCTAATAATTAGTATTTTAGAGGCATGGTGATAAAGAAATGACACAAAGACATGGAAGCATCTGACGTTTTATACAGTAAAAAGGAGAAGCCAATTTCGGACCATTGTGATAGCTGTGGTTACTCCTGTTGAAGCAGTGCTACTTTTACGTTTGGCCTACTTTTTATTGAAGAATCAAATGAAGAAGATGCGTATGGCTTTTCTCATGCAAAACTACTGTAACTTCATTTTCATTCTATCTCTTTAGTACTCACACAGTTTGGCTAGTTATCTGGAGAAGTAGCTGTTGGGTTAATGTGTTCTTTAGTCACTTAAGCCCAATAAAGCTTAAATGAGACTACAGCCCAAGAACTCTATGGCCCATGTGGTTTAGGGTTAGATCTTGGATGTAGTAGTATATAAACCCACTTTCACCTGCTTGTGCAATATGAGTAACAAAAGGAGGCTTTCATCAGAAACAAACCCTAGAGGCAGACGTTCATCATCTGAACGGTTGCCCACACAACCATCCTATCCCCCTCGAGAGATAGTCTGGAAGATCAATCATAGAGCGGACTATGACTGTTGTTCGAGAGACTTTCGATTGCCGCATCTTTCCGAGTAATCAAAACGATGAAGGTTTTAACTTTTCCTATATCGTGTCGATGTGATTTGCTTCCGCGTTTCTGGTGAGATTCCTACAATTGGTATCACAGCCTATCGCGATGAGGAAACGAACCAGTTTTGATATTAATTTATATTTCATGTGATTCTTTTCGAAAATTATTTTTTGAAAATATGGCATCTTTTTTCTATATTTGTTATTTATTTCATGGTAATTATTCGTTTATAATTCATATTTGGTATTAGTTTTAATCGGTTAATCGCTTTAATCCATGGTTAGATTCTCTCGTGTATTTCTTGATTTGTAACAAGGAGGCTAATCCCATATGATTAGGTTTCCTCCCTGCTGTTTTTTATTTTTTATTTTGGAATTTCTATGTATTTTTCGAATTTCTGTAAAAGTTGGGGATCAAGAAACTGCGAAGAAGATGAACATTCAACACTGTCAAACACTTTTCGAGGACCTCTGGACCTCGGATTTGGACGATCCATATATGAATAGAAAGAGTACGGAAAGACGAGCAAAGTGGGGGTGGACCAACGCCAGAAGCACCGCCACGCGCCGCCACAAGCGGCTGCGAGTGGCCGTCACGCGCTAGTCAAGGAGCCGTGCGTGAGGGCGTGTGGGACACCCTTTCTGGGTGGTTCCGACGGCCGTGTTCTCGTCTCCCTGTGGTGGTCCTTCCCCTGGAGTATCGTGCTGAGATGACTTTGGCCGATGGCGTGGCGAAGTGATGGCAAGGGTTCCTCTTTTGTGTCCTTGGGTTTCTAGCCAAGGATTGTTATTTGGGCCCATAGATACCTCAAAGGGGCTTGAGATGATACTATGGGTCAATTTGGACGAAAGAGGAATTCCAAAGTTGTTAATTTTTATTTTTAAATTTTTATAGGAAAGCCATGGATTAAAGTTATTTGTTTAATTATTTAATGCTTTTATTGAATTGTATGCATTATATCTGCGATTAACATGATGTTTGTAATAACATGCCATATAGAATAGGAAGATGCCATATTGTTGCATAATCACATGTCATAGCCTTGAATCGACTAGTATGATAGTTATTATACGAGATTATTTAGGTTATCCACTAAACTAATTATCAATTATTATGATTTTAAATTAAAATCTAGAATAATAATTGGATTAATTAATTATGGAATTAAAATCTAGACAAATAATCCAGAAAATTTCCTAAGAGAATTGTATTTTTGAGAGTAATTTGTGGGTTATTTAAAATGGTCATGTGACGCACACTCTGCCAATCATGACTAGATTTTAGATCCCTAATGATTTCAATTATAGTTGTTGATCTCAGAAAAAGAATACTTTAAATTGAGCAAATTGAATGGGTGAAGGTTTTAAATTAAGCATTTAATTTTAAAACCTACGTGCCCCAATTGTGGGTTTATTAGTGAAATGGTTATCATTTGAAGCCCCATCGGATATGGATAATCGGATTTCGCTAGATTAAACCCTAATATTTTCAAAATTTTAGTAAAGTTTTGCACGGCCCATCGTCGGCAACACTTAGACACTAAAGATAATTTTGAAAGTAAACAATGGTTAAATACATTCAACTTTGGTAAAATTGTTAACCCTCCCATCGAGGCTCTGGCAATGGAACTAAAGGCCCAAATTAACAATATTAGTTTTACAAGAATCTTGCCCATTGTAATACCCGGATAATTATCTATCTGGAATACTATATTTTAGCAAATAATACCTATTTGGAAATAGGTGATATGTGGTTTTAAAACCTTGTAGGATACTTATTCTATTGTCTAGGGAAATTTCTAATGAAATTAGAGGGATTAAAGTGTCAAAATCCCTAAATGCAATTATGGGCCATGAAATGCCCCGAAAATATTATGATAAATCCCAAGAGGCAATAAAATATTTATTGGAAATTAGAAAGTATGTTGTCTCTAATTTTAGGAATTTTTGGGATTATTTCCCTTGAAAAATAATGAGGCAAAATTAAATATAATTTTGGGGAGCATAAGTTGCCCTATGATTTTTAATATTTTACATGGAGCATAAAATACCAATGTAAGTAAAATAGTTGTGAGATAATGATTAATCTTAATTAAGAAAATTATCAACAATTAGAAAGTGATTAGTTAGGTAATTAATGGCTAATTATCTAAGCTTGGACAAAAGAACCAATAGGGAGAATTTTTAAAGATAATTAAAGTAAAATAAAAAGGGAGGAATGATATTTTCAAGAAAAAGAAAGGGGAAAAAAAAAGAGGAAAAAGGAAAAAAAAAAAAGAAAAAAGAAAAAAAAAAAACGAAATAAAAAAAAATATAATAAAAAAAAAAAGGAAGCAAAAAATAAAAAAATAAAAATAAAAATAATAAATAAAATAATAATAATAATAATAAAAAAATAAATAATAAATATCATGATATTTTGCTAATTAAATAATAATATAAAAGAGATATTTGTGGAAGAAGGTTGGATAAATGAGAACCGATAGAAATTAAATCCTATCTAGAAAACCATGAACTAAGTTTTTTAGGTCGGACAAATTACAAACAAGTGAATTTTTGTCCGAAGTTGGTGTTAGCGGAAGTCATTTCCGTAATCGGCGGGGCGAATAAGGGATCGATGAAAAGATATTTTGTAAACAAAAGGGAGATAAGAAAAGTGAGAACCAATGGAAAATAAATCATAACTTGAAATCCTTGAACTAAGTAGAAAACAACTGGACATATTATGAATCGGTGAATTTTTGTCCCGAAGTTGATGTTACCCGAAGTAATTTTCAGAATCGACAACGTCTGGTTAGAAAATGTTCAATGGACAACGGAATACCCTTAATGGGATCAAAAATTTAGTTAACTCAAATATTTCCGAAGAGGAAGAATAGAACTTCAAGGTTGTGTTCCGGATTTTTGAGATTTTCTAAGATTACGCGATTAGAACACCGAACGGGGACTTTATCGGTAGAAGTTCATAAAGCACATGGGTGACATCACCTTGACATCATGATGAGGTAAGGAGATGTGTTGTATGGTGGAGATGATGCCTTGTGTCCAAGCTAGATCCAACGGTTGAGATTCGGTATGATAAAGCATGAATAGTGCACCAAAATCTTCTATAAATAGGTCTTCCCATTTCACTTCATTCCTCACCAATTCACAATTCCTAGAGAGAGGTTAGAGAGAAGTGAGAGCAAGGAGGAGCTCCGGAAAAGGAGTAGCGAAGTCTTTGGGTAAGTTCTTCTGGCCCCCGGTCTTAAGCTTTGGTAGTTCCTTCGGTAGTTATAGTAGAAATGCTAGATTAATCTTTAATCTTCCAAGTTAGTTTAGATATCATGTTTTAGGGATAAATATGATATTTATTATTGGAGATAGAGATATGTCAAAATTTTGGAAGATTAGAGTTAAAGTAACGAAGTTCGCGAAATTCCGCCGATTAGGGAGTCGTGGGTAAAATGGTAATTTGGGACTAGAATGTCCGGTATAATGTGACCATTGATTAGAAACGTTATCATCCTTATAGGATATCTCGTAATCACTTACGTTGTACCGCATTGTCATGCACATTGTCAAAAAGGATCGTTTTTCCGTCAACGAAGGTACGTTCGCGTATCGTAACACTAACTCGATGCTTATTGTATGCTTATATGTGATAGACTATTTCATAGAGTCATGGACAGGACTTTGTCTTGGGTCATGCACCGTGTCTAAGACTCTGTCTTAGTTCACTTTTGTTTATACATTCAGCTTTGTTTATACGGGTTACGCCTTGGTAATGCCGTTGAGTTTTCCTAGCGCCGAGGACACGGATGTACACCGCGGGCACCGGTGAATAGTGCAGACCGTAATAACATTCATATGCGTGTGGTGTGTTGTTATTACTTTACATGTGCCGTGTGCTATGTATCGTTGATATGTTAATCTTGCATCTGCTTTGTGTGCTTATGTATTGATTATGTCGTAATGTCATGAATATCGTCATCCATATACCGTATTACTTGAGCATGAGGTTAACCGTTACCGAGGTTCATTGGGCATTGAACCTCAGCTCTTAACATAGTCGTGGTCGGGAGGACCGAGGATCGAGGAGAAAGGCAAGCGGCACGCATAGGGACTCAGCTGAAGACTTTCTTTTGTTATTTACCTTTGAAAACACTTGGTATAGCGTACCGCTACTGTAATCAGCCAGACTTACGGCATTTTGAATATAAATATCAGTTACTCAATCGCTCCGATGCTCTACTCTGATGAAAAAAATTTATACTGCTTTTGAAAATGGGATGTTACATTTATGGTATCGAAAGCTTGTCCCGGCATAGATCCGACTAAGTTATTTCCAAACCTTTTGGTGCCGAAGGCGGGCTAGTCTATGTGGATCAGCCAATCGTCACCCTAGCACGGTGAGGCTCCCATGATAGACACCTACCGGCCATTTGGTTTGAGTAACGGAGTTAGGCTCTACGCCTTTTTAAAGAGCATGTTTTGAAAGTGAGTGCGATATAAGCCTAGGTCTGAGTACCACCTTACTTCGGTATACCTCCGAACCTCGGTATACTATCATGAACCGGTGTACCACCCTCGGTCGATGCACCACTCTAAACCAGGGCTGGCGTATCTATCGCCTGTCCCTACATCGATATTAGGCTCTGATAATTCTGATAATTCCGATAACTCGATAATTTCGATAATTCGATAATCTCCGGTTGTACCGGGCATTAATTCCATTCTCACCGTGAGCTTATATGTGGAGCTGGGCCACGCCGGATGAAACTCCGAGATCGTAAAGACAAGTACATGTAGTATTTGACTCATGTAGAGGAACTCGACACGTATTTCCGTACCCATTTCGAGTAGACCGAATCAACGAAATTCCGAACGAGGGAAATATGTGGGTGCTTGTTCGTTTGTAGTGTGAATGCTAAGTGCGATAAAGTCTATGTGCGTGTAGGCAGGTGGACGAGAACTCCCAAAGATGGTCCAAGGTACTATCTCTTAGAAGAGAATCTTCTCTAGGTTAAATCATATGATTACGTAAACCACCCCCGTAACGTATCCCATGTTTCTTAGTTATTACAATTCGACCGCGATCGTGTCATTGAGTAGGAGGTATCTTGTGTTACCATGGTGTATGGGCGCCATGGAGACATTTTGGTATCTGTGGTGTTGACCGCGGTGTATGGGCGCCTTGGGAAACACTATATATCAAGGTACGATATGACACAATCCTTGTAATCAAGCCAAAGAAGTCGGTACTACTTAGGTTTTCCTGTAAACAGTGATTATTGATTTAGTTTCCTTGTAGAAACAGTAACTTACTAAGTTACCCTGAGAGGAAAATCCCGCTTGCAAAAACCGGACACCACGCGTGCAACGGGGCATGGCTCCGGGGATGAAGGTCTTTTGACTAAGTCCTTGACGGTGGTGACCGTTAGATGAAAAGGGGAAAGTACCCGGTATTTCCGGGAGGCGTTATGCCGTACTAGTACCTATGAGAGTGGTCGGTATTCGGTGGTATGTGTACGATATTAGTACCCGATACGATAGACGTTGTGAAACTAAGCATGCTTAAGCGAGAGAAATCTCGGGATTCTTAACCCCGGGATATAGCATAAGAATTTGATATCCTTCAAACAAAGGCCTGAATACCTTGCGGTGTGAAACATAGTAATCCTTTGGGATACTATGAGAAAAGATGGAGTGATAATAGGCTTGAGTCAGAGACAGTGCTTAGGTCAAGGTATGACTGAGCATTGCCTAGGTTCCAGTACCTGAGAGTAGGAACCCTGAGAAAATGTGAGTGAGGTTGCCTTAGGTTTGAATACCTGAGAGTTAGTTCCTTAAACGGAACCCTACGATAGCTAAAACCTCAGTGACCACAAAGGTTATGGTTTCAAGGTGGGACCGATAACCTTAGAGATGTTAGTGGCTAATAGATCCCCGAAGAAGTGGGTGGTTACCCGATAGGGAAATTGAGATAAGGTTGTTGGCTGGAGCTAGAAAGTCCATGAATAAAATGACCCTGGATAAGGTAGCAGACCTAGAGACAGCAGAATTACAAAACCACTAAAGGGTTAGTAACGATAGAGATCTCGAGTTCTCGTTATAATGATTCGAGACGTCAACGAAGAAAGTACTACTTATGGGAAATTGTGATCGGAGGTGGCTACTTACGGGGAGATCTGTTCGGAAAGGGCTACCTACGGAGGGTTCGACCGGAGGTGCCGACCAATCGGAGGGATTGAGTGAAGCGCCGAGTGAAGTACCGTAGAGTGAAGCCACCGTGACGTCAAACCGTAGAGTGAAGTTGCCATCACAACGAACCATAGAGTAGAGCTACCAAAGGTATCGATTCTCAAGGTAAGTACATTGTAGCGAGTCCCATATCTAATCGGTTCCCTAGAGAGAAAAGTTTGCGTAATCCAAGATATCGTCATGAGTTGCTCCAGAGTTGTATAGCATATATTGTGTCTATAGGCTGGCAGAAGCCCACAGTTGTTAGACGACAAATACGAGAAGTGTCCCGAAAAGTTTGTGAAACCCGAGGATAGCGGGCAATGTCCAGAATAGCTGAAAGATTAAAGTAGAATAGATTAAGCATTCAATGAGTGACTTGAATAGCCAAGGACAGAGGTCCGGATATGATTAGTTAGTGATGACCTTCTAAGGTTAGTGTTTGGTTCCTGAGTAAGGTTTAAAAATTGAATTTTTAAACTTGCAAATATACCGCTATATTTGAAATTTCGGAATTGATTTTTCGAACTTGTGAATATTTGAAATTGATTTTCGAGTGAAATGTTTTCAATAGAATTTGAGACCACGGTGATGGTTATTTTGAAATGATGTTGTCTTATAAAAGGGGTTTTGTTAGAACCCAGAGCTTGAAACTGATTTTTCAACTGCGTTGTGGTAAAAGCAAGACAGAATCGGGAGGCCGAAAAGCCGTTGTAAATGTACATGGTTTTGCCGGGTCTTGCCGAGATGTTTTAAAATGGTTGAAATCGCGACCTTTGATAAAAGCTCTTTTTGAACAAAGAGTTTTTGAGGGATTTTGTTTGAAAGAATGAAAATCGCACCAGCAGTGAACGCACCCAATCCATAACATTTCGCCTAGGGCGTATGTTTTGTCTAGTAGAACCTGACTATCTATGGTTGGACTGAGTTACCGGTAGATAGGGTCGCTACTTTATGTGCCGTTCGGACACCAAACGTGCGGGGGTTAGGCCACGGGAGCGCTATCGTGGACCGGGCTCTCCACGGTGGTGGACACGGGTCTCTTATGGGAGGGGCGGAGGATTCTCCCACATTGTTTGATGGTACCGTTGATGCCTGGTGACTCGATTTGAGGCCAGAGGGATACAGAGGCCGGATTTGGGGATTGGGATAGGGCGCTCACTGTACCAAGTGGTTGAAATGGTGGCGTGAGCTCTCAATTGTTAAAAATTTTGTGAAATGAATCATCTCCCTCAAGAATATGTGCCGGTAGTAAAAGTTTTTAAAATTGATTCGGCAGTGAATATGTTTTCACGAAATTGTTTTGGCAGCAATTATGTTTATAAATGTGATGGCACTATTACTTTTTGGTATAGTGTGGATTGTGAAATGTCTTCGAGACCACGGAAAATTTTCAATGTGTGAAAATTTGAAAATGAGACAACAAAATGATTTTGGGTAGCGATGACGTGTTTGTCATTGCTATGGTGTTGAAAAGCGGTGTAGTTGATATAGGAACAGAGCTATTTCTAGAATGCGAACCGTTAAGTCAAATAGTAGTCGTCGGCTATGGTGCTAAGCAAGTGAAAGTAGTCGAGAGCTTGAATGGGAAAGGCTCGGATGAAATAGATGGCAAAAGCCCCGGGCAATAAGACTTAGTGTGCAAGTGTGCACGAGGCGGTGCCCCTAGAGTATAGAACCGGTGATACTTAGCGCTGTATGAAATGCTGATTGTCATAAATAACTATGTCTAAAATACATCATAAGACTAGCAAAACATTCGTTGTACCAGGTAGTAGTCAAGATGCCTAAGGCCTGAGGATGAATTCCTAGGTAGTAAGGCTAGAATCTCCAGTGCTGTGGTAGTATATTGAGCCGGAAAGGCCAATATGTGTTAAGCCGAGAGGCTGAATAAATCGGGCAAAGTGAGGCCCGTGTAACCGAAAATCGTGAGAATAGACCAAATGAGTCTTGTAATTGAATACTATGCACGGGTACAAGATAAATGAGAATTTTGAATAGCGGGATGCGTGCTAGGTAAGCATGCATAGGGAAGGAATAGATTAGAGGTCTAGATAACCTTTCGAGTGTATATGTTCAAATTTCGAGGGCGAAATTTTAATTAACGGGGAGAAATGTAATACCCGGATAATTATCTATCGGAATACTATATTTTAGCAAATAATACCTATTTGGAAATAGGTGATATGTGGTTTTAAAACTTTGTAGGATACTTATTCTATTGTCTAGGAAATTTCTAATGAAATTAGAGGGATTAAAGTGTCAAAATCCCTAAATGCAATTATGGGCCATGAAATGCCCCGAAAATATTATGATAAATCCCAAGAGGCAATAAAATATTTATTGGAAATTAGAAAGTATGTTGTCTCTAATTTTAGGAATTTTTGGGATTATTTCCTTGAAAAATAATGAGGCAAAATTAAATATAATTTTGGGGAGCATAAGTTGCCCTATGATTTTTAATATTTTACATGGAGCATAAAATACCAATGTAAGTAAAATAGTTGTGAGATAATGATTAATCTTAATTAAGAAAATTATCAACAATTAGAAAGTGATTAGTTAGGTAATTAATGGCTAATTATCTAAGCTTGGACAAAAGAACCAATAGGAGAATTTTTAAAGATAATTAAAGTAAAATAAAAAGGGAGGAATGATATTTTCAAGAAAAAGAAAGGGGAAAAAAAAAGAGGAAAAAGGAAAAAAAAAAGAAAAAAAAAAAAAACGAAATAAAAAAAATATAATAAAAAAAAAGGAAGCAAAAAATAAAAAAATAAAAATAAAAATAATAAATAAAATAATAATAATAATAAAATAAATAATAAATATCATGATATTTTGCTAATTAAATAATAATATAAAAGAGATATTTGTGGAAGAACCAGGTTGGATAAATGAGAACCGATAGAAATTAAATCCTATCTAGAAAACCATGAACTAAGTTTTTTTAGGTCGGGGACAAATTACAAACAAGTGAATTTTTGTCCAGGAAGTTGGTGTTAGCGGAAGTCATTTCCGTAACCGGCGGGGCGAATAAGGGATCGATGAAAAGATATTTTGTAAACAAAGGGCAGATAAGAAAAGTGAGAACCAATGGAAAATAAATCATAACTTGAAATCCTTGAACTAAGTAGAAAACAACTCGGACATATTATGAATCGGTGAATTTTTGTCTCGAAGTTGATGTTACCCGAAGTAATTTTCAGAATCGACAACGCCTGGGCTCCGAAAATGTTCAACGGAAAACGGAATACCCTTAATGGGATCAAAAATTTAGTTAACTCAAATATTTCCGAAGAGGAAGAATAGAACTTCAAGGCTGTGTTCCCGGATTTTTGAGATTTTCTAAGATTACGCGATTAGAACACCGAACGGGGGACTTTATCGGTAGAAGTTCATAAAGCACATGGGTGACATCACCTTGACATCACGATGAGGTAAGGAGATGTGTTGTATGGTGGAGATGATGCCTTGTGTCCAAGCTAGATCCAACGGTTGAGATTCGGTATGATAAAGCATGAATAGTGCACCAAAATCTTCTATAAATAGGTCTTCCCATTTCACTTCATTCCTCACCAATTCACAATTCCTAGAGAGAGGTTAGAGAGAAGTGAGAGCAAGGAGGAGCTTCGGAAAAGGAGTAGCGAAGTCTTTGGGTAAGTTCTTCGGTCCCGGTCTTAAGCTTTGGTAGTTCCTTCGGTAGTTATAGTAGAAATGCTAGATTAATCTTTAATCTTCCAAGTTAGTTTAGATATCATGTTTTAGGGATAAATATGATATTTATTATTGGAGATAGAGATATGTCAAAATTTTGGAAGATTAGAGTTAAAGTAACGAAGTTCGCGAAATTCCGCCGATTAGGGGAGTCGGGGTAAAATGGTAATTTGGGACTAGAATGTCCGGTATAATGTTGACCATTGATTAGAAACGTTATCATCCTTATAGGATATCCGTAATCACTTACCGTTGTTGTACCGCTGTCGTACCACTGTCAAAAAGTATCGTTTTCCGTCAACGAAGGTACGTTCGCGTACTGTAACACTAACTCTGATGCTTATTGTATGCTTATATGTGATAGACTATTTCATAGAGTCATGGACAGGACTTTGTCTTGGGTCATGCACCGTGTCTAAGACTCGTCTTAGTTCACCGTTTATACATTCAGCTTTGTTTATACGGGTTACGGTCTTGGTAATGCCGTTGAGTTTTCCTAGCGCCGAGGACACGGATGTACACCGTGGCACCGGGTGAATAGTGCGAGACCGTAATAACATTCATATGCGGTGGTCGTGTTGTTATTACTTTACATGTGCTATGTGCTATGTACCGTTGATATGTTAATCTTGCATCTCGTCGTGTGCTTATGTATTGATTATGCTTTGTAATGTCATGAATATCCGTCATCCATATACCGTATTACTTGAGCATGAGGTTAACCGATTACCCGAGGTTCATTGGGCATTGAACCTCGGCTCTTAACATAGCGTCGTGGTCGAGGACCGAGGATCGAGGAGAAAGGCAAGCGGCACGCATAGGGACTCATTTGAAGACTTTCTTTTGTTATTTACCTTTGAAAACACTTGGTATAGCGTACCGCTTACCGTAATCGCCCGGACTTACGGCATTTTGAATATAAATATCGGTTACTCAATCGCTCCGATGCTCTACTCTGATGAAAAAAATTTATACTGCTTTTGAAAATGGGATGTTACACCCATCGTAAGTCTTGTAAAGATAACTAATGGATTGTTGAACAATAAATGAATAGTAGTTATTAGAATCTACTAGCGCTATATCTGTTTGTTGTTAATTATAGTTTGTAATTAGTGTGTATTTTTTTTTTCCTTATTTTCAGAAAAATGTCTTCATTCAATCCTTTAGCTACAATCTTGAGCCAAAAATCTATGGATGGTACAAACTACAAACAATGGAAAACTAATTTGGATATTGTTCTTCAATATGAAAAGCTCAACTTTGTTCTCACTACCCCTATGCCGGTTAAGTTACGCCCACCGCAGATGCGTCGATGCAATTCGGACTCAATTTCAGAGGAGAAGGAAAGATGGGAGAAGGCGAATGTGTCGGTTTTGCTACATTTTGGCCGGTCTCGCCAATCACCTTCGGGAGCAAGTGAGCATGATTGAGAGTGGAGCAACAATGCTCCGGACTCTTGATGGCATGTTTGCTATGCCTAGCAGCTGACGCTAGGCAAAATGCGCCGAATTCGGTCACCAAGACAATGATGTGCGGAGGAAGTGTGCGGGATCATTGTCTAACAATGATAGCAAATTTCAAGAAGGCGATGACCATGGTATCAAGTTTGAACAAGAAGTAAAAGTTGACCTTCTCTTACAATCCGCTAAGTACTTCAATCAATTCAAGATGAATTATAATATGAATAAGATGAATCTTGACCTCACTCAACCGATGCACGAGCTTGAGAGTCTTTGAACGATCTCTAGTCAAGCGAGGAAGTGCATTTTTGTTGGTGAAAGTTCTGTGAAACCTAAGGGAAAACCCAAGGAAAGAACAAGAACAAGAAAAACAAGAAATAAGGTACTCCAGTTGCTAAAACAATTGCAATGAAGCAGCCAAAAGGCAAGTGCTCCAAGTGCGGACAAAATGGGCATTGGAAGAAAAATTGCCCATGTATGAATAAACCAGGTATGGGTAATTTACATGTGATTGAAGCTTGTTTAGTGGAGAATCACAATGATAAATGGATCGTTGATTCAGGAGCCACTAACCATGTTTGTTACTCTTTGTAGTGGTTCAAACATAGCTTGCCTGTAAGTAAAGGACAAAGAGATTTGAAGCTTGGAACTGGGGAGCTTGTGTACGCACTAGTAGTGGGACAAGTTATTTTATCTTTTGATCATTACTGAGAACTTGGTTTTGCAGAAAGGGTAAGATTCATTGGGTTTAAGTGGATTTACAAGAGAAAGTTTGGATCGGACGGGAAGGTTGAAACCTTCAAAGCTAGATTGGTGGTGAAAGGGTAATCTCAAAAAGAAGGTGTGGATTATGAAGAAACTTTTCTTTATTGCCATGCTCAAGTCCATCCGGATTCTCTTAGTGAAGCAAATCTTGATTATGAGATTTGGCAAATGGATGTCAAACTGCTTTTCTAAATGGAAATTTGGAAGAGGAAATCTATATGCAGCAACCAAAAGGGTTTATAGCCAAAGGGCAAGAAGAAATAGTACGCAAGTTGCAAAGGTCCATTTATGGACTTAAGCAAGCGTCCAGATCATGGAACATCAGATTTGATCAAGCCATTGATTCTTATGGTTTTGAGAAAAGTCCTGATGAGCCGTGTGTGTATAAAAGGATCCAAGGTAATACAGTATCTTTTCTGGTACTTTATGTGGATGATATACTCCTTATCGGAAATGATACAGAGGTATTGTTAGGCATAAAAACCTGGTGAGCAAGCATTTTGATATGAAGGACTGGGGGAAGTCAATTATATTCTTGGTATTAAACTCTTGTAAGACCGGAAGAATAGGGTTTTGGCATTATCCCAGGCTAAATACATTGACAAAATACTTGTCAAGTTTAGCATGGACAATTCCAAGAGGGGTATTATACCCTTCAGGCATGGGATTCATCTCTCTAAGAAGCAATCTCCTAAAACTCTTGAGCAGAGAGAACGCATGAGTAGGATACCTTATGCTTCAGCGTGGTAAGCGTAGTCTCATGTATGCTATGCTATGTACCAGACCAGATATCTGCTATGCAGTGGGAGTAGTAAGCTGGTACCAATCTAATCCTGGAGAGGAACACTGGGTAGCGGTTAAACATATACTCAAGTACCTACGGAGAACGAGAGATTATATGTTGGTCTATTCGAGTGGGAGTTTTCAAACCATTGGTTATACGGACTCAGATTTCCAAGGAGATATTGACTCAAGTAAGTCCACCTCGGGATATGTGTACACCCTTAATGGCGGTGCCATTTGTTGGAGAAGTATAAAACAATCATGTGTAGCTGACTCTGCCACAGAGGCTGAGTATGTAGCCGCTCCCGAGGCCGCAAAGGAAGCCGCATGGTTAAAGAAGTTCTAACGGACCTTCGGGTGATACCAGGTGTTAATTGTCCTATCATACTTTTCTCGTGACAACGGTGGGGGCGATAGCACAAGTCCAAGGAACCAAGGTGTCACAAGAGACAAAAACACATAGAGAGGAAGTACCACTTGATCCGAGAAATAATTAAAAGATGAGATACATTGGTAGCAAAGATAGCATCAGACGAGAACCTTGCTGACCCTTTTACTAAGAGTTTGCCTGAACGTGTGTTCGAGAGGCATGTTTCATCTATGGGTCTTAGGAGGATTCCAGATTTGTTATAGCTTTAGGTAGTTGTTATTTCACTTTGTTATTTTGTGCTTTTTGAGCAAGACGTTATGACATTGCATTTTTTTCTGAATGTTAATAAATGAGGTGTTTTTCATTTATTTTGCACACTATTTACAAACTCTAAGGTCTGGATCAATTGTGGAGTATATGATCATATGAATACGTTCATAGAGGACATGGTCATAGGTTCTCACAATTGATGAATTGGTTCACAACTATTAAATTAAGTTGGGCACTTTATTTAGGCTGCAATATTTTATGAAATGGTTTTGTCCGAATCATTATAAAATATTGGTGTGAGTTAATACTTACATTGAATGGATCAAGAAGAGATTTGATTAAGGTTGTTCTTTCTGTCATAAGGAATCAAATCTCCAGATAACTATAGTCATGTAGTTGTTCTTAATCCTAAGTTTATTTTAAATAGGTAGTCGAATAGTTTTCATTCTTTGATTTACCAACGGGTGAGGTTTGATCTATATGACGGCCAATAACTTGGTATTTTGGGATTGAGACCATTTGGTTATCGATGTTTATGAGATAAACAACATGGAATTTATAGGAAATGTCCCCTTGATATGTTTCAAGCACTGGATATTGAAGACACTAGCCGGTGCATGTAATCCATTAGAGAAACTATTAAAGTCAAGGGAATAAATAATTGATTGGGTTACGAGAAAACTAGTCAATCAAATTATAGACATTCTATAAAGGGGTAATGCATATTCTTGTTATAAGTGTCATTATTCTTGGGGATCACGTTTGGGCTTTTAGTGGAGTAGCACCGAACTACATAATCTTGTGTAGATTATCATGAGCCTTGATGAATGACAAGTGGTAGATCCCGTGCTAGCTCGAGACAAGGGATGGGGTATATTATCGATGATGATGGCTTATGGGCTACATGGTCTTGGGTTTACAAACTCAAGTTTGTATCTTAAAGAGCAAGTGGGAGATTGTTGGGTTAATGTGCTCTTTAGTCACTTAAGCCCAATAACGCTTAAATGAGACTACAACCCAAGAACTCTATGGCCCATGTGGTTTAGGGTTAGATCTTGGATGTAGTAGTATATAAACCCACTTTCACCTCTCTTGTGCAATATGAGTAACAAAAGGAGGCTTTCATCGAAACAAACCCTAGAGGCGACGTTCATCATCCGAACGGTTGCCCACACAACCATCCTATCCCCTCGAGAGATAGTCCGGAAGATCAATCATAGAGCGGACTACGACTGTTCGTAGAGAGGCTTTGTGGCAATACTTATAGTATATAACTTAATATTTTGGTTTATCTGTCTATAGAGGGAAGCGAAAGCAACACTTTAGAGCCTTTGCAACTCAGTTTGGCTACTATTGAAGCTGCAATAAATAAGTTTTCAAAGGAGACTAGTTTAGGTCAAGGAGGATTTGGACAAGTTTACTAGGTTGGAAATGTTGTCAATGTAAATATTATTATATATTATTCATTATATTATTATTCCAATTTAATTTCACCATGATTTCAGGGCTTTCTCTCAAATGGTCAAGAAATAGCTGTAAAAAGCTTTTCAAAAAGTTATGTTGAAGGAGCTAAGGAATTTAAGAATGGGTTTTATTAATAGCCAGGCTCTAGGATAGAAATTTGGTGGCCTTGCTAAGATTTTGCATAGTAGAGCAAGAGAAAATTCTCATTTATGAATATGTTCCAAACAAAAGTATTGATTACTTTCTATTTGGTTTTACTCTTCAAGCTCATTTTAAAACTTAATTGCAATTTTATGAACATGCTATTAATTATTTAAATTTTGCTATCTCATACTTGTTAAAGGTAATTACTTATTTTCAATCATCTTTATTTAATTTGTCAGTTTACTCATTAACGACAGATTTATGTACATGTTTGGAAAAGGGAAAAGTATTAAATTGGGAGAAGCATTATAAAATTATAGGAGGAGTTGCTCGAGGAATTCTTTACCTTCATGACTATTCTCGAGTTAAGATTATACATCCCGATCTCAAGCCTAGGAATATTTTGTTAGATGATGAAATGAATCCAAAAATTTCAGATTTTGACATGGTTAGAATGGTTGGAATCAATGAAATTGACAGAAATACTAGTAAAATTGTTGGGACATAGTATGTTCCAAATTTCCCCTTGAAACTCCTTACATCTGTCATGATATTGTTGAATATGATAAAGAAAAATAAGTTTGTCTAAACTGACATAAAATGTCCAAGTGTTGTGTTGGTTGTCATCTATTGGAAAAAAAAAATTATGCGTGATATTTTTATTTTTTCAGTGGTTATATGTCTCTAGAATAAGAAATGTTTGGACAATATTATGAAAAGTCAGGCGTTTTTAGCTTTGAGTAATAGTATTAGAAATTATTAGTGGGCAGAAGATTTAAAGTCATTCTGATCAATCTCATGGCCTCCTAAACTATGTAAGTTAATTATGATGATATCTTTATCTCACTAACATTTGTTATGTGATTCTTGTAGAGAAATTATTTTAACAATATAATATCATATAAGATGATAAAAGGGTACTTGAGGTTAAAATAATTAAGGTTAATAAATGGAAGGAAGAAACTTGGAATCAATGGAAGGAATGAAGAAAACGTTTGCCATTGACTTGATTAGAGGAATGATATTGTCTACAAAAATAAAGAGCTGAAGGGACATATCATACCAAATAATAGCCTCCTTTGAAGAGGAACACGTACGGTTTAGTTGCTCTATTCCCTCATTGACACATTCATTGTGCAGTTGAAGGGACACGTCACCGCAACACATGAAGAGTCCATAGATGGTGTTGGACTTGTTTCCTACCATGGTGCTGTAGAATCCATTAGATTGTTGTTGGTGACGTTGGATGATTTGGAGAGATCTTTAAAGAGATTTCTGAGGTTGTTTGGGTAGGGACCATTGACAATGTAGTTGGCTTTGGTGGTCGAGCAGTTCCAGTCTGCAAGACTTGGACTTTTGGACTCTGTTTAACAAAGGAAACATACCATTTAGATTAAGCCATGGCCTAGGCCTTCACTATTGATAAATAGTCAATTAATCCTTTAATACACAAATAAGAAATATCTTTTTTTTTTTTTTGTGAAATTTTTGTTGACTTTAGTCTTAGGCGCTCAATATTATATTTTAATTATTGGTAAATTTTTATTTTCATTTTTGAAATAAGGTCAACAAATCCTTTTCTTTTTTACACTTACTTTTTTTCATCTGAAGATTATTTCTTAAAAAATTATCCATGTCTTCAATAAAAAAATAACCACAATTAGCTAAAAGATAAATTAGCATAGATTTAAATATCTCCTTTAACTTCAATCCTTAAATTTTTTAAATGCAAATTAGTGACAGCAATTTAAAGCTTGCGCGAGCACGTGTTACACCCCTACCGGCCTCGCTCTTTCGGGTGGCGGGTTAGAGGGATACTTTTTACATATTACCTTTCCTGTGTTAATGAATTCCTTTAAACATATATCAGAGTATGCGTGGCAGAACATATGATCGGTTTGGATGACTACAATATGCTAGTAAAGGTACGAATAATAAGCATAAAATAGCCCCCTAGCGTTAAAGGTATAGTCATCCAAAAGTAAATACAAGATGATAAGTATAAATTATATAGTCATCTAAAATCAAGAGATACAAAACAAGATAGGGCATTCCTTATTTCTTCAATCTTCCACTTCATGCCCTTTCCTTCCAATATATCTTGAACAGCTTACCGTTTATCACCTGTGTCTTTAAAATGGACTAGATTTCAAAGTTGAATCCCAAAGTAACTATTAAACTCATACTATATGTATGTAGTGCATGTATGCAAACCACAACTAGGAAATCACAACAACCATGGCAATAACATACCACATTTGCATTCAAAATCACAATCACATCCACTATAACCATTGGACCGCCTAACAAGGCAAGCCCCGGATCCTCATAACCGCTGAGCCACCTAACAAGGCAACCCTCAGAATCCTCAGCGCTGGGAAAACATAACAGTCAGGGCTCAAATCCTAACCACCTTAAATGCATCTTAGGGCAACATAAGAATGATAGGCCTTATAGGTCCCACTCTCGAGACAAGTTCCTCAATCAGGCCATACAAACATAGAACAGTAATATAGAGTATGCGAGTAAACAGTTATATTACCTGATAGCTATTCAGTGATCAATAAAATTTCTCGGTGCTTGGAAAATCTCTTTGGTCATGTATTGACCCTAAATAAATCAAATACATCTCCTTTAAATCACTTATACAAGTTTTCCTCTTATTTTTAGAAAATCAGACCATCAACCAAAATTTCTAGAAAATATAATCCAACTTTAAAAATTTATAACTAATTCAAGAAAAAACTGATTAACGCGATTCCAGCGACCACTGACCCTTATTATGTCTAGTTTATGCTAAAAAAAATACTTCTAGAGGCTACAGAGGTTCATATCTTTCCACAGTGCTAAAATGTTGCTCGCTGGACAGAGAAGAAATCCAGTCCTTTGGGCTATTTTAAAAAATTTATTTCTCATAGTAGAAATATCGACAAATTAATTATGAAATCATATATAAAAATGAAATCAAGATGTCTACTTTGACCCTGTAAACTTTTGTGGTCATTAGACATCATTTACTATTTTAAAACCATTTTATAACCATGATTGTTCAAGTTTTCTAACAACTGGCAGATTGCTCAACTTTTGCAATTTAAGGTTTTCAGAGTTTGTAAATCATGACCTTAACTCATTCTCATATCAAATTTCATTTTAAACTCAATGGTAACATCAAAAACATCAAAATCACATCCTAACATCATGTTTAAACAAGCTGGACAGAAGCCCTAAAATTTCAACTACTAAGTCACAAGAGGATAGTTTTGCAACTTACCTTGATCTTCAATCTTGTTTGCCTTCTTCTTCCACTTGAACTAAGGACTTGGATGCTCACTCTCTTCATCTCCTTGATCATGCCTTGTGCAGCCATGAAAATGGGAAAAAAAATTCCTAAATAATGGCCATGGGTTATGCAAAATATCCTATGCATGCTATTGTCATTGGTTCTTAGGTTGCATTAGGGTTTTTGGCTTAATTTCCAAGTAAATCTAGATTTTCCCTTGGCTGATGACATGTGGCGCTATCTGATCCTCATGGGCTAATCCAAATTTATTTTATGTGACCTTCTTGATTCAAATTTGAGTTTAATATGTGGTACAAGTTAGTTGGCTTCCTCTTCAAGCCTTTGACTTTTCACTACCCTTCATTAATGCATGGCTTAATTTGCAAGTAAATTTAACTCCTCCTTGTCCTTCATATGTGGCGCCATTTATGGCTGATGGGACAGATTTTAGCTTAAATTGCTTCAAAAAGAAGCCTCTTTTTGGTCCTTATTTGTTTCTTTTCATTGGTCAATGTTTCCCCCAGTCTTTAACCTTGTGTTTGGGCTTTTATATGTGTTTGGATCAATTCATTTTTCCCCTTAGTGTAGCTGCACGTTTTTTTTGGCTTGTAGGGTAAGATTGTTTGACTTTTGTTACATCCTGATTTCCCTTGTACTTTGGCTTACTAAAAGTCAACCTTGAATCCATAAGTTACCATGTGTCCTACTAGGGTTTAATTGCTTTGACTTTCATTTTCACATGTGAGTCTTTTGCGTTGATCTCTCCCTCTTCCTTTCTTGGTCGGCACCCTCATGGATTATTGGCGGAGATCTTGTGTCTTCATGATGACTATTTGACTCTTGCACTCTAAATTGGCTTCTCAAGCAAGCATCTTGTCTTCATCATGAATCAATCTTCTTGAGCAAGCTTCTTGATATAATTTCCCAAGCTACTTTTTGATTAAGAAATTGTTGGCTTATCCAAGAAGCCAACTTTTCTTATTGATTAAGTTTCTTCCTTCTAGATTTTTGTTTGCCTTCTTCAACAAGCTTCTTGTATAACCTCCTAGGTAAGCTCCTTTGACTTGAACATGTATGAATCTTCTTGAATACTCCTCCCTTCTTATTCCCTCCGAAAAAACATAGGAAACTCTTGTCAGTCTAGGAAATGTTAACCCTTGTTCCTTCTATTAAGTAAGCATGAGGAAGATTATTTCAATTTATAACCATGTTGTATACGCTAATTAATCATAGAAGGGTCATAATTAAAATGATTAGTTTTACCTGATTGTTACAGGCTCGATGGAGGGATGAAAAGTTGTCAGAGATAGCATTCAAGGACAAATAATGAATATATATATATATATATATATATATGCTTGGCAAATGGAGCTTACCAATTGATCTGGAAGTAAAGAATCATGCTCTAGTAATGAAGTATGGGTGAGTGAATTTTTTCCTCACTAAAACAAGGCTTCCATTTCTCCTTTAAAAAAAAAAAAAAAAAAAAACTGGCTCTGTTTGGTATCTACAAGGTTGAAGTATTCCACAAATACAATTATAGGGCCTCTTAATGGACGACAGAAGAAAAAAGAGACCAAGAAAACACATCCAGATCTGAAATAACCAAACTGTAAACCTTCAAATTCCCAAGCAGTGAAAAACAAAAGCTAAAGTCTCCTACAATCTAGCGAGGAAATAATTCACTCTCTGATATTTCATTGATGGAATATTGATTGTGGTTGGCAAGTTGAGCCTCCATTCTTGCTCTATTGGTTGCTGCTGGTTCCATTTGACTATGCGTGAAGAATGCTGGTTCTTGAGGAATTGGCAATTGCATTGAATCATTACTTAGATATTGAAGAACTTTATTCATCGAAGGCCTAATTTCTGGTTTTTCTTGAACACACAACAAGCCGATATGGATGCATTTCATTATTTCACTGTGTGATACTGCTTCTATCATATTTGAATCCAATATCGCTGTCAATTCTTCATCCCTCCAATGCGTCCAAGCCTGTCATTATGTCAAATCATTAATTTAAAATAAGGCCCTGCTACTAAGTTGATCATATAATATTGTTAACATAATTAGCTCCAATGGTTGGTTGATGCTTATGAAGATGATGGCAGGTTTGAGATGATCATTTGAGAATAATATCAAAAGTTTTGTATATATACTCACTTCATTTAAGAGTCCGTCATCATATTGAGATTCTCGAGATTCAGATTGAGAATTTATACTCTTTCCACTAATAATTTCTAAAACAATGACTCCAAAACTGAATACATCTGATTTATCAGAAAATAACCCAAATCTAAAGTATTCTGGAGAGATGTAGCCCCTGCAACATATATGTAAAATCACAGGTAAGTATATCAATGTATGTAGGAATGTTAGCACCAAAAACTAAGCAAAATCTTGAACCAATATTTAAATTCAATAGCAAGCATGCGCAAATTCAATAGCAAGCGCACACATACATATAGAGAAAGAGAGATATTTTTTTTAGGGGGGGGGAGAGAAAAAAAACTTACACTGTTCCAGCAATTCTTTTTGTACTTCCTCTAGTTTCATTAATACCAACCATTCTTGCCATGCCAAAATCAGAAATTTTTGGATTCATCTCATCATCTAACAAAATATTGCTCGGTTTGAGATCTCGATGTATTACTTTAAGGCATGAATATTCATGAAGATAATGAATTCCTCGAGCAACTCCTTCTATAATCTTATAACACTCTGGCCAATTTAACTCTCTTGGCTTTTGTGAACCTAGGCATAGTTAATCTGTTAGTATGTACAGTTGAATGACGATGTGTTGCAAATATTTCTGTCTAAAAACAAACTATACACTATACCAACAAAAATCATATTTACCTCAAAGAGTAATAAATAATGGATAGTACATGAATTTAAAAATTAAATAGGGAAAGATGAGTTTGGTTAGAAGGGGACATACTAAATAAAAAGTAATCGAGGCTCTTGTTAGGAACATATTCATAAACAAGTATTTTCTCTTGATCTTTCAAGCAGAATCCTAATAATGCAACCAAGTTTCTGTGTTGTAGTTTGGCAATGAGGAGAACCTCATTCTTGAATTCTGATAAGCCTTGACTAGAATTTTCTGACAATCTCTTTACTGCAATTTTGCTACCATCGGGAAGAATGCCCTGAAATCACAAATAGTTAATTTGATAGGGGAATGCAAGAAACGATATGTATACACAAACGCAAACACATTGATTTTGTCGCATAAAGAAGTTACCATGTAGACTTCTCCAAATCCACCTTTGCCTATTCTATTTTCAATCGAGAACTTATTTGTTGCAGCTTCAATTGTTGCGGAAATTGAACTGTAATGACTCTACTGTGGCTCCTTCACTTCCAACTATAAACATAAGTACATTTTATTGTAAATACACTATAATATAGTTTTTCTAACAGTTGTCTAGATTTTTTTCAAAAAAAAAAAATGGCACACATACAATTTTTCTTCAGAATGTTCTTATAACTCTTGCTCTTTTTCCTCAGCCAGTAATAGTAGCCGAAACAAAGTAGCATGATTGTGACAACAGTAACGGACACCGCTATCATAATTGTTCGTGAGCGGTCATTATGTTTTCCTACGTAAATTCATTAACACGGGTAAGTATTTACATGCCATAGACAAGAATCTATCGGGGAGAAGATTTGTGAGCAAAAAATTTGAGAGCGAATTAAGAATATCAATTTATATGCGATGAACCATCTCTGTATGAGAAAAATGATTCGATCTTCATGTTTTTTTACCTATATTTCCTGAAACTTTGGGAGTTGGAGGATTCGCAGGTGGCACCGAAACAGCAGTAGTTTGATTGTAATAAAATAGATAAGATTCAAACCTCAAGTGGCAGCTAGGATTCATGGCTTTTCCTCCTCTCTTTCCAAGACAACATGACTTGATATGATCCAAAGCACCCTGTAGACATTTTTTGCAATCTGGGCTATTCAGGTTTGGAGTACACTGAGCAAGAGTATACAACGTTGTCAACTCTGAAGGGCTTGGTACATTGTTTGTTTTAAAATTCTTCACTCCCACAGACTTGGGTGTCGCCTCCACTAGATCATTCAATGAACTCGCTAATAGCCGTTTGAAGCCTTCTGTTTGGTTTTGAAGCCTATCGGCACCAGGTTTTGTATATGTAGGTTGTGTGTCTATGGTTGAGAAGAAAGAGCGATTGGAATAGCGAAGCATGCACGTATCATACCAAATGATAGCTTCTTTTGAAGAAGGACATGAAGAGTTTAGTGGATCGATTCCCTCATTGACGCATTCATGGCAGAGCTCAATGGGTACATCACCCCGACACATGAAGAGGCCGTAAACGGTGTTGGACTTGTTTCCAACGATGGTTCTGTAGAATCCATTGGTGTTGTTGTTGGATGACATGATGCTGAGATTGAGAGTGAGACTTCTGAGGTTGTTTAAGTAGAGACCGTTGGCCTTGAAGTTTTCCGTGGCCGAGCAGTTGTAGCCTGTGAAAGTAGGACGTCCAATCTCTGTTTAACAAAAGAAACAGAATGTTTAGGATTAATTCATGGCCTTCACAATTCATAAAACACCGAATTAAGCAAGAATGGAAAGAAGGCATCTCGCCTTCCAATCGCTCTGCACCTCGCCTTCCATCAAGCAAGAAAATCCAGATTAATTCAATTACCAAAATGGGATAATCGAATAACTATGGAAGTTCTGTTGTCCTCATATTTCTTCTACTGCTTCTCTTCATATGGGTTTGATCATCTGGGATCCCATAATTATTGTAGAAATAATATATTGATCAATATATAATTGGGCCGTGAGGTTGCGGGAAATTCCTTCCTTGATAATTTGGTTTGTAGTTCTTTGCCCTTTTATGGGGACAGCCATGTGAGTTAACTGTGCGAATTTCTGAATTTTCCTCATTTTTTTGATTGATCGTGGTGATATACGGTGCCAACTAACAAATGATGTCAAAATTCTGAATGATTTGGAGAATCCCAATCTCAATCCCTTAAAATTCAGTGTTTCGCAGCAAACAGATTTAAATGATAGTTGGTTTTACACAAACAGAGTAGTTAGTGGATATAAAAATGACTGAAATGTCAACAAATTTCTCTTTTTTTGCCTTACTTTTTCATTGGATAATTATCTATATCTTCAATGCAAAAAATCCGAAATTAACTAAATAAATAAATAAATTGGAAAATATTTCTCTCATCTGACTATAATCCTTAATTTTAAAGAAAATACAAATCAGTGACAACAACTCAAAGCTTGCGTTTGTATAAATTTAAAATTGAGCAAACATACACAAGGCAACAAAATTTCGTGTACAAATTTATGAAACAGTGAATAATAAATTTAAAACTGCACTATCTTATATCTATCTATCAAAATTCACTCATTTTGTATAGTCACAGTAATTAAAAACAAAACACTCAGTGAATTAAGAAATTTAAGGGCAATAGAGAGAATATTTGAGGCACATAACCCAATAAATGGCCGGATCTACAGCTCGTGCATATAGAAAGGGAAAGGGGAAAAATATTAGTGACATTACCTTTATGGATAAAAACACTGGGAGGCTGGTCGCCCTTATAATAAAATCGGTATCCTCGGAATCCCAAATTGCAGCTGGGATTAAGAATTCTTCCACCGAGTACAGTATCATTGCTTGGAATAATTTTTGATCAAGTCATATAAACACTTGCTACAGAATTGTGGGGACAGATCCGGCGTGCACTGTACAAGAGTGTACATCCATCCAGGACTAGTCAATTTTGCTTCTTTTGTTGCAAATCTCTTGTTAGATGTCTCTGCCTCCACCACCGCTTTATTCAGCGTCGTGAATCCAATTGACCGAAAAGCCATGCAACGTATTGGTGGTAGTCTCCGGGAGCAGTCGTCATAGGTGAAAAAGCTGCTAACATTTGGTAGTTGATGGAGGGTGGAGGAGAAATAACGATTGGAGTAGCGAACAGAGCACTGGTCGTAACAGATGATGGCTTCTCTGTTGTAGGGACACTCTGAGGCTATTCGACTTGTGGCGTCCTGAACGCAAGTTTGACACACCTCCACGGGCACGTCGTCTCGGCACATGTACTCTCCATATACGGCGTCGGTGTTGGCTTCAACGGTGGCGTTGTAGAATTTTGCCATAGTATCAGTGGCGGTGGCTTTGGAATACAAGGATATTAAAAGAGTGTTGAGGTTGAACTGGTAGGGGCTATCGGAAGTGAAGTTGTTATCAATGGTGCAGTTGTGGTCATAGTAAGCAGGGTTGTCTTGTTCAGAAGAAGCGACATTGAAGGAGGTGAGAAGCACAAAATAGGATACCACCAGTTTCAGAAACGGCATATCCATACCCAATGCTTTTGCACGGGTTCTAGTGAATTGGCTGTCACACGGACTCGCTTTTAATGGTGGAGGCATTATTAGGGGGCCATCATAACCCAACTTTCCAAGAGATTGCGTTCCAATAATGGAGAAAGTTCAGAAATGGGAAGACTTACTGACATTTACCATTGACTTGGTAAGAATAATGATATTTTCCACGAATCTCCAGTTGAGAGGGTTGCAATATATCTATACGACAAAAATTCACGTGTTCAGCCTGGACTAATGTCAGGGACGGACCCACCCAGGAATTTTATTTACGGGGGGCGAAAATAAAAAATGCTATATCATGAATAAAAGTACTTAAAATATGATAAAGGCGCAATATACCAAAAATTGAAAGAAATATATTACAGAAATTAAGCTTTTTTCACTTGACTCTTACTTTATTTACATGTTTTGATATTGTTAAACTCATCTATAATGAATCTGTGCTAAAACTCAACAATATTTTTTCAATGTATGTAATCAAAGAATAATCAAGAAAATTGATCTCTCATTCTATTTCAAGTCTGTCCTGATTATCTTCATAAAGAAAGAAACATCTTTCATAGTTGTTGTAGAAACTGGAAGAGTGAGTACAAGTCTAATCACTCTATCATTAATATTCTCATAACTATCTGTTAATAAAACTCAAAACTTGTTCAAAATACTAACCCTAAAATATTCTTTAATCAGTATAAAAATAAGTATCATTAGAAAGATAAAATCATGTATAAAAAATTTATGAAGGAAATTTAATAAAAAAAATGATTTTAAATACCTTATTGATTCTCAAAATTTGCCGTACGCTATTGGAAAAAACGCTGGACGAGCCGCCAACAAGAGGAAGAAACAAGTAAAGTTGGAAATATATATTAAAGTTGTGGGCCCCACCTCTTCACTTTTTCTTAAGTGGAGTGTATGAAAGCAAACCTGTGAATGAAACCAAACATTCTGTGAAACTGTGAAAGCGAACCCCAGCTCAGTGAATATATATGAAAGCAATACCTAATAAGCAAACTATGTCTATATTTTTTAAAAACAAAAACAAAAAAATTAGCGCCCCCCCCCCCCCCAAAAAAAAAAAAAAAAAAAAAAAAAAAAAAAAAAAGTCCGTCATTGACTGATATGTGTTACCATTATTCAAATGGAAGGCTTGCAATATATCTAAAAGGGTAGGCCACAAATAAATGAGACACATATTGTTTTTTCCTCCACTGTGATCCCTCAGTTTTATTTTATACTCACTTTTTTATGCTGAAAGTATTGGGAAAATGAAAAAAAAAAAAAAAGAAGAAGGAAAGTTAAATGAAAGAAGAGATAAGCAAGGAGGTTGCCGTGCTGATGGGTCATCTCAATGAAATGAAAGAATATTTTTTTATTGTTTGGACTTTTATCAAAACCAAGATATTTTTCCCCACTAAAACCTAGATTTTGAAATTTGCCAAACAAGCTCTTACTCACTCAGCACCAAACCATTAAAATCATCTCAACCAGAGACCCAACAAGATGATGAAAAGGCAACACAACAACGGGAAATACTATTCTATAATTTACATTTAATATTATTTTTTTAAAACGATGTGACCTCTCCCACCTGTTGATAGAGCAAAACTTTATAGCTATAACTCCGCAAAGTTTACTGGCCGTATTAAATAATAAAGTGATAAGAAAAGTATCGTTCACGGGACTTAATCCAACAAGCGATTTAGATATTAAATTCCCTTATTAGTTTAAGTGGAGCGAGTTAGAATTGTTTTCAATAATAAAAAGAAAATTGATAAGAAACAAATAGTAGCAAAGACTTTTCACTAGGGATGTCAAAAAAAACCCGACAGTCTAGGTAACCCGGTCCAGACCCGGCCGTCCGTCGAAAAAAACCGGTGCAGGAAAATATTTACGAGACGGACCAGACCACTTTTCTCGGAGTGGACCGGACCTCGGCCAGGGTCGAGACCAATTTTGCAGCCCCGGTCGGCCGAGATTTACATATATATATATATATATATATATATATAACTTATTAGGTTAAGATTCACATTCTCACTTCTGGCTCTATCCGACGTCCCGACGCTCCCGACTGCCCTCTTTCTTTCTTCAGCGACATCTCAGCGATTCAGGGACTCAGCTCAGCCTCAGGTCTTCCGTCTCCAACTCTCCATCACTCAGTTCGTCTCGCATCAGCGCATCCTCAACTCGTCTTCCATCTCCGACTGTCCGTAAGTTTTCTTCCTTTGATTTAAATCTCAAAAACCCTAAGTCATTTTGCCTTGTACCTTGCTTCGATTTTTTGGATTTAGTGGATTTAAATCTCTCCATCTCTCCTCCCTTGCTTCGATTTACTGGTTATTTGTGGGGATTACCGGATTAGTGTGAATGTTGTTGAGAGAGTTTCCTATTTTGAAGGTGAAGCACACAGTTGAATATTCAACTCTGGTTCGTGCTCAGCTTGATTGAACTCATTCTGATGTTTTTTTTTGAATCATTTTATAAAAATAATACAAATTATTGCAACCCAGTGTTGCGGTAAGACTTTGCGCAGCGGGTAGCCAACTTACAACCCAGTGTTGAATTCTATGATTGGTGATATTTTTTTGCACCACCGTTTGTCTTTTTCAACAAATTATTGCATAATTTGTTCTAAGGTTTAAATTGCTTCGGTTGAGATCGATATTTGTATTATTTATGAATTAGGCTGAGGTGAATACATTTTTCTAAGCCAAATCGAAGTCGGGCGAAAAACAATTGGTTTTAATGATTGTAAGTGGCTAATTAATAATCTCCTGGAAGAGTCATGAATGAGCTGTTAATGATTGTAAGTGGGCTAATCTCTCTGGTTTGAACTTGCTTGGGTTATTAATCAAAGAAAGATGAGTAGGGATTTACCAAGGATTTTTTTATTTTGTTGGGGGGGGGGTGAACTAGGAGTGAATTAGTTTATTCTCTATGAATTGGGAGTAGTATAGGCCTCTTTATGTAGAATGGTAAAACATACTAACAGACAGACTACTCTTAGCTATTAATCTATTATGATGGAATACAAGATCCTAATAGACTTGAATTCCCCCAACACCCGTCAATTCAATGCACTCTTCTCCGACTCATGCACCTAGATTAATTGGTCAATGAATATATATATGATATTTTCTTCATCCACACGTAATTCATTTTTCCTTTTTTAATTTGTTCCTAAACTTTTAAATTTGTGGAAATAAGTTTGATCTATTCATTCTATAATCTATTGAGTATTATTGAGTACTGATAATGTTGCTAATGTTTCAGGTAATATTTTCAATATTATGCTCATTATTCTAGTTTACATATTTCATTATTAATAATTTCCTAACACAAACAATTTGAATTTTTAGATGGATCGAGTATCATTCAAGGTGGAGGAAAGAAATGAATGACAATGGATGCCCAATAAAACTAAATTGTTATTTATGTTTTCTGCATTTATGTTTTCGTTGTGGATTATATTTAAGTAACTTGAATGACAATGGATGCTCAAGAAATGAATGACAATGTGATTGACTTGTTACTCGTTAGGTTTTAAGTGTTTCATTAATTGTTGTGGATTATTTATGTTTTTGTTGCTTATGTCCTCTTGTTATTTGGCAGGGAAAAAAGTTGCTTGTGTTTTTTAGATGTTTTTTGCATTTATGTTTTCTACATTGGAAAAGTGGGTAACTAGTGCATTTTTGGTCATACTGCGGTTTGCTTAAAAGTCAGTGGGCAATTTATGGGTTGGTGAATCAGGGCATAAGAATGAAAATGTGGTGGAAGTGGCCAAAGGGAGAAGGGAAAAAAAATTTGGTCCTGGACTGGTCCAGGCAATCCCCTGGCCGTGCGGTCCGGCCATTTGGACAGACCGGACCTCGGGCTGGATTGTCAGCCCTAGGTCCTCCTGGACAGACCTCGGGTTGACCCCCAACCCGGTCGGTACAGTCCATGGACATCCCTACTTTTCACAAAAGAGAAAATTCCAATATTAAGAAGTACAACCTAGAGTCACTAATCCCTTTTTGTTTCTTAGCTTTTATACCCACTAAATTAATTTTGACTTAACTTAATCGGCTAATCTAGAATATTAATGTCTAATATGCCTTCCAGCCCATTTATATACCTACCTCAATTAATTATGTAATATCTCACACAACTAAATAAGGTGCATTTTAGATCAAACTCACTCTAATTTGATTCTACAGAACTTCTTAGTATATGTATATCCTAGACGCAAATTAGATTAAAATCTAATTTCATATTACTTAATCCCAATATCAATTTAAGATTCCATTTGTCAAGTTCAACCTAAATCCCCAAAATGCTTAATAGTGGCCAATTACTAAACAATAGTGATAAATACAAGTTAAATAAACTGAAATAAAATTAATTAAAAATAATTCGTGGGAATAATCGTTAGAACCCAAATAAGTTCATAGGTCCTCTTGGTTGAAAATAAAAATTAGCCACACATGGCTATTATAAAATGCATAACAAAATTGAGAAATTCAGATTCAAAGAAGAAAAGGAAAGAAGAAGAACACAGTAATTTCCGACGAACTGTTACTGGCGTGAGAAACCGAGCGTCCTCTGTTTTCTTCCCGTTCGTTCGCTGCTCTCAGGTCTTTGTGCGTGCTGTTCTTCCCGTCCAAGTCATACTCCTCCTGATCGATTGTTGAAAAAGTGATCCTGAAAAGCGGTGCCTCACTAATATATATTGTTTGGGCTGGTGCTTTCTTCCATCTCTGATCTCTCCATCTTTCATTCATCAGTTTACCCTTTTCTTTTATCTTCCTTGGTCAATTTAATATTATATAATAATATATTATATAATATCCTTTTCAATTTAATTTGTTGCCCAGGTAATCATGTGTCTTGCCTTTTCTATATTCTCTCCTCTCTTAGATCACATAATATATCCTATAAAATAAAATAGGATATGGGTAGATTGTATATATAAATATCCTTTTAACCTATAATTAATTAAAAGATAGAAAAATATATAAATGATAATCAAATAAGTATAAAATATGAATAAATTCAATCCAATATATCTGAAAATTTATACTTATTTAATTACAAAATATATACTTATCACCTGTCCTCTGGCTTGATGTCTTTATAGCTTAAATTTTTTTGCTTTCAATGTTTTCTTAAAAACAGTAATTAAAAATATTTTTAACGATTGTTTTCTTTAAAAAAAAAAAAAAAAAAATCATTGTAACTAGTAGAGATACAATTCGTTGTATCTCAAATCAATAAAACAATGAACTGGGATGACCAATGTTTGAATTCTCAACCTAAAGATATGTCACAACCGCTCTAGCTAGTTGCACTTGAAACTTATTAGAAGATTCAATGACCGTTTTTAATAAAACAGGTGTTGTTTCTCAAGATTTTTTTTTTTAAATGATGTAAGGACTAAGCTAGAGATACAACGATTGTTTGTATAAAGTAGTTGTTGTATCTCAAACATTTAACGTCCGTTTTATAAAAGGGCGTTAAATGTTCACTTTTAATGTCCGTTTTATAAATATAGATGTTAAAAGTAAGGAGAAAATTATAAAAATGTCATCGCCTACCTTTTAATGTTAAGCAGACGTTAAATCCTACTATGTACTAGTGGATCTCCGCAAAAATAAAGAGATACATGATGCTCCAATCATTAATTACGAATCCAGCAAAACTTATCACTACAAATTTCTTACGTTGTCGGTTAACTCCTAAAAGCTAAAGCAATTGAAAAAACTAATAATTGAATTACAGTTGTATTTAATTATTTCTAAGGGATTATAAATAGAAATATAATGGTTCAAGGAAAAATAATAAAAATGCTAGAATCAACAAAGACAGCCACGCTAATAAAGCAAGGCCTAGAACATCAATGGGAACTCATGATCGAGACTAATATATAAATTTTCCAGATACTTTTTAAATTACTATCCTTTTTCCCACTAGGTGGATAGCCTAGTGTTGGTGATTTTATTTGGCAAGTGTACTAGTCAAATAAGCAATAAAATGATGAATAGAGTATCATCCCACAAAGATTATAACAAGTAATATGCATACAAAAAATGAATAATAGTTGTTTGATTTGATATATATATATATATATATATATATAAAAGAGATTTTGATGTGATTTGGATGATATGAGCTACTAAATCTAAAATTGGAATGTAACGAATCAATAATAAGTACAGTGAGAGTTATCAAAATAAAAATAGGTTAAGCTTTGATTTACCTCTTCTTTGCTACTTTTATCCAAAATGCTTCAGCAATGCTATAACAATGTTCTTTAGTTAACCCACCTCTTTTGTATACATAAATTTCCCAACAATCCCGTATATTTATTCCTCACTTGCCTATGCGAAATTCAAGTCCAAAATATCATAAAACGTAAGGTGTTTGGTTGTGTGAGATAAATCCAAGCCTGCAGCTTACGAACTTAGCTGGAATTACACAGTAACTCCCCAAACACACACTATTTAATGGAGGTCTAATCTAAATTCCTTTCCAGTAAGTTAAGGCTACATCTCTTGGTTATTAATGGTCATTCAACAAACAAGATCGAAAACTTAATTGCACGTCATTGAATAAACTGAATCATAATTATATTAAGCTGAATAGTGTGGTTTAAAGATACAAATTAGGGTTTCATCCAACTTAGCCACAGAAATTTCAGTTCATGGCTTTCAGAATCATTACAACTGAATTAAACATAGTTCTATGCCTAATCAAACAAAAAAGCACACTAAAAAGAAGCGAAGATAAGTCGAAGAGATCAACATCCAATAGAGAACTTTGCAGTATGTTGAACTCATTCGTCTTCTCTTGGAATTTCTGTCGTAGCAGTTTCTCCTTCAGCTCTCAGCCGTCACTCTCTTCTCAATGTATGAGGTTACCTTTCTAGCTGTCCTTTCATGGCTTTTTACCTAGCTTTTAGCTTTTCCCTCGAACACGTAACCCTTCTTGCATCCATCTTGAGTCTACAAGGCCTAACTCAGCATCTGGCTCTATTCCTGCAATGATTTCATGTATTCTCTCAAGAAACAATTTCATTTATATCAAGGAAACCCTACTACATATTTTTATTGTTTAGTGCAGTTACGATGCAGTAGGAACACTAGAGAAACAAAATGACAGTAATGCTTAGGCCAAAAATAACAGATGTTTAATCCGATCTCTTTTCTGCCAATACTCAGACTAAATTATAAAATGCATCATTTAAGTTTTTGTAATCTCATTTCCATATAATCAATGTTAATAACGATTGATCATAACAAGTGCATTTTAAACATGAAAATCCCAATAAAATCAATCAACAGGTTATAAAAATACATGGCAGAATTGAGACTTACACCTAGCAAGATCCTTCTTTTTTATAATTTGATCCATCCAACACGGCTGAAAGTCTTCGGTCGGGACCCCCACTAGAACGTTAACACATATATAGTACGTAGGACCACAATTTTATTAATTGTTTGTGATTGACGTCGAGCTTTTTACCCTTGATTAAGGTAACAAAGTCAACAAAATAATTAAAAACTTTGTTTGACCAAGACTATTATATCATTTTCATATATGTTCATTTTTTAGTCTATAATACTACTGGGTAATGGGATGGGACAAATACCAGCGTACCTAATCATCTTAATATTATTTTGCCTCATAACCCTCCTTCATCTCTTTCTTACCGGCGGCTTGTGGCACTATCACAAGCCGCCGGCGAGTATTATTCTATATCACAACTATGTCAGAGTGGTATCACAAGCCGCCGGCGAGTATTATTCTATATCACAACTATGTCAGAGTGGTAGATCGGTTCCCAGATCTTTGATCTATAGCCTTCTCCCTCTGATTTCTGGGGGTTGTGGACTTCTCCCATCTTTGTGACGAGTATTTTCCTCCTCTCTTCTTCAGATCTGTTTTGCGACGGTGAGAGCTATCTGTCTTTTATTTCTTTTTCTGTGGTGCTGGGTTTTGTGGTGGTGTTCTTGTTTTCTCATGAAATAAACAGATCTGTGAGATCTGAGTATAAATCATCTTGGTTGGATGGTTGTTTGAACGTTATTAGATTCAACTATCACCTGGTGGCTCGGATCCACATTCTTGGGGGAAGATTTCAAGAGGTGTTGTTCAGTGTGTGGTCGAGGTCACCATATTTGCTTGAACGAAAGAGTAGAAGTGTTCTTTAGGATATCATGGGTTTTCTTTCTTCTAAAGTTAGGTTTTCTTTGATCTTTACCGCAAGTTGGGTATCATATACCATTTGCTCTAATTGCGGCTAATGCTTATAAGGAGGTGTCCCTATTAGGGTGAGTTTTACAATCAACACTTTCTTTCATGACACTTCTAACCTTAGATATCAAGAAGGCCGGTTTTGTCCATGTTTCGACTTTTACTCTTAAATTTTAATGTACGGTGATTGTTGTTCTTGTATTTGGCTTATTTTGTTGTATTTGATTTGACTTTATTTATATTCCATCTTCAATTTGTTCTCATGTATTGCACCGGTCTGCATTAATAATTTAAATAGCTTTTGACCAAAAAAAAAAAAATCATCTTAATATTATGACTGATCTCTGTTTTCCCCCCTTATTTATCCCCCTTATTTAATGTGTACCTCTTTCTTTGAATAATAAGAATCAAGATCTTTCTAGATTATTGCTTATAAGTTGATAGTCAGAATGACCAACGGTTACTCTTATTAAGTTTATAGTTTATATATAGGTTATTGCAAAGAAAATAATACCTGCGCTGCGTATATTTATATTAAAGGATTATGGTACAATTTTAATAATGAAAGTTTGACATAACTAAGTTTTAAAAGGTGTAAAAAAAAAAAAAAAAGATAATACTCGTGAGTTTAAGCAAACTCGTGAGAGTGACATAAACTCGTATCGTGAATTCGTAAGAGTTTACCTATATTAATAAATAACAATTACTGTGGCGTCCGATTTAGTCCTTTATTTCACACTTAGGCTGCAAAAGTTGGTGACCTTAATATTGAAAAGAGTATTCTTTATCCAAGTCAAAAAGCACCATTTGAAAGCCGAACGAAAGGACAAAACCAAAAAAAATATTTAATAAAACAAAAAGGGAGCTTATAGAAACTCAAAGTCTACAACAACTCTATACATCTAAATCACGTGGAGGCTCTACAGTTTACATATCATGAGAAAATAAAGGAACCTGGACAATAATCTAATTGAACTAAGGAAATAAAGCAAACCGAACGGTGGTACGTGGACATTGTTGGGTAATCTAATTGAACTAAGGAATTAAAGCAAACTGAACGGTGTTGGTGTAAAGCAACCGAACAATGTTGGTGTAAAGCAAACTGTACATTGTTAACTTTTATTAAAAGCAATCTGCAGGGCACACTTCTCAATGCTCACATATGATGAGAAAAAGCAGACCCAATCACACCACTGACCACACTTCTCATATTACAAGAAACAAATCGAAATTGCACATTCATCTCTCCTATTTCAAAATTGAAACCCTATCTTTCTCTTACCTTCATTCTCTCTTCTTATTCTTCGTCTTCCTCCCACCTTCTTCTCAAAAACCAGCAAGATCAAGCAAAGGCACAACACATAGTGATGAAGAACGGAAAACAAAAGCGGCAAACTTGGGAAAGAGGATGGTGGGGCGGCGACACAGGGTTTACAAGCTTAAAATAAGGCAAGTTATAGAAGTTATGTATTTTTCTTTTTTAACTCTGTAATCTGTATTAACTTTTTTTTTATACATTTTTTTTCGAAGATGTTTAGTCTTTAACGATCCGGATCTCTTCTTTCTACTACATATTTCTGACTCGCTTAACTCGATTTAAAACCGGCGAGTCCACCGAGTTTGACCGAGTCAAAACCGAGTTTGACCGAGTTCATGTACATTCTATAAGCGAGTTAACTCGATTTCATTAGCTAAAAACGTTAACTCGTCAAACTCGGCGAGTTGACTCGCGTTTTTGACAACCATGAACCTGACTCTTTTTTTTTCCTCTCTCTCGATCGTTAATTAAATTAAACAGTTCAAGTAATAATTCTTAGAATATAAAATAACGGTTCAGTTCAAGTGTAATACTCTCTCGGTCCTAATTATAAGACCTAGTTGACTTTTTTTGGAGAGATTAAGGAAGCTAATTAAATTACTTTAGAGTATTTTTATTTTTATTTTTTTCTTCAAACTAATTAATTTAACTAATAAACTAATATATAATCTAAGGATAACAACATATGAAATGATTAAGTAACTTATTTAACTACCTTAATCTATCCAAAATAAGTCAACTAGGTCTTATAATTAGATAGGATGTAATAATTTTTAATTCTTCTACGCCTATTCGGCCAGTTCCATTGTCACTTCCTCCGGCTTTAATTTCTTTTTCTAAGTAATTATATATGCTGATTTAGGCAGCAAAATAGTTATTTCAAAACATGAGGATAACAATTTGAAATCAAAGCAGAAGAACGATGAACCTCTTCAACTTACCAATATGCACACAGAGAGAATAATAATTGATGTAAATTTTGAAAACTATAATTATAAAAATGAGACTTTTAGACTTTAATTGTATGCCAGTTCGGCCAGTTCTGCTGCCGCCTTCTCCGGCTCTGTTTCCTCCTCCAAGTTTCCGTACTCTGATTTGGGCCATTCTTTCTAATGAATTTTTTAATGGGAGATTTTCCCCTAATTTTCACTTTAAATTTTAATTGTTAAAAATGATTTTGAAAATTCTTATTTTTATTTTATCATACGTTTAAATTTTTTAAATTACATATTCCAGTTCTATTTTTTTTATAATTACCCGTAGTCCGCTAAATAATTGACTATATGACTCCCTATTGTCGGCTAAATAATATAAATTTTTCAAAAAATTACTATAAAAATAATTATTAAAATTGAAGACCATAAAAAATAATAGGAAGCTAATAAAATAATAATATCAATAAAAATTATTTGCAAAAAGTTACATACTTTGCATTTAATTATAAATTTTTTTTTTTTTATGTGAACTAGCTAGCTAGATTATAAAAGACTCATGCTCATGACCGATTAGTAGTTTAGTTTCTTATAGATTTTTTTGATGTTGTAAATGAAGGATGTGTGTGTTTGTGTTCGTGCGTGTATAGATTTACATATACAAGGTCAAAAAGGTAAGCAAAATAATCTTAATTTTTGAAGGAAGAACAAGTTATAAGTTAAATAGTACTATTTAATTATTTTCCATCAAATTAAGCCCCGAAACTTATTTAATAAATTAAAATTTACTTTAATAAATCTTATGTTAACTAAACTCAATTTATTAAATTATTTTTATTATAAATATTTTAACATTTAGATTACTGAATAAATTTAATATCCACATGGAAACGAAAGTCGGTCCCTGCAAGTCAATTTAGAGTCACGTTGAAGCAAATCTAACGCTACATTCTGTTATCACATGACTAAAAAATAGACTTGCTTGGAGGCTGATAAAGACTCTAATATGACTTTTAGCTCAAGCTTCAATGCCCTAATAATTAGTATTTTAGAGGCATAGTGATAGAGAAATGACACAAAGACGTGGAAGCATCTGACGTTTTATACAGTAAAAAACACGGACCATTGTGATAGCTGTGGTTACTCCTGTTGGAGCAGTGTTACTTTTACGTTTGGCCTACTTTTATTGAAGAATCAAATGAAGAAGATGCGTCTGGCTTTTCTCATGCAAAAATACTGTAAGTTCATTTTCATTCTATCTCTTTAGTACTCACACAGTTTGGCTAGTTATCGGGAGGAGTGGCAATACTTATAGTACATAATTTAATATTTTGGTTTACCTGTCTATAGATGGAAGCGAAAGCAACACTTTAGTTTAGAGCCTCAGCAATTCAGTTTGGCTACTATTGAAGCTGCAACCAATAAGTTTCCAAAGGAGACTAGTTTAGGTCAAGGTGGTTTTGGACAAGTACTAGGTTGGAAATGCTGTCAATGTAAATATTATTATATATTTTTTATTATATTATTATTCCAATTTAATTTCACCATGATTTCAGGGCTTTCTTTCAAATGGTCAAGAAATAGCTGTAAAAAGGCTTTCAAAAAGTTCTAGTCAAGGAGCTGAAGAATTTAAGAATGAGGTTTTATTAATAGCCAAGCTCCAGCATAGAAATTTGGTGGCCTTGCTATGATTTTGCATAGTAGAGAAAAGAAAATTCTCATTTATGAATATGTTCCAAACAAAAGTATTGATTACTTTCTATTTGGTTTGACTCTTCTAAACTCATTTTAAAACTTAATTGCAATTTTATCTACAGGCTATTAATTATTTAAATTTTGCTATCTCATACTTATTAAAGGTAATTACTTATTTTCAATCATCTTTATTTAATTTGTCAGTTTACTCATTAACAACAGATTTATGTATAGGTTCGGAAAAGGGAAAAGTATTAAATTGGGGAGAAGCGTTATAAAATTATAGGAGGAGTTGTTCAAGGAATTCTTTACCTTCATGACTATCCTCGAGTTAAAATTATACATCCTGTTCTTAAGCTTTGCAATATTTTGTTAGATGATGAAATGAATCCAAAAATTTTAGATTTTAGCATGGCTAGAATGGTTGGAGTCAATGAAATTGACAGAAATACAAGTAAAATTGTTGGGATATAGTAAGTTCCAAATTTCCCCCTTGAAACTCCTTACATCTGTGATGATATGGTTGAATATGATAAAGAAAAATAAGTTTGTCTAAACTGACAAAATGTCTAGGTGTTGTGTTGCTTGTCATCTATTGGAAAAAAGATTTATGCTTGATATTTTTATTTTTTTAGTGGTTATATGTCTCCGAATATGTAATGTTTGGACAATATTCTGAAAAGTCGGGCGTTTTTAGCTTTGAAGTAAATGTATTAGAATTATTAGTGGACAGAATATTTCAAATCATCCTGTTCAATCTCATGGCCTCTTAAACTATGAAAGTTAATTATGATGATATCTTTGTCTCACTAATATTTGTTATGTGATTCTTGTAGAGAAATTATTTTAACAATATCGTATAAGATGATAAAAGGGTACTTGGTGTGTAAAAGAATTAAGGTTACTAAATTGCTGTGGACTTGGAATCAATGGAAGGAAGAAAACGTTTTAGGCCATTGACTTGATTAGAGGAATGATATTGTCCACAAAAATAAAGAGCTGAAGGGACATATCATACCAAATGATAGCCTCCTTTGAAGAGGAACACGTATAGTTTAGTTTCTCGATTCCCTCATTGACACATTCATTGTAGAGCTGAAGGGACACGTCACCCCAACACATGAAGAGGCCGTAGATGGTGTTGGAGTTGTTTCCTACCATGGTGCTGTAGAATCCATTAGATTGTTGTTGGTGATGTTGGATGGCTTTGAGACATCTTTAAAGAGATTTCCGAGGTTGTTTAGGTGGGGTTCATTGGGAGGATAGTTGGCTTTGGGGTCGAGTTGTTCCAGTCTGCAAGACTAGGACTTTCAGATTCTGTTTAACAAAGGAAACATACCATTTAGATAAAGCAATGGCCTTCACTAATGATAAATAGTCAATTAATCCTTTAATAAGCAAATAAACAATATCGATTTTTTATTTTTTATTTTTATGAAAGTTTTGTTGACTTGAGTCCTAGGCGCTCAATATTATATTTTAATTATGGGTAAATTGTTATTATCATTTTTGAAATAAGGTCAACAAATCCTTTTCTTTTTTACACTTACTTTTTTTTTTCATCTGAGGATTATTTCTTAAAACTTTATCCATGTCTTCAACCAAAAAAATAACCACAATTAGCTAAAAAATAAATTAGCATAGATAGATTTAAATATCTCCTTTGACTTAATCCTTAAATTTTTTAAATGAAAATTAGTGACAACAATTTAAAGCTTGCACGCGCGTGTGTATCAAGTTATTGTTTTCTTATATATATAATACTAATAATCATTAATCAATATATATATATATATATATATAATTTATTTTTCACTTTTTGTTTATTGTTTTTTTTTTTTTTTTTGAAATTTATATGTAGAGTGACCAAATTTTGAATCAATGAAAGTATTAACTATCATATAGAAAGAAAAAGAGTAAAATACTCTAACTACCCCTAAGTATTGCTTTAATTATACGAGACCTCCCTTATATTTTTAAAATCTGCACTTAAGTGCAAACTATTAATCCCAACAAGAATATTCTAAAATGATTCCAAAATATATTTTTTTAATATAATTTTTATTGACTAAATTACCCTTTATCATCTCAAACAAATATGATGAAAAATTAAAATTATAAAATTTTATGTACCGAAAAAAGTATAAAATTTTATAATATAATAAAAATTAATAAATTCTATAATATAGTAGATATTTCAAAAAACAACATATTAGAATTATTTCTTGGTTGTATAATGTTTTTAGTCAATATAAATATTTAAATAATTCTTATGCTAAATAAGGGTATTTTGGTCAAAAAAAGTGTTTATAAGTCAAAGTTAACGGTCAACTAACGGTTGGTAGATGAAAATGGAATCTTCAAAATCCATGGGAGGTTTATATAACACGTTTTTTTTTTTCTTTTATTTAAAAGGAGGTTTATATGAGTTTTCGAAATAGAAGGGAGGTTTATATAATTAAGACAAAATATTTTACTCAAAGAACTTCTCTCTGTTTTTGGTTCCTTATAAATAGCCGGAATTAACTGAAAGATATATGAATTGGCAAATATGTGTCTCATTTGACTGTAATCTTTAATTTGTTTTTTTTTTAAAAAAAAATACAAAATCAGTGACAACAATTTAAAGCTTGCATGCATATAAATTTAAAATTGAGCAAACAAACGCAAGGCAACAAAATTTCGTGTATAAATTTGTGAAAGAGTGAATAATAAATTTAAAACTGCACTATTTTAAATCTATAAAATATCAAAATGTCAATCATTTTATATAATTATAGCAATTAAAAAACAAAACACTCAGGAAATTAAGAAATTTAAGGGCAATATAGAGCATATTTGATGCATATAACCCAATAAATAGCCGGATCATCAGCTCGTGCATATAAAAAGGGAAAAGGGAAAAACAATTAGTGACATTACCTTGAGAGCTGAAATCACTGGGAGGCTGGTTGCCCATATAATAAAATTGGTCTCCTTCAGATCTCCAGTTGCAGCTGGGATTAAGAATTCTTCCACTGATTGGAATAAGTTTGATTAAGCCATATAGACACTTGCTACCGAATTGTGGGGACAGATCCGGCGTGCACTGTACAAGAGTGTACAGCGATCCACCACTAGTCAATTTTGCTTCATTTGTTGCAAATCTCTTGGTAGATGTCTCTGCCTCCACTGCCGCATTATTGAGCGTCTGATTTAATTCTATATATCCGCTTTGCAAGCTGCATTAAATCTCGCTTCCTCCTTTGCATTGGGGCCCAGGTTATAATAATGGTGTTAGTATCGGCGTCGAAAAGCTGCTAACCTTAGGTAGTTGGTGGAGGGTGGAGAAGAAATAACGGTCAGAGTAGCGAACAGAGCACTGATCGTACCAGATGATGGCCTCTCTGTTGTAGGGACACTCTGAGGCAATTCGACTTGTGGCTTCCCGAACGCAATTTTGACAACCTCCATAGGGACGTCGCCTTGGGACATGTACTCTCCATATAAGGTGTCGTTTGGGCTGCCGAAGTTGGCTTCGTAGAACTTTGCCGTAGTATCAGTGGTGGGGAAGTTGATTAAAAGAGTGTTGAGGTTGAACTGGTAGGGGCTATCGATCAGAAGTGGAATTGTTATTAATGGTGCAGTTGTGGTCATAGTAAGCAGGGATGTCTACTTGAGAAGAAGCGACATTGAAGGAGGTGAGAAGCACAAAATAGGATACCACTAGTTTCAGAAAGGGCATATCCATACCCAATGCTTTTGCACGGGTTCTAGTGAACTGGCTGTAATGTACTATTTATACTCTCAGTGAATAGTATGTATTAAGATAGTCGAAAAGTATTACAGAGCTTTCATTGGTATAAAAGTCCTGAAATACATGGACGATGAACAGAAATGGCAGAAAGGTATAAAGCAAATACTGAGCAATAACAGAAAATAGAATCAGTCACAATCAAAGAGACGGCTTGAGAGAAGGAGAGAGAGAGTCCAATTCATTCCACACCCTCTCCGTAACTAACTTCTGCTTTTATCCTCATTCCTCTCCTAATTCGCGCAGCTTCCAAGGCCTTCTTTTCATCCGAATGCTACGCCTAATGTGGGTTGTTGTCTCATTTGGGCTTGTCCTGTTGTGCTCTGAGCCCATAGCATTCTGGTCCATTACATTGGCTGTACACGGACTCGGTTCTAGAATGGTGGAGGCGCTGTTAGGCCCATCATAACCCAACTCTCCCTAAGAGGTTGCGTTCCAATAATGGAGAAAGCTAAGCCATGGGAAGACTTGTGACATTTACCATGGACTAGATAAGAATAATGATATTTTAATTTCCACGAGTCTCCGTTGAAAAATAATTTCTGAACAAAAAAATTGAAAACAATAATTTTAAAGAATAGATTTTGAAAAATAATTCCTGAAAATGTTTTTTGTAAAAAAAAAAAAGTAGCTTCTGGAAAATTACAGTTTCTAATCCTAAACTATGATTTTGAGAGTTTGACCAATGTTTGGGCATTTTCTTCCCTTCTTCTCTCTCCTTTCGCACATACTAGCTTGAGCAACCTGAATTAGCAAACATCTTGATTTACAGTGTGTGTGTGCGCATATATATATATATATATATATGATAGCACGAATTAGATGTGTTATCAGTAAATGGATTTCTTATTCTTGCAAAAACAAAGGCTAATAATGAGTCTCTCTTTCGGCCTCTCCTGTCATGGGGGTTCGACTCTCTATGCCATATTCCGAGCGTAGGACAGTCAGGGGGAATGGCAATGATCTGGAGGAGCAGCGACATTAAGATTAGAATCCTAAAAGAGAACCGCCAACTGATTCATTGCGAGTGTGAGTTAAGAGGGAAACCCCATTTCTTCTTAACTACAATTTATGCTATCCCTCATTCAAACCTTCGTGCGGTTCTCTGGTCCACTTTGCAAAAATATTCTGTAACCATCACGAAGCCGTGGATTGTGCTCCGTAATTTCAATGACATCCTCTCACTTTTGGAAAGAATTGGAGGTGTGGGATGTAACCATAATAGAATCAAGTGGTTCAACGATCGAGCCAGGGAATGCGACCTCTCCGATCTGGGTTTTCAGGGTCCGAAATCCATCTCGAAAGGTCCTCTAATTATTGGATGTACCTGGCTTTACGAGAGATTGGATCGGGCTTTTGGGAGCAACCTCTTCTTGACCGATATGGACGATTGCGTTGTCAATGTACTTCCTCGTACTCTGTTTTTTTGATCATAATCAAATGGCATATCCATCTTCCTGCCCCAATGCTGCTTCTGCCAAATAAAATAAAAAAAATTTGATATCTTGCAGTTAATTATAATAAAATATGCAGATTTGATTTCACTAAAGGGAAATATCCATATGTTTTACATTTTCCAACGTAGAAATCAACTAGAAAGCTTCGGCATGGGAAGACTTTTCTCGAAAGAGCCCGCCGTACGTGTTTGAATTTAGTGCGAGTGGTTAATCCATACCCATGACACATTACGGTCGCCATCGACTAGGTGAGAAGAATAATACTGTCCATAAAAATAAGGGAAAGTCCTATAGCCAAATTTCGGGTCTAATTTCCTTCTTTTTGTGGCCACAAAATAGAAATTCTCAGTAGATTTTTTTCCTGGAAGCTGAGGAGATAATGAAAGGCTTGATTGACTAGTCGGCGGGTGGATTCTCTTCCTCGTGCATCTCTAGCTGCCACAAGTAAGACATTACATACTGACGTGTGTGCAATGTAATATACTACTATCTATGATAATACAGTAATTATCACAATATACATATTTTACTTTGAGCGTCTGGGAGTAAAAAACCTGACCAACACAAGCTTATAGGCAATTAAATAAATATATTAAGAAAATCATCATAACCTCTTAATGGACATCAGGAGAGAAAAGGGGGCCGATCAAAGTAATCTAAATTTAAAATAGTGAAAATCAGACAAAGATCCCAAGTAAAAAAATAATACAAGCAACGTCCCATAAATTGTCAATGGGATAATTACACTTTGTCGTTTAGACACATATTTTGATGGGAAAAATTTATTGAAAAACTACTGCAGGGAGAAATTTTCATTTAAGAATAAAAAAATAATTTCCAAATATAGGGATTAATTTGAACTTAATTTTTGGTCAATCATCCAGATCACCCTCACCTATTTTCTTTAAAACCTGAAGTATGTTTTTTTTTTTTTTTTTTTCCTTTTGTTTACAAAAAGAGTGCTAAAGTGTGTTTTTTTTTTTTTTTTTTTTTTACTCAGCTGATCATGTTACATTTTTAAAATCATATATTTCTGAGAATAATTTTCTTATCATGGACCAAAAACAAAAACAAGAAGAAAAGCTTGATGCATGATTTGCTTATCTCATCAATTTCATTGGCTGGCGAGTCATATAATCATTGTCACGATCCAGTGGGAGATCATTTTGGAGTCGTGACCAAAATGAAGGTACTCTCATTTTATTCAATTTTTAGTTGTTAATTTAACTTGAGAACTTTCCAATTAACCAATGGCATAGTATCACAATAACATCATGTACCCTCTAAATTAAAAGAGAGAAGTTCTAAGTTCTATCCCTCCCATCCTCGGAGATGGGTTCGGTTGAACGATGTGTGAAATTGCCCCTAAAAGAAACCAACTCTCCAAGAAAATAAAGTATCGAAATATTTTCAATACTTAAAACATATTTGGAAAACAATAAATAATAAATAAACAAGCGAGAAGGTACATGTCGCATATTTGGAAAACAATAAATAATAAATAAACAATAAATAATTCGGATTCAGAATTATTCCATCTTTGCTTCCCCAACCACTCAAGTTTTGCTTCTTTTGTGGTAAAATTAATTTCGGATTCAGAATTATTCCATCTATGCTTCCCCAACCACTCAAGTGTTGCTTCTTTTGTGGCAAAATTAATTTCTTGGTAGATGTTCGCTGCCTCCATCTTTGTTTCATGGGATGAAGGTTCAGTGATTTCGTGAATCCAGAAAGAAAAACAAGTATGAAGAGACCCATTGAGACAAGAGATAAGGTGGTAATACATTGCTTGGAGATTCAGAGGAGGTATTGGATGTCAAGTATGTGATAATAGCACACAAAAGCATGAGGGCTTCAACCACTGATCTTGAGCTTAATCCAACATGCATGTGTGTTTTGGTGTTTAAATCATAAATTTTGTTATTGATTCATATTTGAATTAATATATTGTTTTCGTTCATTCTCATTCTTGCTTTTGGGTTGTTAGAACTATGTAAGTATAGGGTAGGCAAGACATGAGGAAGCGTTTTGTGAGGAACTTCTATCGTTATGCTGATATGAGCCTCCCTGACCCTGTTACTGTTGAGTAAGAATTTCTACAAGCTAGCTTGGGATTTTTTATTTTTTATTTTTGGGACGGATTGCAATGGGTTTGGCATTAACAGGGGAAAAAAAAAATCACTTTATTGCTGGGAAGATAGTCATTCTTAGCTATTCTAAATTCAATTTTTCCTCATAAGGTAAAATAAACCAGATAGAATCACAAAGATTCAACATTACAAGAGGAGGATTAAGATAGTAAGATAATGTGTTTATCTTATTAGTATGTTTCTTATGTAATCGTTTTAAATTTGAGAAAGATCATTTTAAAAATTTTGTTTTATAAGATGATAAAATAGTGGTGATTAAAATAATTAATTTTACTAAATTGTCGCTCGCACCCTTGGAATCAATGGAAGGGCGATGAAAAGATTTAGGGATAACTTGGATCCAAATCTAAAGTTCTAAACGAATCCAGATCATTACTAGTATTTAATAAAGTGATCAAGTGCATTTCAAATTGAGTTGTCATTAGTTCAAAAAAGAAAATAATAATAATAATCCGGAAGCTAGGCCTTCCATGTCGACAGGGAGTTCATATTTTAACCATGAATCAATTCAATTGCCATTTTATATGCAAGAACCAGCATTCTTTTGGGAGAGTCAAATATTGAAGCTTCATACTGAAAGTAAAGAATCTGTTCATGAAGTGTCCAAAAATGTCGTAAAAATTATCTGTGAACTTGTATGAAGCTTGATATACATTTAGACTTTACTATGGTTCGCCATCTGGCCATATGTATGAAGCATATTTGTTCTTGAGGAACATATAAGCGATTGAATTTGAATATTAATAGTCGAGATATTCAACAATTGAACCTATTGAAAGTATAGGTAGTTTAATTTCTGTATTTACTTGAACACACAACAAACCAATTTGGATGCACTTGATAATTTCTTGTCGATCAACATCATCTAGATTTAAACCCAATATCCCTATCAGTTTTTCAGCCCTCCAATGCTACATATTGTTTAGTAATGTTTTTTGTTTATTCAAGATAATGTTACAAAATAAAATGCTCAAACGCAATGCGGGAAAGACTTTATAGTGTTTCATAATTGGATTGTTGTTTTTCCAAAAGAAAAGATATAATAATTTACGGCCTAATACTAATTAGGAGAATCATAATTAAATCCTTCCAAAATAGCAAAATCCAAATTTAGACCAATACTTTCATTAAATGTCTAATCAGGCTGTGAGGCCTAAATAAGGATTTCAGAATGTTGTTAAAAGACTATAATGCCCCTATTTAGTTGAAAATGAAAATCTTTAATTGTAATTTCTCACATAGTTTTAACCCTAACATTAAAATCTACGCTTCTTTAAATTATTGGAATCTCAACTTTTAATCAACAATATTGAAGAGTAAGTTCTAACAATTTCTCATTAGCCCTAATGATGCATGATATCCATGGGATGATTGAAAGCATAAACAATTAAACTCAAGACCGAAAGCCCCAATTCCTCTTACCCGTCCCTTTTTAATACACAGACGCAACATACATTAATCAATATGTAAATAACTTTATACACACACACACTAAATATATTTATGAATTTTAAATAAATAAAATGTTTTTTAAATTTCACACAATATCAAGTTTAATGATTGTCAGTATTACAAGTCATGACCACATTTGGATGCTTCCACTCCTTCATTTTCCAACAAATAATTGAAAATTTTTGGGAAAGAAATGAAATTAAAAAAAGAAGGAGATCTCAATTTGCTGGTGCTATCCTCAATCTCACTGAATTGCGTTGGCCGTCTCCATCAGCACCATCAGTCAACACCTTCACAGCCATTGCAATAGTTTCTTCCTCCCGTGAAATGCTCCTCCATTTTCCATTAAAATACAAATAAGACATTACGTACAGACGCGTGTGCAATGTACAAAAATCAATTTTAAATTAAAACAATAATTATCACAATATAGTACATAATTTAGTTAGGGTTGTTGGAAGATCTGATCTTATGGGTATTTGACTAGCATAAGAGATTTTGTTTATACAATTGTTTCAAACTTTTATTTTGAAATTTATATTTGTTTCTAGTAACGTGAATGATAAGATAAAATTATATTTTAATTACTAGACAATATGATAAATAACTTAAAAATGTCAAGGAATGAGATATAAATTATTATAATCTTATAAAATATAAAATTTAAACCGTGAAAAATTTAATATGGTGAGAAGAAAAGGAGGGTGAAGGAAAAAAGGCCCACTAACGATTTTTTTCCTAAATTTTTCGAGTTTTCACGGTCATTTTTCAAATGAAAATTGGATAATTATTCAGAAACCGATGGAACGTAACATTTTGCAAACATTAGAAAATAATAATAATAATAATAAAAGCTACATAAAAAAATTGGAAAATTGGAGGCAAAAAAAAAAAACAAAAAACAAAGTCTAACATTTTCAACTGAAAATTGGAAAATTTTGGGGAAAAAGCATAAAAAGCTGCATTTCTAATCAATAGAACCCCCTCCAAAATTCTTCATTACAAGACTCCTTATGAAATTCTTTTCAACCCGCAACCTGATGTCAGTTGTCTCAAGGTTTCTTTTTCTTTCTTTTTGTTTTTTGTTTTTTTGTTTTTGTTTGCTCAGAAAGTTGTCTCAAGGTATTTGGTTGTTTGGCCTTTGCGGTAAATCAAAATGCATCTGATAAATTTCAGCCCAAGTTTGATCCATGTGTGTTTATGGGTTATCACGCAAATCAGATAGGTTTCTTCTTGTATAATTTACGTACCAAGGTTTTCTTTGTAAGTAGAGATGTCCATTTCCTTGAAGACAGGTTCCCCTTCAAGGATTGCCTCCCCACTGACCAAACGGGGGTTGTCCTTAGTAGGTCATAACCATTTCTGTTTGACAATTATGATGCTGGAGTTGATCCTATAGTGCAAGCAGAACCAGGACATGAGGACAAGCATACAAATCAGACTGAGCATGAACAGGCACAACTAAACACCGATTATATAGGTAATGAGACACGCATTGATGTGGAAGAGCACACCCAAAGGTATGATAGACCCACACGTGATAAGAAATTTCCCGCTTGGTTTAGCGATTATATATGTGTCGCAGAGTCAAATATGGTAAAATCAACTTGTAGGTTTCCTATACATAAGTACATTACTTATGATAATATCTCCCCTAATTACAAACAATATTTGTTATTTACTGATGCAATTGTTGAGCCTCATAGCTTTCAAGAAGCATCACAAGACCCTAACTGGATGGAAGCCATGCATGAGGAGATGAAGGCCTTGGAACAAAACAAAACTTGGGAGATAGTTGACCTTTTTAAAGGGAAGAGACCTATAGGATGTAAATGGATCTACAAGGTGAAATATACCTCCAATGGTGAAGTTGAGAGGTATAAAGCAAGACTTGTAGCAAAAGGGTATAACCAAAAGGAAGGTATAGACTACTTTAAAATCTTTTCCCCGGTTGCTAAGATGGTCATTGTGAGAACCATTCTAGCGCTTGCAACAATGCATAAGTGGAATCTATTCCAAACGGATGTTAATAATGCATTCTTGCAAGGGGATCTCAATGAAGAAGTGAATATAAAAGTACTGCAAGGATTTGATTCTTTTGGACCTAATAAAGTTTGTAAATTGCACAAATCCTTGTATGGACAAGCATCCAGACAATGTAATGCCAAACTCACAGAAGCACTAATACAAAGGGGGATTCAGGCAAAGTAGATATGACTATTCATTGTTTATATGTTAAAGTAATGATGATATAACATTGGTTCTTGTTATGTTGATGATTTAGTGATAACATGGAACAACATGGAAAAGATAAATGCACTAAAGGAGAATTTGCACAACAACTTTAAAATCAAGGATTTGGGTCATCTTAGATACTTTCTTGGTTTTGAAGTGAGCATTGCCCTATCTCAAAGAAAATACACTTTGGACCTCATCTCAGATATGGAATTAAGTGGTGCTAAGCCACTTTCAGTTCTAATGGAGCAGAATATTAGGTTATCGACCAAGGGAAGAAAGGAAAGCATAGCCAAATGAGGAAAGAGATAGAGGGGTAAAGGCCATAAACAGGAGCGACAAGATGCACTATTCCAAGATCCAATTGTGTATAGGTGGTTTGTAAGTAGGCTGTCATATCTTGTAGTCGCGCAGCCTGATATATCTTTTGTTGTGCAAACATTGAGCCAGTTCTTGAGTGAGGCGAGAAAGGCTTATATGGAAGCATCAATTTGAGTAGTTCGTTACGTCAAAGGAAAACCAAGTTTGGGGATCCTTTTGCATTCAACATGGGAGCCTAGTTTGGAGTGTTAGGTGGATTCTCTGCTACATGTCCGAATAGTTGGAGGTCGGTGACATGGTATGCTATTAAGTTTGGAGGTTCTTTGGTGTGTTGGAAATCGAAGAAACAACGTATTATTTCAAAGTCATCAGAAGAAGCTAAGTAACGTGCCTTGAGTGTCGTTGTCTCCGAAATTGTATGGATGTCAAGGCTGCTGGAAGACTTGAACATTAATAGGTTAAAACCAGCCCGGATCTTCTGTGATAGTAATTTAGTCGACGATCCATATTGCCAATAACCCTATATTTCACAAACTCGATTGTCACGTACGTGAGAAGCTTGTGGAAGGTTTGGTCACATTGCAACACATGACATCTAAAGAGCAGCTGACAGATTTTTAAGTGCGCCTCTAAGGCTGGATAGTTGGGAAAAGTTTTTGTGCAAGTTGGGAACCTTGAATATGTATGGACCCAACTTGAAGGGGGGTGTTTGAATGTTAGAAGTGTGCGTATAGGTTGTACGGTGTGTGTATGGACTGTTTAGGGTTATGTGCAATGTGGTTTAATTGTTGGGTTTGGGCCTCAGGCCCATTAGATCATATTGTGTATGGTTTTATCATGTTTGTGTAAGTTGAACATGTATGTACATTGTTACAGATCATAAATGAGAGAAGTCCCAGTCTTTGTCCAAAAAAAAAAAAAAAAGTCCCAGTCAATTATTGTTGTCTGGGTTTCTTTTGGTTTTAGCTCGCCTTGGCTTTCAAAAAGCACTCACCAACCAAACAAAGCCTAATTATTAATATTGACATATTTTAACAATAATACTTATCTCAGTTATTCTTTTCAAAATACATATCAACCTCACTATTCACTAAGCCCACGTCACATGTGTATACATTTCAAATTTTTATTGTAATATATTATATCATTAAGAAATCAATAGAGTATTTTATTTAACGAGGGTACTCAAAGTCTCAAATTATATTTGTCTGATATGAAATTATCGTCATAAATGATATATATTTTAAAAACTTAGAAAAGTTTGTAATAATATCTATTTTTGGTGAAATGTAATAATAATATTTATTTTGATATGATAATCACAGTAAGCATAATTTGTACGTACAATTGCTTACTATACCTTTTATTTTAAAATTTGTATTTTTTTAGTTATAGGAATTATAAGATATATAATGATATTTTAATTACTTGGCATTATAAATATAAATCATTGAATAAATACCTTTAAAGTAATGAGATATTTAAGGACTAAACAATTACGTTAGAAACAAAATTTGAATTTCAATATTCAGAAGTTTTGACATTCATTTTTCAACAGAAAGTTGGAAAATTCTCCAGAAAGCCATATGGAATGTTCAAGGAAGCAAAGGTTGATGGGACAGAATAATTTTAAATAAAAGCAAAGGTTGACTTGCTCTCCTCCATTTCATTAACTTGCGTTGAGCTTCTCAATAACATCAATCAAAACTGAAACTGAATGTGCCATTGAACCACCCAGCATCGCGGAGCTAGCTAGGTCATCATGTTGTACCGTGTAACATAATTAATAGCAAGACATTTTTTCATAGACAAGCCGGCTTATCAGAGACACCACCAACACAATCTCCACCCTTACCATGATCATGGTTTCCTCCAAAACTTTCTTGCTCTTGTTTATTCCCTTCCTCTTTTTTCCTACAACTCTAGCACAACAGGTTTCTTATCTAAACCACAGCTGCAGTACCAACAAAACCTTCGCAGAAAATAGTACCTTCCAATCGGACCGGGCTACCCTCCTCTCTTCCTTTGATTCAGCCGACACTGAGTTCTACAACACCACGTCGCCACTGGCGTCGACACTATCTCTGACGGCCTTTTCATGTGCCAGGGTGGCATCAACATCCAGCTGTGCCACCAATGCGTCGATATTGCAGCCCAAAAATTATCCTCAGATTGCCAATTTGAGAAGGAGGCAATAATCTGGTATGACAAGTGCATGCTTCGCTATTCCCACCGCTCCTTCTTCTCCACGTTTCAAACAAGCCCTAGACTCGGCCTCTTGCCCACCTACGATGGGTACCGCGGAGCTTCTCAAAGTCATTGTTGGAGACACTTAAGTTGGCAGACGAAGCAGCTAACGAGACTAAAAAATATGCCACAAGGGAAGAAGACATACCGAGTTCGGAACTATGCACTCTCTACTTGATTAATACGCCGACCTATCATCTCAAGATTGCGAGAAAATGTCCGAGTCTTTGTGATTGGAGACCTCTCAAGTTCTTTGTGTGGGAAAAGAAGGAGGAAGAGTTCTATATCCAAGTTGCAACGTTCGCTATGAGTTATATTCTTTCTATAACTCGACGATCGCCGAAACAACGGCGCCAACAACAATTATCGTGATAGTTGTGGTTTCTTGTTTTTGGTTTGGGGATGATTTTTTTCTTGCCTTCTATCTCTTAAAGGGTCCACTAAAGAAGAGACGCAACGCAGTTCTCGAGACAAAAATACATCGGTAATTTTTATTCTCAGACAAATTTTTATTTAATCATATAGTCTTGGCTTGTCTCAAGAGCTATAGCAACAATTTCTTCTCTTTGTCTAGTTGGAGATGAAAGCAACAATTTAGAGCCTCTGCAATTTAGTTTGGCCACTATTGAAGCTGCAACCAATAAGTTTTCACATGAAAACTCTTTAGGCCGAGGCGGATTTGGACAAGTTTACAAGGTAACAAAGTTAAATGTCAACAATACAAATGTTACACACAGACACACACGCACTCATGCATATATGCTTCTTAATTTTTTTTGGACAGAAGTATTTATATTTTATTGGTCTGTTTCTTAATTTTTAATGTAATCCTCTGTGGTTCTAGGGTATTCTTTCAAATGGCCAAGAAATAGCGAGTAAAGAGACTTTTGAAAAGTTCGTCGGGGTGGAGAAGAATTCAAGAACGAGGTTTTATTGATTGCCAAACTCCGCACGAGAAATTTGGTAGCCTTGCTTGGATTTTGCATAGAAGGACAAGAGAAAATTCTTATTTATGAATATGTTACGAACAAAAGCCTTCACTACTGAGTCTATTTGGTTTGACTCTTCTAAACCCTACATTAACGCTTAATTGAAATTTGTAGTCCATATGTGCCTTGCGTGTTATTATTTATTTATTTCTGGGTATGTAAGTGATATATGTTAGAGATAATTGTCCATACTTAGATTATCTTTGTTTTGTCCATATAGTCACTCACAACAAATTTATGTACACAGGTTTCCAGAAAAGCAAAGTTTTAAATTGGGGGGACGCTGTAAAATCATTGGAGGAGTTGCCCGAGGAGTTCTTTATCTCCATGATTATTCTCGCCTTAAAATTATACATCGTGATTTAAAACCAAGTAATATTTTATTAGATGATGAAATGAATGCAAAAATTTCAGATTTTGGCTTAGCTAAGATGGTTGCAATCAACATAAATGAGGAAAGTACAAATAGAATAGTTGGAACATAGTAAGTTTTAAATTGTTTGCCATTAAGTTCTACATCTATATCTTGATATGATTGAACAACGAAAAACAAGTTTGCCTCAGTTGAGATTGAAAATTTTACATCTCAACTAATCATTGATCACTTTACTATATATTGATACTTTCTTTTCCTTTTTCGGTGGTTATATGTCATGAGAATACGCAATGTATGGACAATATTCTGAAAAATCAGATGTTTTTAGTTTTGGAGTTATAGTTTTAGAAATTATCAGTGGAAAGAAGAATACAAGTCGTCATAGTCAATCACAATCACAGTATGCCGATGGCCTATTGAGTTATGTAAGTTAAGATGATATGTTTCACACGTGTTAATATTTCTTATGCAATTATCTCAACCTTTAAATGTGGAGAAAAGATTGCTTTAACAATATTCTCTTAGTTAATACAAGGGTGATAATTAGTTTTACTTAATTGTCACAGACTTGGAAGCGATGGAAGGAGGAAAACTTGCTGGAGATATTAGATTGCAATATAAAAGGATTTGGATCATATAATGAAGTGATCAAGTGCATCCAGATTGGCTTGTTATGTGTTCAAGAAAATCCAGATTCAAGACCTACAATGGCTGAGGTTGTTTCATATCTTAGTAATGATTCCATTCAACTGCCATTGCCACAGGAACCTGCTTTTTTCTACATGGTGGAATGGGGCCTATTGCCAGTGGAAGTAACGAGTCAGCCTCGACTAATGAAATGTCTATGAGTGAATTCTTTCCTCGTTAGTACCATGCTTTAACTTCTATTTCTTAGACACCCTACAAGAAACAAGCAATCTACTGTACAATTATTGAGATACACAATTTAATTATATTGTACTCTTTTTAATTAGTTAACCGTCTTTATTTAAAGAGCCAAAAAATAGTTTAAACATAGATTTATAATTTTACTCTATTCATTTTATTGTCTATTGGACACACTAAGAAAGCCCTAACTCAAAAGGTTCCATTTTGTACATGAGAATCTTGACAAAGGAAATTAAGATCTAAATCCAGATGTTCCAACTATCTATTGGATAAACTCTTATAAATATTATTGATATTTTTTCAGTGGTTATATGTCTTTAGAGTAAATAGTACTATGTTTTTAGTTTTGGGGTTATAGTTTTAGAAATTGTAGCGAGAAGAAGAATACAAATGGATGACCACAATATATGCTATGACATCTTGATCTACGCAAGTTGTAACAATATGTATTTAATTTATTTCATATCAGTACTCTCTTCGGTCCTTAAGAAGTTGGATAACTAGATTAAGGAAATTAGTTAAGTTAATTATTTATATACAGTTGGATGTTGATTTTTGAAAATACCCTATTATTTACTTGTATTGGAACTATCCTCCGTAGAAATTAAACTCCCTTTTATACCCAAAAAAAAAAAAAAAACTCCCTTATTATGTACACTCAAGAGGGATAATTTGGGCAAAAATTCAGAAATTTATGAGATCAAGTGGATTGAGGTCTTATGTTTAGGAACAAAACAAAAATTCTAATTAACTCCTATATATTTAAAACCAAGAGGGAATATTTCTTATGCAAATATTAACCCAACCTTTTAAATTCGAGAAAAGCTTACTTTATCTTTATCGTGTAAGTTAAAAAAAGACGGGGTGAAAACTGATGATTGAAATATAGTGGTGCATACTTGTTATGCAGCCTTGAATATTCAAATATAAAAGAATTTGGATCATATGATGAAGCGATTAAGTGCATCCAAAATGGGTTGTTGGGTTCAAGAAAATATCCAGATGCAACCTTTTAATACGTGATTGAGAAAGTAGGCAAAACGACGTCCATGGGGAGCTGTAGTAAAGGACAGATGAACTGGGAACTTCCCCACCATGGACTCTATACCTTTTAAAATTAAGATAATATCCGAGTATCAGAGCACTAAGCATTACTGATGATGATTTTTGTTCATTAGCCTTGAAGTCTACAAGCAATAATTAATTAAGGATTGCATATAGGCAAACCTATTATCGTTCTCTCTCTTTCGAATAGACTTTTATTGATTTTTAAGTGATCTAAATTCCATGCAAATACAGTGAAAACAAGGAAAATTTGGTTTCGAGTTTTATTGAAAATAGGTAAATGCAAAAATTAATTAAAATCCTAGAGTTACTAGTTTTTTGTCTTTTAAAAAATGAATGGAATGAAATATTAATGAAGTGAATTCTCTTGAGAAATTGGTTCAATGACTATGCTTATTCAATAAATTATATATATGGGAGTTTGAAATTCATCAAGTCTTACTTAAAAACACCATGTAATCACATTGGGTCTACTACTCTAATCAATAACAACTCCTACTACTGCATTCATAGCTATTGCTTAGGAATATTATTAAAGAACCAATTGTTGTATGAAATGGATTGTGTAATATCCTGAATTTTTGGGCCTAGAAACTTGAGGATAAGCTTGTATCAAGTAGACGACTAAGCCCATTTCGGGAAGAGTTCTAAGAATGTTGAGTGATAGAAACTCTCTCGGGAGCTATATGTTACGGCTATACTGGGCAATGGACCTAGTATGTGTAGGTCGTAGAGTTAAGATGGCAATGCAGAAAGGCACAATAACGCATATCAGTGTCATTGGGTTGGTAGGAAAAGGCCACTCAGCTATGTTATAAGGCATGGGAAGATTAATCGAGTAAATTGTGCTGGTATTGGTGTGTACATGGCATTTTTCAGGATGCATATGTGTACCCTACGTTTTGGGGAAAATGACACCGGTATGTGGCGCCACATGGAGGCCAACGCATACAAAGTCTAACCTGGTGTCATTTGGTGGGTCTCGATGTACGTGTCGCAATCCTAAGTAGGCGTCGATAAAATGACTTTAATAAAGTAAGGTCATGATGACTAATGATGATATAGTTTTTGAGTCGCCACCACAAGATTATGATACATGTCCCTCGTCATGGCAAAGCATAAAGTTACTTTTGTATTGGTCTAATAAAAGAAAGACAAGTGTCCCATCATCATGGCAAGGTAGAAAATTACTTTTACGTTGGCTCAGTAGAAAGGTGACATGTGTCCTATCATGATTACAAAGAAAAAGCTGTTTTTTGCGTTGGCACAATGAGAACATGACACATGTCGTCTCATTATGACACACTCTTATGTTAGTCCAATAGAAAAATGACACGTGTTCACCATCATAACAAGTAAAAAGCTACTTTTGTTCGTCAAATGGAAATGTGACATGTGTTGGTGATCATGACAAGGCATAAAGCTACTTTTACGTTCATGCAATAGAAAGAGGATACGTGGCACGTTCTGGACCATACACATGGCACATTCTGAACCAGACATGTGGCATGTTCTAGATCGCACCTGTGTTCTAGATATACCTCTTTTCCCCTCATTTGTCTTTAGACCATTTTGGCCAAAACATAGAAAGAGGGAGAAAGAGTAGAGAGAGGAGGGAAGAGAAGGAAGTTTGAGAACCTATAAGCTAGAAGGAAAATCAAGGAAGCAAGAACTTACGTAAGTGGTCATGGACTTCCATCCTACTTCCTTCTACTTTCTTTAATATGTTTAACGCCTTAATGAACAACACTTCCATATGGTTTTGGAAGCTCAGGCCAAAAAGGAGAAAGGAGAACAAGGAGGCAAGGTTTCAAAGAAAAAACAAGAGTTTAAGACAAGTAAGCTTCTCTCTTAACCTTGTGATTTTGTGGTTGTATGGCTTGAAAATGGTTATTACTTTTGGTTAAATATATGATGAGGGTTCTATCTACACGAAGAATAGGATGAATAAGATTAAAGCCAATATTTATGGTTTAGGAAGGAAGAACAAGCATGAAACAAGATATATATTGTGAACAAGCCCTAAGAAAATTGTGGTATGTGTCTCTATTGATAAACATTCAGTTCTCTGGTAATAACAACTAGTGTCCTCACTCCACAGGGTGGAAGCTTTGTCACTTTGAAGGCAAAAGAAGAAAAGCGGAAATGAAATGATAGGAGGGACTAGCTGGGAGGCATCAAATAATGCAAAAAAACGAAGGCAACTTTAAGAAAGAGAGGTAGCTGCTCAGGTGGATTGAGACGTGGGTCCTCAAGCACGCTTGCGCTTTCATTCTTATTTCCTATTCTCATTTCGTTTTTGCATATGACAACTAAAATTTGTTCATGTAAGCTAAGACAATTTTCTACTCATATTTAGTTCGTATACGATAGATTACAATTATTTTTAAAAGTTTCAAATGTAATTTCAAACAAATTTTAGATTTGAGCTCCTTTTGCGTAATGTTCTAAATTCTTTCAAATGAGACTTAGCATGAGTTACAAGGAAATGAATGAAATCACCCAAAAATATACTCATGAATATATTACTAACAATACTTAAGTTTTAAATAAATTAGTGATTCTCCATAATTATATACCAACCTCAAAATAATTAAATAAAAGCTTGTTTTTTTAATACTTTTTCTGATTTTTAATATAAGATATATTATACCAATTTTAATTAGATTAATGAAGTTAGTTAATATGATATATATTTTCTAAAACATACTAATTATTTTCCTTAGTTCCTTCATTCCCTTCTTCGCATTGATTATTGTTGGGGGAGCATCACTATGAGTAAATTAGGAAAAAATCGATAAATATAAAAATATGTCTCATATTTAAAACTAAAATCAATTTCTTAAATATGTCTTATATATGCCAAATCTTTAAATATTTGGATTATTTTTGTTTGTGAGGATATTTTTTCCCCTTATAATAAAGGGGTTCAAACTTCTCATGTTACATGAGAAGAAGAAGATTCCTACACACACATGAAATAGTGGGACCAACATATATATATATATATATATATAATGCTAGTTATATATATATATATATATATGTGGGTCCCACCACATATATATATAATGCTAATTATATATATATAAGGGTCTCACCATTTTATGTGTGTGTGACATGAGAAAACACTTCTCCTACAACATGAGAAGTGTTTTCCCTATAATAAATTAGGCTATGAGTTGATTTTATATAAAAATATCCTTTTATTCGGTAATTAATTAAAGGATATAAAAATATATAAAAGATATTTAAATAAGTAAAAAATATTAATAAATTTAATCAAATATATCTCATAATTGGGAGAGGATTTTCTCATCAGCAATTTTCTGCCTATCCCTCACAAGGTCGATCACGACCGTTGAAATCTTGATCCAAGGGTAAGAACAATTTTGTAAAAACCGCGAGTGGTAAAAATTACCGCGCAGCAGTTTTTTCAAAAATTGTTCTAAACCCTTGGATCAAGATTTCAACGGCCAAGATTTGGGAGATGATGAGGGATGGGTAGAGAGGAAAAGGAGAGAAACCGGACTCCTCGAGAATTGAAGAATGTGTAATTTTATTTAGAGATAGATGTGCAAGTTGTGAAAAATAAAAATTGAGAAAACTGTTATTTATTTAATGAAACTTAGAATTTTGTATTAGTTTTAAAAATAAAATGTGAGAAAGAAGGTAGGAGGGAATGCAAAAGATTTTGTTATAGGTGTTTTAGTATTTTTCATTTTATATTTTTTCATTTGATGTAATTATAATTTTTACGATGCTTCCCCATAAATATATTTTCTCTCAGGTCCTCCATTCTAATTTTCTCTGGATTATTTACAAGAAGCTGAGGAGATAATGTCCAGGTTTGATTGACTAGTCCGAGGTGGATTCTCTTCCTCGTGCATCTCTAGCCGCCACAAATGAGACCTTACATACCGACGTGTGTGCAATGTAATATAATATCTATGTTAATACAACAATTATTACAACGTACATATTTTACTTTGAGCGGCTGGGTGTAAAAAACCTAACCAACACAAGCTTATAAGAAGTTAAATAAATATAATAAGGAAATCATCAGAACCTCTTAATGGATATCAGAAGAAAAAAGGGGGCCGATCAAAATAATCTAAATTTAAAGGGAAAATTAAAATAAAGGACAAAGAGAAAATAATATTTATTATAAAAAACTATAAAAATTGTAATTACTTAGAATGACGAACATCATAATGTAAAATTTAAAATTACTAAATTGCCCCCAATCAATCCTCATGTATTATCTCTTAGATTCAAAATTAAAAAAATAACTAAAATTAAAACTAAAACTGTCCATCATGATATAATCATATCGTTTTTTTTCAATATATTATTTAATTAACAATTGTTAAACTCATATTTTTCTTAATTTTTATTTTTCACCAATTTATATCATCGTCAATGTCAATTAAGTTATTTTCATAAAAATAAAAATAAAATTATTTCATATTTTTCAGAATAGAATAGGTTAATTAGATTTTTTAATTTTACTAACAATACATGAATTTTTTAACCCACATAAATTTCTTGTAAAACAAAAATAAGTCATAGAAACTTTATTGGTTTAACATATATGATAAATTATAAAAGACCTTGACTTTTATTAAAACTATATAATTCCATTTTTAATTAAAATTTTTGTTGATTGTAAAAAATATAATTTTTTAAAATTGAAGAATTAAGTAATTTTTTTCCTCAGATATATATTCAATTTGTAAAAATTGAGAAAATCATTATTTAATTTAATGAAACTTAGAATTTTTTATTAGTTTTAAAAATAAAATGGGGAAGAGAATGTAAGAGGGAAGGTAGGCGATTTTGTTAGGGACATTTTAGTACTTTTAATTTTATATTTTTATATTTGGTCATTCTAAATAATTGTAATTTTTATGGTCCTTCTCCATAAATATCTTTTCCTCTAGATCCTTCATTCTAATCTTCCCAAAATCTAAAATATAATAGTGAAAATAACACAAAGATCCCAACTAAAGAAAATAAAATCGGCAATGTCTCATAACTTACAACTTATCAATGGGATAGTTGCACTTTGTTGTTAGACACATATTTTGAGGGGATAATTACATTATATGCTGGTGGTCTCTTGAGCTATGTAAGTTGTAACAATGTATTTATCTCAGATGCAATCATCACCACAGCCTTTAGATTCGAGAAAAAGATTATTTTACCAAGGGCGATAACTGACGATTGAAATATATAGTGTTGCATAATTATTATGCAGGCTTAGAAGTGATGGAATGAATAAATACAAGTAGTTCATATTGGATGATCAAATCAGTGCACTCACCGTAGTCATCCTCGACCCCATCGCAATCATAGCAAATGATCGTCTCATCAAGATTGAAAGAAACAGTGTCCATTGAAGTCTCTTTCAAAGGTGGAACATCAAGTTGCAGAGCTGATAACGTAGCCAAGTCTGAGTTCGGATTATCTACAGCCAATTGTGGTAGCGCTGAACCTCACTCGATATCCAAGAATCGAATTATGAGAGATAATTAACAGGTTCTGCGGCATGACCTTCGAAACAGAGAGACCCTCCTATTGATGCCTCCTCTTGATGCACTTCATTCTCGCCCGCATGGGTTGAGAACGAATCTGCGATGGAGCCACTATGGGAACCGGAAAAGCCATCGGCTCTGTTCCTATCAATGGTGGAGCGTAATTCACCGATTGAACAAAGGGAATTCCCGAAGGACTAGAGAATGACTGTTCAACCTTTTGATTTAAAGACCTAAAGAAAAGAGGAATTCGACAGAGTCGAAGAGGGGGCGGCTAAAACACTGTTACTTCGTCCTCTTCCTTTGAGAGCAAAAACCAGAGCAACGCAGAGTGAGTGAGAGCCAGAGGAAAAGAGACAGGTTTTCGGTTCTGTTAATCAACTCCGTGGGAGGACGACTGTGGAGGCGATTTAACCGAGGACCGGCGACACCGTGACTGCTGTTTCTGTTCTCTGAGGAGTCCCTGTCGCTGTTGCTTCTTTTTCTTCTTGCAAGCTTGACGGAGATTGAAGGTGAGAGGGAAAACAGGGACACTATTGCAAGGATTGAGCTGCTACTTCAACTTCGAACCTGACAGGAGGAAGCAGGGAGAGTGTGAGGAGAAAGCGAATATTTATGCAACAACGGAAAGATCATTAGCTATTTTCTGCTTTCTCTTCTCGTTTTCTTTAGTGTTTTGAACTCTAAATCTACGGTTGCCAGTGTTGAGACTCTGAATTTATTGTTGCTACTGCTGAGATGATGTTGAGCAATTAGTTTGCATCAGGATCATTTCAAATCGTGGTAAGGATTGAGACTTGTTATTACTCTTTTTTTAGTTGTTAATGATAAAATAATGCAAAACGAGAGTTTAACTATAAAAATTGAATATTATCGTGACTAAGATATTAGTTAATCAAAGACAAAAAAAGAAACGAAAGAAAAGAAGAGAAAGGAGAAATAAAAAGCACCTTCAAACTTTATTCTCCTTCCATTATAGCACTTGCCTTGCGGTCACCAACTAGGAAAATAGAATACACCTCCCTCTCCCTCTTTCTACGCCTCGCATATATATAGGTATATATTTCTATTGCAATATATTGGTTTATATCTTTTTTTTATCGATTATCATATCATATAGATATATTATATTGATATTTTCCCACACTTTAATCTTATAATATCTCCTACAAAATAAATTAGGATATTAGTCGATTTTATATCAAAATACCTTTTATCCTATAATTAATTAAAGGATAGAAAAATGTATACAAGATAATTAAATAAGTATAAAATATTAATAAATTTAATCAAATCTATCTCAAAATCTATACTTATTTAATTATAAAATATATACTTATCAAATGTAATGGAATGGAATGTAATGATGATTACATAAATTTGTTTGGTTCGTCATTAGGAAAAGATTATGCATATGCATAAAAAAAATTAATTGGATTACATCGAACATGAAAATATATGGGAATAATATAGCAAGAGACAAAATTACCTTGTCTATACATATATTATCATGATGTAAACAAAGAGAAAAGCAAAAGCTGAAGTCTCGTGCGATCTAGCTAGGAAAGAATTCACTCTCTGATATTTCATTGATGGAATATTGATTGTGGTTGGCAAGTTGAACCTCCATTGCTCTACTGGTTTCTGCTGCTTCCCTTTGACTATGCAAGAAGAATGCTGGTTCGTGAGGACTTGGCAATTTCATTGAATCATTACTTAGATACTTAACAACTTTATTCATGGAAGGCCTAACTTGTGGATTTCCTTGAACACACAGCAAGCTGATATGGATGCATCTCATTATTTCATTATGTGACCCTATGTCTGTCAGATTTGAATCCAATATGGTTGTCAAATTTTCACCCCTCCAATGCTTCCAAGCCTGCCAATATGCCAAATCATTAATTTAACAAAGGCTCCAATGTCTGTCAAATTTGAATCCAATATGACTGGTTTGATATGATCATTTGAGAAATATTAATAGTTTACTATACTCACATCACTTAAGAGTCCACACCATACTGAGATTCATGAGATTCACCTTGAGAATTTATAGTCTTTTTCCCACCGATAATTTCCACAACAATGACTCCAAAGTGAAAACATCGATTTCTCGAGAAAATAGTCCACGATAAAGATATTCGGAGATATGTAACCCCTACAATACATATATAAGGCGGAAAATAATTATATCAATACATGTTGGAATCATAGCTCCAAATAGTAAAATCTTGCAACAATAATGTGCGCTCGAGAGATATACATAAATAGATACACACATGCGCACAAGTACATACATTGAAAGAGATATAAAGATGAAGAGAGAGAAAGAACTTACCGTGTTCCAACAATTGTATTTGTGCTCCTCCTAGTTTCATTAATACCAACCATTCTCGCCATACCAAAATCAAAAATTTTTGGATTCATCTCATCATCTAACAAAATATTGCTGAGTTTAAGATCTCGGTGTATTACTTTAAGGCGTGAATGTTCATGAAGGTAATGAATTCCTTGAGCAATTCCTTCTATAATTTTATAACGCTCGAGCCAATTCAACTCTCTTGGTTTTTGTGAACTTTGTGCATATATAATTAGCTTTTTAGTACACAATGTAATCAATGCATATATTTTTGTCTAAAATCAAACTATACAGAGTCCTATATGAACTGCGTGTAAAAAAATGAGTATTTTGTACCAACAAAAATAAGATTAACCTCAAATAGTAATAAAACAATGGCCGGTATATGACTAAAAAAATTGAAAAATGATGTGATGAGTTTGGTTAGAAGGGAATATACCAAATAAAAAGTAATTGAGGCTCTTGTTGGGAACATATTCGTAAACAAGTATTTTCTCTTTATCTTCCAAGCAAAATCCTAACAAAGCCACCAGGGTTTCGTGTTGAAGTTTGGCAATTAGTAGAACCTCATTCTTGAATTCTATTAAACCCTGACTAGAATTCTCAGACAATCTCTTTACAGCCATTTTTCTACCATCGGGAAGAACACCCTGAAATCATGAATAGTTAGATAGTGAGGGTGGGATATACATGCAATGATATCCACAATCTCACACATTGATTTGATCGCATAATGAATGAAGTTACCATGTAGACTTCTCCAAATCCACCTTTGCCTATTCTATTTTCAGTGGAAAACTTATCTGTTGCAGCTTCAATTGTTGGCAAATTGAACTGCAATGACTCTAATGTGGCCCCTTCACTTCCAACTATAAACATATGCACATTTTAATGTAAATACACTACAATATAGATTTTCTAACAGTTGTCTGGGTTTTTTTCAAAGAAAAAAAATAGAATAGCACACATACAATTTTTCTTCAGAATTTTCTTATAACTCTTGCTCTTTTTCCTCAGCCAGTAATAGTAGCAGAAACAAAATAGCATGATTGTGACAACAGTAACGGACATCGCTATCATAATTGTTCGTGAGCAGTCATTATGATTTCCTGCGTAAATTCATTAATATGAGTGAGTATTTACATGCCATAGACAAGAATCTATCGGAGAAGATTTGTGAGCACAAATTGAGAGCGGATTAAGAATATCAGTTTATATGCGGTGAACTGTCTCGTATAAGAAATATAATTCGATCTTCATTAAATTTACCAGTATTTTACGAAACCGGGAGTTGGAGGATTCGCAGTGGCACCGAAACAGCAGTAGTTTTATTGTAATAAAATAGGTACGACTCAAATCTCAAGAGGCAGCTAGGATTCATGGCTTGTCCTCTCTTTCCAACACAACATGACTTGATATGATCCAAAGCACCCCGTAGACATTTTTTGCAATCTGGGCTATTCGGGGTTGGAGTACACCGAGCAAGAGTATACAATGTTGTCAACTCGAAGGGCTTGGTACATTGTTTGTTTTAAAATTCTTCACTCCCACGAGACTTGGGTGTCGCCTCCACTAGATCATTCAATGAACTCGCTAATAGCCGTTTGAAGCCTTCTGTTTGGTTTTGAAGCTTATTCGCACGAGGTTTTGTATATGTAGGTTGTGTGTCTAGGGTTGAGAAGAAAGAGCGATTGGAATAGCGAAGCATGCACGTATCATACCAAATGATAGCTTCTTTTGAAGAAGGACACGAAGAGTTTAGCTGATCGATTCCCTCATTGACGCATTCATGGCGAGCTCAACGGGTACATCACCCCGACACATGAAGAGGCCGTAGACGGTATTGGACTTGTTTCCAACGATGGTTGTAGAATCCATTGATGTTGTTGTTGGATGACATGATGCGAGATTGAGAGTGAGACTTCGAGGTTGTTTAGGTAGAGACCGTTGGCCTTGAAGTTTTCCGTGGCCGGCGGTTGTAGCTGTGAAAGTAGGACGTCCAATCGTTGTTTAACAAAAGAAACAGAATGTTTAGGATTAATTCATGGCCTTCACTATTCATAAAACACCGAATTAAGCAAGAATGGAAAGAAGACATCTCGCCTTCCAATCGCTCTGCACCTCGCCCAAAAACTTGATGCTACCAAAATTTAACTAAGCACCGCAAGTGTACGGGTCATGAAAATAGTGAGTGGTAAATCAAGGTCATCCTACGAGAGACTCAATCAAGCTAGTGATTAGGTGTTAAATTTCCTTTTTTCATTTAAGTTGAGCAAATCGAATTGTTTCCAATAACAATAAAAAGAATTTTAATAAAAACAAGAACTTTCAGAGAAAGAGCGAATTCAAATATCAGTGAGGACAACCTAGAGATATTAATCCCTTGTTTGTTTCTTAGATTTTATTCCCACTAAATTAATTCTAATTTAACTTCATCAGTTAATCTAGGGTATTACTATTTATAAGTGCCTATCGGTTCACTTATACACCTACCTCAAATAATTATGCAATGTCTCACACAATTAATTAAGATGCAATTCACTCGGGCTCACTCTAATTTGATTATGGAGCTTCTAGGTATATGTCTATCCTAGGCGCAAATTAGATTAAAATCTAATTCCACATTATTTAATCCAAGGTCAATTTAAGATTTCCTTCGTCAAGTTTAATCCTAAATTTCCAAACATGTTTAATGGTGGCCAATCACTAAACAATGAATAATCAAAATAAGATTAAATAAACTGAATTACCATTAAACAAAACTAATTAGTGGGAACAATTTCTAAGTCTCAAACAAGTTCATAATACTCTAAGTTGCAAAGTAAATTCAGCCACACATGGCTTCAAACATTATCACAAGATTAATATTCGAGAATCGAGACATTTGGTAAATGCTAATAAACTGGAACAGAGTTAAATGAAATAACAAAACCAAGAGATAGATTCAGCAACATCATTTTTTTTTTTGTTTTGTCCTTCCTCTAACCGTCACTCGATCCACTCAAGGAACAAAGAAGAAGAGAATGTTGAACACTGAGAACACAGCACCTTCCTTCTGCAATTCCAATCTATCCTCTGGGCCACGCTTCTCTTCCTTCGTCCGTCTCAAACTTGCAATCCTCAAATAAAAATAATAGCCGCCTCCTCTGTTGCAGAAAATATCCCCAAATTATGTCGCCTCCTCTCTCGTTCTGCACGCCCCGTAGCCTTTTTTAGGTTTTAATTGATTCATTCATTTGCTCCAACCGTGCCGTGCTTCATTGGGCCCTCAATCATCATCTTCAAGTTTTGCTCCTTTTCCTTTCCCACACGCAGACAGGGCCTTTTAGGGATTCATTGGTTTTCAATTGGTGGGCCCAATTTCATTCAATCCATAATTTCCCTTCTCTCCAAAAAATGACAACGTTCCAATCAGCACCTTCCTTTTTCAAAACATTTGACTCATTTTCATTCCCACATACAAAATAATAATAAAAACTAATATAAAGCAAAAAGTAACAACCTGCATATATTTTTTTCTTTTCAGAACTAGAAACTATTATTATTATTCCTAAGCTAAACTGTTTTTATTTTATTTTAAATCTAAGATTTTTATAATCAAAATTCTACCAATAATGCACCACTTTGGTTTCTCTTAAAATAATATCATCTCATAGAAATCTCCTAAAATTGCTTAGATAACTCTCCAAATATCTTCAAAATGTACCTTAAATATACTAAAATTGGAGAGTTATCACTCGCCTTCCATCAAGCAAGAAAATCCAGATTAATTCAATTACCAAAACGGAAGTTCTGTTGCCCTCATAATTCTTCCACTGCTTCTCTTCATATGGGTTTGATCATTGGGATCCCATAATTATTGTAGAAATAATATATTGATCAATATGTAATTGGGCTGTGAGATTGCGGGAAAATTCCTTCCTTGATAATTTGGTTTCTTTGCCCTTTTACTGGGGACAGCCATGTAAGTTGACTGTGCGAATTTCTGAATTTTCCTCATTTTTTTGATTGATCGTGGTGATATACGGGGCCACAGAACAAATTATATCAAAATTCTGAATGATTTGGAGAATCCCAATCTCAATCCCTTAAAATTCAGTGTTTCGCGCAGCAAACAGGGCCTTGTTTTTAACTAAATTTAAATGCTGGTTGGTTTTACACAATGTAACACCCCACTGTTCGAAGCCCGCAAGCGAATGACATCTTCACCTATTATGTAAAGATGTAATATTTAATGGCGAAACCATTTGGCTAGTTTTGGTTCTTGCAAAGAAAGCCCTTCTTTAAAAAGAAATTTCAAAATAATAAATAAATTCAGTTGGGCTTTTTTCAACCATTTAAAACTTTTGAAAACATTCTATCAAAGTGGTTCAAACTTATCATTAAAATTGCATCATACTTAGAACCTTGTCAAAATTCATCGAAGTTTTTTCCTTATTTCTCCAATTAGTCTAATGCTCTACTAATCGTTCGCCATAACTTGGGCTTGTTACATACATGCCACTGCAAGAATCGTTAGCGGCATATATATATCTTGCTACTTCTACGTAATCATGTGTATCTAATTAAATATATACATCCCAATAGCCACATATGACTTCCTCAAAATAATAGCTAAGTCATAAGGAAATAAAACTATTCATATACAAAAGTGAAACTATATGTTTCAATCTGCATCATCAACTCCACCTTCTTCTCAAGACCAATCAATATCTACGCCCTGCCTCTTCCTCTTTGCCTACTAGTCTCATCCATTTCTGGATTTATGGAAAGCTCGAGATTCAAATAAATGAATCCCGAGTAACTTGAGTTAATCTCAAATTCTAGCATATGCAATACATGTAAATTCACCAAACAGAGTGAGTCACAAAGATATAAAGCATTCAAATTCAAATTCAAGTTCAAATTCAAATTCAAACAACAAGTATTACATACCAAGTATAATGCAGCTTGTAATACAAGTGTTGATTCAAATACTTTCAAATACCTTGGCACAAGGAAATTCATTTGGCAATTCAATACCAATTCAATGAATGCACTAGGCCCCGCCTAGCCACTCTGGGAAGTTAGCCCCATGGTCGGCCCTTCCGCTCAATTGAGCCACGAGTGGTCTTTGGCCATATAGGCGGGACATACAAATATGGCATACAAAACGTATATAGCTATGCAAAGAATGTGAGATTAAAGTTACTACTGTTGGTCTTACCGACAAAACCCTTCCACCAGATTCTTAACACTACGCTTGTCCTTCAGGCACTTAGGCGATTCTCGTCCTATAATTAACATTTATATAGTGATGGGTCATTAATCAATCCAAAAATAACTATAAATTCCACTTCTCCGGACCCACCCCAAAAATACTTGCCTTTTAATATCCTTATGACTAGGGATGTATACTCATTGAGACTTATTTAATTAGATACTATTCACTATAGATAATTATCATCTCAGCCATTTCACCTTGCATTTTATCCAAAGAAACCTTTACTTTAAAGGTTTAACATAATTAACAACTTATATGACTTTTTAAGACTTATAAAAAATTCAGGCTTCTTTTATGAGAATTTGGAAAATTCATAACTCAACCAATATTACTCCTAATGGAGTGACTCCAATTTCTACTTAAACCTTGATAAGTCTATTTTCATAAATTAAAGTCACCAAGTTGATTTATGGCTGAGAAAAATTCCCATAATTCAAAAACACAAACCATGTCCAGAAATTCTTCAGATTTTCTGACCAATCTTTGAGAAACCATAACTCCTTCAATACTTATCAGATTTTGACGAATTACCTATCGAATTAAACCTCTATGTGTCTACTATTTAACTGGAAAATTTCACATTTTAATGATTTTGTAAAGTCAATCCGAAATGCCACGTCATCCCCTGACTCCAGAAACATACCAGAAATTTTCCAGATTTTTGGCTCAATTTCTAAAAATCATAACTGGAGTTGTAGACCTCCGTTTTAGGTGAACCAAAGCTTATTTTAAACCTTAAGAAGTCTACTTTCTCCTGTAAAAATTCAGAGAAAAAATAAACCTTTAGCCCCTACAAATATCATGAAAACCATTCCCTATTTTCGGACTCATACACAGATGTGTACAGCAACATGTGCAATTTCATTTTCTGACTTATACTCTTGGAAATCAGACGCTAGGTGCATTTATCAGACATGCAGATTCAAAAACTTGTTTACAGATCCATAGAACATCAAATACCTTCTCGGATTCAACATGCATGCTCAACCAGAGCATGAACCAACTCTCTTTTTAAAACTTCTGCAACTTCAAAGAAAACAGATAGGAATCAGTTAAAAGAACTCACCCAGGCTCAGTAATGATCTTACATGCACGATTACTGTGCTTCTTCTTGCTCTTCCTAAAATGTCCGACAGTCTCTCCCTCTCTCGGTGATCTCGGACTGGAGGATGAATGGAGAAGGTTGGGTGTGTGGTAGGTGTGTGGCGGAGGTTGATGGGGAGGAGGTGGAATCGGATGGAAGGATGAGGGAGTTTGGTGGTGTGTGCCGTGGAGGAAGGGAATTGGAGGAGAGAAAGTGAAGGAGAAGTATGTGCGTATGGTTTACGGAAAGTGAAATGAATGAATAAATGAATGTTAGAGTGTGTGTATTAATTGGGAGAAGGTGGGGGTACGTGGCAGCAACTTGGGAGAAGTGGTGTAGTGATGTGGCGTGAAAAGGGAGCTGAGGAGGGAGTGTGTGAGTTTTTTATTCAATTGGGCTTGTGTTTTGTTATGTACTTGGGCGGAAAATAAATAACGAATGGAGGGAATACATGTGTGGGCAGATGGGGTGTGTAACATATTACCAATTTGCAACTCCAACTTTGTTGACCAAGGAGCATTTGTCGATCATGAGGAAGAGACTATCAATTGTCATCATTTTTTTATATATACTTATTTACATTCCTAGCCCTCCAATAGCAATTCCTATTTTGCTCTTCACTTATTTACATCTTTAATTATTTAATCTCAATTCATATTTAATTCTCAAACTCCAAATTTTGGGATGTCACACACAACCAGAGTAGTTAGTGGATATAAAAATGACTGCAATGTCAACAAATTTCTCTTTTTTTTTTCCCTTACTTTTTCAATGGATAATTATTTATATCTTCAATGTAAAAATATCCCAAATTAACTAAAAAATAAGTAAATTGGAAAATATGTCTCTCATCTGACTATAGTACTTAATTTTTAAAGAAAATACAAATCAATGACAACAATTTAAAGCTTGCGCGTATATAAATTTAAAATTGAGCAAACATACGCAAGGCAACCAAATTTCCCGTATAAATTTATGAAACAGTGAATAATAAATTTAAAACTGCACTATTTTATATAGGCACAGTAATTAAAAACAAACACTCATGGAATTAAGAAATTTAAGGGCAATAGAGAGCATTTGAGGCACATAACCCAATAAATAGCCGGATCACCAGCTCGTGCATATAGAAAGGGGTAGGGGAAAAAAATTAGTGACATTACCTCTATAGATAAAAACACTGGGAGGATTGTAATACCCTAAAAATCGCGTTTAGCATAACCACTATATTTTGATAGGTAAACCCTATTTAAAATAGGTGAATATGTGGTCTCAAATTTTGTGATAAGTTTATCCTATTTTCTAGATAATTTTTCTTTAGGATTAAGGTGACCAATAATTTAATCTTCTAAATTTTGTTAGGCATCATAAGATATCATAAAATATAATAAATACCATATTAAACCATGGTTCATGTGGAATTTAAAAGAGCAAGAAAGTGTTATGAAAATACTTAAGTGAATTTAGAGAAATCAATGGCAATTAAAGACCAACTAAATCTTCACCAAATTAAATAAATTGTGCAAGACTTCACAATTAATCAAAAGGGGCTTAAACACCAATTTTTGTAATTGTCAAGAGATTAAATTAATACCAAGTTCATATTTAAGTCATAAAAGCCAAAAAGAATTATCAAAACACTTGAAACAATTAAGGGGCAATTACCAACAATTAAAGAGCAATTAAAATTACACTAATGGAATATTTAGGTAATTCTTGACAATTAATGTTAATAGTCACCAATTAAAGATGCATTAGGATAATTAAAGGTCAAGGACCAATAAGGGGTTAGGATTAGCATAAAGATGATTATTAATGATCATGATTAGCAACCAATCAAATAAATTTAATAACACCTAAAACACCATTTTAGGATTAATGACCAAAGATTAAGCTAATTAAAGACTAAACCCTAAGAGTATTTTGCTTAATTGCTAACCAATCACCAAAGTCATCTAGTTACAAGTATACTTAGAGTAACTAGGGAATTAGAACACCAAGTTGGGAAATGCATGAAGGTGGAGAGGCCACCAATGCAAGCTTGGAGAGTGCATGAAGGAGAAAAGAGCCACCAAAGCACTCTTGGGGCCAAAAGCTTGACACATGGGGACAATTTTGACACCAAGGCAAGAGGCTTTGGTGAAAAATCAAAGGAGGAAGAATGGGGGGAGGTAGGCCACGTTTTTTGGCCTTGTAGGAAGAGGTATTCAGATTTAAACCCATGGCCACAAATGAAAGATGTGTAGGTTAGAGAATTACAAGTGTGCCATAGCTTTTTCCTATAAATAGAGCACCAACCTCTTCACAAATTTCACACCAAAGCAAGCTTAGTAAATCTGATATAGAGAGTGAAAGTGAGAGTGAGGAGTCTTGAATAAGGAGGAGCAAGGTTCTTGGTAAGTTCCCTAGCTCTAGCTTTAAGTTCTTTAAGTTCTAGTTCTTAAATTCTTAGATAAGAGTAGCTTAGATCTTAAATATGCTAGGATAATTTTATTTACATGTTTTTATAGTCAAAATTATCTTTATTTCGAAAAAATGATGAGGGAGGTCATATAGCAAAATTTCTGGAAGAAAATCATCAAAGTAACGAAATTGCGAAATTTCATCGGTTTCGAATTTCTGGAGGCAGTGATCAAAACGCCAGAATTTCATATTGAAACTATGGTCACAAAATTCTGAGAAAATTCATGGTTAAAATAGACATATAGGGATTTTTAAATATGTCAAGAACATGTCAAAATGATTTCTGTACAGAGAGATAAAAATCCTCAAAGTTAGGCTACGAATTTCTGGAAAAATTCTGGGCAGAGACTCCAAACTTTAAACCTGGGAATGATACGTAGAATCTGGGCAAAGGTGATTATTTTTACTTGCAAATAGACATCCTGAGGAGTCCAGAGAATTTTACGGATCCTCGTTTCGATTTTTCTAGAATTAGTTATGATTTTTCAAAGTTAGACAGAAATCTGCCAAATTGGCACCAACGTTGTTCTACGAATTTTGAGGAAATAAGGTGAAAAATAAATACAGCAAGGGTAAAAAGGTCATTAGGGACTAGGATATCTTCTAGGATATTATTTGTAAATTAATAAATGCGATATTACCATTATAGGATAAACGTGATCACCATCCGACCAACGACGATCGAAATCGCCGACGAAGGTACGGACGCGTCTCGTAACACTAACTCGATGTTTATCGTATACCTATATGTGATAGATATGTTCATAAACTATGACTCTGTTTTTAAAAGAATTGTTCATACACATACAGCTTTATACGGTTTATAGTCATGATAATGCCGTTTAGTTTTCCTAGCGGCGAGGACACGATAGGCCATCGTGGCACGGTGAATAGTGCGGTGTAATAACATTCATACGGTGGGTTTGTGTTGTTATTACTTTTTATATGTGAACATAGCTGTGATGTCATGAGATAAGCGTCATACATACTTGTACATAAACATGAGGTTAACCGTTACCCGAGGTTCAATGGGTATTGAACCTCGGCTCTTACCATAGCTTCGGGATCCGGAGTAAAACGGGACCAGGAGACAAGGGTAAGCAAAGCAGATCTAGGAGCCATTTGGAGATAGTCCTTTTGTTTGTACTTATGATATTTGAAATTTTTGTACCCGCCATTAAGGCTGATCACATACATTACAGTGGATTTTATCAGTTACTTTTTAAATACTATTTACTTCCGATGCTTTACTCTGATCACGATACCATGAAAACGCTTTCGAAAATTGGGATGTTACAAGGATGGTTGCCCTTATAATAAAATCGGTATCCTCGGAATCTCAAATTACGTGGGATTAAGAATTCGTCCCCGAAAGTACGAGATCGTTGCTTGGAATAATTTTGATCAAGCCATATAGACACTTACTACAGAATTGTGGGGACAGATCTGGCGTGCACTGTACAAGAGTGTACAGCTTGTCACGAATAGTCAAGTTTGCTTCTTTTGTTGCAAATCTCTTGTTAGATGTCTCTGCCTCCACCACCGCATTATTCGTCGATTTAATTGGCTTCCCGAGATGCGTGGAATCATGAATCCAGTTGACTGAATCATTTTGCATTTTATTGTGTTACAGTCGTCATCGGTAAAAAAAGCTGCTAACACTAGGTAGTTGATGGAGGGTGGAGAAGAAATAACGGTCGGAGTAGCGAACATAGCACTGATCGTACCAGATGATGGCCCTCTGTTGTAGGGACACTCGAGGCTATTCGACTTGTGGCGTCCTGAACGCAAGTTTGACACACCCCCATGGGGACGTCGCCTCGGCACATGTACTCTCCAAATACGGCGTCGGTATCGCCTTCAACGGTGGCATTGTAGAACTGAGTGGCGGTGGCCTTGGAATACAAGGATGTTAAAATTGTGTTGAGGTTGAACTGGTAGGGGCTATCGGAAGTGAAGCTGTTCTCAATGGTGCAATTGCGGTCATAGTAAGCAGGGATGTCTTCTTCAGAAGAAGCGACATTGAAGGCGGTGAGAAGCACAAAATAGGATACCACTAGTTTCAAAAATGACATATCCATACCCAATGCTTTTGCACGGGTTCTAGTAAATTGGCTGTCACACTGACTGGTTTTAGACTGGTGGAGGCATTATTAGGGGGCCCATCATTACCCAACTTTCCAAGAGGTTGCGTTCCAATAATGGAGAAAGCTCAGAAATGGGAAGACTTCTGACATTTACCATTGACTTGAATAATGATATTTTAATTTCCACGAATCTGCGTTAAGAGGTTTGCAATATATCTATACGACAAAAATTCAGGCGCGTGTCTAGCCTGGACTAATGTGTGTTACCATTTGAATAAAGGAAGGCTTGCAATATATCTAAAAGAGTTGACCACAAATAAATGAGACGAATATTGTTTTTTTCCCCTACTGTGATCCCTCTGTTTTATTTTATACTCACGTTTTATGCTAAAAGTATTGGGAAAATGAAAAGAGGGAAAAAAAAAAACGGAAGAGAAATGAAAGAGGAGATAAGCAAGGAGGTTGCCATGTTGATTGGTCATCTCATTAAAATGAAAGAACTTTTTTAGAGTGCTTAGCAAATTTTTACCAAAATCAGGGTTTTTCTTCTTCTAAAACCTAGGATTTGAATTTTGCCAAATAGGCTCTTACTCACTCAAGACCTCACCATTAAAATCATCTCAACCAGAGACCCAACAAGACGATGAAAAGGCAATACAACAGTGGGAAATACTATTCTATAATTTAAATTTAATACTAAATTTTCTTAAAACAATGTGACCACTCCCGCCTGTCCTCTGGCTTGATGTCTATATAACTTAAATTTGTTTACTTTCAATATTTTTTAAAAAACAGTCATTTAAAATACTTTTAACATCTATTTTCTTAAAAGGGGAAAAAAATCATTGTAACTAGTAGAGATACGAGTTGTTATATCTCAAATCAATAAAACAAAAAAAATGGGACGACGAAGGTTTGAACTCTCAACCTAAAGATAAGCTACCAATGCTCTAGCCAACTGCACTGAAACTTGTTAGAAGATTCAAGCTGTTTCTCAAAATAAAAATAAAAATAAAAAAATGGTGCGAGGACTAGGATAGAGATACAACAACTGTTTGCATAAAATAGTCATTCTATCTCAAACATTTAACATTCGTTTTATAAGATTGACATTAAATGTTCGATTTCAATGTTTGTTTTGTAAAAACAGATGTTAAGAGTAAACAGAAAATTATAATAATGCCACCGCCTACTTTTTAATATTTATTTTTTTTTAAAAAAAAGGGAAAAAAATCAATGAAGTCCTAAGGAAGGGGAAAAATATGAAAAAAGTCACAACTCCAAATGCTTTATCAAAAAGGTCCCTAGGGACCTTTTTGATATTAATACGGAATTCCAATATCAAAAAGGTCTCATTGTTAAAATGGTTTATCCTGTTATTAAAATGATGATAAATATATATTTTATAATTAAATAGGTGTATATTTTATGGTATAATGAGGTTGATTTATGAGTATTTTATACCTATTTAATTATCTTTTATATATTTATTGATCTTTTAATTAAATAGAGGATAAAAGAATATTGTAACAGAAAATCTATTGATATCCTATTTTATTGTGCAGGAGATATTATGTGATCTAAGAGAGGCAATAAATTAAATTGAAAATAATATAATATATTATATTATATTTTTTTATTAGAAGTGATGTGGGGTCCATGATAAAGCAAATTGAAGCAAATCACGTACAAGAAGTAAGACAAACTGAAACTGACGAGATGGCTGCAGATGAAAATGATCGTTTATGTATTAATGATTTTCTGGGAAGACAATCGCGAGGATATCGATCGAGGAATCGAGTGCCTGAGTTTCCAACCAACAATTTCGAAATCAAGCGAGACTATGCTTAAGATGCTTGAACTACGTGGTCGTATGCGGGAAACAATTCAAGATCCAAATCGGCATCCGATACAATTTCTTGACGTTTGCAACTCATTCAAGATGAATGGAGTTCGATGGTGTAATTCGCCTTCGGCTTTTTCCTTACTTACAAGGAAAAGCCAAAGAATGGCTCAATAACTTAGAAGAGGGCAGCATAACCTCTTGGGAGACACTGGAAGAAAAGTTCAGATCAAGATTCTTTCCGCATAATAAGATTGTGGACGCACGAGCCGCTCTTACAAATTTCTATCAACAACTGTGAACATCGTATGAGGCTTGGGAGAGGTTCAAGTTGCTTGTCGAGCACGACCCTCGGGTCACAATCTAGAGATGTGGGTCTTGCTTCAAATATTCAGTACTTGGTTGACTCCTGAATCTAAATCAGAATTAAATGTTGTCACTAATGGCGGAATTACAAAGCAACCGGTGAATCATGTCTGGAATTGTTTAGATGACTTATCGATGACTTTATACGTAATAACAATGAAAGAAGGCCGGTGAAGTCAGTTGATAAAATTATTGAAGCCCCATCTTCACGGTGATGGCAATGTTAAATACAATCAACAAGAAGATTGATCACTTAGAAGCTCAAGCAAACCAATCTAATGGTGGACACATGAGAGTAAATGCTATTCGAGCTCCTTGTGATTACTGTGGAGATGACCATGATAATGGACAATTCCTCATATCTCAACAAATAGAGCCAGTGAACTATGTAGGCAACTATCGTGGCAATAACCAGAACAATCCCTACTCAAACACCTACAATTTCGGGTGGCGTAACAATCCCAACCTCTCTTGGAAATATGGAGCGACTCTTAATGAAGCATCAACCTCTAATACAAAACAAGCCGCACCTCCTGGGTTCTATCAATTGGAAAAGAAAGTCATTCCTACCGAAGAGCCTAAACTTGATCTAGAGGCAATGATAACTCAGCTTGTGAATCTTCAATTAAAAAGTACTCAGGATCAAGCCGCTACTAATGCAAGGTTAGACTTATCTATCAAGAATCTTAAAGTACAAATGGGACAAATTGCAACTGTCGGAGCGTTTTACAACAGAGAGAATTACCAAGTAATACTGTACCTAATCCTTGTAGAGATGAAAGAGCGGATTGTAAAGCCATTGCCCTTAGAAGTGGTGAAGAATTACCTGAGGTACAACAGCCAACAATGAAGCCTTCAAGTTCTAATAGCAAAGAAACTCCTGAGGGTCCTGGAGGAAATGATAAAGAGTCTACGCAAAAGGCTAAGGGAGTAGACGAGGATAGTGAATCCCAAAAGAAGGAGGTAAAGAAAAAGGAAGCATGTACTAAGATTCCTAAATGGAGACCGCCTCTACCATTTCCTCAAAGATTCCAAAAGAAGGCATTTGATGAGCAATACAAGAAATTCTTGGATATTTTCAAGCAATAACACATTAACATCCCATTGATAGAAGCTTTGGAGCAAATGGCTAAGTATGCTAAGTACCTGAAAGAGATGTTGAGTAAGAAGAAGCATTTTACTAAGTTTGCAACTGTAGCATTGACCAAGGAGATCACTAGTGTCATTAAACCTAATGTTCCTTTAAAGTGTAAAGATCCTGGTTCCTTCACTATTCCATGTGCGATTGGTGACCAATTTGAAGGTGGTGCACTGTGTGATTTGGGGTCTGCTATAAATCTTATGCCTCTATCTCTCTTTAAGAAGCTTCAACTAGGTGAGGCTAGTCCTACAACTGTTACACTCAAGTTAGCTGATCAAAGTCTCTCTCATCCATATGGTATCATTAGGGATGTCCGAGTAAAGGTTGGTTCCTTTATCTATCCTGCTGACTTCATTGTTCTTGACATGGATGAAGATCAAGAGATTCCGCTAATTATTGGGAGACCATTCCTGGCTACTGCGAGAGCATTGGTTGATGTCGAACAAGGAGAGATAATTCTACGACTTGGTGATGAGCAAGTCAAGTTTAAGGAGGACAAAGGAATTGAGTCTCAATATGAATTCAAACAATGTGCAAGGGTTGTTGTGATAAATGACCTCAGTCAAGCTAAATTGGACTCGTTTGCTAGTAAGGAGCCCTTTAAAACGATCTTCATGGAGAAAAATAATATGGAGAATACTTGCGTTACAGTTGAACAAATTGTGAAGAATTATGCATCCTCTTTAGGGAAACATTGGCGCCGCTTGTCTCAACCTCCTTGACATTTTGACATAGTCGGGCTAAAGACTATAAACCAAGCGCTTAGGGAGGCAAGCCAAGGGTTTTGCGTGCATTATTTATTATTATTATTTTGTTTTTTCTTTTGTTTTTCTTTTTCTTACAGTTTTATTCAGGTTTGAAAATGATCACTCCTTTTGTTGTGTCAAGTCTTGCGTGTGCACTCTTTCCCTTAAAATTCGAAACATCGTGGAAGGTACTAGAGGAAGCACTCACATCAGAATTAGAAGCCTAAACCAGGGGAGTACTAGTTCTTTTCCCTCTTTATATTTTTGCAATATTGAGGACAATGTTTTATTTAAGTGTGGGGGAGGGATATAATTCCTTTGGTTATGCCTCGTCCTTATGTGATTGAAAAGATTTTTTTTATTTGAGATTTTTGCGTTGTTTAGGATTGACCTTAACTTTGAGCATTCCCCATCTTAGAAAAATATTATCAAGTCAAAAAAATGTTCTAATTAAGCCTCTAAAGTCTTGAATTCTTTTTTTCAATCTTGAGATTGACTATGAGAATAGAGATTAGTTTGCAATATGATTAATAGATTATTAGTTTATGAATATTTTGCTACATGATTTCTTTAGAAAATTAGATAATGACCTTTGCCAGCTAAGTAAAACTGTTGTTTAGGGAAATGACTCAGGTAGTGTAAAAAAAAAAAAACACACACACACACACACACACACACACACACACTTGCACACAACTCCAATGACTTCTCTAGACCTTACTTAGTAACCGGGGACACTTCATCACCAATGTTGGCACTCGCGTCAAACGGTAAAGTCAAAGAGGGTTATGAGTTAGGCTAAAAGCCTCTTGAGGTGCCTGTTGGAGTAACTTAGTAACCGGTGCTGCATCACCCATGTGCAAGGTCGCGTCAAAAGGGGACTTACAACGGCTCAAGGAAAAAAAAGAAGCAAAAAAAAAGAAAATGAAGAAAAAAATGAATTAAGGATTCTTATTAAATTAAATGAAAAGCTTGGTTTAGTGAGGGCATTTAAATTTTTCTGAAGAAATTGAGTAGCTTAATATTCTTTTACTAATCTTATTGTTGAAAATATTGCTTGCCGATCTTTTGATCATGGGATGTTAAAAGATTGTTGCAGTTGTTTAAGACTATTGGTTTAGTGACCTATTCTTATAAGACATTAACTTAAATAAGATTTGATGATATGATTGAAGTGTGGTGGTTTATTGCTTTTTGTTTAAGAATTTCATGAGCAATGTTCTTTTCAGATAATGAATTCTCTTTCTTTTGCTTGAGGACAAGCAAATGTTTAAGTGTGGGGGAGTTTGATAAATATATATTTTATAATTAAATAGGTGTATATTTTATGGTATAATGAGGTTGATTTATGAGTATTTTATACCTATTTAATTATCTTTTATATATTTATTGATCTTTTAATTAAATAGAGGATAAAAGAATATTGTAATGTAAAAATCTATTGATATCCTATTTTATTGTGCGGAGATATTATGTGATCTAAGAGAGGCAATAAATTAAATTGAAAATAATATAATATGATATATTATATTGTTATATTAGAAGTGATGTGGGGTCCATGATAAAGCAAATTGAAGCAGATCACGTACAGCAAAAAAGGAGAAAAGATATGAGATATCTTTAAGCAATTGGATAGACGCATGGGACCCACAAAGCAAAAACAATTCAAGTTGCTTCTATTAATAGACACCTGTACGCACTAAAAATAGGGTAGAGAGGATAACATCGCAATTCAGAGAAGGACGCAAAACAAGAACGGCAATTTGAGAATCGGGAAGCATCACGCAAGAGACGCACGGCTGAACCAATTATTCAAGAAGCATCGCATATCGGACCATGCGCAATCGTAGGGAGGAGCATTGAGACTCGAGGGATTTTCTCGGGAGTCTTTATTTCTCTTTTCTTTTCTCGTCTTGCTTGAACTTAGATTTTATTTATTTCATGGATTTTAGTATAGCCATGTGTGGCTAATTTTCTTTTCAACCTAGAGAACCTATGAACTTGTTTGGGTTCTAAGTAATATTTCCCACCATTAGTTTTGATTAATTTTTTCAGTTTATTTATTCTTGTTTTTCTTGATATTGCTTATTAGTAAGCATGTTTTGGGGATTTAGGGTTGAACTTGGAAGAGGGAATCCTAAATTGAACTTGGGATTAAAAAAATGTGGAATTAGGTTTAAATTTAATAAGGAATTAGATTTTAATCTAATTTGCGTCTAGGATAGGAATATACCTAGAAGCTCCCGATAATCAAATTAGGGCGAAGTTCGATCTATGATAGCGACTTCGCCAAGTGCAAGTGGTCGTTATAAGTAATAAAGTAGTGAGAAAAAGATCGTCCACGAGGAATAGTACTCCAATCACTAAATTGCTATTTTTGCTTTAGTTGGATGAATGAGTAATATGGGGGTGAGTTGTAACCAAATAGAATTGAAAGAATTAAATAAAGAACAAGAATCCAAAATTATGAATCTCAAGAACAACTGAGAGAAAAGATGAGTAATCCAAAATTAAGACCTTCAAGAACAACTGAGAGAAAATATGAGTAATTAAGAAATACGCAATTTAGGGATGAGAATCCCCCTATGTTCCTCTAATAATTTGAATTGAATCCCTAATTGATTATTATTCCCTTGATTGACGATCAATTCTCTAAAGTTAGACTAAGTCCCAATGTCTTGATGCTACCTTAGTCCGTTATCTTTGAAAACAACCTAATGTCTTAGTATTGATTGGAAAGATCATATTTTTAAACCAGAATTATGAGATCGCATAAACTCGTAAGCCTATGTCTAGGTCATGCAACTCTACGATGAATTAACGGTTCTAGTTAAATGCACCAACATCTCTATTGTCATACACCAACCTAAGAACAATCTAAAAGGTGATCAATCTTCAAGAAAGCTTTAAGCAAAGATAATTCATTCAATCAAGAAAATAAAGATCAATAAAGAATCCAACTAAATATTTTAAATTCACATAGGGTTCATCCTCGCCTAACTACAAAAGAAAACTAGCCAAGCATGGCTATACTAAAATCCATGAAAAGATGATAATCGATTCAGATAAGACAGAAAAGAAAAGAGAAATAAAGACTCTTAAAGAATCCCTCGTCTCAATGCTCCTCGTGGCCGATCGTCCTTGCTTTTTTGCGGCCCGCACTTCTTGAATTGCCATTCGTTCTCTCGATATGCGTGCGCTTGCTCCCGGTTGTTATTCGCTCCCTCATGTTCATCCCTTTTCTTGTTAATATATAGTACTTAGGGCATGCCTTTTGCGTGGGTCCCATCGTGCGTTATCATCTGATCTACTTCTTTTGAATCAATATATATCAAATCCTATCACAAATAATCCTGCAAAGAATTAAACCTCTTCCTTCATGTGGGTCCATGTCTTTTTGTTTTTATTTGACTTTTTCACCCATTGATATATTGCTCTGGGATGTATGATATCTTCTACAAAATAAGAATGAATTGGATATTCATAGATTTTATATTGAAATCTCCTTTTTTTCTTATAATAAATTAAATTATAGAAAGAATATAAGATATGATTAAATAAGTATAAAATATTAATAATTTCATCTAATATATCTCAAAATCTATACTTATTTAATTATAAAATATCTACTTATCAAACTCCCCCACACTTAAATATTTGCTGGTCCTCAAGCAAAAGAAAGAGAATTCATTATTTGAAAAGAACATTGCTCATGAAATTCTTTAGCAGAAAGCAATAAACCACCACACTTAGATCATATCATCAAATCTGATTTAAGTTAATGTCTTATAAGGATAGATCACTAAGCCAATAGTCTTGAACAATTTGAACAATCTTTTAACATCTCATGATCAAAAGATCGGCACGTAATAAGTTCAACAAAAAGATTAGTAAAAGAATATTACGCTACTCAATTTCTCCAGAAAAATTTAAATTCCCCCACTAAACCAAACCTTTCATTTAATTTAATTTAATAAGGATCCTCGTGTAGGAATTTTTTTCTCGCTTTTTTTTTGGACTTTTTTTTTGTTTTCTCTTTTTTTTCCCTTGAGCCGTTGTGGGTCCCATTTTTACGCGACCCCGCACATGGGTGATGCAAAGACCGGGTTACTCGATTACCCTAACAGCACCTCAAGAGGCTTTTAGCCTAACTCATAACCCTCTTTGACTTTATCGTTTGACGCGAGTGCCAACATTGTCGATGAAGTGCCCCTACTAAGTAAGGTCTAGAGAAGTCATTGGAGTTGTGTGCATATGTGTGTGTGATTATTTTTTTAAGACTACCCGAGTCATTTCCCCAAACACCCGCTTTACTTAGCCGGCAAAGGTCATCTTCTAATTTTCTAAAGAAATCATGTAGCAAAATATTCATAAACTAATAACTGCTGATCATATTGCAAACTAATTTCTATTCTCATAGTCAATCTCAAGATTGTAAAAAATAATAATTAGGACTTTAGAGGCTTAATTAGAACATTCTTTTTTTTTAAAAAAAAAATTTGACTTGATAATATTTTTCTAAGATGGGGAAGGCTCAAAGTTAAGGTCAACCCTAAACAACGCAAAAATTTCAAATAAAAACATTTGTTCAATTGCATAAGGACAAGTATAACCAAAGAAATTATATTCCTCCCTCACACTTAAATCAAACATTGTCCTCAATGTTGCAAAAATATAAAGAGGGAAAAGAACTAGTACTCCCCGGTTTTAGGTCTCTAACTCGATGTGGAGTGCTTCATCCGGTACCATCCATGATGTTTCAAATTTTAAGAGAGGAAAGAGTGCCCTAGCAAGACTTGGCAGCCACAAGAGGAGTGATCATCTTTAAACCTAGAAAAATGAAAGAAAAGAAAAAGAAAGAAAGAAAAAAATTGCAAGGAAAACTTATTGGGTTGCCTCCCAATCAGCGCTTGTTTACTGTCCCGAACCCGACGGATGTCACCTTAATTCTCAACTTCCAATGCCACGGAGGTTCTTCCTCCGTCAATGTCTCCACCATGGTAAGGCTTTAATCTCCGCCCATTCACCTTAAAAGCTTCATCTGAACCTATTGGTGCAATGGCAATTGCACCAAAAGGTGTGACTTCTTTGACTACAAAAGGTCCCGACCATCTAGACTTCAATTTCCCTCGGAAAAAGTTTCAAACGAGAATTATAAAGTAGTACTCGTCGTCCCGTATGAAACTCTCTAGGAATAATCCTCCCGTCATGCCATCTCTTGGTTCTTTCCTTATGGAGGCTAGCACTCTCATATGCAAAAATTCTGAATTCATCAAGCTCGTTCAACTGAAGTAACCTCTTTTCATCGCCAGATTTAGCATCAAAATTCAGCAGCTTAGTTGCCCAAAGCACCTTATGCTCAAGCTCCACCGGAAGGTGGCAAGACTTACCATATAGCACTAAAACAGTGACATGCCAATAGGAGTTTTGAATGCCGTTCGGTACGCCCACAAATCATCATCAAGCTTCTTAGACCAATCCTTCCTTGACTTCCCAACAGTCTTCTCTAGAATTTGCTTCAATTTCCTGTTAGACATCTCCACTTGCCCACTAGTTTGTGGGTGATATGGAGTAGTGACACGATGAGTGACACCATATTTGCTAAGCACCGATTGAAACCGTCGGTTACAAAAGTGAGTTCCTCCGTCATCGATAATGGCCCTAGGTACCCCAAACCCGTTGAATATATTCTTTTTGAGAAAAGATACCACCACCTTAGCTTCATTAGTGGGAAGAGCAATTGCCTCTACCCACTTTGAGACATAGTCCACGCCTACAAGAATGTACTTGTTGTTAAAAGAACTTGGGAATGGCCCCATAAAATCAATCCCCCACACATCAAATATCTCAATAATAAGAATGTTGTTAAGGGGCATCTCATGTCTCCTAGAGATATTCCCAGTTCTTTGGCAACGATCACAACGCTCCACAAACTTCCTAGCATCCTTGTACAATGTAAGCCAATAAAAACCACTTTGTAATACCTTAGCAAAGCTAAGCGCGTTCTCCAAGAAATGTCCACCATAATCTGAACCGTGACAATGCCAGAGGACCTTATGAGTTTCCTCTTCTGGGATACAGCGCCGGAGCACTCCATCTGCATACCTGAAAAATAAGAAAGGCTCATCCCAGATATACCGACGAACATCATGCATGAACTTCTTCCTCTGCTGCCATGTTAGTCCCTCCGGTATCATCCCAATTGCCTTATAATTAGCAATATCAAATAACCAAGGTACATTCCCGATTGCCAAGACAGACTCATCCGGGAATTCATCCCGAATCTCCATCTCTCGAATCATCCGCAACTCCTTAACCCGTATCCTAGATAAGTGATCGGCCGCCACATTCTCCACCCCTTTCTTGTCTCTAATTTTAATATCAAACTCTTGGAATAGCAAAGATCCAACGGAGAAGCCGTGGCTTAGCGTCTTGCTTAGTCAAGAGGTATTTTAGAGCAGCATGATCCGTAAAAATAATCACCTTGGAACCAATCAAATACTGTCTAAACTTGTCTAATGCATAAATAATTGCAAGCATCTCCTTCTCAGTTGTTGCATAGTTCAGTTGTGCCTCATTCAGAACTTTACTCGCATAGTAAATAACATGCAACAACTTATTCTTCCTTTGCCCCAACACAGCCCCTATAGCATAGTCACTGGCATCACACATCAGCTCAAACGGTAACTCCCAATCAGGTGCCGTCAGAATAGGTGCAGTGGTCAATCTCTCCTTCAACAAGTTAAATGCCACTAGACAATTATTGTTAAAGTTAAGGTCTTCATCTTTGACCAACAGCTGACTAAGTGGTTTGGCTATCTTGGAAAAATCCTTGATAAACCTCTAATAAAAACCTGCGTGACCAAGAAAACTGCGAACGCTACGCACATTGGTGGGAGGAGGTAAGTCTTTGATGATTATAATCTTGGCTCTATCCACTTCTATCCCCTTATCAGATATGATATGACCCAAGACTATCCCATCTTTCACCATAAAGTGGCACTTTTCCCAATTAAGCACCAAGTTACTCTCTTGACATCTTTGGAGCACACAAGACAAATTAGCCAAGCAAGTATCATACGAAGTGCCAAAAACAGAGAAATCATCCATAAATACCTCAATAAATCTCTCGGTCATGTCGAGAAGATAGACAACATGCACCTCTCGAAAAGTAGCGGGGGGCATTGCAAAGACCAAAGGGCATCCGTCTATAAGCAAAAATCTCAAAGGGACAAGTGAAAAGTCTTCTCTTGATCCTCCGGAGCCATTGCTATTTGATTGTAACCGGAATAGCCATCTAAGAAACAGTAATAAGAGTGACCTGCAAGCCTCTCAAGCATCTGATCCATGAATGGCAAAGGAAAGTGGTCCTTGCAAGTGGCATCATTCAACCTCCTATAATCCACACACATTCTCCAGCCCATAACAGTTCTAGTAGGTATCAATTCATTATTCTCATTCTGCACTACAGTGATTCCACCCTTCTTCGGTACTACATGTACTTGGACTAACCCACTTTGAATCGAGATAGGATAAATCATACCGCATCTAACGGTTTCACCACCTCCTTTCTCACCACTTCCTTCATAGTCGGGTTAAGTCTCCTCTCGGGTCGCTTTACCGGTTTCACTTCGTTCTCCATAAGAATTTTATGAGTGCAAAATGAAGGACTAATCCCCTTTAAATCAGATATAGACCACCCTATTGCAGTCTTGTGGGTAGTCAAAACTTTCATCAACTTCTCTTCGTCGGTAGGTGACAACTTAGCACTAATAATAATGGGATAAGTGTCATCCGTCCCTAGAAAAGCATACTTTAGATTAGAAGGAGCTCCTTTAGTTCCACCTTAGGAGGGACGGTGGCGCATCATAATCCTTCTTCTTCTTCTCCTCAACTCAGTAAATCGAATTCTCATCTCGTAAAACCTCTTCTTCCACTTGTAACAATTGCGCAAGATCATCCTCCATAGACTCACCTGAACCTTCTTGAAAAAGATCTTCATCAATGGCCTCGTCAACTACATCAATTTTGAAGCAGTCACTATTATCAGCTGGGTATTTCATGGATTGAAACACATCGTAAGTGACTTTCTCATCATTCATTTGGAACTCCATTTTTCCCGCAGCCTACATCAATTGCTGCTCTAGCAATAGCCAAGAAGGGTCTTCCCAAAAGCAAAGGAAGTTCAGCATCTTCCTCCATGTTTAGAACCACAAAATCCACCGGGAAGATGAATTTGTCCACTTTCACAAGGACATCCTCAATGACACCTTCTGGCTTCTTAATGGACCTATCCGCCAACTGTAACGACATCATAGTAGGCTTCATCTCTTTAATGCCGAGAGCTTTCAAACAGATAAGGGCATTAAATTTATACTAGCTCCCAGATCACAAAGTGCTCTGCCCATATTGACGTTCCCTATTGCACAAGGAATGCTAAAGCTGCCCGGATCTTTAAGCTTTGGTGGCAACTTTGTTTGAATAATGGCACTACACTGCTGAGTCAATGCCACTGTTTCGGCCTCTTGCAACTTATGCTTCTTGGAAAGCAAATCTTTCATGAACTTTGCATAATTAGGCATATTTTCAAGAGCTTCTGCAAAAGGAATGTTAATCTCTTAGTTTCTTAAAAATATCCAAGAACCCGGCATACCGTTGTTTCGAATCTGCCGCTTTAACCTTTGGGGGTAAGGAGGTTTTGCATAAGAAGGAGTGGAGACTTCTTTGTAGCTATCTCCTTTGGAACCCGCTGCACATCATCATTCTCACCTTTTTCTCCTCTTTTTCTAAAGCCTTTTCATGTTCTTCCACCCCTTTTTCAGATTTTTCCTTCATTTGGAACAGATTTCTCAACTGGCTGAATCACTATACCACTCCTTGTAGATATGGCCTTACAATGCTCCTTTGGATTGACCACAGTATCACTAGGGAAGGACCCTTGGCTCCTCTCTGCTATTTGCTTTGATAACCGCCCAACTCGATTCTCCAAGTTCCGGATTGAAGCCTCCGATTTTTGAGAGAAGACTTTGTTTCATTTGGAAAGCTTCGAACTTTGTATGTATTCGGTCTTTGGTATGGGTTAACCGTGTCAAAGCCTTTTCCGGATCAAGTAATGGTGGTGGTGGTTTGGTGGAACCGCCGAGGTGCCTTTGGGGTTTATAGGAAAAGTTTGGGTGAGATTTCCGGCCAGATTGTACGTGTTGCTATACGACGATTAAACCGATTCCTAGGAGGATTACTCATGTAATTAACCTTAGTCAAGTTTCTCCGATCTACCAGGCTTCACAATCTCCATTAGCGTGTTCCCCTTTGCAAAAATCACAAAGCAAAGGAGGCCGAGAAGTGATGGATGAGACCTGAGAAGAGGCAAGCTGTTTAGTGATGGTAGCTAACTGATGTTGGATCACCTTGTTTTGTTGGGAAATGTTCTCATTGTGGGCCAAAATTGTATTGTAAGAGTCTAGATGAAGAACTCCCCTCTTTGGTTGTGGAGTATCAGAGTTTCATTCTCAAGGGACCCCATAGCCTCAAACAACTCTAATGCTTCTTCTCGGAGTTTTGTAATTTTCAACTTACCACCTCGGCTGCGTTAATCATCATCCTAGAAGACGGAAGCATCCCATTGAAGAATATTCTCACTTTGTTCATAGTCTTGCGCTCATGTTGTGGACACTTCCTAAGCAACTCCTTAAACCGTTCCCAAGCTTCACAGAATGATTCCCCATTACCTTGAGTAAAGCAACTAATATCTAACATCAGCTTTGTATACTTAGAAGAAGGGAAAAAATTTTCAAGGAACTTTGTGGTGATAATGTCCCAAGTGGAGAGACTTCCAGTAGGACAAGAACGAAGCCAAGCTCTTGTTTCCCGTCGAGAGAAAGGAAACAGTCTCACACGAAGAGCATCTTCGGGAACCCCATTCATCTTGATGGTATCACAAATCTGCAGAGAAAAATCTCAATATGCCGATTAGGATCTTCTAAATCACTCCCACTAAAAGAACTTTGTTAAACCAAGCTTATGAGGGATGGCTTGATTTCAAAATTATTCGCATTCACAGCGCAGGTTTGACAATGCTAGTTGCATTCTTGGCGTGATTAAGTGTCATGTAGTCGCCCATGGTCCTCTTTAGAGGACGACGGGGAGGATCTGCACCATCGTCTGCCATTATAACCAGTTCAGTCCCAGTACTAGAGCTAACAACCTTCCCTTTTCTCTCGTTTAGCAAGTTTCCGGTTTCTCCTTGTCTTGTCTTTTCGATTTCGGGATCAAACCGGTGAATTTAAATCGGTGGTACCTCGCATAAACAGAGTAAAATAACAAAAGAAAAATCCAATCTAGAGTTTCAATAACTAATCTTAGTGTTGAAATAAAACTATTCCCCCAAGAACGGCGCAAAAACTTGATAGCGACTTGGCAAGTGCACCGGTCGTTATAAGTAATAAAGTAGTGAGAAAAAGATCGACCCACGAGGAATAGTACTCCAATCACTAAATTGCTATTTTTGCTTTAGTTGGATGAATGAGTAATATGGGGGTGAGTTTAACCAAAAGAATTGAAAGAATTAAATAAAGAACAAGAATCCAAAATTATGAATCTCAAGAACAACTGAGAGAAAAGATGAGTAATCCAAAATTAAGACCTTCAAGAACAACTGAGAGAAAATATGAGTAATTAAGAAATACGCAGCTAGGGATGAGAATCCCCCTATGTTCCTCTAATAATTTGAATTGAATCCTAATTGATTATTATTCCCTTGATTGACGATCAATTCTCTAAAGTTAGACTAAGTCCCAATGTCTTGATGCTACCTTAGTCCGTTATCTTTGAAAACAACCTAATGTCTTAGTATTGATTGGAAAGATCATATTTTTAAACCAGAGAATTATGAGATCGCATAAACTCGTAAGCCTATGTCTAGGTCATGCAACTCTACGATGAATTAACGGTTCTAGTTAAATGCACCAACATCTCTATTGTCATACACCAACCTAAGAACAATCTAAAAGGTGATCAATCTTCAAGAAAGCTTTAAGCAAAGATAATTCATTCAATCAAGAAAATAAAGATCAATAAAGAATCCAACTAAATATTTTAAATTCACATAGGGTTCATCCTCGCCCCTAACTACAAAAGAAAACTAGCCAAGCATGGCTATACTAAAATCCATGAAAAGATGAAAATCGATTCGATAAGACAGAAAAGAAAAGAGAAATAAAGGCTCTTAAAGAATCCCTCGGTCTCAATGCTCCTCGTGGCTTGATCGTCCTTGCTTTTCGCGTCCGCACTTCTTGAATTGCCGTTCGTTCTCTCTGATATGCGTGCGCCTTGCTCCTGGTTGTTATTCGGCTCCCTCATGTGCATCCCTTTTCTTGTTTTATATATAGTACTTAGGGCATGCCTTTTGCGTGGGTCCCACCGTGCGTTATCATCTGATCTACTTCTTTTGAATCAATATATATCAAATCCTATCACAAATAATCCCGCAAAGCAATTAAACCTCTTCCTTCATGTGGGTCCATGTCTTTTTGTTTTTATTTGACTTTTTCACCAATTGATAGATTGCTCTGGGATGTATGATATCTTCTACAAAATAAGAATGAATTGGATATTCATAGATTTTATATTAAAATCTCCTTTTTTTCTTATAATAAATTAAATTATAGAAAGAATATTTAAATAAGTATAAAATATTAATAATTTCATCTAATATATCTCAAAATCTATACTTATTTAATTATAAAATATCTACTTATCAATTAAAACGCATTTTAGTTAGGTTTGTGTGATACATCCCATAATTAATTAAGATAGGTTTATAAATGGACCGGAAGGCATTTATAAACATTAATACTCTAGGTTAGCTGAGTGAATTAAGTCAAAATTAATTTAGTGGGGATTAATTCTAAGAAACCAACAAGAGATTAGCGACTCTAGGTTGTACTTCTCGAATTGAAATTCGCCTTTTGCTACTATTAGTTTTTTTTCTTATTAATTTTCTTTATCATTGAAAATAATTATGTCTCGCCCAACTTAAACGAAATAAAGGACTTTAATATCTACTCGCTAGTTGGATTAAGTCCTTGTGGGAACGATACTCTACTCATCATTTTATTACTTGATACGGCCCGTATACTTGCGAGTCCATAGGCTATAAATTTTGCCCAATCAAATGACTTTCCTTATTGTTAAAATTTCCCTCTAAAGATATTGTTGTCAAAATAGTTTTTTTGTTGTAAAAAATTTTCTGAGTTTTTCCTCGGGCGTGTAGAATTTTAGAAACTTGGAAAATTTGTGACAATTGGAAAAGTCATTTTGACAACAAGAATTTTTTGATATTGCAATTTGATGATTAATATTAGACTCTTTTGATAGGGTATTTTGGGTTGAGCTTCCTTGGGACTTTCTCGTCCTTTTTTGCAAAGTCCAGCAGGAATGTTCTATTTGCTTCTCTTAATCTAGCGTCCTTTCATAGGTTTTTAATCTCTTTTAGCTTAATTTTCCTTAAACACGTGGCCCTTCTTGCATCCATCTTGAGTCTACAAGGCCCAACTCAGCATCTGGCTCTATTGCTGCAATGAGTTCATGTATTCTCTCAAGAAAGAATTTCATTTATATTAAGGACACACTATTACATATTTTTATTATTCAAAGGCAAAATTTGCGATGCAAGAGGAACACTACAAAGAACGGTTTGACAATTAATGCTTAAGCCGTAAATAACAAATGTTTAAACCCTTTTCTCGTCAATAATCGAATTAATTATAAAATGCATCATTTAAGCTTTTTTAATCCTCATTTCCATATAATCAATCTTAATCACAATTGATCATAACACGCACATTTTAAACATGAAAATCCCAATAAAATCAAACAAAAGGTTATAAAAATACATGGCAGAATTGATGGTTATCACCTGGCAAGATCCTTTTTTTTAATAATTTGGTCCATCCAACACGGCTTAGAGTCTTCGGTCGGGACCCCCACTAGAACATAACACATATATAGTACGTAGGACCACAATTTTATTAATTGTTTGTAATTGACGTCGTGCTTTTTACCCTCGAAAATAATTAAAGACTTTGTTTGACCAAGACTATTATAATCCATTTTCATATTTATTCATCTTTTAGTCGATAATACCAGCATACTTAATCACCTTAATATTATGACTGATCTCTGTTTTTATTTATGGCTAAAGTATACATTTGGTCCTTTATATTTGCCTCTGGTATCATTTTAGTCCTTAAGTTTGTAAAGTGCACGTTTGGTCCATTAATGTTAACACAGTTAGTCGACTTAACGGAAAATCTTGACTCAACAATTTTAGAGGATTGTGTAATTAAATGTTGATCAAGCATGCTAATATGTTAGTATTTTAATAAATTAATATTTGAAATCCTATTAATTGAAAAATATTTAATTTTCTTCTACAAAAAAATATATTTAATCTTCACAAATTATGAAAAATCACAAAATCTGTGAAGGTTAATTTTTTTTCAATTAATAGGATTTAAAATATTAATTTATTAAAATATTAACATATAAGCATGTTTGATCAACATTTAGTTGCACGATCATCGCTTAAAATTGTTGAGTCAAGTATTTTCCGTTAAGTCGACTAATGGTGTTAACATTAAAGGACCAAACGTGCACTTTACAAACTTAAGGGACTAAAATGATATCAGAGGCAAACATAAAGGACCAAATGTATACTTTAGCCTTTATTTATTTAATGCGTACCTCTTTCTTTGAATAAGAATCAAGATCTTTCTAGATTATTCCTTGTAATTTAATTAGGCTCTGGGATTAAGTAATATGGGATTAGATTACGATTTAATTTACGATTAGGATAGAAATATACCTAATGGCCTCATATAATTGTTGAAGAGTGTGTCCGAGTTTTGTTGCCTCTTGAGTAACTATGTTAGACATAACAAGTTCCACTCAATAGAGCGTTGTAAGTGGACCGATTGTGCACTTATAGCTATTTATACTCGAGATTAACAAAATTGATATTAAACCTAATTAAATTAGTGAAAACAAGGTTTATGAAGCTAATAAGGGATTAGTGACTTTGGTTTGCTCATTTGATTATTGTGTTAGTTTTCTTATTTTTTATTTTAGTTTAATTTCTTTTCTCTTAATTAAATTCAATTTTGGTTTGCTCAACTTAAACGAAATTGTGAAATTAATGCTTAACTAAAGTTGTGATATTAAGTCCTCGTGGGAACGATACTTTTCTTATCACTTTATTACTTGATACGGCCGCACTTGCGAAGTTTATAGGCTATAAAGTTTTGCCCTATCAAATTCGAAAGATCACTATGTGAAAAATAAGGAAAACTCAACTGGAGAAGTTTGAAGCATATCCAACATTTAGTATACAATATTAACTTCCAATTTTGAAACATCATTTGAATGCAAAAAAATATTTTTCAAAACATTTGTATGCATTTTCACAAAACAGAGTGAATTGAAATTCAAAACAAATTTTAGACCTGTGCATTTAAATATTTTGAAAACCATAAATATTGATTGCTAATGGAATGCAATAATGGACAAGTATTCATTACCCATAAATGAATATACAATCATACTATGAGATAAGAATTAGATACCACCGTAATTCCTCTTGTCTCTGTAGAAGCTTGCTTGGTTGAGAAGTAGATATGTCCTTTTTCTCGTTTACCATCGACATCAAACATAGCTTGTTTAGCTGCCTCAAGACTTAAATTATTTCTCTATGCAATTGATTGCTTGAGAAGCTTTTTCTCATCCTACAAAATCATATAAGACTTTTTCTTTCTTGGTATCCAACCTTGCTTGGATCCAATAATTATTAGCTTGTAGGAATAAAATTCACATGCTTCAAGAGTATAATTAGATTAGTTGAGCATAATGAATTAAACATGAGTTTATACATTAAAAAAAATACTTTCTTTTGAAATCATCATGTATGCATAAAGAATTAGATTATTGAGCATTGCAATCCTTTTAAGAATAAATTAATTAAATTGATTTCTAAGAAATATGAAAGTTGAATTTCAAAATAATTTGCAATACTCATTCCTACGGTTCCACAATATAAAACCTCAAAAAATATTACAGGTAATAGCATAGGAGGTTTTACCATTGTATACCTTTACCTTAGGTTCTTGAAGGATTGACTTTGCTTACCCACTTATTTTTCATTTGTTTTTTTGTGGGTGCATTCAAAGCTTTCTCAAAGGATATAGACGGTAAAAGTCTTTTCCTTTGTGCACGAGAGATCCTTCTTTTCTTATTCTCCTCAAAATAGTTGAATGGAACTTCATGGTAAGCTATTCTTGAGGCAGAATGTATTCTTCTTACGGGTGTCCATTGCTTCTTTATGATTTGACTTTGTAATTCTAGCAATGGATGCTCCAAGAGTTCTCTTGTTTGATGTAAGTCTCCTTTTAGGCTCATGAGAAACTCTTGGATTTTTTTTCCTTTTCCCTGTACCTTGATGTCCATTGATATTCAAATTATCCTGCACACATAAAGTACTAGATGGACATTTTGGTACCCACTTATTACTAGTACAAAAAAGAGCTTTAAGACCGCCTCATTTAGACTGGATAATAAAGGATCCAATCTAAAAAGTATGACCGGTGGCAGTTTAGCGTAAATATAAAGAACTTTTTGGACCGGATTATAAAGAATCTGGTCTTAAAAGTATGACCGGTGGCAATTTCGTAAATATATAGAACATTTTTAAGACCGGTTGTTTCAAACAACTTGATCTTAAAAGTGTAAAAAAGAATAAGTATGACCGGTGAAAATTTCATAAATATATAGAACACTTTTAAGACTGTTGTTGTGAAACAACGATCTTAAAAGTATATTTTTAAGACGGTTGTGTCAAACAACCGGTCTTAAAAGTGTAAAAAAAAAAAGTATAACCGGTGCCAATTTCATAAATATATAGAACAATTTTAAGACCGGTTGTTTTTAAAAACAGTCTTAAAAGTGTAAAAAAGCGGTGGCAATTTCGTAAATATATAGAACACTTTTAAGACCGGTTGTTTCAAAAAATAGGTCTTAAAAGTATACTTTTAAGACCGGTTATTTCAAAAAACCGGTCTTAAAAGTGTTAAAAAAAACACTAAATTCGCTAAACTTGTTAAGTCCGTCGAGTCTCCGCTTTGTCTTCTTGGTGATATAACATTTGCTTAGTTATAGATTCAACGAGTGTCCTAATAGCCTCATAGGTCAAATCCTCGCAAGAATGTCATCCCCTTCCCCTAACGTACTCGCAATCTTCGTAAGTCATCCCAAGAGCCACACAATCAAATCCTTAGCAACGTTGGTGGTGAGATGCTTCGAGGGTTTTGCGATGGCGTCGACTCCAATCCTCAGCAACGGCGACAGCGTACTACTTTGAGGATTCTGGACGACGGTGGCTCCTTCCTCTTTGATCTATGGCTCCTCCCACGCCGCCTTCGTAGATCCGGCTTAAAATCAAACCCAGATATCTTCTTGCTTAAGTCTGTTTATTCCTACCTTGACCGCTCCGCTCGGATCGGATTTGATTTTGGTTTCTTGAAGCTTTGCTAGCACCGACAAGAAGATCCCGCTTTCGATTTGGTTGCTTTAGGCTTGTGATTTTTTTGTAGATCTGGACTTCAATTTCACCTCGATTTTATATTGATACAAATTCGATTTCCATGGTGAATGATTTATGTTTCTTGTTATTTTTTCTTATTTGGACTTTGTAATCATCTTTTTTGTTTTTCTTGTTGTTGTTACTTCCAATCTTCTCTTGGTTCTTTGTCGCCGATGATGGAAGGACATTCAAAATGTTGCCAGATCGGTGATTTGGGACCAATTGTTTCATTTGGGTTTTTTTTTTATTCGAAAAACTTTTAAGACTGGATATTAATAGTAACATATTTTTAAGACCGCACAGGGAACGAGACCGGTTCCGGATCCGATCTTACGAAGTGTTTTTCATCCGGTCTTAAAAGTCTTTTTTGTACTAGTGTATACTTGGGTCCTTGACCGTTAGCATTGGACCTTGCTTGTCCTTTCGAAACCCAGATAAATTTATTTCTCACATTAGAATTTCTCCTAATATAACATGTGTGAGAAATATGACCAGATTTACCACAATAATTGCAAATAACAGAATGATGCTTTTTATGAACGTTTTTGCAAGTATTGTGTCGATCATCAAAGTTAAAATTGAAATAAATCTCATTTGAATATTTTTTTCTTCCCAATAAACTTTCCAGCATTATTATTGAAAACATTTTGCTTTTTCAAACTAGAATCAATAATTGGTGAACAAACAATTTTATGTGATTGTTCAAAAGCATTTTTCTTATCTGCATAAGAAGAATTAGAACTTTTTACCATAACAGCGTCTTGAGCTCCATATAGTGATCTATTGTAGTCGTGCATGATAAGCTCTTCCCGGGAATCATCTTTCTCCTGTTCTTCTGTGTTGACTGAATCATGAAAACATTCTCTAACTTCGGCTTCTTCTATTTGTTCATCACTCATAGATGTGCAGTTTGAAATTTTTGATGGATTTCAACACTTTCAACTTCAACACAATTGTTAGAAGCATAAATAGAATCAAGAGTATCCCAAATACTTTTAGCATTAGAGCAAGACTTGATTTTCTCAAAATCATTTTTGGTTAAAGCACTATACAAAATTCTCATTGCTCTAATGTTCAACAAAAACATTTTCTTTTCTTTTTCTGTCCAATCCTTTCTCGGTTTGAAATCAAAGACATTTATAAAAATATTCCACATATCAAAATCAGTTACTTTGATAAAACTAGTCATTCTAGCTTTCCAAAACCAAAAATCAATATCTTTGAAAAATGGTGAAACAAGATAATCGAAACCTTCAAAAAGCAAACAACACCCAAAATTAGCCATTAATAACTCTTGAGACGGTTAAGTCCTTTAAACAAGAGCCTCATTCGATATCAAACGTTAGACCTGGCTATTACCCAAGGGGGGTTAATTGGGTGTTTGATAAAACTTTAGGAACTTTGAAAAACTTTTCGCAACTTACTGAAGGCAGTTTAAATGATAGTAATAATTTATAAAGCGATAGTCAGTCATTCAAACAAACATCGAAAATATAAGAGATTAGGGAAGATAATATTCAAGCGTGATTTATCCTGGTTCGATCCAATCCACGATGACCTACATCCAGTCCCCAGGCTCCTCCTGAGATTTCAATCCACTATCTGCTTTCAACTCGATAACACATTCTGTACTTGAAGTAATCCTTTCACTAGGATTCACTCCCCCTTACAAATTGTAATCAATACACCCCTTGATCACACACTCTGTACTCGAAGTAATTCTCTTCCTAGGATTCACTCCCCTTACAAGTTGTAATCAACACAATGTGTTTCCCACTCAAGATCACCCAATCTTGAGTAACTCTCAGATAGAATATTTACAGATAAATCTTCTCTCTCTCAAAAGTGAATAAATAATCAGTGAAGTACATAATCTATTATCACACTCTCTACAGTAAACTATGTAAGCATTGAGAACAGAGAGTAAGTGAATATCAGAGTATTGGCATTTTGAAGATGTAAGCTTGTGTCTCTGCTGTTGTTGGTCTATCTTTGAATGCTTCTTTATTTATAGACAATCATCTCTCGACCGTTGTGTAATATTACCGCTGTGAATAGTAACCATTTTGAATATCGGTTCGTTGAGAGCATTTAAATATCCGCGCCTTCTATTTGCCCCAATCAAGTGTCCGCTTGGTAGTGTTTCTTTCCAGGTTGTCTTCACGTGATCTCGGACAGAGGATAGCTTAAAATATTGATTCGATGCTTTTTGGTAGAATGGGCTAGCCTTAATTGGGTTCAGCGCTTTGTCTCTATTCTGCGTCTCTCTTGGTGCGTCACAATCGAGTATCATTGCAGTAAGATCATATCAGAGATTTCAAACTTTCGTTAGGCACAGATGGATTCCATTAATTGACCGTTGCTTCATTAAATGCGTTCACCTACTTGTGCAGAAGATGAGTCAGAATTATAGCTGGAATGTCTTCCGCTGCTATACGCTTTAATTCTGTTTGTGTGTTCTGCTTTTTCAGCGCAATAAATGCTTCTATGAGACGTGAAATTCTTTTCGGTTGAGTAATATCTTATTTCCTTAAGAAATAGAACCCTCCAGAGGCTTTTCCCAGAATTACTTGCGGAGCTAGAGAGTATTCCTCAAGTAAGGTCCGAAAGTAATATCAAATAGTTTCAAATAAAATCCCACTGGAAAGATATTACTTGAGTAATAACATTTGTTACTTGAGTAATATCGAAAATAAACAAGAAGTAGAAGTCTCGATGGAGTAAAACGAAATTACTTGTGAAGCATATATTTGTTACTTGAGTAAGCTTCGAAAGTAATATTGAGATGGTTCTTTGAAAACAAGTAAAACTGACATTACTTGCGAAGCTAGAGTGTATTACTGGAGTAACCCCGGAAAGTAATGTTGAATAAACAAATTACTTGTGGAGATAAGAAGCCTTACTTGAATAAATTCTGAAAGTAATATGAATGAGCTTCATTTGGATGTTCTCCATAGGCAACAATATTTCCGGACACGGTGCTTTTTCATGCTTCACGTGATATTCCCATTTCACAATATAAGTGAACTTCCAGTAGCTATATCTCTTCGAATTTAACTCCAAAATTAGTAAATTAAATATCCCTGGAAAGCTCTTGATGTCTTCTTTCCAATGAAAGAAGAATCAGCTCAAAAAACTTCGTAGTTTGATCGTTATGATCCGATGAATGAAGGTTGTTCTTGACCAGCGTTTTCTTCAGCCTCTTGAACTGACTGTCAACTTCAAAACATCATAACTCCTTCCATTGATCTTCATTTTTAGTGCTCTTGATGTTTTTGGAAAGTTATTTGAGTCTAGTTTCCAATGACACCAATTTCAGCTCATTTGGATTTGTCGTTTGTGAGATACACTTAAATTACTGAAGCTTGGTCTGCTGTGTGATGTTGATTTCACTGTCATTTTAGAAAACTCATAGCTCCTTCATTTGAACTCCTTTGGGCTTACCTTTTATGTCTAAATGACGCATTGGGAGTCTATGTTCATTCAAAATTAGTTTCACCTCAATCGAAAGTCTATTTTGGGAGATATCATCAAAACTCCGAACGTCACCCATTGAAAACGCAAAATAGAGGCTAACAGAGTATGATGAACAGTAGCTTACTCGCGTTCCACATATTTTCCTACTCGAGTAATGTCGAGAGTAATATCAAATTCACTGTCCACGCATGTTACTGTTCATCCGTCTTGCACTCTTCGTGTATATACGACATCATCTGTATGGTACTGTTCATTCGTATTTTATTGTTCATATATATGGCTCAAAAATTACTCTTCATAATGATGCTCCAAATAGCTTAATTTGACTCCGAATTAAGCTATTCCAACTTTGGCTTTATCATAGAGACTTCAAAGTATCACAAGAACTTGAATGTTGATATTCCTATTATATTCACAAGTTCTTCTTTCTTTAGTCTCCTTTCTTGATCATTCTTTATTAATAAACTTCACATCTACATTAAATATCAAAAGCTAAATGTAGTATGCAAGCTTTTTGCTCATAAGAATGGCATCTATATAAGACATCATCAAAACTAATCATAACTAACAATCCCCACCTCTCATGGCTTGGTCAACATGCATAAACCAATCTGCTAATTTGTTGTGCTTTTAATTATTCAAATAACTTGATTATTTCATGAAAAGAAAAAGAAATCTCACCCACTGTACATGCTGGCCAACATCCACTTCTTTTAGTCCTTTAATATATTTTTACATAGCCAAATGCATTACTCATTCAATTAGAATTTCATCTGATTCATTGTGCTTTTCGTGTGTCATTATTACAACATCCTAAGTCTCTCATTGGTTGCTCTAATTTCATGAGGATTAAACCCATTTCCTTGGATTTTTCCCATTGGCTAGTTGCTAAATTTGACTTTTCAAAGCTAAGCTTTATTATATAATAAATCCTCTTTCCTTTCCTTTTGTACGGTCACTTCCCTCCCTCTGATAGCTCTTGAATTGTGTTTTATTTGTGTCAAGGATCCTATGCCTAAGCTTCTAATTGGCCAATTCAAGTTCATAAGGATCAAGGTTAATTTGGAAATCAATTAGGACCATTGGATTTGAACAATCTTAACCATTGATCTTAATTAGTTGAAATTTTTTTACTCTCGAGGCTGATCTAATTAAGCCTAATTATCTCCTTAATCATATGCTTAATTGCCCTTTTATTGCATCTCTTATTGGTTAATTTAAGTAATTATGCAATTGATCTTTAATTAGTGCAACTAAATTACCCAATTGCTTTTTGCTAATTTCCTTTAACTTAATTAAGTATTTCCATAACATTTCCTAATCTTAACCTTATATTTGCCTTTTGCTTATTTAATTTCAGGGAAATTTGCCTAAAATTATAATCAACAATTTTTAACAATTTGAGACACATATTCATCTTCATTATTCTTTGCTAATTACTCATCAAAATATAATACTTATAGAAATTTTCAGGTATTGCAAAGGGAAAGGAACTTAAAGAAAGGAAAGGAAGATTTGAAAGATGAGGGAAGATGGGTTGAGTTGTTTGGTAGGAAGAAAATGAAGGGTCGTAGTTGGTAAAGAATTAGGAAATATCTATTTTACCCTCAAAAGAAATTAATTCAAAATAAAAATATCTTTTTTTTGCTAAAATATATTTTTTAAAACATGTTCTTGTTAAGTTTGAACTCGTGGGAAAAAATCGTCAAATTCGAACTGTCCCGCCAAATTTGAACTTTCCTGCCAAGTTCAAACTTCCTGCAAAGTTTGAATTTCAGGGGTAAATCTATCCGAAAATGTGAATAGTGACGTGGGAACTTTAAATGGGCCTAGGTCCCTGGAGCACATGTTCTTTCAGTGTCCCTAGGTCCATTGTATTTGGTTTGGAAGTGGCCTATCATTCAAAGGTGACCTTGGGAATATCCGTAGCTTCAGGAGATGGTGGTTGGATATATTGCAGCACCAAAACCCTCTCACAGATGTCGACATAGCTTTGGTATGTTGGCTGTTATGGTACATTTGGAAAGGCAGAAATGCAGTTGTCTTCCAAAGGGAAACTCCAAACCCATTCCATGTTCTTGAGTGTGCAAATCAGTCACTTAATTCACACTGGGAAGCCAATTGGCCAGCCACATCCAAAGACTCCATTAAACCAAAGCCAAAATGCATTACTAAGTGGAAAGCACCCCCTGTGCAAAGCTTCAAAGTCAATGTAGATGGTGCGTTCCATGACGCTACAAGACCCGCTGCCATCGACATTATCTGCAGAGACTACCATAGTAATATGCTCTGGGCATTTGTAGACAAAGTCAAATCAATTTCAGCTTTCATGACTGAAGCCCTTGCATTGCGACGAGCATTGATGTTAGCTCTAGATTTGGGTAACAAAAACATTATCTTCGAGATTGACGCCAACCTCTTGCACAATGTTTGGGAAAGGCTCAACGGGAGCTAGGTGAATGGCAATCTCGGGTGATCCTTGATGATATCCTCAATCTCCTTAACTCAGATTCCAATTTCTTTATCAATTTCTCTCCTCGCCAGGGGAATAAAGCAATGCACCTGTTAGTTGCATCTATCGATAAGGGGGTGTGCCCCATTGGGTGGGTATAAATGCCCTTACCCCCTTTGTTTTCTATCCTGGATGAAGACACTAAGGAGTCTAGAAACCAAGCACTGCAGCACCTTGTACTTGCAGATCGTAGCTCCGTCGATCGCCGATTGTCTTTAGTTTCCTTTTTTTCTGTTGGTTGTTTTTCGCTCTTGTCGGTTTTCCCTTGCTTTTGTGTCCACGTTATTGTTATTTTTCTCGGCCTCTCTTTGTTTTCTTTGTGGCTTGTTTCACCTTGTTTTCCTCTTATCGTATTTGTAATCTCCTTTGCAAGTAATGAATGCGTTAGAATTGTTCAAAAAAAAAAGGGCCAATATCGTGTTAATAATTAAATAATATATTGATGATAGGATTATGTAGATGTGAGTTAAAGTTTAAAAAATGATGATTTTGGTGGTTGTAATTTTTGTGAAAAATAAAATTTAATGTGGGAGAGATTGAAGGAGAAAATGTAGGAAGTTTAATTAAGGGTAATTTAGTATTTTTAAAATTATATTTTGGCTATTGGCCCTTTTGAATAATTACAACTTTTACAATCCTTCTTAATAAATACTATCTGTTATAAGTCCTTGGTTTTAATTTTCCCAAAAATATTTCTACAACAAAAGCAGAAATATTAATCCCTAAAATTATACACCATGATCTTAAGCCTAGCAATATTTTGTTAGATAATGATATGAATCCAAAAATTTCAGATTTTGGCATGGCGAGAATGGGTTGAATTAATGAAATTGACAGAAATACAAGTAAAATTGTTGGGACATAGTAAGTAATAAAATATTTAAGTATTATGTTGCTTGTCATCTATTGGAAAAAAAGATTTATGCTTGATATATTTATTTTTTCAGTGGTTATGTCTTTAGAATATGCAATGTTTAGACAATATTCTGAAAAATCAAACGTTTTTAGTATTGGAGTAATAGTATTAGAAACAATAAGGAATCAGGCTACTCGATTATTGAAGTGTCTATGAGTGAATTTTTGCCTCCTTAGTACTTAGTACCATGCTTTTATTTCTTCTATTTTACTCTACAAAAATTGAGATATACAATTTGTACTGTACTATTGTTAATATTTTTTAGTAGTGTGATTATTTCAAGGGTAAATAATTATTGAGAGTCAAGCTTTATGCTTTATGGTCCCTGTAATGCATTGATGACATGTACCTTTTTTAAATTATTTTTTTAACAAAAAAACCCCATAACTTTATGTTAACAATCATTTTGATCTTACAAAAAATTATTTTAATTTACTATTTAAATATTAAAATTAATATGTAATTTATAAAATATTTTTATATGTCATTTTTTAATTTGGTCTTTCAGAAAAAAAAGTTATGGGAAATGGTACTCCTGATTCCTAAGAAATAAAATGGCTTGGATCTTTATTTTTATAAAAAAAGAAGTTTTAAAATGAGGTCCCATGAATTTATGTTTTATTCATAAATCCCAACTCTATACAATCACACTAATCAACCAATTATAAGAAACACGACATCATTATTAGACAGAGACAAACCAATACTAATGTTTCTGATATTTGCATTCTGCATTTGAAGGAGGACGTACCACAACTTCTAAGACCCAACCACCACTTTCTACACTTGTTATTGGCCTCTTCTCATTGCCTCTATTTGATTATGACAAAAAAATTAATTTGGAGGGAAAATAAAAATCCCTTAATCAGAATGTTACACGTGAATGTGTATTCGCAGTCTTATATAATGAAATTAGACCTTTTTTGCTATAATAAATCAACGTCAACAAAAATAGTTCAGCGTAACGGTTGTTTCACCAACTCTATTCCAATCCATTCTAATATTTCTTAATCTTTAAGACGTCATCAATACCAGCGTCATCATCTTAACTAATCTTAATTGTGACTGTATCATATATTGGTTTTTATCTTTGGAAAGTTTATCCAATGCCTACCTAATTCTTTGACTAATCAATTTCTTTACTTATATTATTGCTCATCATCTTTTAAATAAATCTCACTTTATAATATTACGCATAGTTACTCTTATTAAGTCAATTTACAATAAATATATAGTTGTTCAATCAATGCTTTAGCTGCCGGAGAAAATTATACCACAGTTGTGTGTGTGTAGTAAATGCCACAGTTTAATTTATATATAGGATTCGCCATCAAATAATATTGCTCCTTAATTAACTGTTGTTTCATTTAATTTCCCAAAATAAGAAAAAAAAATGTGAGGAAGGACTATAGTTCCAGTACTATAGACCACTCTGGTGCTCTCAAAAAAAAAAAAAAAAAAAAAAAAAGAAGTCAACTGCAACATCAATAGGCTTGTTTCCATGTAGCCGGCAGTTCTTGTACATTATTATTATCTATAACTCTTCTAGATCAAACTCTTTTTACATTTACAGATTTACTTCATACAAGCATAAAATCACATAATAAAAATCAATCTAAACATCCATTAAACCCTAACTAAAAATGTTATTTACACTAAAGCACTTAAGAAATGAAAATAAAATAAAAGGTCCATCAATAAGCTATTGATTGAGATGGTAACTGGCCTTATGTTCCATAAGGACAAGAACATAAGCTTATCAAGAGTGATGAGCAGCCAAACCGAATCTGTAGGTAATAAATCTGCAACCAACAATTCTCCTGAGCTTCTGCTTTACAATGGAGATTTCGAGTTGGAGTTGATTGGGAGAGTGAGAGGCTTCAAGCTTCATGTTTGACTTCAAACTTCAAGCCCAGAGTGATTTTTTTTATTTTTTTTATTTTTTGTCCTTGATAGGTGCTCCAAGAAAAATTAAATTTTAAGGGTATGCAGATAAATTAAGTATCTTTCCATGTTGGCCTTTTATATCCATTTAGTGAAAGGAATCATTTAAGCAAGTATATTGAATGATCTTTTGTCTTTTATCTATAGGTTTTCAATTTTAAATCATGACCTTTCTGACCAATTCCTCCTCTTCCGCCATTGCCGCAACGTAGTTCATGAATCGATGAGATGCTCCCCAAAATTTCATCTTAAACACGCATACAGAGACACTATATAGCTGTTGCCTTATCTTAAATATAGCCATCATAGGATCGTGTTCATCATTAACATGCCTTCCCACAAAATTATCTTACTCTTTTTCTTTATTGGCATTCTCTATTCTGCTACTACTACTCAAGCCCAACCCACTTATACTACTAGTAGTTGTTCTTCTGACACCTTCACCGCCAATGGTTCCTTCCAATCCGACCTCACCAACCTCCTCTCATCCTTAGCTTCCAACAACACCGCCAACGCTGACTTCTTCAACACCACCGTCCGCAGCGGCAACAACACCCTATACGGCCTTTTCATGTGCCGCGGTGACGTCACCCTCCAGTTATGCGACCAGTGCGTTGGTGACGCAACCACCAAAATGCGTTCCCTATGCAACGTCTCGAAGGAGGCCGTGATCTGGTACGAGGAGTGCATGGTTCGGTATTCCGACCGCTACTTCTTTTCCACCCTCGACACGATGCGTGATGGTTGCGGGGCCAACACGAACATTGTCGCCAACAACCAAACAGGATTCATGAATGTATTGTCCACAAGACCACAACTATGAACAAGGCGGCAGATGAGGCGGCGAAACCTGCTTTGGGACAAAAGAAGTTTGCAACAGAACAAGCAAGTTTACAGTTTCAAACCATGTATTCTCTGGTTCAGTGCACGCCGGATCTTTCCCCAGAAGATTGCAGAACATGTCTGAGAGATGCGATTGGGGAGCTTTTCAACTGTAGTTATAGGAGTATAGGAGGAAGATTTCTACATCCCAGTTGTAACGTTCGTTATGAATTGTTCATCTTCTATAATTCTAGTGGTAGGCCAGTGTCGCCGCCGCCTCCTGCACTTTTTGCTGCAATTCATCAAGGTGAAGTTAAATTTGTGTGTTTCTATTTCTTTCTTCAAATGATCCACTTCAAGAAGAATTAAGCTTCATTAATTTCTTGTTTGTATCTTTTTTTTCTAATTAAAAATGGGGCAAGAGCGCAATCAAAAATTAAAATAGTACACTTCTAGGCTCAGATAAGCCTAAACTAACATGAGGGATGTAAAAAACTTGCCATTTGATATCAGAAGGTTGGGATGTAAGGCTAAGACATGTATTCCGTGAAGGAAATGGGGCGGCAGATTGGTTGCCTAAGTGGAGCTTCCTTCAACACAACGTCCTTCAACAGCTGGAATGAATCATCAGAGGGTTTAAGAGACTTGTTGTATAGGCATAAGTTTTTGCTCGTTTGTATTTTTAATATTCTTCAAAAGTTGAAGTTCTTAATTTTCTCTACTTACATAACGCCACAAAATTGACTTATTGCTTAAGACATGAAATTATGTTATGTTTATACAAGAAAAACAAGGACCATTGTGATAGTTGTGGTTTCTGTCGGTGGTGTGGCGATACTTTTTAGTTTGGTGTTCTTTCTCTTAAGGAGCCTAATAGAGAAGAGACGCAGGGTTGAACTCAGAAAAGAATACTGTAAGTAAATCTTCATTCTATTTCTCTTTATTCATCAGTTTACTTGATAAGAAGTGTTGCGGTGATGCTTTTAATTAGCATGCATTGATTTGTTTCTTCATTTTTTTGTTTGTTTCTAGTTGGAGATGAAGGAAACACTTTAGAGCGTCTGCAATTCAGTTTGGCTACAATTGAAGCTGCAACAAACAAGTTTCACAGGAAAATTGTTTAGGCCAAGGTGGATTTGGACAGGTTTACAAGGTGTCGTACGCATACCATATATCAACATAAATTTTGCGTGTGTGTCTATATATATGCAAAGACAAGGCATTTTTAATTTGTCCAACTATGATTTTAGGGTATACTTTCAAATGGCCAAGAAATAACTGTCAAGAGACTTTCGGAAGGTTCAGGCCAAGGTGCACAAGAATATAAAATGAAGTTTTATCAATAGCCAGACTCCAGCACAGAAATTTGGTTGCCTTACTTGGATTTTGCATAGAAGAGCAAGAGAAAATTCTCATTTATGAATATGTTCCCAACAAAAGCCTTGATTACTTTCTATTTGGTTTGACTCTTCTACACTCATCAGTCACTCACAAAAAAATTATGTATACATAGGTTCGAGAAAAATAGAAGATTAACTTGGAAGGAACGTCATGAAATCATAAGAGGAGTTGCTCAAGGAATTCTATATCTTCATGGATATTCTTGCCTTAAAATTATACATCGTGATCTCAAACCTAGCAATATTTTGTTAGACAATGAAATGAATGCAAAAATTTCAGATTTCGCCCTAGCTAGGATAGTTGCTATCGATGAAAACAAGGGAAAGACAAGGAGAATAGTTGGAACATAGTAAGTTGAATTTCCCCTTCAATATTTACATTTGTCTTTGACATCTTTGAATAAAGGGAAAATAACTTTTCCATTCAATTCATCCCTTACAAATGTCAAAATTAATCTTCTTATTTCCCAATTGGATGAAATTTCATTATTGATGATATTATTTTCTTTTTCAATGGTTATATGCCTCCTGAATATGCAATGTTCAAGCTATATTCTGAAAAATTATATGTCTTTAGTTTTGGAGTTATGGTCTTAGAAATTATTCGGTGGAAAGAAGAATGCAAGTTGTCATGAGGACTCACAATATGCTGATAGCCTCTTAAGCTATGTAAGTTATATGATAATATGTTTATTTCATTAATATTTCTTATGCAGTCATCGTCTTAATTTATTTGAGGAATGATTTTTTATAATGAGTTTTACTTAATTATTGCAGACGTGGAACCGATGGAGTAGTGCAAAGTTGTTAGAGATGTTGGATTCAAATCTAAAAGAAATGGAATCCTATAATGAAGTGAGCAGGTGCATCCAAATTGGGTTGTTATGTGTTCAAAAGCATCCAGAAGCAAGACCTTCCATAGCCACAATTGTTTCATATTTGAGCAATGATTCAATTGAATTGACACGTCCACAACCTGCATTCTTTTTGCCTCCTCGAAGGGGACTTACTTCTACACCTAAAGAATGTAGCTCTATCAATGAAATGTCTATTAGTGGCTCCATTCCTCGCTAGTCCCTACTATGCAAGTTACACATACATATACACACACATATATATATATTCCCTTCCTCATCTTCCACACAATAAAGTTACATAACGTGTAACATATAAACAATATAATGGCATCAAAGTTTTTATATTATCCTACATAGATATGTATAATTTAAATTTTTTGTTTGATTTTGTTCTGCATAATAAAAAATCATATTTAATATTCCCTTCGTTCCTTAACATAAAATTCACTATGTAATTAATTTTCTTTATTCAAGTGAATCTTATATTAAGGAAGTACTGAGGCAGTAATAGTTTTTCAAGAAATTAATTATTTGGTCCTATGGTTTTACTATTATTGTAATTCTGTCTCCAAACTTTAACTTATTTCAACTCAAGTCTTGTAGTTTTGACTTGATTGAAATTTAGTTTATGAACTTTGACTCGATACAACTTAGTAATTATAGTTTTAAATATTTAAAATGTTTGTCACTATATTTTATAAATAAAACTATAAGGACTAAATTTCCTTAATTAAAAAAATTTAAAGACTACCATTTTAAATGACTAAAATATAGGGATTGGGTTGCACCAAGTCAAAGTTCTAGAATTGAGTTTCAACCACGTCTTTTTTTTGGGCCAGTTCAACCAAGTCAAAACTATAGAAATTAGACTGTATTGAGTTGAAGTTCAAAAACTGAGTTTATAAGAACATTTCTGAAACATAAGCGGGTCACATAATAATATGAACTACCAAGACTACAAGTTGTCATCCAACACTGCTTCTAGTCTTCAGGAGGCACTAGGACGTAACATATATATGTACTAGGACCACAATCATAACAATAATTGTTTGTGATTGACGTCCTTTAATTTTTCCATTCCATAAAAGTAATTAACAACGTTAAAAAAATAAAAAAAAAAATTCAACCACCCTTGTTTGCCCAAGTCTATTATAATCCATTTTCATAACAAATACCAGCAGTATGTTGTCACATCTTAATATTATGACTGTACAATCGTTTTTAAAAAAAAAAAAACGGTTGGAAATGTTTCCAATGGGTATAAACCTCTTGAATCTTTCTTTGAATAATTGAAAATCAAGATCCTTAATTAGATTACTGCTTATTAAGTTTATAATTTATATATAGCTACTCGATGCGTCAGATGCCAAAGAAAACTATACCCACTTGAATCTTATATTTATACATATTTATATCAAATGCCACAACTTAGATGATACCTTAGGATGAAGAATCTAGGGTTAATATATTTTAAATTCCTCAAGTTTGTCCTCATTTTAATTTTAATCTTTCAAGTTTCAAACCATGGATTTTGGTCCTTTAATGGGCAAAATTGTCAAGGTTTTTATTTTATTATAGAGACCAACATTTTCAACATAATGAAACTTAACGGACTAAAACTAAAATAAAGTAAACTTAAGGAACTAAAGATTGTATTAACTATAAAATCTATATATTATGTAAGAATTATTTTTATTTTATAGTTTTGTCCTTTATTTAATGCAGCCCTATTTTAAAACCTACATTAGTACTATAGGTTAAGATTTGAGCATTATCATACAATTAATTTAATTTGTTTTGGCATATATCCATGATGCTTAGTTTTGCAATTATTATATATATGTACATATATCCATGTGCTGCAATTATTTATTTTTATTTTTTTATATAAAAAAAAAACAAATGATTATACAAAAACTACACTTATTAGACCCTTAAAAAATTTAAAATTGCAATATCAGAATTTATAAGATATTATCACTCATTTTCTTAAAAACCACTATTTTAAATAATTAGACAGTATCTGGGGCCAAAAAAGAGATATACTTAGATAGACATTTTCTTAAAATTTAGGGATTATTTTAATGAAAAAAAATATATAATTTGTTGTAAGGCTGAGCATATGCAGCAGCCTGGTTTTTTTTTTGTTTTTATTAAACAGTTGCTGTTCTTTGTAATTCTTTTTGAGTAATGACATTTATTTTTACTAAAAAAATATGAGTATATTTGGACATGCATTCCATGAATTTATTGGTGGAGGACCAGTCTAAATTCCAAAATTAAGAAACTAACAAATTGCATATCATTATCATTCAACACCGTACCATTGACATTCTCTAATTTCCACTCAATTACGCTTTCATGTTAATTAATTTAAGGCTTTGTTCGCAGCCCATGGGACCCAGTAATTCCTCTACTTAAACCAGTCCAATTTCTTCAACCAAATGCCACAACTGAGATGATACCTTCCCCTTTGTGGAGGCGGCTTCTTGGATGACAACTTAGAATGCGCCATTAATCAATAAAGTCGCGTAGATAATTTATTTGATCAACAAAAAATATTATATATATTATCATTGAACGTAACAATTTTTATAATTTATTTGAATGAGAGCGGGGACATGGTGAGTTACATTTTGAATAATATTTTTAATAATGATTAAGATATGAGAATATTCAAATTTTAAATAAATTAAGTATTATATAGTTGAATATATAATTTAACTATATATTTTATGTTGAAATCGGCAATATTACACAAGATAGAGATCATAGAATGAATAATATCTTTATAATTTGAATTAATTAAATACTTGGAAAGAGAATATCAATTTGTAAATTTTTAATGAAGTGGTAAGAAATTGGTATGATAGGATGGTTTTCTTTTATTTTTCTATGAAATAAACAATTGAAGGAAAATTATTTAGATTAACAATACCACTGTTGGTTTGTTACAATTTTATATTAATAATTTGAATAGAAACATTTTTTGGCAAAACATAGAGAATAAAAATATTTTAAAATCAATTAAATTGTCTTGATGGATTGTAAAACATTATGATTTTTTGGTGTCTCCAAGCATCGTGATGAAGAAAAAGCTATGAATATTTTAAGAATTAAATACACTTACTTGTCTTTTATTTTGTTTTAATTATAGAAAATCTACATAAAAAATTCAAAAGGTCATAATCCAATGAATTTGCATCACCCGTTTTAGTCAGCATGGCACGTCGAAAATATGTTTAAAAAAATTTCTAATTACTACAAAGTTTTCAATATAAAATTTAGATACTTAATTTGTAAATATTAAGCAAATTAGTTTAAGTTATTTCTTAAAAGAAATGTGTTCGGGTTCCTAACATATTTTTTTAATTATGTGCGTTGTAGTCATAGGCGGACCTACATAGTGGGAGAAGGGGGCAAGTGCCCTCCTTGAATTTGGGGAATTAAGATTTTTTCAAAAAAAAAAAAAAAAAATTTAATACATATTTAAATGATTACCCATCCTTAATACATTAAGACTGCACTTCATAATTAGATGGAAGATGAATGGTTAAATGATTGTTTAGTGCCTTATATTGAAAAAGGTATATTTGATAGCATTGATAATAAGACAATTATGATGGAATTCCAAAAAATAAGACATAGAAGGATGACATTGTAATTATTTTTATTGTAATATACTTTTCTTATTAAAATATATGTACTTGAATTTGTTGAGTGCCCACCCTTCATTGTAATTTATGTAGCTACATTTCTAAGAGCACTTAGCTTAGCTTTTCTAAATAACAGGTTTGTAAAATAATTGCCTCTCTTGTTACATCATCGTATTCAAATGATTTTATGAATTTTTTTTATATTATTTTTTTTCTTATTTATATTCTTTGGTTTTTTAGTGCATTTAAAACTTTTCTTAAAAAAAAAAAAAAAAAAAAAATCTAGGGCAACACGCCTTAATCCCCCTACTAGTGTGCCCTCCTTGATTAATTTTCTGGGGGGATAAGGGTCTTAAATGCCATGGAAGTTTTCACTCAGGGGCACTGGTAAGACGGAAGTTTTTTTTGGATAAAAAATGTCACGGAAGTTTTTTGAGGAGCAATTTGCCCTCGAAGTTTTCACTAAGGAGCAATTTTGCCCGGAAGTTTTTACTAAGGAGCAATTTTGCCCTTAATTTGTCCCCAAATATTAAATTTAACTATTAAATCAATCAAAGACCACACATGTGATGCCTTGAAAAGGTCAAACTTTGAGCTAGAGAAGGAGATACTTGAGATGTCGAGCTCAAGGCGGCCAGAATTTGTGAAGCCCAACTGGTTAAAGGGACTGAAAGGTCGACTGTCACAAAACCCAAAGGAAGCATCACTTATGATCTAAGCAAATGATTAGTCTATATAAACGTAAATATTATCACTATTGATTTGTGTTCTTGAATCAATTTTGGAACAATTCATTTTCGTTTTGCGTTTCATTTGTGTTTTGTGATAGACCTTTTCCCTTTGACCGGGTTCGCTTCACAAATTCTAACCGCCTTTGAGTTGAACATCGAAGGATCTCCTTTTCGACTCCAAGTTTGACCTTTTTAAGGCATGACATGTGTGGTCTTTGACTGATTTAATAGTCAAATTTAATATTTGGAGACGAAGGGCAAAAAAAATTGCTACGTTTTATAAACTTCGAGGAAAAAATGTTCCTTAGTGAAAACTTCCGTGGCAAAAATGATACTTTCAGGGCAAAATTGATACTTCCTGTGAACTTCTGTGGCATTTTTGGTCCAAAAAAAACTTATGTTTTACCAGTGCTCCTGAGCGAAAACTTTCATGGCATTTAAGACCTTTATCCCTTTTCCGGGTCTCCGCCTCTGGTTGTAGTATTACTGTTCTAGGAAAACTCTCTTACCATATATAATCAATAAGGATATATTTTAGAGAAAAAAATTATAAAATTAAGAGATAAAGTGAATTAGAATCCATATTTACTATAAAAAAAAAAAAAAAAATAAACTCTCGGTCTGAAGATATATCATGTAGCCTAAATAATCATGTCATGTTTTTCCTCTGGCTGCATTTAATAAAAAAAGAATGATGGCGCAGTCACCTATAATTAATTAAGACGACCGACTATGTGTTGAGGAATCTCTATCTCTCTCTCACTAGTTAAAGAAAAAAAGGGAGAATGAGAGTCAGGTCCAAAGAAACATATAAAATATTAAAAAAATCCTAACTAAATACATAAAAAATCGAATTTTTTTGATATTATTTCTATTGACAATAGGAAGTACTATATTCACAACAAAATTTAAAAACTTGGCTAGTCACAAAAAAAAAAAAAAACTATATATCAACAGGAAGTACTATATTCATTCACAACAAAATTTAAACATCTAAATTTTGTTTTAAACTTAGGTTTCTAAGTGTACATTTAAGTCATTCACCAAAGAAAAAGCTAAATTTACAACAGAAGTGTTATATTCACAACAAAATTTAAAATTTGATCATTCACAACAGAAAAAGCTATATTCACAACAAGAAGAGTCATATTCACAACAAAATTTAAACACTTGAATTTTGTTTCAAAACAAATAATATCAAAAAGTCCCTAGAGACTTTTTTTATAAGTGATTTTGGGTTAAGACTAATTTTTTTATATTTTGTATGTTTTTGGGACCTGTTTGTCATTTTCCCAAGAAAAAATAACATTAGAACTTAAACAAGGATTTGGTCACAAGCGGGGAGAGCTCGTCTTTTTGGATGGTCTAGATCTTATTTTTTATTTTTAAATCAAAAAATCATTTTAAAAAAAATATTAATTAAAAGATTATCTTTATTTGAGATTCTCTACCCATTAAAATTATATTTAAAAAAAATCAGATCTAAATGATATAGAACTCATCTGTATAGACAAGCTCTCCTCCAATTCACTTAAACAAGTTGGTGTCATCTCTGAGGTTGAAGATCCCATCCAACACATTCTAATTTCCTCACCCTTTTAAAAATCCCAGTTTCAGACTCTGCATATGCCACTCCTCTTCATTAAACTCTTCAAACCATAAAAGCCTTGGCCTCACCTCAAACACCATTAACACGCCCTATACCCTTACCATGACCTTCAACATTATAATTTTCTCTCTCATCTTCATTGTTTTCCTCAATTCTTGTTCAGCTCAAGTCATAGGTCGTATTGTCGTAATGATCTTTACCCTCAATGCTCTACCGACAACAATTTCACTGTCAATACTCAATAGCACCTTCGGCTCTAATCTCAACACCCTCTTTTCTTCCCTAACTTCCAACACAACCGCCAACCTCGACATCTACAACACCACCGTTGGTGTTGGATCCCCCAAGGAATTTGGGAAACTTTTTTTTTTTAATAAAAAAAATTAAATATATTTGAATGATTATCCACCCTTAAATTAAATGTACACCCTTAATACATCAAAACTGCACTTCATAATCAGATGAGGGATAAATGGTTAAATGATTGTTTAGTACCTTATATTAAAAAAGATGTATTTGATAATATTAATAATAAAGCAATTATTATGGAATTCCAAAAAATAATGCCTAAAAGGATGACATTGTAATTATTGTTATTGTAATATAATTTTGTTATTAAAATATATGTACTTAAACTTATTGAGTTCCACCCTTCATTGTAATTTATGTAGTTGCATTTCTAACGGCATTTAGCCTTGCTTTTCTAAATAACAGGTTTGTAAAATAATTGTCTTTCTTATTACATCATCAAGTATTTTTGAATGTTTTTTTTTATATTGTTTTCTTGTTTATATTATTTTTTTAGTGCATTTAAAACTTTTTTTTTTTGTAAAAAAAAATTAAGATTACGTACATTTGACATAATTATATAATTATTTTGTGTGTGTGTGTGTTTTTTTTGGGGGGGGGGGGGGATCTCCTTATTATTATTTAATGCTATCTTTTCTTTTCCCGTTACATTTAAATAAGATGACGAACGTTTGACATAATTACAACATCTCAATTTCCACCAGCTACCAAATGAAGGAAAATTGCATTTTCTTGTTGCAAACCAATTTAACCCTTGCTCCTTCTACCATTGGTACAAAAAATGATTTTAAGACTGGATAAAAAAGCCCTCTTAGACTGAATTTGGAACCGCTCTTGTTACGGGGGTCTTAAAAGTCTACCAGTCTTTTAAAAAAAAATTGTTTTTAGATTGGATAAGCAAAGCATCCGGTCTCAAAAATGTTTCAATTTTTTTTTTTAAAAAAAATCCAAACAGTTTGAGAATCAGAAATTCCTCATGAAAGGGTTTTTGAACCAAATCTGGATCTGGCAACGTATTTGAATGTCCCTCCGTCATCATCAACAACAGAGACCGAAGAGCAAAGAGGAAGCAAGGAAATTAGAAACAATAACAAGAAACAAAAATCATTCACCATAGAAATCGAATTAGAATGAATATAAAATCAAAGGTGAAATTGAAGTCCAGATCTACAAAAAACTCACAAGCTTCAAGCAACCAAATTTGAGCGGGATCTTCTTGTCGGTCGGCAAAGCTTCAAGCAACCAAAATCAAAGTCCAATCTGAACAGGAATCGTGTAGGTGTGATGCCGTCGGACAAAAAGTCATTTGAGCGGGAATTGCTCGGGCTTGTCGCCGTCGGACTTAAGCTTATCGTCGTCCTTCTTCCGGTCGCCCGGTGTCGGGCTTTTTCGGGGTTTGACGATCTCAATGCTCTTAATGGCACCACTGCCTTTACAACAAATTTTGTCTCGGATCTTCTCGGGGCTACAACAGATGACGGTGATGGTCATGATGTTGTTCTTATCGTCCCGAATACCCGCACTCAAACTTATGGAAGATTGTAGAAGGAAAAGAATTAGAACGGTGGCCACAAGGAGAAGAGAAAAATTAAAGGGGAAGGAGGCTCATGAGGGAATTTGCAGAGACTGATAAGAGAAGGGAAAAATTTGGAGACTGATGAGGGAAGTAGGATCGACCGAGAGAAGGGAAAAATACAATTCGCTTTTGATTTTTCAATTAACAATCTATTAGATCGAATATAAATAAAATGAGGTCTTAAAAATTAACTTTTTAGACCAGTTAGTTTTAACAACCAGTCTTAAAAGTGATTTTTTTTTCATTCATCATTAAGATTGGTTATTATTAATATCCGGTCTAAAAATATGTTCTTTATATTTAGAAAACTCGCTACTAGGTCATACTTTTAAGATCGGATACATTATAATTCGGTTTAAAAATGTTCTTTAAATTTACAAAACTGCCGCCGATCATACTTTTAAGACCGGATACACTATAATCCGGCCTTAAAAATGTTCTTTATATTTACAAAACAGCCACCAGTCATACTTTTAAGACCTGATACCTATAATCCAGTCTAAAAATTGTTCTTTATATTTACAAAACTGCCACCAATTATACTTTTAAGACCGGATGCTCTATAATCCGATTTAAAAAGTTCTTTATATTTACGAAATTGTCAGCGGTCATATTTTTTAGACCTAATCCTCTATAATCTAGTATAAATGAGACGGTCTTAAAACCGTTTTTTTGTAGTGGTGTATTAAGGAAGCATGAGGAAGATTATTTTAATTTTGAACCATGTTGTATAAGCTAACTAACCATAGAAGGGTCATAATTAAAATGATTCGTTTTACCTAATTGTTACAGGCTTGATGGAGGGATGAAAAGTTGTTGGAGATAGCATTCAAGGATGAATAATGAATTCAGATCATATAATGAAGGGATTAAATGCATGCATCTGCATCGGGCAGTGTGTGTGTGTTTGACAAATGGAGTTTACCAATTGATTTGGAAGTAAAGAATCATGCTCCAGTAATGAAGATATATGAGTGAATTTTTTCCTCACTAAAACAAGGCTTTCATTTCTCCTTTTTTTTAAAAAAAAACACCCGGCTCTGTTTGGTATCTACAAGGTTGAAGTATTGCGCGCGCACACACACACACAAAAAGATCATCAAAACAAATTCAAATCTGAAATAATCAAATTGTAAACCTTCAATTCCCAAGCAGTGTAAAGCAAAAAGCTGAAGTCTCTTACGATCTAGCGAGGAAACGATACAATCTCTGTTATTTCATTGATGGAATATTCATTGTGGTTGACAAGTTGAGCCTCCATTATTGCTCTATTGGTTGCTGCTGGTTCCATTTGACTATGCATGAAGAATGCTGGTTCTTGAGGAATTGGCAATTGCCTTGAATCATTACTTAGATATTGAACAACTTTATTCATGGAAGGCCTACTTTGTGGATTTCCTTGAATACACAACAAGCCGATATGGATGCATTTCATTATTTCATTGTCTCATCGCTTTTGTCATATTTGAATCCAATATTGCTGTCAATTCTTCATCCCTCCAATGCTTCCAAGCCTGTCATTATGCCAAATCATTAATTTAAAATAAGGCCCTGCTACTAAGTTGATCATATAATATTATTAACATAATTAGCTCCAATGGTTGGTTGATGCTTATGATGAGGATGGCAAGTTTGAGATGATCATTTGAGAATAATATCAAAAGTTGTCTATATATACTCACTTCATTTAGGAGTCCACCATCATATTGGGATGCTCGAGATTCAGATTGAGAATTTATACTCTTTCCACTTATAATTTCTAAAACAATGACTCCGAAGCTAAATACATCTCGATTTATCGAAAATAGTCCAAATCTATAGTATTCGGGAGACATGTAGCCCCTGCAATGGATATATAAAATCACAAGTAAGTATATCAATGTACTAGGAATGTTAGCACCAAATAAATAGGCAAAATCTTGAACCAATATTTAAATTCAATAGCAAGCATGCGCACACATACATATAGAGAAAGAGAGATATAGGAGGGGGAAGCGAGAGAGAGGAAAAAAAAACTTACACTGTTCCAACAATTCTATTCTTGCTTCCTCTAGTTTCATTAATACCAACCATTCTTGCCATGCCAAAATCAGAAATTTTTGGATTCATCTCATCGTCTAACAAAATATTGCTCGGTTTGAGATCTCGATGTATTACTTTAAGGCGTGAATAGTCATGAAGATAATGAATTCCTCGAGCAACTCCTTCTATAATCTTATAACGCCGGCCAATTTAACACTCTTAGCTTTTGTGAACCTATGCAAAATTAATCCATTAGTACGTACAATTGAATGACGATGTGTTGCAAATATTTATGTCTAAAAAAACTATATACTATGGCAATAAAAATCATGTTTACCTCAAAGTAATAAATAATGGACAGTATATGAATTTAAAAATTAAATATGGTAAGATGAGTTTAGTTATAAGGGGACAAACCAAATAAAAAGTAATCGAGGCTTTTGTTGGGAACATATTCATAAACAAGTATTTTCTCTTGATCTTTCAAGCAAAATCCTAATAATGCAACCAAGTTTCTGTGTTGAAGTTTGGCAATGAGGAGAACCTCATTCTTGAATTCCGATAAGCCCCGACTAGAATTTTTTGACAATCTCTTTACAAAGCAATCTTACTACCATCGGGAAGAATGCCCTAGAATCAGAAATAGTTAGATAGGGAAATGAAAGCAACAATATGTATACACAAACACATACACATTGATTTTATCGCGTAAAGAAGTTACCATGTAGACTTCTCCAAATCCACCTTTGCCTATTCTCGTTTTCAATCGAGAACTTATCTTTGCGGCTTCAATTGTTGTGAAATTGAACCGCAATGACTCCAATGTGGCTCCTTCACTTCCAACTATAAACATATGTACATTTTATTAAAAATACACTACAATATAGTTTTTCTAACAGTGTCTGGATTTTTTCCAAAGAAAAAAAGAGCTCACATACAATTTTTCTTCAGAATGTTCTTATAACTCTTGCTCCTTTTCCTCAGCCAAGTAATAGTAGCCGAAACAAAATAGCATGATTGTGACAATAGTAACAGACACCACTATCATAATTGTTCGTGAGTGATCATTATGCTTTCCTGTGTAAATTCATTAATATGAGTGAGTATTTACATGCCATAGAAAAGAATCTTCGGAGAAGATTTGTGAGCACAAAATTGAGAGCGAATTTAAGAATATCAATTTATATGCGGTGAATTGTCTCTATATAAGAAAAACAATTCGATCCTCATTTACTTTACCTGTATTTCTTGAACCTTTGGGAGTTTGAGAAACAGCAGTAGTTTTATTGTAATAAAATCGGTACAATTCAAACCTCAAGTTGCAGTTAGGATTCATGGCTTGTCCTCCTTTCTTTCCAAGACAACATGACTTGATAAGATCCAAAGCAACTTGTAGACATTTTTTGCAATTTGGGCTAGTCAGGTTTGGAGTACACTGAGCAAGAGTATACAACTTTGTCAACTCTGAAGGGTTTGGTACAATGTTTGTTTTAAAATTCTTCACTCCCACAGACTTGGGTGTCGCCTCCACTAGATCATTCAGTGAACTCGCTAATAGCCGACTCAAGCTTTCTTGTTGGCTTTGAAGCATATCCGCCCCAGGTTTTGTAGATGTAGGTTGTGTGTCTAGGGTTGAGAAGAAAGAGCGATTGGAATAGCGAAGCATGCACGTATCATACCAAATGATAGCTTCTTTTGAAGAAGGACACGAAGAGTTTAGCTGATCGATTCCCTCATTGACGCATTCATGGCAGAGCTCAACGGGTACATCACCCCGACACATGAAGAGGCCGTAGACGGTGTTGGACTTGTTTCCGACGATGGTGCTGTAGAATCCATTGTTGTTGTGTTGTTGGATGACATGTTGAGATTGAGAGTGAGACTTCTGAGGTTGTTTAGGTAGGGACTGTTGGCCATGACGTTTTCGGTGCTCGAGCAGTTGTAGTCTGTGAAAGTAGGACGTCCAATCTCTGTTTAGCAAAAGAAACAGAATGTTTAGGATTAATTCATGGCCTTCACTATTCATAAAACACCTAATTAAGCAAGAATGGAAAGAAGGCATCTCGCCTTCCAATCGCTCTGCACCTCGCCTTCCATCAACGCATCAAGCAAGAAAATCCAGATTAATTCAATTACCAAAATGGGATAATCGCATAACTATGGAAGTTCTGTTGTCCTCATAATTCTTCGACTGCTTCTCTTCATATGATCATTCGGATCCCATAATTATTGTAGAAATAATATATTGATCAATATGTAATTGGGCTGTGCGATTGCGGGAAAATTCCTTCCTTGATATTTTGGTTTGTAGTTCTTTGCCCTTTTATTGGGGACAGCCATGGGAGTTAACTGTGCGAATTTCTGCATTTTTCTCATTGTTTGCTTGAGATTAGTTCTTTGTCCAAATGATGTAAAAATTCTGAATGATTTGGCGAACCCAGAACTTCTTAAATGGCCAGACAATGGGGATGATCCTTGTGGCCCTCCTTCCTCCTAGGTCATAGATGGTGGGGCTGGAGAGGGTGAAGGTGAAACATGCATCTAGATTGTAGATTAAATTAGGAATTTAGGGCAAGGTATTTGGGTCTTTTCATAACTAATGGCTATTTATGAAATAAAATGAATGAAATCATTCCCTCCAATTGTTGCTTAAACGTAATTTAAATATTAGTCCGGGTCCCAATCTCAATCCCAATCTTTCGAAATTCAGTGTTTTGTAACAAACAAGGGCTTATTATTTTTAACTAATTAAATTTAAATGTTAGTTGGTTTTACACAATTAAAGTAGTTGTTAGTTATAAAAATGACTGAAATGTCAACAAAATTCTTTCTTCCCCCTTACTTTTTCATTGGATCATTATTTATGTCTTCAATATAAAAATATATAAAATTAACTAAAAAAATAAATAAATTGGAAGATATGTCTCTCATTTGACTATAATCCTTAATTTTTTTAAAGAAAATATAAATCAGTGACAACAATTCAAAGCTTGTGTTTATATAAATTTAAAATTGAGCAAACATACGCAAGGCAACAAAATTTTGTGTATAAATTTGTGAAACAGTGAATAATAAAATTACAACTGCATGCACTATCTTATATATATCTATCAAAATGTCACTCAGAGTCGCATAAATTAAAAACAAAAAACCTCCTGGAATTAAGAAATTTAAGGGCAATAGAGAGCATATTTGAGGCACATAACCCAATAAATAGCCGGATCATCAACTCGTGCATATAGAAAGGGAAAGGGGAAAATTATTAGTGACATACCAGGAAAATCACTGGGAGGCTGGTCGCCCTTATAATAAAATCGATATTCTTCGGATCTCAAATTGCAGCTGGGATTAAGAATTCTTCCACTGCTTCCAGTATCGTTGTTTGGAATAAGTTTAATCAAGCCATATAGACACTTGCTACATAATTGTGGGGACAGATCCGGCGTGCACTGTACAAGAGTGTACAGCGATCCACCACTAGTCAAGTTTGCTTCTTTTTGTTGCAAATCTATTGGTAGAATTCTCTGCCGCTGCCACCGCATCAGTCAGTGTCTGATTTAATCCTGTATATTCGCTTTCCGAGATGACTTTCTGGCTTGTGACTCCTAATGAGTCAAGAATAATCTGGCTTTTTGTCCCGCACTGTTTGCCACCTGCTGAGTATTCTCCACCTGCTGATAATGTTGATGTGTTATCACATCTTCTGCGGCTGCCCCCGCCGGTTTTACGTAAAAAGCTGCTAGCAGTAGGTTGTTCGTGGAGGGTGGAGAAGAAATAACGGTCGGAGTAGCGAACAGAGCACTGGCCGTACCAGATGATGGCCTCTCTGTTGTTGGGACACTCTGAGGCTATTCGACTTGTGGCATCCTGAACGCAATTTTGACACACCTCCATGGGGACGTCGCCTCGGCACATGTACTCTCCATATACGGTATAGTTTGGGGTGCCGAAGTTGGCTTTGTAGAACTTTGCCGTAGTATCAGTGGCGGTGAAGTTGATTAAAAGAGTGTTAAGGTTGAACAGGTAGGGGCTATTGGAAGTGAAGTTGTTATTAATGGTGCAATTGTGGTCAAAGTAAGCAGGGATGTCTACTTCAGAAGAAGCGACATTGAAGGAGGTGAGAAGCACAAAATAGGATACCACTAGTTTCAGAAATGGCATATCCATACCCAATGCTTTTGCACTGGTTCTAGTGAATTGGCTGTCACACGGACTATGTTTTAGAATGGTGGAGGCATTATTAGGGGGCCCATCATAACTCATCTTTCCAAAAGAGGTTGCGTTCTAATAATGGAGAAAGTTCAGCCATGGGAAGACTTATGACATTTACCATTGACCAGATAATAATAATGATGTTTCCGCGAATCTCCGTTGGTTGGAAAAAGACAACCGGCCAATAGTTTTGACAGAAAAAAATAAAAATAAAATGATGTTAAAAAATATATTTTAGAAAATAACTCTTAAAAATATAGAAAAAAATAGCTTCCGAAAAATTATGGTTTCCAACCACAAACCATATTACTAAATTATGGTTTTGAGAGTTTGATCAGTATTTAAACAGTTTAATGTTACTTCACTTTTTAAAACTATAATTTGAGCCAAAACTATTTTTTTAAAAGGGTTCCCAAACACACAATTATGATTATAAAAAATAGGAATAACATGATTCATAATCAAATGCCATCCCACCCCTTTCTTTGTCTTTTCTCCTTTTTTTTCCTTTTTATTTCTTTCTTGTTCTCTCCCTCCCTCGCTACTTTTTCTTTTTTTCTTTTCTCTCTCCTCCTTTGTTCCTCCTTACCTTCCACGTCCTTCTCTTTAGCTTTTTCTCTTTCTTCTTTTCTTCCCTTTTTCTCTCTCCTTTTCACACATACTTTTTGGTAAAATGTACTTGTATTAGTACTTCAAAGCAACATAACCCGTACATGAGCAGAAACACACAACAAAATACATCCAGAAACAGAAAGAGAAAATAACTAAACAAAGGAACAAAACAAGGTCCATAAAGAAGTTGCAAAAAGAACAAAAAGGTCGCCATCTATGAAAACGAATGGAGGTAAGAAGAATCCTCAGCCAAAACACCAGCCTCCAGAGCATCTACCATTAGAAGTTATATCCTTTTCACGCATACCTGAGCAATGTGAATTAGCAAACATCTTGATTTACAGTGTGTGTATATGTACATATATATTTCTGGGAAAATGACAGCCAGCTCCCAAAGAACATACAAAATATCAAAAAAAAAGCCTCAATCCAAAATCACATATAAAAAAGTTCTGCAGACTTTTTTGATATTATTTGTATTGACAAAACAAAAGTCTTATATTCACAAGTTAAAAAATTTAAAAATCTGGTCATTCACAAAGAAAAAAATTCACAAAATAGGAAGTGTTATATTCACAACAAAGTTTAAACACATGGATTTTGTTTCAAAAGTTAGATCCCTAAGCGTACAGAGGTAATTCACAACAGAAAAAGCTAGATTCACAACTGGACGTGCTATATTCACAATTGTAAACATGATCATTCATAACAGAAAAAGCTATATTCACAACAAAATTTAAACACTTGGATTTTATTTCAATACAAATAATATCAAAAAAGTCCAGGGACTTTTTCGATATGTGATTTTAAAAATGGTGACTTTTTTGATATTTTCAGATATTCCCAGGACGCAGTGTGTCATTTTCCTTCTTTTTTTCATTCTGATGAACGCTTATTAGCCCCTCCCTCATTCTCTATTACTGTATGGATCCCTCATATGAAAATATCAAACATGGCCACCTGATTTTTTTTTTTTAAAAAAATAAACATAAAAAAGGAGGTGGGGTTTCCGCCCACCCGTGTGCACTTTACTCCGGCCGTCCGCATCCCCCCATTTCCCCAAAGGCCATTTCCCAAAGGAATGTGGAACACGAGAAGCTGAGCCCCACACCGGAGCCCACCCGTGTGCACTTTATGTCTCTCCCGTTCATGTTGCTTTCTGATCCACACCCATCTGTTGGGCCTTGACCTGTTTCCAGTATGGGCCCCTTCCAGTACAACTCACTGTGACCCATCTCTATGGGTTTTGGGCTGCAGCCCAACTTAAGAAGTTGCCATTTCAATGGCCCCTGACATTTTGAAACATGAAGTAAGGGATGCTTGCATGTTAGAAAAGTAATTGTGCTTTATGGAATGTACAAGAAACGATCCCTCCAACCCCCCCCTCTTCTTTTTTTCTCGGTAAACGACAATAAATGATGTCTTTTTATTCGGTTTTTTTTTTGGTGTGGTTGAGTGTTCTTGTCATATTTCCGTTCGTTTGTGTATGTGTGTCGTTGTGAATTGCTGTCCGAATCTGCAAATAGGGAAAGCTTATGTAAAAGGTGATGACTCCCCATTTTTAATCAAATTTAAGATGCATTTTGATATATTTAAGAGTGCATCAATAGTAAAATAAAAGAATTTATTGAAAATTTAATAAGATATTGATATGGTAGATTATTTAGGAAATTTTAAATAAAATATCATAATTTTAGATTAAATAGTAAATAGTTAAGATTACAAAAAACGAATAAATAAATTATATCAATATAAGATTTTGAAAAATAAGAGCGATGCCGTTTTGGAAAAAAGGGGAAGAGACCTAAAGACCAAAAGAAAAGAGGAATTCAACATATTTGAAGAGGGGGCGGCTAAAACATTGTTACTTCATCTTCTTCCTTCAAAAGCAAAATCTAGAGCAAGGCAGAGTGAGTGAGAGCCAGAGGAAAAGAGAGAGGTGTTCTGTTCTGTTAATCAGCTCCACGATAAGACGAGAGGACTGTGGGCGATTTAACCGAGGACCAACGGCACCATGACTGTTGTTTTTGTTTTTTAAGGAGGCCCTGTCACTGTTGCTTCTTTTTCTTCTTGCAAGCTCGACGAGGATTGAAGGAGAGCGGGAAAACAGAGACGCTATTGCAAGGGTTGAACTGGTACTTCAACTTTGAACTTGACAGGAGGAAGCTGGGAAGAGTGCGAGGAGAAAGAGAATGTTTATGCAAAAAGGAAAAGATCATTAGCTATGTTCTGCTTTCTTTTCTCGTTTTCTTTATTGTTTTGAACTCTGAATCTACTGTTGCCAGTGCTAAGACTGTGAATTTATCGTTCCTAGTGCTGAGATGATGTTTAGTAATTAGTTTACATTAGGATTATTTCAAAACGAGGGCAAGGACTGAGACTTGTTCCTTTTTAATTGTTAACAACAATTATGTGTTTCTATGTAATTGCCACCTTTTAGATTAAATTAACTTCAGAAAATTAATTTAATTGTAAAATTTAAGTAGAATCATACTAGACTTAAAATTTGAGATCAAATTGAAACTGATGGTTTGTTAGTAATATAGGGATATAATTACTAACCTAGCAATGTTAAATTAAGGTTGTTGCTTAAGTATTTTTCTCTTAACTGTAGGAGGAGATTGTGCATGTTAATTGAAGATATAAATTTGTTTTGACTTAAGAAAGCTTAATCAAATGCTTTTAAACTATATACTAATATGTGTAATTTCATTTAATCACTAATAGAGTTTGAATTATTTAAGTCTCATAAATTGCAATGGTGAGAAATAATCATATGCTCCTCTTGTCTTGAAGCAAAGTTTCAATTTAGTTTTCTTTAAGTTATTTTCCTTTTCTAAATTCCAAGTAACTTTTAGGATATAAAATCTTCAAATGGTTTTACTCACCCTAATTGATAGCATAATTTCAAGCATTATTATATATAAAATGAGTGACATTTTGATATCTAAAGGTTTTAAAATGACGTACCTTTGATTTTTTAATGATTATTCTTTGAAAAAAATATTTTAAAATTATAAATTTTTTATTTAATTTTTTGAAAAATTGTAGAAAAAGATTTAAACTGCAATATTAAGATGTGACACATTTTATATAAAATCCAACGATGACAAGAAATTAAAAAAAAAAACACTTGAAAAATTAAGAAATTTAAGGGCAGAGAGCACTTTAGGGAAAGGGGAAAAAATAGTGACATTACCTTGAAAGATAAAATCACTGGGAGTAGGCATGTCCATGAACCGGATCAGATCGGGTTGGGGGTTGCCGAGTGCAGTCCGGGAGGGACCTCGGGCCGGATATTCACTACAAAAAAATCAGTTTTAGCGACGGAAAAAATCCGTCGCTAAAAGGGATTTTCCGTCGCTAAATGAATTTGCGACGGAATTTGCGACGGATTTAGTCCGTCGCAAAAATCTCGTCACAATTGCGACGGATTTAGAATATCCGTCGCAAATTTCAAATTTAGCGACGGAATATTTTTCCGTCGCTAATCCCACAGGTTAGCGACGGATTTAAATCCGTCGCTAATCCCAGCGATGGGGTTAGCGACGGATTTAAATCCGTCGCTAACCTGTGGGATTAGCGACGGATTTATATCCGTCGCTAATCCGGGTTAGCGACGGAAATAAATCCGTCGCTAACCCGTGGGATTAGCGACGGATTTATATCCGTCGCTAATTAGCGACGGAAAAATATTCCGTCGCTAAAGCTCGGGGTTAGCGACGGATAGTAATCCGTCGCTAAAATACGGGGTTAGCGACGGATTATTATCCGTCGCTAAGTTAAATTGAATTTTTTTAAAATTTAATATTTTTTTAATTTGGTTTTTTTTTTTTTTAAATTTTTTTTAAAAAAATTATTTATTCCTATCACAAATATTGATTTTAATTTTTTTTGAGAAATTAATAAAACATTTAAAAATATAATAATAAACCCGTATATCATAAAAACGTGAAATAACAATCCGAAAGAGTTTTACACATCGAAAACAAAATATAAATAATATTGTTTAAAAGAAAATCTACTAAAATATAGTCTAAACAAGTAGCATCATCATCATCATCAACACCACCATCATCATCGCACCACCAGGAGCCGGCCCCTTACCCTTGTCTTTCATTAGGGATAGGAGTTGAAGCCGCATCTCCCTCATCATCTCCCCTGTTCTTGAGTCATCTGCTGCATCATCTTCGCTTCATCATCTCTGTTCTTGAAGCATCTCGCTTCATCATCTCTCGTTCCTCAATCATCCGCCGCCTCATTATCTCCTCGCTCCGAGTCATCTGCCTTGTCTTGTGCAGCTCAGCTCCTTTGTCGACTCATCGCGCCGCTTGCTCCTCCACCAATGCCTTCATCTTTTTTATCTCATCTACAAATGTATTAGGGAGTACGTTTATTTTTGTCCATCATTTAAATAGACCAGGGAATGAAAATGTCACAATCAATAGCAAATGTATAACGTTTACCTATAGAAACACCTTGGTCTTAGGATGAGGAGCGCTTCATTTGCTTGAGTCGGGCCATGAGCCACCGAACCCAAAGACTCTCCCTTTCTTGTTAAATCCGCGCTTGGCCTCAAAAACAGACTCGTTATCGGAGTAAGACGATAAGGGTCGGTCCCGGTCTGCGAGGCTCTATCTGCGCGACTGACTTATGAAAGGTTTCCTACAAGGAAAAAAATACATAAATAAGACGTGTGAAATAATATAAATATAGTGGTGCACGAAACAAATAATAAATGCAATAAATGTCTCACCGCTATTTGCTTTGCCTTGGGGTTAATCCATTGCCTCTCACTCCCTTCAGACTGCTTGGAATGGGTCCGCTCAAAGGTAACCCACTCAATCGATCCCAGAACTTCCCCGACTCTGCCGCGCAAACACAAATGATGACCTTAATTAATTACTTCACAAGTACAAAATATTGAATACATAAATAGAAAATAATTGTACTCACAATTTTTCGTCGATGCTCACTAATTGGAATGGAGCCACCAACATATGACGGTCCTTCCATTCGGCCCTATTTTGCTTATTTTTGTCACTTTTGTTATGAAACTTGGGATCTGGGCCCATTTTTGAATTAATTCATCTGCGGTGTCGGGTTGAATCCAATCTTGCTTACCTCTGTGCCTTCTCAATTTATAACACCTCTCGATGACACCTAGGCCTCCCTTATAGTTATAAGATTTTTTGATTTTCACGATCTTGAACAACGTCTTATACTCACTTTTGCAAATCAATAATGAATAATTAGTGCTTTAAATTTTAAAAGCGCTTAATGATAAAACACACAACTTACCAAGAACTCTTCGAACCAACGATCCCGATTCGCCTTAGGGATCTGTGTCCAACTCGCCCCAAGGTGATTGAAATTACGGAATATTTGGTTCGAGATCCAATCCGCAAACGATTATAAGGGTAAAATCGAAGACGAGAGGACGGGATGCAAATATTAGCATACCAACTAAAGGTAGAAAATCGTAACATTCTTGGTAACTTTACATGACTTACTCGTTTCGTCGCTGCGAGAACGGATCCAAAGCTTCCTGTCGCGGGATCTACCGTTCCCGGATGGGTGTCTTGGAGGAACTACCTTCTTCCCTAACCACGGCTCGAGGCGACGTAGTGTCTTGAAGGAAAGAATGTCAACTATATTGAATATGTTTGTACATAGATGGTTAAAGAGAACTTAACATATGTAAATCAATCGAAATTGTAAAGTAAACTCTTGTGCCCCTTGATGTGGATCTGGAAGTTCTGGCACACGTGCACCGCCCATAAAAGAGTGGGGGTCGTCGGAGAAGATGACATATGAAGTGACGGTGAAGATGACATATGGCGACGGTGAAGATGACATATGAACTGAAGGTGAAGATGAGATATGATCAAGTGACGGCAACTACTCCGGGGAACCGGAGAGCCCTGCGAATAGAGGGGGCAGATGGCGTCGCCCTACCCCCTCGATAGGACGGGCCCGAGATCGACCACCACCACGTCCACTACCTCGAACGCCCTCTCCCGTATGCTCCATCTCGAACACTCATAAACATTATGTCAAAATGTATATAAAGTTAAGAAATTTAATTAATGACACCGCGAAGTAGGATGTATCTAGTATAATATATCGTCATAGACAAAAAACTAACACAAATCAATTGGACGATTCTGTTCTTCGACCTCGCTTCCATGCCTTCCTCGGAGTCTCATAATCGTCGAACTCAGATTCACTATCGAAAAAATCTCCCTCGCTCATCGTCGTCGATTCCTCATCGTCAATTTGAATAGGAATCAACTCTAACTCCGAGTAGAATCGAAGCAGTTGCTCGGTATATCGTCGTCGGCAACGTTTACGGGCGTACATGTTCCGCATCGGCTTGGAACGGTTCCTTCATACCGTCATTTGTTTAGACTCTTTCGACTTGGGTATAATATTTCGTGCTTTGGTTTTGATAACTCCCCTCCACCCTTGGCGCGATGTGGGATATGATGTATAGTAAACTTGTTCCGCTGTTGAGCAAGGATGAAAGGGTCATAACCATTTGTATATCTCCTTGTCCACTGGATCTCAACATTTCCATATTTGTCCACTTTTGTCCCACGCGGACTGTTATCAAACCACTTACATTTAAAAAGGGTCACCAACTTGTCCCACGGGTAACTCGGCTGAATTATGTCGTTAACTTCCCGTAGTAGTCGCCCTCCACCCCATCAACTTGGTCACCTCGACAACATACACCGTAATTGCAACATACGATTACTCCGCATTCGCTTCAACGGTTGAAAACCGATACCCATTAATTAAATATTTGTTGCACGGGTAACAACTATTGTAGCTCCATAAGATAAACTCCATGCAACTTCATTGGGATCTGGTGGATTTTTCACGAAGTACTCTCGAAACCATTTTGGAAACTCCGAGTTCGTGAATTGATCAACTTGGGATTCCGACATTGAAGGATTTTCCGATCGGACCAAATTAGAGAAGTGGATTGTAAGAAAAAAATGAAGTTAATACTTCAATACTTACCGTTGAGTAAAAAGAAAAGAAATCTTACTTTAAATGCGGGCGGCCTCTTCACGGTTGTTAAGAATGTACCACTCCGCTACTTGCTTATCTCTTCCGTCAAGAGTTGACCTCCAACGTTTTCCACGACTCGGCTGGAAAATTAAATATTGATTTTTGTTTGCTCGTATCACCGCCATCGTCGTTGCGAGACACCCCTCTCCGGCTTGATATCGTTTCGGGGGATAATAGTATGACGCAAATTTTGTCGCCTCTTCGACTAGATAAGCTTGCGATAGATCCTTCAACGTACCTTGGATTTTTTATCTTCTTCTTAAGTGTGCGTAAAAACGCAATGGACAATGAGAGAGTATTTATAAACTAAAGTATCATGTCCTTCAATTAATAAATGTGCGAAATAAATATATATATTACCTCTCAAACGGATACATCCACCTATATTGTTGTGGCCCTCCTACCTTTGCTTCGTAGGCCAAATGAGCAGGCAAGTGTTCCATTGAGTCAAACATGCTTGGAGGAAACACCATCTCTAACTTGCATAGCATTATTGGCATGCTCGTCTCCAGTGCCGTAACTTTTCAACACTAAGCTCGGAAGCACTGATTTCTCTAAAGAACATGGAAAATTCAGTCGAGAATAGACCATATATGCTTAGGAAGTGCTTTGAAGGCCCACGGAAGCAATCTCTAGAAAAAAACATGACAATCATGACTCTTCATCCCGAATAACTTCGCCTCGTGCATGTTGACACATCTTTTCAAGTTTGACGCATAACCGTCCAGGAGTTTTAGGTCTTTAACCCATTGTAACAACTCTAAATTCTGTTGTTTGTTGAATGTGTACGGCGCTCTAGGTTTGGAAGGCCGTCCCGTGCCATTCTGCACCAAATTCAAATCAGGCCTTCTGCAAATCGCTTCTATGTCCAGTCTTGCGTTGACTGTGTCCTTCGTCTTGCCCTTGGTGTCCATCACAGTGCTCAGAATATTGCAAAACACATTCCTCTCAATATGCATGACATCGAGATTGTGTCTTAACAATTGATCTTTCCAATATGGTAGCTCCCAGAATATGCTGCGTTTGTTCCAATGATGATCAACGCCGTATCCCTCGGGTTGGTGGAAGCGCCCCTCTTCAACACTTTGAATGTACTTGACCCTGTCCCATACTTCTTCGCCACTTAAACGACGAGGTTGATCTGCTCGTTCAACCACATTCGCGTGAAGTCTTTTCTATTTCTCCTAAACGGATGATCGGGGGTAGGAATTGCCGGTGCTGTCAAACCAACGAGACTTTGTGACTATGTTCCAAGGTAAAACCCCGTTACATTCAAGACATACCGGGCATGCAAGCTTTCCGACGTTTGCCGGCCACTCAACATCCCATATGCGGGGAAGTCATTTATCGTCCACATTAAGGCGGCATGCATTGTGAAATTCTGTCTCAATGATATATCATACGTTAGAACCCCTTCGGTCCACAATATCTTCACTCGTCTATCAAAGGCACGAGGTACACATCTATCTTCTTTTTTGGGTTGGATGGCCCGGGGATTAACGCGTTAAGAAACAAAAATTCTCTTCTCATGCACAAAGAAGGTGGGAGGTTGTACGGTGTCATAATGACAGGCCAACAAGAATAAATCCTACCGTAGTGTCGAAAGGAGCGAACCCATCTGAACATAGACCAAGACGAACATTACGGGGATCCATAGCAAAAAAAGGATTCGCCTCGTCAAATTTACGCCAAGCTTCGGCATCAGATGGATGCGTCACAAAGTTTTCATCCCTGTGATGCTCCCGGTGCCATCTCATGTGGCGGTTGTTTGTTCGATGCATACAATCTCGAAGTCCGGGCACGAGAGGAAAGTACCACATCTTGCATAATGCTTGAAGGGTCGTTTTCCTTCCATTCCTCACAATTTTATATCTGTCATGTCCACGAAATTTACAATTGGTCACTCAAGCATCATCTTTGTAATACAACATACATCCTATGGGAAGTGACAATGAATTTTTTCACATCCAAGCCCTAGCTCTTTCACCTTTTTTTTTGCTTGATAAAATCCTTCGGCAAATTATTGTCTTTGGGAACAACCTTACTCATGATCTGCATCATTTCGTTGTAATTCCGCTCACTCATGTGGTGATCGGTCTTCAAGCTTAGTGTTGCTAGGGTAGCCGATAGCGATGAATATTCACTATTTTCGAAGTGTTCACAACCTTCCCACAACGGACGTTGCGCTTCTTGAAGCATTTTATAGAACCTATCGGCTTACGGATGAGGATCCTCTCCCATGTATGATGGTTGATCGGTATGTGTATCGGTCTCCTCTCCCATGTATGAAGGTTCGGCATGAGTAACGGGATCGAAATATTGGCCGATCGACGGTCTGCGGCGTCCATAACCAAGCTGCGATATTGATTAAGGTTGTCTCGATGACTCTTGTCCCAGTAATAACCACTCGGTATCGTCGGACTTCGCCATGACATTCCCAACACTCATAATCCTTCATGAATCCTTTTTACACAAATGGATTTTCACCGTCTCCGAATCTTGAAATCTTAAACATCTACATTTGACACATGGACAACTGATCGCCCTACTTGAATTAGGTGAATGTGCCAAAGCAAATTGGATGAACTCTTTCAAACCCACCAAGAATGGTTGAGTTAGTTCTCTTCTCTCAGTTAGACGATTGTACATCCAACTCCTATCACGATCGCCCTCCATACTTCCTAGCTATGGCAATTACTAATCTAATTAACATCTCATTATGCCACAAATATATATATATATATATATATAGAAGTGCCGCCAACCAATTGACACTTACTCAAGAAATTAAGAAACCAACACATGCATTGAACTAATAATGTAATTTTATAGTTGTAATAAAATTCAAGGTTAATGAATTATAATCTTTTAATTGTTCAAATTATCCATCCATATGTATAACTTGTTGCCGAATTTTTTCACAAACAAAAACAAAAAGATAAATAAAATATGTAATTCATATTTTCTAATTACATATTTCAAATTCTATATATTACATATACGAAATTCTATAATAAAATAAAAAGTTATAAATTAGAATACTCTAAACCCTAATAAAATAATTATATAAATTAATATATATATATATATATATAAATAGAAATAGAAATATATAAAATAAATAATATTATATCCTTATTCTTATTTTTTTAAACAAAGAATATACTAATTAAATATTCTTTTTTTTATACAAAATTAAATATTCTAATAAATTGAAAAATGGAATAGAAATATTTATTAACATATTATAGATTATTAAAAGATACTTCCTAAATTGACATCTTCCTCAAACTTAGTACATAAAACTAGTTTAATTAAGATACATATATAAAAGCAATATAATAGTAGTAACTTAAAAGGTAAAAAGCAGAATCCGATGTTCACCCATAAAAAGATGAAATTATTTCATGCATGTACACAAAATTAACGAGAACACGTACACTTTATTTTTTTTACCACAACATAACCATATACATAAAATTTTCGGAGATATAAGAGGTATATAACTAATAAAGACAACAACATTATAACTATTTTAACAAGAAAATTTACGACATCAAAATCCACGCATGCAATTGTAGGTTTTTTAGGTTTTCAAATTTTTCTACCCAGATTTATCATGAAAGAACGAATATCAAATATTATAGGAAGTTGTTAGACTTACGGAGGTTCACCACAAGTAAGGAGTCTTGCCGAAGGTTGTGAGGGCAAGAAGGAGCAGAGGAGGACCCAATAACGAACTAGAGACCACCTAACTCACTTGATCTTCGCCTCCAATACACCAAAAAAATTTTGACCTTTAGTGATTATACTACTTTAGGAAAGGTAGAAGAGAGTAAAATAAATAGTCATAGTTCTCACCTTAATCTTAATCTTTCTAAGCTTCTTGGATCTTTGTAGGCCGCAACAAGGAGGAGGATCTGCGGGAGCAACCGGAAGAGGAAGGAGAAGGGGGTGGGGGACGATGGAAGGAGGAGGGGGGGGGGGCGGCGGTGGAAGGGGAGGAGGAGGGCGGTGGGTGGACGGGGAAGGGGAGGCTCGGCGGTGGAAGGGGGTGGGGTGGGGGGGTCGAAAATGGAAAATGGGGGGGGTCGACGATGGGTGGTGGGCGACGAGGGAAGGAAAATGGGGAGGTGGAAGGGGAGGGGAGGGCGGCGGTGGAAGGGGAGGGGAGGAGGGCCGGCTCGGCGGTGGAAGAGGGAGGTCGGACTCGGTGGTGGAAGGGGGTGGCGTGGGGGTCGGATCGAAAAGGAAATGGGGGGGGGCGACGCAGGCTGAAATGGTAATGGGGTAGCGACGGAAGCTGTTCCGTCGCAACCCCAGTGGGGGTTGCGACGGAAATCGAGTCCGTCGCAACCCCAGGGTTAGCGACGGACGGAGAGTCAGAGTCCGTCGCAACCCCGGGGGGTAGCGACGGACATTAGTCCGTCGCAACCCCGGCCCAGGGGGGTTGCGACGGAATGTCTCCCCGTCGCAACCCCGGTGGGGGTTACCGGGGGTCGTGACCCCCGGGCAGGGGTTAGCGACGGACGAGAGTCCGTCGCAACCCCGGGTCGGGGGTAGCGACGGACAGAAGGTCGTCAACCCCAGTGGGGTTGCGACGGAATGTCTCCCCGTCGCAACCCCCGGGGGGTCGTGACCCCCCAGGGGGGTTAGCGACGGACAGAGAGTCTCCGTCGCAACCCCGGTAGGGGTTAGCGACCCCCGGATAGGGTTGGGTGGGTCCCGCAACCCCCAACCCAGGGGGTAGCGGCCCGGACGGTGTCCGTCGCAACCCCCGGCAGGGGTTGCGACGGATTGTCTCCGTCGCAACCCCGGCTCGGGGTTGTGACCCCAGTCAGGGGTTAGCGACGGACAGAGTCCGTCGCAACCCCGGCCAGGGGTTGCGACGGACATTAATTCCGTCGCTAACCCGGTGGGGTTGCGACGGACCCTTAATCCGTCGCTAATTTTCAAAAAAAAAAAAAAAAAAATTTTTACTCTGAAATTTGCGACGGATTTTTTATTTCCGTCGCAAATTCTCAATTTTTGCGACGGAAAATTTTCCGTCGCTAAATCCGTCGCTATTTCCAATTTTTCTAGTAGTGATTCCGGCTAAGGTGCGGTCGATCCGGCTTCAGGCTAGAGCTCGAGGCTGGACGGACCGATCAGGGGGCTGCTGGACCCGATCCGAGCGATCCAAAGTATGTATATATTTTTTTTTTTTTTTTTTTTTGCTTTTACCAATGACTTTGTCAAACATGTTTATATAAAAAAAGAAAAAAGTTTGTCAGACAAGTTCACGTGGTCCCTGCAGGCAGGTCAGATGGCTTTATGATATTGATTATAGAAAAGGAAAAACACACTCTCTCTCTTTTGTATCTCAGACGCTCACGATTTTTTCTTTCTCTTTCTTTTCTTCCGCTGTCTTCCATTTTCTTCTTCAGCTTCACCACATCGGCGTTGGCGACGCTTCCGACGAGAGACCCGAGAGCGAGATAAGGGACCAGATAGCGGCAACGGTGACGCTTCCCAACGCCTTTCCTTTCTTTCATGTTGCCAACTCAACGACGTCCTCACCAAAGAGATTCAAAAAGATGGAGATCTAAGCTTGTAGATCGAAGAGTAGAGATGGGGATTTAAAGTTTATAGATCAAATAGTGAAGTTGACGGTTTGCAGATCTGAGCTTACCGTCGACACTAGGGAGTTGTGTCGGTGTAGTCATCTTTCAGTGGGTGGGGGTGGGTGTATGACTAACTGTGTGACACCTATTGGGCTAGACCAGACGAGACTATGGGGTCTGAGCCCCTGGCCCGAAGTCTAGTCCGGCCCGATCAAATCTGTCTGGTCTTGTCTGTCCGAAACTATCTTAAACCAATTTTTTTTTCCAACAACACCGGGTCGGGTCGGACCGGATCGGAGTCGCCTATCGGACCACGGGTTTTTTGAACATCCCTAACTGAGAGTGTGGTTGCCCTTAAAAAAAAAATCGGTATCATCAGAATCTTAAATTGCAGCTAGGATTCTGAATTCTTCCTCTGGGTACTGTTTCGTTGCTTGCAATAAGTTTGATCAAGCCATATAGACTTTTTCATGGCAAGACTTTACGTGAAAGGGCTCGTTGTACGTGTTTGGATTTAGTATGAGTTAGCCAATGTTATTCATATGACACCTGACGCCATTGTACTAGAGAAGAAAGAATGATATTGTCCACTAACATAAAGTGCAATAAGACGAAAGAGAATCATAATGCATCTATCAATACAAGTTAAGGCTATATATAAGTAGTGGTAGACTTTGAGATAAAAATTTAGAAGGGTTAAACGTATACTCATTAACTAGATAAAAAATATATATATATATATTTGGGAGCCAAATGTATAATAAAAGTATTTTAACAATTCTAATAAATACTAATATGTGTATTTTAACGCAACCACCATTATGCCTCACCTTACCGATGTTATTGTTCATCGTTTTCATCATTTCCGTGCTACACCTTGGCTCACATGGATCAAATCTTCATTAAATACTCTAGGGGGTGGATGCATGTTTACTGAAGGTAGTAGTATATATGTAATCATGTTTACATAAAGTGTAGCATGGAGTTGATGAAGATGATGAATAGTAGCAACATTAAGGGTTCTATTAGCAACTTATTTTGGGCAAAATTACATCATTAAATACTCTAGGGTGGTGGATGCTTTTTAAAAAATAATTGGAGGTTGGTGGTGCACCTTGTAGCCAGGGACGGACCTTCTTGAGATAAGGGGAGGCCATGGCCCCCCCCAAAAAAAAGTTGGTCAGATTTTTTTAAAAAAATTTAATATAATGTAAAAATGTATGTTATGTTATTTATTAGAATTGTTAAAATGCTTTTATTATACATTTAGCCCCCAAATATTTTTTTTGAAAATCTAGTTAATGAGTATACGTTTAACCTTCTAAATTTTTATCCCAAAGTTTACGCCTTAACTTATAGTGACTTATAGTGATAGATGCATTCTGATTCTCTTTCGTCTTATTGCACTTTATTTTAGTGGACAATATCATTCTTCTTCTCTAGTCAATGGCGTCAAGTGTCATGAGGTAAGGAATAACATTGCCTAACTTCATACTAAATCCAAACACGTACAACGGGCCCTGCCCCTTTGAATATACGTGAGGAGATGATCAGGCTATTTATTGGGTTATATGCCTCTCTTTCTGTTTTTATTTCTTGTCCTCGGTAGATCTTAAATAAAATGAGTCGCATCTTAATATCTTATGGGTATAAAATAGTACAATTTTAATTTTTTTAATGACTTTTTAAAATTAAATAAATAATATATAATATTAAAATATTTTTTTAATGAATACTCATAAAAAAATCAAAAGTACATCATTTTAAACCCACAAGATATCAACATGTCACCCATTTTATGTATAATAACACATGAGGACTTCTAAATTCTTAAATTTTAGTTCCAACTTAGCAAAGACCCATCTATTCTTTTGTTTGCCGATTAGCTTACCGCAAGTGTACACATCACAAGTAGTATAAAGAGTTGTCATTCCCACAAGGAGTAAGCTAAAAGTGGATTAATCGTCACAATTATGCTATTAATTAGAGTGAGTAAAACCATTTAAAGGTTTTATATCCTAAAAATTACTTGAAATTTAGAAAAGGAAAATAACTTGAAGAAAACTAAATTGAAACTTTGCATCAAGACAAGAGGAGTATTTCTCATCATTGCAATTCATGAGACTTAAACATTTACCACTCCATTAGTGATTAAATGACAATACACATATTAGTATAAGGTTCAAAAGCATTTGATTAATCTTTCTCTAGTCAAAACCAAATTCATACCCTCAATTAACATGCACAATCTCTTGCTACAGCTAAGAAAAATTAAACATTAAACAACAACCTTAATTTAACAATGTCAGGTTAGTAACTATGTTACTGAAAAATCATCCATATAATCTCAAATTTCAAGTCTAACATAATTTTACCTAAGTTCTATAATTAAATTAACTTTCTCAAGCTTAATTTAATTGAACAAAGTATTCTAAGTGGTAGCCAATCACATAGAAGCATTAGGCACAACATAAAATTAACTCATAACTATCGTTAACAACTAAAAAAGAGTAATGACAAGTCTCAATCCTTGCCATGGTTTGAAATAATCCCAATGCAAATTAATTACTCAACATCATCTCAGCACTAGCAACAATAAATTCAGAGTCTAGCACTGGCTACAGTAGATTCAGAGTTCAAAACAATAAACAAAACGAGAAGAGAAAGCAGAACATAGCTAATGATCTTTCCCTTATTGCATAAGCATTCTCTTTCTCCTCACACTCTCCCCTGCTTCCTCCTGTCAGGTTCGAAGTTGAAGTAGCAGCTCATTCCTTGCAATAGCGTCTCTGTTTTCCCTCTCTCCTTCAATCTCCGTCGAGCTTGCAAGAGGAAAAAGAAGCAACAGCGACAGGGCCTCCTCAAAGAACAGAAACAGCAGTCGGGGTGCTGCCGGTCCTCGATTAAATCGCCTACACAGTCCTCTCGTTCTCCCGTGGAGTTGATTAACAGAACCGAACACCTCTCTCTTTTCCTCTGGCTCTCACTCTCTCTGCCTTGCTCTGGTTTTTGCCCTCGAAGGAATAAGACGAAGTAACAGTGTTTTAGTTGTCCCCTCTTCAAATCTGTCGAATTCCTTTTTTCTTTAGTTCTTTAGGTCTCTTTCCCCTTTTTCCAAAACGGCATCACTCTGTACCTTTAATATTTGCTATATTTTCCTCCACAAAACCGTATAGCTACAGAATTATATCCCCCTTTTTTTGGGACTGAATTATTAGGTTACTTTGTAGCTACTTTACATCGTTAAAGCTCAAGTCTAGAAATCAATTCCTCTTTTGAATCTCTGTGCGTCACTAATCTTGATGTCATATCTAACTTCGTGTTATATATAAATCAAGATGTTTGCTGACTCACATTGCTCAATTATATGTGTGTGAATCTTTGAGCAAAAAAAAGCATATATGTGTCAAAAGGGAGTGGAGAAGGGAAGAAAAGAAGAAAGACAAAAGGCAAAAGAGAAGGACGTGGAAGATAAGGAGGAAAAAAAGGAGGAGGAAGAAAAGAAAAAGAAAAAGAAAAAGTAGCGAGGAGGGAACAGAAAAGAAATAAAAAGGAGGGAGGAGGGGAAGAAGTAAAAAGAAAAGACAAAGAAAAGGTGGCATTTGATTATGAATGTGTTATTCCTATTTTTTATAATCATAATTGTGTGTTTAACAACCCTTTTAAAATAATAATTTTGGCTCAAACTACAGTTTTAAAAGTGAAGTAGCATTAACCGTTCAAAATCCAAGAGAACTTTTAACCAACTATAAGTTAAAATGTCCGAATACTGATCAAACTCTCAAAACCATAATTTGGCAAGAAAACTATGATTTGTGATTGGAAACCATAATTTTCCAGAAGTTATTTTTTATATCTATATTTTCAGCAGCTATTCTCCTAAATCTATTTTTTAAAATCATTTTTTTCTCGAAACTATTCTCTAAAAGATAATCTAAACACGGCCGGTGTCTTCTTTCCGACACAGAGATTCGTAGAAAATATCATTATTCTTATCTGGTCAATGGCCAATGTCATAAGTCTTCCCATGGCTAAGCTTTCTCCATTATTGGAACGTAACCTCTTTTGAAAAGTTGGGTTATGATGGGCCCCTTAATAATGCCTCCACCGGTCATCATGTTGTACCGTGTAACATAATTAATAGCAAGGCATTTTTTCACAGACAAGACGGCTTATCAGAGACACTACCAACACAATCTTCACCCTTACCATGACCTCCATGATCATGGTTTCCTCCAGAACTTTCTTGCTCTTGTTTATTCCCTTCCTCTTTTCACCTACAACTCTAGCACAAGAGGTTTCTTATCTAAACCACAGCTGCAGTACCAACAAAACCTTCACCGAAAATAGTACCTTCCAATCGCATCGGGCTACCCTCCTCTCTTCCTTTGATTCTGCCGACACTGAGTTCTACAACACCACCGTCGCCGGTGGCGGCGACACTATCTACGGCCTCTTCATGTGCCAAGGTGGCATCAACATCCAGCTGTGCCACCAATGCGTCATTATCGCAGCCCAAAAATTATCCTCAGACTGCCAATTTGAGAAGGAGGCGATAATCGGTACGACAAGTGCATGCTTCGCTATTCCAACTGCTCCTTCTTCTCGATGGTTGAAACAAGCCCTAGACTCAACCTCTTGCCCACCTATGATGGGTACCGGCAGAGCTTCTCAAAGTCATTGTTGGAGACACTTAACTTAACGGCAGACGAAGCAGCTAACAAGGCTAAGAAATATGCCACAAGGGAAGAACACATACCTGAGTTCGGAACTATGCACTCTCTACTTCAGTGTACGCCTGACCTATCATCTCAAGATTGCAGAAAATGTCTCAGTGATGTGATTGGAGACCTCTCAAGTTGTTGTGTGCGACAAGAAGGAGGAAGAGTTCTATATCCAAGTTGCAACGTTCGCTATGAGTTATATTTTTTCTATAACTCTGACAATCAGCTAGAAGCAACGGTGCCAACAAGAATTATCGTGATAGTTGTGGTTTTTTCTGTTTTTGGTTTGGGACTGATTTTTTTTCTCGCCTACTATCTCTTAAAGAATCCAATAAAGAAGAGACGCAACGCTGTTCTTAGACAAAAATACTGTCAGTAATTTTTATTCTCAGACAAATTTTTATTTAAACATATAGTCTTGGGTTGTCTCAAGATCTATAGCAATAATTTCTTCTATTTGTCTAGTTGGAAATGAAAGCAACAATTTAGAGCCTTTGCAAATTAGTTTGGCCACTATTGAAGCTGCAACAAATAAGTTTTCACATGAAAACTCTTTAGGCGGAGGTGGATTTGGAGAAGTTTACAAGGTAACAAATTTAAGTGTCATCAATCCAAATGTTACACACAGACACACACGCACACATGCATATTTGTTTTTGAATTTTCTTCAGACAGAATTATTTATATTTTATTGGTATGTTTCTTAATTTTTAATGTAATCATCTGTGGTTCTAGGGTATTCTTTCAAATGGTCAAGAAATAGCAGTCAAGAGACTTTCAAAAAGTTCTGGTCAGGGTGCAGAAGAATTCAAGAATGAGGTTTTATCGATTGCGAAACTCCAGCACAGAAATTTGGTAGCCTTGCTTGGATTTTGCATGGAAGGACAAGAGAAAATTCTTATTTATGAATATGTTCCAAACAAAAGCCTTCATTACAATCTATTTGGTTTGACTCTTCTAAATCCTATATTTACGCTTAGTTGAAATTTGTAGTCCATATGTGCCATGCGTGTTATTATTTATCTATTTCAGAATATATAAGTGATGTATGTTAGCGATAATTGTCCATACTTGGATTATCTCTGTTTTGTCCATATAGTCACTCACAACAAGTTTATGTACACAGGTTTCCAGAAAGGCAAAGTATTAAATTGGGGAGAGCGCTATAAAATCATTGGAGGAGTTGCTCAAGGAGTTCTTTATCTCCATGATCATCCTCGCTTTAAAATTATACATCGTGATCTAAAACCAAGTAATATTTTATTAGATGATGAAATGAATGCAAAAATTTCAGATTTTGGCTTAGCTAAGATGGTTGCTATCAACAAAAATGAGGAAAGTACAAATAGAATAGTTGGAACATAGTAAGTTTTAATATTTTTTTCCTTTAAGCTCTACATTTATATCTTGATATGATTGAATAACGAAAAATAAGTGTGCCTCGGTTGAGATTGAAAAGTTTTACATCTCAACTAATCAGTGATCACTTTAATATATATTGATACTTTCTTTTCCCTTTTTCAGTGGTTATATGTCACCAGAATATGCAATGTATGGGCATTATTCTGAAAAATCGGATATTTTTAGTTTTGGAGTTATAGTTTTAGAAATTATCAGTGGAAAGAAGAATACAAGTCGTGATAGTCAATCACAATCACAATATGCTGATGGCCTATTGAGTTATGTAAGTTCAGATAATATGTTTCTCACATGTTAATATTTCTTATGCAAATATCTCAACCTTTAAATGTGGAGAAAAGATTTCTTTAACAGTATTTTTTAAGTTAACAAAAGGGTAATAATTAGTTTTACTTAATTGTCATAGACTTGGAAGCGATGGAAGGAGGAAAACTTGCTGGAAATATTAGATTTCAATATAAAAGGATTTGGATCATATAATGAAGTGATCAAGTGCATCCAGATTGGCTTATTATGTGTTCAAGAAAATCCAGATTCAAGACCTACAATGGCTGAGGTTGTTTCATATCTTAGTAATGATTCCATTCAACTGCCATTGCCACAGGAACCTGCTTTCTTTCTACATGGTGGAATGGGGCCTAGTACCAGTGGAAGTAACGAATCAGCCTCGACTATTGAAATGTCTATGAGTGAATTCTTTCCTCGTTAGTACCATGCTTTTACTTCTATCTCTTAGACACCCTACAAGAGACAAGCAATCTAGTGTACAATTATTGAGATACACAATTTATATTGTGCTCTTTTTAATATTAATTAATTAATCGTATTTATTTAAAGAGCCAGAAAATAGTTTAAACATAGATTTATAGTTTTACTCTATTCATTTTATTGTCTATTGGACACACTAAGAAAGCCCTAACTCAAAAGGTTCCATTTTGTACATGAGAATCTTGAGAAAGGAAATAAAATTGAAAGAGGATTCCTTGTTGAAGAATGTTTGGTATACTTGAATTAAATTCTCTAGAGAATCAGGTTCCAGCAAGAAGACTTAAATCCCATTTTACCTTTGATAGAATCAAGATCTAAATCCAGATGTTCCGATTATCTATTGGATAAACTTTTATAATATTACTGATATTTTTTCAGTGGTTATATGTCTTTAGAGTATACATGCAATGGCAAAATGGTACTATGTTTTTATTTTTGCGGTTATTGTTTTAGAAATTGTAGTGAGAAGAAGAATGCAACTGGATGACCACAATATGCTATGACATCTTGATCTATGTAAGTTGTACCAATATGTATTTAATTTATTTCATATCAGTACTCTCTTCGGTCCTTAAGAAGTTGGATAACTAGATTAAGGAAATTAGTCAACTTGATTATTTGTAAACAGTTTATGTTGATTCTTAAAAATACCCTATTAATCATTTGTATTGGAACTACCCTCCATAGAAATTAAACTCCCTTTTATACCCAAAAAAAAAAAAAAAAAAAAACCTCCCTTATTATGTACACTCAAGAGGGATGATTTGGGGAAAAATTTACAAATTTATGAGAACAAGTGGATTGAGGTCTTATGTTTAGAAACCCAAAAAAAAAAAAAAAAAATCTCTTTAACTCCTATATATTTAAACCAAGAGGGAATATTTCTTATGCAATATTAACCCAACCTTTAAATTCGAGAAAAAGCTTACTTTATCTATATCGTAGAAGTTAAAAAAAGGCGGCGTGATAACTGATGATTGAAATATAGTGGTTATAATTGTTATGCAGCCTCGGAAGGAATGAAAAGTTGTTCATATTGGATTCAAATATAAAAGAATTTGGATCATATGATGAAGCGATTAAGTGCATCCAAAATGGGTTGTTGGGTTCGAGAAAATATCCAGATGCAAGGCCTTCCTTGACCACAGTTGTTTCATATCTTAGCAATGATTCCATTCAACTTTATTAAAGACTAGCTATTAGTAAGCCTTGTTATTCTTGAAAACGATAGTATACAATTAATACGTGATTGAGAAAGTAGGCAAAACGACGTCCATGGGGAGGTGTAGTAAAGGACAGATGAACTGGGAATTCCCCACCATGGACTCTATACCTTTTAAAACTAAGATAATACCCGAGTATCAGAGCACTAAGCATTACTGATGATGATTTTTGTTCATTAGCCTTGAAGTCTACAATCAACAATCTACTAAGGATTGCGTATAGGCAAACCTATAATCGTTCTCTCTCTTTTAAATAGACTTTTATTGATTTTTTAAGTGATCTAAATTCCATGTAAATATAGTGAAAACAAGGAAAAATTGGTTTTGAGTTTTATTGAAAATAGGTAAATGCAAAATTTAATTAAAATCCTAGAGTTACTAGTTTTTTGTCTTTTAAAAAATGAATGGAATGAAATATGAATGAAGGGAATTCTCTTGAGAAATTGGTTCAATAACTATGCTTATTCAATAAATTATATATATGGGAGTTTGAAATTGATCAAGTCTTACTTAAAAACACCATGTAATCACATTGGGTCTAATAATCTAATCAATAACAACTCCTACTACTGCATTCATAGCTATTGCTTAGGAAAATTATTAAAGAGCCAATTTTTGTAAGAAATGGATTGTGTAATATCCTAAATTTTTGGGCCTAGAAACTTAAGGATAAGCTTGTATCAAGTAAACGACTAAACCCATTTCGGGAAGAGTTCTAAGAATGTTGAGAGATAGAAAGTCTCTTGGGAGCTATATGTTACAGCTATATTGGGCAATGGACCTAGTATGTGTAGGTCATAGAGTTAAGGTGGCAATGCAAAAAGGCACAATAATGCATATCAGTGTCATTGGGTTGGTAGGAAAAGGCCACCCAGCTATGTTATAAGGCATGGGAAGATTAATTGAGTAAATTGTGCCGGTATTGGTGTGTACATGGCATTTTTCAGGATGCATATGTGTACCCTACATTTTGGGGAAAATGACACCAGTATGTGGCGCCACGTGGAGGCCAACACATATAAAGTCTAACCTGGTGTCATTTGGTGGGTCTCGATGTACGTGTCGCAATCCTAAGTATGTGTCGATAAAGTGACTTTAATAAAGTAAGGTCATGATGACTAATGATGATATAGCTTTTGACTCGCCACCACAAGATTATGATACATGTCCCTCATATGGCAAAGCATAAAGTTACTTTTGTATTAGTCTAATAAAAGCAAGACACGTGTCCAATCATCATGGCAAGGTACAAAATTACTTTACGTTGGCTCATAGAAAGATGACATGTGTCCTGTCATGATTACAAAAAAAAGCTACTTTTGCATTGGCACTATGAGAACATGACACGTGTCATCTCATTATGACACACTCTTACACGTGTTCACCATCATAACAAGTAAAAAGCTACTTTTGTTGGTCAAATGGATATGTGACATGTGTTGGTGATCATGACAAGGCATAAAGCTGATTTTACATTCACGCAATGGAAAGAGGATACGTGGCACAATAAGTGGCACGTTCGGGACCATACACATGGTGCATTTCAACGACATGTGGCATGTTATAGATTGCACCTGTGTTCTAGATATACCTCTTTTCCCCTCATTTGTCTTTAGGCCATTTTGGCCAAAACATAGAAAGAGGGAGAAAGAGTAGAGAGAGGAGGGAAGAGAAGGAAGTTTGAGAACCTATAAGCCAGAAGGAAAATCAAGGAAGCAAGAACTTAGGTAAGTGGTCATGGACTTCCATCCTACTTCCTTCTACTTTCTTTAATATGTTTAAGGCCTTAATGAACAACACTTCCATATGGTTTTGGAAGATCAGGCCAAAAAGGAGAAGGGAGAACAAGGAGGCAAGGTTTCAAAGAAAAAACAAAAGTTTAAGACTAGTAAGCTTCTTTCTCAACCTTCTTGTGATTTTGTGGTTATATGGCTTGGAAAATGGTTATACTTTGAGTTTAATATATGATGAGGGTTCTATCTACATGATGAAAAGGATGAATAAATGATTAAAGCCAACATTTATGGTTGAGGAAGGAAGAACAAGCATGAAACAAGATATATATTGTGAACAAGCCCTAAGAAAATTGTGGTATGTGTCTCTATTTATATCAAAATTCAGTTCTCTGGCAATGACAACAAGTGTCCTGAGTCCACGGTGTGGAAGCTTTGTCACTTTGAAGGCAAAAGAAGAAAAGCAGAAATGAAATGATAGGAGGGACTAGCTGGGAGGCATCAAATAATGCAAAAAAGCGAAGGCAACTTTAAGAGAGAGGGAGAGTGGGTTATTCCGTATTCAAATAGTGGAAGTAGCTGCTCAGACTCAGATGGATTGAGATTTGAGACGTGTGTCCTCAAGCACGCTTACGCTTTTTCACACCCCCTTCTTTTTCTCTATTGGCATTTCTTGACTCTTCTTATTTCCTATTATCATCTCGTTTTTGCATATGACAACTAAAATTTGTTCATGTAAGCTAAGACAATTTTCTACTCATATTTAGTTCAAATACGATAGATTACAATTATTTTTAAAAGTTTCAATTGTCATTTCAAACAAATTTTAGATTTGAGCTCCTTTTGCGTAATGTTCTAAATTCTTTCAAAGGGGACTTAGCATGAGTTACAAGGAAATGAATGAAATCACCCAAAAATATACTCATGAATGTATTACTAACAATACTTAAGTTTTAAATAAATCAGTGATTCTCCATAATTATATATCAACCTCAAAATAATTAAATAAAAGCTTGTTTTTTTTAATACTTCCTCCGATTTTTAATATAAGACATATTATAACAATTTTAATTAGATTAATGAAGTTAGTTAATATAATATATATTTTCTAAAACATACTAATTATTTTCCTTAGTTCATTCATTCCCTCTTCTCCGTTGATTATTGTTGGGGGAGCATCACTATTAGTAGATTAGGAAAAAATCAATATATATATATATATTAAAGTATGTCTCATATTTAAGACTAAGATTAATTTCTTTAAGACATATGTGCCAAATCTTTAAATATTTGGATTGTTTTTGTTTGTGAAGATATTTTTCCCCTTATAATAAATTAGGCTATGAGTTGATTTTATATAAAAATACCCTTTTATCCGGTAATTAATTAAAGGATATAAAAATATATAAAAGATATTTAAATAAGTAAAAAATATTAATAAATTTAATCAAATATATCTCAGAATTGAAGAATGTTTAATTTTATTTGGAGATAGATGTGTTGGGAAAAATAAAAATTGTGAAAACTGTTATTTATTTAGTGAAACTTAGAATTTTGTATTAGCTTTACAAATAGAATGTGAGAAAGAAGGTAGCAGGAATTGCAAAAGATTTTATGAGTGTTTTAGTATTTTTCATTTTATATTTTTGCATTTGATGTAATTATAATTTTAACGATATGATGCTTCCCCATAAATATGTTTTCTCCCGATCCTTCATTCTAATTTTCTCTAGATTATTTCTAAGAAGCTGAGGAGATAATGTTCAGGTTTGATTGACTAGTCGGGTGGATTCTCTTCCTCGTGCATCTCTAGCCACCACAAATGAGACCTTACATACCGACGTGTGTGCAATGTAATATAATATGGGTTAAAGGCCTAATTTACCCTGTAAGTTTTGCTAAGGGGGCGCCCATCACACGGAAGTTTTTTTTATACCAAATGTGCCCTGGAAGTATTAAAAGGTACGAAATTTACCCAAAAGTGACGGAACTCCACGTAGATCGTTAAAATGTGCCACCTCAAAGACACGTGGCATGCCACCTCAGCAATCAAAAGTATCATTTTTGCCCTGGAAGTTTTCACTAAGGAGCAATTTTGCCCCGGAAGTTTACAAAAGTAGCAATTTTGCCCTTCTTTCTCCCAATATTAAATTTAACTATTAAATCAGTCAAAGACCACACATGTCATGCCTTGAAAAGGTCGAACTTGGATTTAGAGAAGGAGATCCTTGAGATGTTGAGCTCAAGGCGGCCAGAATTTGCGAAGCTGAACTGGTCACGGGGACTAAAAGGTCTGTCGCAATCCTGTGACCGGGCCGGCTTCACAAACCTTGAGATGTTGAGCTCAAGGCGGCCGAGAATTTGTGAAGCGTAACCGGTCACGTGGACCGAAAGGTCTGTCACACTCCTATGACTAGTTCGACTTCACAAATTCTGGCCGCCTTGAGCTCAACATCTCAAGAATCTCCTTCTCTGACTCCAAGTTCGACCTTTTCAAGGCATGACATGTGTGGTCTTTGACTGATTTAATAGTCAAATTTAATATTGGGAGAAAGAAGGGCAAAATTGCTACTTTTACAAACTTCCGCGGCAAAATTGCTCCTTAGTGAAAACTTTCGGGGCAAAATTGCTCCTTTATGAAAACTTCCAAGGCAAAAATGATACTTAATTCTTATTAGTTGATGAGGTGGCATGCCACGTGTCATGAGGTGGCATGCCACGTGTAAACTCAGTTAAACTTAACGGTTAAAATTAACGGAGGGGCAAATTTGCTACATTTTTCATACTTCCGGGGCAAATTTGGTACCTTTTGAATACTGCCATGGCAAATTTGGTACAAAAAAAACTTCTGTGTGATGGGCGCCCCCTTAGCAAAACTTCCGGGGTAAATTAGGCATTTAACCCATATAATATCTATGTTAATACAACAATTATCACAACGTACATATTTTACTTTGAGCGGCTGGGAGTAAAATACCTAACCAACACAAGCTTATAAGAACTTAAATAAATATAATAAGGAAATCATCAGAACCTCTTAATGGAGATCAGAAGAAAAAAGGGGGCCGATCAAAATAATCTAAATTTAAAGGGAAAATTAAAATAAAGGACAAGAGAAAATAATATTCATTATAAATGACCATAAAAATTGTAATTACTTAGAAGGACGAACATAATAATGTAAAATTTAAGATTACTAAATTGCCCTTAATCAATCCTCATGTATTATCTCTTAGATTCAAAATTAAAAAATAACTAAAATTAAAGCTAAAGCTGTCCATCATGATATAATCATATCTTTTTTTTTTCAATATATTATTTAATTAACAATTGTTAAACTCATATTTTTCTTAATTTTTATTTTTCACCAATTTATATCATCGTCGATGTCAATTAAGTTATTTTCATAAAAATAAAAAATAAAATTATTTCATATTTTCAAGATAGAATAAGTTAATTAGATTTTTTTAATTTTATTAACATTACATGAATTTTTTAACCCACATAAATTTCTTGTAAAACAAAAATAAGTCATAGAAACTTTTTTGGTTTAACATATATGATAAATTATAAAAGACCTTGACTTTTTTTAAAACTATGTAATTCCATTTTTAATTAAAATTTTTGTTGATTTTAAAAAATATAATTTTACAAAATTGAAGAATTCATAATTTTTTTCTTAGATATATATTCAAATTGTGAAAATTGAGAAAACCATTGTTTAATTTAATGAAACTTAGAATTTTGTATTAGTTTTAAAAATAAAATGGGGAAGAGAATGTAAGAGGGAATGTAGAATATTTTGTTAGAGGCATTTTAGTACTTTTAATTTTATATTTAATCATTCAAAATAATTACAATTTTTATGGTCTTTCTCCACAAATATCTTTTCCTCTAGGTCCTTCATTCTAATTTTCCCAAAATTTAAAATAGTGAAAATAACACAAAGATCCCAACTAAAGAAAATAAAATCCGCAATGTCTCATAACTTATAACTTATCAATGGGATAGTTGCACTTTGTTGATAGACACATATTTTGAGGGGATAATTACATTATATGCTGGTGGCTAAGTTGTAACAATGTATTTATCTCAGATGCAATCATCACCACAGCCTTTAGATTCGAGAAAAAGATTATTTTACCAATATCGTAAAAGTTAAAAGGGGGAGATAACTGACGATTGGAGTATATAGTGTTGCATAATTATTATGCAGGCTTAGAAGTGATGGAATGAATAAATACAAGTCGTTCATATTGGATGATCAAATCAGTGCACTCACCGTAGTCATCCTCGACCCCATCGCAATCATAGCAAATGATCGTCTCGTCAAGACTGAAAGAAACAGTGTCCATTGAAGTCTCTTTCAAAGGTGGAACATCAGGTTGCAGAGCTAATAACGTAGCCAAGTCTGAGTTCGGATTATCTACAGCCAATTGTGGTAGTGCTGAACCTCACTCGATATCCAAGAATCGAATTATGAGAGATAATCAACAGGTTCTGCGGCATGCCCTTCGAAAGAGAGAGACCCTCCTCTTGATGCACTTCATCCTCGCCCGCATGGGTTGAGAACGAATCTGCGATGGAGCCAACATCGGGCCCGGGAAAGCCATTGGCTCTGTTTCTATCAATGGTAGAGCATAATTCACCGATTGAACAATGGGAATTCCCGAAGGACTAGAGAATGACCGATGTGACCAATGTTTACAATAGACTCGCTATTTTGTTAAAATGATCATCGATCTGACGAAAATGACCCTTGAAGTCTTCAATGAATTCATTCACCTTCCTCATATCAGCTCGAAGCTCTTCGAGTTCGGCTTCATCAAAATTGTCGACCACGGCAAAAAGGGTTGGGTTCGATGAAATCACTAGAATAAAGCCTAATGGTTCATGGCCATGACAGCGGGTGGCTCTAAAACACAGCTATTATTTGGGAGATACACTGGTGGCACAGAAACACCACTTGTTCTTGTACCAAAAAAAAAAAAAAAAGAAAAAAAAAAAAAGAAACACCACTTGTATTGTAATTATTATAAAATTGGTACAATTCAAGCCTCAAGTTGCAGCTAGGATTCATGACTTGTCCTCCTTTCTTTCCTAGACAACATGACGAATATATGTTGCCGAGCATCCAGCAGACATTTTTTGCAATCTTGGCTAGACAAGTTTGGAGTACATTGAGCAAGAGTATACAACGTTTTCAACTCTGAAGAGCTGCAGTGAGAGTTTCGTTATTGTGGCACCTCCCTCCCTTGCGTCTGCTGGGGAGAGGATTGTCTGTGGTGTGGGTGAGTGTTTTTGTACATATTTTCATTCGTAGTATTTTGATAATTGGGAGTCATCAGTGCTAAATTAAAAAATTTTATTCGAGCAACGTAGAGTGAGTGAGAGCCAGAGGAAAAGAGAGAGGTGTTTGGTTCTGTTAATCAACTCCACCGGAGGACGACTGTGGAGGCGATTTAACCGAGGAACGGGCGAAACCGTGACTGCTGTTTCTGTTCACTGAGGAGTCCCTGTCGCTGTTGCTTCTTTTTCTTCTTGCAAGCTTCACGGAGATTGAAGGTGAGAGGGAAAACAGGGACACTATTGCAAGGATTGAGCTGCTCCTTCAACTTCGAACCTGATATGAGGAAGCAGGGAGAGTGTGAGGAGAAAGAGAATGTTTATGCAACAACGGAAAGATCATTAGCTATGTTCTGCTTTCTCTTCTCGTTTTCTTTAGTGTTTTGAACTCTGAATCTACGGTTGCCAGTGTTGAGACTCTGAATTTATTGTTGCTGGTGCTGAGATGATGTTGAGTAATTAGTTTGCATCAGGATTATTTCAAATCATGGTAAGGATTGAGACTTGTTATTACTCGTTTTTTAGTTGTTAATGATAAAATAATGCAAAACGAGAGTTTAACTATAAAAACTGAATATTATCGTGACTAAAATATTAGTTAGTCAAACTAAAATATTTAAAAAAGAGAGAGAGAGAGAGAGAAAGGAGAAATAAAAAGCATCTTCAAACTTTATTCTCCCTCCATTATAGCACTTGCCTTGCGGTTACCAACTAGGAAAATATAACACACTTCCCTCAGGAAAAGCACTAAAATAAGGTTTTTTAGCAAAAAAATATACCAAATTAAAGCAGTTTTGAAAGTATTTACCGGACTAAGGTTGTTTTGGGAGTCGCGTCGCAAGACAATGCCATTATTAATAGCCTCGATCTGTCGAGACGCCATTACAAGTAGCGTCGATAGCCCGACGCTACACATTTTGTGTGATCGGTGTAATCTAACAAGTTGTGTGTAATACAAAAGACTATAAGTCTTTGAGGGTGCGATTCGAACCTCACAGAGATCTTTGGGAGATGTCTATCACCTAGATCTTACACATGAGACGAGCCTCACAGGTTTATGATAAATTTTAAATATTTTAATTCCCTTAATTAATAATTAGAATTATTATTTACTCTTTTTATTATTTATAATTAATTAGAATTATTATTTATAATTTTAAATATAAATATATTTTTTTATCAAATAAAATAATATTTTTAAATATAATTATAAAATAATAGTTTTTTATCAAATAAAATAATTTTTTAATATAATTATAATTTTTTTTATATACATCAATTCACGCCACTTTTTGTTTGTTGATGGAAAGTTGACCCTATATATGCCCCCCCCCCCCCCCCCCCCCCCCCGCCGAAAAAAAAAAAGACCCTATACATGCTTGAAAATATTTTTTAGAGGATGGAAGACATAACGCTGGTTAGTCTTTGTGCACCATACATTAATGCAAAATCAGCTTTTTAGACTACTATTTTTAGACTTGAGATAAAGAATATGGTTTAAAAAATGTGACCGGTGGTATTTTTATAAATATTATAAACTTTTTAGACGGGTTCCTTATAGGTAAGGTCTCAAGGATTTTTTTAGACCTCATTTCTAGACAACCTCTCTAAAAAGAATTAAGATAATAAAAAATCATATAAAAATATTGTATAGATATTATGTTCATTACAATAGGTCTAAAAATTTGATCGGTGGCATTTTTATAAATATTTTAAACTTTTTAAAATGTAAATTTTTTAGACTGGTTTCTTGTGGATAAGGTTTAAAAGAAGTTTTTTAAACCTAATTTCTAGAAAACCGCTCTAAAAAAAGATGATTAAAGAAATCATACAAAAATATTTTTTAGACCTAATATTCATTACAACCGGTCTTGAAAACTTTGAACCAAGGCCAGGTACGTGACCTATGCCTTTGAAGCTAAGGCTCTATTCTCTGCTCTCTGCCTCTCTTGAGCTGCTGCTATGCAGACAGGAGTCTGAAACTCTCTAGTGCTCTCTTAAACTCGCTCTCGCCGTTGCTCGAAGATGTGAAGATTGGTTGATTCTCTCCTCCTCGTCCCAATTCCTCAGTCGGCTAGTCCCATATTCATACACACAGAACTCACAAATTTTTCAATTTCACTCCCTCTGCCCATCAAAGTCGATGACCTAATCTTGATTTTGCTTTGTCCGTCTGTCACCTAGGGCTCGTGAATCTTGATTTATTTACTCTTCCGTGACCCCATCATCTAACTCCACTCCATTTGGTCCTCAATCGGGTTAGTGTTCCATTTGGTTCAAGTTTGGAGGATGGCCGTTGCTCGAGATGGAAGTGAGGAGTTAGCAACAGCACTGAAAAATTCTAGGGCTTACGAGAGAAGGGTGAGCTTCTTCGAGGTGTTTGGCTCCATTTTGATAGATTTCTCAATGATCTCAAGGTTAACATTTTCTCCACGTCCTTTAAGTTGTTTTTTTTAATACCAAGGATATGAATTCGTCCCTTTAATGTAATTATATTTCTCTCTATTTTTTTTTTTAAAAAATCATTTCATTTTTCTTTGACTTTCTGAAATTCCATATCCCAGAGATTTGGAAAAAGCTCAACTTGGTCTGGGGCATAGTTACAATAGGGAAAAAGTGAAATTTAATGTTAACCGAGTTGACAATATGGTCATCCAAGCAATCTTCCTTCTTGACACACTTGATAAAGATATCAATTCTTTTTCCATGAGAGTCAGGTATATTATTTGACAAATGTACAAAACAATACATATATAGTCAAATCCAGAATCATCATCATATTCCATAAATTTTACTTATTTAGAAATTAAAATTAATGGTATTTGAAGCATGATTTTGAATAATTATAAACTTATTTAGTGCTTCTTAATATTTATTATATGTTGGTTAATCAAATCTATGCAAGGAATGATACTCTTGGCATTTTCATGAACTGGTGGAAGATTGTAAATGACAATTATCAATATGCCAAAGTTGCAAAATATATTGAAGATAAGTCAAAGCTGTCTGAGGAAAAAATATCTGGCTTAACAGACATAGTTGGAGATGAGGACAAGGCAAAATAGATTGTGGAAGCTACCAAGGCATCTATGGGTAGGATTCTTGTGCTTGTATGGCATAACTTTAGCATCATTCTCTATATAAAACCCATGCTCTCTTGATCAAAAGGGTAGGATTTGTCTCCTGTGGACCTAATCAATGTCCAGCAATTTCATAATTTATGATTATATTGTTACTAAGATGAATGATATTGCACCAAATTTGGCCTCTTTGATTGGTGAAGTTGTTGGCGCTCGATTGATTTCACATGCTGGAAGCCTCACTAATTTGTCCAAGTGCCCCTCTTCTACTCTTCAAATTCTTAGTGTAGAGAAGGCTTTGTTCAAGTTTATAGCTTAGTACCTCTTGTTTTGGTTAACTATGGCTCAAGTTTATTAGCAATCTTAGGAGCTAAAAGGGCGCTCTAAAGTCTCCTACAATCTAGCGAGGAAATAATTCACTCTCTGATATTTCATTGATGGAATATTGATTGTGGTTGGCAAGTTGAGCCTCCATTCTTGCTCTATTGGTTGCTGCTGGTTCCATTTGACTATGCGTGAAGAATGCTGGTTCTTGAGGAATTGGCAATTGCATTGAATCATTACTTAGATATTGAAGAACTTTATTCATCGAAGGCCTAATTTCTGGTTTTTCTTGAACACACAACAAGCCGATATGGATGCATTTCATTATTTCACCTGTGTGATACTGCTTGTATCATATTTGAATCCAATATCGCTGTCAATTCTTCATCCCTCCAATGCTTCCAAGCCTGTCATTATGTCAAATCATTGATTTAAAATAAGGCCCTGCTACTAAGTTGATCATATAAGATTGTTAACGTAATTAGCTCCAATGGTTGGTTGATATGCTTATGAAGATGATGGCAGGTATGAGATGATCATTTGAGAATAATATCAAAAGTTTTGTATATATACTCACTTCATTTAAGAGTCCACCCTCATATTGAGATTCTCGAGATTCAGATTGAGAATTTATACTCTTTCCACTAATAATTTCTAAAACAATCACTCCAAAGCTGAATACATCTGATTTATCAGAAAATAGTCCAAATCTAAAGTATTCTGGAGAAATGTAGCCGCTGTAATAGATATATAAAATCACAAGTAAGTATATCAATGTATGTAGGAATGGTAGCACCAAATAACTAAGTAAAATCTTGAACCAATATTTAAATTCAATAGCAAGCATGCGAGCACATACATATAGAGAAAGAGAGATATATTTTTTTGGCGGGGGGAGAAAAAAAAACTTACACTGTTCCAGCAATTCTTTTTGTACTTCCTCTAGTTTCATTAATACCAACCATTCTTGCCATGCCAAAATCAGAAATTCTTGGATTCATCTCATCATCTAACAAAATATTGCTCGGTTTGAGATCTCGATGTATTACTTTAAGGCGTGAATATTCATGAAGATAATGAATTCCTCGAGCAACTCCTTCTATAATCTTATAACGCTCTGGCCAATTTAACTCTCTTGGCTTTTGTGAACCTATGCATAGTTAATCTGTTAGTATGTACAGTTGAATGACGATGTGTTGCAAATATTTCTGTCTAAAAACAAACTATACACTATTCCAACAAAAATCATATTTACCTCAAAGAGTAATAAATAATGGATAGTAAATGAATTTAAAAATTAAATAGGGTAAGATGAGTTTGGTTAGAAGGAGACATACTAAATAAAAAGTAATCGAGGCTCTTGTTAGGAACATATTCATAAACAAGTATTTTCTCTTGATCTTTCAAGCAGAATCCTAATAATGCAACCAAGTTTCGTGTTGCGGTTTGGCAATGAGGAGAACCTCATTCTTGAATTTTGATAAGCCTTGACTAGAATTTTCGACAATCTCTTTACGCAATTTTGCTACCATCGGGAAGAATGCCCGAAATCACAAATAGTTAATTTGATAGGGGAATGCAAGAAACGATATGTATACACAAACGCAAACACATTGATTTTGTCGCATAAAGAAGTTACCATGTAGACTTCTCCAAATCCACCTTTGCCTATTCTATTTTCAATCGAGAACTTATTTGTTGCAGCTTCAATTGTTGCGAAATTGAACTGTAATGACTCTATTGTGGCTCCTTCACTTCCAACTATAAACATAAGTACATTTTATTGTAAATACACTATAATATAGTTTTTCTAACAGTTGTCTAGATTTTTTTTTCAAAGAAAAAAATGGCACACATACAATTTTTCTTTAGAATGTTCTTATAACTCTTGCTCTTTTTCTTCAGCCAGTAATAGTAGCCGAAACAAAGTAGCATGATTGTGACAACAGTAACGGACACCACTATCATAATTGTTCGTGAGCGGTCATTATGTTTTCCTACATAAATTCATTAACACGGGTAAGTATTTACATGCCATAGACAAGAATCTATCAGGGAGAAGATTTGTGAGCAAAAAATTTGAGAGCGAATTAAGAATATCAATTTATATGCGATGAACCATCTCTGTATGAGAAAAATGATTCGATCTTCATGTTTTTATACCTATATTTCCTGAAACTTTGGGAGTTGGAGGATTCGCAGGTGGCACCGAAACAGCAGTAGTTTGATTGTAATAAAATAGACAAGATTCAAACCTCAAGTGGCAGCTAGGATTCATGGCTTGTCCTCCTCTCTTTCCAAGACAACATGACTTGATATGATCCAAAGCACCCTGTAGACATTTTTTGCAATCTGGGCTATTCAGGTTTGGAGTACACTGAGCAAGAGTATACAACGTTGTCAACTCTGAAGGGCTTGGTACATTGTTAGTTTTAAAATTCTTCACTCCCACAGACTTGGGTGTCGCCTCCACTAGATCATTCAATGAACTCGCTAATAGCCGTTTGAAGCCTTCTGTTTGGTTTTGAAGCCTATCGGCACCAGGTTTTGTATATGTAGGTTGTGTGTCTATGGTTGAGAAGAAAGAGCGATTGGAATAGCGAAGCATGCACGTATCATACCAAATGATAGCTTCTTTTCAAGAAGGACATGAAGAGTTTAGCTGATCGATTCCCTCATTGACGCATTCATGGCAGAGCTCAATGGGTACATCACCCCGACACATGAAGAGGCCGTAAACGGTGTTGGACTTGTTTCCAACGATGGTTCTGTAGAATCCATTGGTGTTGTTGTTGGATGACATGATGCTGAGATTGAGAGTGAGACTTCTGAGGTTGTTTAAGTAGAGACCGTTGCCCTTGAAGTTTTCCGTGGCCGAGCAGTTGTAGCCTGTGAAAGTAGGACGTCCAATCTCTGTTTAACAAAAGAAACAGAATGTTTAGGATTAATTCATGGCCTTCACAATTCATAAAACACCGAATTAAGCAAGAATGCAAAGAAGGCATCTCGCCTTCCAATCGCTCTGCACCTCGCCTTCCATCAAGCAAGAAAATCCAGATTAATTCAATTACCAAAATGGGATAATCGAATAACTATGGAAGTTCTGTTGTCCTCATATTTCTTCTACTGCTTCTCTTCATATGGGTTTGATCATTGGGATCCCATAATTATTGTAGAAATAATATATTGATCAATATATAATTGGGCTGTGAGATTGCGGGAAAATTCCTTCCTTGATAATTTGGTTTGTAGTTCTTTGCCCTTTTATTGGGGACAGCCATGTGAGTTAACTGTACGAATTTCTGAATTTTCCTCATTTTTTTGATTGATCGTGGTGATATACGGTGCCACAGAACAATTGATGTCAAAATTCTGAATGATTTGGAAAATCCCAATCTCAATCCCTTAAAATTCAGTGTTTCGCCGCAAACAGATTTAAATGCTAGTTGGTTTTACACAAACAGAGTAGTTAGTGGATATGAAAATGACTGAAATGTCAACAAATTTCTCTTTTTTTTGCCTTACTTTTTCATTGGATAATTATCTATATCTTCAATGTAAAAATATCCGAAATTAACTAAATAAATAAATAAATTGGAAAATATGTCTCTCATCTGACTATAATCCTTAATTTTAAAGAAAATACAAATCAGTGACAACAACTCAAAGCTTGCGTTTGTATAAATTTAAAATTGAGCAAACATACACAAGGCAACAAAATTTCATGTACAAATTTATGAAACAGTGAATAATAAATTTAAAACTGCACTATCTTACATCTATCTATCAAAATTCCACTCATTTTGTATAGTCACAGTAATTAAAAACAAAACACTCAGGGAATTAAGAAATTTAAGGGCAATAGAGAGCATATTTGAGGCACATAACCCAATAAATAGCCGGATCTACAGCTCGTGCATATAGAAAGGGAAAGGGGAAAAATATTAGTGACATTACCTTTATAGATAAAAACACTGGGAGGCTGGTCGCCCTTATAATAAAATCGGTATCCTCGGAATCCCAAATTGCAGCTGGGATTAAGAATTCTTCCACCGAGTACAGTATCATTGCTTGGAATAAGTTTGATCAAGTCATATAAACACTTGCTACAGAATTGTGGGGACAGATACGGCGTGCACTGTACAAGAGTGTACAGCCATCCAGGACTAGTCAATTTTGCTTCTTTTGTTGCAAATCTCTTGTTAGATGTCTCTGCCTCCACCACCGCTTTATTCAGCGTCTGATTTAATTCGCTTTCCGAGATGCGTGGAATCATGAATCCAATTGACCGAAAAACCATGCAACGTATTGGTGGTAGTCTCCGGGAACAGTCGTCATAGGTGAAAAAGCTGCTAACATTTGGTAGTTGATGGAGGGTGGAGGAGAAATAACGATTGGAGTAGCGAACAGAGCACTGGTCGTACCAGATGATGGCTTCTCTGTTGTAGGGACACTCGAGGCTATTCGACTTGTGGCGTCCCGAACGCAAGTTTGACACACCTCCACGGGCACGTCGTCTCGGCACATGTACTCTCCATATACGGCTTCGGTGTTGGCTTCAACGGTGGCGTTGTAGAATTTTGCCATAGTATCAGTGGCGGTGGCTTTGGAATACAAGGATATTAAAAGAGTGTTGAGGTTGAACTGGTAGGGGCTATCGGAAGTGAAGTTGTTATCAATGGTGCAGTTGTGGTCATAGTAAGCAGGGATGTCTTCTTCAGAAACGGCATATCCATACCCAATGCTTTTGCACGGGTTCTAGTGAATTGGCTGTCACACGGACTCGCTTTTAATGGTGGAGGCATTATTAGGGGGCCATCATAACCCAACTTTCCAAGAGGTTGCGTTCCAATAATGGAGAAAGTTCAGAAATGGGAAGACTTACTGACATTTACCATTGACTTGGCAAGAATAATGATATTTTCCACGAATCTCCAGTTGAGAGGTGTTCCGTTGTGGAACACAAATGTCTCAGCCCTGTAGGCTGGTTCACTTCAATATAGGATCTGGTAGGCTTATCCAAGTGTTATCTATGGCACGAGATAACGGTGGACAAGATGATCACCGTACACAACGAGAGGTGTGGGGTGTGTGCACGGTGGGACGATATCTAAAGAGTAAGGGAGAATCGTGTGTACCGTTCACCGGGGTGTGCCCCTATTTATAACCGAGCCGGGTTGATCCGACTCTCTAGGGCAGCATGCTCCCATGATGTCGTGCGCTATGCCCCCATTTCCGCACCACCGAGGTAGTGGGGATAGGTGTGGGGTAGTTGGCCTCTAGTGGGCTTGACTTGGTCTGGCCCATTTCCGAGGTCCATAACAGTTGCCCCCAAAGTCGGCTATTCGGGCTTACGAATTGCCGAGTTTTACTCCGGTTTAGGCCCCGATTTTCCAGGCCCTTATTTCTCTGAGCCATTTTGGGTTCTAATTTCAATTGGCCGTAACCGCATCCTACATTCGTGGTGAGTAGAGATTTGCACAAGCATTGCCGCGGATCTTATATATCGATCCCGACCTCGTACACTAGAACCCGACCTCGTGCGTTTCCACAAGCCGCCTAGGTCTCGTCGTTTTAGGGTCTTCTTTTGGATTCATCAATTCACCTCGGCCGTTGTACGACTTTGTACTCGGCTCAGGGTTTTGAGCAACAATGCCGACATACCGGCAAAAGCGCGACCGTTCGCCTAGCTAAGTGTCTTTTCGTTTGCTTGCGTCGCATCGTATACCGTCGTTTCCGATTATAATGACACGTGCCTTCAAGCGCCGCCTTTGGTTAACGCGCCCATTAATGCCCTACGTCATATCGTCATCATAGCTTTCTAGGGTTTTTCTTTTACCCCTTCGTAACCGATGTAACGTATCGGCTTCTAAACGTCATATCTCTAGAACTCTTATAAGTGCTCCTCACACCCTTCATCATCACTTTTCTTCGTCTTCTCAACTTTGAAGAATCGTACCAGGACTTCCCTTTTTCAGAATCTGCTTCTTGCTCTCTCGTTCTCTTGCTTCCAGGTATTGTTTTCTCAGTTGTTCTTGAAACACCAGCATGTTATAATTCGTATTTTGCTCTTTGGCCTGGGTGTTGAGGTGTTGAACGACTGTGATGACTGTGAATTCCTCTCCAAACGAAAAATGTCGAATGCCATTTTGAACTCTGCTTGTCTGAGTTGCTTCGACACCATTTATATTTTTGCTCATTCACTCCTTCTGGCTTTGAATTATTCGATGCTTTATTGTCTGCCGTTCTGCATTTGAGTGATTTTGATTTGTTGAATCCTTCACAATCTGGGCAAATTTTGGGCAGTCTGGGCTATCTGGGTTTGATATGCATATATTCGTTCATGTTTTAACATGCTATATTACTTGTTCCCAAGATGGATCCAAAACCCCCACTAGTAGACATGTATGGTAATCCTATTCGAGAAGAAGATAGAGAGATTCTTGAACGCGTGCACAGTCGAACCAAACTTTGGCTATGGTCCATTCTTCCCACGGAAGAAGAGAGGATGGAAAATTTACTCCGATCTCGGGGAAGTGGGAGTAGGACAAGCGTACAAGTTCCTTCTTCACCCGATGCCGAACCCCTAATTCTCCTTCGCCCAGTTGTCGGCTTCTCCCGAGGTTATTCCCCGTCTTCAAACATGGGCCCCTTCGGTCCTTGTGAAGCTGTTGCCCTAAAGCGATCGAGCTTGCTCGTCATGGCCATGACAGAGAAGCCGAGTCTCTATTGGATAGATGCCGCTGCAATAAACCGACGCATACCTCTTCATTTGGGCCCTTGCTTGTTCAAGCTCGTCTTGAAATTCCTGTTTTGTCAGGTATACTTCGTAGTTCTGATTCTGGCCTTTGTTTTATTTTAGGTTTAAATGTCTTCACACCAAACCACTCATTCCGAGACGGAGAGTCCGCCCCTTCCGGAGGACCTTCACGAATGCCTTCTGGTCGAGACTATGCTGTGAGCAATATAGTACTTGACTGTAAGAATAAGATGTCTGGAAAAGTGCTTTCGCGGATTGCCCGAAGTGGAGAGGGGTATGATGTGTGCTTGCCTCCGCCCGGCCGAGTCCGTGGCCTCGGGTCGATCCAACGATGAGTCCTGCCACTTTTTTTATTTTTACAAGGATTTGGTCACCTATCTCGGGGTTGAATTCCCCTTTTCCGATTTCCAAATGAGCCTTCTCACCCATTTCCACCTTGCACCTTCTCGTTACATCCCAATGGTTGGGCCGCGGCCGTTGCCTTTGAAAAGTATTGCACGACTCATAACCTCGAGTGTTCTGTCTCCGTGTTTTGTAGCTTCTTCACTCCCTTAGATATTAAGACTACCACGGACGGGGAAAAGAAATGGTTTTGTTGGACCTCATTTCGGGCGTCTCATGGTCGCAAGTTTCTTAGGCCTTTCAAAGATTCTGGAAAGGCTTCAAAACATCTTACTTCAAAGTTGTCGCGAAGCTTAGGGGATATACCGTGGTTTCTTCGAACCGGACGTCCGGGAAGTCGAGGGACGCTTCCCCTTATATTGGTCGACGAACACCACAAGTTTGACGTGCGAAAGATTTTTTGCCAACTAAGTCGCAATTATCCGCCGAGAGAGAAACCATCGGCGCCCTTATTGCCTTGGTACGAGAAAGACAATTTGGTGGAGTCGGCGAGTACATTACATCCGTAGGTGTTTATAGGGCTCCCTCCCCCAATTTTATCCTTACGTGGCGTGTTTGGTCGGACTTTGACTTCTTTGCTTTTGCTTTTCAGGTACACCGATGGGAAAAAGACCGAGTATACGGACGTGACGATTCCGCCACTCGTCCAACAACTCGGGATCTAAACGAAAAACGCCGGTGGACGGCGATGACTCGCTACCGCCAAGAAAACCAAAGCTCCGAAGAGGAAGAAGAATGACAATCCCTCAACGAGCAAGGATATTCCTATCCCGACTTCTCCGGCTCGAGATCCGGGGGATCATGAGCACGAAGCTCTTGCCCACGATGTCCGTCCGACCATTCAGCTCCCGTTCTTATTTTTGGGGACATAAAATACCCAACTCCCTCCGTAAGGGCATTCGTCCGCGACCATTGGTATGACGGCGCAGACATTGTCGAGAGGCCGAGACGCGAGAATTGAAGGAGATTGAGCATGCCAACTTGAAGAACGTCGGCCTTTGTCAAGCGTTGGTGGCACATCTCAAAGAGAAGGTCGGTCGAGAATGAGAAAGATCTGGACTTCTTTGAGGAAGAGAAAAAGAAGAACGACGAGGCCTTAACTCAAGCACGGGAGGATCTCGCAAGTGGCGAGAGCCGAGAAGGAAAGCCTCTCCGACGAGCCGGTTAAAGTCCGTGACGCGCTGTGCACTTATCCGAGTCCGAGCTTACGCGAAGGGCGCAGTTCACGAGAGTGATATGGAGTCCATTGCCGGATATAAAAACTTTATTGACGAACAGGCGACGGAGCTCAAAGCTTGTAAGCAAGCCCCCGGCCCGCTCGGGCCAATCTTAGTTCGTACCGAGGCGCCCTTGATGTCGCCGAGGTTAATATTTCCAAGCTAACGGCGGGCGTTAAGGAGGCCTTCGAGAATGCCGTGGAACAAGTTCGCTTCTGAATTCCTCAATCGATTTGAATTTAGACGGAGTGCACATGAACACGTACGTTGAAGACGGGATATTTATTCCGGCTCGCCCGTGGTTGATGATGCCGGCCTTGCCGAGACGATTCGGGGAAGAAGAAAGCTGGCGGCCAATCTCCGTCTGTTCGGCAATAGTCGGCAATTTGCCATTTTGCACCTTACGACTTTGTACGTAGGTTTTGTAAACGCCGCTTTGCCCTGTAGGGCTTTAATTTGTAAACGTTTGATTTGACCGCTTTAATCATATGCGCTTATTTTCTATTTAGCGTCTTTCGAATTGAAGGTTTCTGGACGTGATCAAGGTCAAGGAAACACTCCTTTTGGTATGCCTAGTTCCGGCATTTAAATGGTGTATACACTAAACTTGGCGGTTATGCCGCTACATGATTTACGAAAATGGGCGTTTGCCATTACGCACATGTTTACTTTGGCCAACGTGGATAATCTGGTAAACACGAATTGAGTAATCCGAGTTCCATCAATCCTATCATTTGGCTCTTCGTTGCCACGATCCTGTAAATGTGCTTACTAGGATATTTATTCGGCGGCTTTTCTTTTACATGATTCATGGACTTTGGTCCATACATGTTACGTCCAGACTTCCTTACGCGAGATAATTTCTTTTACATGATTTATGAACTTTGGTCCATACATGTTTTGCCCGACTTCATTTGAACAAGTTGCGGAATACGGGTACTAATGCCCGTCCTTTTGATTCATTCATTGTTCGGCTTTACATCGACTCGATTCCGTAGGAATTTGATACATATTCATGATGAAGTAAGCACGAAAGTCAAGTTAATATAGGAAAATACTGAAATTAACTGAAAACAAAACATTGAAAACAAACGAGTGCATCGACTTCGATAATCAGCTATAGTAAGCCTTAAGTTTGTCGGCATTCCAAGTCCTTTTGATTGCTTCCCCTTTCAGTGATTCGAGCACATAAGCACCGTTTCCGAGTTCATGTCGGATGCGGTAAGGACCTTCCCAATTTGCAGCGAGCTTCCGTCTCGGGCATTTCATTGCCTATATCGGCCCTTCGCAGCACCAAGTCATCTTTGTTGAAGGATCGGGGATTAATCTTCTTATTGAACCGAGCCGCGACGAGTTGCTTTGTGGCTAAGTCTCGCAAGTGAGCCGTGGTTCTAACTTCGTCGATCAGATCTAGCTCGACTGTGATAGCCTCGTCATTTTCCTGCCCTTGCTGCGAAGTCGTCGCTTTTCTCCACGAGGGTTCGCCGATTTCTACTGGAATCATGGCCTCACAGCCGTACGTCGGCCTGAACGGCGTCTCTCCGTGGATGTTTGATCGTGGTCCGACAACCCCACAAGACTGCATAGAGATGTTCCACCCAACTTTCCGTTCCTCGGTCATTCGCTTTTTAAGTCCGTTGACGATGACTTTGTTTCTTTGCCTCGGCTTGTCCGTTGGATTGTGGGTGTTCCACGGAAGCGAAATGATGCTTCACATTAAGGGCGGACATCATTTCCGGAAGCCTCGTCCATGAATTGTGTCCCATTGTCGTGACTATTTCCGCTGGAATCCCAAATCGCGATATAATATTCCTTTGTAGGAATTTCTGCACTCTAGCCGAGGTAATGGTCGCCAGAGGTTCAGCTTCGATCCACTTAGTAAAGTAATCGACCGCGACGATCAACCACTTCAATTGGCCTGGAGCTGGTTTAAACGGTCCCAACAAGTCCATGCCCCATTTGTAGAATGGCCATGGAGCCGTGATCTCGCGTCAACTCGGATGGTGGAACCCACAATAACTTGCCGTGCTTCTGGCAACTATTGCTTCTTTGAACATGATATTTAGCGTCTTGCGCCATTGTAGGCCAATAGTATCCCGCCCGAACTGCTTTACGGGCCAAAGCTTTCGCCCCCATGTGTTGTCCGTTTATGCCTTCGTGGATTTCCGCCAAAACGTATTGAGCTTGATCTTCGTCGAGACATTTAGCCATGGGGGAATGCACGCCTTTACGATACAACCGATCGTTCACCATCACATAGGCGGGCTGTTCGACTAGAGTTCTTGATTCGGCCGCATCCTGCGGGGTTATCCCCTTTCCGGATAATCAGCAATTGGTTTTCTCCAATCCCCCGAATCGAAATCAGCATCACGCAAGTTGGTTCCGGTAGGTTTGGCTGGACAATTGTGCGGAGATTTCCGGCACTTCGTGCTAGCTAGCTTCGAGAGGATGTCGGCCCTCGTATTTTCGCCCGAGGAATGTGCGCCATCGTCACCTCGTCGAAATATGTCATAATGTCTTTCACCTTTGTCAAGTATTTGGCCAACAGGGGCCCCCTCACTTGATAGGTCCCCTGGATTTGGGAAGCGACCAGTTGAGAGTCCGTGGATATATGGACTTGCCGAGCTCCGTTTTCTTTGGCCTGCAAAGCAACCCGGCAATGAGGGCCTCATATTCCGCTTGATTATTCGATGTTGGGAAATCAAGTCGGAGAGATAATTCCATCGCCACGCCTTCGGGACTTTCCACAATAACTCCGGCCCCACCTCCCTTTATGTTAGACGATCCATCCACGAATACTTTCCATGGTTCGGCTCCGTCTTCTTATTCTCGAACCGAGGTTAGCTCCACTAAGAAATCAGCCAAAGCTTGTGACTTGATTGCCTGACGGGCCTCATATGTGATATCAAACTCGGACAATTCAATTGCCCAAGCTATCATCCTGCCAGCCAAGTCCGGTTTATGTAAAACTTGTCGGATGGGTTGATTCGTTCTTACCACGATCGAATGGCCAAGGAAATAATGGCGAAGTCATCTTGCCGTCGTTAATAGTGCAAAGGCCATTTTCTCCAGTTTCTGATATCTCAACTCGGAACTTTGAAGTGCCCGACTTACGAAGTATACTGGTTTCTGCCCGTCTTCGGTATCTCGAACTAAGACCGCGCTTACTGCTTTTTCCCCAACTGACAAATACAGGAACAATTTATCCCCGACTTCTGGCCGTGATAACACTGGCGGAGATGCTAAGCATTGCTTTATTCTGTCGAACACTTCTTCACACTCCGAGTTCCATCCTTCCTGAGCTTCCTTCTTCAAGAGCTTAAAGAATGGGAGGGATTTTTTTCGCGACTTGGGCAAGAACCTTGTCAAGGCGCCAATCGCCTGTCAATTGTTGTAATTCTTTCTTGTTCTCCGGGGTCTCATTTCCATCACGGCCCGCACTTTTTTCGGGTTAGCTTCAATGCCTCGGTTGGTCAAGAGGAAACCCAAAAATTTTCCTGACGGAACTCCGAAAGCACATTTTGTTGGATTCAACCGAATTCGATGCTTCCTCAATTTTTCGAAAGTTTGTTGTAGATCATGAACATGGTCGTTCTGCTCTTTAGATTTAACTATCATATCATCAATGTAGACTTCCATGTTTTTTCCCAGCCTGATCCGAAAAGACCTTTGTCATCATTCTACGGTAAGTCGCCCCCGCATTCTTGAGGCCGAATGGCATCACGTTGTGCTTGATAGTTCGCATTGTCCGTGATGAAGGCCGTTTTTCTTGATCCTCGGGATGCATGGCAATCTGGTTGTATCCGAGTATGCATCCATGAATGACAAAAGTTGAAAGCCGGCCGATTGATCAACCAATTGGTCAATGTTAGGCATGGGAAATGCATCCTTCGGACATACCTTGTTCAAGTCTTTGTAGTCCGTGCATACGCGCCATTTGCCGTTCGGTTTTTTGACCATGACCACGTTTTGACCACGTCGTGTATTGCACTTCCCTAATAAATCCGGTTTGTGATCAACTCCGGACATGCGCTTCCAAGGCTTTACCCGGTCCGCCCCTGTTTCCTCTTTTTCGAGCTCCGGGTTTGACCCATGGTGGATGGCCAATTTGTGACAACAAAACTCGGGGTCAATTCGGAATCTCGAGATGGCGTCCATGCAAATACGTCTTTGTTTGCTCGCAGGAACAACTCCAATTTTGCTCGCATCTCGGGATCCAACGTTTTCCGATTTTGGTGGTCTCTTTCTGGTTCATCCCCCGGGACGAAATCTTGTCTCTTCATTAGGCTCGGACCTTTGCATCTTGTCTTCTTCCCTCAAGTCTAACTCTACTATGTAAACAGGCTTACTGTCCGTCTTCTTTTCACCTCCTTTGGCAGGGTCCGTCTTCGGAATTTTCACCGCTTCAAAGTAGCATTGCCGAGAGTCTCTTTGATCTCCTTTTACGGTAACGACCTGATTCTCTTTATCATAAAATCTCAACTTCTGGTGATTAGACGATACCAGCATGTTCCAATCATGGATAGTCGGTCGTCCGAGAATAATATTGTAGGGAGACGGGAAGTCGGCCACAACGAAACGGACTATCCACGACTTGAACGCCTCTTTGTCCCCAACGTCAATTTGAGGTCGATGTATCCCTTTGGACGGGTGTCTTCTCCATTAAAGCCTGTTAGGGTGGTCCTACATGGTTTGAGGTCTTAGATCGAATCGCATGCGTTTAAACGCATCCCGGAGGATTATGTCCACCGCGCTTCCATTATCAATAAAAATCTTCTTAACTCGGCAATCTTTGACGATTCGGTTATGACGAGCCCGTCGTGGTGTCCGGCATGACATCCTCCAAGTCTTCTTGATAAACCCGAGCATTGGCAAATTTGGTTTGCGAGACTCCCTTTTAAATCTCGGACGGTCAACCACGGATAGAACCTCTTTCAAGTATTTTTTTCTTTGATTGGCGGAATCTCCTCCTCCGCCGAAACCTCCAACAATCCCATTGCAGTCATATTTTGACTCGGGATACTCATCATGTGCTTCTCTTCCTTTTTTACGTTCTCGTCTTCTTTTTTCGGCCATCGGACTTCTACTCTCCGTTCTCCTCGCGCTTGCCCTGCCGCCCTTGCGTTTGGATGAGATATTTACGGAGCTTTCCCTCTCGTATGAATTTCTCGATGGCGTCTCTCAAATCCCAACGGACATCCGTGGTGTGCCGTGTTGGTCATGAAATTCACAATATCGGGATTTGTCCGGGGTATGCTCATTCCGCATTGGGCGTGGCCGTTCTACTTTTTCATCTCGGTCGGGAGACTTCCTTCCGGACCTAGGCACGAGATACTTTTAGTGGAGCGTATCGGTCATATCTTCCTTACGCTCTTCGAGGTTTAGCATCCCTTCGTCCTCGGGATTCTTGTACATTCGGGTTGTATCGTTCCTTCATTCGGGGAGATGGACTCCTCCGCTTGTCCCGTGGTGCATGGCTCATAATATCCATCTGTTCCAGCTCTATGTATGTCTTTGAACGATCTCGGAATTCGCCGGTGTTTTGGGACGTCGTTTACGACCGACTTCTTCAAACGTGAGGATTTGTCCGGGCCGGCTATGATGCGGTGCAAATGTACGTCTTCCTTTAACCCCGGCACTTGTATTGCCGTGTCCTTAAAGCGGTCCAAATACTTTTGCACCGTTTCCCGGGTGATTGCTTCACCTGATCCAATTGGAACTCGGTTTTTGGTTGCTTCCTGCTCGTGGCGAAGTTGAGTAGGAATTTGTTCTCCAAATCTTTCAAGTCGGGATTGTGTTTTTGGTAAGGTGTTGAACCGGATGCGGGCTGGTCCACGTAGCGTTCCGCAAACAACCGGGGTACTACGGGCCCCGAGTATCCTTTGACCATGATCTCCGTTCGAAATTGCCCACATGCACTTGCGGGTCACGGGTTCCATCGTATTTCGGGAAATCTTTGGTGTCTAGGCCTTTTGGATAAGCGCGGCCATTATTTTGGCCGTGAAGGGAGTCGCGACTTTCTCCTCCTCATCTGAGCTTGTATCCGTTGACGGCGATGCCATATCTTTATTAGAGAGGACCTTTCCTTTGTCTTTCTTCGACGTTCCGACCGACGATCGTTCCTTTCGAGTGTTATCAGTGTTGTCCTGATTAGCCACTGTCCGATCTTGTTTTTTCTTGCTTCTGGCTTCCCGTGTATCATTCCTCATCTCGGGAGTGTCTTCTTCATTAGCATGCATGCGTGACGTCCCAATATTCCGAGGAGTTGGGATGCCATTTTGGCTCGGGTCCACATTGCCTTTTCCAGCGTTGCCGTCATCATCCTGGGTTGGTCCCGCGTGACGTCCGACTAATTTCCTGAATTCTTCCTCGCGGCGGTACATCTCCTCTCTCATAGTCCGGACGTCCTCTTCCCTTTGTAATCGATTCCGTGTTTCCATCTCGTCTATTCTGTCCAATACGGAACCAAGGGTGGTTCGTAACAACTGAATATCGGGGTCGACCACTTCAATGGTTTTGGTTTGCCGGGTAGCGACATCTTCAAAGGGTTGAGATTTTTGTGCCGATGTCTCCTCTTCGGTTTCTACCAACATTGGTTCTTTTAGGGTTCATTGGGCCCCGGTTGTGATGTTTGTCCTTCGTGTTGCTCTGGTTGTTCTTCGGCACTTGATTCTCGCGAGTTGTTGCACCACGTCCTCTTGTATTCGCCATTTGCTATGATAGGTTCGTGGCTTTATGGTATGGGATTCGAAGTTTAGTCGTCCCCACGGACGGCGCCAATGTTCCGTTGTGGAACACAAATGTCTCGGCCCGTAGGTGGTTCACTTCAATATAGGAGCGGTAGGCTTATCCAAGTGTTATCTATGGCACGAGATAACGGTGGACAAGATGATCACTTTGTACACCGAGAGGTGTGGGGTGTGTGCACAGTGGGACGATATCTAAAGAGTAAGGGAGAATCGTGTGTACCGTTCACCAGGGGTGTGCCCCTATTTATAACCGAGCCGGGTTGATCCGACTCTCTAGGCAGCATGCTCCCATGATGTCGTGCGCTATGCCCCCATTTCCTGCACCACTGAGGTAGTGGGGATAGGTGTGGGGTAGTTGGCCTCCTAGTGGGCTTGACTTGGTCTGGCCCATTTCCGAGGTCCATAACAAGAGGGTTGCAATATATCTATACGACAAAAATTCAGGCGCGTGTTCAGCCTGGACTAATGGTGTTACCATTATTCAAATGGAAGGCTTGCAATATATCTAAAAGGGTAGGCCACAAATAAATGAGACGAATATTGTTTTTTCCCCCACTGTGATCCCTCAGTTTTATTTTATACTCACTTTTTATGCTAAAAGTACTGAGAAAATGAAGAGAGAGAGAGAGAGAGAAGGAAAGTTAAATGAAAGAAGAGATAAGCAAGGAGGTTGCCGTGCTGATGGGTCATCTCATTGAAATGGAAGAATATTTTTTTGATTGTTTGGTAAATTTTTATCAAAACCGAGATTTTTTTTTAAACATAAATTTTGAAATTTGCAAACAAGCTCTTACTCACTCAGCACCACACCATTAAAATCATCTCAACCAGAGACCCAACAAGATGATGAAAAGGCAACACAACAACGGGAAATACTATTCTATAATTTACATTTAATATTATTATTTTTTTAAAACGATGTGACCACTCCCACCTGTTGATAGGACAAAACTTTATAACCTATAACTCTACAAGTATACGGGTTGTATTAAATAATAAAGTGATAAGAATAGTATCGTTCTCACGAGGACTTAATCCAACTAATGACTAAATATTAAATTCTTTTATTCCATTTAAGTAGAGTTAGTTAGAATTGTTTTCAATAATAAAAAGAAAATTAATAAGAAACAAATAGTAGCAAAGACTTTTTACAAAAGAGCAAATTCCAATATTAAGAAGTACAACCTAGAGTCACTAATCTCCTGTTTGTTTCTTAACTTTTATACCCACTAAATTAATTTTGACTTAACTTAATCAACTAATTTAGAATATTAATATCTATATATGCCTTTCAGTCCATTTATATACCTACCTTAATTAATTAGGCAATATCTCACACAACTAAATAAGGTGCATTTTAAATCGGACTCACTCTAATTTGATTCTACGGATCTTCTAGGTATATACCTATCCTAGACGCAAATTAGATTAAAATCTAATTCCATATTACTTAATCTCAATGTCAATTTCAGATTCCATTTGTCAAGTTCAACCTAAATCCCCAAAACGCTTAATAGTGGCCAATTACTAAGCAATAGCGATAAATGCAAGTTAAATAAACTGGAATAAAATTAATCAAAACTAATTCGTGGGAATAATCTCTAAAACCCAAATAAGTTCATAGGTCCTTTAGGTTGAAAATAAAAATTAGCCACACATGACTATTATAAAATCCATAACAAAATTAAGAAATTCAGATTCAAAGAAGAAAAAGGAAAGAGGAAGAACACAGTAATTTCCGGTGAGCTGTTATTGGGGTGAGAAACCGTGCATCCTCTGTTTTCTTGCTGTTTTTTCACTGCTCACTAATATATATTGTTTGGGCTGGTGCCTTCTTCCATCTCTGATCTCTCCATCTTTCATTTATCAGTTTACCCTTTTCTTTAATCTTCTTGGGTCAATTTAATATAATATAATAATATATTATATAATATTCTTTTCAATTTAATTTATTGCCTGGGTATATTTAATATAATATAATAATATATTATATAATATCATTTTCAATTTAATTTGTTACCTTTCGTCTTGCCTTTTCTATATTCTCTTCTCTCTTAGATCACATAATATTTCTTATAAAAATTGTCCTGCTTTCCTCTAGTGGGTTGAGCTCATCGTTTTCTGCAAAGCCCGTTTTCTGCAAAGCCCAACAGGAATATTCTATTTGCTTCTCTTAATCTAGCTGTCCTTTCATGGCTTTTTCACCTAGCTTTTAGCTTTTCCCTCGACCACGTAACCTTTCATGGTTTATGGACGAAATTTCAATTCAGTTGGAAATTACGACGGAATTTTTCCCTTGGAAATTAGCGACTTGTCACGCGCGGAAGCATACCAACACAGGAACTTCCCAGGGGGTCACCCATCCTGAGATTTTCCTGGGCTGAGCACGCTTAACTTTGAGAAGCGCTAACCAGCAGAGGCGCACCACATATTATTTATGCCCCAGAAACCTTTCCTCATCCTCGCTTGATGTGGGACTGTCACGGTCAGACCGTGACAAGCTCCCCCACCCATCTTGGTGATGCCCCCATCACCCAGTAGGGGTCCCCCATTCCATCCACGGGGGAGGCGGCCCACCCCTTCCACACGGGGGGCCCACCACCATTGCCCATCACCGAGTGAGGGTCCACCTCCATTCCATCCACGGAGGGGCCACCACAGCGAGGCGAGGCGAGGTCGGCTCTGATATCACTGTCACGCGCGGAAGCATACCAACACAGGAACTTCCCAGGGTTCACCCATCCTGAGATTTTCCTGGGCTGAGCACGCTTAACTTTGAGAAGCGCTAACCATCATGCCAAAAGCTCGAGCCGATAAGAGGTGCACCACATATTATTTATGCCCCAGAAACCTTTCCTCATCCCGCCCATGTGGGACTGTCACGGTCGACCGTGATGACCGCTCCCTTTGCTAATTGGCCACCCTCTGTCCTTGCCACGTCGCAGCTGTCTCACTAAATTTTACGACGCAAATTGGTTTACCAAAATTATATTGGTCCCGTCTTGTAACGAAGGGGGTGATTAAACCTTGGACCTCACGCACGCTCTTGATACCTTTGCCAGTTGAGCTGATTAGAACTTGCCTTTTATATTCACATAATTGAGTATATAATATAACAATTAATAAATATATCTAATATTAACATTAAATATATATTTTTATATATTTACAAATTTATTTTTTTATAATATCTTATTTAATTTTTTATTTTTTATTTCATCTAAATATTTATTATTAATATAATAAGATAGGATATTATCACTATGAATTTTGATCACTACTAAGTCACTACTACTTTTTCACCGTTGGATCGAATCTCATCTACCTTTATCCTTTCTCTCTTCTATTGAGATTCCGATCTAACGATAAAAAAATGGTAGTAACTTGGTAGTGACCAAAATTGATAGTGAAAATATCTTATTCCTAATATAATATATATTTAAATACTAATTTTCTGAAATGTATGCATTTTTATTTTTTTGTGATATATTATTTTTATGATACATTATTTTATTATATTATATAAATTCTTAAAATATGATAATAAAAAAATATAAATTTTACTAACTGGATTTTTTCCATTAGTTATTTTCGTAACAAATTATTTTCGGAAAAATTCGATTCGGAAAATAAAAATTTTCTCGAGGATTTTTTTGGTAAATTACTAGTGGAAAAAAGTTCGGGTGGCAATTCCATTGTGTAATTTCGGTAAGCTATTCATCGGCGTGAGAAACCAAGCGTCCTCTGTTTTCTTCCCGTTTGTTCATTGCTCTCGGGTCTCGTGCGTGCCATTCTTCTGTCCAAGTCATACTCCTCCGATCGATTGCTAAAAAAGTGATCCTGAAAGCGGCGCCTCACTAATATATATTGTTTGACTGGTTCCTTCTTTCATCTTTGATCTCTCCATCTTTCATTCATCAGTTTACCCTTTTCTTTTATCTTCCTTGGTCAATTTAATATAATATAATAATATATTATATAATATCCTTTTCAATTTAATTTGTTGCCCAAGTAATCATGCTTCTTGCCTTTTCTATATTCTCTCCTCCCTTAGATCACATAATATATCCTATAAAATAAAATACAATATGAGTAGATTGTATATATGAATATCCTTTTAACCTATAATTAATTAAAGGATTGAAAAATATATAAATGATAATCAAATAAGTATAAAATATGAATAAATTCAATTCAATATATCCGAGAATCTATACTTATTTAATTATAAAATATATACTTATCACCTGTCCTCTGGCTTGATGTCTTTATAGCTTAAATTTTTTTGCTTTCAATGTTTTCTTCAAAACAGTAATTAAAATATTTTTAATGATTGTTTTCTTTAAAAAAATCGTTGTAACTAGTAGAGATACGAGTTGTTGTATCTCAAATCAATAAAACAATGAATTGAGATGACCAATGTTTGAATTCTCAACCTAAAGATATGTCACCAAGGCTCTAGCCAGTTGCACTACAACTTATTAGAAGATTCAATGACCGTTTTTAATAAAACAGTCATTTTTTTCTCAAAATTTAAAAAAAAATGGTGTAAGGACTAAGCTAGAGATACAACGATTGTTTGTATAAAGTAGTTGTTAGTTCTCAATGAGTTTTGATGATTAACAACAATTGTAAACATGTGTTAAAGTTTTTGCAAAATCTGTCTAAAACCATTTATCAGTTGTTTACTCGAGTAAAGGAATGCTTACTCGAGTATAGGACTGTTAAAGGATTGCTCAATTGGATTTTACACATCAATACTACAGTATGGATAGCCATACTCGAGTATTGACGTCTCAGAGAGCAATCGAGTTTTTGATGAAGGCGCTTACTCGAGTATAGGTTTGCATACTCGAGTATAGGCCATCCGAGAGCAACCAAACTTTTCAAGTTAAGTCAATACTGCGGTATAGATCGCTATACTCGAGTATTAGACTTACAGAGAGCAAATGAACTTTTGAACTTGAGTGTATACTCGAGTAGACACTTGCATACTCGAGTAAAGGGTCTTACAGAGAGCTCCCAAGTTTTTCTAACTCATGCATACTCGAGTAAGGATTTACATACTCGAGTAATGAGCTCTTAAACTAATTTTCAATTTGACTCATGTTCTTGCATACTCAAAAGTATGAATTTGTTTACTCCAAAGTATAGACATGGAATGACTTCACACTTTTTCGAAAAAGAGTTGCATACTCCAAGTAAGCATATGCATACTCGAGTATGAGACCATACGAGAGAAGTCATCATTCGGCTTGAACTTGCTTACTCCGGTATACAAATGTATGCAGTTTAGAGGCATTTTACACTTAAAATTTTCAAGCAAATAGTTGCTTACTCGAGTACACCACTAGCTTACTTCGAGTAAAGCCTTTGGTTTCAAAAGTTCAAGTCTCGAAGGTTTGCCTCTCGGAAGTTGGTTACTCGAGTATCCATTTGGATGCTACGGTAAAGACTCTCTCACATAGTGACTTACTCGAGTAAAGATGAACTTACTCGAGTAACCAACGCTGAAAGCAATTTTTGAATTATACGAATTTGCAAATCATACTTGTTTGTTCTAATTGCTTTCATGAATCATTCACTTATGAACCCAACTATGTTTAACAAGTTTGTTGAGTGAATTTCGTTAGCATAGATGAAGATTATTGAAGGTCAAAGCCATAAAGCAAAAAGTGTACGGTGCATTTAATGCACTTCGCAAATCAACCTTCTTTTGGATAATCCACACGAGCACGCATTCTCAACGGTCAAGAATGCTTTCTTCATCAAGTAAACTCTTCTCCAACGGGCAAATCCTCGAGTTCCACATCGATCATATCAAGACTGGATTAGTTGGAGTTTAGAGAGAGAAGATGACCGGACTTAATGCTAATCACCTACAACGGTTGGATTCATCATTCAACGGTCATTTAATGTTCTCTACCTATAAATAGAGTGCATTAACTTCTTCTCAAGCTTATACACCTACTGAGAGCGAAAATTTATTGATTGCCATTTATTGTGTTCAGCTTTCACATATATTGTATCAATCTGATACTTGTACTTCAGTGTTCATTTTATACGCTCTTCGTGAGAGAGTTCTATCTCGTAAATCATTTATTGATTGAGATAACCACAAGTCGGGGGACTTGGTGGTTGGGTGTATTGATTGCAACTTGTAAGGGGGAGTGAGTTCTAGAGAGAGAACTACTCTTGAGTATAGAGTTTGTAATCGGTTTGTGAGTATAGTGGATTGAAAATCCCAAGTGTGTCTTGGGATTTGGATGTAGGTCAAGGATAAGACCGAACCAGGATAATTTCTCTTATGCAAGCTTTCCTTCCCTTCCTCCTCTCGTTATAATCTGTTTTTACTTGGTCAAAACAGAGCACTTTTGAGAAAAGTTTTTAAAATACCCAATTCACCCCCTCTTGGGTATATAGCTCCATTTACAGTAGTTGTTGTATCTCAAACATTTAACATCCGTTTTATAAAATGAACGTTAAATGTTCACTTTTAATGTCCATTTTAGAAATATAGATGTTAAAAGTAAGGAGAAAATTATAACAATGCCACCGCCTACCTTTTAATGTTAAGCAGACATTAAATCCTACTATGTACTAGTGGATCTCCGCAAAAATAAAGAGATTCATGATGCTCCAATCATTAATTACGAATCCAGTAAAATTTATCACTACAAATTTCTTACGTTGTCGGTTAACTCCTAAATGAAAAAACTAATAATTGAATTACATTTGTATTTAATTATTTCTAAGGGATTATAAACAGAAATATAATGGTTCAAGGAAAAATAATAAAAATGCTACAATCAACAAAGATGGCCACGCTAATAAAGCAAGGCCTAGAACATCAATGGGAACTCATGATCGAGACTAATATATAAATTTTCTAGATACTTTTTAAATTACTATCCTAGTGTTGGTGATTTTATTTGGCAAGTGTGCTAGTCAAATAAGCAATAAAATGATGAATAGAGTATCGTCCCACAAAATTATAACAAGGAATATGCATACAAAAAGATGAATAATAGTTGGTTGATTTGATATATATATATATATATATATATATATATAAGAGATTTTGATGTGATTTGGATGATATGAGCTACTAAATCTAAAATTGGAATATAATGAATCAATAATAAGTACGAGTGAGAGTTATCAAAACAAAAATAGGTTAAGCTTTGATTTCCTTCTTCTTTGCGACTTTTATCCAGAATGCTTCAGCAATGCTATAACAATGTTCTTTAGTTAACCCACCTCTTTTGTATACATAAATTTCCCAACAATCCCGTATATTTATTCCTCACTTGCCTATGTGAAATTCAAGTCCAAAATACCATGAAACATAAGGCATTTGGTTGTGTGAGATAAACCCAAGCCTGAAGCTTACGAACTTAGCTGGAATTACATAGTAACTCCCCAAACACACTATTTAATGAAGGTATAATCTTAATTCCTTTCCAGTAAGTTAAGGCCACATCTCTTGGTTATTAATGCTCATTCAACAAACAAGATCAAAAATTTAATTGCACGTCATTGAATAAACTGAATCATAATTATATTAAGCTGAATAGTGTGGTTTAAAGATACAAATCAGGGTTTCATCCAACCTTACACTAGTGCAAAAAAAGGCTTTAAGACCGCCTCATTTAGAGCGGACAATGGACACCCCGGTCTTAAAGGAATGACCGGTGGCAGTTCCGTAAATATAAAGAACTTCTTGCTTAGGACAAATTTTTCACCGCTCTTAAAAACATTATTGAGACCGACTAAAATACAACCGGTCTTAAAAATTGAACTACTTTCTAAATATATCTCATATAGCCGTACTTATATTTTCTGCGGTAAAACATAATAAGGAAAAATTTAAATATAAAAAGTTTAACGCTTTAAGACCGAACTTATTAAGAAGACGGTCTTAAAAATTTTCTTTCAAGACCGGACATATGATACTTCCGGTATGAAAAAGTTCATTCATATTAAGACCGGCGTTTTAAAAGGAACGGTCTTAAAGGTTAAACTTTTAAGATCGGACGTTTAATATGACCGGGATTAATGTAAATATTAAGACCGTCTCTTTTTCATCCGGTCTTAAAAATCCACGCAAGTTATACATTTCTTCACGCGAAAGCTTTTGTTACTTTGTGGAGAACCTCATTCACGTTCCGAAACCCTTCTGTTGCATTACCTCTCTTCCTTGCCCACGTACCATCAACCCCTGTTCTCTCTCATTTGCTCGGGCATTCCTCTCTTCTGTTTCGAAAATGGACGGTGAAAACGAATCTATTCGTGTTCCGCAACGCCAGTTCCTAGTGTGGCGGTGTGAGTGAGAACGAACCCTCTTCATCTCACAATGAGGCTCGTAATCGCCACCCGCACGCCGTGGTAGAAGAGGCACACGAATGATGGATGTGACCCTAAGTCGGACTTCGGGTCAAAGCTAGAGATTCAGTTTAATGCAAGGTTGGAACCTGTCAATCCTAATAAAAGCAAATATAATAGTTTTTTCGGCTGTCTAGCACGCGGCAAGGTTAGCATCTTGACGGATGAGTGGAAAAGTGTGGACTATAAGAATGTAAAGGATCCTATTTGGGAGACTATCTGGGTTACATACACTATCCCTGACTGTCAGAAGTTGAAAGACAAGACATTGTCTTATTGTGCTGATCGGTGGAGGAAGTTTAAGACCTTTCTCGCTAACACGTATATTTTCTCCGAGGTTCCGCCTGCCAAACATCCTTGGGAAGTTTACACATTTATTGATGAACGAATTTGGCGACAATTTGTTCTTGCGGACCACTCCGAAGCTCGGTGAGTTTATATTTAGTTTTGTTTTCTCTTTTGTTTGCTTATTAACTTTGTGCGGATATGTGAATGTTATTGTGTTCATGTAATCTGTTAGTTATAGAATGGTTCGGTGTGTGAATAGAAGTATACATTTCTGCCTTTGTCTATGCAAGTCGATATGTCAAGTCGAAAGGTAAATTGCGATGAGAAGGTATTAATTGTGTAATGGTTTGTCTTGCAAAGGAGGAAATGAATAGTCTTAAAAGGGGGAAACTTTATATACCCAATTGTTACTATCTAATGGGATCTGCTGATCCCTGGATGCCTTAAAAAGGATCAAGTTTGTATTATTCGTAAGCCTTTGTCTATGCAAGTCGATATGTCAACCACGAAAAGGTAAATTGCGATGAGAAGGTATTAATTGTGTAATGGTTTGTCTTGCAAAGGAGGAAATGAATAGTCTTAAAAGGGGGAAACTTTATATACCAAATTGTTACTATCTAATGGGACTGCTTGATCCCTTGGATGCCTTAAAAAGGATCAAATTTGTATTATTACGTAAGCATAATTCTCTTTTGTTTCTTAACCTATCTATCTAGCTAGCACTACAAAACATAGCTCCAATTTCTTATACAATTCTACATCTTCCTTAAATAAAATGTTGAAACTTGATGAAGTGAAGAATTTGACTACTTGTTTGATTGACGTTCATATGAAGCGAAGTTCTCTAATTTCGTTAGTGACATGCATGGCTGGAATTCAAAATTAATAGATGTTTTCAATCTGATTCACGTAAAAGAAGGGAACAAGCACGGGAGATAGGTATAAAGAATGATTGCCCTCATAGGGCTTCTCGCGGCCCGGATATCAAAAGGCCGAAAAAGATTTGATGGCGGCCAAGCGGAAGAGATTGGATGATGAAGCGAATCCAATCCTTCGTGATACATGTTCCTCCATCTCCAATACGTCGCGAGGAGTTGTGGTTGCATATTCGGCAAAAGCCAAGCGGCGCCTACACGAGTGAACAAACTCGTCTAGTTCTTTGAAAGAATTGTAAGTATCGTTATTGTTATTTTTAGTTACTAAAAATGTTTCATTACTAAGCTTCTCGTTATCCGTATCTTACGGGAAGATCTTAAAAAGAAAGAAGCGAGAGGGATCTTTTGTGTCGGACGGGAGGAATGATGTTCGGCCGTTGCGGCCGGAAAAACTGGATCACCGGGCGTGTAAGGGGGATTGGAGGACGGGTAGGCATAAAGCAAGTCTTTGGTACATCCAAACGCCATAGACAAAGTATGGTTACCCGGGAGGAGATGGACCAGATTGGCTGCTAATAAAGCTTCAATGACGCAATGTTTCAATCCAAGATGAGCCGAGATGAAGGAGGAATTGAGTCGGTGAGGCTGCTTTTGAGCAATCGTCCGAGACCGGTGTTCCCTTCACACACTCACCGCAAGCGTGCAAACAGAGCACTAGAGGGAGCTGCATTGTTGGACAGTCAGAGCAACCTTGTGACCTTTATGTGGAGGATCCCGATCATCATGATGGACGATTATTGGTTGCAAAAGGGACTGTTCACAACTTGGGATCAACTATACACCACCAACAAATGCCTGATGATGAAGTCAGAGTGTCAGTTGAAAATGTGATCATTGATGCACGGCTCCTCTCCAAACCGATGAGTGAAGCTTGTGAGTGATGTCAAGGGAACCTTCATCCCTTGGCCGGTGAAGCTTGTACATGTCTCTACCGCTCCCGAAGCTTCAACCCCTCCTCCTCAAGTTCCATCCCTCGTCAAGCTCCATCCCCTCCTCAAGCTCTATCCCCTCCTCAAGCTCTATCCCCATCGCTAAGTTGGTCGCCCAGGAAAAAATATCTGATCTGATGAAGAGTGCATATTTTAAGGATAAAGCGTGGCCTGCTGATGAAGTAGTAGGCGTCCCTCATCCTATGCCCGTTCAAGTTGACACCATTGATGTTGAGTCCCTGCTGCTTCCTCGACAGGAGCTTCGATGCTTGTTAGAATTTTTATGAAGTAAGTATCTTGTGTCTATGAGTACATCATTTAAAGGCATCGTTTAGACATACATACATATATACTAATTCCCCGATCGATGTCATTATGATAGGTTCTTGCATCATGAATTGGTTCAAAGGTGCGGGATCAACGATTTTGGATTCTTGTGCCTGTCTATTCAAGTCAAACAACCATGGAGGAGAGACAGAGTACATATCAAAGAGGTTGTGTGAAGTGAAAAGAAAGTTGTACTTTTATCCATTCTTCCACGAGGTACATATCAAAAATCTTGTCCGTAATTCACTTAATTCTCGCTACATATATCGAGTATAGTTTTTCTTTGTGAATTTTCAGCCGCCACCGGGCGATTGGTCCTCATGTGCATGGAAGAGCATAAAGTTATCTTCTTATGCTCCACTCGGGGTGAGCCATTGCCTACGTTGGTGCGGACCATCAACAAGTAAGCATGTCATTTTGATTCTCTTGTCGACATCTCGCTATGAATTTTCGTGAATCATTGATAAATTTGTGATTTTGATGATAGTGCCATGAGGACCTTCCAAAGAGTAGAAAAGAAAAGGCGTGGTACTCAGGACAAAGACCCCATATGGTACAGACCAGAGGTTGGTACAATATTTGTAGCACACTGCCTTGTGAACTTGGTCATTGAGCTATATATATATATGCTCTTATATATATTTCTTGTTCTTTTTAGACCCGTCGGCAACCATAGGCGTCCAACTTATGTGGCGTACATCATGAAACACATGTATGATATTACCACGCGAGGGGATACTAAATTAACTGCAAAGGTAAATGAATTTGATGTTACATATTATGCAAGTTAATTCAGTTTCGCTTACTTGTTACAAATGAAATATGCACGCAAGTTAATTCGATTCTTTGTCTTTGATGTTACGAGATGTTTCAATGCAAAACTCCCTTTTCGATGATGAACCTGGAGCACATACGCAATGTGTTTTGTGAATATCGTATGGTCTGATCTTAGAGTCAGAAAAAGGACAATAATTAATGTCCTAAATTCATTTGTAAGTATATTACGTAGCAACAATAATCGATCTTCGTAAATTTGTTTATTTTTTTGAACAATTCATTTGTAAATATACATAGGCAATGTAAAATTCAATAAATAAATTTAGTTAATTTTTCGAACAATTTTCTTATGTCCATTTTGGGTTTGAATGTATTATTGGATGGTGGATATAGCTATTTAATTTAGTGTTTGAAATGCGAGACTTTTAGGACCGTTCATTAACAAAGCATGTCCGGTCTTAAAGGTCCGCAAAAATCTTCAGTGTAAAAAGTATGAGACTTTTAGGATCGTATATTGCTTTAGTGTCCGCTCCTAAAAGCTTAAAAGACCACATGAACTTTTAGGTCCGGACAGATTATAAAAGGTCGGTCTTAAAAGTCGCCCGCTTAACTTTTAGGACCGTATTTTTATAAATCATAGGTCTTAAAAGTCCTTTGGTTAAAAGTCTGCTTAACTTTTAGGACCGTATGTTGTTATTTGTGCGATCTTAAAAGTCATTCACCTTTAAATACCCCTTTTCAGACAAATTAAATGGTTAGGGTTAAAGACAACCGAGGTTCTGGCGTTCTGCTCAAGCTAGGTCCTTCTTTTTCATCGTTTTTACCTCTCCATGTGTAGAGGCAGCATTATCGGTGTCCCTTTTATTTTGTCTTTTGTCTTTTTGTCGGAAAAAGAAGGAAGATAATGAAAAGGACACTTTGTTTCTCACATGGGGAGGTAAAACCGACGTCAACGAAGGTCCAACCTTGAGAAGAATAGCACTTTGTTTGTTCTTATCCGAATAAGGTAAAAGCTCTTTTTTTTTATGTTCTTAAGCGTATTCTGCGAATTTCGTTGTTGGATTTACACGAGGACAATGTTTTGTTTGTTTCCTTTTTGTCGGAAAAAGAAAGACGATAATGAAAAGGACAAGAGGCAATCGGATATGGAAACCAAAGCCGACAAAAATGGCGGTGTTTTTAGGACCGTCGATTTACTAACTAAAGTCTTCGTTCTTTTATTTTAGGTTTTTTAGTCTCGCCATTATCCATCCTTCATAGTTGCCTTGTTTATTGCTTTCCGGGTTCGAGATAATGGATAAAGTACTAAACTCGCACGAGAACAAAATTTAAAAATATTTTATTTACTAATTTTTTACGCGCCCTATAGGGGCGCGATCACAAAAAAAAAAAAATAAAAAACAAAAAAAAAACTAATCCCTCTTGTAGTCGGAGAGGGAGGGGGTGTCGGAGTTGTCGGAGTCGTCGGAGCCGTCTTCAGCGGGATCGTACTTCACGTCATTGGCGTGGAGTACCATGTTCAGCTTGTTGTTCATGGTATGAGCAAGCTGAACCAATTGGCCCAAATGTCGATCGATTTGATCGACGCGGGCCTGATCGCACCAACCGCTTCACGGTCGGATTTGGAGGAGGCGGTGGCAGAGGGGGCTGAGGTTGAAGAGGAGGAGGAGGAAACGGAGGACCTGGGGGAGCAGCCATTACAGTGGGGGGCTGAGGTTGAAGAGGAGGAGGAGGAAACGGAGGACTGGGGGAGAAGAATGTGAAGAAAGTATAGTAACAACGGGTTTAAATAGAGAACCCATCCCGAACAATGTGAAACGCGGAAACTTTAATGAGGAGGTATTGTTCAGAATACGAGGAGACGCATTGTTCATCGAATACGAGGAGACGCCTAGTTGGGAAGTTTATCTAGAAGCCGAAGAGACTCGCATCATTTATTTGAGCGGTGTGTAAGTACCGGGTAAATGATAAAAGGTCGGTCTTAAAAGTAAGACTTTTAGGACCGGACTTATTATAAAAGATCGGTCTAAATAATAAAAATACCTATAAATCGGGTTAATGAATTTTAAAGTAATTTAGACTTTTAGGACCGGGTTAATGATAAAAAATGTCGGTCTTAAAATAAAATGAATTGCAAAAATATTAAATAATGGAATTTTATACCGCGTACCTATAACTCCTTATTAATTCTTCACTACCTCGTAACTCCAAACTACGTACGTGGCTATCTCGAGAACAGCTCTCGCCTTTATTAATTAACTCCTCATACCTCTCTCGCCCCAACTTCTCAAACCATGGTTAGATACAAGAGAACCGCTCGTAGGGGTGCTCTTAGTCGTGATGCTCGTGCCTTCCGTCGATCGTTATACGGTGCGCCTCCTCCATCGAGAGTCCATCCTATTGTGACGAAGAGTCTCGGGTCGTTGGACCCATTGTTATTTCTTTGGATGATGAAGAGGTTCCCGCTCCCCCCTCTCCAACCTCTTGGCCCCACCGCGACTACTACGGACCCCTCTCATCTTTCCTCTAATGAAGCATTGTGGCTGATTCGAGTAACACGAAACTTGCCGATCTCCGGCGGGAAATTAATGCTTTGTTCACGCCGAAATCGCCAAGGCTTTGGAGGATAATAATCTTTAGGAGATGTTTAGTCGATTCTTGTTTTTTATAATTTTCTCGCTTGTTTTTCTTTTGTATTTTTTCTTGTGTACGTGCATATGCAAGTAATATATGTAATTAAAAAAACTCCAGTTTTCCTTTAATTTTTATTCATTCGATTCTTTGCGCTCGCCAAATCCTTTTTTAGAAATCACAAAAATGAGGAATTTTAGGACCGGAGTATTATAAAACGGCGGTCTCAAAAAAAAATATTTTATATATAGAACCGTCTACTTTTAATGAACCGGTTTAATTGTCTCAATTTAGGTCCGGAGTATTATAAAACTCCGGTCTTAATAAAATCCAAAATATAAAACATGTCTCGTTACGTCGCGGAATATTAAATTTCCCTCTCTCGAACTTCTCTTGTCGCACCTAAAGTGTTACTTAGGTTCTATCGCCACTTGTCGTCGGTTCGCGTTGCTCTCTCGACAATCGCTTTACGGTTCCTTAGCTAAACGTCTATAAACCAAGCTGTAAGAGGTGTTTTGGTTATATAACTTTATGATTTTCCTGCTCATCGTTCGGGTTTTTCTTGGGTTGAGCGAAATCGATCAAATGTTCTTGTGGGTTTTTACGTGTTGTTAATGGATATTGTATTTTGAAGATTATAATTACACTTTAGACCTACCCAACTGACCAATAAATGTTTTTAGGTTACTCTTTTCATACGCAACATCAACGTTCGTGGCGGGAGAAGAAAGACTAAGCAAACGCATTTGAATTTATATGATACGGGTGAGTCCACAAGACCTTCACATGATGCATTTAATTTCCTCGTCATGCATTTATTTTGGTTCTTGGATTCACTGCGATACATTTATGACCAAAAGTGATTCTTCGTTCTTCATTTAATGAGCAAGTTTATCCGGAAAAAAAAAAGGAAAAAAAAGACATAACCGACATTTGAGCATATATATGTATGTTAAATCTTTCCATCTATATATATAGGAATTCTACTATGGATCACGGTTGGATAAATGCTAAACGGACGAGTGTTGAATATCGAGAATGGGGTGAGGGACTTTATGAAATTTGCTAAACAAAATGCCCATACTGAGGGTGGGAAGTTTTATTGCCCTTGTGTAAAATGTTTGAATGAGAGGCGACTAAGTCCTGAAGTTATACACACACATTTAATTTGTGAAGGAATTTGTAAGACTTATACGGTATGGGTATGGCATGGTGAAAAAATACCAAGTGGGTCTCAACATAGGGAAGTGGCCTTTGATGATAATGACACGGATATGGATGATCACGTAGAGGACATTATCCGTGATGTAGGAGAAGAGGCTTTTCATCAATCACATGCATATGGTAATATGTGCGGTGATGCGAGACCCCTCTATACCGTGGGTGTAAAAAATACCAATTGTTGAATTTGTATTGAAATTGGTAAGCTTGAAGGCACGTCATGGATGGAGCGACAAGAGTTTTTCAGAAATGCTTGAGGCTTTTAAGGACATGCTTCCGGATGATAATGTGTTGCCGCATCGATACTATGATGCTAAGAAAATACTTTGTCCACTGGGGATGGAGTACAAAAAGATCCATGCATGCCCGAATGATTGCATGTTGTATAGAAAAGAGTTTGAAGAGGAGAAAAATTGTCCGAAATGTGAAACCCCAAGGTACAAGTCAAATAAGGGGCCTGCAAAAGTGTTGTGGTATCATCCAATCATACCAAGGTTCAAGCGGTTGTTTGCGAATGAAAATGATGCAAAAAATTTGAGGTGGCATGCGAGATGAGAGGATTTCTAATGGAAAGCTTCGACATCCGGCCGATTCTTCTCAATGGAAGAAAATCGATCAATTATTTCCGAACTTCGGCGAAGAACCTAGGAACCTTAGGCTTGCCCTTAGCACGGATGGCATGAATCCATATGGAAGCCTTAGCAAAGCATACATAGTTCATGGCCTGTACTACGATTATTTACAACTTATCTCCAATGTTATGCATGAAATGAAAGTACATCATCTTGTCTATGTTGATTTCGGGACCGAAACAACCCGGAAATGACATTGATGTTTACCTTCAGCCCTTGATCGAAGACTTGAAGGAGTTGTGGGCGAGAAGGTGTTGATGTTTTTGACTCTTTCAAGAAGGAGGTGTTTAAAATGCGAGCCATGATATTTTGTACTATAAACGACTTCCCAAAGATATGGGAACTTGTCGGGTATAGTGTAAAAGGCCATAAAGCATGTCCGGTTTGTGAAGAAGGCACACGCTACCATCAACTTCAACATGGAAGAAAGACGGTTTATCTTGGACATAGGAGATTTCTTAGACGGGGCCACCCATATCGTCGATTGAAGAAAGCCTTTTTGGTGGCCAAGAGTATGAAGATGCTCCGGTGGCATTTCGGGAGCAAGTTTATGAAAAGGTGAAAAATATCAATGTCGTATTCGGTAAGACGCAAAGAGTAGAAAAGAAACAAATATATGGAAAAAGAGATCTGTATTCTTCGATCTTCCATATTGGCGCAATCTTGATGTGAGACACGAGTATTGATGTCATGCATGTGGAGAAAAACGTATGTGATAGTATTGTCGGCACGCTTCTCAACATACAAGGTAGTTCCAAGGATGGTGTGAAGGCAAGATTGGATCGATAGCAATGGGAATACGCGAAGAGTTACATCCAAGGCCAGATGGGAAGAGAACTTATTGTCCCCGGCTTCTCATACTTTGTCTAAGGATGAGAAACGAAGTTTTTGTGAGTGTTTACATGGCACAAAAGTTCCCATGGGGTATTCTTCAAATTTGAAGAGGCTTGTATCGATGAAGGACTTGAAATTAGTAGGCCAAAAGTCTCATGATTGTCATGTCTTGATGCAACATGCTACTCCCAATAGCTATTCGAGGCATCGCCGAATATGATCTTCGGGTCGTTTTGACTAGACTTTGTGTCTTCTTCAATGCGCTTTGTGGTAAAGTTTTCGAGATTGAAAAGTTGGATGAATTGGAGAATGAAGGATATCTTATCTTGTGCCACCTTGAGAAGCTTTTTGTTCTTACATTTTTTGACATCATGGTTCATCTAATTGTTCATCTAGTGAGGGAGATAAAGATGTGCGGCCCTATCCATTTATGGTGGATGTACCCAATTGAAAGATCTATGAAATTCCTAAAAGGGTACGTGAAGAACGCATACCGGCCGAAGCATCGATCGTTCGAAATATGTTTTGAAGAAGCCATGGAATTTTGTCAAGATTATTTGGCCAAAGTAAGACATATTGGGCTTCCAAAACGTCGCATGCGATGGGGGTAGACGAGGGCTTCCGTAAAGAGTGTGGATCCGATGACTTGTCACAAGTCCACTTATACATCTTGAATAACGTCGATGAAGTTCAAGCCAAAGCATAGCTGCACATAAAGTAGTGTAAGGAAAGAAAATCATCGAATGTGAACAAAGGTTGATTAGGGAGCATAACGAGAACTTTTGCAAACCTGGTTCAAACAAAAGGTCGAGGGAGAGGAATGTGTTTCGATACAATCAAATGGTTAGCGGTGGTCCCGAGGTTGATGTCATAAGTTGGAATTCGTATGTGATCAATGGTTATACATTTTACACGAAGTCCCTAGATGATACGAGCACGAGTCAAAATAGTGGTGTTATGTTAGAGGTGAATCTATGCACTTCTCCGAGTTCGAAAGACAAGAGCCCTTTATTGGCAATCATGCCATATTATGGGGTTATTGAAGAGATTTGGGAGGTGGACTATGTGAAAATTAGATTTCCCATTTTCAAATGCAAGTGGGTTAATTCAATAATGGTGTTCGGATCGATCGGCTAGGATTTACATTAGTCGATGTCAATGGTAGAAGTTTTGGAGATGAACCTTTTATTATGGCAGACCATGCAAAACAAGTGTTCTATATCACCGATCAAGAAAATAAAATGTGGTCTGTAGTCCTCCAAGGAAAGAGGGTCATTGATATTGATGAGGAAATGAATTCAAATTATGGTATTCCGAGAGTACTCCTTTTTCAAGGGGTATACGGACATGAACGAAGAAGATGAAGCGGATAATGAACCCGCATAAGAAGTGATCATCAAGAAGGGATATGGGAACATATCACTTTATAAAAGAGTCAATTCATAAGGTAATATTCATATGCAGATTTCTTTGAAGACTTTAAGGCTTTAACTATATATATTATATTCCTTCTATCTATGTTCATAGTTAATGTCACTGACTATGAATTTTGTTCTTCTTTTATTTTTGTGGCAGGATCCGATCCAAAGGGGCATGTTATATAAGAGGATGTTACGTTGTTGGGTGGGGGAATCGAGATGAAGGCATGGTGAATATTATTTTGGGCGCATGTATGTTGTACTTGTAACTTATTGTATTTGTAAGTAAGTTATCTTATTGTATGAATTAATTTAGGTGTTATAGTCATAGTAATCATTAATTAAGAGGCCAAATAGCTCATGGTGAATAATATTTGTATTCTTTTTCCAATTCAATTTATTCAAATAATTGTTCATAGCTTGTAGCTTAAAGTATCGAATTTTATGTCTTTGGATTGGGTGGTGGATTTGTGTGTATATATATATAATCGGGAAGAACAAGCGAGGGAAAAATTCGGGAAAATTTAGACCAGGAAATAATAAGTCGGTCTTAAATGTTCACTTATTAAGACCGGATGTAATTATATGACCGGTCTTAAAGGTCAGACGACTTTTGAGTTTTGATATTAAACCCGGTCTTAAAAGTTGGTCTTTTAAGACCGGTCTATTTAGACGTCCGGTCTTAAATCAAAATCTTTAAGACCGGATGTTTTTATCATCCACTCTTGAAAGTCGGTCCTTTAAGACCGTGTGTAATTAGTCGTGTGGTCTTAGAAGCCGCTATTTTTCAGACCGTATGTGTCTTGTCCGGTCTTATAATTACGATCTTTTAAGAGCGGCCTTTTTTTTGTCCGGTCTTAAAAGTTGAGCATTAGGATCGAACAAAAAATATTTCGGCTTCCTTTAGTACAACTTTTTAAGACCCAAGTTTTTAAATGTCCGGTCTTAAAAGAGTTTCTTTAAGACCGGTTCGAGTCCGGTCTTAAATGGTAGACTTTTAATAATTTGGAACAAGACCGGTCGCATATCCGGTCTTACGACCCCCCTTTTGTCCGGTCTTAAAAGCCTTTTTTGCACTAGTGTTAGCCACAGAAATTTCAGTTCATGGCTTTCAGAATCATTGCAACTGAATTAAACATAGGTCTGTGCCCAATCAAACAAAAAAAGCAAACTAAAAAGAAGCAAAGATAAATCGAAGAGATCAACAGTCCAATAGAGAACTTTGCAGTATGTTGAACTCGTTCGTCTTCTCTTGGAATTTCTGTCGTAGCAGTTTCTCCTTCAGCTCTCAGCCGTCACTCTCTTCTCAATGTATGAGGTTACCTTTTTAAGGTTTTCCTTCCTTTCCTTTTAAGGCTAGGGTTATTGTTTAAAGTTGTCCTCCTTTCCTCAAGTGGGTTGAGCTCATCCTTTTCTGCAAAGCCCAACAGGAATATTCTATTTGCTTCTCTTAATCTAGCTGTCCTTTCATGGCTTTTTCACCTAGCTTTTAGCTTTTCCCTCGAACACGCCACCCTTCTTGCATCCATCTTGAGTCGACAAGGCCTAACTCAGCATCTGACTCTATTCCTGCAATGATTTCATTTATTCTCTCAAGAAAGAATTTCACTTATATCAAGGAAACACTACTACATATTTTTATTATTTAGTGCAGTTACGATGCAGTAGGAACACTATAGAAACAAAATGACAGTAATGCTTAGGCCAAAAATAACAGATGTTTAATCCGATCCCTTTTCTGCCAATACTCAGACTAAATTATAAAATGCATCATTTAAGTTTTTGTAATCCTCATTTCCATATAATCAATGTTAATCACGATTGATCATAACAAGTGCATTTTAAACATGAAAACCCCAATAAAATCAATCAAAAGGTTATAAAAATACATGGCAGAATTGAGACTTATCACCTAGCAAGACCCTTCTTTTTTATAATTTGATCCATCCAACACGGCTGAAAGTCTTCAGTGGGGACCCCCACTAGAACGTTAACACATATATATAGTACGTAGGACCACAATTTTATTAATTGTTTGTGATTGACGTCAAGCTTTTTACCCTTGATTAAGGTAACAAAGTCAACAAAATAATTAAAAACTTGTTTGACCTAGACTATTATATCATTTTCATATATGTTCATCTTTTAGTCGATAATACTACTGGGTCATGGTATGGGACAAATACCAACGTACTTAATCATCTTAATATTATTCTACCTCATAACCCTCCTTCATCTCTTTCTTGCCGGCGGCTTGTGGCACTATCATAAGCCACTGGCAAGTATCATTTGATCTATATTACAACTACGTCAGAGTGGTAGATCAATTCCCAGATCTTTGATTTATGGCCTTCTCCCTCTGATTTTTGGGGGTTGTGGACTTCTCTCATCTTTGTGGTGAGTATTTTCCTCCTCTCTTCTTCAGATCTGTTCTGCGACGGTTAGAGCTATCTGTCTTTTGTCTCTTTTTTATGGTGCTGGGTTTTGTGGTGGTGTTCTTGTTTTCTTAGGAAATAAACATATCTGGGAGATCTGAGTATAAATCATCTTAGTTGGATAGTTATTTGAACGTTATAAGATTCAACTATCACCTAGTGGCTCGGATCCACATTCTTGGGGGAAGATTTCAAGAGGTGTTGTTCGGTGTGTGGTCGAGGTCACCATATTTGCTTGAACGGTGGAGAAGAAGTGTTCTTTAGGATATCATGGGTTTTCTTCCTTCTGAGGTTGGGTTTTCTTTGATCTTTAGCCCAAGTTGGGGTATCTGTATAGCTGCATATAAAGAGGTGTCCCCCTTATGGTGGGTTTTACAACCAACACTTTCTTTCATGGCACTTCTAACCTTAGATATCGAGAATGCCAGTTTTGTCCATGCTTTGATTTCTACTCTTAAATCTTTGATGTACAGTGATTGTTGTTCTTGTATTTAGCTTATTTTATTATATTTGATTTGACTTTATTTATATTCCATCTTCAGTTTGTTTTCATGTATTGCACCGGTCTGCATTAATAATGTAAATAGCTTTTGACCCAAAAAAAAAAATCATCTTAATGTTATGACTGATCTCTGTTTTCCCCCCTATTTAATGTGTACCTCTTTCTTTGAATAAGAATCAAGATCTTTCTAGATTATTACTTATAATTTGATAGTCAGAATGACGAAAATGGTTACTCTTATTAAGTTTACAGTTTATATATAGGTTATTGCAAAGAAAATTATACCTGCGCTGCGTATATTTATATTAAAGGATTATGGTATAATTTTAATAATGAAATTTTGACATAACTAAGTTTTAAAAGGTGTTAAAAAAAAAATAGAGCAATTTTAGGAATTTTGTTATAAAAAAGGGGAGAGAGAGAGATGGATGTTTGGGCCAATTTAATAGAATTGCTAAAATTGTTCCATTTTCAAAATATTTTGTCTATTTTTTCACTTTTCAAAGTTTAATTGCATTAGACGCTCATGGTTAAAAACTTCATTATTAAAATCATAGCTTAATCCCATATTAAATGTCACGTCCGACTTAGATGAAACATTAGGATGAACAACAACTTTGGAGCCTTCTTCTTGGATAACACCTTAGGATACGCCATTAAACAATATTGCTAGTTTTCTTTTATTGAAAAAAACACTTTCATTATATTTCATTTCTGAAAATAAAAAACTGAGAATGGCCTATAATTTCATACCATATTCCGGGTCAACTGCGGTGTATGCACGCTTTCATTAATAAAGTTGTGTAGACACTCCCTTTGCTCCTAATATATAAGATGCATTTGAGGAATTAATCTCATTATTATAAGATATAATTTTTATATTTGTCAATTTTTTCTAAATTATCCCTATTAATGTTTACTTAACAATAATCAAGGAGGAAAGGAAAGTAGAAAATTAAGAAAGATGACTATGGTATTTTCAAAAGTACATGTTATATTAACTAACTTCCTTAATAATTAGATTAGGTAAATAGAACTACTATTTAGGACAGAAGGAAGTAACAAATATTGAAGCTTTCTTTTTGGAGGGTACCTCAGGATGTGGCATTATGTGGATAAAAACTTGTGAAGACGAGAATTGTATTTATTCTATATTTAAAAAAATTACCAGATCAAAATGAACACTCATTAATAGCCTAAGCATCATGTGGCGGGACTTTAGGCAGCCTTCATTTGTTTTCCACCTCCCATTTTTCTTCAATCACTATCTCTGTCAATAGTCCTTCTCAGTGGGGTCTCCCATTACAAGCATATTGCCTAAATTTTTTGAAAGAAAATTAAATTGATCTCAGCAAGTTTAAGTTAGCATTATCTTTTTCCAATTAGTAGTTTTGTACGAAACTGACTTTTTTTTTTTCTCTTTCTGATCGTTAATTAAATTAAACAGTTCAAGTGTAATAATTTTTAACATATAAAATAACGGTTCAGTTCAAGTGTAATAATTTTTAATTCTTCTGCGTCTATTCGGCCAGTTCCATTGTCGCCTCCTCCGGCTCTAATTTCTTTTTCTAAGTAATTATATATGCTGATTTAGGCAGCAAAATAGTTATTTCAAAACATGAGGATAACAACTTGAAATCAAAGCAAAAGAACGATGAATCTCTTCAACTTACCAAGTTAAGGGAAAATCCCATATAAAGCTATCTAAAATAGAAAAATTTTAAATCGGGTTGGTAAATTCAACAAATCATTAATTAAGTAATTGGAATTTCAAAATTTGTGTAAAATAACTTTAATGCCCTCCTCTCTTTTCTGTCAGCTTTTCTTCTTTCCCCTCTTAAAAGAATATTATTGCTTTTTGACTTTATATAAAAGGATAATCAAGAATAATTCAAGTATGTCATGTCATAATAGTATTATTGATATCAATTGAATATATTTTAATTGAAAGTCAATTAATTGTATTAATGATAAAAAAAAATGTGAGGTTTTTTTTTCTAAAAAAAAAAAAAAAAGATGTTATTTTTATCGGGTGAGATAAAAAAATTAAAAAAAAAAAAAAAAAAAAAAAGCATATCCGATGCCAACTTCACCCTTTGAAAAATTGAATTGAAATAAAAGTCATTTTTGCAATATTAACCTAAACCAGAATAATTTTCCTTAACACATAAATGTGAGCTTTTAGATAGTAATTTAGTTAATATTTCAATTTTAATTTTTTAATTCTTTAATAAAAATCAGTGATATTATTTATCTTTTTTAAAAAGCGATGTTTAAATTTCATCTACTTCTATGGATATTTCCCGTAAAAAAAAAAAAAAAAAAAAAAAAAAAAAAAAAGAGATGTAAAATGCACTTAAAATTTCATAAAACGATTTACATCAATATAAAAATTTCCAAAAAAAAAAAAAACCTATATATATGTGTGTGAAAAATATAGAAAAATTTATACTTAATTAATATATTTACCAAAATATGTCCTTTTTATAGTGATATATATGATAAGTTTTCTTTTAAAAAAAATTGTTCATGCTAGTAAAATGAACTCTTTGTTGAAAGTATTGTAGGTTTTTATTTTTATGATGATATACTTAATATATTTGAACGAATCATATTTTGTTGTATTAAAATTAATTTTGATATATACATTGGAAACATAAGTTAGGGAGTAATAAAACTCATTAATGAGGAGAGAGGAGAGGGTATTAAAGTTATTTTACCCATATTTTAAAACCCTAAATTGGGTTAATGACTCAATCAAAGATTTATTAAATTTATCAACTTGATTTAGAATTTTTCTATTTTAAGTAGCTTTATATGGGGTTTTCCCTAAAATGAAGCCCCAATTTACTTTAATAAATCTTATTTTAACTAAACTAAATTTATTAAATTATTTTTATTTTAACATTTAAATTACTGAATAAATTTAATATCCACATGGAAACGAAAGTCGGTCCCTGCAAGTCAATTTAGAGTCACGTTGAAGCAAATCTAACGCTACATTCTGTTATCACATGACTAAAAAATAGACTTGCTTGGAGGCTGATAAAGACTCTAATATGACTTTTAGCTCAAGCTTCAATGCCCTAATAATTAGTATTTTAGAGGCATAGTGATAAAGAAATGACACAAAGACGTGGAAGCATCTGACGTTTTATACAGTAAAAAGGAGAAGCCAATTACGGACCATTGTGATAGCTGTGGTTACTCCTGTTGGAGCAGCGATACTTTTACGTTTGGCCTACTTTTTATTGAAGAATCAAATGAAGAAGATGCGTCTGGCTTTTCTCATGCAAAAATACTGTAAGTTCATTTTCATTCTATCTCTTTAGTACTCACACAGTTTGGCTAGTTATCTGGAGTAGTGGCAATACTTATAGTATATAATTTAATATTTTCGTTTATCTGTCTATAGATGGAAGCGAAAGCAACACTTTAGAGCCTCAGCAGTTCAGTTTGGCTACTATGGAACCTACAACGAATAAGTTTTCAAAGGAGACTAGTTTAGGTCAAGGTGGTTTTGGACAAGTTTACAAGGTTGGAAATACTGTCAATGTAAATATTATTATATATTTTTCATTATATTATTATTCCAATTTAATTTCACCATGATTTCAGGGCTTTCTTTCAAATGGTCAAGAAATAACTGTAAAAAGACTTTCAAAAAGTTATGGTCAAGGAGCTGAAGAATTTAAGAATGAGGTTTTATTAATAGCCAGGCTCCAACATAGAAATTTGGTGGCCTTGCTAGGATTTTGCATAGTAGAGCAAGAGAAAATTCTCATTTATGAATATGTTCCAAACAAAAGTATTGATTACTTTCTATTTGGTTTGACTCTTCTAAGCTCATTTTAAAACTTAATTGCAATTTTATATACATGCTATTAATTATTTAAAATTTGCCATCTCATACTTGTTAAAGGTAATTACTTATTTTCAATCATCTTTATTTAATTTGTCAGTTTACTCATTAACAACAGATTTACATATAGGTTCGGAAAAGGGAAAAGTATTAAATTGGGAGATGTGTTATAAAATCATAGGAGGAGTTGCTTGAGGAATTCTTTACCTTCATGACTCTTCTCGAGTTAAAATTATACATCCTGTTCTTAAGCTTAGCAATATTTTGTTAGATGATGAAATGTGTAACATCCCAATTTTCGAAAGCGTTTTCAAAATATTTTAATCAGAGTAGAGCACCGGAGCAAGTGAGTAACTGATATAACAATAACTGTGGTGTATCTCGGTTGCTTTATACGGCGGTACATTTATTCGAATATTCAAAAATACACTAATACATATCCAAAAAGAAATTCTCTATTTGGTCTTCACGGTGGTCTTTGTTTGCCCTTGTCCTCGGTCCGATTCCTCCGGATCCCGAGGCTATAGCGGGAGCGAGGTTCAATGCCCATTGAACCTCGGGTAATGGTTAACCTCATGCTTAAATATGACGATATATGATGAGATATTCATGGCGTTTCAACAACAATCAATACATGAGCACACAGCAGATGTATCCCCAACCGTACATAAGCACACAGCAGATGTATCCCAACAGTATATAAGCACACAGCAGATGTATCCCAACAGTACATAAGCACACAGCAGATGTATCTCGTAAGCACACAGCAGATGTATCTTGTAAGCACACATCAGACGTAAAGTTATCTATCACATATAAGCATATAATAAGCATCAGAGTTAGTGTTACAGTACGCGAACGTACCTTCGTTGACGGAAAGTGTTGTTGATCGAGCGTAATGAGATATCCTATAAGGATAATAACGTTTCTAATCAATGGTAACATTATACCAAACATTCTAGTCCCAAATTACCATTTTACCCCTGACTCCCTTAATCGGCGGAATTTCGCCAGAGCTTCGTTACTTTGACTCTAATCTTCCAAAATTTCGCCATATCTCTTTCTCCAACATAATTTTCGAAATACATATCATATTTAACCCTAAAACATGATATTAAATTAATACTTGGAAGATTAAAGATCAAACTAACATTTTTACTATAACTAGAAAAACTACGAAAGCTTAAGACTAAAGGCGAAGAAATTACCTAGCACTTCGCTACTCCTTGTCGAGCTCCTCTTTGCTCTCACTTCTCTCTAATCTCTCTCTAGGATTCCTTTATGAATTGGTGAGGAATGAAGTGAAGAGGGGTTGCCTATTTATAGAGAATTTCCATGGATCTCAACCCTTGGATCAACTTTTGCATCAACGGTTAAGAAGACGAAGATGTGGCTTCTTGCAAACCATTCACTATCCTCTCTTCTCTACCACAAATTCCCCCCCCCATGTCACCCCATGTCACTAACATGATGTCATCCATGTGCTTTATGAACTTCTACCGATAAAGTCCCCCGTTCGGTGTTCTAATCGCGTAATCTTACCAATCTCAAAAAGTCCTTAGCAACTCACTGAAGATCTAATCTTCCTCTTTAAGAATATTTGGATTAACTAAATTTTTGATCCCATTCAGGGTATTTCGTAACCTGCTGAACATTTTCGGATAACCGCCGTCGGTTACGGAAATTACTTCGGGTAATGCCAAATTCGGGACAAAAATCCACTGATTTATAATATGTCCAGTTGTTTTATACTTAGTTCAAGGATTTCAAGTTATGATTTATTTTCTATTAGTTCTCACTTTTCTTATCTGCCCTTTGTTTACAAAATATCTTTTCATCTGATCCCTTATTCGCCCTGCCGTTTACGGAAATGACTTCCGCTAACACCAACTTCTGGACAAAAATTCACTTGTTTGTAATATGTCCTGACCTAAGAAACCTAGTTCACGGCTTTCTATGTAGGATTTAATTTCTATCGGTTCCCCTTTATCCTACTGGTTCTTCCATAAATATCTCTTTTATATTATTATTTAATTAACAAAATATCATGATATTATTTTTGAAAAACCACAACCCTTTTCACACTCAAATTTCGGTTTTCTCTTCCCTTTATTATTATTTTTTAATTTATCTAAATTAGCTAGAAGCTTAATTAGAGGCTTAATCCCATGATTAGCAATATTTTAGGATTTAGGGTTTTCATGTTCTTAATCTCACCAATTTTTCTTAATCTTTTCTAATTGATTAGCAAACACACTTTATGCTAATATTAGCCATAAACACTTAATTAAAGGATTTTCCATAATCTACCTTAAATATTCTCTTTTTCAGGCTTAAACAATTAGCCATTAATTACTTAACTAATCACTTTCTAATTGTTGATAATTTTCTTAATTAGGATTAATCATTTTCTCACAACTACTTCATTGACATTGGTATTTTATGTCCCACATATCATATTAAAAATCATGGGGCAACTTATGCTCCCCAAAATTATATTTAATTTTGCATCATTATTTTTCAAGGGAAATAATCCCAAAAATTCCTAAAATTAGAGACAACATACTTTCTAATTTTCAATAAATATTTTATTGCCTCTTGGGATTTATCATAATATTTTCAAGGCATTTCATGGCCCATAATTGCATTTAGGGATTTTGACACTTTAATCCCTCTAATTTCATTAGAAATTTCCCTAGACAATAGAATAAGTATCCTACAAGGTTTTAAAACCGCATATTCACCTATTTCCAAATAGGTATTATTTGCTAAAATATAATATTCCAGATAGATAATTATCCGAGTATTACAAAATGAATCCAAAAATTTCAGATTTTGGCATGGCTGGAATGGTTGGAGTCAATGAAATTGACAGAAATACAAGTAAAATTGTTGGGATATAGTAAGTTCCAAATTTCCCCCTTGAAACTCCTTACATCTGTCATGATATGGTTGAATATGATAAAGAAAAATAAGTTTGCCTAAACTGACATAAAATGTCTAAGTGTTGTGTTGCTTGTCATCTATTGGAAAAAAGATTTATGCTTGATATTTTTATTTTTTCAATGGTTATATGTCTCCAAAATATGCAATGTTTGGACAATATTCTGAAAAGTCATACGTTTTTAGCTTTGAAGTAAAGGTATTTAGAATTATTAGTGGACAGAATATTTCAAGTCATCCTGTTCAATCTCAAGGCCTCTTAAACTATGAAAGTTAATTATGATGATATCTTTATCTCACTAATATTTCTTATGTGATTCTTGTAGAGAAATTATTTTAACAATATCGTATAAGATGATAAAGGGTACTTGGTGTGTAAAAGAATTAAGGTTACTAAATTGTTGCAGGCTTGGAATCAATGGAAGGAAGAAAACGTTTTAGGCCATTGACTTGATTAGGGGAATGATATTGTCCACAAAAATAAAGAGCTGAAGGGACATATCATACCAAAGGATAGCCTCCTTTGAAGAGGAACACGTATAGTTTAGTTTCTCAATTCCCTCATTGACACATTCATTGTAGAGCTGAAGGAACACGTCACCCCAACACATGAAGAGGCCGTAGATGTTGTTGGAGTTGTTTCCTACCATGGTGCTGTAGAATCCATTAGATTGTTGTTGGTGATGTTGGATGGCTTTGAGACATCTTCAAAGACATTTCCGAGGTTGTTTAGGTAGGGATCATTGGCAGGATAGTTGGCTTTGGTGGTCAAGCAGTTCAAGTGTGCAAGAATTGGATTTTCAGATTCTGTTTAACAAAGGAAACATACCATTTAGATAAAGCAATGGCCTTCACTATTGATAAATAGTCAATTAATCCCTTAATGAGCAAATAAACTATATCAATTTATTTATTTATTTTTTTTTTTTATGAAAGTTTTGTTGACTTGAGTCCTAGGCGCTCAATATTATATTTTAATTATGGGTAAATTGTTATTTTCATTTTGAAATAAGGTCAACAAATCCTCTTTCTTTTTACACTTACTTTTTTTCATCTGAGGATTATTTCTTAAAACTTTATCCATGTCTTCAACCAAAAAAATAACCACAATTAGCTAAAAAATAAATTAGCATAGATAGATTTAAATATCTCCTTTGACTTAATCCTTAAATTTTTTAAATGAAAATTAGTGACAACAATTTAAAGCTTGCGCGCGCGTGTGTGTATCAAGTTATTGTTTTCTTATATATATAATACTAATAATCATTAATCAATATATATATATATATAATTTATTTATTTTTCACTTTTTGTTTATTGTTATTTTTTTGAAATTTATACGTAGAGTGACCAAATTTTGAATCAATGAAAGTATTAACTATCATATAGAAAGAAAAAGAGTAAAATACTCTAACCACCCCTAAGTATTGCTTTAATTATATAGACCTCCCCTTTATTTTCAAAACCTACACTTAAGTACAAATTATTAATCCCAACAAGAATATTCTAAAATGATTCCAAAAATATATTTTTTAAATATATTTTTTATTGACTAAATTACCCTTTATCATCTCAAACAAATATGATGAAAAATTAAAATTATAAAATTTTATGTACCGAAAAAATTATAAAATTTTATAATATAATAAAAATTAATAAATTCTATAATATAGTAGATATTTAAAAAAAAAAAACATATTAGAATTATTTCTTGGTTGTATAATGTTTTTAGTCAATATAAATATTTAAATAATTCTTATGTTAAATAAGGGTATTTTGGTCAAAAAAGTGTTTATAAGTTAAAGTTAACGGTCAAGTAACGGTTAGTAGATGAAAATGGAATCTTCAAAATCCATGGGAGGTTAATGTAACACTTTTTTTTTTCTTTTATTTAAAAGGAAGTTTATATGAGTTTTCAAAATAGAAGGGAGGTTTATAATTAAGGCAAAATATTTTACTCAAAGAACTTCTCTCTGTTTTTTGTTCCTTATAAATAGCCGGAATTAACTGAAAGATATATGAATTGGAAAATATGTGTCTCATTTGACTGTAATCTTTAATTTGTTTTTTTTAAAAAAAATACAAAATCAGTGACAACAATTTAAAGCTTGCATGCATATAAATTTAAAATTGAGCAAACAAACGCAAGGCAACAAAATTTCGTGTATAAATTTGTGAAAGAGTGAATAATAAAGTTAAAACTGCACTATTTTATATCTATAAAATATAAAAATGTCAATCATTTTATATAATTATAGCAATTAAAAACAAAACACTCAGGAAATTAAGAAATTTAAGGGCAATAGAGAGCATATTTGATGCATATAACCCAATAAATAGCCGGATCATCTCAGCTCGTGCATATAATAAAATTGGTCTCTCAGATCTCCAGTTGCAGCTGGGATTAAGAATTCTTCCACTGATTGGAATAAGTTTGATCAAGCCATATAGACACTTGCTACAGAATTGTGGGGACAGATCCGGTGTGCACTGTACAAGAGTGTACAGCGATCCACCACTAGTCAAGTTTGCTTCATTTGTTGCAAATCTCTTGGTAGATGTCTCTGCCTCCACTACCGCATTATTGAGCGTCTGATTTAATTCTATATATCCGCTTTGCGAGCTGCATTAAATATCGCTTCCTCCTTTGCATTGGGGCCCAGCTTCTAATAATGGTGTTAGTATCGGCGTCGAAAAGCTGCTAACATTAGGTAGTTGGTGGAGGGTGGAGAAGAAATAACGGTCAGAGTAGCGAACAGAGCACTGATCGTACCAGATGATGGCCTCCGTTGTAGGGACACTCTGAGGCAATTCGACTTGTGGCTTCCTGAACGCAATTCTGACAACCTCCATGGGGACGTCGCCTCGGCACATTTACTCTCCATATAAGGTGTCGTTTGGGGTGCCGAAGTTGGCTTTGTAGAACTTTGCCGTAGTATCAGTGGCGGTGAAGTTGATTAAAAGAGTCTTGAGGTTGAACTGGTAGGGGCTATCGATCAGAAGTGAAATTGTTATTAATGGTGCAGTTGTGGTCATAGTGAGCAGGGATGTCTACTTCAGAAGAAGCGACATTGAAGGAGGTGAGAAGCACAAAATAGGATACCACTAGTTTCAGAAATGGCATATCCATACTCAATGCTTTTGCACGGGTTCTAGTGAATTGGCTGTCGCACGGACTCGGTTTTAGAATGGTGGAGGCATTGTTAGGCCCATCATAACCCAACTCTCCCAAACAGGTTGCGTTCCAATAATGGAGAAAGCTAAGCCATGGGAAGACTTGTGACATTTACCATGGACTAGATAAGAATAATGATATTTTAATTTCCACGAGTCTCTGTTGACACCGGGCCATGTTTGCATTAGTTTTTGAAAAATAATTTCTGAACAAAAAAATTGAAAACAATAATTTTAAAGAATAGATTTTGAAAAATAATTCCTGAAAATGTTTTTTTTTTTTTTTTTTTTAAAAAAAAAGTAGCTTCTGGAAAATTACAGTTTCTAATCCTAAACTATGATTTTGAGAGTTTGACCAATGTTTGGGCATTTTCTTCCCTTCTTCTCTCTCCTTTCGCACATACTTGAGCAACCTGAATTAGCAAACATCTTGATTTACGGTCTATATATATATATATATATGATAGCACGAATTTAGATGTGTTATCAGTAAATGGATTTCTTATTCTTGCAAAAACAAAGGCTAATAATGAGTCTCTCTTTCGGCCTCTCCTGTCATGGGGGTTCGACTCTCTATGCCATATTCCGAGCGTAGGACGGTCAGGGGGAATGGCAATGATCTGGAGGAGCAGCGACATTAAGATTAGAATCCTAAAAGAGAACCGCCAACTGATTCATTGCGAGTGTGAGTTAAGAGGGAAACCCCATTTCTTCTTAACTACAATTTATGCTATCCCTCATTCAAACCTTCGTGCGGTTCTCTGGTCCACTTTGCAAAAATATTCTGTAACCATCACGAAGCCGTGGATTGTGCTCCGTAATTTCAATGACATCCTCTCACTTTTGGAAAGAATTGGAGGTGTGGGATGTAACCATAATAGAATCAAGTGGTTCAACGATCGAGCCAGGGAATGCGACCTCTCCGATCTGGGTTTTCAGGGTGCGAAATCCACCTCGAAAGGTCCTCTAATTATTGGATGTACCTGGCTTTACGAGAGATTGGATCGGGCTTTTGGGAACAACCTCTTCTTGACCGATATGGACGATTGCGTTGTCAAGGTACTTCCTCGTACTCTGTTTCTTGATCATAATCAAATGGCATATCCATCATCCTGCCCCAATGCTGCTTCTACCAAATAAAATAAAAAAATTTGATATCTTGCAGTTAATTATAATAAAATATGCAGATTTGATTTCACTAAAGGGAAATATCCATATGTTTTAAATTTTCCAACGTAGAAATCAACTAGAAAGCTTCGGCATGGGAAGACTTTTCTCGAAAGAGCCCGCCGTACGTGTTTGAATTTAGTGCAAGTGGTTAATCCATACCCATGACACTTTACGGTCGCCATCGACTACGTGAGAAGAATAATATTGTCCATAAAAATAAAGGAAACTCCTATAGCCAAATTTCGGGTCTAATTTCCTTATTTTTGTGGCCACAAAATAGAAATTCTCAGTAGATTTTTTTCCTGGAAGCTGAGGAGATAATGAAAGGCTTGATTGACTAGTCGGTGGGTGGATTCTCTTCCTCGTGCATATCTAGCTGCCACAAGTAAGACATTACATACTGATGTGTATGCAATGTAATATACTACTCCCTCCGCTCCTAATTATAAGAAAGAAATTTTAGAGTTGGTTTTGGTCCTAATTATAAGAAAAGTTTTAACTTTTGTCAAATTTTTTTTCCTATAATACCCCTATTTATACTTTCTCAATAATAATTTAATAATATACCTATATATTTTATAAAGTAAATAATGTTTGCAACTCATTAATGTCATATACACCTAAATTATACTTTTTTATATAAAATAATTTTGAGTAATTTGTGTCATATTTTTCCCATATCACCCCTACTAATACTTCTTTCACAATAATTAATTTAACAACACGTTTATATTCTATCAAGTAAGATATTCTACTTTATTTTTTATTATCACATAAATGTCATTGGATTTGACGATTTGACATTTAATACTAGCAGTTATAATCTCTAAACTTGTTTATTGCTTTTTCTGTAATAGAATAAAAAGTTTATTCTGTGATATCATCATATGATTTTTTATAACAAAAAAATAATTATATTCTTAAATCAATTATATGATTTTTTCGATTCTTCCTCTCGGATTAAAAGTACAACTAAAAAGTAGGAAGTTAAACTGTGGAAGGATATAAATTGGTCTCTAAATAAATTATATTTTTAATTATTTTGATAAGCAGCTTCAAAGGAGAATAGATTCTTAGTTGTATACATATTACATAGTATGATTTTTATTCCATGATTCTACTATCGGAGCATGGTTTAAGAAAATTAAATTGTATTTGTATTACTTAGTTCTATCTTTGAGAGATGTATTTGTATTAAATAAACTTGGGTAAGGGTATTTTAGGAAAATACCTATAATTAACTAATTTAACTCCCTTCCTTAATTTCTTCAAATTCTGGTAAATAGCTCCTATAATTAGGACCGGAGGGAGTACTATCTACGATAATACAATAATTATCACAATATACATATTTTACTTTGAGCGTCTGGGAGTAAAAAACCTAACCAACACAAGCTTATAGGCAATTAAATAAATATATTAAGAAAATCATCATAACCTCTTAATAGACATCAGGATAGAAAAGGGGGCCGATCAAAGTAATCTAAATTTAAAATAGTGAAAATTAGACAAAGATCCCAAGTAAAAAAAATAATACAAGCAACGTCCCATAAATTGTCAATGGGATAATTACACTTTGTCGTTTAGACACATATTTTGATGGGAAAAATTTATTGAAAAACTACTGCAGGGAGAAATTTTCATTTAAGAATAAAAAAAATAATTTTCAAATATAGGGATTAATTTGAACTTAATTTTTGGTCAATCATCCAGATCACCCTCACCTATTTTCTTTAAAACCTGAAGTATGTTTTTTTTTTTTTTTTTTTTTTTTTTTTTTTTTTGTTTACAAAAAGAGTGCTAAAGTGTGTTTTTTTACTCAGCTGATCATGTTACATTTTCAAAATCATTTATTTCTGAGAATAATTTTCTTATCATGGACCAAAAACAAAAACAAGAAGAAAAGCTTGATGCATGATTTGCTTATCTCATCAATTTCATTGGCTGGCGAGTCATATAATCATTGTCACGATCCAGTGGGAGATCATTTAGGAGTCGTGACCAAAATGAAGGAACTCTCATTTTATTCAATTTTTAGTTGTTAATTTAACTTGAGAACTTTCCAATTAACCAATGGCATAGTATCACAATAACATCATGTACCCTCTAAATTAAAAGAGAGAAGTTCTAAGTTCTATCCCTCCCATCCTCGGAGATGGGTTCGGTTGAACAATGTGTGAAATTGCCCCTAAAAGAAACCAACTCTCCAAGAAAATAAAGTATCGAAATATTTTCAATACTTAAAACATATTTGGAAAACAATAAATAATAAATAAACAAGAGAGAAGGTACATGTCGCATATTTGGAAAACAATAAATAATAAATAATTCGGATTCAGAATTATTCCATCTTTGCTTCCCCAACCACTCAAGTTTTGCTTCTTTTGTGGTAAAATTAATTTCGGATTCAGAATTATTCCATCTATGCTTCCCCAACCACTCAAGTGTTGCTTCTTTTGTGGCAAAATTAATTTCTTGGTAGATGTCGCTGCCTCCATCTTTGTTTCATGGGATGAAGGCTCAGTGATTTCGTGAATCCAGAAAGAAAAACAAGTATGAAGAGACCCATTGAGACAAGAGAGAAGGTGGTAATACATTGCTTGGAGATTCAGAGGAGGTATTGGGTTTCAAGTATGTGATAATAGCACACAAAACCAGGAGTCCGGGCTTCAACAACCACTAATCTTGAGCTTAATCCAACATGTGTTATTGGTGTTTAAATCATAATTTTTGTTATTGATTCATATTTGAATTAATAAATTGTTTTCGTTCATTCTCATTCTTGCTTTTGGGTTGATAGAACTATGTAAGTATAGGGTAGGCAAGACATGAGGAAGCGGTTTGTGAGAAACTTCTATCGTTATGCTGATATGAGCATCCCTGACCTGTTACTGTTGAGTAAGAATTTCTACAAGCTAGCTTGCGATTTTTTATTTTTTATTTTTGGGACGGATTGCAATGGGTTTGGCATTAACAGGAAAAAAAAAATCACTTTATTGCTGGGAAGATAGTCATTATTAGCTATTCTAAATTCAATTTTTTACTCATAAGGTAAAATAGACCAGATAGAATCACAAAGATTCAACATTACAAGAGGAGGATTAAGATAGTAAGATAATGTGTTTATCTTATTAGTATGTTTCTTATGGAATCGTTTTAAATTTGAGAAAGATCATTTTAAAAATTTTGTTTTATAAGATGATAAAATAGTGGTGATTAAAATAATTAATTTTACTAAATTGTCGCTCGCACCCTTGGAATCAATGGAAGGGCGAAGAAAAGATTTAGGGATAAGTTGGATCCAAATCTAAAGTTCTAAACGAATCCAGATCATTACTAGTATTTAGTAAAGGATCAAGTGCATTTCAAATTGAGTTGTCATTAGTTCAAAAAAGAAAATAATATTAATAATCCGGAAGCTAGGCCTTCCATGTCCACAGGGAGTTCATATTTTAACCATGAATCAATTCAATTGCCATTTTATATGCAAGAACCAGCATTCTTTTGGGAGGGTCAAATATTGAAGCTTCATACTGAAAGTAAAGAATCTGTTCATGAAGTGTCCAAGAATGTCGTAAAAATTATCTGTGAACTTGTATGAAGCTTGATATACATTTAGACTTTACTATGGTTCGCCATCTGGCCATATGTATGAAGCATCTTTGTTCTTGAGGAACATATAAGCGATTGAATTTGAATATTAATAGTCGAGATATTCAACAATTGAACCTATTGAAAGTATAGGTAGTTTTATTTCTGTATTTACTTGAACACACAACAAACCAATTTGGATGCACTTGATAATTCCTTGTCGATCAACATCATCTAGATTTAAACCCAATATCCCTATCAGTTTTTCAGCCCTCCAATGCTACATATTGTTTAGTAATGTTTTTTGTTTATTCAAGATAATGTTACAAAATAAAATGCTCAAACGCAATGCGGGGAAGACTTTATGGTGTTTCATAATTGGATTGTTGTTTTTCCAAAAGAAAAGATATAATAATTTACGGCCTAATACTAATTAGGAGAATCATAATTAAATCCTTCCAAAATAGCAAAATCCAAATTTAGACCAATACTTTCATTAAATGTCTAATCAGGCTGTGAGGCCTAAATAAGGATTTCAGAATGTTGTTAAAAGACTATAATGCCCCTATTTAGTTGAAAATGAAAATCTTTAATTGTAATTTCTCACATAGTTTTAACCCTAACATTAAAATCTACGCTTCTTTAAATTATTGGAATCTCAACTTTTAATCAACAATATTGAAGAGTAAGTTCTAACAATTTCTCATTAGCCCTAATGATGCATGATATCCATGGGATGATTGAAAGCATAAACAATTAAACTCAAGACCGAAAGCCCCAATTCCTCTTACCCGTCCCTTTTTAATACACAGACGCAACATACATTAATCAATATGTAAATAACTTTATACACACACACACTAAATATATTTATGAATTTTAAATAAATAAAATGTTTTTTAAATTTCACACAATATCAAGTTTAATGATTGTCAGTATTACAAGTCATGACCACATTTGGATGCTTCCACTCCCTTCATTTTCCAACAAATAATTGAAAAATTTTGGGAAAGAAATGAAATTTAAAAAAGGAGATCTCAATTTGCTGGTGCTATCCTCAATCTCACTGAATTGCGTTGGCCGTCTCCATCAGCACCATCAGTCAACACCTTCACAGCCATTGCAATAGTTTCTTCCTCCCGTGAAATGCTCCTCCATTTTCCATTAAAATACAAATAAGACATTACGTACAGACGCGTGTGCAATGTACAAAAATCAATTTTAAATTAAAACAATAATTATCACAATATAGTACATAATTTAGTTAGGGTTGCTGGAAGATCTGATCTTATGGGTACTTGACTAGCATAAGAGATTTTGTTTATACAATTGTTTCAAACTTTTATTTTGAAATTTATATTTGTTTCTAGTAACGTGAATGATAAGATAAAATTATATTTTAATTACTAGACAATATGATAAATAACTTAAAAATGTCAAGGAATGAGATATAAATTATTATAATCTTATAAAATATAAAATTTAAACCGTGAAAAATTTAATATGGTGAGAGGAAAAGGAGGGTGAAGGAAAAAAGGCCCACTCACGATTTTTTTCCTCAATTTTTGAGTTTTCACGGTCATTTTTCAAATGAAAATTGGATAATTATTCAGAAACCGATGGAACGTAACATTTTGCAAACATTAGAAAATAATAATAATAATAATAAAAGCTACATAAAAAAATTGGAAAATTGGAGGCAAAAAAAAAAAAAAAAAAAACAAAGTCTAACATTTTCAACTGAAAATTGGAAAATTTTGGGGAAAAAGCATAAAAAAGCTGCATTTCTAATCAATAGAAACCCCTCCAAAATTCTTCATTACAAGACTCCTTATGAAATTCTTTTCAACCCGCAACCTGATGTCAGTTGTCTCAAGGTTTCTTTTTCTTTTTCTTTTTTTTTTTTCTTTTTGCTCAGAAAGTTGTCTCAAGGTATTTGGTTGTTTGGCCTTTGCGGTAAATCAAAATGCATCTGATAAATTTCAGCCCAAGTCTGATCCATGTGTGTTTATGGGTTATCACGCAAATCAGATAGGTTTCTTCTTGTATAATTTACGTACCAAGGTTTTCTTTGTAAGTAGAGATGTCCATTTCCTTGAAGACAGGTTCCCCTTCAAGGATTGCCTCCCCACTGACCAAACGGGGGTTGTCCTTAGTAGGTCATAACCATTTCTGTTTGACAATTATGATGCTGGAGTTGATCCTATAGTGCAAGCAGAACCAGGACATGAGGACAATCATACAAATCAGACTGAGCATGAACAGGCACAACTAAACACCGATTATATAGGTAATGAGACACGCATTGATGTGGAAGAGCACACCCAAAGGTATGATAGACCCACACGTGATAAGAAATTTCCGGCTTGGTTTAGCGATTATATATGTGTCGCAGAGTCAAATATGGTAAAATCAACTTGTAGGTTTCCTATACATAAGTACATTACTTATGATAATATCTCCCCTAATTACAAACAATATTTGTTATTTACTGATGCAATTGTTGAGCCTCATAGCTTTCAAGAAGCATCACAAGACCCTAACTGGATGGAAGCCATGCATGAGGAGATGAAGGCCTTGGAACAAAACAAAACTTGGGAGATAGTTGACCTTTTTAAAGGGAAGAGACCTATAGGATGTAAATGGATCTACAAGGTGAAATATACCTCCAATGGTGAAGTTGAGAGGTATAAAGCAAGACTTGTAGCAAAAAGGTATAACCAAAAGGAAGGTATAGACTACTTTAAAATCTTTTCCCTGGTTGCTAAGATGGTCATTGTGAGAACCATTCTAGCGCTTGCAGCAATGCATAAGTGGAATCTATTCCAAACAGATGTTAATAATGCATTCTTGCAAGGGGATCTCAATGAAGAAGTGTATATGAAAGTACTGCAAGGATTTGATTCTTTTGGACCTAATAAAGTTTGTAAATTGCACAAATCCTTGTATGGACAAGCATCCAGACAATGTAATGCCAAACTCACAGAAGCACTAATACAAAGGGGGATTCAGGCAAAGTAGATATGACTATTCATTGTTTATATGTTAAAGTAATGATGATATAACATTGGTTCTTGTTATGTTGATGATTTAGTGATAACATGGAAAAGATAAATGCACTAAAGGAGAATTTGCACAACAACTTTAAAATCAAGGATTTGGGTCATCTTAGATACTTTCTTGGTTTTGAAGTGAGCATTGCCCTATCTCAAAGAAAATACACTTTGGACCTCATCTCAGATATGGAATTAAGTGGTGCTAAGCCACTTTCAGTTCTAATGGAGCAGAATAATAGGTTATCGACCAAGGGAAGAAAGGAAACCATAGCCAAATGAGGAAAGAGATAGAGGGGTAAAGGCCATAAACAGGAGCGACAAGATCCACTATTCCAAGATCCAATTGTGTATAGGTGGTTTGTAAGTAGGTTGTCATATCTTGTAGTCGCGCAGCCTGATATATCTTTTGTTGTGCAAACATTGAGCCAGTTCTTGAGTGAGGCGAGAAAGGCTTATATGGAAGCATCAATTTGAGTAGTTCGTTACGTCAAAGGAAAACCAAGTTTGGGGATCCTTTTGCATTCAACATGGGAGCCTAGTTTGGAGTGTTAGGTGGATTCTCTGCTACATGTCCGAATAGTTGGAGGTCGGTGACATGGTATGCTATTAAGTTTGGAGGTTCTTTGGTGTGTTGGAAATCGAAGAAACAACGTATTATTTCAAAGTCATCAGAAGAAGCTAAGTAACGTGCCTTGAGTGTCGTTGTCTCCGAAATTGTATGGATGTCAAGGCTGCTGGAAGACTTGAACATTAATAGGTTAAAACCAGCCCGGATCTTCTGTGATAGTAATTAAGTCGACGATCCATATTGCCAATAACCCTATATTTCACAAACTCGATTGTCACTTCGTACGTGAGAAGCTTGTGGAAGGTTTGGTCACATTGCAACACATGACATCTAAAGAGCAGCTGACAGATTTTGAAGTGCGCCTCTAAGGCTGGATAGTTGGGAAAAGTTTTTGTGCAAGTTGGGAACCTTGAATATGTATGGACCCAACTTGAAGGGGAGTGTTTGAATGTTAGAAGTGTGCGTATAGGTTGTACGGTGTGTGTATGGACTGTTTAGGGTTATGTGCAATGTGTTTTAATTGTTGGGTTTGGGCCTCAGGCCCATTAGATCATATTGTGTATGGTTTTATCATGTTTGTGTAAGTTGAACTTGTATGTACATTGTTACAGATCATAAATGAGAGAAGTCCCAGTCTTTGTCCAAAAAAAAAAAAAAAAAAAAAAAAAGTCCCAGTCAATTATTGTTGTCTGGGTTTCTTTTGGTTTTAGCTCGCCTTGGCTTTCAAAAAGCACTCACCAACCAAACAAAGCCTAATTATTAATATTGACATATTTTAACAATAATACTTATCTCAGTTATTCTTTTCAAAATACATATCAACCTCACTATTCACTAAGCCCACGTCACATGTGTATATATTTCAAATTTTTATTGTAATATATTATATCATTAAGAAATCAATAGAGTATTTTATTTAACGAGGGTACTCAAAGTCTCAAATTATATTTGTCTGATATGAAATTATCGTCATAAATGATATATATTTTAAAAACTTAGAAAAGTTTGTAATAATATCTATTTTTGGTGAAATGTAATAATAATATTTATTTTGATATGATAATCACAGTAAGCATAATTTGTACGTACAATTGCTTACTATACCTTTTATTTTAAAATTTATATTTTTTTAGTTATAGGAATTATAAGATATATAATGATATTTTAATTACTTGGCATTATAAATATAAATCATTGAATAAATACCTTTAAAGGAATGAGATATTTAAGGACTAAACAATTACGTTAGAAACAAAATTTGAATTTCAATATTCAGAAGTTTTGACATTCATTTTTCAACAGAAAGTTGGAAAATTCTCCAGAAAGCCATATGGAATGTTCAAGGAAGCAAAGGTTGATGGGACAGAATAATTTTAAATAAAAGCAAAGGTTGACTTGCTCTCCTCCATTTCATTAACTTGCGTTGAGCTTCTCAATAACATCAATCAAAACTGAAACTGAATGTGCCATTGAACCACCCAGCATCGCGGAGCTAGCTAGGTCATCATGTTGTACCGTGTAACATAATTAATAGCAAGACATTTTTTCATAGACAAGCCGGCTTATCAGAGACACCACCAACACAATCTTCACCCTTACCATGATCATGGTTTCCTCCAAAACTTTCTTGCTCTTGTTTATTCCCTTCCTCTTTTTTCCTACAACTCTAGCACAACAGGTTTCTTATCTAAACCACAGCTGCAGTACCAACAAAACCTTCGCAGAAAATAGTACCTTCCAATCGGACCGGGCTACCCTCCTCTCTTCCTTTGATTCAGCCGACACTGAGTTCTACAACACCACCGTCGCCACTGGCGTCGACACTATCTACGGCCTTTTCATGTGCCAGGGTGGCATCAACATCCAGCTGTGCCACCAATGCGTCGATATTGCAGCCCAAAAATTATCCTCAGATTGCCAATTTGAGAAGGAGGCAATAATCTGGTATGACAAGTGCATGCTTCGCTATTCCCACCGCTCCTTCTTCTCCACGTTTCAAACAAGCCCTAGACTCGGCCTCTTGCCCACCTACGATGGGTACCGGCAGAGCTTCTCAAAGTCATTGTTGGAGACACTTAAGTTGACGGCAGACGAAGCAGCTAACGAGACTAAAAAATATGCCACAAGGGAAGAAGACATACCTGAGTTCGGAAATATGCACTCTCTACTTCAGTGTACGCCTGACCTATCATCTCAAGATTGCAGAAAATGTCTGAGTGTTGTGATTGGAGACCTCTCAAGTTGCTGTGTGGGAAAAGAAGGAGGAAGAGTTCTATATCCAAGTTGCAACGTTCGCTATGAGTTATATTCTTTCTATAACTCTGACGATCAGCCAGAAACAACGGCGCCAACAACAATTATCGTGATAGTTGTGGTTTCTTCTGTTTTTGGTTTGGGGATGATTTTTTTTCTTGCCTTCTATCTCTTAAAGGGTCCAATAAAGAAGAGACGCAACGCAGTTCTCAGACAAAAATATTGTCAGTAATTTTTATTCTCAAACAAATTTTTATTTAATCATATAGTCTTGGCTTGTCTCAAGAGCTATAGCAACAATTTCTTCTCTTTGTCTAGTTGGAGATGAAAGCAACAATTTAGAGCCTCTGCAATTTAGTTTGGCCACTATTGAAGCTGCAACCAATAAGTTTTCACATGAAAACTCTTTAGGCCGAGGCGGATTTGGACAAGTTTACAAGGTAACAAAGTTAAATGTCAACAATACAAATGTTACACACAGACACACACGCACTCATGCATATATGTTTCTTAATTTTTTTGGACAGAAGTATTTATATTTTATTGGTCTGTTTCTTAATTTTTAATGTAATCCTCTGTGGTTCTAGGGTATTCTTTCAAATGGCCAAGAAATAGCAGTAAAGAGACTTTTGAAAAGTTCTCGTCAGGGTGGAGAAGAATTCAAGAACGAGGTTTTATTGATTGCCAAACTCCAGCACAGAAATTTGGTAGCCTTGCTTGGATTTTGCATGGAAGGAAAAGAGAAAATTCTTATTTATGAATATGTTACGAACAAAAGCCTTCACTACAGTCTATTTGGTTTGACTCTTCTAAACCCTACATTAACGCTTAATTGAAATTTGTAGTCCATATGTGCCTTGCGTGTTATTATTTATTTATTTCTGGGTATGTAAGTGATATATGTTAGAGATAATTGTCCATACTTAGATTATCTTTGTTTTGTCCAAATAGTCACTCACAACAAATTTATGTACACAGGTTTCCAGAAAAGCAAAGTTTTAAATTGGGGGGACCGCTGTAAAATCATTGGAGGAGTTGCCCGAGGAGTTCTTTATCTCCATGATTATTCTCGCCTTAAAATTATACATCGTGATTTAAAACCAAGTAATATTTTATTAGATGATGAAATGAATGCAAAAATTTCAGATTTTGGCTTAGCTAAGATGGTTGCAATCAACATAAATGAGGAAAGTACAAATAGAATAGTTGGAACATAGTAAGTTTTAAATTGTTTGCCATTAAGTTCTACATCTATATCTTGATATGATTGAACAACGAAAAACAAGTTTGCCTCAGTTGAGATTGAAAATTTTACATCTCAACTAATCATTGATCACTTTACTATATATTGATACTTTCTTTTCCCTTTTTAGGTGGTTATATGTCACTGAGAATATGCGATGTATGGACAATATTCTGAAAAATCAGATGTTTTTAGTTTTGGAGTTATAGTTTTAGAAATTATCAGTGGAAAGAAGAATACAAGTCGTCATAGTCAATCACAATCACAGTATGCCGATGGCCTATTGAGTTATGTAAGTTAAGATGATATGTTTCACACGTGTTAATATTTCTTATGCAATTATCTCAATCTTTAAATGTGGAGAAAAGATTGCTTTAACAATATTCTTTTAGTTAATACAAGGGTGATAATTAGTTTTACTTAATTGTCACAGACTTGGAAGCGATGGAAGGAGGAAAACTTGCTGGAGATATTAGATTGCAATATAAAAGGATTTGGATCATATAATGAAGTGATCAAGTGCATCCAGATTGGCTTGTTATGTGTTCAAGAAAATCCAGATTCAAGACCTACAATGGCTGAGGTTGTTTCATATCTTAGTAATGATTCCATTCAACTGCCATTGCCACAGGAACCTGCTTTTTTTCTACATGGTGGAATGGGGCCTATTGCCAGTGGAAGTAACGAGTCAGCCTCGACTAATGAAATGTCTATGAGTGAATTCTTTCCTCGTTAGTACCATGCTTTAACTTCTATTTCTTAGACACCCTACAAGAAACAAGCAATCTACTGTACAATTATTGAGATACACAATTTAATTATATTGTACTCTTTTTAATTAGTTAACCGTCTTTATTTAAAGAGCCAAAAAATAGTTTAAACATAGATTTATAATTTTACTCTATTCATTTTATTGTCTATTGGACACACTAAGAAAGCCCTAACTCAAAAGGTTCCATTTTGTACATGAGAATCTTGACAAAGGAAATTAAGATCTAAATCCAGATGTTCCAACTATCTATTGGATAAACTCTTATAAAAATTATTGATATTTTTTCAGTGGTTATATGTCTTTAGAGTAAATAGTACTATGTTTTTAGTTTTGGGGTTATAGTTTTAGAAATTGTAGTGAGAAGAAGAATACAAATGGATGACCACAATATATGCTATGACATCTTGATCTACGTAAGTTGTAACAATATGTATTTAATTTATTTCATATCAGTACTCTCTTCGGTCCTTAAGAAGTTGGATAACTAGATTAAGGAAATTAGTTAAGTTAATTATTTATATACAGTTGGATGTTGATTTTTAAAAATACCCTATTAATTACTTGTATTGGAACTATCCTCCGTAGAAATTAAACTCCCTTTTATACCCAAAAAAAAAAAAAAAAAAAAAACTCCCTTATTATGTACACTCAAGAGGGATAATTTGGGCAAAAATTCAGAAATTTATGAGATCAAGTGGATTGAGGTCTTATGTTTAGGAACAAAACAAAAATTCTAATTAACTCCTATATATTTAAAACCAAGAGGGAATATTTCTCATGCAAATATTAACCCAACCTTTTAAATTCGAGAAAAGCTTACTTTATCTTTATCGTGTAAGTTTAAAAAAAGACGGGGTGAAAACTGATGATTGAAATATAGTGGTGCATAATTGTTATGCAGCCTTGAATATTCAAATATAAAAGAATTTGGATCATATGATGAAGCGATTAAGTGCATCCAAAATGGGTTGTTGGGTTCAAGAAAATATCCAGATGCAAGGCCTTCCTTGACCACAGTTTTTTCATATCTTAGCAATGATTCCATTCAACTTTATTAAAGACTAGCTATTAGTAAGCCTTGTTTTTCTTGAAAACGATAGTATATAATTAATACGTGATTGAGAAAGGAGGCAAAACGACGTCCATGGGGAGCTGTAGTAAAGGACAGATGAACTGGGAACTTCCCCACCATGGACCCTATACCTTTTAAAATTAAGATAATATCCGAGTATCAGAGCACTAAGCATTACTGATGATGATTTTTGTTCATTAGCCTTGAAGTCTACAATCAACAATTTATTAAGGATTGCGTATAGGCAAACCTATGATCGTTCTCTCTCTTTCGAATAGACTTTTATTGATTTTTAAGTGATCTAAATTCCATGCAAATACAGTGAAAACAAGGAAAATTTGGTTTCGAGTTTTATTGAAAATAGGTAAATGCAAAAATTAATTAAAATCCTAGAGTTACTAGTTTTTTGTCTTTTAAAAAATGAATGGAATGAAATATTAATGAAGTGAATTCTCTTGAGAAATTGGTTCAATGACTATGCTTATTCAATAAATTATATATATGGGAGTTTGAAATTCATCAAGTCTTACTTAAAAACACCATGTAATCACATTGGGTCTACTACTCTAATCAATAACAACTCCTACTACTGCATTCATAGCTATTGCTTAGGAATATTATTAAAGAACCAATTGTTGTATGAAATGGATTGTGTAATATCCTGAATTTTTTGGGCCTAGAAACTTGAGGATAAGCTTGTATCAAGTAGGTAAGCCCATTTCGGGAAGAGTTAAGAATGTTGAGTGATAGAAACTCTCTCGGGAGCTATATGTTACGGCTATACTGGGCAATGGACCTAGTATGTGTAGGTCGTAGAGTTAAGATGGCAATGCAGAAAGGCACAATAACGCATATCAGTGTCATTGGGTTGGTAGGAAAAGGCCACCCAGCTATGTTATAAGGCATGGGAAGATTAATCGAGTAAATTGTGCCGGTATTGGTGTGTACATGGCATTTTTCAGGATGCATATGTGTACCCTACGTTTTGGGGAAAATGACACCGGTATGTGGCGCCACGTGGAGGCCAACGCATACAAAGTCTAACCTGGTGTCATTTGGTGGGTCTCGATGTACGTGTCGCAATCCTAAGTAGGCGTCGATAAAATGACTTTAATAAAGTAAGGTCATGATGACTAATGATGATATAGTTTTTGAGTCGCCACCACAAGATTATGATACATGTCCCTCGTCATGGCAAAGCATAAAGTTACTTTTGTATTGGTCTAATAAAAGAAAGACATGTGTCCCATCATCATGGCAAGGTAGAAAATTACTTTTACGTTGGCTCAGTAGAAAGATGACATGTGTCCTATCATGATTACAAAGAAAAAGCTGTTTTTGCGTTGGCACAATGAGAACATGACACATGTCGTCTCATTATGACACACTCTTATGTTAGTCCAATAGAAACATGACACGTGTTCACCATCATAACAAGTAAAAAGCTATTTTTGTTCGTCAAATGGAAATGTGACATGTGTTGGTGATCATGACAAGGCATAAAGCTACTTTTACATTCACGCAATAGAAAGAGGATACGTGGCACGTTCTGGACCATACACATGGCGCATTGTGAACCAGACATGTGGCATGTTCTAGATCGCACCTGTGTTCTAGATATACCTCTTTTCCCCTCATTTTTCTTTAGACCATTTTGGCCAAAACATAGAAAGAGGGAGAAAGAGTAGAGAGAGGAGGGAAGAGAAGGAAGTTTGAGAACCTATAAGCTAGAAGGAAAATCAAGGAAGCAAGAACTTACGTAAGTGGTCATGGACTTCCATCCTACTTCCTTCTACTTTCTTTAATATGTTTAACGCCTTAATGAACAACACTTCCATATGGTTTTGGAAGCTCAGGCCAAAAAGGAGAAAGGAGAACAAGGAGGCAAGGTTTCAAAGAAAAAACAAGAGTTTGTTTCAAAGAAAAAACAAGAGTTTAAGACAAGTAAGCTTCTCTCTTAACCTTGTGATTTTGTGGTTGTATGGCTTGAAAATGGTTATTACTTTTGGTTAAATATATGATGAGGGTTCTATCTACACGAAGAATAGGATGAATAAATGATTAAAGCCAATATTTATGGTTTAGGAAGGAAGAACAAGCATGAAACAAGATATATATTGTGAACAAGCCCTAAGAAAATTGTGGTATGTGTCTCTATTGATAAACATTCAGTTCTCTGGTAATAACAACTAGTGTCCTCACTCCACAGGGTGGAAGCTTTGTCACTTTGAAGGCAAAAGAAGAAAAGCGGAAATGAAATGATAGGAGGGACTAGCTGGGAGGCATCAAATAATGCAAAAAAACGAAGGCAACTTTAAGAAAGAGAGGTAGCTGCTCAGGTGGATTGAGACGTGGGTCCTCAAGCACGCTTGCGCTTTCATTCTTATTTCCTATTCTCATTTCGTTTTTGCATATGACAACTAAAATTTGTTCATGTAAGCTAAGACAATTTTCTACTCATATTTAGTTCGTATACGATAGATTACAATTATTTTTAAAAGTTTCAAATGTAATTTCAAACAAATTTTAGATTTGAGCTCCTTTTGCGTAATGTTCTAAATTCTTTCAAATGAGACTTAGCATGAGTTACAAGGAAATGAATGAAATCACCCAAAAATATACTCATGAATATATTACTAACAATACTTAAGTTTTAAATAAATTAGTGATTCTCCATAATTATATACCAACCTCAAAATAATTAAATAAAAGCTTGTTTTTTAATACTTTTTCCGATTTTTAATATAAGATATATTATACCAATTTTAATTAGATTAATGAAGTTAGTTAATATGATATATATTTTCTAAAACATACTAATTATTTTCCTTAGTTCCTTCATTCCCTCTTCTCCATTGATTATTGTTGGGGGAGCATCACTATGAGTAAATTAGGAAAAAATCGATAAATATAAAAATATGTCTCATATTTAAAACTAAAATCAATTTCTTAAATATGTCTTATATATGCCAAATCTTTAAATATTTGGATTATTTTTGTTTGTGAGGATATTTTTTCCCCTTATAATAAAGGGGTTCAAACTTCTCATGTTACATGAGAAGAAGAAGATTCCTACACACACATGAAATAGTGGGGATAACATATATATATATATATATATATAATGCTAATTATATATATATATATATATATATATATATGTGGGTCCCACCACATATATATATAATGCTAATTATATATATATGTGGGTTCACCATTTTATATGTGTGTGACATGAGAAAACACTTCTCCTACAACATGAGAAGTGTTTTTCCCTATAATAAATTAGGCTATGAGTTGATTTTATATAAAAATATCCTTTTATTCGGTAATTAATTAAAGGATATAAAAATATATAAAAGATATTTAAATAAGTAAAAAATATTAATAAATTTAATCAAATATATCTCGAATTGGGAGAGGATTTTCTCATCAGCAATTTTTCGCTCTATCCTCACATGATCGATCGGACCGTTGAAATCTTGATCCAAGGGTAGAACAATTTTGTAAAAACCGCGAGTGGTAAAAATTACCGCGCGCAGTTTTTTCAAAAATTGTTCTAAACCCTTGGATCAAGATTTCAACGGCCAAGATTTACAGATGATGAGGGATGGGTAGAGAGAGGAAAAGGAGAGAAACCGGACTCCTCAGAATTGAAGAATGTGTAATTTTATTTAGAGATAGATGTGCAAGTTGTGAAAAATAAAAATTGAGAAAACTGTTATTTATTTAATGAAACTTAGAATTTTGTATTAGTTTTAAAAATAAAATGTGAGAAAGAAGGTAGGAGGGAATGCAAAAGATTTTGTTATAGGTGTTTTAGTATTTTTCATTTTGTATTTTTTCATTTGATGTAATTATAATTTTTACGATGCTTCCCCATAAATATATTTTCTCTCAATCCTCCATTCTAATTTTCTCTGGATTATTTCCAAGAAGCTGAGGAGATAATGTCCAGGTTTGATTGACTAGTCCGAGGTGGATTCTCTTCCTCGTGCATCTCTAGCCGCCACAAATGAGACCTTACATACCGACGTGTGTGCAATGTAATATAATATCTATGTTATTACAACAATTATCACAACGTACATATTTTACTTTGAGCGGCTGGGTGTAAAAAACCTAACCAACACAAGCTTATAAGAACTTAAATAAAATATAATAAGGAAATCATCAGAACCTCTTAATGGATATCGATCAAAATAATCTAAATTTAAAATTTACGGACCAAGAGAAAATAATATTTATTATGTAAAAATTGTAATTACTTAGAAGGACAAAATCATAATGTAAAATTTAAAATTACTAAATTGTCCCTAATCAATCCTCATGTATTATCTCTTGGATTCAAAATTTAAAAAATAACTAAAATTAAAACTAAAACTGTCCATCATGATATAATCATATCTTTTTTTTTTCAATATATTATTTAATTAACAATTGTTAAACTCATATTTTTCTTAATTTTTATTTTTCATCAATTTATATCATCGTCAATGTCAATTAAGTTATTTTCATAAAAATAAAAAGTAAAATTATTTCATATTTTTTTGGATAGAATAGGTTAATTAGATTTTTTAATTTTATTAATGTTACATGAATTTTTTAACCTACATAAATTTCTTGCAAAACAAAAATAATTCATAGAAAATTTCTTGATTTAATATATATGATAAATTATAAAAGACCTTGACTTTTATTAAAACTATATAATTCCATTTTTAATTAAAATTTTTGTTGATTTAAAAAAAAATTAAAATTGAAGAATTCGTACTTTTTTTTCCTCAGATATATATTCAAATTGTGAAAATTGAGAAAACCATTGTTTAATTTAATGAAACTTGGAATTTTGTATTAGTTTTAAAAATAGAATGATGAAGAGAATGTAAGAGGGAATGTAGAAGATTTTGTTAGGGGCTTTTTAGTACTTTTAATTTTATATTTTTATATTTGGTCATTCTAAATAATTACAATTTTTATGGTCCTTCTCCATAAATATCTTTTCCTCTAGGTCCTTCATTCTAATTTTCCCAAAATTTAAAATAGTGAAAATAACACAAAGATTCCAACTAAAGAAAATAAAATCGGCAATGTCTCATAACTTATAACTTATCAATGGGATAGTTGCACTTCGTTGTTAGACACATATTTTGAGGGGATAATTACATTATATGCTGGTGGCTAAGTTGTAACAATGCATTTATCTCAGATGCAATTATCAACACAGCCTTTAGATTCGAGAAAAAGATTATTTTACCAATATCGTAAAAGTTAAAAGGGGGAGATAACTGACGATTGAAGTATATAGTGTTGCATAATTATTATGCAGGCTTAGAAGTGCTGGAATGAATAAATACAAGTAGTTAGAAATAAAGTGTTTTGTGTAATATTTGTTATTGTAGAAATGTGATGTATTCTAGAATAATCCTATAGGACAGGTGTCTCAATGTAATTGGCTGTTTTATTCTATAAATGGAATGGAGAGGCTCATACACTATTCACTGAGAGCTTTCCTATTTTACTAAAATATTGACTTGGTATCAGAGCGAATTAGGTCAAAAATGGCATCAAATCCCAATGACTCACTTGTCACTCACCCCACCGCTAATCCTAACGTCACCTCACTCACCCCTCTGTCACAACCCCCGACTTTCCCATCATCACCTTCTCTCCATGATTCCACAATAACCACCGTCCCTCCTCAACCATCCTCTGGTCTCGCTCCTCCATTCATCCCCACCTCCATTCCCTTCCCTTACTCCCACTCACTTCCACCGATCTCAACTGGACCAAACCCATCCATCCTTCACACATTGTCCACAGCGTTTGTAGATCCCCAAATCCCGATTCCTCCATCTTACCCATATACTACCTCCACCTACCACCATTCTCCCTACGGTGTTACCCGACCGGTGCCCCTCTTAAGCTCGTTACATTAGGCAAGTCCCGTCAAGTTGGACGGAGACAACTACCTCACCTGGCACTCGACTGTGATGCCGATTATTCGTGGCCATCGTCTCGATGGTCATGTCTTGGGAACCAACTCTGTTCCACCTGAGTACATCTTTGGATGCCGCTGAGCAAGTGTGCCCCAACCCTGCTTATGATGACTGGATGGTCACAGATCAGATCCTCTTGGGGTGGCTCTTTAGCACTCTGACCGTGGAGGTAGCATCACAGATGACAAACTGCAAGACTGCCGCCGGCCTTTGGAAATCCATCACTGAGCTCGTCGGAGCTAACACACGCTCCCGCATTACTTATCTCAAGAGAGAATTTCAACAAATCAAGAAGGGTTCGTTGAAGATGAGGGAGTATTTGAGCAAGATGAAATCCTTGTCAGATAATCTCACCCTCGCTGGATGTCCTCTGTCAACCATGGATCTAGTTACCCAGACCCTTGCCGGTCTCGATTCCGAGTACAATCCGATTGTTGTTCTTCTTACAGAGAAGGATGATCTCAGTTGGGTGGACCTTCAATCCAAACTTCTAACATATGAGTCTCAGATGGACGAACTCCACTCCTCATCGTCCAATCATCTCTCAACTGCCTTTACTAACCTCTCTTTCCACCCACATCAGACCTCTCCGACCAATAGCTCAATGAATCAAACACCATGGCGTGGCCGAGGTGGACGAAGGGGAAGAGGTAGACAGGGGAGAGGAAATTTCACCGGTAAAGGTTCCGGCACTCCCTACCGCAACACCAAAATTTGGTGTCACTTGTGCGACAAACCAGGACACGACGTGGCAGACTGCTTTCACCGCTTTGATAAGAACTTCAAGAGCCCAAAACGTAGTGATGGACCATCCGCCTACATAGCCACTCCTGAAATCCTCAACAATCCAGCCTGGTACCTAGACACTAGAGCCACGCATCATGTGACCAATGCACCAGAAACTGTTGAACCCACTCCCAACTCAGGTATACACTCTATTTCAGTAGGAGATGGTGCCTCTATTAACGTTGTGGGTACCGGAAATGCCAAACTACTGTGTGATAACTCTGCTAAGATGAAATCCCTTGCTCTAAATGATCACCCCAAATGGCTAAACAATTAATCAGTGGTTTTAAGCTGACAAATGACAATAGTGATATATTTGTTGAAATTCATTCACATAGATGTTTTGTGAAGGACAAGAATCAGCGTAAGGTTTTGCTCCACGGGACCACTACCAGAGGGTGTACTCCAGGCATCTATCGATTAGATTGTTGTTGGTGATGTTGGATGACTTTGAGACTATTGGCAAGATAGTTGGCTTTGGTGGTCGAGCAGTTCCAGTCTACAAGACATGGACTTCCGGACTTTGTTTACCAAAGGAAACATACCGTTTAGATTAAGCAATGGCCTTTACTATTGATAAATAGTCAATTAATCCTTTAATGAGCAAATAAACAATATCTGTTTTTTGTGTGAAAGTTTTGTTGACTTGAGTCCTATGCGCTCAACATTATATTTTAACTATGGGTAAATTGTTATTTTCATTTTTGAAAAAAGGTCAACAAATCCTTTTCTTCTTTACACTTACTTTTTTTCATCTGAGGATTATTTCTTAAAACTTTATCCATGTCTTCAATCAAAAAAATAACCACAATTAGCTAAAAAATAAATTAGCATAGATAGATTTAAATATTTCCTTTGACTTAATCCTTGAATTTTTTAAATGAAAATTAGTGACAACAATTTAAAGCTTGCGCGCGCGTATGTGTATCAAGTTATTGTTTTCTTATATATATAAAATACTAATAATCATTAATCAATATATATATATATATATATATATAAATTAATTTATTTGACACTTTTCGTTTATTGTATTTTTTATGAAATTTATACGTAGAGTGACCAAATTTTGAATCAATAAAAGTATTAACCATCATATAGAAAGAAAAAGGGTAAAATACTCTAACTACACCTAAGTTTTGCTTTAATTATACAAACCTCCGCTCTATTTTCAAAACCTGCACTTAAGTGTAAACTATTAATCCCATCAAGAATATTCTAAAATGATTCCAAAAATATAATTTTTAAATATAATTTTTATTGACTAAATTGCCCTTTATCATCTCAAACAAATATGATGAAAAATTAAATTATACAATTTTATATACCAAAAAAATTATAAAATTTTATAATAGAATAAAATTAATAAATTCTATAACATAGTAGATATTTCAAGAAACAACATATTAGAATTATTTCTTGGTTGTATAATGTTTTTAGTCAATATAAATATTTAAATAATTCTTATGTTAAATAAGGGTATTTTGGTCAAAAAAAGTGTTTATAAGTCAAAGTTAATGGTCAACTAACGGTTGGTAGATGGAAATGGAGTCTTAAAAATCCATGGGAGGTTTATGTAACACGTTTTTTTTATTTATTTAAAATGAGGTTTATATGAATTTTCAAAATAGAAGTGAGGTCTGTATAATGAAGGTAAAATATTTTACTCAAATAACTTCTCTCTGTTTGGTTCCTTATAAATAGCTGGAATTAACTGAAAGATAAATGAATTGGCAAATATGTCTCTCATTTGACTGTAATCTTTAATTTTTTTTTAAGAAAAAAAAAAATCAGTGACAACAATTTAAAGCTTGCGTGTATATAAATTTAAAATTGAGCAAACAAACGCAAGGCAACAAAATTTCATGTATAAATTTGTGAAAGAGTGAATAATAAATTTAAAACTGCACTATTTTATATCTATAAAATATCAAAATGTCAATCATTTTATATAATTATAGCAATTAAAAACAAAACACTCAGGGAATTAAGAAATTTAAGGGCAATAGAGAGCATATTTGAGGCATATAACCCAATAAATAGCCGGATCATCAGCTCGTGCACATAAAAAGGGAAAAGAGAAAAACAATTAGTGGCATTACCTGGAGAGCTGAAATCACTGGGAAGCTGGTTGCCCATATAATAAAATTGGTCTCCTTCGGATCTCCAGTTGCAGCTGGGATTAAGAATTCTTCCACTGATTGGAATAAGTTTGATCAAGCCATATAGACACTTGCTACAGAATTGTGGGGACAGATCCGGCGTGCACTGTACAAGAGTTTACAACGATCCACCACTAGTCAAGTTTGCTTCATTTGTTGCAAATCTCTTGGTAGATGTCTCTGCCTCCACTGCCGCATTATTGAGCGTCTGATTTAATTCTATATATCCGCTTTGCGAGCTGCATTAAATCTCGCTTCCTCCTTTGCACTGGGGTCCAGGTTCTAATAATGGTGTTAGTATCGGCGTCGAAAAGCTGCTAACCTTAGGTAGTTGGTGGAGAGTGGAGAAGAAATAACGGTCAGAGTAGCGAACAGAGCACTGATCGTACCAGATGATGGCCTCTCTGTTGTAGGGACACTCTGAGGCAATTCGACTTGTGGCTTCCCGAACGCAATTTTGACAACCTCCATGGGGACGTCGCCTTGGGACATGTACTCTCCATATAAGGTGTCGTCTGGCTTCGTAGAACTTTGCCGTAGTATCAGTGGTGGGGAAGTTGATTAAAAGAGTGTTGAGGTTGAACTGGTAGGGGCTATCGATCAGAAGTGGAATTGTTATTAATGGTGCAGTTGTGGTCATAGTAAGCAGGGATGTCTACTTCAGAAGAAGCGACATTGAAGGAGGTGAGAAGCACAAAATAGGATACCACTAGTTTCAGAAATGGCATATCCATACCCAATGCTTTTGCACGGGTTCTAGTGAATTGGCTGTCACACGGACTCGGTTTTAGAATGGTGGACTTATTAGGCCCATCATAACCCAACTTTCTAAAAGAGGTTGCGTTCCAATAATGGAGAAAGCTAAGCCATGGGAAGACTTGTGAGTTGTGACATTTACCATGGACTAGATAAGAATAATGATATTTTAATTTCCACGAGTCTCCGTTGACACCGGGCCATGTTTGCATTAGTTTTTGAAAAATAATTTCTGAACAAAAAAATTGAAAACAATAATCTTAAAGAACAGATTTTGAAAAATAATTCCTGAAAATTTTTTTTTTTTTTTTAAAAAAAAGGTAGCTTCTGGAAAATTACAGTTTCTAATCCTAAACTATGATATGATGCTGAGAGTTTGACCAATGTTTGGGCATTTTCTTCCCTTCTTCTCTCTCCTTTCGCACATACTTGAGCAACCTGAATTAGCAAACATCTTGATTTACAGTGTGTGTGTGTATATATATAATGATAACACGAATTTAGATGTGTTATCAGTAAATGGATTTCTTATTCTTGCAAAAACAAAGGCTAAAAATGAGTCTCTCTTTTGGCCTCTCCTGTCATGGGGGTTCGACTCTCTATGCCATGTTCCGAGCGTAGGACGGTCAGGGGGAATGGCAATGATCTGGAGGAGCAGCGACATTAAGATTAGAATCCTAAAAGAGAACCGCCAACTGATTCATTGCGAGTGTTAGTTAAGAGGGAAACCCCATTTCTTCTTAACTACAATTTATGCTATCCCTCATTCAAACCTTCGTGCGGTTATCTGGTCCACTTTGCAAAAGTATTCTGTAACCATCACGAAGCCGTGGGTTGTGCTCCGTAATTTCAATGACATCCTCTCACCTTTGGAAAGAATTGGAGGTGTGGGATGTAACCATAATAGAATCAAGTGGTTCAACGATCGAGCCAGGGAATGCGACCTCTCCGATCTGGGTTTTCAGGGTGCGAAATCCACCTCGAAAGGTCCTCTAATTATTGGATGTACCTGGCGTTACGAGAGATTGGATCGGGCTTTTGGGAACAACCTCTTCTTGACCGATATGGACGATTGCGTTGTCAAGGTACTTCCTCGTACTCTGTTTCTTGATCATAATCAAATGGCATATCCATCTTCCTGCCCCAATGCTGCTTCTGCCAAATCAAATAAAAATTTTGATACCATGCAGTTAATTATAATTAAATTTGCAGATTTGATTTCACTGAAGGGAAATATCCATATGTTTTACATCTTCCAACGTAGAAACCAGCTAGAAAGCTTCGGCATGGGAAGACTTTTCTCGAAAGAGCCCGCCGTACGTGTTTGAATTTAGTGCGAGTGGTTAATCCATACCCATGACACTTTACGGTCGCCATCGACTAGGTGAGAAGAATAATATTGTCCATAAAAATAAAGGAAACTCCTATAGCCAAATTTCGGGACTAATTTCCTTATATTTTTGTGGCCACAAAATAGAAATTCTCAGTAGATTTTTTCCTGGAAGCTGAGGAGATAATGAAAGGCTTGATTGACTAGTCGGTGGGTGGATTCTCTTCCTCGTGCATATCTAGCTGCCACAAGTAAGACATTACATACTGACGTGTGTGCAATGGAATATACTACTATCTATGATAATACAATAATTATCACAATATACAAATTTTACTTTGAGCGTCTGGGAGTAAAAAAACCTAACCAACACAAGCTTATAGGCAATTAAATAAATATATTAAGAAAATCATCATAACCTCTTAATGGATATCAGAAGAGAAAAGGGGGCCGATCATAATAATCTAAATTTAAAATAGTGAAAATCAGACAAAGATCCCAAGTAAAAAATAATAATACCCGCAACGTCCCATAACTTGTCAATGGGATAAATACAGTTTGTCGTTTAGACACATATTTTGATGGGAAAAATTTATTGCAAAACTACTGCAGGGAGAAATTTTCATCTAAGAATAACAAAATAATTTTCAAATATATCTCTTCAGATCACGGGATTAATTTGAACTTAATTTTTGGTCAATCATCCCGATCACCCTCACCTATTTTCTTTAAACCTAAAGTATTTTTTTTTTCTTTTTTGTGTTTACAAAAAAGAGTGCTAAAGTATGTTTTTTTACTCAACTGATCATGTTACATTTTCAAAATCATATATTTCTGAGAATAATTTTCTTATCATGGACCAAAAACAAAAACAAGAAGAAAAGCTTGATGCATGATTTGCTTATCTCATCAATTTCATTGGCTGGCGAGTCATATAATCAATGGATGGCATAGTATCACAATAACATCATCTACCCTCTAAATTAAAAGAGAGAAGTTCTAAGTTCTATCCCTCCCATCCTCAGAGATGGGTTCGGTTGAACAATGTGTGAAAATGAATTGTCCCTAAAAGAAACCAGCTTTCCAAGAAAATAAAGTATATAGATCGAAATATTTTTAATACTTAAAACATATTTGGAAAACAATAAATAATAAATAAACAAGAGAGAAGGTAGATGTCGCATATTTGGAAAACAATAAATAATAAATAAACAATAAATAATAATATTTATTTTGATATGATAATCACAGTATGCATAATTTGTACATACAATTTCTTATTATACCTTTTATTTTGAAATTTATATTTGTTTTTAGTTATAGGAATTATAAGATATATAATGATATTTTAATTACTTGGCATTATAAATATAAATAATTAAATAAATACCTTTAAAGGAATTAGATATTTAAGGATTAAACAATTACGTTAGAAACAAAATTTGAATTTCAATCTTTAGAAGTTTTGACATTCATTTTCCAACAGAAAGTTGGAAAATTCTCCAGAAAGCCATATGGAATGTTCAGGGAAGCAAAGGTTGATGGGACAGAATAATTTTAAATAAGAGCAAAGGTTGACTTGCTCTCCTCAATTTCACTAACTTGCGTTGAGCTTCTCAATCACATCAATCAAAACTGAAACTGAAGATGCCATTGAACCACCCAGCACAGCCGAGCTAGCTAGGTCGTCATGTTGTACCGCGTGTAACATAATTAATAGCAAGGCATTTCTTCATAGACAAGCCGGCTTATTAGAGACCCACCAACACAATCTTCACCCTTACCATGACCTCCATGATCATGGTTTCCTCCAAAACTTTCTTGCTCTTGTTTATTCCCTTCCTCTTTTCTCCTACAACTCTAGCACAACAGGTTTCTTATCTAAACCACAGCTGCAGTACCAACAAAAAATTCGCAGAAAATAGTACCTTCCAATCGGACCTCCTCTATTCCTTTGATTCCGCCGGCACTGAGTTCTCCAACACCACCGTCACCAGTGGCGGCGACACTGTCTACGGCCTCTTCATGTGCCAGGGTGGCATCAACATCCAGCTGTGCCACCAATGCGTCGTTATTGCAGCCCAAAAATTATCCTCAGATTGCCAATTTGAGAAGGAGGCAATAATTTGGTACGACAAGTGCATGCTTCGCTATTCCAACCGTAGCTTCTTCTCCATGGTTCAAAAAAAACCTAGATTCAGCCTCTTGCCCACCTACGATGGGTACCGGCAGAGCTTCTCAAAGTCATTGTTGGAGACACTTAACTTGACAGCAGATGAAGCAGCTAACGAGGCTAAAAAATATGCCACAAGGGAACAATACATACCTGAGTTCGGAACTATGCACTCTCTACTTCAGTGCACGCCTGACCTATCATCTCAAGATTGCAGAAAATGTCTGAGTGATGTGATTGGAGACCTCTCAAGTTGCTGTGTGGGAAAAGAAGGAGGAAGAGTTCTATATCCAAGTTGCAACGTTCGCTATGAGTTATATTTTTTCTATAACTCTAACGATCAACCAGAAGCAACGGCGCCAACAAGAATTATCGTGATAGTTGTGGTTTTTTCTGTTTTTGGTTTGGGGATGATTTTTTTTCTTGTCTACTATCTCTTAAAGAGTCCAATAAAGAAAAGACGCAATGTTGTTCTCAGACAAAAATACTGTTACTAATTTTTATTCTCAAACAAATTTTTATTTAAACATATATAGTCTTGGCTTGTCTCAAGAGCTATAGCAATAATTTCTTCTATTTGTCTAGTTGGAAATGAAAGCAACAATTTAGAGCCTCTGCAATTTAGTTTCGCCACTATTGAAGCTGCAACAAATAAGTTTTCACACGAAAACTCTTTAGGCCGAGGTGGATTTGGACAAGTTTACAAGGTAACAAATTTAAATGTCATCAATACAAATGTTATGCAGACACACATACACATATGCATATATGTTTCTTATTTATTTATTTTTGGACAGAATTATTTATATTTTATTGGTATGTTTCTTAATTTTTAATGTAATCATATGTGGTTCTAGGGTATTCTTTCAAATGGTCAAGAAATAGCAGTCAAGAGACTTTTGAAAAGTTCAGGTCAGGGTGGAGAAGAATTCAAGAATGAGGTTTTATTGATTGCCAAACTCCAGCACAGAAATTTGGTAGCTTTGCTTGGATTTTGCATAGAAGGACAAGAGAAAATTCTTATTTATGAATATGTTCGGAACAAAAGCCTTCATTACCATCTATTTGGTTTGACTCTTCTAAATCCTACATTTACGCTTAATTGAAATTTATAGTCCATATCTACCATGTGTGTTATTATTGATCTATTTCAGGGTATGTCAGTGATGTATGTTAGGGAAAATTGTCCATACTTAATTATCTTGGATTTTGCATAGAAGGACAAGAGAAAATTCTTATTTATGAATATGTTCAGAACAAAAGCCTTCATTACAATCTATTTGGTTTGACTCTTCTAAATTCTACATTTACGCTTAATTGAAATTTGTAGTCCATATCTGACGTGTGTGTTATTATTGATCTATTTCAGGGTTTGTCAGTGATGTATGTTAGCGATAATTGTCCATACTTAGATTATCTTCGTTTTATCCATATAGTCACTCACAACAAATTTATGTACACAGGTTTCCAGAAAGGCAAAGTATTAAATTGGGGGGAGCGCTGTAAAATCATTGGAGGAGTTGCTCGAGGAGTTCTTTATCTGCATGATTATTCTCGCCTTAAAATTATACATCGTGATCTAAAACCAAGTAATATTTTATTAGATGATGAAATGAATGCAAAAATTTCAGATTTTGGCTTAGCTAAGATGGTTGCTATCAACATAAATGAGGAAAGTACAAATAGAATAGTTGGAACATAGTAAGTTTTAATTTTTTTTCCTTTAAGCTCTACATCTATATCTTGATATTACGGAATAATGAAAAATAAGTGTGCCTCAGTTGAGATTGAAAAGTTTACATCTCAACTAATCATTGATCACTTTACTATATATTGATACTTTCTTTTCCCTTTTTCAGTGGTTATATGTCCCAGAATATGCAATGTATGGGCAATATTCTGAAAAATCAGATGTTTTTAGTTTTGGAGTTATAGTTTTAGAAATTATCAGTGGAAAGAAGAATACAAGTCGTGATAGTCAATCACAATCACAATATGCCGATGGCCTATTGAGTTATGTAAGTTCAGATAATATGTTTCTCACGTGTTGATATTTCTTATGCAAATATCTCAACCTTTAAATGTGGAGAAAAGATTGCTTTAAAAATATTCTTTAAGTTAATACAAGGGTAATAATTAGTTTTACTTAATTGTCACAGACTTGGAAGCGATGGAAGGAGGAAAACTTGCTGGAGATATTAGATTTCAATATAAAAGGATTTGGATCATATAATGAAGTGGTCAAGTGCATCCAGATTGGCTTGTTATGTGTTCAGGAAAATCCAGATTCAAGACCTACAATGGCTGAGGTTGTTTCATATCTTAGTAATGATTCCATTCAACTGCCATTGCCACAGGAACCTGCTTTCTTTCTACATGGTGGAATGGGACCTATTGCCAGTGGAAGTAACGAATCAGCCTCGACTATTGAAATGTCTATGAGTGAATTCTTTCCTCGTTAGTACCATGCTTTTACTTCTATTTCTAGACACCCTACAAGAGACAAGCAATCTACTGTACAATTATTGAGATACATAATTTATACTGTACTCTTTTTAATATTAATTAGTTATGTTAATCGTCTTTATTTAAAGAGCCACAAAATAGTTTAAACATAGATTTATAATTTTACTCTATTCATTTTATTGTCTATTGGACACACTAAGAAAGCCTTAACTCAAAAGGTTCCATTTTGTACATGAGAATCTTGACAAAGGAAATTAAGATCTAAATCCAGATGTTCCAACTATCTATTGGATAAACTTTTATAACTATTATTGATATTTTTTCAGTGGTTATATGTCTTTAGAGTATACATGCAATGGTCAAATAGTACCATGTTTTTAGTTTTGGGTTATAGTTTTAGAAATTGTAGTGAGAAGAAGAATGCAAATGGATGACCAGAATATATGCTATGACATCTTGATCTGTGTAAGTTGTAACAATATGTATTTAATTTATTTCATATCCGTACTCTCTCTTCGGTCTTTAAGAAGTTGGATAACTCTATTAAGGAAATTAGTTAAGTTAATTATTTGTAAAAAGTTGTATGTTGATTTTTAAAAATACCCTATTAATCATTTGTATTGGAACTACCCTTCATAGAAATTAAACTCCCTTTTATACCCACACACAAAAAAAAAAAAAAAAAAAAAAAAAAAAAAAAAAAAGCTCCCTTATTATGTACACTCAAGAGGGATGATTTGGGGAAAAATTTACAAATTTATGAGATCAAGTGGATTGAGGTCTTATGTTTAGGAACAAAACAAAAATTCTAATTAACTCCTATATATTTAAAACCAAGAGGGAATATTTCTTATGCAAATATTAACACAACCTTTAAATTTGAGAAAAGCTTACTTTATCTATATCGTGTAAGTTAAAAAAAGGTGGGGTGATAACTGATCGATGATTGAAATATAGTAGTGCATAATTGTTATGCAGCCTTGGAAGGAATGAAAAGTTGTTCATATTGGATTCAAAAATAAAAGAATTTGGATCATATGATGAAGCGATTAAGTGCATCCAAATTGGGTTGTTGGGTTCAAGAAAATATCCAGATGCAAGGCCTTCCTTGACCACTGTTGTTTCATATCTTAGCAATGATTCCATTTACCTTTATTAAAGACTAGCTATTAGTAAGCCTTGTTTTTCTTGAAAACGATAGTATATAATTGATACATGATTGATAATGTAGGCAAAACGACGTCCACGCAAAGGTGTAGTAAAGGACATATGAGCTGGGAACTTCCCCATCAAGGACTCCAGACCTTTTAAAACTAAGATAATATCTCAGTATCAGAGCACTAAGCATTACTGATGATGATTTTTTGTTCGTTAGCCTTGGAGTCTACAATCAACAATCTATCAAGGATTACGTATATGCAAACATATGATCGTTCCCTCTTTTTTGAATAGACTTTATTGATTTTTAAGTGATCTAAATTCCATGCAAATACAGTGAAAACAAGTAAAAATTGGTTTTGAGTTTTGTTGAAAATAGGTAAATGCAAAATTTAATTAAATCCTACAGTTACTAGTTTTTTGTCTTTTAAAAAATGAACGGAATGGAATATGGATGAAGTGAATTATCTTGAGAAATTGGCTCAATGACTATCCTTATTCAATAAATTATATATATATATATATATATATATATATATAGGAGTTTGAAATTCATCAAGTCTTACTTAAAAACACCATTTAATCAGATTGGGTCTAATACTCCTAATTAATAACAACTCCTACTATTGCATTCATAGCTATTGCTGAGGAATATTATTAAAGAACCAATTGTTGTATGAAATGGATTGAATTAATGCAAATGTTTACTCCAATATGAATGCACAATTGCAACACTCAAATTAATCAAAACCAACTATACAAACTGTAATCACATAGCAAGCATAGTCTCAATGAATTAATAAGAAATATATAAATGAAATCATCCAATTGTAATAATCCAATTCCAATCACAATGTAAACACAAACTTAGTTCAACATTATGGAGTCCAAACAATTCACAACAATATCAGACTGAAACTACCTAAGAACATAGCTAGGAATTACAACAACAATAGGACATTTAAAAAAAAAAAAAAAAAAAAACTCCCCATTAAGCCCTACAACTCAAGCCAATCTTCCCAATCCTCAAGAGTTGGAGAGGAAGAAGAAGATGGAGAGATGTGGAAAAGCTTGGAAAATGAAGGCTTCCCTAAAATGAAGGGATTAGATCGAATATATCATGACGGAATAACATATGTTTTTGGGCTCATTTTGATATCATTTGTAACAACCCAACGTTTTACTCTCAATATTATCCGCTTTTAGGTCCTTGTCGCCCCTCACAATGACCTTATAAGGTATCTTTCATTCCACTCCCAAGCCGATGTGGGACATAACACTTCATCCACCTTTGGGCTCACATCCACCCGAGTTTGTTTTTGATATCATTTGTAACATCTTAGCATTTTGCTCTCGATATTGTCCGTTTTGGGCTCCTCATCACCCCTCACAATTTTAAAACGCATTGAGAGAGGAGGTATCCAAACCTTTATAAGGCGTCTTTCGTTTCCCTTCCAAGCCGATGTGAGACATAAACCTCAAAGCAGACAATATGGAGAGCGAGGTGTTGAGATATTACAAATGGTATTAGAGGTAGCCTCGGGTCGATGTGGGCTTAAAGGTGTGTGGAGTGTTATGTCCTACATGGCCTAGGAAGTTGAATAAAAGACGTCTTATAAGGGTTTGAATACCTCCTCACTCGATGTGTTTTAAAACCATATGAGATGACGATGACTCTAAAGCGGACAATATTAAGAGTGAGACAGAATGAGATGTTTCATAGTTGAGTTCATTCTAAAGTCGTTATTTTAGTAGGATGATAGTACTGCTTGGGTTGCGTTTGCTAATTGATCTTTGAAAGTTCTTCAACTTATCTTCAAGGTGGGGCACGAACGTAAGACAAAGTTGAAAATAAAACAATAATAGTTTAAAAATATATGTTGTTAATCTCTAACTTATTCCCCCCCCCCCCCCTAAATTAATCAATATAATCTATCACAACCCACAACCAAATTTTTAATCAGAACAAAATGATTCCTTCTTAAGTTTTCAAATATAACTTATTATATGCCATTAATTCTAACGTAACTTTTCAAACACTTTTTTCATATTATTAAAAGAATTAATCACATTTTTAGTTAAATTTTTTGTGTTTGCATTAATTCAATTAATGAAGTCTTCATCTCAATATGGAAAAACAAATTAACAAATAACTATTTACAAAAGTAAAAAATAAATTAAGAAAAAGAACCCTTAAATTGCTTAAATAATTTTGCCAAAATTAAGAAATTAGTAATGAGGAAGGGTAAATTAGTAAATAAAATCTATTCTAATACAAATTTTAATTAAAATATCAAAATCCTCTACGGAGTTTACAATATGGACCTAAGTGTATGTTTTTAAAATAGATGGGAGGTCCATGTAATTAAGGAAAAACATAAGGGAGGATAGAGTATTTTACTCTAAAAATAAAACCACTGTTGTTATTCAATGAGTTGGGTAAAATGAAATCTAAGCCTCCAATTCCCAAGTAGGGAAAAGCAAAAGCTGAAGTCGCCTATGATCTAGCGAGGAAATAATACAATCTCCGATATTTCAATGATGGAATGTTGATTGTGATTGGCAAGTTGAGCCTCCATTGTTATACTGATTTCTACTGCTTCCATTTCACTACGAATGAAGAACGCTGGTTCCTGAGAACTGGAAATTGCATCGAATCATTACTTAGATATTGCACAACTTTATTTATGGAAGGCCTAACTTGTGGATTTTCTTGAACACACAATAAGCCGATACAAATGCATTTCATTATTTCACTGTGTGACCCTACTTCTGTCATATTTGAATCCAATGTCTCTATCAATTTTTCATCCCTCCAAGCTCCAATGTTTCCAAGCCTGCCTTATGCCAAATCATTAATCTAAAATAGGGCCAAGCATATAATTTGATTATAGGAAATTTTTAACAAAAGCTCTAATGGTTGGTTGATGCTAATGATGATGATATTGACTGGTTTGATATGATCATTTGAGAGATATTATTAGTTTACTATACTCACATCACTTAAGAGTCCACCACCATAGTGAGATTGATGAGATTCGCTGTGAGAATTTATATTCTTTCCACTTATAATTTCTAAAACAATGAATCCAAAACTGAAAATATCTGATTTCCTAGAAAATAGGCCAAACTTGATGTATCCTACAGACATGTACCCCTACAATAGATATATAAAATCACACATAAATATATCGCAATATGTTAGAATCTTAGCGCCAAATAATTTGAGAGAAATCTTGCACCTATATTTAAATTTAATAGCAAGATGTGTGCGCAAGATGCACACATGTACATAAATATAGAGAAAGAGGCATACAGGAGAAGAGAGAGAAAGAACTTACAATGTTCCAACGATTCTATTTGTGCTTCCCCTTAGTTTCATTAATACTAACCTTCTTGCCATGCCATAATCAAAAAAAATTTGATTCATTTCATCATCTAACAAAATATCGTTAGGTTTGAGATCTCCATGTATTACTTTATGGCGTTAATATTCATGAAAGCAAAGAATTTCTCGAGCAATTTCTTCTATAATTTTATAACGCTCGGGCCAATTTAACTCTCTTGACTTTTGTGAACCTATGAATAATTACTTTGTGAGAATACAATTGAACCACTGCATATATTTTTGTCCGAAAACAAACTATATAGAGTACTATACCAATAAAGATAATATTCACCTCAGATAGTAATAAAAGAATCGATAATGCAAGAGTCAAAACAAAATTGAAAAATTGTAAGATGAGTTTGTTAAGAAGGGACAAAAAAAAAAGTAATTGATACTCTTGTTAGGAACAAATTCATAAACAAGTATTTTTCCTTGATCTTTCAAGCAAAATCCTAATAATTAATGCAACCAGGTTTCTGTGTTGAACTTTGGCAATTAGGAGAATTTCATTCTTGAATTCTAATAAGCCCCGACTAGAATTTTTTGACAACCTCTTTACAGCAATTTTTCTATCATCAGGAAGATTTCCCTGGTATCATAAATATATAGTTAGACAATGAGGGGTGGGAAATACATGCAATGACATAATCGCACACATTGATTTGATCGCATTGTTAATTAATTAGTTATCATGTAGATTTCTCTAAATCCACCTTTGCCTATTCTATTTTCAATTGAGAATTTATCTGTTGCAGCTTCAATTGTTGCCAAATTGAACTGCAATGACTCTAATGTGGCCCCTTCACTTCCAACTACAAACATATGCACAATTTAATGTAAGTACACTATAATATACTACCTTTGATTGTAAATGTAGGGCTTTTAAATTTTGCACTACAAACTAGGCCTTACATTTAAAACTCAAGGAGAGCTTTTTTGTCACAGTAGCCTTAGTTGTCTTTTTAACAAAGAAAAAAAAAAGGGATATATACCATTTTTCTTCAGAATCACCTTATAACTCAGCTGGCTCTTTTTTCTCTTCCAATCATGGAAGTTAAAAACTCGATTTATCACTGCGATTTTACTTTTTTATGATTTTTTCATTAAAACGATTTTACTAATTTTCCAAATGCTTTTAAGTTTTTACGATTTTACTACGTTACGATTTTACGTTTTACGATTTTTCATTCTCCTTCCGTTTTCAGGTAAAATCTACGTTTTCACTACCATGCTTCCAATAACAAACACCGAAACAAAAAAGCGTGATCAAGACAACACTAAGGGACATCGCTATTATGATTTTTCAGGAGTGGTGTTTATTTTTTCCGGCATAAATTAATGAGTGAGAATTAAGAATATCAATTTATATGTAGAGGACTATCTTTGTAAGAAAAATTATTAGATCCTCAATTGCATTACCTGTAATTACTGAAACTTTTTGAGTTTGGGGATATGCAGGTGGCTCTATAACACCACTATTATTTGGTTGATAAGCTGGAGGCACCGAAACAGCACTTATATTGTACTCCCTCCAATCCTAATTATAAGAACACTTTTATAGTGCAAATTACAATACAAAACTTTTCTTATAATTAGAATCAGAGGTAGTAATTATTACAAAATTGGTATAGTTCAAACCTCAAGTTGCAGCTAGGATTCATGACTTGTCCTCCTTTTTTTTCCAAAACAACATGACGAGATGTTTTGCAGAGCATCTAACAGACAGTTTTGGCAATATTTTCTCCTATAGGTGTTGAGTTCAATGTCACCCACACTAGATCATTCAATGTATTCGCTAGTAGCCGATTGAAGCCATGTTTTTGGTTTTGAACCATATCCGCACCACATTCTGTAGAGAGGACAGAGCTGGAATAGCGAAGCATGCACATATTATACCAAATGATAGCCTCCTTTAAAGAGGAACACGCATGGTTTAGTTGCCCGATTCCCTCATTGACACGTTCAGTGCAGAGCTAAAGGGACACGTCACCCTGACACATGAAGAGGCCGTAGACGGTGTTGGACTTGTTTCCTATCATGGTGCTGTAGAATCCATTGTTGTTGGTGATGTTGGATGACTTGGAGAGATCTTCAAAGAGATTTTCGAGGTTGTTTAGGAGGGATCATTGGCAGTATCGTTGGCTTTGGTGGTTGAGCAGTTCCAATCGGCAAGACTTGGACTTTCGGAGTCTGTTTAACAAAAGAAACATACAGATTAAGCCATGGCCTTCACTATTAATAAATAGTCAATTAATCCTTTAAGGAGAAAATAAAGAAAATCATATTTATTTTTTTGGTTAAAATTTAATTGACTTGATTCCTAGGCGCTCAATATTATATTTTAATTATGGGCAAATTGTTATTTTCGTTTTTGAAATAAGGTCAACAAATCTTTTTCTTTTTTGCACTTACTTTTTTTTCATCTGAGGATTATTTCTTAAAAATTTATTCATGTCTTCAACAACAACAACAACAAAAAATACCACAATTAGCTGAAACAATAAATTAGCATAGATGTAAATATCTCCTTGGACTTGGATCATTAACTATTTTAAATGAAAATTGGTGACAACAATTTTTTTGATTAAATGTTAGTGACAACAATTTAAAGCTTTTGTGTGTGTGTGTGTCATGTTTTTGTTTTCTTATACATATAATACTAATAATCATTAATCAATACATATAAATTAATTAATTTTTCACTTTTCATTTATTGTATTTGTTTTCTTGAAATTTTTATGCAGATTGACAAAATTTTGAATCAATAAAATAATTAACCATCACATATAGAAACAAAAACATAACATGCATAAAAATCAAATATTGGCAAGATCAAATATGAGGGATCGAGTTACAATCCCACGATGACGGAAGGCTCCTTTTCTTCTCTCTGTTTTTGGTTTCTTATAAATAGCCGGATCATGAACTCGCGCATAGAAAGGGGAAAGAAAAGGAAAGGGGCAAAAATAAAAATAAAAAATAGTGATATTACCTTGAAAGATGAAATCACTGGGAGGCTGGTCGCCCTTATAATAAAATCGGTTTCTTTGGAATCTCAAATTGCAGCTGGAATTCTGAATTCTTCCAGGATGATTGGTTGCAGTAATAAGTTTGATCAAGCCGTATAGATGCTTGCTACAGAATTACGGGGACAGATCCGGCGTGCACTGTACAAGACTGTACAGCGATCCACCACCAGTCAAGTTTGCTTCTTTTGTTGCAAATTTCTTGGTAGATGTCGCTGCCTCCACCCCCGCATCATTCAACGTCTTATTTATGACTATATAATCATTTCTTCTTATACGTTCGAGTCCGATGCATGATCGGGTCCTATATAATGCACAGGCAACCCCCTTTGAACGAAACTGCAGTGGGCCGCGGTCACCAACAGTAGGCAGTTGGTGGAGGGAGGAGAAGAAAGAACTGTCGGAGTAGCGGAGGAAGCACTCGTCGTACCATATGATTGCCTCTTTGTTTTTGGGACATTCTGAGGCTATTCTATTTGTGGCGTCCTGAACACAATCTTGACACACCTCCGTGGGCACGTCATCTCTGCACATGTACTCTCCATATACGGCGTCGTTCAGGCCCAAGTTAGTGTAGTAGAATTCAGGAATTGGATCAGTGCCGGCCGCCGCCTTGGAATACAAGGAAAGCAAAAGATTGTTAAGGTTGAACTGGTTGGGGCTATCAGAACTGAAGTTTTTATTAATTGTGCAGCTGTGGTCAATGTAAGTAGGTATATCTACTTCAGAAGAAGCAAAATTAAAGGAGGTGAGACGGAGAAAATAGGAGAGCAGTTTCAGAAATGGCATATCATCTTGCTTCTCAATGCTTCTACACGGCTCATTAACGTTCAAGTAAATCAAGTGAAGCAAAGCTTTCACAGAACGGAAATTTCAATTTTCCAACTTAGAGAGCTTTGTCGTGGCAAGACTTTGAGTCAAAGGGCCCGCTGTAAGTAGCATGGATTTTGTATGAGTGGCCAATCCTTACCTTATGATACTTTAGGCCAGTGACTTGATCATAGGAATGATATTGTCCACAAAAATAAAGAGATTCATAATGCTCCAATCATTCATTACGAATCCAGTAAAATTTATCGCCACAAATTTCTTACGTTGTCGGCCATTTCCTAAAAGCTAAGGCAATTAAAAAAACTAATAATTAAAATCACCATAGCCTAAGGGTCTGTCTGGCAGAGTTATAGTAAGTAGGGATGTCTACTTGTTACGTGGTGTGAATCAGAGTTGAAGAAGGGAAAGGGAAAAGTATATATAGACAGTAGCTTATACATGTAGTTGGTAACAACTAATACCAGCTAATCATAATTACTTTAGTTACATTCATATGTTTTACACTAACACTACTTCAGAAGAAGCTAAATTAAAAGAGGTGAGAAGGACAAAAAAGAAGAGCATCCCAGTTTCAGAAATGGCATATCCATCTTCCTGCCCCAATGCTGCTTCTGCCAAATCAAATAAAAATTTTGATATCTTGCAGTTAATTATAATAAAATTTGCAGATTTGATTTCACTGAAGGGAAATATCCATATGTTTTACATCTTCCAACGTAGAAACCAGCTAGAAAGCTTCGGCATGGGAAGACTATTCTCGAAAGAGCCCGCCGTACGTGTTTGAATTTAGTGCGAGTGGCTAATCCTTGCCCATGACACTTTACGGTCACCATCGACATTCTTCATGAGTTTTAATTTTGACTTCTATACTTCAACGATTTTTATAGATTAATATTTACATTTTATTGATAGTAATTTTCGTAATTCCAAAAAAGGAAAATAGGAAAAAAAAAAAAATCCCCATACAAAATCTAATTGATAATGATATGATAAATTTATATATGCAGAAAGTACGGGTACTTTTTTAATTTTCTCCTAACAGAATATCAAAACTTTCATTTAGGTCATTCGTATCAATTGAGAATTTTTTTTTCCCAATTTCCCCTTTAAAGAATTAATTAATTTTAAACGAATTATTTAATTTATGTAAAATTGTTGGGAGTATGCCCTTATAATAAGGACAAGTAGAAGTAAGAAATAACCTTTTAAAAATTAATATGATGTATATAATAAATTGTAAAATATATAATAAATTACAGTACTTACGAGTTGTAAGTAAATAAATTTATTTTAAACTTTCATGCATAGTTTGTCACGATCCTATCTGGGCGGGCTTCAGGCAATACTTACATCATTGCCATTGACAGTTACCAATACCATGTGATTAAGACGCACGTCTTTCCACAAAATTTGACTGCTCTTCTTTAATTTTTTGGATGGAATTAAACTTAATTACTTTTAATTATAAGAAATTTAACAACCTCATTAAACCCGTAAAATAAATAAAAATAATATTGTCTTATGTAACCCTCAGCTTCATTCGTTATGAAATAAAAAATTCCAGATACGGTATCATCAGGAAAATAGTATATCCATAGCTGATCTAGATTTGGCCATAGCCCCTAGATTTTTACAATAATTATTATAAATTATATTTTTTAAAATTTAAATAGAAAATTTGGGTAGTATTTTTATGTATTTTGTTGGTATGATGATAGGTCAAAATTATTGTAACTAAATTAATTCAATTATATGTAGAAAATTTTCATGAAGTATCAAATGTATTAACGAAGAAGATATTTTTTACTTTGAAGGTGCGCGCGCGCGTAGTGAAAGGAACCAAATTATTTATTTATTTTTATTACAAAAAGTTTAGATACAAACAAAAAGGTAGGGGTAGACACCCACAAAGGCAAAGCACGCCTCCAAGCTCAAAGAACTTACAGAGGTACTTACAGATCGCACACCAATGAGGCCCTTACATTGATTGGTGGGTATCAAACCTCCTCTCTTTTGAGATGAAGGCCGACACCTTAGCCAACTGTGTTCACAAAATACAAATTACAAATTATACTTTTCTTTAGTAGCAAATTACAATTATAAAGTGAGGCAGCGAATGAAAGGTAGGAAATAGATTCTGACACCAGGAATTGTTTGGAAATCGACAACTCAAAGCCTGGGCATACATATTGTCTCATAGCTACTAACCTAATGAGTAATGAAAAAATTAAATCTTCGGGTAAAGGAGCAAAAATACACATGTGCTTTACCCTCAGGAGCGCCCAACACCATATGCTTTTTTGGGGGGTAAAAATACACATGTGGTTACCACATGGGTGCAAAAGTCACATTTCTTGTTAAAGGAAAACGTTGACTGTTAAAGAGAAAGACTACTGCAGGGAAAAAAGCCTATGGACTGTTAAGACCTCAACTAATCAAAATTTAAATAGTGAAAATCACACAAAGATCTCAACTAAAAATAATAATATCGGCAACGTTCTATAACTTGTCAATGGGATAATTGCACTTTGTTGTTAGACACATATTTTGATGGGATAATTTTATTGAAAGACTACTGCAGGGAGAAATTTTCATTTAAGAATAACGAAATAATTTTCAAATATATCTCTGCATATCAAGGGATTAATTTGAACTTAATTATCTTGGTCAATTATCCAGAAACCCTCACCTATTTTCTTTAAATGTTCTTTAAAACCTAAAGTATGTTTTTCTACTCAACTGATCATGTTACATTTTCATAGTCATATATTTCTGAGAATAATTTTTTTTTTTATCATGGATCATTGAACGCTTCAACGGAAAAAAAAAAAAAAAAAACGGTAAAAACAAGAAAGCAAAGCTTGATGCATGATTTACTTATTCATCAATTTCATTGGCTGGCGAATCATATAATCATTGTCACGATCCAATGGGAGATTATTTAGGACTAGTGACCAAATATGAAGAAACTATCATTTGATCCAATTTTCAGTTGTAGATTTAATTTAAGAACTTTTCAATTAACCGATGGCATAGTATCACAATAACATCATGCACCCTCTAAATTAAAAGAGAGAGGTTGTAAGTTCTATCCTTCCCATCCTTTGGAGATGGGTTTGGGTTGAACAATTAGTTCAATATGTTGTACCTCTCTCAATAAGTGTGTTTTCTGAGCTTTGAATTTGTGTTCTCCTCTATACAAGAGTCAGGCCCCATGCCCCTTATCATCTCAACTAACAATTGGTTGGTTTAGAGGCTCATTGATAATTCATGATTTTCATATCATTTATCCCACTTTATTCATATATTTTAACGATAATTTTGGTCTCATTCAAGTTCATTAGATGGTATGTAGATTATTAGTCAATTTTTTTAAAAAATATAATTTTGAATTAATATAATCATGAGAATTTTGTGCTCAAACTATCAAATATTAATATTTTATTTTCCTAATTTATGATAGGTTTAATATTTTCAATCTTTAAAATGTTACTTTTATATTTATTTGAATTTAATTTGATTGATACACATTATTATATCGAGCGGTGTTTTGGATAATTTGTGTTTTTTTAAAAAAAAAAAAAAAAATCATCACTTTTTCCCTTCCTTGGAATACCCAACATATCTTCCACTTCCGGAATTGTTCAATTCCCTTCCTTTTCGTGAGTTCCGTCAAAATTACCAACCAAAACCGATGGAAAATTTAACATTTACGGAAGCAAGGGTTTCATTGACTTGAGGCGAGCTCCGTTAAGACCTTAACCATCATTCAGAACCGAAACATAACTAGCCGACACAATCTTCACCCTTACCATAACGTCCGTGATTTTGCCTTCGTCCAAGATTTTCTTACTCTTCTTTATTATCTTCTTGTATTCTGCTACTACTGGAGCACAGCCTAAATATCTTTCCCACAACTGCTCTTCCAACAAAACCTTCGCTGCAGATAGCGCCTTCCAATCAGGCCGGAACACCCTCCTCTCTGCCTTAGCTTCCAACAACGCCGCCGACTTCAAAATCCACACTGTTGCTGTTAGGGGCGACACTGTCTATGGCCTCTTCATGTGTCGGGGTGACGTCAACCTCGCGACGTGTCACCAATGCGTCCTCAATGCAACCCAATGGTTACCTTCCGAGTGCCCAGTTTCGAAGGAGGCAATAGTCTGGTACCACGAGTGCTTGCTTCGCTATTCTAACCATTCCTTCTTCTCCACCGTTGAAACAAGGCCTCGAGTTGCCCTCTCGAACACCAGAAATGTCTCAAACCTGGCACCGGCAACGGCAAGCTTCATGAGAATACTGTACGATACTGTAAATAGGACGGCAGATGAGGCAGCTAAATCTGCTGTGGGGAAAAAGAAGTATGCGAACACAGGAGAAGCGAATTTTTCGGCATTTCAAGTTGTGTTTTGTCTGGCTCAGTGCACCCCGGACCTTTCGAATCAGATTGCAGAAGTTGCCTAACTGGTACGATTGAGGACCTTGGCTGGTTTTGTTATGAGAAGCAAGGAGGAACAATTCTGTATCCAAGCTGTAATGTTCGCTATGCACTGTTCGCTATCGAAAGCTCCAGCACCAACTCCTACTCCGGCAATTGTTTCCCCCCACTGGTTCCCAAGGTAAAGCTCTCACCTATTTGCTCAAGCTGTAATATTATCTATATATGAATTGTACTGTTTGCATAGCCAGTGCACGGAAAACACCAAGTAATCAATTGATAAGTAGACTATCATTCCTACAAAGGAAGGATTTAGTTTAAAAACCCGGTCAAGTATTAATTATTATATTTTTCACCTAATAATTTGAGTGACACAAATATTAAGATTGAAGGGCAACTGTTTTAAAAATTATGAAAAAAATAAAAACAAGTGATTTATAGATTTCAAAGATAATGTGACTTAGGATTATTTATTCCCTTGTATTTCAAATGTACCCAATCAAATCCCCAAAATATTTTCTTCTTAATGAGAGATTATGCTAGCCAAAGATAGTAAATTACCTATAAATGCTCTCTCAAGTTTCCAAATAAGTGTTTAGTTCCATTAATTCCTTAATCTCTTAATTAATTAATGAAACCCTCAATTTTCGTTCCAAATCCTATATGACTATGTGAGGTTAATGAGTATTTTTCTATCTCATTAACAAAATCATTCAATCAACACAAATTTCAAGTTCTCACATGATTGAACTCAAATTAGACTCAATCTACATCTCTCAAACATCAATTAAGTGAATACAACCGTCTCTTTGATGGCCAATCAACAAAAAGCAAAGAGTAAACATAATCATATCATTAATCACAAATATAAAGGGGCTAGAAATGAGTACTTAATTCATACAAGCACTATTACAGAAAGCACTTTTAATTTCCATTTTTAGGTCATTTCTACGTTCTTTTCCAAGGGGACACTTATATGAGTAACGTAGTAAAATTTAGGAACAACGTTTGCTAAAAAAGAGATGTTGTAAGACACTTACAACTTCCTTTTTCCAAACGGGACTCCCAAAGTAGGCAACTTATGCTGTCCTTTTTGAAAAAAAACAGACGTCGTAAGATACTTGCGGCATCCCTTTTGAATAAAAGGGATGTCGTAAGTTTCCCTTTTGGAGTAGCCAAAGCTCAGGCACTAGTGTTTCCATTAAAACCCTTCACCACGCCCGCACCACATATGGTGCCTAGAAATTGCATCACAATGTACAACACTGCTCTCATCAAAGACAATTTCCTTGCTAGGAATAACCCGAACGTCATTGCTAACTTAATAAGACCACTTGCTTATATGGAAAGGGAGCAAGTAAGTAGTCGTCTAGTTTAGTAACTCGAATAAATCATATGGTGACCTAAGATGCTGGCGGTGCAATAGACGAGGGCGAAGAACATGTCGCTGAAGGCCTACATGATGCGTTAAATGTCGACAGTTGTGCACTTAAGTTTGGAGTTGCTCACCCCATGACAATCAAGATGGTGATATAAAGGAACAAAAAAGTGGCCACTAACTTGCCTATCACGGCTTTGTAGAACGACCATGATGTGAGCTCAAATGACTCAAACAGTGGCACTGGTGGTGGCTCCGATAATCTTTGCCTCCATCCTAACTCTGAGTCACCATCCATATGGGTTGCCTTTCCTGGAACTTGTTGGCTCCCAGCAAAACATCTTGCTCCTTCCCCTATATTTTTGCTCTTCCTAGGTCTCTCTCTCTCTCTCTCTCTCTCTCTCTCTCTCTCTCTGTGGGTAGTTGTGTGTGTGTGTGCGTGCGTGTGTTTGTGCACAAGCGCACACGCGCCCTCTAACATCACCGCCGACTTAATAAGACCACTTGTGAATATGGAAAGGGAGCAAGTAAGTAGTCATCTTGTATAGTAACTCGAATAGATCAGATGGTGACCTAAGATGCCAGTGGTGCAGTAGATGAGGGCGAAGAACATGCCCCTGAAGGCCCACACGATGGGTTGAATGCCAACGGTTGTGCACTTGGATTTGGAGTTGCTTACCTCCATGACAATCAAAGACAGTGATATAAAGGAACAAAAAAGTAGCCACAAACTTGCCTATCCTGGCTTTGTAGAACGACCATGACGTGAGCTCAAATGGCTCAAATAGCGGCACCGGTGGTGGCTCTTGATAGTCTTTGCCTCCATCCTGACTCTAAGACGCCGTCTAGATGGGCTACCTTTCTTGGAACTTGTTGACTCCCAGCAACACATCTTGCTCCTTTCCCTCCATTTTTGCTCCGCCTAGGTCTCTCTCTCTCTCTCTCTAAGTAGTTGTGTGTGTGTGTGTTGGAATGAAACAAAGGGCTTGGATCTGCAAGGTGAGGGGGCACGAGTGCGGATTTATAAAAACAAATAGACTAGGTAGGATAGAAAGTAGTGGGGCCTACTGGCTCAAGTATATTGTATTATTGTCTATGTTCCTTTCTACGTTCCTTTTAAAGAAAAGGGATGCCAAAAGTTTACTCTTGGCGTTTATGTAAAATGGATGCCCAATATGCTATGACTAACGCACATATTTACAAAAATGCTATTGCACTTTTTTTCTATTTCCTTTTTTGAAAAACAGACTTTAAAAAAAAATGTAATTTAAAATATTTGTTTGTTTGTTTTATATATATATGACTCATCAATGAGTCAGTTTTTGTTTGGGTTCAAGAACCACTCTACTGTAGCTAGGATTAAAATCAATCACTATCAACAATATTAACTATTAAATAACATATTGTGAGCTCAATAAATACTGATGAATTTAACTCAATATATTTTTTGTATTTACACTTTTTTTCCTTTCCATTTTCGCTCACTGTCTCCATTTTAAGTCGGCATTCTGAAGGGGTCTCCTTATGACAACATTAATCAATGCCGTTTTGACAAGCCTGCATATGAATTGACTAAATTACTGCCCTTAAGTCGGCTGAAGGGGTCTCCTTAATATTCACTAAACAATAAATTTAATCAAGTTTAATTAACATGGTTTATATTAAGTTTTAAAAGTTCTTATTAATTTTATAAGAGTTAGTTATAAAATAAATAAAAAACTGTTAAAACACAAGTTGTGAATAGTGTATTAAAATTTATAAATACTACTATAATATCAGCCACAAATTATTGGAAGTGGCATATAAATTTAAATTCCTGGTTTGTAACTGAGACTCGTGTATTTACAAGCTAAGTCGTACCTAATTCAATATTTGCCATTCATTTTTTAGCAAAATTATTTTTTGTTATGAATATATTTATAATGTGAATGTCCATTACATAATAACCCTTGAAGGTCTATAAATAGAGGTCTTGTGTAAACATTTTGAATACACTTGAAATAAGAATCCCTTCATCTCTCTAGAATTTCTCTTTGACTTCTCTCTACTTTTCTTTACATTTTCTTCAATTTCATAACACGTTATCAGCACGAGGCTCTAAACAACTTAGCCTCATTCTTGCGTTGTTCATCATCACTGTGGTTCATCTTTTATGGCGGAAGGAGTTTACCCAAATCGTTCAAAAGGAGGTATTTTTAGTTGAGAAATTGATTTTGAATCGGTGGTTGTGTGATCTCTTCACTCGGGTATGTTTTCTATTAATTTTTAATTGTTGATTTAAGAAATATTTTGTATTCGATTCCTACCTGGGGTTTTACCTCCTAACTCGGAAGTCTAGATTTAATTTTATTATTATTTTACTAACATAACATTTAAATTAAGCATTTACTTTTATGTTACTAACATAACATTTATATTATTGTTACTAACATAACATTTAAATTAAGCATTTACTTTTATGTTACTAACATAACATTTATATTATTGTTACTAACATAACATTTAAATTGAGTATTTGCTTTTATGTTACTAACATAACATTTATGTTATTGTTCCTAACATAACATTTATTGTTTATATTTTATTTATTATTTTCATTATTAATATTAATATCTTTCTTATTATATGATCGGCGTCATATATAATAGCCAGAAATCTTTGTTTATCCTGAAGATAAATAGTTGGAAGCCATCTTGATCTAATTTCTTTTGAAGAGAAAAATGGCATGAAGATATATGACAAAAGTTGGCCAGAAAGCCAAGAGTGTAACACCCCATTTTTGTAAAGCGTTTTCAAAATAATTTGATCGAGTGGCGATCGGAGCAATTCAAAAGAGGAAGTACTTGATGAGTAAATTACAAAATATCATCCATGGTTTGTTATAGTAGTGGTACATTCATCCCAATAATTCCAAAATATTTTACAATCCAAAAACGAAAGAAACTTCTAGGGTCCTCAAGCGGGCTACTTACCCTTGTCAACAACCTTTAGTCCTACAGACCCCTGATGCTACAGTAAGAGCTGAGGTCCAATGCCCATAGGACCTAAGGTAACGGTTAACCTCATGCTTAAGTAATACAGTATATGTATGACAGATATTCATGACATTACAACAGTAATCAATACATAAGCACACAGCAGATGCAAGATTAACATATCAACAGTACATAGCACACAACACATGTAAAGTTACCCACGTTTGCACTAACCAGTGCCACGATGTACACTCGTGTCCTCAGCGCTAGGAAAACAATCCTATGGCGTTATCAAGACTATAATCCGTGTAAAGCTGAATGTATAAACATTGATCTAAGACCGAGTCTTAGTCTATGAAATCATTCATCACATATAAGCATACAATAAGCATCGAGTCGTGTTACAAAGACGCGTCCGTACCTTCATTGGTGATACCAAGACGTTCGTCGTCGGTGTATGATCACGTATAGACTATAATCATAATATCGCATTTATTAATTCACAAATAATATTCTAGTAGACATCTTAGTCCATAATGACTTTTTAACTCTTGGTGGGATTATTTTTCAACTTATTTCCAAAATTTCGTAGAAAAACGCTGGTACAGTATTTCTGGGCAGATTTTTCGTCTAACTTTGAAAAATCATATTTAATTCTAGAAAAATCAAAACGAGGATCCGTAAAATTTCCTGGAAACCTCGGAATGTCTATTTTTTAGAAAAAATATTGGTTTACACCCAGAATTTGTGATTCATTCCCATTTTGATGATGTTCATCCTCTGCCCAGAATTTTCCAGAAAAACGTACCCTTATTTCCAGAATTTTTATCTCCCTCTACATACCTCTAATTGATGCATATTTTATATCAATGGAAAGCTATACATGTCTACTACACTCACGAATTATTTCAGAATTTATGAATATGATTTTGCATATAAAATATCACTATCTAACTTCCTAACTCCCATTGCCCAGCAACAACCCACAATTCCCATCTTACTCTATCTTGTTTTATTAATCCTAGAAGTCACTTCTCAACATGTTCCCACCTTGTCAGGCATCTTTCGATGCAATAAGGCCTGAGAACAATTATGGAAAATTAATTTACCTATTCTCTAGATTAAAACTAACAATTCTACTAAAAGCTACTAAGAACTAAAGACTACAAACTAAAAACTAAAGACAAGCTTACCTCTTGAAGCCTCTTGCTTGCCACCTCCTTCTTGCTTCTACTTTATTAGAAATCAACTCTTGAAGTTTGGTTTGGTGTGAAGAATTATGAAGGGCAAGTCCCCTATTTATAGTAAAAGCTCATGGATTACATCCCTTGGATCAAATTTTCTTATCAATGGCTCATGTTAATTTGTGCTTTCATGAAGACTTAATTTGGAAGAAAAACACTCTCATTGGTTGATTCTAATAACGTAGGATTTAGCTAATTATCTTAATTTCCAAAATTAAATTCAACATGTGTTCTAATAAAAATCATATTTTAATCACTCTCTCTCTCTCTCTTTCTCTCTTTTTTTTCTCTTTTTCTCTTTTTCTTTTTTCTCTCTTTTCTCTCCCTCCCATCTGTGCTCCCTCTCCCTCTCTCTTGCCTCCTTGCATTTTTTTGCATGTGTGGTCCCATGTGCTTGTGTATTTACCCTATTTTAAGTATTATCCTAAATTCTTATTTTATCCTCTTCCATTTTGCATTTATGAGCCAATGTGCTATATTTAATTATGCTATTATTTAATTTTGTTAAATAATCTATTATCCTCTCATCTTGAACCCTATCCATTGGATTCGATTTTGTTTTGTTTAAGTTAAATCTTGGCCCTACACCATGAAGCATGAGCTCTTGTGATGTCACTTTGATGACCTCATAAAAGCTTAAGTGTCATTAGCAAAGTTTAATTAACTCTTAATTGTATTTGTTAGTTAACCATGGAGACTTAGTGTTTAATTAAATCAAGCTTTATGCACCATAATTAATCAAGAAGGTTTACACCATTATTAAGTGGAGACTTTATTGCTAATCAATCCTTAAAATCTCTAAGTATCTTCATAACATTATCTTCCTTTTTTGATTATTCAAGAACCATAGTTTATTATAATAATCATTTGTATTTTAGGATCCTTAAATGTGGCCTAAAGATTTGCCTTTGGTTGTTTTAAATTTCCAAGAGAAAATTGCCTAGAATATAGTTAACAAATTTTCAAAATTTAGAGACAACATACTCTCCTCTATTAAACATGTAGTATTTGTCAAAATATGGCTTTCACTATAAGTAGGGATTTTAGGGTTTTACAAAGAGAAGGCATAAATTGCCCAGATGCCAAGAGAGAGCATAAAGTTGGCCAGAAGCCAAAAGAAGACACAATTTGGTTTGGAGCCAAATAATAATTTGGCCTGATGTTAAGAGATAAATTTTCCTGAAGTTATGAGACAAGGTTTGATCTATGATTTTTATATGCCATCTGTTGTATAAATGTCTTAAAAATTAAATATTTGTCATTAAAAGATTCTTTTGTTCTTTAGAACAAGTTTTGTGGGATTGTATGACCACCAGAAGATGGTTGTTCTTCTAAAATTTTATTATAAATGAGAATGTTCAATTTGCTCCTGTAGTAGCAATATTGTGAAGGAATCAAGAAATATTTTGAATTAATTTCTTGTCTTTATATGATCAAACAAAACAGTGAGTTTTTGTTTTAAGGATAATGAATTTCCTCTAACAAAATCAACTACATTCCCAGAAGTGAATGTAGTAATGAATGAATTTAATTGTGGTTATGGACATGTGTGTAAATATGTTTACATATGGACATGGTTGTATTTATGGTGGTTCAAATTCTCATTGAAAGTGAAGAAAGATTATTGATAAGAATCACAAAAAAAGAAATTAGTGGGTATAATAAACATGATAAAAATTCATGTTATTGTTATGGTGGCAAGAGTTATTGGTTTTGTACCTATCGTATGCCATGATATATTTATTAAAGTTCAAATATTGATATAAACTATCTGATAAGATAAGTATTATTTGTAAATCAGCCTCAAAATCAATTTCAATAGTTGGAGGCGGTGATTTTCGGAAAATGGGACCAATTTGGATTTTTAACATTTTAGGCTATTATTCTATAATTTTACGTGATACTAAAATGTTATTTATTTCGGGGTCAAGTTATGTAATTTTCCCCAAACAAATTTTTCAAACCTTCCACGTGAAGGCAGGAGAAAATTTTGGTAACGGGTCCCACGTATTTGCATAATATTCTAATTTGATGGCAATAAGTTTTATTATTTTTATTATTGCCATAAATTTATTGATGTTAAGAAGTATATCAATTTTATAATTGTTCTTGTAAAAGAACAATATTAGTTTAAAGAAATGGCATGATAAGGAAATTTTAATGATTACTATAAATTATTAAGACCTTGAAGGTATATGTATCAAATACTATATGATACAATAATTTTAGTAGCTTTGGAAAAGTATTGTCCAGAAGACAATAACTTGCAAAGATTTATGTCGTAATAAGTCAAAAGGCTAATAGGCTTTGGGACTAATTAGTATATTTTTTCCCCTTTATAAGAGAGGCTAATGTTCAATATATATATATGGTAGTATAAAATTGATTGAAGGCTCCGGAAAAGCTAATATTGTTACCCGAAGTAACAAATATTTTACTTTATAAAAGAAACTTATTGAGTTTTAAAGATATCATATAGAAATGGATATCATACTATTATAAACCAGAAATTTACAAATATAGCAAATTAAATGTTTGCTAAATGCAGCTAACGAGATATTAAAAAGGCAATAAGCTGCAAAGAAATATGTCCATATTCATTTTGAAGCTAAAGCTCAAGAGCAATAAATATGCCCAATAGGTAATATAAAGCTTACTTTTTGTTATTATTGTTATTTAAATTTATTATGATCACATATCATAAATCTATTGGCATGAAAATCTTATTGTTTGATTCTAAGATATTCTAATTATGAATATTTTCATATGTGGTGGACTGTATATATTTTGCATATATAAGTAAATTGAAGTATATTATAAATGATAATGAGATTATCAGGTGATGTAATATTATATGTTTGTTCCTGAAAAATTAACATAGATTTTCCTTTCGAGCTTTAAAAGGTTTGAAAGTGACTCTGAAATATAGATATAAAGAAAGTACGTTTATATGACTCACACTTGAGGGGGAGATTGTTAGAAAACAAATGTGAGTTAGAATACAAGTGTGAGCCTGTTTTTGAAAAGTTATATACTTCTCACGTAAAGTTTAATAGATCTCTTAAAATAGATGTCAGGTTATGGTTTAAAAGTTTACTATTGAATGGGATATATGTTACAGTAAACCAAAAGTTTACTGATTTAAATAAATTTATTGTTGGCATGACTTGTTTGATCATCCGAGTCATATATATAATGCAAATAACATTATGCTTTGACATCCATTGAAGAACGGAAGATTCTTCATGAATAACCAACATATTGTTTATGTATTATGTAATGTTTGTTCTCAAATAGATTTGACTATGAGAATATCATTGGTCATGATTGGTTATAGATCTTTTTTTTTCTTTTTCTTTTTTTTGCTCAAGGATGATTGGTAATAGATCTCTGGAAATATATCAAACATTATTATATGGGCCCATTGAAATGACATGTAAACTGTAAAACCCTAAAATCCCTACTTATAGTGAAAGCTATATTTTGATAAATACCACATGTTTAACAAAGGAGAGTATGTTGTCTCTAAATGTTGTAGGTTTATTTGCTATATTTTAGGCAATTTTCTCTTAGAAATTTAAAACAACCAAAGGCAAATCTTTAGGCCACATTTAAGGATCCTAAAATACAAATGATTATTATATTAAACTATGGTTCTTGAATAATCAAAAAGAGCAAGATCATGCTATGAAAATACTTGAGAAATTTTTAAGGATTGATAAGCAATTAAGTCCCCACTTAATAATGGTGTAAACCTTCATGATGAATTATGGTGCATAAAGCTCGAGTAAATTAAACACTAAGTCTCTATGGTTAGCTAATAAACACAATTAGGAGTTAATTAAGCTTTGCTAATGACACTTAAGCCTTTATGATGTCATCAAAGTGACATCACAAGGATGACATCACAAGAGCTCATGCTTAATGGTGAAGGGCCAAGATTTAATGTAATCAACACAAAAGCTAATCTAAGGGTTTTACAATTAATTTAATAAAGTATAATCCATGTGAAATTTAATCCACCAATAAGAGAAAAGAGTTGTGAGTGTGTGTGTGTCTAGTATTCAAGAGAGAGAAAGAGAGAGAGAAAAAGAAAATTAAAGCAAATTTGATAATGGTTTGAAATCCAGTAAATATCTGATGTACACAGTAAAAAACTCAAATTGAGAATTTATACAAATTTAAATAGTTGTGAAGAAGTAGGAACCTTGGAGAAAATATAAGGACTTATCTTGAACCCACATAATTTAACCTCGAAAGTAAGTACGGTAAAGGCTATTTTTGCAAACTTTGAAGAATAAGCTTAGTACAACCAGGGAAATCTAATTAGACCATAAATCTTGATATCCAACTACTAATCAAGATACATACACAGAATTCAAAAGTATTGGTAATTGATCAAGCAACCAAAAATAGATTTCATTAAAGTAAAATATACTCTAATAGAGCACATGTGGGATTTAATTTTGGAAATTAAGATAATTAGCTAAATCCAATGTAATTGTTTCTAACCAATGGGAGGCATTTGCTCACAAATTGTCTCTTCATAGAAGCACAAATTAATATTAGCCATTGATAAGAAAAGTTGATCCAAGGGATAAAATTCATGAGCTTTTGCTATAAATAGAGGCCTTGCCTCTCCTCATTCTTCACACCAAATCAACCACCAAGTGGTGATTTCTAAGAAGGAGGAAGGAGTTCAAGAGCTTCAAGAGGTAAGCTTGTCTTTAGTTTTTAGTTTCTAGTCTTTAGTTTTTAGAATTCTTAGATAGAAGTAGTGTAGATCTTAAATATTCTAGAATAAATTTTATTTACATGTTTTTATGGTCAAAATTGGCTTAGTTTCAAAAAAAAAAAAAAAAAAAAAATGATGAGAGAGGTTATATAGCAAAATTTTTGGAAGGAAATCATCAAAGTAACGAAGTTCGACGAAATTTCATCGGTTTTGAAAATTATGGAATTAGTGATGAACATGCCAAAATTTCATATTGAAAATACAATCACAAAATTCTAAACAAATTCATGGATAAATTTGACATATAGGGATTTTTAAATATGTCAAGAACATGTTAAAATGATTTCTGTACAGTGAGATAAAAATTCTCAAAGTTAAGCTACGTTTTTCTGGAAAAATTCTGGGCAGTGGTTGAAGATCATTAAACTGGGAATGAATCACGAATTCTGGGTGAAAACCAATATTTTTTCTCAAAAATAGACATCCTAAGGATTCCAAGGAATTTTACGGATCCTCGTTTCGATTTTTCTAGAATTAATTATGATTTTTCAAAGTTAGATAAAAATCTGTCCAGAATTCTGGACCAGCGTTTTTGAAGAATTAAATGTGATAAGTTGAGAGATAATCCTACCAAGGGTAAAAAGGTCATTAGTGACTAGGATATCTGCTAGGAAGTTATTGGGAATTAATAAATATGACATTACCATTGTAGGTTGAACACGACCACAGTCCAAACGTCAACGTACCGACATCACGACTAAGGTACGGACGCGTACTGTAACACTAACTCTGATGCTCATTGTATACTTATATGTGATAGATACTTTCATAAAGACATGGACAGGACTCTATCTCGGGTCATGCACCGTGACTAAGTTTATAGGGCTTAGATCACTACCTATAGATTCAGCTTTATATACGGGTTATAGTCTTGATAATGCCGTAAGATTGTTTTCCTAGCGCTGAGGACACGAGCAGCTGTCGTGGCACTGGTTAGTGCAAACGTGGGTGACTATGCATGTGTTGTGTGCTATGTACTGTTGAAATGTTAATCTTGCATCTGCTATGTGCTTATGTATTGATTACTGCTGTAATGTCATGAATATCTGTCATCCATATATCGTATTATTTGAGCATGAGGTTAACAGTTACACGAGGTCCAATGGGCATTGGGCCTCGGCTCTCCGACTATAGCATCGGGATCTAGGGGACCGACGGCACGACAAGGGCAAGCAGCCCGCTTGAGGACTGGCCGGAGTTTCTTTTTGTTTTTGAACTGTATAATATTATGGGGATGAATGTACCATTACTATATCCAACCATGGTTAACTTTTTGTAATACACTCATCAAGTACTCACTCTTTTGGAATTGCTCTGATGCGCCACTCTGATTAAATGATATATTCCGCTTTCGAAAAATGGGGTGTTACATTATGTAAACCATACAAATTTGAAAGATGCATCTATAAGATGGTTACATGTGAGATTATTAGCTTACAACTAGAAGTTTGTAAGAATGCAATTTGAAGTTTGCGTAATGTTTGAATAAATTAAGCACGCTATTTCCAGATTATACGATCCGAAATCATGTATTCAATGCTTATGAGAACAAAGATTTCTATGTTGGTATATTTGATTATTGCAGCATTTATATAAGCCAACAAATTTCTCCCCGTAAAGTTGGTTTTTGGTCAGGAACCAAACAATTCCATCTGAAAAGTTTTTGAATGTGCAATGATTATAAATCCACCACAATGCACATAGATGATATAGAAAGAAAGTTGGGATAAATGCTGTGTAAGGACCTCCTCCTTCTTGGTTGTCTCTAAATGAAACAGAACGATGTTTCTAATGGTAACAAATGGATTTAGGAGACTTATACTGCATGATTAGTCAATTGTGATTTGACATTGTTTTCCCAACATAAGGGGGAGAAAATAAGCAGTTGCGTAAAGAAATTAGCTGGCATGAATTATCATTGGCTCATTCTGATCCTCGTACAAAATAATGTGAACTGGAAGTTCAAAAGATAATTCATTTACACAATTTAGCTAATCGAATGCCAAAACCATTTACTGACTCAAAAGAAAGTGACAATGTCACATGTCCCAGCTGCTAATGCTCCTATCAGAATTGATGTCCCCGAAGGACAATGTATTATAAATGAATTGAAAGCACGCCTGAAGCGTGGTAGGTCCATCGGCTCCAAAGAAAAATCCTCAAAAGAGAAAAGGAGCTAAGAATATAAATGATCAAGTTGAGAATAATTAAGAAAAGTTAGTGGCTCTAGAAGAGCTGTCTCTTGAAGAGTTATTATCTCCAGTAAAGATATCTCCAGAAGAGAATGTTGTAGTCCTAGAAGAGACTTAGGTACCTGAAATATGTGAAAATTATGAGATCTCAATAAATTATGTTATGAAAAGAATCCAATGGGACCGAAATGAAGTCAACGTTGATGACATCTTTGCTTATAATATAGCATATGATGTAATGAATGATATGAGGATCACGAGCCAAAATCCATTAGCAAGTGCCAATAGTGAAAGAATTGGCCCCTATGGAAAAATGCTATTAATGCTGAATTAAAATTACTGGCAAAACGAAAAGTATTTGGACCTGTTATCCATACACCTGAGGATGTAAAGCCAGTTGGATACAAATGGGTTTTCGTATGAAAGAGAAATGAAAAGGGTGAAATTATAAGATATAAGGCAAGCCTTGTAGCCCAAAAGTTTTTACACAAAGACCTGTTATTGATTTTGAAGAAACATATTCACCAATAGTGGATGCAACTATTTTCTCATTATTTGATTAATCTAGCAGTTCCGCATTTGTTTGATATTATTATATATAGCCTATGGCTGACGAAATTATGAAGATTGCATAAGAATCTTCAAAGGATGCAAGTGTTAAAAGCATATGTCCCGAAGGACTTAAAGTGCTAGCAAAGACATGTTCACTGAAGGACTCGAAGTGCCAGAAGACAAGTCCCCGAAGGACTTAATGTGCCAGAAGCCCTTGCAGGACTCAAGATGTTAGAAGCATCTAATTCAAATTCTCGAGAACAATCAAGGCGCATGTGGTATAATTATCTCAAAGAATATTTGTTGAAAGAAGGGTACAAAAATGACCCAATATGCCCATGCATTATTATGAAAAGATTTAGAAATGAATTTGTTATAATTGCAGTCTATGTTGATGATATCAATATCATTGGAACTCCTAAAGAGCTCAAAAAAGCAATTAATTGTTTGAAGAAAGAATTTGATATGAAAGACTTGGGCAAAACGAAATTCTGTCTCGGACTACAGATTTAGGACATAAAGAATGAGATCTTTTGTTTATACAAATAAGGTCTTAGATCGATTTTATATGGATAAATCATATCCATTATGTACTAAAATTATTATAAAGTATTTGCAGGTGGACAAAGAACAATTTCGACCTCAAGCAAAGAGGTTGAAGAAGAACTGCTTGGTCCAGATGTACCATATTTTAGTGCTATTGGAGCATTAGTGTATTATTCTTATTAGCAAGAGATATAGTTCTTCACCAACACAAAGACATTGAAAGTAATGTAGTCATCAGGGGGAGAAAATCTGATGTATTTTACAAGGGTAAGTTAATATACTGTACTCTTTTTTCCTTATCTAGGTTTTGTCCCACTGGGTTTTCCTAGAAAGGTTTTTAATGAGGCAGCATTAGAAAATCTGATGTAATTAAGAGGGGGAGTCGATACACGTTGTACTCTTTTTCCCTTATCTAGGTTTTTGTCCCACCGGGTTTTCCTAGAAAGGACTTTAATGAGGCAACATTAGCAAGTGTATCGATGGATGATGTACTCTTTTCTTTAGCTAAGTTTTATCCCACTGGGTTTTCCTAGTTAAATTTTTTAATGAGGCACATTCATAATGGACATCCAAGGGGGAGTGTTATAAATATATTTATAATGTGAATATCCATTACATAATAACCCTTGAAGGTCTATAAATAGAGGTCTTGTGTAAACATTTTGAATACACTTGAAATAAGAATCCCTTCATCTCTCTAGAATTTCTCTCTGACTTCTCTATACTTTTCTTTACATTTTCTTCAATTTCATAACATTTTTGACTTAATTATAATTAAGTCGATCTTTTCAGACCTGTAACATCCCATTTTCAAAAGCAGTATATATATATTTTTTTTCATCAGAGTAGAGCATCGGAGTGATTGAGTAACTGATATCTATATTCAAAATGCCGTAAGTCTGGCTGATTTAGCGAAGCGGACGTTATACCGAGTGTTTTCAAAAGTAAATAACAAAAGAAGAAAGTCTTCAAATTTGAGTCCCTATGCGTGCCGCTTGCCTTTCTCCTCGATCCTCGGTCCTCCCGACCCCGACACTATGTTAAGAGGCGAGGTTCAATGCCCATTGAACCTCGTGTAACGGTTAACCTCATGTTTATATATACAACATAGACAGTATATGAGCATACAAACAAGCTTATCCCAACAAAGACACACGCCCCCTGTGCAGATATGTCGCACTTAGCATACGTTTCGCACCTAGCATTTCGCACCAAGCATTTCGCACCAAGCAAACGTATCCCAACATCCCAACAGCAAGCATAATAACAAGTACATTGAACATACCACGTAGCTATCAACTACCTCACATAAACATACCATACACATAGCACATGTACGCATACAATAAACATCGAGTTAGTGTTACAAAGACGCGAACGTACCTTCGTTGACGGAACTTCGATACATTTGTTGATCGAGCGTAATCACAGATATCCTATAAGGATAATAACGTTTCTGATCAATGGTCAACATTATACCAGACATTCTAGTCCCAAATTACCATTTTACCCCTGACTCCCTTAATCGGCGGAATTTTGCCAGAGCTTCGTTACTTTGACTCTAATCTTCCAAAATTTCGCCATATCTCTTTCTCCAACATAATTTTTGAAATATATATCATATTTAATTTAACCCTAAAAATGATATTAAAATAATACTTGGAAGATTAAAGATCAAACTAACATTTTTACCATAACTACCGAAAAACTATGAAAGCTTAAGACTAAAGACCGAAGAAATTACCCAACACTTCGCTACTTCTTTTCCAGAGCTCCTCCTTGCTCTCACTTCTCTCTAACCTCTCTCTAGGATTCCTTTGTGAATTGGTGAGTTTGAAGAGAAATGTGAAAGGCTATTTATAGCAAAAGCCAAAGGATCTCATCCTCTTGGATCAACCTTTGCATCAAGGGCTAGGATGATGAAGATGTGGCCTTATGAACATCACTCATTTTCCTCTTCTCTTCACCACAAAAATGTCCCCTTATGTCATCAACATGATGTCATCTATTACTTTATGAGTTTCTTCTCATAAGTCTTCCTGTTCGTTGTTCTAATCGCATAATCTTAGAAAATCTCAAAAGTCCTTAGCAACTCACCGAAGATCTAATCTTCCTCTTTAAGAATATTTGGATAAACTAAATTTTTGATCCCATTCGGGTATTTCGTAAACCTGTTGAACATTTTCGGATAACCGCCGTCGGTTACGGAAATTACCGGGTAACATCAACTTCGGGACAAAAATTCACCGATTCATAATATGTCCAGTTGTTTTCTACTTAGTTCAAGGATTTCAAGTTATGATTTATTTTCCATTGGTTCTCACTTTTCTTATCTGCCCTTTGTTTACAAAATATCTTTTCATCTGATCCCTTATTCGCCCTTGATTTACGGAAATGACTTCCGCTAACACCAACTTCTCGGACAAAAATTCACTTGTTTGTAATATGTCCGACCTAAGAAACCTAGTTCACGGTTTTCTAGGTAAGATTTAATTTCTATCGGTTCCCCTTTATCTTACCTGGTTCTTCCATAAATATCTTAATTATATTATTATTTAATTAACAAAATATCATGATATTATTTTTTGAAAAACCCACAACCCTTTTCACACTCAAATTTCGGTTTTCTCTTCCCTTTATTATTTTTTTCCATTTAATTTATCTAAATTAGCTAGAAGCTTAATTAAAGCCTTAATCCCATGATTAGCAATCTTTTAGGATTTAGGGTTTTCATGTTCTTAATCTCACCAATTTTTCTTAATCTTTTCTAATTGATTAGCAAGCACACTTTATGCTAATATTAGCCATAAACACTTAATTAAAGGATTTTCCATAATCTACCTTAAATATTCTCTTGTTCAGGCTTAAACAATTAGCCATTACTTACTTAACTAATCACTTTCTAATTGTTGATAATTTTCTTAATTAGGATTAATCATTTTCTCACAACTATTTCATTGACATTGGTATTTTATGTCCCACATATCATATTAAAAATCATGGGGCAACTTATGCTCCCCAAAATTATATTTAATTTTGCCTCATTATTTTTCAAGGGAAATAATCCCAAAAATTCCTAAAATTAGAGACAACATACTTTCTAATTTTCAATAAATATTTTATTGCCTCTTGGGATTTATCATAATATTTTCAGGGCATTTCATGGCCCATAATTGTATTTAGGGATTTTGACACTTTAATCCCTCTAATTTCATTAGAAATTTCCCTAGACAATAGAATAAGTATCCTACAAGGTTTTAAAACCACATATTCACCTATTTCCAAATAGGTATTATTGCTAAAATATAATATTCCAGATAGATAATTATCCGGGTATTACAAGACCTAACTGTAATACAATATTCTCTGAAGAATCTCTCCATTTTAGTTCATTTAGGCTATGTTTGGCAACATCACATTGAGAAGCAAAAAAGCCATGTTGACGAGAACCAAAGAAACTCATTGAAGCAACTTTGTTTGGCTTTAGGTTTTTCTTTATATTTAAACTTTCTAAAACTAAAATTTCAACATACTACATCTAAACAAGTTGATGAATAGATGAGTTGATTGGGCGTTTTGCCCCCTTTCGACCAAAATTAACATAAATTAGAATGCTTAGCTTGTCTCTTGTAGAGTGTCCAAGCAATAGAAGAATTATAAGCATCGTCTTAACGAGGAAAGAACCTTGGCCCTGATTCAATAGTCGACCCTGATTCCTTACTTCCACTGGTAATAGGCCCCATTCAGCCATGTAGAAAGAAAGCAGGTTCCTGTGGCAATGGCAGTTGAATGGAATTTACTAAGATATGAAAGAACCTCGGCCTTTGTAGGTCTTGTATCTGGATTTTCTTGAAAACATATAAGTCAATCTGGACGCACTTGACCATTTCATTAGATGATCCAAATTCTTTTATATTTGAATCTAATATCTTCCTTAGGAACTCATTGCAACTCTCACCTAAAAATTTTCATTTTTTATTTGATTGATAATAAATGGGTTTATTGGAGCGGTTTGATAGAAAGAAAAGCTACTGTGTTGTTATCTATGGGAGATTGAAAGCCCGCCTGTCTTTAAAATGCTTCTGTTTGTGGCCATGGAAGGCCTTTCATCTGGATTTTCTTGATCACTTCGTCATATGATCCAGATTCTTTTATATTTGAATCCAATTTGAACAACATATCTTACTGCATAACAATTATGCCCGCCCCCTATATTTCAACCATCACTTATCACCCTGTAATGTTATACGATGTTGGTAAAATAATCTTTGGTCGAATCTAAAGGCTGGTATGATGATTGCATAATAAATACCAATATGAGATAAATCCATTAATTTCTAAATCATAGATCAAGATTGATGCCATCAGCATATTGTATGACCTCACTTGTATTCTTCTTATTACAGTTAATTTGTGAAACCTATAATTCCAAAACTTACAACCAATGTAATAAATGCAGTCATGCAGCCTAAGGACTTTATAGTGAGTCGAAAATAGAACAAAAACCGTATAAAAAATGAATGGATTAAAATTATAAAAACTGATTTCATGCATGGAAAATGTCATTTGTCCCTTGAAGTAATCACCATTAAATAATATTAATAAGAGTAAACATAAATTGTATATCTCAATTTTGGCAGAGTAAAATAAGAATGCTTTTCTTCTGTATAGGGTGTCCAAGACACAAAAGAAATAAAAGGGTGGTACTAACGAGGAAAGAATTCACTCATAGAAACTTCAATAGTGGAGCCTAATTCACTATTACTTCCACTACTGGTACTTGGCTCCATTCCAGTGTGTAGAGAGAATGCAGGTTCCTGTGGCAATGGTAGTTGACTGGAATCATTACTAAGATATGAAACAACATCAGCCATTGTCGGTCTTGAATCTGGATTTTCTTGAACACATAACAAACCAATCTGGATACACTTGATCACTTCAGTATATGATCCGAATTCTTCTATATTTGAATCTAATATCTCTACTACCTTTTCCTCCTTCCATTGCTTCCAAGCCTACGAGAATTAAGTAAAACTAATTATCACCCTAATATTTTCCCCAATTTATAGGCTGAGATAATTGCACAAGAAATATTAATGCAAGAGATAAACGTATGTATTATTATAACTTACATAGCTCAAGAGGCCCTCAACATATTCTGATGGACCAAGATGGCTTCTATTCTTCTTTCCACTAATAATTTCTAAAACTATAACCCCAAAACTAAAAACATCAGATTTTTCAGAATATTGGCCATACATTGCATATTCTGGAGACATATAACCGCTGAAAAAGAAAAATATCAACGATAAAAGTATTAATTCAGTACAAGATAAGAATATTAATTGGGATATTCAATTTTTAGCTGATATGTAAACTTTTCCATCTCAACTTAGGGACACTTATTTTCCTTTATTCAACCATATCAAGATAGACGTAGAGCTTAAGAGATAAAAAATTTAGAACTTACTATGTTCCAACTATTCTATTTGTACTCCCCTCGTTTGTGTTGATAGCAACCAACTTAGCTAAGCCAAAATCTGAAATTTTTGGATTCATTTCATTATCTAATAAAATATTGCTTGGTTTTAAATCACGATGTATAATTTTAAGGCGAGAATATTCATGGAGATAAAGAATTCCTCGAGCAACTCCTCTGATAATTTTACAGCGCTCTACCCAGTTCAATACTTTGACTTTTCGGGAACCTGTACATAATTTGTTGTGAGTTACTATAGAGACAAAATAATGATAATCTAAGTATGGGCAATTAACTCTAACATAAATCTGATAGCACGAAATAAAAATAATACATGGCACATATGAACTGAAAATTGTAATTAAGAATTAAGAGTTAAAGTGGGTTTAGAAGAGTCAAACCAAATAGAAAGTTGTCAAGGCTTTTATTCGGAACGTATTCATAAATAAGAACTTTCTCTCGTTCTTCTATGCAAAATCCAAGCAAGGCTACCAAATTTCTGTGCTGGAGTTTGGCAATTAATAAGACCTCGTTCTTGAATTCTTCTATACCTTGACTAGAACTTTTTGAAAGTCTCTTGATAGCTATTTCTTGACCGTTTGAAAGAACACCCTTGAATCATAGGTGATTTGATTAAAAATTAAGAAACATATATGCATGTGGGTGCGTGTGTCTATGTATGTGTAACACATTTCTATGGAAGAAATTTGTTACCTTGTAAACTCTTCCAAATCCACCTTGGCCTAAACAGTTTTCATGTGAAAACTTATTTGTTGCAGCTTCAATAGTGGCCAAACTAAATCGCAGAGGCTCTAAATTGTTGGTTTCATTTCCAACTAGACAAAAATAAATAAATAAATAAATAAATATTAAAAGCACTAAAAGCATCGCTACAACTCTTTGTACAAGCCAAATTATATGAATAAATAAATATTCATTTGGGAATGAAAATTACTTACAGTATTTTTGTCTGAGAATAGCGTTGCGTCTCGTCTTTATTAGACTCTTTAACAGATAGTATGCGAGACAAACAAACATCAACAAACCACCGACTGAAGATACCACAACAATCCTTGTTGACTGACCTTTCCCTTTGCTGCACAAACATCATATACTACAGTGTTTCTCTCTGTAATGACATAATATAGTAACTGACTCTATCCCTTGGCCGTAAGACCAAGGGGTCATATTTACATTCTGATTAGATTCATTGTTCTTATCTGTTGTTATGTTATTTTCTCTTGTTTTGAAATATATTTTTCTGCCAAAATCAGCATAATATTTTTCATTAATAGTATTACCCTTATATGCATTTTCTTCAAAAGGGACATCGCAAGTATCTTATGGCGTCTGTTTTTTTCAAGAGGGATGTCAAAATTTGCCTATTAACGACGTCCCTTTTTTAAAAATGTTGTTCTCAAACCTTACTATGTTGCTCACATAGGCGTCTCTCTAGAAATGGGCGTATAAATGGCCTAAAAACGAACATTAAAAATGTTTTTTGAAGTACTCCTTGTATGGATTAAGTACTCATTTCTAGCCCCTTTATATTTTTTATTAATGATATGATTATGTTGATTTTACTCTATGCTTTTTGTTGATTGGCCACCAATGAGACTGCTGTATCTACTTGATTGATGTTTGAGAGAGATAGGTAGAGTTAGAACTTGGGTTTAATCATGTGAGAACTTGAAATTTGAGTTTATCGTATGGTTTTGTTAATGAGATAGAGATATACGCATTAACCTCACATAGTCATATAGGATTTGGAATGAAAATTGGGAGTTTTATTAATTAATTAAGAGATTAAGGAATTAATGGAACTAAACACTTATGTGGAGACTTGAGAGAGCACTTATAGGTAATTTAGTTTGTTTGGCTGGCATAGTCTCTCATTAACAATAAAACATTGTGGGGCTTTGATTGGGTACATTTGAAATACAAGGGATAAATAATCATAAGTCACCTTTTATCTTTGATGTCCATGAATCACTTGTTTTTATTTTTTATTTTTATAATTTTTAAAATAGTTTCCTTTATAAAAGGTGGCGAAGGAGTATAGCTTTACCTTGAGGAACTGAAGAATTTGTTGGAGGAGAGATTGCAGCTGGCTGATCATCAGAGTAATAGAAAGGATAGAACTCATAGCGAACGGTGCAGCTGGGAGTTAAAACTCTTGCTCCTTGTTTTCCCACACAGCACCATGGAAGGTCTTCAATCACACCACTCAGACATTTTCTGCAATCTCGGGAAGATAAGTCAGGTGTGCATTGAAGTAGAGAATACATAGTTCCGAACCCTGATATGCTTGCTTCCCTTGTGGCATATTTCTTAGCGTCCTTAGCTGCTTCGTCTGCCGTAAAGTTAAGTGTGTCCAACAATAACTGCAGGAAGCTTGGCCGAGACGCATTCTGGGTGTTGTACATGATGAGACTAGGCATTGTGTCAATGGTGGAGAAGAAGTAGCGGTCGGAATAGCGAACGATGCACTCCTCGTACCAGACTATTGCCTCCTTTGAAAATCGGCACTTTGAAGCTAATTGTTGGGTTGCGTAAACGACACACTGGTGGCACATCGAGATGTTGAGGTCACCCCGGCACATGAAGAGGCCATAGACGGTGTCACCGCCACCGACAACAGTGGCGTTGTAAAACTTAGTGTTGGCGGAAGCTAAGGAAGAGAGGAGGGTGGTCCGATCCGATTGGAAGGCACTATTTGTAGCGAAGGTTTTGTTGGTATTGCACCTGTGGTTAAGATAAACATGAAGCTGTCCTTCAGCTGTAGGAGAAAAGAGGAAGCAAATAAACAAGAGCGATAAAATTTTGAAGGAAGCTACAATCATGAACGTCATGGTATATATAAGGGTGAAGATTGTGTTGGTGTCTGATCGGTTTTGTCGGCGGCAACTTCTGTTTCAGCTCCGATGGATGATGAAGAAAGTGGAGGCAAGTCAATGAATTGGGGATTACTCCCTCCGATATTTTTAAGGCATAATTTTAGGACTTCAGAAGCAACTTTATCTATAAGATCAAGATCAAATAATACGGGTTTAATTGAAATTATGCTTTAATACTCTACTCACAGATATCAATAAAATATTATTAAAGTATATGTTTGGTCCATTAGATTTGTATCATTAGTCCCTTAAGTTTCTAAAATGTATTTTAAATCCTTTCATTCTGACATGGTTAATATTTAATTATTAAAAAGTTTGAATAACAAGTGAAGAACAAAAATATGTCATTTCCTACATTAGAAATTGTCATTGCATGTGCTCTTCAATTGTTGTCATTCTTTTAGAGGATTAAATCCCTTCCTTGAGACTTTATAGTAGTTAGCTCCCCCAATTTTCAACCATTGGATTTTTCCTCCAATATGTAGCTCGTGGGGACTCTGTGCTTGGTTTCTTAAAAGACTAGCTTTTCGTGTGCCCTGTTTTTTCTTGAAAACGATCATATAGAATCAGTACATGATTGAGAAAGGAAGCAAAAGGACATGCATGCACGCATATACATATATACATATATACATATATGTATTATAGGTGTTGTAAATTACGTGTTAGGTAGGACATTAAACATATATGGAAATCAATTAAAACTAAGATAATATCAGAGTATAAATTGGTTAAGCAGTTAGCTGAGTCCATTTTGATGGCTGATTGACTGATATACAGTAATCAAATGACTTGGGTTGCGTTTGTGAATTGATGTTTGAAAGTTCTTCAACTTATGAGGAGCTTCTTGTAGTCTTGTTGTACCCAATCCGGAGCTCACACTTCATGCCCATGTTTGCTTCTAAGAGCTCAACAATGCTCACAAACCCACAAAATCAGCCCCGGTAAGGAACCACTTTTAGTGATCAATGATGAGCATCGAGAGTTATTCACTGTGTAAGATCTAAACAGTTTAAATAAAGTTTCAACGGTTTAGATTTAAGGTTTTCATAGGCACAAAATATAGAGCCTAAGGATTCTATAAGTGCACAGGCCATATCAAGTAAAAAGAGTGAGTAAGATATCATTCCCACGAGGACTTTGTATCAACAATGTCGTTGAACAATAATTTTACACTTTTGCTTAAGCTGAGTCAACACAATTTGAATAGAAAGTAGAAATTAAAGCTAACTAAAAAGAAAGAAAAATAAATCTAACTGTAATAAAGACTAAAGATAAGGGTGATTCTAGATCTTAAGCGGTGACTGGGATTATTATAGCTTTAGTTATTTCTTAGTGTATAATTTATGCACTTAATTTCATTTTAAAGTTATATTTGCTAGTCTGGGATTCGTATTTACCTAGAGTGTATTTCAATTCACTAAAATGCATTCCAATTATGTTAATCCCTAAAGTGTTAGCTAATTAGTACATTGGATTAATTTAAGTGCAAACCTAATGAGATTATGTAGGGTCAGTAGGTATATGTCTATCCTACAAGCAAATTATATCCGGAAACCTAATCTTACACGATTCCATTGAATGTCTAGTCTAAATTTCCTACGTCTAGGCTCCTTTGGAACACCAAAATAATCTCAATCAGATGTCTCTTGTTTCAAGATAATCAAGCACACAATTAAATCAAAAAAATATAAAAATAAAGCAATTAAAAGAAGAAATCATCATCCACTAATCCATAGTCAAACTAAATAATCCAAAACAAGGGTTTAGCTACATAAACTAAATATTGTCATGACCAAAATAATAGCTAACCAAAGACAAAATAAAAAGACAAAAGAGAGAATAGAATAGAAAGGAAAAACAAAAACTCAATGCCGAATTTTCATCTGTGCTATAGATCTTCTAAATTCTCAAACTTTAAATTTCCCTCATCTAAATTCTAAACGCTTGTGTTGCCTTCACCAACTAGGAACTATATATCAGAGTCCATAAGTTGATTGGTTATGCAGTTAATATTATCATAACTGGATGACACAGTACTACGTACCCAGGTTGCATTTGTGAATTGATTTTTGAAAATTCTTCAACTAATGAGGAGCATCTTGTAATCTTGGTGTCCCAATCCAGATCTCCCACTTGCATGCCCTTGTTTTCTTCCAAGATTTTATCAATCTTCAAAACCCCACAACACGGCTTCTCCATGTATTAGTTTAAAACGCGAATATCCATGGACATAAGAAAGATTTCTCGAACAATGTCTGATAATTCTATAATGCTCTGGAAAATTTAATACTTTTTTTTCTTTCCTTTTTGTCAACCTATCCATGAGTCATAGGTGATGTAGCATACTCCCTCTTGTGCACAATATAAGCACTTCAACTAATTTACCCAAACTAACAAATGAGAGCTAACTCAATAAATCTGTCTTAATTTAAAAAAAAAAAAAAATCATTCTGGCATATTGAATGAGATTTTGAATGAAAGAAAAATACAGTGAGCCACATTTAAGCATTAGTTTTGGGGACAAAGTTGTCAAATAAGCATTAATTACTCTTTAAGTAACTTATATTATAGATAAAAGAATTCTTCTATAAGTGACTTTTTTTGTGTGCTGGAGTGATTATACTTATAACTAAAAACTGATTATATACTGTACCAATAAAATTATATTCTCAACAAAGAATAATATAAGAAGGGATAACATATGAATAAAAAATTTTGAAGGTACCTCCGTGTTGACAACACATTCATAGACAAGTATTTTCTCTTAATCTTTCAAGCAAAATCCTAATAATATTTTTTAGGATTATGTTGAACTTCTGAAATCAGTAGAACACATTCTTGAATTCTAATAAACCTTGAGGAGAACATTTCGACAATCTCTCGTGACAGCTATTTTGTTATCATCAGTCAAAATTATGCTCCAAAATAATGAGTGGGGTGGGAAATGCAATTATGGTACATACAAAAACACACATCGATTTGATCACATAATTTGAATCACAAACTAAATCTTCTTTTTCATTTATGAAATTATTTTTTACATTTATTTCATTCTATCGAACATGTTAACAAAGTGTTAGAGTTCGTATTTCCCTTACAATATGCAATTTGGATCATTGCCATCCTCAAAACCAAAAACAAAGTCATAATTTATTTTATAAAGAACATATACGCCAGGGATATTTATTTTAACTTGAGGGCTTAAAAGGCGTGAATTGAATTCTTAGGAGTCATGGGATTTATATATAAGGGCATTCAATAATAAAATAAACTGATCATAATGAACTGAACCAAAATGTGAATTGATCAAAGCTGGCTACTATGTTACTGTTCCCTTCTATAAAAAAATTAACTGGTTTGATTTAAGTTTCAACTTTAAACCATAGAGACTTGAATTAAATTTTTTTTTTCAGCACAGGTAATTTTATGTATGTTCATCACAATTTCATTGACAGGAAAAGTCATTTCGTGATTGTCACGATACTATAGGATGGACGACTTTAGCAGACCTTATGTTCATCACAATTTCTTGTCTGGAAAAGTCATTTCGTGATTGTCACGATACTATAGGAATGAATGACTTTAGCAAACCTTATGTTCATCACAATTTCATACACTGGAAAAGTCATTTCGTGATTATCACGATACTATAGGAATGAACGGCTTTAGCAAACCTTCTTTTATTTTCCACAACTAACATGCTTTTAATTAATTTTCCTCCTTCTCAATGTCTCTATTAAAAATAGAGTCATTCTTTATTTTTTTTTTATTTTTTGGGGGGGGGGGGGGGGGGGGGGGGGGGGTTGAGTTTTCCCCTTTTTCTCTTTCTCATTGTCTTTTCAAACTGTTAAAATTATTATTCTAAATTTAAATTATTAAAATCTGATTTACACAATTTATAAGCGGACAATCTGTTTAGTTGATCCAGGGTAAAGATGAGATATTGAGAAAAACCCAAATCATTTTTTTTGGTTGCTCACCTGGTTCACCGAGAACTTCACTCCGACTAATCCGAATCCGACCCGTGTCGCGCACCTAGCTATGGTGGGAGAGTCTCCCGCGGAGGTTTTTGCATTCACAAGGCTTGAACCCGAAAGCCCAAATCATTTAATAAAGTGATCAAGTGCATTTCAAATTGGGCTGTTATTTGTTCAACAAAATCCTGAAGCTAGGACTTCCATGTGGAGCAGATTTTGTCATAATTCTTTTTCTCTTTTTCTTCTGAGAATCTCATCTCCCCCTTTAGCTTAAAATATAAATGTTTCATACTTAATATTTTTTTAACTATTATTATAGTATTTTATAAATTGTGACATCCCAAAAATTGGAAATAGAGAATTAAAAAATATGATTTGGGATTATTGTGGAAAATTTAGCCTTAATAGATTTTAAAATTTGTATTTGGAATTAAAGGCTTATTTTTCCATAAATTAAGGGCAAACAACTAGGGAATAATTTTTTGCCTAAATATTGTAGAGATAATATTTAACGGCCTAGATAAATTATTTAAGGAAGAAAAATTGTTATTTAGGATTAAGGATTATTCATATGCATAATAGGATATTGTGCCAAGCCCACATATATATAACACCCAGCTCAACCTTTCCAATTTATTACTTATACTCCTTCATTCCTCAATTAATTCATTTCGGATACAAACACCATTTTGAGTGCAAAATCACGTGTCTTCTTATTCCTCTTTATTATTATTATTTTTTTTATAATACCTCATTCATCTTTATTTGAACTATAAGCTCCCTTACTTTATTGATCGTATTCGGCCCTGCAAACCCAAAACGCACATATACTCCATTCATCATTAATTCATTTGGGCCAATATAACTCATTCATCATTTTTTTTTTCAGCCCAATGCTTCCTTTTCACCATCAGTTACAACACGCATATACATAGGCTTTTTTTTTTACCAATTTTCCCCTTATTAAATAACTAACTATCGAAATGCCCATGTTTAGAAACATATTAACAATCTGCCCCTGTTTAGTCGATTACACCCCAAGGTGTAATCGACTAAACGTGGGGGCTTCTTTTTTTTTTTTTTTTGAATTTCCCCGTGATGTAATCGACTAAGCTACAGTGCTTAGTCAATTACATTGCGGCAGAGGGGTTTTTTAAAAACTCCAATCGCGGCAACCAAACCCTAATCGACTACAAAACCTCCCCAAACCTCTCCCCCTCTGTTTTTTTTTCACCAAATCCTTGTTGAATCCGTTGGTGGGTTACAAGGGAAACTTCAATCTAGTGTCATTTGAGTCGATTTCGGTATGTTGTCATCTCTATTTGAAATTTCCGCCGTCATTTTTGCGTTTATGCGAACCCCCATTTGCATTTTTGCGTTTTGTGCTTTCTTGGGTGGTTTTGTTGTGTATCTTTGATTGACTTGAGTATTTCATTCCTATTTATGGATGAAAATGATTATTGTATATGTGAAAGTGAAAAGATTTACATCGATTGAGAATTTTTTTTATTTTTGGATGAATTTCTCTTAGATTTTCATCAATTTTTTTGTGGTTGATTGTGTTTTGTTGTTGAAATGATGAATGTTTGTTGTTTATACTGATTAATGTTTGTTTATGTTGCTTAGATGTTAAATTTTTCGAATAACTCATCTCCTTGAATGTTGGTTATTTATGTTGATTGTGTTTGTTTGTGAAAATGATGAATGTATATGGGAAAGTGAAAATGATAAATGTTTCTTGTTTGTTGATGGTTTGTAATGTCCCTTTGTAGGTCGTTGTTGTCATCATATGTCATAGAGAAGCTACTTCTAACACCGGCAATGAGGGTGGGAGGCGGATTAAGCAACAGGCGAGCCGTGGGGCATCCTCCTCTAGGTCACATAGCAGCCTAAGCCCGTTATGGATCTCCCTTTTGTATTTACCATACAAGTGGGTGCCATCAATTTGAAGTATGGGCTTACAGTATTTGAAGGCTTCTATGGTTTGGTTAAATGTCCAAAAAACCCTACGAAAGACGCGTTTGTCGCTATAAAAATGACGTTCGTCGAAACATTCATCAGTATCAAGCCTGAAAACAGAACCCACAATACATTGCGTCATGTATGTCAACCAATTGGGCAAGAATGAATATGATTCCTCCCAATCACCAAATAACTTCACAATGGCCTTCATTTTCGCCTTCCACGCCTTCATGTATGTTACATTATATCCATACAGACGTTGTATCCTCTCTTATATCAGCACTGGTTTTAAAGCTGGATCTTCTCTTAACATACCTGGTGAAAACAAAGCAAATTCTAAATGTACTGTCAATAAACAAACCGAATGTAACTGCAAAAAAATAGAAAACCTACTGATAATGGCTGCACATATAACATCTAAATCCAGTTGTCTATGATCTCAGGCAAGACTCTGGTTCAGGCAGGTGTGATCTTTACACCACTTACAAACCACCCAACTATTTCCATTCTTGAGGACCATTGCCCTTATATACCAGGGACAACCATCAGCATAGATTTGTGATGAGGTGTCAAAATCATGCTGACGATTCATCAAAAATCTATGCTCATCAGTTTTTTCAACTTTTGCTGTACGATGAGACTTCATGCAATATAATTTCATGGCATGTTGCATTTCAGACTTATAAGGAAACTGTTGATACAAATATAATGGATCACCTAACTGTCAACCACCTTGTCTGTCATCATCACCATACAACATCTCCATGTCATCATCACAGTGCGCCCAATTAATGGAGGACAGGATTTCGTTCCAAAATGGCTCACTCTCAGCCCCTACATTTGTCAAGATGATTTTTTTTGTCAGAACCACTCTCAGCTCCTTATCATCAGCCTTTGGTCCTCCAGACCTTGAAGCTATGGTAAGAGCTGAGGTCCAATGCCCATCGGACCTCAGGTAACGGTTAACCTCATGCTTAAGTAATACAATATATGTATGACAGATATTCATGACATTACAACAATAATCAATACATAAGCACACAACAAATGTAAGATTAACACATCAACAGTACATAGCACACATCACATGTAAAGTCATCCACAACAATACATAAGCACACAGAAAATGTAATGTTATCCATGTTTGCACTAACCAGTGCCACGACAACTCCTCATGTCCTCAGCGCTAGGAAAACTCAACGGCATTATCAAGGCTATAACCCGTATAAGCTAAATGTATAAGTAGTGATCTAAGACCGAGTCTTAGTCACGGTGCATGTCCAAGACCAAGTCTTGCCCATGACCCTATGAAATCACCTATTACATATAAGCATACAATAAGCATCAGAGTTAATGTTACAGTACGCGTCCGTACCTTAGTCCGTTCGGATATCGGTACGTCATGCGCCCGGGTACGTCCCCGACTTTCTCGGATATCCTATAACGGTATTTTCGCATTATTACCTCGTAAATAATATATTAAGAGATATTTTAGCCACTATTTACCTTTTTACCCCTGGTGGATTTGTTATTCCAATTATATCCCTTTATTTCTCAAAAAACGCTGATTCATCATTTCTGGCCAGATTTTATGATAACTTTAAAAAATCATAATTAATCCCACAAAAATTGAAATGAGGATCCGTAAAATTCCTCGGAATCCTTAAGATGTATATTCCTGATGAAAAATACTTTTTGTTTACCCAGAATTTTCAAATCATTCCCAGTTTTCGTGTTTCCAACCTCTGCCCAGAATTTTTCCAGAAAAACGTAGCCTTTATTCAAGAATTTTTATCTCTTTGCAAAAAATTCAAAATGATATGTTCTAGGTATTTTTAAAAACCTCTATATGTCTAATTTAACCATAAAAAACTTCAGAATTTTATAATCCCATCTTCTACATAAAATCATAGCCTTTGTGTGACTGACTCTAGAAAACTTCCAACCGAAAATTTTCGCAGAATTTCGCTACTTGATCTTCAATTTTCAAGAATTTTACTATACCATATTTTTCATCTAATTTTCGAAATAATAACATTTTTAACCATAAAAACATGAAAGCAATACTACTCTTGAAGACTAAACATCAAAGCATAATTTAACTACAAATTCAAAGACTAAACTCAAGAACTTACTTGAACCTTGCTTCTACTTCTTTAAGCTTTCCTCACTCACTCTCACTTCTCTCTATATTCAGCTTATTCTTGATTGTGTTTGTGTGAAGAATGAAGAGGGTTGAGCCCCCTATTTATAGCAAAAATTCCAAGCTCATATGAAATTTCCACACCCAATTAGTTTGATCCTCATCCATTGGATCCAATTCACTTTGTTAGACCTAATACTATCCCTTCATTGTGTTTAGAAAACCCCAACACTATTGCAGATTTTTATTTTCTTAAAACACATGTGCTTTGATTAATATTTATTAAAGGGATAAGGGTCTTAAATGCCATGGAAGTTTTCACTCAGGAGCACTGGTAAGATGGAAGTTTTTTTGGGACCAAAAATGCCACGGAATTTTTCGCTGAGGAGCAATTTTGCCCCAGAAGTTTTCACTAAGGAGCAATTCTGCCCTTTTGTCCCCAAATATTAAATTTGACTATTAAATCAGTCAAAGACCACACATGTTATGCCTTGAAAAGGTCAAAGTTGGAGCCAGAGAAGGAGATCCTTGAGATGTTGAGCTCAAGGCGGCCGAGAATTTGTGAAGCCGAACCGGTCAAAGGGAAAAAGGTCGACTATCACAAAACCCAAAGGAAGCATCACTTATGATCTAAGCAAATGATCAGTCTATACAAACGTAAATATTATCACTATTGATTTGTTTTACTGAACCAATTTTTGGAACAATTCATTTTTTGCGTTTCATTCGCGTTTTGTGACAAACTTTTCAGTCCCTTTGAGCAGTTCGGCTTCACAAATTCTCGTCGCCTTGATTTCAACATCCGAAGGATCTCCTTCTCGACTCCAAGTTCGACCTTTTCAAGGCACGGCATGACTGATTTAATAGTCAAATTTAATGTGGTCTTTGAAAAACTTCGTTTTGTAAACAAGGCAAAATTTCTCTTTAGTGTAAACTTAGGGGCAAAATTGCTCCTCGCAAAAACTTTCGTGGCAAAAATGATACTTCCTAGGGCAAAATTGCTACTTGTGAACTTACATGGCATTTTTGGTCTAAAAAAAACTTCCGTCTTACCAGTGCTCCTGAGCGAAAACTTCCATGGCATTTAAGACCCTTATCCCTTTATTAAATAATCTCTCTCCTTTATCCTCTTCCACTCTCATTAAAGCCCTATCTTCAAGTACATTATCCTCTTCCAAGAATTAAATTCAATTATCCCATTGTGCTTAGTTTAATATTAAACAATTTTCCTTCTCCTTCTCCAAGAAACAAATTTGTTCCCCCCCCTCTTCTTCCTTTTTGATTCAATGTGTGTTTTATTTGTGTTTTAGAATCCACCACCATAGCCTCTTATTGGTCCATTAATTATCACTAGGATTTAGCTTATTCATGTAATTAATCTAGAACCGTTGGATTTACTTTATGAGACTTAATCTTGGCCTTCAATTTGTGTAGAAAAATCTTATTACTATTGAAGATCTTTATTCTAATAACACATGTGCTCTTGAATATATTACTTGTTTAATCCTTCCTCTCTTTCCTATGATATTTTCGCCCCCCACTAATGACCTTAGGGGATGATAATTCAATCTAACTAGCATCTCTAATGTGGTAGTTTAGATGTTATTAGTTGTAGTTTGCAAAATGTGATTGGTTCTCTAGTTAATTATGCTAATTAGAAATCCATTCTAAACTAATCTTGAACTCTTATAGGCCCTAGTTTATTAATTAGCCAAAATATCCCTAATTGATGGTTTTTAATATGCCTTTCAATCAATTAAGAAAATTAATATAATTATTTTAATTAATGTAAATTTAATTTCCCATTAATTGTTGTTAATTTTATTTAATTGGTTTAGGTATCTCCATAGCATTTTATGGCTCTTTATGATTAGATATGAACTATGTTGTAATATGAAAATTATAGGGTATTTTATGATCCCTAAATGAAAATTAGAATATTAAACTTTGATTTATTAAATTTCAAGCAAAAATTGCCCAAAAATTACAATAAATAAATTACAAAATTTGAGACAACATACTCTCCTATTTTTAATATGCATCATTTATCAAAATATAGGCCAGCACTTAAATGGTCAAAGCATGCCTAAATATTCCAAGTCGATGGTTAGAATAATAATCTCTGAAGCTTGGGAATTTTTCAGAATTAAAATATTGTTGTTGGAATTATTTGGAAAGAGTTGATGTGCTTAAGTTTTTGAAATTTGGGAATTATTCTCAGTCATAAATCAACTTGGTGACTTTAATTTATGCAAATAGACTTATCAAGGTTTAAGTAGAAATTGGAATCACTTCATTTGAAGTTATATTGGTTAAGTTATGAATTTTCCAAATTCCCAAAAAAGTTAAAGGCTGAATTTTTGATAAGTCTTAGAATAATCACATAAGTTGTTAATTGTGCTTAACCTTTAAAGTAAAGGTTTCTTTGGGTAAAATGAAAGGTTAAATGGTTGAGATGATATTTATCCTATAGTGAATAGTATCTAATTAAATAAGTGTCAATTAGTATACATCCCTAGTCATAAGGATACGAATGGATGAGTATTTTGAGATGGGTCTAAAGGAGCTAAATCTTAACTATGTTATTAAGATTGAATTGGTTAGTGGCCCATCTCTATATGTAAATGTTAATTATAGGACCTGAGAATCACTGTGCTTGAAGGACAAGCATAGTGATAAGAATCTTGTGGGAGGGGTTTTGTCTGTAAGACCAATAGGTAATAACTCTAATCTCACATTCTTTGCATAGCTTTATATGTTTATGTATGCCATATTTGTATGTCCCGCTCACTCCCGCCTATATAGGCCAGCACCACTCATGGCTCGATTGAGCGGAAGGGCCAACCATGGGGCTAGCTTCCCAGTGGCTAGACAGGGCCTAGTGCATTCATTATTTTTTGTATTGAATTGCCAAAATGAATTTCCTTGCGCCAAGGTATTTAAAAATCTTTGAATAAACACTTGTATTACAAGTTGCATTATATTTGGTATGTAATACTTGTGGTTTGAATTTGAATTTGAACTTGAACTTAAATTTGAATTTGAATGCTTTATATGCTGTGTGGACTACTCTGTTTGGTTGATTTACATATATAATGCATATGGTTGAATTTGATATTAACCTGTTACTCTGGGATTCATTCATTTGAATCTCAGAGCCTTCCTTAAATCTAGGACGTAGGCAGTTCAATGGCCAAGGAGAAAGAGGCAAGGGCATAATAATTACTTGATTTTGAGAAGGTGGTGGTGTGAAGAGGTTGCAGATGAAACATTTAGTTTCATTTTTGTCTATGGATTTTATTATTTCCTTATGACTTAGATATTATTTTGAGATAGCCGTATGTGGCTACTAGGATGTATATATTTAATTAAATACTTATGATCACATAGAAGTAGTTTAGATATATATACATATATATGTTTCTAACGATTGCTGCAGAGACGGGCATGCATGTAACAAGCCCGAATCATGGTGAATGAATTAGTAGAGCACTAGAATAATTGGAGAAATAAGGAAATACTCTGATAAAACTTGAAAAGGTTTTTAAGTATGATGTTCTTTAAATAATAAGTTTGAACCACTATTAAAATATTTTCAAATGTTTTAAATGCAACTTGAGAGAAGCCCATTCAAAGTTTAATATTATTTTCAACTTTTTATAAAAAGGGCTTTCATTTTCAAAAACAAACCTAGCCCAGTGGTTTAAATTTTTATTAAATACTACATCAGAATATATGATAGGTGAAGATGTCACTCTATTCTGGGTTCAGAACAATGGGGTGTTACATAAATTAATTTCTTTTCTTTTTTTGTATTGCAGTTATGAATTGTGTAGATGAGGTTTTAATGATTTAAATTTATTTATTTATGTTTAAAATAATAATTTTATAAAACATTAAATATGAATCATCTATTTTTTTTAATCTAAAGCTGGATATGGGATGCTGAGAAGAAAATGAGAAAAATGATCCGAAAGGACCCAAATCCAAATCTAGACTTCCATAGCTGCATATTTATTGTATCCTAGTAGTGCATGCTTTTACATCATATTCTTCCTTGCATAGCAAGGTTCTATTTGGTGCCGAAATTAAAAAGACAAGTATTTTTATGCTTTTTGTCCCGGGAAGAAGATTCATCATATATGCATGGTATTCTTGATATCATTATTCACTACTAATTATTTTCGTATAAAGGTGCAAAAATATACATGTGTTTTGTCCTAAGGACTAAGGAGTGCCCAACACCAAGTGTTTTTTTAGGTGCAAAAATACACCTATGGTTATAAAATTGGTGCAAAAGTCACTCCATCGTTAAATCTTACTTAATGGTGTTAATTTTGGGGTGAGACCCACACTATTTTCATAAAAATACCTTAATACCCCTAATTAAAAAAAACAATCCCATTACTCTGACCCCCAACTCGATTTGATCCGAGCCCCCCCCCCCCCCCAAAAAAAAAAACTCGATCTCATCTGATCAATATTTAACAACGATTATGAAACAAAGCAGAACTTGGGATCTCGGCCAGAGACGAACATAATAGAAACAAAATTTATAAAATCCTTGCAGTTATTTGCTCCTCCAGTCTTGAGCTTTCAAAGCAATAAGTTCAAAGGAAAATAGGAATACACTGGTATAATTTTCTAAATCTAGATAAGAACAACATGTTGAAACACAAATCATGAAATTATAGATTTGAATTTATAATAGCATACAGAGGAATCGTTTACCCCTAAAATAAGAAGCAATAAATCAAAAGTAGAGTATAAGTTATCAATTTAACAGAACAGAAAGAGAAGATTCCTGAAAGCTAAGGGAAAAAATTGTTGAAGGCAGAGAATGGAGGAGGAGGAGAAACCTAATAATCGGAGTTGATAATACAGACGCCAACATTGGGCCGGTAACCTTGAGGAAGATCCTCCATGGCTGGCTTTAGAGAGAGAGAGATGTTTTGATAATAGGATCTACGTCAGAAATTAAGAATGGAGAGAAAGAGAGAGTAATGGAGAATATGTTTGTGACCTGTAAGCGTTATTTTCAATCTGATCTGCAAAGATCGAGCATTGGAAGGGGGTAAGCTCAGATCAGATCGAGCTGGGAGGTCAGAGTAATGGGATCGTTTTTTTTTAATTAGGCGTATTTTGGTATTTTTATGAAAGTAGTGTGGGTCCCACCTCCAAAATTAACACCGTTAAGTAAGATTTAACAGTGGTGTGACTTTTGCACCAATTTTATAACCACGTGTGTATTTTTACACTTAAAAAAAAATATTTGGTGTTGGGCGCTCCTCAGGACAAAATACATATGTATTTTTACACCTCTACCCAATTATTTCCTATTACATTTTTATTTAAGATAAGAAGTGACATATTTTAGCATAAATTAACTTTGTTTCTCTAGAACAAGGGCGAAATGGGGGGCTAGGGGTGGCCCCTGCCACCCAAAAATTATAAAATAACCTAGATGTTCAGCAAATTATATTTCAGCCTCATAAAAGTTTCAATATTTTCACTTTAGTCCCGACTAAAAGTTTCATGAAGCGACTAAAATGAAAATATTGAAATGATTATAGAGCTGAAATGTAATTTTATAAACATATGAGTTCTATTCAATAATTTTCGTCCCCTAATTACAATTCCGTACACCACCCTTGTTTATATATATATATATATATGGTTGCACCATTTTAATGGGAAGAACCTCGTTTTCCTCTATAGGAGGGACGCACTCTGTAATGAACTCAAGATTCAACATGATTAAGAGAAATTATAAAAACAAAGCTTGACTTGCCCTCCCCGGTTTCATTGACTTGACGTGAGCTCCTTATTAAGACCTTAACCATCATTCAGAACTGAAACATAACTAGCAGACCAAATCTTCACCCTTACCATGACGTCTGTAATTTTGCCTTCCTCCAAAATTTTCTTACTCTTTATTATCTTCTTGTATTCTGCTACTACTAGAGCACAACCTATTTATCTTTCCCACAACTGCTCTTCCAACAAAACCTTCGCTGCAGATAGCGCCTTCCAATCAAATCAGAACACCCTCCTCTCTTTCTTAGCTTCCAACAGCGCCAATGTGTCCAGCCTTTTTTTTTTTTATAAAAATTTTAGGAAAAGGGTTGGGTTCACCCACAATCCAAGGGCAGGGCGAAATCTCTCTTCCACCTAGGTCATACCGATGTTGGGCAGGGCGAGCCGTCTATTACCCTCAGGCGTTTACCTAGGCACCTAGGAGCTAGGATGCCTCCTCTAGCGCCTTGACCAACTCCAGGATCGAACCCTCTCCCTTTAGTGAGAGTATCCGACCCCTTTGCCAATTGAGCCCAAGAACGGGGGTTGTGTTCAGCCTATTTGGATAAGCGTTTGTGGGGGAAAAGCAACGTTTGGGTAGGAAAAAAGCCCAGTGAAAAAAAAAAAGCCTAGTTGGATGTTTGGCTAAGCGTTGAGACCATTGGGCTTTTTCCAAAATAGCTTGGTATGTTTGAAAGCCTCTTGACAGAGTGTTGACTCAGCTCGATGGAGATCTGCGATGCCACAAACTTCACCCATTGCCCTGCCTTCCACCATCGACGACGTCGTTGAACAGAGGACGTCCTTGAAGCAGAGGCAGTGAAATTAAGGAGGGATCATCCTTTAATTGGTGATCGTCGGATCGGTCGACCTTGCCAGCATAGAAAGAGAAGCAATCCGACCTTGGAAGAGTACAGATTTGACATGGCCATGATTATTCCAGTCTCCTTCACACTGATCATAGCCTAGTTGAAGATCCTATTTCTTGAAGAGGGGTGATGGTTTTTTTAAAAGAAAAGGAAGAAGTGGGTTACCAGAGATGACGAGAGACGAGGGAAGAATAAAAATACTGAGGTAGTAATGTACTATTATTTCTAAATATAAGATAAAGTTGAATAAACTAATTAAATTAGTTTAAAATTGAATAATGTTGAAGAAGTGAGTGAGAATCGGGAGCAAGTGATGGCACTAGGCGTAATTTACCATTTTGCCTGGAAAACCATTTTGGAATATTATTTTAAATTAAAGCATGAATTAATTTTTATTGGGTGGGTTAGTAATGTAAAAACTAGAGACCAACTTGTTAGGTATAGGTGATCTTAGGGTCTTAGCATCCTCATAAATATCCATACATTATCTTCAACACATATTAATCGTGTTCATGATAGAATCAAAAAGAAACCAACTTGTTAGGCATAACCGATCCAATTAGCAATGTATTATTATTTAGTATCAACCTGCTAAAAAAACATTTGTATGCATTTTAATTTATATAAAATTTTATCCATTAAATATATTTAATTAAGAACTTTATTGTTTATTAATTTTCTTAATAATAATTTCTTTTTTCATATTTAAATTTAAATTTTTATCTTCAATTATTGTAATAAATGCAACTAATATTAATATATGTAGTATTCAATAAGATTCATGCCCTTTTAGTCTTTTTTCATCTCAACTGACATTTCAATTAATAATCCAAACACGTTTCTATTTGGAAAAAAGCCACTTCTGCTACCATTAATCCAAATACAAATCACATTTACAATCTGACTTTTTTCCATCTTACTTCTACAAAAGTAAGATAGAAAATAAGTCACTTTCCCACCGCTAACCCAAACGGTGATGGTAAGGACAACATTGTCTATGAGAACAATGTACGATATTGTAAATAGGACGGCAAATGAGGCAGCTAAACTTGTTGTGGGGAAAAAGAAGTATGCGAACACCGGAACAAGGAGTTTTTCGACATTTCAAATTGTGTATTGTCTGGCTCAATGTACGTCGTACCTTTCACAGTTGGATTGCAGAAGGTGTCTGAGTGGAGTGATTGAAGACCTTAACTGGTGTTGTGATGGCAAGCAAGGAGGAAGAGTTTTGTATCCTAACTATAATGGTTGCTATGAGCTGTTTCCTTTCTATTCATCGGAAGCTCCAGCACTAACTCCTACTCCAACAATTGTTCCCCTCACTGGTTCCCAAGGTAAAGCTCTCAGCTATTTGCTTAAGCTGTAATATTATCTATATATGAATTGTATTGTTTGCATATCAAGTGCACAAGTCACACCAAGTAATAAAGTTATAAGTAGAGTATTATTCCCATGAAGATTTGGTTCCAAAACCCGGTCAAGTATCAATTATCACACTTTTGCCTAATAATTTGTATGACAGAAATATCAAGAGTGAAGGGAAACTATTTTAAAAATTATGAAAAAATAAAAACAAGTGATTCATGGACTTCAAAGATAAAGTGTGATTTAGGATTATTTATCCCCCTTAGTATTTCAAATGTACAATCAAATCCCCACAATATTTGCTTCTTAATGAGAGATTATTCAAGCCGAGGATACTAAATTACTTATAAGTTCTCTCTCAAGTCTCCAAATAAGTGTTTAGCTCCATTAATTCCTTAATCTCTTAATTAATTAATGAAACCCCCAATTTTCATTCCAAATCCTATATGACTATGTGAGGTTAATGAGTATATCTTTGTGTCATTAACAAAACCATCCAATAAACTCAAATTTCAAGTTCTCACATGATTAAACCCAAGTTCTACACTCAACCTACCTCTCTCAAACATAAATCAAGTGAATACAGTAGTCTCATTGGTAGCCAATCAACAAAAAGCATAAAGTAAAATCAACATAATCATATCATTAATCACAAATATAAAGGGGATGGAAATGAGTACTTAATCCATATAGGACTACTACAAAAACACATTTTTAACATTCGTTTTTAGGTCATTTCTACGTCCATTTCTAGGGAGATGCCTATGTGAGCAACGTAGTAAAGTTTCGGAACAACGTACGTTAAAAAAGGGACGTCGTAAGACACTTATAGCATCCCTTTTTCCAAAAGAGAAGTCGTAAGTAAGCAACTTATGGTATCCCTTTTGAAAAAACAAAAACAGACGATGTAAGATACTTGCGTCGTCCCTTTTGGAGAAAAGGGACACCATCAGTTGCCCTTTTGGTGTAGACAGAGTTTATAGCATTGGCACCTCCCCTATTCACGTTGTATTTGGCACTGCCCTCAAAACCCTTCACCAAGACCGCAAAGCATATGGCACCCAGATACTGCATCACCATGTACAGCACTACTCTCATTAGCAAGAGTTTCCTTTCCAAGAACAGCTCGAACGTCACCGTGGGGTTAATATGACTACTTGCATTTATGAAAATGGAGCAAGTAAGTAGTCGTCTAGTATAGTAACTCGATAGATCAGATGGTGACATGAGATGCAAGCGGCGCAATAAACAAGGGCGAAGATCATGCCATCGAAAGCCCATACAATGCCTTGAATGCCCACAGTTGTGCACTTGGACTTTAAGTTGCTCACCCCATGACCGTCAAGATGGTGATATAAAGGAACAAAAAAGTGGCCACAAACTCGCCTATCCTGGCTTTGTTGAAAAACCATGATGTGAGCTCTGATAGCTTAAACAGGGGCGCCGGTGGTGGCTCCTGATAGTCCTTGCCTCCATCCTCCTACTCCTTCCCCTTCATTTTTTCTTCGTGTATGTGTGTGTGTATGTGTGTGTGTGTCTCTCTCTCTCTCTCTCTGAGTAGCTGGGTGAGTTTGTGTTGGAGTGAAACAGAGGGCTTGGATCTATAGGGTGAGGGGGTTCAAGTGCGAATTTATAAAGCCAAATCAGACCAGGCATGATAGGAAGTAGTAGGGCCTATTGGCTCAAGTATATTGATTTATTTTCTGTGCTCCTTTCCGCGTCTCTTCTAATGAAAAGGGATGTCAAAAGCCTACTTTTGGTGTCCCCATCTTTTCAAGAATGCCAAAAGTTGACTCTTGGTGTTAATGTAAAACGGATGCCCAATATGCTATAACTAACACATAGATTTACAAAAGTGCCACCGCACTTATTTTTTTACTTCTTCTTTTGGAAAACATTTTTTTTTAAGTAAAATATATATCTTGTAGTAGTGAAGGGTTAAAAATAATCCTAGAATAAAAACTCTCAATAGATATGTTCATAAAACCGATGAGAAAATGGGAATAAACCAGAAAAATACACAACATAAGGAAGGAATGAAGAGGAAAAACCAAGAAGGGAAGCTCAAATCTCTTCAAATCTTCAACTCCTAGCTCAATCTCCACCTCAAGTACTGAACCCTATAAGAGAAAGCTTCCAAAATTGCACTTGAAGTCCAGAATGATGCTATTGTGCGAGTTTGAGACTTATAAAGCCCTAAAATCACTTTCGTCACTAAAACGCACAGCTTCATAAAGTACTATTGGCTAGCCAAAGCTTATCTTGGCTGTAGTCGTAACTCTTTGTCTCAATCTTTGGCTAAGGCGAACAACTCTTTGTATTGTCTTTGGTTGAGGCCAGAAAAAGGCGTTAGCTTAGGCCAAAAAATACTATGTTTCTTAGTTAATCTCTTATGTCTTCCCATGGTGTATTGAGTTCTTAATCTCCTTCCCAACTTCTTCTGCATTGATTTTAGCTCTGAATGTCTTCAAGTGTAACCCAAAGGATATACTTAAACGACCTAACAAAACAAAAGAATCTATAAAAGTAAAAGTTGATGAAATATAGTAAAATATTCATGTCAACCTAAAAATCCATAATTTTAGCTCATATGCATTTTCCTATCATTTGTATCACCAAACACATACAAATTCACCAAGTCTAAGAAACTATTAGAAAATGTGTTGAAATGACATGAATTTGATAAGGTTAACATCTACCCTTTCTATAACTCAGATGATGAGCCAGAAGTCACAACGCCTACATCAGCTGCGCTCTCTCCAACAAATTCTTCAGATCCACAAGGTAAAGTTCAGCTTCATTAAACATTTTTTTGTTTGTTGAGCAATTAATTAATACATTTTCTGATTTCTTAAAATGCATATTAGGGTAACACCATTAATTAAAAATATTATGATGATTTTGGCAGAAAACTGTACTTCAAAACATGAGAAAATAACATAACAGCAGATAGGAACAATGAATCTCATCAGAATGTAAATATGACCCCCTGGTCTTACGACCATGGGATAGAGTCAATCACTATATTATGTCATTATAGTGAGAAGCCCTAGTATATGATGTTTGTGCAGTAAAAGGGAAAGGTCAGTCAACAAGGACTATTCTGATTGTTGTGGTTTCTTCGGTTGGTGGTTTACTGATATTTGTTTGTCTCGCGTACTATTTGTTAAAGAGTCTAATAAAGACGAGACGCAACGCTGTTCTCAGACAAAAATACTGTAAGTAATTTTCATTCCTAAACAAATATTTATTTATTCGTATAATTTCACTCGTCCAAAGAGTTGTAGCTATGCTTTAAGTTCTTTCAGTATTTAATCTTTTTCTATTTGTCTAGTTGGAAATGAAACCAACAATTTAGAGCCTCTGTGATTTAGTTTGGCCACTATTGAAGCTACAACGAATAAGTTTTCACATGAAAACTGTTCAGGCCATGCATGGTGGATTTGGAAGAGTTTACAAGGTAACAAATTTCATCCATAGAAATGTGTTGCACATACATAGACACACGCACCCACATGCATATATGTTTCTTAATTTTTAATCAAATCATCTATGATTCCAGGGTGTTCTTTCAAACGGTCAAGAAATAGCTATCAAGAGACTTTCAAAAAGTTCTAGTAAAGGTACAGAAGAATTCAAGAATGAGGTCTTATTAATTGCCAAACTCCAGCACATAAATTTGGTAGCCTTGCTTGGATTTTGCATAAAAGAATGAGAGAAAGTTCTTACTTATGAATACGTTCTGAATAAAAACCTTGACAACTTTCTATTTGGTTTGACTCTTCTAACCCACTTTAACTCTTAATTCTTAATTAAAATTTGCAGTTCATATGTGCCATGTATTATTTTTATTTCGTGCTATCAGATGTATGTTAGAGTTGATTGCCTATACTTAGATTATCATTATTTTGTCTCTATATTCACTCATAACAAATTATGTACAGGTTCCCAAAAAGTCAAAGTATTGAATTGGATAGAGCGCTGTCAAATTATTGGAGGGGTTGCTCGAGGAATTCTTTATCTCCATGAATATTCTCGCCTTAAAATTATACATTGTGATCTAAAACCAAGCAATATTTTATTAGATAATGAAATGAATCCAAAAATTTCAGATTTTGGTTTAACTAAGTTGGTTGCGACCAACACAAAGGGGAGTACAAATAGAAATTGGAACATAGTAAGTTCTAAATTTTTTCTCTTTTAAGCTCTGCCTCTATCTTGATATGGTTGAATAAAGAAAAATAAGTGTCCTAAAGGTGAGTTGGAAAAGTTTACATATCACCTAATAATTGAATATCCCAATTAAAGTTAGTATCTTTGTAATAACCCAGATATTTGAGAATTAAAAATAATTATAAATCAAATTAATTAAATTATAATATTATAAACTAATTATATATTTGCTATTTATTTTAGTTGGGTATCATGATAAATTGTTTAGCTTAATGGTTTTGAGGATGGTCAAATATTCATATGGTTCTAAGTTCGAATCCTCATGAAGCCAAGTGTGATTTTATTTTTGTCCCAGCTCATCTGAAATTACCAAAATACCCTTATGTGTAAAAATAATAATAATAAGAACTGTAGATTTTTATTATTTTTTTAATTTTATTTTTATTCTTCTTCTTTCTTTCTTTTGTATCGCACGAATGAGATCAAGGAACAGGGAGAAATGAGATTTCTGTTTTTTTAGAAACCCTACCCATCATCCTTCTCGTTCAGGCGCTGCCATTGTTGCTAGTCCGTTCGTCGCCGGCGTCATCTCCTCTGGTCAGAATTCTTGCTGATGTTTTCTTTCTCTGTTTCGTTTTGGATCTGCTCTGTTTTAGTCGGTTCTGTCCGTTTCGGCGAGAGAGGGAGTGGAGAAGAAGCTTCTCGATCTAAACCTCCAAACCCCAGCCTTATTTGCTCCTTCACTCTCTCTCCTCTACCCATATCATCCTCCCCTCTCTAATTTCAGAATTTGTTAGTTATTTTCCCCATCATTATGTGCGTGGCTGAAGGTGTAAATTAGTGCATGTTGATTTTGGGGCTGGATGTCTGTGTTGTGGGAGGAGCCAGAATTGCTGAATGTATGTGGAATATAAATGTGATGTAAGTATAAAAAGAGGGATGAGATGTTTGTTTTTAGGCATGGGTAATGAATGAATTTGGATAGAAGTTAGATTTGTTAAATAGACTTCTCTTGTTAAATGTGTGCCATAGTTATTGATAGAAGTTAGATTTGTTAGAATGATTTTTATGTGTTAGGTTCTAAATTGAATATTGGAATATGTATAGGTTCAAAGAGAAAGTGGTAGATGTTCTTTTCAATTCAAAACACTGGGTTTAATACTTAGGAGCTATAAAACATAATTATGATTTGAACTTGTGACTTGATTATCTATGAAAAAGGGTTCAAAGCTCAAGTTTTTCTTTTAATTTAAATAGTTACAAATTGAGGATTGAGACGACGTATTGTTAAGACTATTTGCTGGTTGGCATAGAAACAATTGGTGTTAGTAATGAAATTGATAATGAAGCCTGAGGATAAATTGAAAATACTTGACTTTAAATCTGAGAAATTAAGTTGCTTGCTTTTATGTTAGCATTTGGAATGTATATGACTTATATGCTAGGATGTCCAAGAGTAATGCTTCGATGTTAACTTTTATAGTTATGAGATAGTTACAAGTAGCAAATGATTTGTATTAAATGGATTTTGTAAGTTTCAGAGTTTAAGTAAAAGTACATGACAGTGACATTACTTTGGGTATTAGGGGATAAAAGAATGAACATCTCTGCGAAAGCGGCTAGGTAGGGGAATATTTCTTATTTGGGAGTCTGTTAAATGGTGAGTGAATAACGTCCCATCACAAATTTTAAACGATATCTCTACTGGTTATATTTTAATTCAATTTGTTACCACATTTTCATATTGCTATTTTATTAAAGAAAGTTGATTAGAATTATGTCAGTTTCCATCCGTATTGAAATGAGTATAGACTGATGGTTTTATTTATGGTTATTTATGTTTCTCCAATTACTTCATATTATAATTCATGATTATGTATGAAAATGCTGAAGAAACTTTTGATTTTTACTCACAAATTTTCAAGTTAAGATGGTCTTGTAATTTAGAATGTTTGTACGCGAGTTTTATTGTTTGGTAAAGGTTTTGTCCTCAACGATGGCCAATTTGAAGGACAATCTTGCTAGAAGATATGCTTAGAGCGTGTGTATTGGACTTCAAGGATATTGGGACCAACATTTGCCCCTATGCCGAGTTCGCTTACAACAACGGCTACCATTCGAGCATGATGGCTCCGTTTGAAGCATTGTACGGGCGAAAGTGTCGATCGCCTCTATGACGGAATTGGCCGAGCGAGAATTCATTGGGACAAATATAGTTGATAGGACCTCCGAACAAATCGCTCGATCAAGCGAGACTCTTAACGACGCAAAGTAGACGGAAAGAGCTACGCCGATAAAAGGAGGAGGCCATTAGAATTCGAAGTCGGAGACCATGTGAAAGTATCCCCCTCGTGTCGGTAGAACCCTTAAAAGGCTAAAACTAAGTCCTCGTTACATAGGGCCATTCGAAATCTTGGCAAAACGTGCTCGTGGGTCGCATACCGCGTTAGCCTTACCCCGAACTTGAGTAAACTCCACGACGTTTTCCATGTTTCTCAATTGAAGAAATACCAACGATCACGATCATATCATCGGTATGAGAATGTCGTGTTACGGCATGATAACACTTTCGAGGTCGGCGGAGCAAATTCTCGAATCGAGAGAAGCGGCTTCGACGTAGAAGTATTCCAATCGTGAAGGTGGCCTGGAGAGGTTTATCTCGGAAGGGGCAACATGGGAAACGAAAGAGGAGATGAAAGAGAAATATCCGAGTTTATGGCACGATACTTAGTTAGTCTAGAATAAAGGAACGAAATTTTATTTCGGGGAGAAATGTAATACCCAAAATTTCTTGTTGGTCTTAAATACAATATTTTGATAAATAGAGTCTATTTAATAGGTGAATATGTGGTCTCAAATTTTGAAACATGTTTATTTTATTTTCTAGGCAATTTTTCCCCTAGAATTAGAATAGCCAATAAGTAAGAAATTATATTAGTCATCATAAAATACCACAAATACCATATTAAAACTATGATTCATATGGAAATGAAAATACTTAGACAAATTTAGAGAAAACAATGTCCATTAAATTAACAACTAAACCTTCACTAAATTAAGTAAATTGTCCTTGGTTTCATAATTGATTAAAGAGCCTTAAATACCTATTCTCATAATTTATTGAGAGATTAAATTTTCTAACACCTTATAATTAATAAATAGCTCATGTTTAATTTATAAAAGGCCATAAAAAAATTACCAAGACACTTGAAATAATTAAGGGCAATTTTTAATAATTAATGAGCAATTAAAACTACCCTAATGAAATATTTAGATAATTATTCAGCAACTTATATTAAAATAGCCATGGATTAAGGGTGTATTAGCCAAATTAAATATCAAGAGCTAATAAAGAATTGAGATTAGCACTAAATGGATTGTTAACAATCATAAACCACTTCATGGACCAATCATACAACAACAAGAGATGATTAAACATGTAATTAAGTTGTTAATCAAAATATTAATCAAGAGTTGAAAAGTCAACAATTTCAACTATGATCTAAAAAGAATTAATCATGAAGCTAATCCAATGACTCTAATTTAATCCAATAAAGCTTAATCCTTGTACCTAAGCCAACAACCAATGGAAAAGCCCCCACATGCATTTAATTAAATGCAACAAAACTCAAAAAAGATGGAGCAAAAGGGGGCGCGGTTTTGGCTTTTGGAGAGAGGAAGAGTGTTGTGAAAAATCAAGTTGTCACTTGCGTATAGAGGATAAGGTGGTGAGAGGAAAAATCAAGGAAATGTCAAGCCATTAGCCAATGGGGTAATTACACATAGGATAATTAGGATAATCAAGAGGATTAATTCAAGAGTTAATCGGGGAAATCTATACAAAATAAATTGTATCTTGAAATCTACTAATCATAAATCAAAGATACAAAGTGATTATGAACAAGCAAAATTCAAGCTTCAAGATGATGGTAACCCAAGCTATTTTCTCCACTTTTAAAAATTTGCCAATTGAGAAAGATAGTGATTTTGGTCTCTAATTAAAGCTAAAAATCCCAAGAGTCCAAAACCAAAAAGAAAATTTGAATCCAACTTCATTAAGACACTCAAATGAATTTTCATCTAGTGGTTATCAACTCAAAAATTGAAGAGGCAACTTGAATGAGCACATGGGATAAAGCAAAAAGCAAAAATGGAAGAGGATAAGGAGAGAGGGAGGGCAGGTCGGTTTTGGGGTCTTCTAGGGCTAGGATTGAAGCTCTAAAATGACCTAGATCCAAGGGTGGAGAATGGGAAAGAAGGGGTTCCATTTAATTACCAAAGAGCATAGAGTTTTCCTATAAATAGGGGCCCTTGGCCCTCATATTCTTCACACCAAAATCAGAGCAAGGAAATCTGATTCTAAGAGAGAAAGAGTGAGTGAGAGCCTTGGAGAAAGAAGGAGCGATTGTAAGAAAAACTTTAAGTTCTTTAAGTTTTAGCTTTTAAATTCTTAGTTAGAGGTAGCTTAGATCCTAAATATGGTAGGATAATTTTATTTAGATGTTTTTATGGTTAAAATTGCCTTTATCTCGAAAAATTGATGAAGAAGAGGTTATGGCAAAATTTCCGGAAGAAATTCATCAAAGTAACGAAGTTAAGCGCGAAATTTCATCGGTTTCGGAAATTCTGAAGTCAGCCATGAAAACGCCAGGATTTCATATTGAAATCATGATCACAAAATTCTGAGAAAATTCATGGTTAAAATAGATATATAGGGCTTTTTAAAAATGTCAAGAACATGTCAAAATGATTTTTGTACAGAGAGTTAAAATTCCTCAAAGTTAGGCTACGAAATTCTGGAAAATTCTGGGCAGAGGTTCAAAACTTAAAACCTGGGAGTGATTCGTGAAATCTGGGAAAAGGTGACTATTTTTACTTGAAAATAGACATCCTAAGGATTCCAAGAAATTTTACGGATCCTCGTTTCGATTTTTGTAGAATTAATTATGATTTTTCAAAGTTAGACAAAATGCTGCCCAGATTTATACCAGCGTTGTTGTACGAATTTTGAGGGAATGAAGTGAAAAATAAAAGTTGTAAGGGCAAAATGGTCATTAGGGGCCAAAATATCTCTTAGGATATTACTTACAAATTAATAAATACGGTATTACCATTATAGGATCAACACGATCACGTCAACGTACCGACAACGCCGACGAAGGTACGGACGCGTAGTAACACTCCGATGTTCATTGTATACCTATATGTGATGAGATGTGTTTTTGAACCGAGATTCTGTTTTCAAAAGTTATTGATGTGCACATCTGACTTTATACGGGTTATAGTCATGATAACGCCGTTAAGTTTTCCTAGCGCGAGGACACGACCGTACATCGTATTGGTGAATAGTGCGGACGTAATAACATTCATATGCGGGTGTATATGGTGTGTTATTACTTGGTATATGTGAATTTTCTTTTGGTATCATGAATATTTGTCATACATAATTGTACTTGAACATGAGGTTAAGTTACGCGGGGTTCAATGTACTTTGAACCTCGGCTCTTACCATAGCTTCAAGTTCGGAGTGAACTAGAGCGGAGACAAGGGTAAGATGTTTTTAGTTTTGGGGCCCCTTTTGAAATGTATTTTGAATTTAGAACCATTTGAACTATTAGTTAGTAGCAAAACATACGGTTGATGTTATCAGATACATATCTTTTGAAATACTATTTTTACTTCTGGTGCTCTACTCTGATCATGATACCGTTTTTTAAAAAAAAAAAAATTGCTTCCGAAATTGGGATGTGACATTGAGGGCCTCTTGAGCTATGTAAGTTATAATAATATATATGTTTATCTCTTGTATCAATATTTCTTATGCAATTATCTCAGCCTATATATTGGGGAAAATATTTCGGTGATAATTAGTTTTACTTAATTCTCATATGCTTGGAAGCAATGGAAGGAGGAAAAGTTAGTGGAGGTATTTGATTCAAATATAGAGGAATTCGGATCATATAATGAAGTGATCAAGTGTATCCAGATTGGTTTGATATGTGTTCAAGAAAATCCAGATTCAAGACCAACAATGGCTGAGGTTGTTTTATATCTTAGTAATGATTCCAGTCAATTGCCATTGCCACAGGAACCTGCATTCTCTCTATACGCTAGAATGGAGCCAAGTACAAGTAGTGGAATTAATAATGAATCAAGCTCCGTTATTGACATGTCTATGAGCGAATTCTTTCCTTGTTAGTACCACACTTTTATTTCTTCTGTGTCTTGGACACCCTATACGAAGACAAGCATTCTTATTTTACTCGCCAAAATTTAGATATACAATTTATAATGTACTCTTATTAATATTATTTAATGGTGATTACTTGAAGGGACAAATGATATTTTCCATGCATGAAATCAGTTTTTATAATTTTAATCTATTCATCTTTTATGCAGTTTTCGTTCTATTTTCAACTCACTTGTAAAGTCCTTTGGCTGCATTTGTTACATTGGTTGTAAGTTTTGGAATTATAAGTTTTAGAAATTATCTATAATAAGAAGAATACAAGTGAGGTCATACAATATGCTGATGGTATCGATCTTGAGCTATGATTTAGAAATTAAAGTATTTTTCTCATATTAGTACTTGTTATGCAATCATTACAGCAGCCTTTAGATTCGACCAAAGATTATTTTACCAACATTGTATAACATAAAGGGGTGATAAGTGACGGTTGAAATATAGTGGGGCCGGCATAATTGTTAGGTAGGAAGATAAGTTGTTCATATTGGATTCAAATATAAAAGAATCTGGATCATATAACAAAGTGATGAAGACAATCCAGATGAATGGCCTTTCCATGACCACATACGAAGCCTTTTAAAGACAGACGGGCTTGAATCTCCCCTAGATAACAAAATAGTAGCTTCTCTTTCTATCAAACCGCTTCGGTAAACCCATTTATTATTAATTAATTAAAATTAAAAATGAAAATTTTTAAGTGAGAACTACTATGAGGTCCTAAGGAAGAGATTTGATTACTAAGAAGTTTGAATAACAAGTGAAGAACAAAAAACATGTCATTTCCTACACTAGAAATTGTCAATGCATGTGCTCTTCAATTGTTATCATTCTTTTGGAGGATTAAATCCCTTGCCTGAGACATGTAGAATACGTAGTTAGTTCCCCCAATTTTCAACCATTGGATTTTTCCTCCAATATGTAGCTAGTGGGGACTTTGGGGTTGGTTTCTTAAAAGATTAGCTCTTCATTCGCCTTTTTTTTCTTGAAAACGATCATATAGAATCAATACATGATTGAGAATATATATATATATATATTATAGGTGTAGTAGCTGGGGAGATTAAACATATATGGCAATCAAACTAAGATGTCAGAGTCTATAAGTTAATTGGCTAAGCAGTTTTTTTTTTTTTTTTTTTTTTTTTTGGCTCATAATTGGCTAAGCAGTTGGCTGAGTCCATTTTGATGGCTGACTGACTGATACGTAGTAATCAAATGACTTGGGTTACGTTCGTGAATTGATGTTTGAAAGTTCTTCAACTTATGAGGAGCTTCTTGTAGTCTTGTTGTACCCAATCCGGAACTCACACAAAACCAGTTTCAATGCTCATCGTAATGATGAGTATTGAGAGCTATTCATTGTAGTAAGATCTATACAATTTAAATAAAATTTCAATGATCTAGATTTAAGGTTTTCAACTAATGATTCAAAAAAAAAATCATTTTTTGACAAACTAAAAGTTAAGATTTTTTTTTTTACACGTTAAATTTTTTTTAAAAGGAAAATTAAAAAATTCAATCTCAACCATCTAAATTAAATCTGAACTATTTGTAACTATGAAGAGCCCTCAATGCTCATCATATCGTTGAAACTTGAAAGTGATTCTCCCTGATAATGCCTACCTAATGAGGCAGCTTTTGCACTTGGACCGCAATTGCATTATGCCCCCGACACGTCTCCATGTACTATTAGTTTAAAACGCGAATATTCATGGAGATAAAAATGATTCCTCAAATAATTTCTTCAATTATTCTATAATGCTCAGGACAATTTAATACCTTTTTAATTTTAATTGTGTCACCCATCCTTGAGTCATAGTTAGTGTAGCATGCTCCCTCCAATACATAATATAAATAACTTCAACTAAAACTATGGAATATCGGCTAACTAATTAAATTTATCTTGTAATTTTTTTTAAAAAAAAATCAACTTTACCTATATTAAATGAGGTTTTGAATGAGAGAGAAAAAAACAATAAGTTACATTTAAGCATTAATTCTCTTGACAAAACTGACAAATAAGTACTAATGATTCCCCAAGGGACTTATATTATAAACTAAATAATTCTTGGGAAGATTCCATATAAAGCTACTTAAAATAGAAAAATTCTAAAGCGGGTTGGTAAATTCAACAAATCTTTAATCGAGTCACTAACCCAATCTAAGATTTTAAAATATGGGTAAAATGGCTTTAACATCCTCTCCTCCCTCCTCTTAAACTATGTAACTTATGTTTTCTAATATATATATATATATAGATATATATATATATATATTTTCGTGTTTGGAATAATCAATATTAATATAAATAGGAGGAATAATCAATATTAATTTAAGGGGAAAACACAAAGAAAACAGCGCCAACCGCAGAGTCATGCAAAAATTGTGCAAGACATTTCCATCACTGTGAACAATGTACAAATCCAATTTTCCCCAGTCCCCCCTTCATGATCTTAATACCCCTTTTTCTTATCCTCAACATCACAAGTACAATTGCAGATCTCCCTTATAAACAGTTCTGCAGAAAAAGAAGTCTCATACACTAATCAGCAAAACCAAATCCCACGGATCAACAAAATAATGAAGAGGGGGGAAAGAAGTTGAATGATGATGGCAATTGAAGGGAGCGAAGTTGAATGTAGAAGTTTTTGACCTTGAAGCTGGATGCAGTTGACGCTGTTTTCCCCCTCAAATTATTCCTAATTATCCTTGCAGAACATGAACAATTCCTTTGATTTAGCGAATCATATTTTATTTATTATGTATTAATGTTAATATATATTGAAAAATATAAGTTACATGGCAATAAAACTCTTTTAAAAAGAGCGGGCATTAAAGTCATATTATCAATATTTTGAAATCCTAAACTAGGTTAATGACTCAATTAAGGATTAATTGAATTTACCAACTTGATTTAAAGTTTTCTTATTTTAAGTAGCTTTACATGGAATTTTCCCATAATTCTTCTATAAGTGATTTATGTTGTCTATTGGAGGGAGTATACTTATAATTTAAAACTGATTATATACTATACCAATAAAAATATACTCTCAACAAAGAATAATAATAGGAGGGATATATAACATATGAAATTAAAAAAAAAAAAAAAAGTAAATGGTAAGATGATCGACTTTGGTTAGAAGGGTCAAACCAAATAAAGTTAACCAGGCCTCCTGGTTGACGACAACACATTCATAGACAAGTATTTCTCTTAATCTTTCGAAAAAACCCTAACAACATTTTTAGGTTTCTATATATCTTGAAGTTTGGTAATCAGTAGAACCTCATTCTTGAATTCTAATAAATCTTGACGAGAACTTTTCGACAATCTCTCGTGGCAGCTATTTTATTATCATCACGGAAGGATGCCCAGAAATCATAATAAATAGTCAGATAATGTTTGGGGGTGGGAAATAAATGTAATGATATATACAAAACACACATTGATTTGATCACATAATTCGAATCACAAACTAAATCTTCTTTTATCTCGATGAAATTAGTTTTTACATATATTTTATTATATTCTACATATTAACAAAGTGTTAGAGTTCGTATTTCCCTCACAATTTCTTGTCAGAATATTTGGACAAAACTTGAAGTACATTTTCTGAAAAAGAAGTGCAAGGTAGCCATTAATGCACAGTATGCACTCACTCACTGACCCAAAGACAAAGGCCTATCACTAGGAAGAGATATTTTTCCCATTACACACACACACAGGTACACATGGCAATTTAATCAACATAAATTTTTGGTTTGATTATCGAAGGAAACACATGGAGTTAGAGGGTGATGACTAATGAGTGGCCCAGATAAAGCAATTTAATTTGAACTGTATCTATGTTTTCTCCAAAGTATCTAGTGGCGACTTTCAAGTTTCAAGTTGGTACTATGAGACGAATTAACTTTAAGTGCGCCTTGTTTTTTCTTCAATACGATCTATAGAATCAATACACGTGATTGAGAAAAATGGGCGAAACGACAATAAAATATATATGTGTATGTGAATCAATACACGTGATTGAGAAAAATGGGCGAAACGACAATAAAATGTGTGTGTGTGTGGGGTAGTAAATGACTTGTGAGCTGGGAACTACCCCACCACTGGGCCCCAAAGCTAAGAACATATCTGAGTCTCTAGATCAGTTAGTTATAAATTAATTGGTTTACAGTTAGCTAGAGTCCACTTTGATGATAGATGATAGTATGTATTCCTTGGGTTGCATTTGTCAGAGTATATATGTGGGGACCTCCTTTTGCATTTTGATCTTTCATCAAAACGCAAAATCACCCCTATATATTAGATCAAAACGTGCCATAATTGATCTTTGAAAGTTCTTCATCTTATCTTCAAAGTAAGGGCACCAACGAGTATAAGACAAAAACCCTTTCGCTTTTTTAGTTATCTTTGGATGAACGTAACAATACGAGTTGATCAAGTAAGATAAAAGTATTTGTGAACATGTGTCGTCTAGGTTATATATTTTTTTTTTTTATTTCTCCTTTCTATACCATTAACGAACAAACTTCGATTTGATGCATTTTTTTTTTTTTTTTGTCGAAAATTTGATGTAGTATTTAACTAATAAGTATTACAGTATTTTTACTCTTATGAGCAAATTACCGTTTTTTTTGGGTCCACGTGCATGTCTAAATCTGAACTATACGGTAGACTGTGATGGTATAAATGTGAGACATGAAAAGTAAAATGTCTTCCAAACCTTATTTTAAATAGGAAAAATCAATGTTACAGATCATGGAGCAATATATAATTTTAAATTAAAAAAAGGAACTTTAAACATTACGACTAGAAAATCAAGACTTTTTTAGTAGCTAATAAATTTAGGAGTGGAACTTTCAAATTTCAGCTGGCCTGGGTAACTCCTAAATGTTTTTAAACAAAAACTGAAATTTTTAGCTCCCCCCCCCCCCCCCCCCCCCCCCCCCAAAAACAACAACAACAACAACAACAACAACGAGAACTTGATTTTTTATCACTAAATTTGAGAGTGGAGATTAAAAATTGTTAGGAGAGTTTCTAATAAATTCTTTGAACAAAAGTTATCTTGATGTATTTAAAATTCCTTTATATGGTCTACAACTGTCGTTTTCCCCTGATTTCTCAATCAATACTCTCGTAGTGATGGGTTATGTCAATTTGGCTGTTAGGGGTGTGGAAAGGGTCAACAATACTTTTAAAAATGTACTATCACATATTTTTTTTTTAAAAAAAATATTATTTATGAGTCATTACTGAGTCAGTATTGTTTGTGTTCAAGGACTACTCTACTGTAGCTAGGGATTCAAATCAATCATTGTAGGAATCGATCGGTTTTATCAGTAAATGTGTAGGGCATTATATCAGCAATATTAACTATTAACTAACATGTTGTGAGCTCAATAAATAATGATGAATTTAACTCAATATGGTTTTTGTATTTACTATATTGAGTTAAATTCATCATTATTGAAGGGGTCTCCTTATGACAAGCCTGCATTTGAATTGGCTTAATTAGTGCCCTTAAGTGGGCTGAAGGGGTCTCGTTAATATACTAAACAATAAATTTAATCAAGTTTAATTAAAATGATTTATATTAAGTTTTAAAATTTCTTATTAATTTTATAAGAGTTAGTTATAAAATAAATAAATTGTTAAAACACAAGTTGTGAATAGTGTATTAAAATTTATAAATACTATAGTCTCAGCCACAAATTATTGGAAGTGGCATACAAAATTTACATTCCTGGTTTGTAACTGAGACTCATGTATCGCAGAGGCGGACCTACGTGCCAAAAATTTGGGACTTTCAAAAAAAAAAAAAATTCAAGTTAAAGGAGTTGAATTAATAACTTAAATACAATGGTTTCAAATTTCCATTAGCATTAACATTAGTATTATTTGTCTACTTTCCTTGAACTAATACATGTTTAAATAATTGTCTACCCTTAAATTAAGTAATCCACCCTTAATACATCAAGATTGCATTTCAGTAATGGGATGGAGGATAAATAGTTAATGATTGTTTAATGTCTTATTTTGAAAAATATATATTTGATAAGATTGATAATAAGACAATTATGATGGAATTCCAAAACATAGCGCGCCTAGAAGGATGACATTGTAATTATTTTTATTGTAATATACTTTTTTATTAAAATATATGTCTTGAATTTATTGAGTGTCACCCTTCATTATAATTTATGTATTTGCATTTCTAACGTATTTACCCTTACTTTTCTAAATACAAGTTTATAAAATAATTTCCTCTCTTATTACATTATCAATATTCACTTTATTTCATAAATATTTTTTATATATTTTTTTTTCTTGTTTATATTCTTTTATTTTTTAATGTATTTAAAACTTTCCTTCAAAAAAATTTTTTATAGTGGGAAAGTTAAAATTGGGATGAAAGTGTTTTTTTTTTTTTTTTCATATCTCCATCCAAAGAAGCCAACGTGGAACCACTTGGCCGTGTTCTTCTGTCTTTTTACGCAAAAACAGACGGCTCGATTTTCCTCACATCCGTCTCGTCCATTTTGTTAGGGACCAGAGTGAAGAGATATTTAACCGAAAGTGGGGCTTCTTCGTATATGTGAATCCATATTCCATGCTCATCCTTAAATAAAAGTGATTTTTATTTTTTTGAAAAAAATACTTCATGCACTCAAAATTAATTAACTTAAGATGCTAGGAGTTGAAAAAATATTTTAGATATTAGGTGCTACTAGAAAAATATATCAGGATACTGGGATTGTAGGAAAAATATTTTAAAATGCAGGATAAAAAATTAATTAATTTGTGATACTGAATACAAAAAAATATTTTTGGGTGCCACATACAATTTAATCCAAATAAATAAAAATACATAAGAAAATAAAAAAAATCTTCCCCACCCCAAAGTTAGAAGGATGAGTGTGAACCCCATATATGTTTGGACCTCCTTGTGTTTTGATCTTTCATCAAAACCCAAAATCACCCCTATATATTATATCAAAGCGTGCTATAATTGATCTATGAAAGTTCTTCATCTTATCTTCAAAGTAAGGGCACCAACGTGCACAGGACAAAAACCCTTTAGCTTTTGTAGTTTTCTTTGGATGGATACGTAACAATACAAGTTGATCAAGTACGATAAAAGTATTTGTGAACATGTGTCAAATACTACCACTCTAATCCACAAAGCCAGCAGGGGAGTCGGAAATTGTAATTAGGACAGGTGAAAATTATATAATAGAATCTAGATATTTATGAAATTACATTTCAACCCGATACACATTTTAAGATTTTCATTGTAGTCTCTCTATGAAACTTTTAGCAAGAACTAAGTTGAAAATATTAAAATTTTATGAGGTCAAAATGTAATTTTCTAAACATTTAGATTCTATTTTATAATTTTAGGGAGGTGGGAGCACCCTAACCCCTCCCTAGTTCCGCCCGTGAAAGTTAGTTCTTTTTTTAAATAACTCATGTCCTTCCAAAATATGGCTCAAGTTCACTAGATATGTCTATGTTATATAAATTTTGTTTTTATTTCTCCTTTCTATACAATTAATGAGTCAACTTCCAGATGTAGTATTTAAGTAATAAGTATTACAGTATTTTTACACCTTTTATGAGCAAATTATTGTTTTTTTTTTTTTTTTTTTTTTTTTTTCTACATGCGTGTGTTTGAGAAACACTCAAATCGTGGTTTCAGAAACAAATCGAGATAAAATTCCTTTTACATACTTATTTTCAGTAAATCCTAAAAAATTAATTTCGAAAATTTAATCCAAACACACAATCTGAACTATATTATAGACTGTGGGGGTATAAATGTGAGACATGAAAAGTAAAATATCTTCCAAACCTTATTTTAAATAGGAAAAATCAATGTTACAGACCACGGAGCAGTATATAATTTTAAATTTAAAAAAAAAAAGGAAATTTAAACATTACGATTAAAAATTCAGGATTTTTTTAAGTAGCTAATAAATTTAGGAGTGGAACTTTCAAATTGCAGCTGTGTACTCCTAAATGTTTTTAAAACAAAAGTGTGAAATTTTAGCTTCCCCAACTTGATTTTTCATCAGTAAATTTGAGAGTGAAAATTAAAAATTGTTTAGGAGAGTTTCTAATAAATTCTTTGAACAAAAGTTATCTTCATGTATTTAAAATTCCTTTATATGGTCTACAACTGTCATTGTCCCCTGATTTCTCAATCAAAACTCTCGTAGTGATGAGTTATGCCAATTTGGTGGTTAGGGGCGTGGAAAGGATCAACATTACTTTTAACATATTTTTTTGTTTTTATATTCTTGATTCAGTATTATTGTTTGTGTTCAAGAACTACTCTAGTGTAGCTAGGGATTCAAATCAATCATTTTAGGAATCGATCGGTTTTATCAGTAAATGTGTAGGGCGTTATATCAACAATATTCAGTTATTCACTACTCCGATTCTAATTATGGGAATACTTTTTGTAGTGTAAATTGTCTTATAAAAGTATTTTATAATTAAATGACAGAAAGGTAGTATTAACTAACATGTTGTGAGCCCAATAAATAATGATGAATTTAACTCAATATAGTTTTTGTATTTACACTTTTTTCCTATCCATTCTCGCTCACTGCCTCCATTTTAAGTTGGCATTCTTGTAGGGGTCTCATTATGACAAGCCTGCATATGAATTGACTTAATTAGTGCCCTTAAGTGGGCTGAAGGGGTATCCTTAATATTTACTAAACAATACATTTAATCAAGTTTAATTAACATGATTTATATTAAGTTTTAAAATTTCTTATTAATATTATAAGCTAGAGTTAGTTATAAAATTTTAAAAACAAAATTTTTAAAACACAAGGTGTGAATTAGTGTATTAAAATTTATAAATACTATAGTCTCAGCCACAAATTATTGGAAGTGGCATACAAATTTAAATTCCTTGTTTGTAACTGAGACTCGTGTATTTACAAGCTAAGTAGTATCTAATTCAATATTCGCCATTCATTTTTTAGCAAAATTATTTTAGACTTAATTATAATTAAATCGATCTTTTCAGACCTAACTGTAATATTGTATTGTTGAAGAATCTCTCATTTTAGTTCACCGGCTATGTTTGGCAACATCACATTGAGAAGTAAAAAAGCTATGTTGATGAGAACCAGAGAAACTCATTATTGAAGCAACTTTGTTTGGCTTTTGGTTTTTCTTTATATATAAAATTTCAAAAACTGAAGTTTCAATATACTACATCTAAACAAATTTAGATTAAACTCTGTTCCGTTGTGGAACACAAATGTCTCGGACCACGGGAATTTGGTTAACTTCAATATAGGATCTCGGTAGGCTTATCCAATGTTATCTACGGCACAGATAACAGTGGGCAAGATGATCACTGTACACAACAGAGGTGTGGGGTGTGTGCACAGTGGGACGATATCTAAAGAGTAGGGGAGAATACGTGTGTACCGTTCACCAGGGGTGTGCCCCTATTTATAACCGAGCCGGTTTGATCCGACTCTCTCTAAAGATGCTCCCATGATGCCGTGCGCCGTGCCCCCATTTCCCGCACCATTGAGGTAGTGGGGATAGGTGTGGGGTAGTTGGCCTCTTAGTGGGCTTGACTTGGTCCGGCCCATTTCCGAGGTCCACGGTTGCCCAAAGTCGGCTATTCGGCTTACGAATTGCCGAGTTTTACTCCGGTGTAGGCCCCGATTTTCCGGCCCTTATTTCTCGAGCCGGTTTGGGTTCTAATTTCAATTGGCCGTAACCGTATCCTACATTCGTGGTGAGTAGAGATTTGCACAAGCATTGCCGCGGATCTTATATATCGATCCCGACCTCGTACACTAGAACCCGACCTCGTGCGTTTCCACAAGCCGCCTAGGAATGGGTTCGGTCCCCACCTAGATCCCGACCTCGTCGTTTTAGGGTCTTCTTTTGGATTCATCAATTCACCTCGGATGTTGTACGACTTGGTACTCGGCTCAAGATTTTGAGCAACAATGCCGACATACCAAGAACGCGACCGTTCGCCTAGCTAAGTGTCTTTTCGTTTGCTTGCGTCGCATCGTATATCCGTCGTTTCCGATTATAATGACACGTGCCTTCAAGCGCCGCCTTTGGTTAACGCGCCCATTAATGCCCTACGTCATATCGTCATCATAGCTTTCTAGGGTTTTTCTTTTATCCCTTCGTAACCGATGTAACGTATCGGCTTCTAAACGTCATATCTCTAGAACTCTTATAAGTGCTCCTCACACCCTTCATCATCACTTTTCTTCGTCTTCTCAACTTTGAAGAATCGCACCAGGACTTCCCCTTTTCGAACCGCTTCTTGCTCTCTCGTTCTCTTGCTTCCGGTATTGTTTTCTCGGTTGTTCTTGAAACACCTGCATGTTATAATTCGTATTTTGCTCTTTGGCCTGGGTATTGAGGTGTTGAACGATTTGTGATGATTGTGAATTCCTCTCCAAACGAAAAATGTCGAATGCCATTTTGAACTTTGCTTGTCCGAGTTGCTTCGACACCATCTATATTTTTGCTCATTCACTCCTTTCGGCTTTGAATTATCATTTTTGCTTTATTGTCGCCGTTCTGCATTTGAGTGATTTTGATTTGTTGAATCCTTCACTATCTCGGGCAAATTTGGGCGGGTCTGGGCTATCCGGGTTTGATATGCATATATTCGTTCATGTTTTAACATGCTATATAATTTGTTCCCCAAGATGGATCCAAAACCCCCACTAGTAGACATGTATGGTAATCCTATTCCAGAAGAAGATAGAGAGATTCTTGAACGCGTGCCTGGTCGAACCAAACTTTGGCTATGGTCCATTCTTCCCACCGAAGAAGAGAGGATGGAAAATTTACTCCGATCTCGGGGAAGTGGGAGTAGGACAAGCGTACGGGTTCCTTCTTCACCCGATGCCGAACCCCTAATTCTCCTTCGCCCAGTTGTCGGCTTCTCCCGAGGTTATTCCCCCGTCTTCTAACACGGGCCCTTCGGTCCTTGTGAAGATCGTTGCCACAAAGCGATCGAGCTTGCTCGTCATGGCCATGACAGAGAAGCCGAGTCTCTATTGGATAGATGCCGCGCAATAACCCGACGCATACCTCTTCACTTGGGCCCTTGCTTGTTCAAGCTCGTCCCGAAATTCTGTCTTGTCGGGTATACTTCGTAGTTCTAATTCTGGCCTTTGTTTTTATTTTAGGTTTAAATGTCTTCACACCAAACCACTCATTCCGAGATCGGAGAGTCCGCCCCTTCCGGAGGACCTTCACGAATGCCTTCGTCGAGACTATCTTTGTGAGCAATATAGTACTTGACTGTAAGAATAAGATGTCTGGAAAAGTGCTTTCGCGGATTGCCCGAAGTGGAGAGGGGTATGATGTGTGCTTGCCTCCGGCTGACGAGTCCGTGGCCTCGGGTCGATCCAACGATGAGTCCAGCCACTTTTTTTATTTTTACAAGGATTTTGTCACCTATCTCGGGGTTGAATTCCCCTTTTCCGATTTCCAAATGAACCTCCTCACACATTTCCACCTTGCACCTTCTCGTTACATCCCAATGGTTGGGCCGCGGCCGTTGCCTTTGAAAAGTATTGCACGACTCATAACCTCGAGTGTTGTCTCCGTGTTTTGTAGCTTCTTCACTCCCTTAGACATTAAGACTACCACGGACGGGGACAAGAAATGGTTTTGTTGGACCTCATTTCGGGCGTCTCATGGTCGCAAGTTTCTTAGGCCTTTTAAAGATTCATGGAAAGGATGGTTTTGTTGGACCTCATTTCGGGCGTCTCATGGTCGCCGGTTTCTTAGGCCTTTTAAAGATTCATGGAAAGGCTTCAAAACATCTTACTTTAAAGTTGTCGCGAAGCTTAGGGGATATACCGTGGTTTCTTCGAACCCGGACGTCCGGGAAGTCGAGGGACGCTTCCCCTTATATTGGTCCGACGAACACCACAAGTTTGACGCGAAAGATTTTTTGCCAATTAAGTCGCAATTATCCGCCGCGAGAGAGAAACCATCGCGCCCTTATTGCCTTGGTACGAGAAAGATGATTTGGTGGAGTCGGCCGAGTACATTACATCCCGTAGGTGTTCATAGGGCTCCCTCCCCCAATTTTATCCCTCTGTGGCGTGTTTGGTCGGACTTTGACTTCTTTGCTTTGGCTTTTCAGGTACATCGATGGGAAAAAGACCCGAGTATCTGGACGTGACGATTCCTGCCACTCGTCCAACAACTCCGGGATCTAAACGAAAAAGCGCTGGCGGACGCCTGATGACTCTGCTACCGCCAAGAAAACCAAAGCTCCGAAGAAGAAGAAGAATGATAATCCCTCCACAAGCAAGGATATTCCTATCCCGACTTCTCCAGCTCGAGATCCGGGGGATCATGAGCCTGAAGCTCTTACCCCTGATGTCCGTCCGACCATTCAGCTCCCCCGTTCTTATTTTTGGGGGCATAAAATACCCAACTCCTCCGTAAGGGCATTCGTCCGCGACCATTGGTATGACGGGCGAGACATTGTCGAGGCCGAGACGCGAGAATTGAAGGAGATTGAGCATGCCAACTTGAAGAACGTCGGCCTTTGTCAGGCGCGGTGGCACATCTCAAAGAGAAGGTCGGTCGAATGAGAAGGATCTGGACTTCTTTGAGGAAGAGAAGAAGAAGAACGACGAGGCATTAACTCAAGCACGGGAGGATCGCAAGTGGCGAGAGCCGAGAAGGAAAGCCTCTCTGACGAGCTGGTTAAAGTCCGTGACGCGCTGCACTTATCCGAGTCTGAGCTTACACGAAGGGCGCAGGTCCACGAGAGTGATGTGGAGTCCATTGCCAGATATAAAAACTTTATTGACGAACAGGCGACGGAGCTCAAAGCTTGTAAGCAAGCCCTCACAGCCGCTCAGGCCAATCTTAGTTCGTACCGAGGCGCCCTTGATGTCGCCGAGGTTAATATTTCCAAGCTAACGGCGGGCGTTAAGGAGGCCTTCGAGAATGCCGTGGAACAAGTTCGCTTCCGAATTCCTCAATTGATTTGAATTTAGACGGAGTGCACATGAACGCGTACGTTGAAGACGGGATATTTATTCCGGCTCGCCCGTGGTTGATGATGCCGCCTTGTCGAGACGGTTCGGGAAGAAGAAGGCTGGCGGTCAATCTCCGTCTGTTCAGCAATAGTCGGTACTTTGCCATTTTGCACCTTACAGCTTTGTCTGTAGGTTATGTAAACACTGCTTTGCCCCTGTAGGGCTTTAATTTGTAAATGTTTAATTTGACCGCTTTAATCATATGCGCTTATTTTCTATTTAGCGTCTTTCGAATTGAAGGTTTCCTGACGTGATCAAGGTCAAGGAAACACTCCCTTTTTCGGTATGCCTAATTTCGGCATTTAAATGGTGTATACACTAAACTTGGCGGCTATGCCGCTACATGATTTACGAAAATGGGCGTTTGCCATTTCGCACATGTGTACTTTGGCCAACGTGGATAATCGATAAACACGAATTGAGTAATCCGAGTTCCATCAATCCTATCATTTGGCTCTTCGTTGCCACGATCCTGTAAATGTGCTTACTAGGATATTTATTCGGCGGCTTTTCTTTTACATGATTCATGGACTTTGGTCCATACATGTTACGTCCGACTTCCTTAAGCGAGATAATTTCTTTTACATGATTTATGAACTTTGGTCCATACATGTTTTGCCCGACTTCATTTGAACAAGTTGCGGAATACGAGTACTAATGCCCGTCCTTTTGATTCATTCATTGTTCGGCTTTACATCGACTCGATTCCGTAGGAATTTGATACATATTCATGATGAAGTAAGCCCGAAAGTCAAGTTAATATAGGGAAATACTGAAATTAAGCGAAAACAAAACATTGAAAACAAACGAGTGCATAGACTTCGATAATCGGCTATAGTAAGCCTTAAGTTTGTCGGCATTCCAAGTCCTTTTGATTGCTTCCCCTTTCGGTGATTCGAGCACATAAGCGCCGTTTCCGAGTTCATGTCGGATGCGGTAAGGACCTTCTCAATTTGCAGCGAGCTTCCGTCTCGGGCATTTACATTGCCTATATCGGCCCTTCGCAGCACCAAGTCATCCTTGTTGAAGGATCGGGGATTAATCGTCTTATTGAACCGAGCCGCGATGAGTTGCTTTGTGGCCAAGTCTCGCAAGTGAGCCGTGGTTCTAACTTCGTCGATCAGATCTAGCTCGACTGTGATAGCCTCGTCATTTTCCTGCCCTTCTTGCCGCGAAGTCGTCGCTTTTCTCCATGAGGGTTCGCCGATTTCTACCGGAATCATGGCTTCACATCCGTACGTCGGCTGAACGGCGTCTCTCCCGTGGATGTTTGAACTATGGTCCGACAACCCCACAAGACGCATAGAGATGTTCCACCCAACTTTCCCGTTCCTCGATCATTCGCTTTTTAAGTCCGTTGACGATGACTTTGTTTTCGCCTCGGCTTGTCCGTTGGATTGTGGGTGTTCCACTAAGCGAAATGATGCTTCACATTAAGGGCGGACATCATTTCTTTGGAAGCCTCTCGTCCATGAATTGTGTCCCATTGTCCGTGACTATTTCCGCCGGAATCCCAAATCGCGATATAATATTCCTTTGTAGGAATTTCTGCACTCTAGCCGAGGTAATGGTCGCCAGCGGTTCAGCTTCGATCCACTTAGTAAAGTAATCGACCGCTACGATCAACCACTTCAATTGGCTGGGAGCTGGTTTAAACGGTCCCAACAAGTCCATGCCCCATTTGTAGAATGGCCATGGAGCCGTGATCTGCGTCAACTCGGATGGTGGAACCCACAATAACTTGCCGTGCTTCTGGCAACTATTACATGTTTGAACATGATATTTAGCATCTTGCGCCATCGTAGGCCAATAGTATCCCGCCCGAACTGCCTTACGGGCCAAAGCTTTCGCCCCTATGTGTTGTCCGTTTATGCCTTCGTGAATTTCCGCCAAAACGTATTGAGCTTGATCTTCGTTGAGACATTTAGCCATGGGGGAATGCACGCCTTTACGATACAACTGATCGTTCACCATCACATAGGCGGCCATTTGTTCGACTAGAGTTCTTGATTCGGCCGCATCCTGCGGGTTATCCCCTTTCCGGATAATCAGCAATTGGTTTTCTCCAATCCCCGAATCGAAATCAGCATCACGCAAGTTGGTTCCGGTAGGTTCTGGCTGGACAATTGTGCGGAGATTTCCGGGCACTTCGTGCTAGCTAGCTTCGAGAGGATGTCGGCCCTCGTATTTTCTGCCCGAGGAATGTGCGCTACCGTCACTTCGTCGAAATATGTCATAATGTCTTTCACCTTTGTCAAGTATTTAGCCAACGGGGCCCCCTCACTTGATAGGTCCCCTGGATTTGGGAAGCGACCGGTTGAGAGTCCGTGGATACATGGACTTGCCGAGCTCCGTTTTCTTTGGCTCGCAAAGAACCCGGCAATGAGGGCCTCATATTCCGCTTGATTATTCGATGTTGGGAAATCAAGTCGGAGAGATAATTCCATCGCCACGCCTTCGGGACTTTCCACGATAACTCCGGCACCACCTCCCTTTATGTTAGACGATCCGTCCACGAAAACTTTCCATGGTTCGGCTCCGTCTTCTCATTTTGAACCGAGGTTAGCTCGACTAAGAAATCAGCCAAAGCTTGTGACTTGATTGCTGCGGGCCTTATATGTGATATCAAACTCGGACAATTCAATGGCCCAAGCTATCATCCCGCCCGCCAAGTCTCGGGTTTATGTAAAACTTGTCGGATGGGTTGATTCGTTCTTACCACGATCGAATGGCCAAGGAAATAATGGCGAAGTCGTCTTGCCGTTGTTAAGAGTGCAAAGGCCATTTTTTCCAGTTTCGATATCTCAACTCGGAACTTTGCAGTGCCCGACTTACGAAGTATACTGGTTTCTGCCCGTCTTCGGTTTCTCGAACTAAGACCGCGCTTACTGCCTTTTCCCCAACTGACAAATAAAGCAACAATTTATCCCCAACTTCTGGCCGTGATAACACTGGCGGAGATGCTAAGCATTGCTTTATTTTGTCGAACGCTTCTTCACACTCCGAGTTCCACCCTTCCTTTCCCGAGCTTCCTTCTTCAAGAGCTTAAAGAATGGGAGGGATTTTCTCGCGACTTGGGCAAGAACCTTGTCAAGGCCGCCAATCGCCCCATGTCAACCGCTGTAATTCTTTCTTGTTCTCCGGGGTCTCATTTCCATCACGGCCCGCACTTCTCTCGGGTTAGCTTCAATGCCTCGGTTGGTCAAAAGGAAACCCAAGAATTTTCTCGACGGAACTCCGAAAGCACATTTCGTCGGATTCAACCGAATTCGATGCTTCCGCAATTTTTCGAAGGTTTGTTGTAGATCATGAACATGGTCGTTCGCTCTCTAGATTTAACTATCATATCATCAATGTAGACTTCCACGTTTTTTCCCAGTGATCCGAAAAGACCTTTGTCATCATTTCTCGGTAAGTCGCCCCCGCATTCTTGAGGCCGAATGGCATCACGTTATATTGATAGTTCGCATTGTCCGTGATGAAGGCCGTTTTCTCTTGATCCTCGGGATGCATGGCAATCTGGTTGTATCCCGAGTATGCATCCATGAATGACAAAAGTTGAAAGCCGGCCGACCGATCAACCAATTGGTCAATGTTAGGCATGGGAAATGCATCCTTCGGGCATACTTTGTTCAAGTCTTTGTAGTCCGTGCATACGCGCCATTTGCCGTTAGGTTTTTTGACCATGACCACGTTTGACACCACGTCGTGTATTGCACTTCCCTAATAAATCCATTTGTGATCAACTCTTGGACATGCGCTTCCAAGGCTTTACCCGGCCCGCCTGTTTCCTCTTTTCTCGAGCTCCGGGTTTGACCCATGGTGGATGGCCAATTTGTGACAACAAAACTCGGGGTCAATTCTGGAATCTCGGATGGCGTCCATGCAAACACGTCTTTGTTTGCTCGCGGGAACAACTCAATTTTGCTCGCATCTCGGGATTCAATGTTTTCCCGATTTTGGTTGTCTCCGCTTCTGGTTCATTCCCCAGACGAAATCTTGTCTCTTCATTAGGCTCGGACCTTTGCATCTTGTCTTCTTCCCTCAAGTCTAACTCTACTATGTAAACAAGCTTCTTGTCCGTCTTCTTTTCACCTCCTTTGGCGGGTCCGTCTTTGGAATTTTCACCGCTTCAAAGTAGCATTGCCGAGAGTCTCTCGATCTCCCTTTACGGTAACGACTGATTCTCTCTATCATAAAATCTCAACTTTCGGTGATTAGACGATACCAGCATGTTCCAATCATGGATAGTTGGTCGTCCGAGAATAATATTGTATGGAGACGGGAAGTCGGCCACAACGAAACGGACTATCCCCGACTTGAACGCCTCTTTCGTCCCCAACGTCAATTTGAGGTCGATGTATCCTTTTGGACGGGTGTCTTCTCCATTAAAGCCTGTTAGGGTGGTCCTACATGGTTTGAGGTCTTCCGAATCGAATCGCATGCGTTTAAACGCATCCCAGAGGATTATGTCCACCGCGCTTCCATTATCAATAAAAATCTTCTTAACTCGGCAATCTTTGACGATTCGGTTATGACGAGCCCGTCGTGGTGTCCGGCATGACATCCTCCAAGTCTTCTTGATAAACCCGAGCATTGGCAAATTTGGTTTTGCCGACTCCCTTTTAAATCTCGGACGGTCAACTACGGATAGAACCTCTTTCAAGTATTTTTTTCTTTGATTGGCGGAATCTCCTCCTCCTCTCGCCGAAACCTCCAACAATCCCATTGCGAGTCATATTTTGACTCGGGATATTCATCATGTGCTTCTCTTCCTTTTTTTTTTCGTTCTCGTCTTCTCTTTTCGGCCGGCGGACTTCTACTCCGTTCTCCTCCGCGCTTGCCCCGCCGCCCTTGCGTTTGGATCGAGATATTTACGGAGCTTTCCCTCTCGTATGAATTTCTCGATGGCGTCCCTCAAATCCCAAGCAGACATCCGTGGTGTGCCGTGTTGGTCATGAAATTCACAATATCGAGATTTGTCCGGGGTATGTTCATTCCGCATCGGGCGTGGCCGTTCTACTTTTTCATCTCGGTCGGGAGACTTCCTTCCGGACACTGGGCTGAGATACTTTTAGTGGAGCGTATCGGTCATATCTTCCTTCGCTCCGAGGTTTAGCATCCCTTCGTCCTCGGGATTCTTGTCTGTTCGGATTGTATCGTTCCTTCACTCGGGGAGATGGACTCCTCCGTTTGTCCCGTGGTGCATGGCTCATAATATCCATCTGTTCCAGCTCTATGTAAGTCTTTGAACGATCTCGGAATTTCGCCGGGGTTTTGGGACGTCGCTTCACGGCCGACTTCTTCAAACGTGAGGATTTGTCCAGGCCGGCTATGATGCAATGCAAATGTACGTCTTCCTTTAACCCCCGCACTTGTATTGCCGTGTCCTTAAAGCGATCCAAATACTTTTGCACCGTTTCCCAGGGTGATTGCTTCACTCGATCCAATTGGAACTCGGTTTTGGGTTGCTTCCTGCTCGTGGCGAAGTTGAGTAGGAATTTGTTCTCCAAATCTTTCAAGTCCGGGATTGTGTTTTACGGCAAGGTGTTGAACCAGATTTGGGCTGGTCCACGTAGCGTTCCGCAAACAACCGTGGTACCACGGGCCCCGAGTATCCTTTGACCATGATCTCCATTCGAAATTGCCCACATGCACTTGCGGGTCTGTGTTCCATCATATTTCGGGAAATCTTTGGTGTCTAAGCCTTTTGGATAAGGCGCGGCCATTATTTTGGCCGTGAAGGGAGTCGCGACTTTCTCCTCCTCATCCGAGCTTGCATCAATTGTGGCGATGCCACCTCTTTATTAGAGAGGATCTTTCCTTTGTCTTTCTTAGACGTTCGACCGACGATCGTTCCTTTCGAGTGTTATCGGTGTTGTCCCGATTAGCCACCGTCCGATCTGGAATTTTCTTGCTTCGGCTTCCGTGTATCGTTCCTCATCTCGGGAGTGTCTTCATTAGCCGCTGTCGTGACGTCCCAATATTCCGAGGAGTGGGGATGCCATTTTGGCTCGGGTCCACATTGCCCTTCCCCGTGTTGCCGTCATGATCGGGGTTGGTCCCGCGTGACGTCCGACTAATTTCTGAATTCTTCCTCGCGGTACATCTCTTCTCTCATAGTCGGACGTCCTCTTCCCTTGTAATCGATTCCGTGTTTCCATCTCGTCTATTCTCGTCCAATACGGACCCAAGGGTACTTCGTAACAAGCGAATATCGGGGTCGACTACTTCAATGGTTTTGGTTTGCCGGGTAGCGACATCTTCAAAGGGTTGAGATTTCGCAGTGCCCGATGTCTCCTCTTCGGTTTCTACCAACATTGGTTCTTTTTCCGTGTTCATCGGGCCCCCCGGTTGTGATGTTTGTCCTTCATGTTGCTCTGGTTGTTCTTCGGCACTTGATTCGCGAGTTGTTGCACCACGTCCTCTTGTATTCGCCATTTGCTCGATAGGTTCGTGGCTTTATGGTATGGGATTCGAAGTTTAATCGTCCCCACGACGGCGCCAATGTCCGTTGTGGAACACAAATGTCTCGGCCACGGAGGTGGTTAACTTCAATATAGGATCGGTAGGCTTATCCAATGTTATCTACGGCACGGATAACGGTGGGCAAGATGATCACCGTACACAACAGAGGTGTGGGGTGTGTGCACGGTGGGACGATATCTAAAGAGTAGGGGAGAATACGTGTGTACCGTTCACCGGGGGTGTGCCCCTATTTATAACCGAGCCGGTTTGATCGACTCTCTAAAGCATGCTCCCATGATGCCGTGCGGCTGTGCCCCCATTTCCCGCACCATTGAGGTAGTGGGGATAGGTGTGGGAGTAGTTGGCCTCTTAGTGGGCAGCACGGCCCATTTCCGAGGTCCATAACAAACTCATTTTATTATAAAATTTTATCTAAACAAAAATTACATCATACTAAATGGTTTTTATACTGGGAACGTTAAAATTGGGATGAAAGTGATTTTTTTCATATCTCCATCCAAAGAAGCCAATGTGGAACCACTTGGCCGTGTTCCTCTGTCTTTTTCCGCAAAAACAGGCGGCTCCATTTTGTGAGGGACCATAGAGTGAGGAGATATTTAACCAAAAGTGGGGCTTCCTCATATATGTGAATCATATTCCATTCTCATCCAAGATGAGCATAGGATGCTCATCCTCAAATAAAAGTGGTTTTTATTTTTATTTTTTGAAAAAAATTAATTAAAAATTAATTAACTTAGGATACTGGAAGTTGAAAAAATATTTCAGATATTAGATGCTACTGGAAAAATATTTCTAAATGCAACATAAGAAATTAATTAATTTGAAATACTGGATGCAAAAAATATTTTTAGGATATAGTATACTTCATCCGGTCCTAATTATAAGAACATTTTTATATTATAAATTGCACTATAAAAGTGTTCTTGTAATTAGAATTGGAGGTAGTATAATTTAATCCAAATAAATAAAAATACATAAGGAAAAAAAATCCCCACTTAAAATTAGAGGGATGAGCATCCCATACCATCTTTTAGATGAGCATAGAATGTGAACCTCATATATATTTGGACCTCCTTGTGTTTTGATCTTTCATCAAAACCCCGAAATCACCCCTATATATTAGGTCAAAGCGAGCCCTAATTGATCTTTGAAAGTTCTACATCTTATCTCCAAAGTAAGGGCACCCACGTGTATAAGACAAAAACCCTTTAGCTTTTGTAGTTTTCTTTGGATGGACATAACAATACAAGTTGATCCAGTACAATAAAAGTATTTGTGAACGTGTGTCAAATACTACCACTCTAATCGACAAAGTTAGCAGACGTCGGAAATTGTAATTAGATGGTGAAAATTATATAATAAAACTTAGATATTTAAGAAATTTTATTTTAACCCTATAAATATTTTAATATTTTCATTATAGTCCCTCTATGAAGCTTTTATTAGGGGCTAAAATGAAACTATCAAAAATTTTATGAGATCGAAATGTAATTTCCTGAACAGTTGGGTTGTATTATATAATTTTAGGGGTTTTAGGGGGCACCCTTACCCCCTCCCTAGTTCCACCTGTGAAAGTTAGCTATGTATTTTTTTAATAACTCTTATCGTTCCAAAATATGCCTCTAGTTCACTAGGATATATCTATGTTCTATTCTATAATTTTAGGGGCATCCTTACCCTCCTCCTTAGTTCCACCCGTGAAAGTTAGCTTTGTTTTTTTTTCTTTTTTAATAACTCATATCGTTCCAAAATATGGCTCTAGTTCACTAGGATATGTCTATGTTCTATTCTATAATTTTAGGGGCACCCTTACCCCCTCCCTAGTTCCACCCGTGAAAGTTAGCTCTTTTTTTTTTTTTTTTTTTTTTTTTTTTAATAACTCATATCATTCTAAAATATGGCTCTAGTTCACTAGGATATGTTCTATTATATAATTTTAGAGGGCACCCCCCCCCCCCCCCCCCCCCCAAAAAAAGTTCAACCTGTGAAAGTTAGCTGTGTTTTTTTTTTTTTTTTTTTTTTTTTTAAATAACTCATATTGTTCCAAGATATGGCTCTAGTTCACTAGGTTATATCTATGTTATATAAATTTTGTTTTTATTTCTCCTTTCTATACAATTAATGAGCTAACTTCCATTTGATGTAGTATTTAACTAATAAGTATTACAGTATTTGTACACCTTTTTGAGCAAATTACCGTTTTTTTTTTTTGTGTTTCCAAATCGTGGTTTAAGAAATTATTTTTTGACAAGTCAAAATAAAATTTTCTCACATACTTATCTTATAAAACGTAAAAGTTATTCTCTAAAATTTAATCCAAACACACCATCTAAACTATATTGTAGACTGTGGGGCTATAAATGTCAAACGTGAAAAGTAAAATATCTTCCAAACCTTATTTTAAATAGACAAAATCAATGTTACAGACGATGGAACTGTATATAATTTTAAATAAATAAAAAAAGGAACTTTAAACATTACGATTAAAAAATCAGGATTTTTTTAGTATCTAATAAATTTAGGAGTGGAACTTTCAAATTTCAGCTCTGTAACTCCTAAATGTTTTTAAACAAAACTGTGAAATTTTAGCTCCCTCACTTTATTTTTTATCAGTAAATTAAATTTTAGAGTGAACATTAAAAATTGTTTTGGAGTGTTTCTAATAAATTATTTGAACAAAATTTATCTTGATGTATTTAAAATTCCTTTACATGGTCTGCAACTGTCATTTTCCCCTGATTTCTCAATCAAAACTCTGAGTGATGCACTTGTGCCAATTTGGCTGTTAGGCGCGTGGAAATTAAAGGGTCAAGATTGCTTTTAAAAAAATGTAATATCACAATATTTGTTTGTGCTATATCTGACTCATCACTGAGTCAGTTTTGTTTGTGTTCTAGAACTACTCTACTGTAGCTAGGGATTCAAATCAATCATTGGAGGAATCGATCGGTTTTATCAGTAAATATATAGGGCAGTATATCATCAATATTAACTATTAACTAACATGTCATGAGCTTAATAAATACTGACGAATTTAACTCAATATAGTTCTTGTATTTACACTTTTTTTTTCCTTTCCATTTTCGCTCACTGTCTCCATTTTAAGTTGGTATTCTTGAAGGGGTCTCCTTATGACAACATCAATCAATGTAGCTCTGACAAGCCTGCATATGAATTGACTAAATAGGTGCCCTTAAGTCGGCTGAAGGGGTCTCCTTAATATTTACTAAACAATAAATTTAATCAAGTTTAATTAACATGATTTATATTAAGTTTTAAAAGTTCTTATTAATTTTATAAGAGTTAGTTATCAAATAAATAAAAAATTGTTAAAACACAAGTTTTGAATAGTGTATTAATATTTATAAATATTATAGTCTCAGCCACAAATTATTGGAAGTGGCATACAAAATTTAAATTCCTGGTTTGTAACTAAGACTCGTATATTTACAAGCTAAGTAGTATCTAAATTAATATTTTCCATTCATTTTTTAGCAAAATTATTTTAGACTTAATTATAATTAAATTGATCTTTTCAGACCAAACTGTAATATAATTTTCTCTGAAGAATCTCTCCATTTTAAATCACTAGGCTAAAATGGCGAGAACCAAAGAAACTCACTGAAGCAACTTTGTTTGGCTTTAGGTTTTTCTTTATATTTAAACTTTCTAAAACTAAATTTTCAATATACTACATTAAAACAAGTTTAGATTAAACTTATTTTACTATAAAATTTTATCTAAACATATATTATATCACGCTAATTGGTTTTTATAGCGGGAAAGTTAAAATTGGGATGAAAGTGATTCTTTTCATATGTCAATCCAAAGAAGCCAATGTGGAACCACTTGGCCACTTGGGGTCGTGTTCCTCTGTCTTTTCCCGCAACAACAGACAACTCGATTTTCCTCACATTCGTCTCGCCCATTTTGTGAGGGACAGAGTGAAGAGATATTTGACCAAACATGGGGCTTCCTCATTACAATTATTTTCTCTAAAAATATCTGCTGCCTTTAAAGATTAAGATCATTTGAATTGACTACCCAATATGGCTTCAAAGCTATGCTTTTTATTTATTTATTTACATCAATGGTTTTGAAAACTTCAAATATTACTAATACTAACATTTTATACTCGATTGCTTATAAATTTGAAAATTTTAAGGGAGCATAGCACATTCTCTGTGCAATCCCAAATAAACTCAAGAAAGATTTTGAAAAGAAATATAAAACATACCCTCTCCAATATTGAATATAAGGTGTTTTTAATTATTTCACATACATTAACAAATTTGCGATATTCTTAAATTTGTCAAAAATTAAAGAGGTAAATGGTACTTACAATTTATTGGTTGAAATGGTAAGCGGTTTCACTCTGTAAGGAAAAGGATAAAAATTTGAATTTTAAGTAATATATTTGTTAATAGAGGTGAAAATCCTATACACTCTGAGATTCAAAAGGGAAACTCTTGATTAAATAAATAAAAGAGGCAAATGGTTAACTATATTTTACCAGTGATAATTAAAATAAGGGAAAATCACTATTAGACCTCAAGGAACATTAAAAATCACAAAAAAGTCTCACATCTAATCACTGTGTCATTTGAAATGACAAAGCTACACGAAAAACTTTAACAACATGAAAAGTCATTTTGACAATATTAAAAGTCATTTTCACAACAAGTTTTTCATACATGTAGAATTTTAGAAACCTGTAGAATTTTTGACAACATTAGAAGTCATTTTCACAACGAGTTTTTCATATGTGTGGAATTTATAAATTTGGAGAATTTTTGACAACATGAAAAACCATTTTAATAACATTAAAAGCCATTTTCACAATGATTTTTTCATACATGTAGAATTTTTTACAAACATGAAAAGCTATTTTGAGAATATTACAAGTCATTTTTACAACGAGTTTTTCATATATGGAGAATTTTTTAAACCTAAAAATATTTGATAACATAAAAAGCCATTTTTACGTTGGGACTTTTTGTGAAGAGAATTCGATAGCTTCTTTTGTTTTTTTTATTCTGAATGGGCAACACAATAATTTTACATTTAATCACAAAAAAAGAATGCACCTCGAGAGGTGAATTTAGTATAAAATTTTTTTGTGATTATGTTTATACCTTGGGACTCACTGTGATTTGCCCTTAAAATAATGTACAAAAGCGTTCCACCTCTTTCCAACACTTGTTACAATAATTTACTGGGTACAGTATTCAATAAATTACAAGACATCATAGATTATATTATTATAGTACTAAAAATTAAGAGAATTTTACTATAGCACCGCAAAAGTAACTTTAAAACAAAATATTCTAAAATTACATTACCAGAATTATGGAGCTTAATTGAAATTATATTTTAATGTTCAATGATTGAAGTACCCTTCATTTATATTATACAAAGATTTATCCACCATGCATCTTCGCTGGCCATAAAACAGCTACTTACGACAACGGAGCCACACACAGCCGATACACTTTTATTACTGTAACACTTTTCGTCATATAAATAAGTAATATTAATTACTTAGTAGACATGTATATATTTGGGCGCCTGCGGTGAGTATTGAAACACAATTTTAATTTAATCCAATCATATTTCGGTGTAACTTCAGAATTTTTGTTTATGTTGATCTTGAATAAAGTCGCCAGGCGTTCTAACATTATTTCTGCCTAAGAAAATATCGGGGGGAGTAATCGAGTACGATGCAGGCGGCAGTTATAGAATGGTGGGGGCCTCCACGTCCTTCAAGAAAACAAGATAAGGATCCCTCAACGCACGACGTTGATGTCGCGCCTCGTCACAAATATCATCACAATTTCACATCTATCCGATAAAAATAGGTTAAGGTGTAATTTTACTAATGAATTATTGGTCTGAGAGCGTCCAACACAATTAACTATTAAGTGAACCAAAAATATCAAAAAAAAATTTACTCAAGAGCGTCCAGTACAACGCTGTTAGACAAAAGTTAACGTCTGTTATCTAAGATGCAGATTGGCCAACGAATTTTTACCCCAAGAAAGCGCGCTTTGACACACAAAAGTTTTACTCGGGAGCCTTAAAGACAAAATTCTAAATCTCACTAAGGGTGGTGGCCGGCGGTGGGGGAGGGGGGGGGTATTTTAGTTTATTTTTTATTTATTTAACACTAAAGGTAAAAAGGTAATTTGACCCGAATTTGTATACCCTTCATAGGTTTTTTGTACCTCTCAGTCTTTTTACAAATTCAACAGACTTATGGGGGTTTTGCAAATTCAAATGGCATTTATTTAGAATTTTCTCTAAATTAAACTATAAAACACCTTGAGTTTTATTTAAATCATATAATTAAAAATTTTGTTTATTTTAGCAAATTATAATTTTGACAAAATTGAAGAATGAATAATTTTTGTCCATATATATCTATACAAGTAGTTTTTAATAATGACAATTGAGAAAAAAAAATTTATTTCATTTAGTAAGATTTAGAATTTTGTGCCGGGCGCTCATGAATAAAACTTTTTTGTCAGACGCTCATGGGGTAAAAGTTCGTTAGCCAATCTACACCGTAGATAACGGACGTTAACTTTTGTCTAATGGCATTGTGCTGGACGCTCCTGAGTACAACTTTTTTTGGTATTTTTGGTCTACTTAATAGTTAATTGTGTTGGACGCTCCTGAACCAATAGTTCATTAGTAAAATTACGCCTTAACCCATAAAAATAACTAGTTTTAAATAAGCTTGTATGAGCACTAACAGAGTTTGTCTAATGGTCCGTTAGATATTTTTAGGTTTTAAGTTTATCTCTCAGAGGAAATACCTATTGTGGGAGAAGTAGTCACAATTTCAAACCAGATGGAACATGATAATATATTTTTTTTAAAAAAAGCTTGTCTTTGCCTTTTAATATATGACTTCAACGCCTTCATTTTTTTTACTAAAATATTCTCAATACTTTAATTGTAGAGGTACATTAATTGTAGAGGCACATCAATATTTTAATTTTTTTTTAACTATTAATTAATTTTTATACAGTAGAGGTACATTAATTGTGGGAAAAGAGACTTTCTCAATACTTTATTATGGGCAATTCTGAACAAATATACAAAAGGAAAAAACACTTCTCATATTGTAGGAGAAGTGTATTCTCATGTCACACACATATGAAATGATGAGACCCACATATATATATATATAATTAGCATTATATATATGTGGGTCCCACCATATATGTGTGGGTCCCACCATTTCATGTGTTTGTAGGAATCTTCTTCTTCTCATGCAACATGAAAAGTTTAAACCCTATATACAAATTATCGACGAATATAATATCACTACCGATTTAACTAAATTTCTTAATCTTTATAAAATGGTGAAAAGGGTCAAAATCTAAGACGGAGAAAGTATTATCATGCAATCTTCTATTTAAGGCATTGATTGTAAGATTTCAAAGATAAGACATTGGAGGGAGGATTTCTTTTCAATCCGAAATATAAGGTTGGATTTGAGGAGTTTATTGTCTGGTGTGTATTAAATTACAAAAAAACAAAAAATGCATATATAGAGAACTGAATCGATGGCTGGTTAAACACAAATATGCCACCTCGTACGTAATCAACTTTGGATGCTCACAAAACTGATTCGTTTGACACTTTAATTCACTATTTCAGTTCCATATAACGTAAATTGCCTGCCGCCTTATATATACTTGCCTTTTGGCCATTATCTTCTTACTAAATATCACTCTGATTCTATTTATAAATCTATTTTAACCAATAAAATTTGGTCCTATTTATAAGTCTAGTTTCATATAATAAATGAAATTGTGACAATTTTACCTATATTAATTATGCTCACAAAGATTAAAAAAAAAAACAGTTGAAAATATCCAATCATAAATAAGGGTAAAGTTGAAAATTTACCCCATAATCATTGTGTCAACTACCTCTCCGTCAGACTTATAAATAGGACGATGTATACACTTCCAAAATCCTAAAATGTGATATATACGTCTAATCTTCTTCAATTCGGTTCTCTCCTTAAATATCCAATTAAATGGATAAGAAAGAGTTTTTAGCAGTGGATCACTTCTGATCATTCTCGAATATGAATGGATACATATATTGACAAAAAAAAAGGATACATATATAAACAAATTATTAAATTCAAGGATAATGGGCGGCTGTTGAATTTAGCATCACACGACAGTTAATGCAATTTTTTATTGCTCTCAAGCATATTCTTATTAGAGACAAGCGAGACACTGTTAGACACTAAATATGAGATTAGACACTAAATATGAGATTATACTTCGCTGCCACCTCCTGCTTCATAAATGTTTAAAGTATTCATTTAACTGGTCACACTACTGGTTTCATCTCCATTAATTAATAGATGCATATATTTCACGGGATTGACCACGGAATGATTTGTGTTCCAATCGCTTATATCATAAGTTTACTTGCATCTCTCTATTCTTGTCCACCTTTTTTCCTTTAATTTTATCCCATCTTGGGATAATTACCATAAATTATCCTATTAAACTATGATAAATATTAATAATTATATATCATCCTTTAATCTTGTATTCCTCCTTGCAGTATCATTGTATTGTCTTAAGAATATACTTCGAACCAATTTGTCATGATTAAGACAGCCCTTAATTCCCTTAACTTTCCCAAGCATGATTTAAAAGACTTATTAAGTCTTTCCATAACTGGCTATTAGGGTCTCTTTCTTAAGACAGTTTATCAATCGTGAATAAAGTATATTCTTATGGTTAAGATAGCCCTTATTCCCTTAATTTCCCCTTCAATAGCCAGTTATGATTATCATGAAAATAAGGTAACTGTTATTATTATATTAGAAACTTTCTATTTTTTTAACAATTAATAACTGGAACGCAGATTTCACTCCCCAAAAAGATTAAAAGCAGGAACATCGCAGATGCAAAAATCAGGCAAATTAAAGGAAGGAGGGTGACAGCAAAGCATGCAACTTGGTTTGGGTTCTTCATCATTTTATTCTTGGCGCTCGATACAGAGAACCCAACATTAAAATAATATAAAACCATATTTGATTGATTAGAAGCTGATTATTGTGTTGAAATTATGAAGAGAGAAACAAGAATTCAAAATATCGTGGAGTGACTTTTGTCTATCCATTATCAATATCACATCACCACAATAAGAGTGAAAGTAGGAGCCAATTAGTTGCCCTACGTTTGTCGGCCATTTGTATAATAACGATATCAAATTGAGATAAGAGATAAGAATTATTGACTTTTGAGAGCCATAAACATCTGATTTGGCAAGAGAATTGAAATTACCCCCAAAATCTGTCCTTATGTTAATTACTATCTCTTGCGTAAAATATAAGACCCAATTTATAGTACAAATTAAAAGGTTAGTTTGTTTTAGCTTTTAAGACCGATGTTTAGTAACCATGTTTTTTATTTTTGTTCAGAGCTTGCATTTTTTTTTTTAATTTTTTTATATACCGATAAAGTAAGTTGAAAGTGAGTTCAAAGTAATCCGAATATACCTAGAAAAATACTTGAAATTAATTAATTTGAGATTGAGTATAAAAAATATATTTAAGGTGCAACATATAATTTAATTTAAATAAATAAAATATATAAAAAACCATATTTTTTTAGTCTTAATCTTACACTACAAAATCAGACAGGTCCTAGCTACATTTAGGATAGGAAGTAGTAATAAGTGTACGTACTATTATTGCTTTATATTTAAACAAGTAAATAATTATGATGATAAATCTCTTTCAAGAGTGAAACTTCACTTTTGATTATCTTCTCTTTTAACATGGTGAAGATATTATTATCCTAACACATTCAACACATTAACTATAACCCTTTATATAGATTAGGGTATCAACCAACCAACTAATCACTACAACCTTTATTAACTAAAGGAAGAGGGTCGTGTGTTACGGTATGATTGAATGAAGAATTTCTTTTCTTTTCTTTTCTGTTTTATTTTTAGTTGAAGATAGTATAGTGCTCCAAATAATTTTTTTTTTTATTGGCCTTACTCTTTCATATTTTTAGTTGAAGATAGTATAGTACTCCAAATATTTTAGTTCAATAATTGAAGGAGAAAAAAAGGCGTAAGATAACGACAAAACAAAGCAGTAAGCGAATATATTTTGGATGGGGCAGGTAGAGAGTAGAGAGAGAGGAAATAAGAGATGGTGATAAGGATGAAAAGTTTAAAAAAAGGAATGAATTACAGTGACGGTAAAGCGCGAGTGCCTTTTATAAATTAGATGAATCGCTAAGGTCTCTCATTGCTAACTACACGAAAGAAATCACCATTTCTCTCTTCTGTTTCTGATCATTCTCTTTCTCCCTCAGCCATGGATCCCTACAAGGTACGTGTACAAGGATCTATATATGAGTAACTTTTGATCTTAGGTTATCTTCTTTGATGAACTTGGTTTCATGGATCATCAACATTTTACACTTCTAAATTTGTTTGCTGCTATATTTATGTTTGGATTGTGCAGTACCGACCATCAAGTGCCTTCAATACTCCGTTCTGGACTACCAACGCCGGTGCTCCGGTTTATAACAACGATTCAGCTCTCACAGTCGGATCTAGAGGTATATATACAACTATTTATTCGCATGATTCATTGATAACGCTTGATACGTATGGAAGAAACAACGATCAAGTGGGAATAGCATTGTTATCAAACTCACGAGTTGACTCTCCGAATTTACCGTTTTTACGCTCTAGTTTACATAAATGAGTCGAGTCAGTGATAAAACTCGTCTTAGTTTATGCTTCAGTTAAACTGATCGAGTTTATAAACCGAAGTTTACTGTTTTTATGTTTAGCTTACAAAACCGTGTTTATTTACTCTTAAACTCGTGTTAAGCTTTTTTGATTTGGTCATATTCAACGGCTTAATATAGAAATTTTATAGAATTTTTTAATTAAATATGATAAATAGTGAATGTTGATGGATTGAATTTTAATTATTTGGATTTAAAATATATTTAAATCAAATTGTTGTCATTTTTATATTTAATTATTTAAATTAAGTATAGGGACATGCATGATACTTACTCCCTCCGATTTAAGATATAAATCATTTTCAACCACCTCATCAAATTTATCTTCAATTAAAAAAAAAAATTAAAATAAACTTTGCTTATATTCAAATCTATCTCACCTGGTCTCTTTTGTTTCCTTACGATTTCATGACTTCATTTGAGTGGGGTTCTGTAACGGTTAACTTGTCTTAAAAGAGCTACTTAATTAAAAAGAACTCAGTCTTTTGGTGAACAAGTTTCCTGCTCGTCCATTGAACGAGCATGAGACGCTCATCTCTTTTGGGGAGAGATTTATGGTTCAGATTTATTTTTTCTAATAAAATATTTTTTAGCAATACTAGTTAATATTTTTAAATATCCTTTTAATACTAGTTAGTGTTCTGAAATAATTTTTTAAGATCATGAAAATTATTTTCAAGATCATGAAATTTTAGTACCAGTTAATACCATAAAATATCTTTCTAGTCTCAGTCAGTATCCAAAAATTTTTTTAAGGTACTGAATGAGACTAAATAGATATTTTAAGGTATTGAAAAATACTTCATGATTTAAAAAAATGTATAAATATTTCATAATACTAACTGATATTACAAAAGATACTTCAAAATATTGAGTTATACTGAAAAAGGATTTATTTACGAAAAAGTAAGATTTTAACTGTCAGAAGCGATTTGACAGCCAGATCTCTCCTCCAAAAAGACGAGCGTGGAGTCTAATGTTATGGGGAATGATGGATATTGAGGGAATTTTATTTTTGGTATATATGCATGATGACCAGTGAAATAAGCATAGTATAATGTTGGGTTCCGAAATCTGGTACAGAATCACATGCATGCGCAGTACTAGTATAGCCTTGTCCCATATGAGTGTGGGGTCCATACATCCCGTGGGGCTGCTGCTGTGGGCCTTGGGGCTTGTTCTCATGTTGGGGAATAAAATATTTTTCCCTTGTGGCACGATCATTTGTCCTTACTTTTGCATGCATTACCATATGTGTCCCCCAAGTTGGCCCCCACGTCAACAGCTCGTACCCCTCTCTCTCTCTCCAACCCCACACAAGCAATATTTCACTGTGGAATTGGATTCTTTGTCTATGGAGAGCTCCTCCCTTCTAGGTCGTCCAGATCTGATCTGGACGGTCTAGATCTTATTTTTTACTTTCTATTTTTTTTTCAAAAAAATTATTTTAATAGATCTGAGAATCTAAAATAAAGATAATCTCTTAATTAATATTTTTTAAAAAATAATTTTTTATTGAAAAAGTAGCAATTAAACAAAATAAAATGCAGACCGTCCAGATCTCCAAACTTTACCGGGTCCTATTTATTGCTCCCTCCAATCCTTATTCAAGAGTTAAGTACAGAGTTGATATAACTTTAAATATAAAACCTATTTTTAATATTTAAAGTTAATAGTATATTTAGTCTTTTAAATTTATTCTTATTTTGATTTTGGTCTCTCATATTTAAAGCTAATGATTTTTGTCCCTATAAGAGCAAAATAATTGAGGTTTTTATTGAGTTGTAAAAATCAATGTTTTAAACAAATTGAAATTTGAAGGATCAAAAACAAAATTAGGGAATATTATATCTGAGGGATGAACGATTATATTAACCATTATATCTATCTATTTTTTCCTAATTTTCCATATATTCAACAATAATCAAATAAGAGATAATTGAAGGAATTAAGGAAAAATGTTTTTGGAAAAAAAAGTCATATAAACCAACTTAACTAATTTATTTGGTATAATCAAATTTATTAAACATGTCTTAATTATGTCTTATGTTAGAACAAGAGTAATATATACAATTTATTTATCTAAATAGAAATAAAATATTTATTTTCTAGTTTTATTGGTTTTTTTTGTTCTCTTGGTAGAAATTTTTATTGATTAATATTAAATTTTTTCTTAAAAAACTAATGATTTGCAAACTTAGATCACTAAACGTATATTTTAGCTATTATTTTAAAACATTAATTATATGAAAAATAAAATTTTAAATCAATTAGACCTGATCAATTTTTTAAAGATAATTGTTAAGATTGATTTCAGCCCTTGTTATACCATGATGTTGGTGGCAAAATCTGTAAGGGGGAAAATATATTTAGTTCGAGTGATATCCAAAAATATTGCCGTTAAATTTTATTTTGCCACACCCCTCATCAGTGCATCAGGAAGTGGTGCTCCCCAAAATTTTACAACAGATGCAACAACAAACGTGTTGGATTAAGAGATCTAATTATGTCTAAATCTAATTTAGTCGTCCAAATTTAAAAAGTTCTTATTATATAATTTTTAATTAATAAATTTAGTCTTTAAAATGTTGACAATAGTTAAGAGATTGCCTCTATTTTAAAATATGCATATATTAAAATATTAAAAATATAAACATAAACTATAATATTGAATCTAAACCAGATCCGTTCTGAAGCTCGTCCCCGAATTACATGCCCTACGTAGTTGTTTAGTTGATTATCGCAAGTATTATTAAGAATTCAATACCGATCAAGTGGCACACACATATGGGCTTTTGATTTTACTTTTCATTCATAAATCATCATCTCCCAAATTAATTTTAGGTAAATAAAAGTTGAAAGTAAACTAAAAGTAGTGATTTTGGGCAAGAAATGATATCTGAAACCCATTTTGGCTGCAGGTCCAATTCTGCTAGAGGATTACCACTTGGTGGAGAAGATTGCGAATTTCACCAGGGAACGAACCCCAGAACGTGTTGTGCATGCAAGAGGAGCTAGTGCCAAGGGTTTCTTCGAAGTCACACATGATATCACTCACCTCACTTGTGCTGATTTTCTTCGAGGCCCTGGAGTTCAAACCCCTGTCATTGTTCGTTTCTCCACTGTTATCCATGAACGTGGTAGCCCTGAAACCATTAGAGACCCTCGTGGTTTCGCTGTCAAGTTTTACACCAGAGAGGTAAGCTAGCTAGCTAGAATCGGCGATCTACAAAAAAAATAGTTAATTATATTAGTGACGGCCTATTTAGCGATAGAATCATCCAATTCCGTTGCTAATCCACTGCTTTTTGTATTAACTACTTCTGATTGTCGCTTTAAAGTCAAGTCAACTAATATATAACTTCATCACCATCAGGGTAACTTCGATCTAGTTGGAAACAACTTTCCTGTCTTCTTCATCCGTGATGGAATGAAGTTTCCAGATGTGGTCCATGCTTTCAAGCCCAACCCCAAGTCTCATATCCAAGAGTACTGGAGGGTGCTTGACTTCTGTTCCCATCTTCCAGAAAGCCTTCACACATTCATGTTCTTATTTGATGATGTGGGTGTCCCACAAGATTACAGGCACATGGAAGGTTCTAGTGTTAACACATATACTTTGATCAACAAAGCTGGCAAAGTACACTATGTGAAATTTCACTGGAAACCTACCTTGGGTGTCAAGTGTCTGTTGGAGGAAGAAGCCATTCGGGTCGGAGGATCCAACCACAGTCATGCAACTCAAGATCTTTATGATTCGATTGCAGCCGGAAACTATCCTGAGTGGAAACTCTACATCCAAACCATTGATCCTGATTTTGAAGACAGATTTGACTTTGACCCACTTGATGGAACCAAGACTTGGCCAGAGGACCTCGTACCACTCCAACCAGTTGGTCGCTTGGTCTTGAATAGGAACATCGACAACTTCTTTGCTGAGAATGAGCAACTCGCATTTTCACTCCATATGGTGCCTGGTATATACTTCTCTGATGATAAGGTGCTCCAAGCTCGTACCTTTGCCTATGCTGATACTCAGAGGCATAGAATTGGACCAAACTATCTGCAACTTCCTGTAAATGCTCCTAAGTGTGCTCATCACAACAATCACTATGACGGGACCATGAACTTCATGCACAGGGATGAGGAGGTAATATATTATTAGGACATTTCTTTTATTGTGAAAAATATAAGGCAACTTACTTGTTTTTATTTCATTATAATGACTATAATTAATTATGGTTTGTAGATCGATTACTTCCCATCAAGGTATGACACGGCTCGTCATGCAGAGAAGTTCCCAATTCCTCCTGTTAATCTCATGGGAAGGCGTGATAGGGTTAGTGATCTTGGTCACTTGCATTATTGTGTGAAATCCACAAGTCATCAGCTTCAATTTATATCAAATGAAACTGTATTGTTCTTGTGAGGCAAGAATTTGATAATGACTTCATTTATGCTTATAATGCAGCGCATAATTGAGAAGGAGAACAACTTCAAGCAACCCGGGGATCTATACCGATCCTGGGCACCTGACAGGTACGAATCTTGTTACAGACTACAAATACAATTTAGATATGAAATATTTATCATAATCATGATCATCATCTAACTTCTGATTCTGTCTGACTTGTCTATTTTCAGGCAAGAAAGATTTATCCGAAGATGGGTTGGAGTTTTATCAGACCCAAAGGTCACCCATGAGGTCCGCAGCATCTGGATATCTTACTTGTCTCAGGTGAGACTTTATTTACATATGGTTATGTATTATAATTAAGTACTAGGAGTTATACAGTAATGGCTGTGAAATGATTTTTTGCACAGGCTGATCGCTCTCTGGGTCAAAAGGTAGCATCCCATCTGAACATGAGGCCAAGTATCTAAGGCTAGGTGGCGAAGAATGTGATATATATAAGGACGTGGCTGTATGAGAGGTCATTTGAAAGGACCGATCATCAATCCTTTTATTGCAGTATCATGCATACAATAAAAAGTTTGTGTCTGTCAACTCTCTGTTTTATGTATCATGCTCTTCCTTTTGAAAGGATCGTGATCATGGATCAATCCTGTTATTGTATTATGTTGTTTGTCACTTCGTTGATGTGTACAAAAGAACAAGTATCACAATAAAAATCTGCCGACTATCTGTTTCATGAATTGTGCTTCTTATTTGATTCTACTCTGCTGGTTGGCTTGTTAGTGTTGTAGTGTCGAGTAGGTAGTCCTGTCGAAGCTCGCTCCTACTTTAATTAAGGCTTGAAGTTTCGGCCGACTTCATTTTCCAAATTAAGGCATATAAGTAATCAACAAAGAATTTGAGTCACATTTTAAAAGTAAAACCAGGCTTGATATTGAAGGAACCACAAACATTCTGGTCAAAGGTCTCAAGTGCAGGCTCTAGAAAAGTAGCAATATCAAATACTTAGTGGTAGAATTTTGGTAGAGGATTCAAATTAAAAGACTCCTGGGATATTGTTTAGGGGTTTGGCCCATTTGAGTCCTGGGGAAAAAATAATGGGTATCCCAGGTGTACATTGAACCAAGTGAAGCTGGTGAATCCAAGGGTGGGAAATGCAGTGTAAGCTTGTATTGAGAAGCATCATACATAACCAACTTGAATTACTAGGCACTACCTAGGATTCACTTTAGGAAGTCAGGAACTCATTAATTAATTGAGCACATGAAAATAGTCGGTGTGTCTCCAACTCAGTATCTGATGTCAGAAAGTAGCTAGGGAGAGATTGCACTACAAAAATACTGACTTTCAGTGGCGACATTTGGCAGCGACTTTTAATGTCTTCACTGAAAGTTAGACTTTCAGCGGCGACATTAAAAGTCACTGTTAAAAGTATTACAATCAGGGACAACATTATATTGTCGCCGCCAAAGGTATAACTTTCAGGATCAATTACTAATTTACTTATTTCTAAACAGCTCTATGCCTTCCCCTTCTTCGTCTCTTTATTGTGATCTAATATATACACTGATATTTTGCAGGGGAAGAATTTTTTGTTACGACATATTTCTAGCTTTAACCAAGAGGTAGTCAAAATGATATTGCAATTGAACATGGGATTGCTTCTACATGGTTTAAATTGCTTTTGGGTTTCTTGAGAACAAACAATTGTTAGGGGTGTCCACATTTCAGGTTTCTCCTTCTCTTTTATCATCTCTATTTTTTTAATTCTTTGATGTCTATATCTTTCTCATCTTGCATCAATAGCACAAAATAGTTATCTTCTATATTGATGTTGCCATGTCTTATTACAGGTTCAAGGAGGAGAAAATGAAGCATGGATTTGGCATGAAACCACCCAGAGCAGTTTCTTAATCCAACAAGTATGGACTTTTACAAGTTCAAGAAGGAGGACTGCGCTCTTTTCTTTTTGTAGAATTGCAAATATTATTTGGGATTGGATCACAAATCCAGTTTGAAAATTTGGCTAGATTACTGGAAATTTTGTCTTGTTACTGTATGTTTGTGTGCATGACTTGCATATAGAAAAAGTTGGTTCCAGTTCCAATTTTCATTTTGATTGATTTTATTTAGTTTTAGGTAGTATTGTAATTTGCATCCGTTAAAAATTGTAATTTTTATAGCGTGAACTTATTGCAGGGATTGTAGGAAAATTTCTCTGTTAATATGATATAGTCTAAATATAATTGGAAATTTTCAATTTGTTCTGGTTGTGAAATTATGCCCTTCATTTTCCTTTTGCATTTTAATGTTATAGGCAAAATAGTGTTAGTATCAATAAAATTAATATGTAACCTTTAATAAAAAAGTTGAGTTAAATATAGAGGTCTCATTTGAATTTGAAGTAAAGATTTCTACCACCGAATTGAAAGTAGAACCAAAAGAATACTCGTAATATGCTTGTACATAAATGAAATTGGTAGGGATGATTAAAAAAAAAAATTGTGACTTTCGGCGGCGACAAAAATGTATTAGTAGCGACTACTTAATCGCCACCAAAATAAGAATCAATGGCGACAATTTTGTCGACGCCGATTCATGTTTTCGTGGCGACAAATTGTCGCCGCTGATACATGCCACCTCTACCCCACTTTCAACGGCGACACTCATCTTGGGGGATTTCTGATGTACTTTTAGCGGCGACAAATTGTATATTTTCAACGGTGACAAAAAAAGTCGCCGCCAAAAGTATTAGTGACAGAACTTTCAGTAGCAACAATTTGTCGCCACTAAAAGACTTTCATCAGCGACTTTTATGCTTTCAATGGCGACTTTTGTCGCCGCCGAAAGTCTTTTTTTTTTTTTTTTTTTTTTTTTTTTTTTGTAGTGTTGGTTTTGTGCAATGTGTGGGTGAGTAGACAGAATTGTTGGCAAATGGATGGCAAGTGTGTTGGAAACAAAGGATCTACTGAGGCGGTCCCCTTTCACCAAAGATAAGTCCTTAGGTTTTTCAAGTGGGATAAAGCCAATGGGTAAAACTATAGCAACAAGGCCTATAAAAGTTAAAACCTAACCCATGTTTGTTACTTTGAATTCCGTTGCTAAGGTATTTCCAATATTCAATTCTCCTAATTCTTGTATGCTATCAAACGACCGAAGTAGGGCTTCAAACCGATTCTTAATTACTTTCTCCATATTTCCAAAACCAACATTATAGCATATATAATTCGACTTCATATATATTAACGTGGTTGCTCAATTACGCCAGCCAATTAACAAGAAAGGTGAGCCAACATTCATGTTTTAAGAAACATAAGCTGGATATTTATTTTACCAAATTACGTGCCTCAATACAAGTCCCTTGTAGGGTAATTAATTATGTTTTGTCAATTTTATCTCCAATTAATTTTTGGGGTTTACACTTCTAATGTTGCATGAGAAGAAAAAGATTTCTACACATACATGAAATGGTGAGACCCACATCTTTTTTTAAAAAAAAAAAAAAAAAAAAAAAAAAACTCAAGCATGGAAATGGTGGAACCCACATCTTTTTATATCTATAACATGAGAATACACTTCTCCTACAATATGAAAAGTGTATTTCCCTTAATTTTCATTGGAAAGAGAAAAAAAACAGAGAGAGAGAGAGAGAGAGAGAGAGATGTGAAAATCATTTTTTAAGTTCTTAAAGTAGAGAGAGAAAAAAAATTAATAAGGGCAAATGTAGAAAATTTTATCAATTTAATGTAATTTGTGAGAATAAGGTAAAAGTGACTTATATTTAAGCTCAAAGTAGTACTTCATTTTATCCTTGCAGTCAACTTTTTTTCCTACATATATATGCTCACTACCCTATTTAAAGTACTGTCAGGTATTAAATAAAGTCAATTCTCCTTATGAGAATTTAAACTTTAGTTTACCATATAGACAAGCTAATTTTGCCAAACTTAACCATTGTTGTCACCAGGGGCTGAACAGGAATGGAAATTAGGGGGCAAAAATTACAGAATAAAATCCAGGGGAGTCAAGTATTTGAAATTAGAGGAGAAAATTACAGAATTGGACCCAATATTTTAGAAGATTATTCTTTAGCCTCATAAACATTTTATTATTTTGATTTTAGTCCCTTTTCATAAGACCTTGTAATAGGGACTAAAGTGGAAATATTCAAAATTTTTATAGGCTAAATCATAATTCCCAAAAAATTTGGGTCAAATTGTGTAATTTTAGGAGGTGGGAGAACATACGAAAGCTTTGGAATATTATTTTCGGGCACTACAACGAACCCGTTCTTACCTTTTTACGTTATTTCGTACTCTATTGTACAATTCCTTTGAGAATAAAAAACTTTTTTTGATTTGTTTGCGATAGGGTCCGTTCAAACAAGCAAATTATTGATAAAACTCCAAAATGGCTTCTTCTTTTTTTTTTTGGTTGAAGCCAAAATGGCATTTTCTTTTGACCCGATTTTCTTTTATTGGTTGTCATCCTTATAGTTTGCTTGGGTAAGAAGCCTTATAGTTGTAAACTTCCGCAACTTAACTGTTGTTTTCATAATTTCGTTGAGTCCAAGCAATGTAATATTTTCGTGGGTTATACCACGATGGGCTACGCCCACGACGTAAAAATTTTCCTTCGAGGGAAAGAGTCGCTTGGAGTTGGAGCAAATTTGATTCTCTGAACCATTGTGTCCTTTCCAATGGAGCAAGCGTGGGCAAACCCCAGAAAATGATGATATCTATAATTGATACCCAATTAAGAAAGATGACAAAAAAAAAAAAAAAAAGCTTTAAAAGGGTCCAAAAATTATATACTTCTTGAAATATTAAATCACTTATAAACTCTAATAAATCTTTAATTTGTAAACTCTCTTAATTTGATTCATATGTATGCAGATTACAAAGATTAAGTAAAAAAATTATAAATTTGTTTCATTTAAATTATTTTTATTGGCAAAAATAGAAATGAAATCAAATGTAGTAACACTAATATAATCTTTCAAAGCGCCTAAACATATTAATTGCCTATGGCCTATGAGCTCTGATCTTCCCCACCAAGCCCTAGCTCCTCCAAAAGCAAGGAGATATTTGTATATTTGAGTGGCTAGATATCAATTTGTTTGCTGTGGAAGTCCTTTTTGATGGCTGAAGAGTGAATGATCATCGACAAAGAAGCATTATTATGATAGCACTTTCTTTAATCAATTGGTTCTTTCTTTTTCTTTGAAAGTTGTTCATCGGCTCATCTTCAAAGTGGGGGCACCAATAATAAATATATGATCAAAACCCTTTGCTTTTTTATCTGTAACTTTTCTTTTTATGGTTTCCATCCAAATCCTTCAACCAATAATCTTACAATTAAGTTATTGTCAAAACTCCACACACACATACATATATTCCTTCCGGTCTTAAATATAAGATCTAGCTAATTGACTTTATTTGAAAGATTAAAAAAGTTAAATAAGGTACTCAATTATATCATGATATGTTGTATATTATTAGATTATATATTAGTTTATAAGTTAGACAAAATAATTTAGAAAAAAATAATAAATATAAACACTTTAAAGTAATTTAATTAGCTTTCTTAACATCTTCCTCAAAAAAAAAAAAAAAAAAAAAAAAAAAAAGTAAATAAGATCTTATATTTAGGATATGATGTAGTATATATAGTTGAGTAATGACAAGGTTCCCCACTAGACGCACTAGCCACATTGCACCAATTAAGAGATGAATTGTTGGGCATTTTGGAGTCATATTTGATGGCTGGAAGATGATACCCACCAATATGAAGGATGATGATAACACTTCGTTATATTGACTTTTGACGATTAATAATCACTATGTATATAATATATATTCCCTGTACTAATAATGGTCTAAAGCTTATCATCATCTTATTACTATTATCTTATTCTTTCTCTCCGGTCGTAAGGGGAAAATGATGTAGCACGCCTAATCCATTTCAAATCGTTCTAGAATCAGGCTAATAAACTATAGTGGCTAATTAAATGCGTTATTATTTGTTTATTGTTTATTACCTTTCGTGAATGTAGAGAAAAGCTTTAATTGTTGCCGCTGCTGCTGCAAAATGACAAACAATTGACTTAAATACTCCTCCAGTCTTAAATATATGATATAATTTATAGTACAAATTATACTACAAAATATATTATATATTTATAAGAGCGGAGGTAGTATTATCCTTCTCATGTTTTTGTGTAGCAATGTGTTATCATATAGCGATGAGATGAGAGATTATATCCAAAAAAAAAAAAAATACTGATGAGATGAAAACTAAAAAGCGAGTTTATTCAAAACATAGTTCATTAGAGAGTGCCTTTTAGAACGTTTTTCAAGGTGTATTTAACATTTTTTCCATATATGTATAATCTAATAGGGGCTATGAGAGGGAATATAAATTAATATAATATCAAAGTCATAATATTATTCTTATTAATTTGTACGTTTAACTTGAATTTTATATGAATTTAATGCTTTAAACTTTGTTTTTATTAGTACATGTTATATTTAAAATGTTAGTACTGTGGGTTATAGGCTTATACGATTAAAAATGTTAGGGGGATCTTATAGGCTTATTTGCTGTTCCAATCGGACTTATGAGTTTTTTTGTTTCTTTTTTTGTTATGGACTTATTTCAAAAGCTCACTTTGCTGGCTTATCAAAACAAGCTTGAGCTTATGGAACTGTCATTTAATTTTGTCTACTCTCCAACTTCCTGAGTTAGAAGGTACTGCGAGGCATTTAATGATATTTACTTATGTAATATTTATTTCTACAAGGCCTAAATTCTTAGTTACTTATGTAATATTTATTTGATCAAATTATGAATTTTAGTATTGCCAAATTTTGTAATTTAGCATTTTCCATATTTTTGGTAATTTTGATTTTAATTTTTTTTTTTATAATTATCTCAAAAGTCAATTATCAAATCAGACTTTTTCATAAGCTATTTATGTAACTACCAATGCGAATATAAATCACATTTCACAATCTGACTTTTACTAATTCGACTTTTTCATTAGTCCGATTGTCCACCGATATCCCAAATAAGCCCTTGATTGAGGTGATAAGTGGCTCCTTTTTGTAAAAAAGAGAATAGTTTTAATCTCGAGAAGCGTCTTTAACGGGAGTGGCTAAAACCCTTTTTCTCTTAACCTCAAAAAAGAAAGAAATTACCAAATATTAAAAAGTGCTGCGTTATATTACCTAAGTCTACACGCTGCAATGCAAAATTCCCATTTTAAGAGGCCAAATACCGTAGGTGGTGAATTTATAATACAAAATAGCTAGCACAAAGCAAATTAAGAAAGTCATCTCCAGACGGAAAAATAAGCAAAACTACAAACTCAAATAGACATTTTAGAATTAAAGATCTCCAACATTTTCAAGCTTTTGGAGGAATCACTCCACTGACTTCTAATTTGCTGGTGTTTGATAGAAAGGGTACAGTTCATAGCGAACATTACAGCTAGGGTATAAAACTCTTCCTCCTTGCTTCCCATCACAGCACCAGTTAAGGTCCCCAATCACACCACTCAGACACCTTCTGCAATCTGACGGCGAAAGGTCCGGTGTACACTGAGCTAGACAATACAGAGTTTGAAACCCTGAAATAAATGCTTCTTTTGTGGCATACTTCTTTTCACCCAAAGCAGGTTTCGCTGCCACATCCGCCGTCTCGTTCATAGTAGTGAACAATAATCTCATGAAGCTTCCCGGGTTGGCGATATTTCCAGTGTTCAAGAGGCCAAGCCTTGGCCTTGTGTCAACGGTGGAGAAGAAGGAGGTGTCAGAATAGCGAAGCATGCACTCGTCGTACCAGATTACGGCCTCCTTTGAGAATTGGCAGTCGGAAGTCAATCTTTGGGTTGCCTCAACCACGCATTGGTGGCATACCTCGAGGGTCACGTCACCGCGGCACATAAAGAGGCCGTATGCAGTTTCTCCGCCGCCAGCAACGGTGGTCTTGAAGAAGTCAGTGTTGGCTTGTTTTTTGGAAGCTAAGGAAGAAAGGAGGGTGTTGAGGTCGGATTGAAAGGCACTATTGGCTGAGAAGGTTTTGTTGGAAGAGCAGGCATGTGAAAGAAAAGTAGGTTGTGCTTCAGAGGTAGCACAATAGAGGAAGGTAATAAAGAAGAAGAGTAAGACAATCTTGTAGGAAGTCATTATCACTATGGAAGCCATTAGGTCTTGTAGTTCTGTGTGATGGAACCATAATGCCAAGGGCTTTTTATAGTTTGAGTTAGTTTTGATATTTGTGTTGTGGATTCTAATGGCGCGTGGGGCAGATTGAAGAATGATATGCGCTCCTGCAAGCTGCTGAAGATGGTGACCGTGGAGATAATGGTTCAAGAATATGTGGTTTGAACAAAGATAGATCAACCAAGCATGATTAAAATAATATAATTTAATTAAAATATATAAAATGTAACTCTATGAAAGGAGTGATATTTAAGTAAAAATACAACAATGCACAAATAAATGGAATATGCATACAACAAAATATATCTTTTAAAACATAAATATAATGGACCACCTTACTTTTTTTAAAAAAAAAGAAAAAAAAAAAAAAAAAAAAACCTAGAACGCCACCGTTTGGGGCTGAATAAAGAGAAAAAAATATAAAATTTAACCTGGTCAACCTATAATTCAAAAATCTTATAATTGAATGTTTGGCAAGAAGTTCTTTTCCGGAAGTTGAAATAAAACTCCTCTTACATGTTTACATCATAAATCGTAAAAGATATTCTTAAAAAAGATACCACTTTGGTCTTATTTATAAATCCCTTTTAACCAAAAAATTTGGTCCTATTTATAAGTCCCTTTTGACTAAATAAATGAGATTGTAACAATTTTGCCCATATTATTATACCAATGAAAATAGAGAGAAAATAAAGAGTTGAAAAGTACTCATTAAAAAATGAGGGTAAAGTTAAAAATTTAACCCATAATCATTGATCTACTTACCTCTCCTTGGTATGTGTGATTTAGTCAAAAGAGACTTATAAATAGGACTAGAGTGGCAACCAGTTAAACTTATCAAAAAACTACTCCCTCTAGTCCTTATTATAATGCACCAACTAAGAATTCTTACAAACCAAGAAAAACAATTAAAGTCAATAAAATTATCCTAAAATTTAAGTAACATCCAATACTACCCCTACTAATTGTACTAAATTCGAATATTTTATTAATTATTACTTTCACCCACTACCCTTATTAATAATGAGCATACATGGAAAAAATAATTAATACGCTTTAGAAACAAGCAAAGTGTCTTATAAAAAAGACTAAATATACTTAGTAATTGATACCTTATAATAAAAAAAAACTAAATATACTTACTAATTGATACTTTATAATAAAAGCAAAAGCAGAGGGAGTAGTCCCGATTTACTGGTCAGCGAGCCAAATTGAGTTTTAGAAGCATGTGTTGGTCAATAAATTGAGGTGAGAAAAAGTCAGCCTTAGCTGCTTCTGGAAGAAGCAATTGTATTCGGTTACTACACTGTCAAATCCTGTGTTAGATTGATGATTGTGAAGTTCAACGCTAGCCAATGAAATTGGGAAGAGAGAAAGATAGTCAACTTTGCTGCTTATGCAGAAGAAGATATTTTCTTCAGCTATTCCTGGTCACATCGTTTTACTTTGCATAACTTATTTGGAAAATATAATCCTTAAGTGAATTCATTTTAATTATTGTTCCCTGGAATTGAGATGAAGTGATGCAACATGGGAAGCATGTGCGGAGCGTAAAATTTGACTACTTTTAATATATATTTTTTCGATAAATGCGGAGTGTAAAATTAAAAACAATGTTCTTCCAACTACTACATGTTTTCATGAAAGATAAAATTTTATTTATAAGAATTAAAAAATATATATTTGGTTCATTCAAAGTTCAAACATTTTGACTTTAATTTATCCGAAAATTTCAAAGATGAGCTAGCACATAGTATTTAATTAGCAATACAGAATTCGTGGACCTGACAAGTTTACCTTTAATAAAGGGGCCAGTCGACATGGGACGGTAGAGAAAAACGGGTCATGTTGGTTGTGAACACTGGGAACTAAAGGAAGGCTTTCCCAAAGTCAACCCAAGATTGGGTCATAACAGTTATATATAACACAACTTGTCATGTCGATGCTTTGAAAATAGATTTAGATTGGGCATACGGCCGCCAAATAAAGAACAATGAAATGAATTGCCCTTGGCGTCTTATTCCTAAACTGTAATTTCTCTATTCACAATCAATGACCATATTTCTTTAGCATTACCAAACCTTGTAAAGAATTCACAATCATGCAGAGGATCTATATTCAACAGATTTACATCATGTCGGTTATTCTAAAAAAAACAAAAAAAAGGTTTGACAATGAAATTGTCGTACAAAGGTTGCGCCGTTTTGATTTGTGCATATATCAAACAAGACAAGTCAGAAACTGCTAAATTTGCTAGTGCATGTCATTCATATATAGGATCTTTTTAACCACATTACATATGTTAACAGTACTGCAAAATAGATATTTGACTACGCCTTTTGCCCTTTTCGCTTCTTTTAGGTACATGTTGAATGACTGGTCATTTATTTATTTATTTATTTTTAAAAAAAACTAGTAGTTATTAGTAGTTCTCCCACCTATTCTAATATAAGTTTGATTCTAAATATAACACTTTTTATATTTATATATTATATTTATCATTTTTCTTCAAATTAATAATGATATATATACAGTTATTTTAGAAATATTATATAATATATGCTATAATTAAATTATTTATTTAGTTTATTTAATTTCTTTAAATTAGTCTAGATCTTATATTAAAGACCGGTAGTAATAAAAATGTCAACTTTATGCCTTGGACAAAAAAGTCTACTTTATGCATTATTCTTCCATAACTACACATAGCAATGAGTTTCTCAAGCAAAGAGGCAGATTCTCTCCTTATCATTTTTTTTAATTATCTCTCATCAATCTATATGGGTAGTTGATTGGAAAGATGAGAGGAAAGTTAAAGTAATATTGTGATCTTTCATATTGAATGGATAGATATGATTTAAAGATTATGAGGGATGATGAGAGAAACTCCATCCAATCAAGGTTGTCAAACTCATGAGTTTAAGCAAACTCGTAAAGTGGCGTAAACTCGTATCGTGAACTCGAATCGTAAACTCGTAAGAGTTTACTTTTGTTATTAAATAGGTATTACTAGTGTATAATTAAATAATTACAATATAAAAATGACAACAATTTGATTTAAATATATTTTAAATCCAAATAATTGAAATTAAATCTATCAACATTCATCATTTATCATATTTAATAAATAAATTTCTATAAAATTTCTATATAATGCCGTTGAGCATGATCAAATCAAAAAAATTAGCATGAGTTTAAAAGTAAGTTAAGTGTAAACTCGGTGCAAAAACTCATGAGTTTAATCGAGTTTATAACTAGTATGAGTTTACCATTAACTCAACTCGTTTTTGTAAGTTAGAAGTGTAAAAACGGTAAACTCGGAGAAGCAACTTGCGAGTTTGACAACAATGCATCCAATTGAATATATTTTGTATACAACGGAAAAAAATAGAATATTAATGAAGAGTATTTTAGTAAAAAATCTAATTTAATGTAGTAAACAAAATGGAAGAGATTGATCTTAAACATAAGGACCTTTTTTTGTCTTGCCACCTTAAACATAAGGACCAAGAGTGCCGAATAGATTCCTTCCGATGTAGGAATTTTTTTAGTGATAACACATTAATATGCATACTCTTATGCATAGGAGAAACTTAACAAATTATATGAAATTTGTGATATTTTTATTAATTATCGACTAGTTTCACCACATTAGTTACCTTTCCCTTCACAGTATTTTCATTAAAAAAGAAATAAGTTGAATCTTTTATATATTTATTACCTTTAACTCATTTTTTATGTTAAAGTAATTCTATTTTTTGTATTTCATAAAAAGTACACAAGGAAAGCATATATATTAGAGACGAGACTAGAGGGAGAGTACTCTACATAACTACTACTCATATATGAAAAAATTAATAAATATAAAAGATTTTATATTCAGGATATAAGATCAATTTTCCAATTAAACTCTACATTATTATTGGAGGGACTAGTGTCGATGCCTTGAGATCCAGATTTAAAGAAATAGTTAAAGTGCACTTTTTATTTTATTATTTAATATTTCATACACATTTTTTCCACCTATTACATCTCACAACAAAATAGATATAAAGGAACAAAGAAAAATGCACATAGTGCATCATCATTAGATCCATTTTGCAAGGCTCTCGATACTCTGCAGTAGTGCAGTGGTCCTTGATGGAGTTTACGCTACAAGAGAGATCATAATTCATAAGCAACCTTTTTTCAACACTACAAGGCTGTCACTTTATTCTCTTAATATTAAGCTGATAAACTAGAAACAAGTCTTGAACTACCAACAATTCCAGTAGTCTACTTCTGAATCGTGCCCACTCTCATCTATCTATTTCCGAAGAATTCTGCAATTTTATGAGACAGAAAAAGTTAACAGCCTAGACCCAAATCTTAAGCCAAGTAAATAATAATAAAGAGAATAAAGTTGTCGTTTACCTCAGGGATGAGAATGAGTGACTGGAGCCGGAGGCGTAGAACTGAAAAATGGGGAAAATTCATATCTGATGTTACAGGCAGGAAGCAACACCGTCGATCCCCGTTTTCCGTCGCAGCAATTCGGAACAGCGGCGATGGCGCTTCTCAAACAAGTATTACAATCAGACACAGTCAAGTCAGGGGTGCACTGCTCTAATCCATACAGAGTCTCTGTTTTTGTGAAGTTCACTTGCTCCGTCGCAAACTTGTTCTGAGATTTCAAAACTTTCGCCGCCACAGAATTTAACATCCCCGACAGTACTTCATTGAACCTCTCCTTATCCTCTGGAGCTACGTCCTCCGTATTCGACAAGTCAGTGGAAGGCACGATTTTGTTGAAAGATTGGTTGGAGTATCGAACCATGCACGTGTCGTACCAGATTATTGCCTCTTTCTGATCTGGGCAGCGGCGTTTTATCTCTCCGGCCGCAGCGGAGACGCATTCACGGCAAGCATCTGTGAGGGTGTCGCCACGGCATAGGAAGAGGCCGTTGACGGCATCGGGAGCAGCGTCTCCGGTTCTGGTTCGATAGAAATGGCTGCCGCCGCTGGCTTTAGAAGGAAGAGAAGAGAGGAGGAGGTTGAGGTTGGTTTCAAAGGTGGTTTTTGGTTTATAAGTAAGGGAATCTGTGCAAGCATGCGAACTGTAAATTGGATCTGCTTGTGTTAGACAGATTAAGAAGAAGCTAAAGAAAGAGAAGAAGACAAAGTACTTTGAGTTGGAACTAGGCATCTTGATGATGTTCGGTTCTATGATTGTACACTTCTGCAACTTAGCAATTGTTATTGAACCAAACAAAACAATTATTTCACTTAAAAAAACAAAGAAATAATCAATAGAAGCTTCCGCAGGTCCCACCAAAAGTGAGGAAAAATCTCAGTGCGTATGGCAAATAATTGGTTTGCAGTTGAATTCAGTCCATTTTGATGGCTGAAGAATGAATATGTTATCATAGTTGCATTATAATTTGTTGGCATGCATAGTTAGTTGACTTTTTTTCAGACTCTAAATCACTTAATCCTAATTTACATTGTAGCAAAATTGTTTGATGATTAAGGAAAAATATAAATATTTTAATGTAATTTATTTAGCTTATTTAATTTCTAAAAAAAGGTCATCAAATGACTCTTATTTTAAGACCAGATGGAATATTATTAAATTCTTTGAAAATTCTTCATCATCTTATCTTCAAAGTTCGGAGCATCAATATTTTGATGTGGATCACGATGGATAACATTTTTTCAAATACTTCTAAAAAAAAATGCTATTAAATTATTGCTATCCTATACAATGAGTCATGACGTTGCCCAGCACTAGGCAATATGGTGTTTGTGAAGTTTCAAATTCTTCTAGAGATTAATTGCATCAGGATATGATACTTCATTCACAGCTCACGGTGGAAAATTTGCCATCATGCTGTCTTTTTTATTTTTTTTAAATTCTTGGGTGAGATAATGATATTCCCTCCCATTCTAATTATAAGACTAAGTTAACTTTTTAGGATAAATTAAGGAAGCTAATTAAATTACTTTAGAGTATTTTTACTTTTTTCTCCAAATTAACTAGTTTGACTAATAAACTAATATATAATCTAAGGATACATAATTTATAATATGATTAAGTAATTTATTTAGCTTCCTTAATCTCTTTAAAAAAGTCAATATAGTCTTATAATTAGATAATTAGGACCGGAGGTAGTAGATTGTATGTGCGAGCTCCGTCAACTCCTTTTAAGATCAGGCTTATATAAACTAGTGGCTATCTAAATGCTTCGTGGTACTGGTTGTTTATGCATGCATGAGTCGCAGAAAACCTTGTGAATGCATAGAAATTATATGCTTCTGCTGGGAAAATGGCAAACAATTAACTCAAATTTTTTTTCCTGATGATTTTGTTTGTGATGTTGGCCATTATGAAATGAAAACTAAAGGCTGGAGTTGAAAATATGGGAAGGAATAATGTTACTAGGTTCCACGTTTGCGGCATTGTAAAATTGACTAATTATTGGCAGATTATTCAACACAAAAAGTGCATGGGGAAAATACAAAGTCGGGTCACTAAAAAATAAGCAAAACTGTCATGAGTCTCAGGTTGGGAATTTTCATAAGTGGATTGTGAAATTTATAAGTTCAAGAGGAATTGGGTTATTTATTTCCAGTATACTTACTTCAGCAGTACAAACTTGTAATACAAAATGAAATTTATCATTTCAATAAGTATGTTATTGACCTCTGGTGTTTCGTTTGAAACCAGCAACTATCTGTATTAGTTAGCTTTAGGGTCAAAATTATATTTGTACAAAAGAACATCATATGCTTAAGCACATGTTTTGAAACCAAAGTGGGTCTCATCAGAATCATAGGAACCATCGATAGAACATAGATCTATGGCTGGCAAGTCAGCCTCCATTGTTCTATTGGTTGCTGGTTCATTGAACCTCTTCTTGTCCTTTGAAGCTATGTTGTCTGTACTTGAAGGTTATGTTCTTTGACCCGTTAAAGTCTCTCCAAGGTTAAATTGGAGGGATAAATGTTCAACTACTGTCTTTTTATTTTTATTTTTTTAAAAATATACCAATAAATTTCTTGGAGGCTCAAGAGGGAGGGAGAGCACATTAGAATTATGGAACTTGATATTTCAGTGATGTCCGCATTGGGAAAGGCTTGCAGTTGATTGTAATAGCACATTTATGGATCTTACCATTTATTTTGAAATATTATATAATTCGACTTTGTTAATTTATATCACACGAACACAAATTATATTTATTCGTGTCTCCATAATAGGATATTAACAGATTAGTGTTTCACAATGTTACGAATCCCATAGAATTAGGCAACGTAGGATTGACTCTTTCGAAGATAACCTTGCTAGTTACTCCCTCACAACGCGTAAATTATTCCCTACTCATGGTGGATTATGTTTTTTGTTTATTTAAGGAAAAATTATATTGAGGTTGCATAAAAATATTCAAGTTCCAACTAAATCTCACAAAATTATCCCATGAGAGCCCATTTGTGCATTCCGTGGGACTTTAAAAAAAAAAAGTAAAATCTTTTTATCGGACCTCAATATATTTTTCCTCTATTTAATACAGAGAGACTTTATTTAATCTGCCTCTTTTTTTTTTTGGTTTTTGGGCTTGGATTATGAACTCTCGCCTTCTACTTTCACCTTTTTATGTTAATATAATCATTTATTTTATAAAAGAAATGGTGAACATTATGTCATGTTCTTATCATCCTTTTTCTTTTTGATTTTTTTTTTTTTTTTTGGGGGGGGGGGGGGGGGGATTGAATGGATAATGGTGTTAGTCTTTCTCAAGGACAAGAATCACTTTGAATAAAATTAGGGAGGAAAGAGTGCCTCCTTTCTCTAATATAATTTGGCAGGTGAGTGCTAGAGGAGACAAAATCAACCCTGGTAAACTTTCAAAGACAAGTTTTACCCTTAAAATTATCACTAATTTCATACTACAAATTTAAAATAAACAACTTATAAAAAGTCAATGAATTTTTTATTTTATTTTAAAGTTTTTAGTTTGTCTCTATATATATATATGTATGTATAGGATTAAGGTGCACCTAACATCCTTAAATATTTTCTAAGTGTCATTAAGAAAATAGTTTAGTGTGCGTCATGACAAAAAAAAAAAAAAAAAAAAAATTTAATTTTGAAGGATTATATAGATGCAAAGGAAATAAGAAGCCCTAAAATATTATTATGAATCATTTAATAAAAGAAGGTACATATGAGCCTTTTATATAGGTAAACCTAAAAACAAACTCTAAATCTAATTTAATCTAATAAAATAAAAAATAAATCAAAATAACTAAGATATAATCTTAAAATAATATCAGAAGATATAATATTCATATATAATCCTAAGATATAATAAATATTAAATAATAAAATTAAACCTAATAATAAAATAATAATTAATCTAAATAAATTGAAATATCTTTCAAGAATTACTCAACCCTCCCCTTGCTTCAAAGGTTACTAACTTATCCTAAGCTCTAGTCTTTTTTTTTTTTTTTTTTTTTTTTTTTTTTTTTTTTGCATAACAAAGGCAAGCCGAAGCTTGAAATGGAAAGTCGAGCTAGACCATAAAATTCCAAGCCCCATTACAACACAATCGGTACAATACTAAGACCAAACGAGACCAATTGGTCCCTCAAAACCATATCACAGCAGGCAACGGGAACATTTGGAATAAGCGTCACATCCGCATCGCCGGGGAGCACTGTGTCCTTCCTTAGCCAAATAATCAGCACATGCAATGTTGTCTCTTGATGTATGGAATAGTTTCACGTCCCAGTCCCGGTAGAGGAGATCTCTGATGTTACCTATGGTGTCCCTCAGTGGATGGTCAGCATAGGCACCGTCTCTCATGAGCATATTAACTGCGTCGAGAGACTCAGAATATAGTTGTATCTGCTGAAGTCCCAGCCTATGAGCCATTGTTAATCCTAACTCGATAGCATATAGCTCCGCTTCGATAACCGTCTGAAATCCAAGGGCCTTATAGAATCCCATAAGCCAATTTCCTCTGGAATCTCTAATTACTCCCCCACATGCCACTTGAGATTGATGTCGAACCGATGCATCAACGTCTATGCGGACGCCATTCCCCGTAGGGGGAGTCCAAGATCTTTCCTCATTCCTGTGAAATTGGAAAATTTAATGGTTTAGATTATAATTCATATTACTTTCCAGTAGTAAATAGTTGCATAAATGAATCAACTCCCTGGTATGTCTGGTTTCGCCTTGGAATAGGAATTTGCATCTAGAACTCCAGAGAATCCAACATCCCAAACTAAAAATTCTCGACCAAGGACACTTTTGATATTTTCCCCTTCTTGGCTTGTGCTTGATGTTCCAATGAAGCCAACCCTGCAAGTTACCTGCAAAAAACTGGGAAACATAGTTAGGTTTTAAAATTTCTTTCCAAAAATTTCTCGCCCTTTGATGGTCCTCGATCACATGAAGCACATTTTCTTCCCCGTTACAATGAAAAGGACATAGATTATCATTCGTAAGACCAAACTGGCTCTTAATGAATTAGTGACAAGCCTTTCATGGCCAACCTGCCACATAAAGAGCTTAACTTTCTCCGGAACTTGCCACTTCCATATATGAGCCCAGAAATGATTGTTATTATCACCTCCACGATCGGACAGATATTGATAAGCTGATTTAACCGAGAATCCTCCATCCTTCGCAGGTCTCCAGGTGAAGCAGTCAGGAGAATTATTACCCGGAGGTTGCATTCTAGAAATAGTATGAATGACATCAACGGGAAGAATTCCATGCCACCTACTAGTGTCCCATCGCCCATTCATCAACATCGATCCCTGACCGATTCATCCTCATTAATTATGGCAGGGTTATTGGCAAACGTTATAAGAGGTCGATCTAAGGGGAGCCAGAGATCACGCCAAAACTTAGTGTCCGCCCCGTTGTTAACTTTTCTCCCAACTCCTCCTATAAACTTGTCCCACACCTCCACAATGGCTTTCCAGGCCGAAGACGAGCTCCTTTTCTTCGAAATTCTAGGCACAGTTGAACTTCCACAATTGTACTTAGCCCTTATACATTGAACCCACAACATCTGCCTTTTCGTGAGGAGGCTCCAACAAAGTTTCATAATAAACGCCCTATTCTGACGTCTAAGATTTTTAACTCCCAGGCCCCCCTGCTTCTTTGCTTGGGTAATCTTATCCCAAGCAATAAGGTGCATTTTCCTAGCATCCACATCTTGCGACCAAAGAAACTTCCTCGATAGCTTATCAATTTCATTAATAGTGCAAATCGGCAAGAGAGTTGATTGCATATAGTAGCTGGGTAAAGATGACAGCACAGATTTAATCAAAACCGAGCGCCCAGCTGTAGTAAGGAACTTGCTTTTCCACATAGACAATTTAGCTCGGGCCTTTTGCACAACCGGGTGATACGTGGCCTTTGTGACTCTTTTATGAATGATCGGCACTCCCTTAAGCTCTAGTCTTTGAATAGAATAGAGCTTCTATGTGAAGCTATTGATTGTTGTTGTTCATTAAATTGGCCACGGCCTCTACTATGACCACGACCTATTTGTGCAAACTCCCCCTTCATCGTTTGTGATAAAGATAAACAGAGTTGCGCAAGTGGAAAAATTCTCAGGCTTTAAAACAAAAAATCTACCCATGAAGTCAGGGAGGAAAGCAAAACAATGACACTGCGGTGATCGCTATTTGAGAAAGAAGATGCTGGTTTCTCTCACTGGAACAGATATCGCACATAGGATGCTGCATATATTGATATCACATATTGAAATCACCCACTCCTCTCACTTTTAGCTAGGTTTATCGTCGTGCCAAGTGGCAAGCAGGAGCCGCACCTACTCCTAAGAACCAAACTGACAACAGCTCCGTTTTAGGCACTATGTTGATTCCCTGTATTCTCCATTTTGTTTTGGGATTGCCATATACGTGATTGACGAAGCAAAGCTTTAACTATCAGAGATGATATTACTGAAAAAGTTATCAAGCCCTATCTCCTTGGGTCTCTGATGGGGATTACTGGCATGGGTATTTTTTATTTCCTATGTTGTCTACCCCTGTGCATTAGGGTGAAGATCAAAACCCCATCTTTTCTAATCTACAAGTTAGCCAATGATACGCTGAATGTTTTTGAAGCATGGAAGTACATTGGATTAGGGGATTTCAGCTATTGGCTTATTGTGGATATCAACCAAATTTAAAGTGTTGCCTTTGGGGGTCTTCCAACTTGAAGTCTTCCTCAACTTGATATGATCTCAACGTAGCAATAGTTGAGCTCTTCACTAAGCGAAAGTTTTTCGACTTCCCTTTGTTCTTGTTATTTTACTCATCAACATTGTCTCCAATGTAACCAAAACTTCAATAGGCTGCACTGCATATATGCATATATGGGTCTCCTCCTCCTTGGGATGAAGAAAATCTGACTCTGATACCATAACCAAACTTTGATACCATGTTGAAATTGAGCCCAAGCAAAAAATGAAGGGCCTCTGATACACAATCCCAAACAAAAACAAAAGTAGGAAAGATGTTGGAATGTGTGATTAAGTCCAACATCAAATGATTGAAAGATGAATTAAATGTATATAATGTTAAGACAAGTCCTATCAAGTTAGCTTAAGATATTTTCATAGAAAGACAAACCTAATATATATATATATACACCTACCTAATTCAAAATTGAACATCGTATTAGAGCCATTCGATCCATTTTTTAACCCCAAAAAAACAAAATGAAGGGCTTTTGAGACACACAAAAAAATAGTACAAACCAGACAAAAAAATAAAAACTCCAAGACTCAAAGAAGTATAAGCCAAAAAAAGTAGGAAGGAGGGAAGAATGTATGATCAAGTCCCACATCAAATTATTGAAAGATGAATTAAAAGTATATAATGTTAAGACAAGTCCTATCAAATTGGCTTAGACTATTTTGATAGAAAGACAAGCCTAAGGTATATATACCTACTTAATTCATAATACACCAAGAAAATACCTTTTAAGACAAAAGTCCTAACCAAGATAATACCTTTTAAGACAAGTCCTATCAAATTGGCTTAAACTAGAACTATTTTGATAGAAAGGCTAACCCAATGTTTTCATACCCACATCGAATTACTATTTTGACAGAAAGGTAAACCCAACCTATAGATACCCACATCGAATTATTGAAAGACGAATTAAAGGTATATAATATTACAAACAGTTCTATCAAATTGACTTAAATTATTTTGATAGAAAGGCAAACCTAACGTATATATACCTATTTAATTCATAATACACCAAGAAAATACCTTTTAGAAAAATTTAGAATTTTAAATTTTAACTGGTATTTTCTTCCATATATTTTTTTTTAAAGAAGAAAATGGCCATGTGAAGTTATTTATTTAAAAAGAAGAAAATGGCCATGTGAAAAAAAAAAATCCTTCTCTCCCTTCTTCTTCACTCTCTTTCTTTCTGTTAATTAGCTTCATCATTTTGCTGAATTTAAAGTCGCCTCTAATGGTGAAATCATGGGCGCCATGTAAAATCTCTTCACTCTCCTTTTCTCTTGACTCCACTCTTTCTACCCACTTTTTCTCTCTCATTACAGAGCCAATCTCTTCCCACTCCGATAAAGAAAACAAGAAGAGATTATGTTGAATTCATATCAACTAGTAAAGCAGTGTAGTAATTAAAAACCAATATCCGCTTCATCCCTTCCACGCTCTTTTTGCATCAAATCGACGGCGCTAGAGACTCAACAGATAGAAACAAACAATAAGAACCCAGTATACAATTGAAGATTCTTATTTGTCAAAGCTCTCAAAATCACAAACCACAGCCCAAAAAAATTGTAAACAGAAAAAACGTGAAATACTGCTAAAACGTTCATTGTTCACCAACGTAGGTTGGTTGGGTTGGTAAGATAAGATGACCGCTTCAGGTTGACTATATACTCATGCTCTGAAGCAAACCCCCACAATTTATATATATAAAGCAATGAATATATATAATGTACTTGCTGTCATACGAATACTGGTTTTTGGTAAATGCCTTTAGTGTGCTAATCAATGTCGTTTTAAGAATTGCCAATCAAGAAAAATAATGTTAATTAAAAGTAGTAGTGAATGGCCTTATGCAACTAGTTAAAATTGTTTTAAAAGTATAGTCAATTTCATAAAACAATTAATTAAAATAATATTGATCAAAAGGAATTGACAACTCGTATGACGATTTTAACAAGTTGTGTAACTTCACAACTAATACTTTTAACATGTGAACATTTAGGGAAAAAGTAGTGGTTGATTACATTACATGAATTATCAATCCCTTAAAAGTGTAATCAATGTTATAAAACCCTGCTTGCTCTGATTTGGCTGGTGGGGCATTAGAGGAGACAATACTAATACTTGTAAATTTTCAAAACTATTGTTTCTTCTTAAAATTAAATTATAACTAATGTTTTCATGCTGAAAATTTAAATTATTCTTATAGACTTTGAAAATCAAGTTGCAACTAAAAAAATTATTTCTAAAATTTTTAGTCTAAAAGACAAGTAATACTATATGATAGTGAATGTTGGGCTTTAAAAGCACAAGCAAGAGCATAAAGTGAGAGTGGTGAAATGAGCATGCATGTTGAGATAGATGTATGATCATATAGGGAAAAAAAAGATTAATAATGAACAAATAATGTGAGGAAGAGTTGGGGTGATATCTATTGAAGAGAAAATGGTAAAAAAAATTTTTTTGATGTTATTCGAAAAGTACAAAGAAAATCATTGAATGCGCCAATAAGGAGAGTATATCAAGCAATATAGAGTCCATTGAAAAAGGGTAGAGGAATACTATAAAAAAAATAAAGAAAAAGACTGAAGCGAACAATTAATGAAGTTATTAAGAGGAGCCTTTAGAATAACAATTTAACTAAAGATTTGTTTGTTTATAGAACACAATGATGCTGTGTCATCCATGTAATTGACCCCACCTAATAAGATAATGTTTGTCATTGTTGTGAAGTTTTTAGTCTATAGTTATTTTATATCTATCCTTAATTGTCATTTTTCTCGACCAGGACAAAGAAGTGTTTAGCAGTGAGTCATGAGGTTCCTTACTAGGCGTCAATGGGGATGGCTCAAGATGATTGTCCTCCGTTGCTTTAACCATATCAAAATGTTGTCAACTATTTGTCATGTTGTTGTCACAATATTTTTCCTTTTTCATAGAAAGCAAATGATTTGTTTGAATAAAAAATATAGAGAGACTAGTATTTGATATACTCATATAGCTCAGCAGGTGCCCAACATCCTCCATTTGATGGAAAGAATTATTCTTCTTGCCACTCATGCATAATCTCCATTAGAAGGACGCCAAAACTGTACACATCAATTTTAACAGAAATTGGTCCATTCATGGAGTATTCAGGGGCAAGATAACCCCTGAAACATTGAATCATTAAATGAGAAATGTTAGCATAGGGGAAATTACACATAATCATGGACTAATTAATGGCAATTCTTTCTTCGTTTAAGAGAAGATGTCAAGATATCTGAATAAGATTGTAGGGATATGTAAATTTATTCTTACAATGTTCCAGCAATGACTTCATATCCTTTGGTATGGTCGACCGTAAAAACTATTACCGAACTAAAATCTGTTATTTTGGGATTTATTTTATTATCTAATAATACTTAGCTAGCTTTAAGATCACGATGTATAATTCTAAGCTTTGAATCTTCATGAAGATATTGAATGCCTTGGGCCATTCCTTTGATAATCTTATAATGTTTTGTCGAATCTAGTTGTCTTCACTTTTTAGGGTCTATACATTAAAAAGGGAATATAAGAAATGTCAAATAAAAAAAGTAAGTTGACTCAAAAATAAAACATCAAGCAAAGCTTCCTCCATCTCAGTCTCAAACATAATGAGCAAAAGTTTGAAAACCAAAATCAAGCATATTAAGTGTGTGAACTACACAAAATAGATGGACTTACCAAAAAGAATATAATCAAGACTTCTGTTAGGCACATATTTATAAATAAGTATCGTCTCTTCTCCTTGCACATAGAAGCCCTCAAGTCTCACTAAATTTTTATGTCGTACCCTAGCAAAGCACCTCTACTTCATTCTTGAATTCTTGTACACCTTGTATGATGCTTTTATGGGGAAGGGGGTCCCAGTTGCCCCTTAAATTTCCCCCATTTAGATTTTTTTTTCTTGTTTATTGAAATATTAGATTTTACATAAAATCAATGTCATTTTGATATCTTATGGACAAAAAACAGTATTGTTTTTAATTTTTTACGATTTCTTAAAGATTTAATACTCATGAAAAAGAAACTACACAGATTTTTATGTAAAATCTTTGAAATCGTACAAAATTAAAACAAAGTTTCATGCCTTGACTTGCAAACATAAAGTCAACTCATGTATACAGTGGCCTAATTGGCTTAATGTTAAAAACCAAGAAAACACACAAACTTGATACCTTGTAGATATCTCCAAATCCGCTATCACCAAGCTTGTTATCTGCAGAGAAGTTGTTCGTGGCTGCTTTAATAGTACGGAAATCATATTGCAGTGAATGCACATTGCTGATGTCAATTGCAGCTGCACAAGCAAATGGTATGAAGACATGAAGTGAAAACAGAATAGCGAGCAAATATGAGCCAAACAAAGCAAAAGGTCTTGTATACTATGGGGACCCTTACATTCAGGGTCATACTTGTTCCATATTCTTCTACACAAGCAACAGATGCCGACGATTAATATCAGGACAGCCACAGAAATTGAAACCGCAATTGCAACAATCGGCCTGATGAGATTCCACCTTTTCCTGAGTCATCCGAAAAACAGAGAAAGCAGAGTAACCAACTTTGTTTCAGTAATTACTATTCAACAGTAACCAACTTTGTTTCAGTAATTAATATTCTACAGTTTAGTTTCGTTCTAGATATAACAAATTATTCAGTTATTTTGTTCTTTTAGTCTACTTAGCTGTTTGTCCACAATTTTAAACCTTCCCCTGCTTTTATTTCATTCTCTGTTCTGTGGGTCTTCCCCCACAGTTTTGCTCTTAATTCGCAGCCTAATGCTAATACCCAAATCATTAAACAGATGAGAAACTGAAAATATTCGACGTAAGAGCTTTACCCTGGGAACCAGTAGTGTTTGTAGGAGGAGTACTTGTAGCTTCCGACTGATAGAAAGGCTACAATTCATACCAAACATTACAGCTAATAAACGAGATAGAAAATGTTGTTGGAAGCCATGACCATGGACGGCGTCATGGTAAGTGTAATGAATGTGTCAGAGGTGTTGGAAATGAACAATGATCTTTTTAGAAAATAAATTATATATATCTTATTAAATTTTATAAATAATTCTACATTAAAAATAACTATATACTTCTCTTTGTCCTCTCCATAAGAGATTATTTTAGGGTTTCTCTTATATGAAGTGTTTATTAAAAATCTTCTTTCACGCCTTTATTAAAAGAAAAAGAATATTTATTAAAGAGACCAATTATTAAATGTATAATTTTAAGCCTTGGATCTTTATGAAGATGTGGAATGCGTTGAACAATTCCTTTGATAATCTTATAACGTTTTATCCAATCTAGATGTTTTTTCCTTTTAGGTCTATAGATTGGAAAAAAGGAATGTCAAATAAAAGAAAAGAAAACGCGAAGCAAAGCTGTTAACAGTTAGTCTAAACCATAATCAGCAAAAGTTGGAAAACTAAAATCAAGTATATTAAGGGGCGAACTATGCAGAATTGATGTAGATGGACTTGCCAAAAAGCATGTAGTCAAGACTTTTGTTAGGTATATATTCATAAATAAGTATTTTCTCTTCTTCTTGCATGCAAAATCTCAGAAGTCTCACTAATTTTTTTGTTGTAGGTTGGCAAGCACCTCTACTCCATTCTTAAATTTTTTGTATATCTTGTCTAGAATAGAGCCGTCAAAACGGGCCAGACCCATTGGGCCGGCCCGTTTAAGCCCTGGCCCTTTAAGAGCTGGGCTTAAGAAATGGACGAGATATTTGAAATTAACCCTGGAGGGCCGCCACGATGGGCCTCAGCTTAAAGGGGCCGGCCTCGGAGGGCCTCGGGCCCGGCCCGGCAAGCCCTTTTCACGTAGCTTTTCTTTTTTTTTTCCTTTTTAAATTTATTAATTTATATATATATATTGTATTTGTTATAGAGTTATTTATCCATTTAATTACAAATACATAATAACTATATTCTAATTTTATGATTTGATTTATTATTTGTTGCAAATAAAGATTATGGATGTGTTCATGATGCGGGAGAAGAATTTCATGATATTCTTACTCATGAGTCGAGGCTATTACTCAAAGTGAAGAACAATCAAATGTCGTTAAAATTTATGATAGTGACGAAGATGACGACAATAATAGTCATTGTACTAATGTCGTTAAGTGATATGCTTTTATGTTTTATGAGTTATTTGTGAACATGGTTTGCTTTTGATTATGAATTATGTATTTGTGCTTATTTATTGGATGATTCGTGTTGTAATTTACTAATTATATTTTTTTTTAAAAAAAGTGGAGGAAAAATAGTTAAAATTTGGAATAATAATTTCCGGGCTCCTGCGGGGCCGGGCTTGGCCCTGGCCTGGTGCTCTGCCGCTTTGAAAAACAGTGTTTTTCTTACTCAGGCCGGCCTTGATTTGACTCTAGTCGTGGACGGAACTTCCTATGACAAGGGGGGCCATGGCCCCAAAAAAAAAAATTATTTAAAAATTTTTAGTGGAACTTTTTTCTTTTTTAGTGTAAAATACAACTTTGGCCCCCCAAAAGTAATGAATATAACTTTGGCCCCCCAACTTCTTCTTCTTTCTTTTTTTTTTTTTTACATTTTCCCCTCTTTTTATATTTTAGGCTTATAATTCAATCTTTGTTCCATGTGGGGTTTTGTATGATTTATGTTAATGTTATCATTCTTTTCTATGTTTCATTCTAATTACTTGAAATTTTTAGCTTATCAGTGAAATTTACTTTTGTGGTGTATCCCTTACTATGCTTTTACCCATTCTACACTACATTTGTCGATGAAGTTAATTAACTTGATTTCATGAATATTTTTTTTTTTCATTCTTTTCATTTTTCATGAATTTAAAAATTTCCTTAAACAAATTTTCAGGGCGCTGCCCCCGAACCCCAAACCCCGAATCCCCAAATTCTCCCACCACTATTTGGCCCCCCAAACTTTTCCTTCAAGTTCCGCCACTGGCTCTAGTCTAGAACTTCTAAAGAATCTCTTCACAGCAATTTATTATCCATTTGCAAGCGTCCCCTGAATTTCAAACATAAAGTCAACATACATGTGTGGAGTGGCCTAATTTGCTTCATGTTATAAACCAAGAAAGCACACAATCTCGGTACCTTGTAAACCTTTCCATTCCATCCTTCACCAATCTTGTTATCTGCCGAGAAGATGTTGGTGGCGGCTTCAATAGTACTGAAATCATATTGCAGTGAATCCAAATTGCTGATGCCAATTGTAGCTGCACAACCAAATGGTGCATGTGTGTGATGAGATTAAGTGAATACATAAGAACAAGCAGACATGAGCCAAACAAAGCAAAAGGTCTGGTTCACTTTGGGGATTCTTACATTCAGAGTCATTCTTCCTTATTCTTTTACTCAAGCAACAGATGCCCACCACAAGTATCAGGACAGCCACTGAAATTGGAATAACAATCACACCAATCGTCTCCGATGAGATTCCACCTTTTCCTTCATCATCCCAAAAGTAGATAAAGCAAATTAATACGCTTAATAAGGTAAATTCATGACAATAATTGAGTAACCTACTTTGCTTCATTCATTAATACTCCACAGCCAATTTTATTTTCGTTCTAGATGTTATAGATCATTTTATTCTTTTATTCTACTTGGCTGTTCCTTCACAAATATGAACCCTCCTCTGCTTTTATTTCACTCTCTGTCATTTGGGTCTTCCCCCACAGTTTTGCTCTTAAAATCACAATTTTCTCAACCTAATGCTACTACCCAAATCATCAACCAGATTAGAAATTATTCCTTCAATCCTTAATATAAGACATATTTACCTAATTTGATTAGACTAAGGAAGTCAGATAATATAATATGTGTTTTCTAATACACCATATTCATATTCATTAATTCCATCATTTTCTTTCCACATCGATTATTGTTGAATGAGCATCAATGATGAAAAACTAGAAAAAGATTGACAAATAAAAACTATCTTATATTTAGAACTAAGATTAAGTCCCCAAATATACTTATATTAAAAACAGAGAAGTATAAAAATACTAAGAAATACATGAGGCACATAGGTGAGAAAAAGCTTTACTTTGTGAAGCAGTAGGATTTGTAGGAGGAACAGTTGCAGCTTCTGATTGATAGAAAGGGTACAATTCAAAGCAAACATTACAGCTAATAAACAAGAGACAAAATTTTGTAGGAAGCCATAATCTTGGGCGTGATATTGTGGAGTCCATATTGTGTGTATTTCAATGGAGAGTAGGGGAGAATCTTTCATGAGGAAGAAGAAGATAATGCTTTGGCAGAGAAAGATATGGTTGATGAAGGGGACGGTCGACGCAAGTCAATGAAATTTGTTTGCTAATGGCTCATAAATGCGTCCGCGTTCTGTTAAAGTTGTATTCACATTCTTTTCTTGCACTGTGTTGCACATTCTTTAATTTAATACACTGATATAATATAACACATAGTTAACTTTTTCGAAGAAATTAAAGAAGTTAAATAAATTACTTTAAAGTATTGATAGTTATCTTTTTTATACTAAATTAATTTGTCTAACTTAAGAATTAATATATAATCAAATGATATACAACATATGCCATAATTAACTAAGTTATTTAGTTTGCTTAATCTCTGAAAAAAGGTCAATTATAGATTATATTAAGGATTGAAAGAGTACTACTCTAGCAAATAGTACCAGATCAAGCTTGATTGTTCATACATAACGCATGTGTTGTTTGTGGAAAATAAAGGCAAGGAAGACGTTATATATTAAAGTCGTCCGATAATGGGAATAAGAACAAACTGTTTTTATGTGTTGGGTTTTCTCCTAATCTTTTTCATTATCCCTCATCATCTCTAAATTATATTTATCCAATCAATCACAATACTACTTTAACATCTCTCTCCTCTTTCTAATCAATGGCCCTTTATTTAACCTGATGAGAGAAAAGGAGAAAAATGATGAGGAGAATATCTCCTTCTCTGTTTTTACAAGGTCAAATATTTGCACATAAATTATTGAGTTAATAATATTTAGAAAAATTACAACGCTTTCCTATCATTGTAATTTTAAGTTAAAAAAATAGTGAATATAACATCGAAAAGTTATATCCATTTTCCATATATCGTATGCATTATATCAAATTACGTCTTTCAAATAAATAAAATTAATGTTTCTAAATCATTAATTATTTTTCAAGAATCCCATGAAATTAGACACAGTAGGATTGACTCTTGGGAAATTTTCACGTAGCCTCTATGAAAGCAATTTTATTTCAATCAACCCAAAATATTATGAAATTTGAAATTTCACTGCACCTCATTAGGTCAAAATGAAAATAAGTTTGGTAGGTGAAAAGATAATAATTTCATTGCTTTGTTTTTTGCATTTCCTTATTTATTTTGTGAATTCCCTTATTTATTTTGTGAATTACCAAAATGCTTTTAACTAATCTATGAATTCTTTTAAATCCTTTTATTTGTCATATGAAAGTCCTTATTTATTTTGTGAATTCTCTTATTTTTCTTGTGAATGATCAAGAAGACCAGAGTAGCTCCTTTTAAGATAAGCCCGATGATGATGATGATGATAACAACAAAAAACTTATATGGTCTCTCCAATTTGGCAGGTGAGTGCTAGAAGATCGGAGACAGGATTGGCACTTGTAAATTTCCAAAATTAAGTTGTCTTCTTAAAATCATCACTAATGTTTTCATACTACAAATTTAGAATGAACGTCTTCAAAATAGTCCATGGAATTTTTTAATATATATATATATGACGGGAAAAAAATCATCATTTCATTTCAATATTAAAATGTTTTATTTCTCAAACAGGACATAGAAGTATTTAGTGATGAGCCATGAGGATCCTTCCTAGTGGTGACTTTGGATGGCTCAAGATGATTGTCACATCCCAGGATGATCCTCCTCCATTGCATTAACTTGTCTCCCTATACAGATCTTCCATGCTCGGGGTGGAAAGTTCATCTTCTTCTCCTTCGTTTGACTTCTGGTCGAAATTTAAAGGGTCCAAAGGGGATGGCAAAGTCATAGGGTAACTTTCAAGCATAAGAATTATGGATGACATGGAAGGTCTATCTGCTGGATCACGTTGAACACACAGCAATGCAATGTGGATGCATCTCATTACTTCATTTGGATTACAAGATTCTCTTATTGTGGGGTCTAAAAATTCCATGACCTCTCCATCCTCCCAAAGTCTCCACGCCTGTATCAAAAAGTTGTCAACTATATGTCCTTTTTACAAAAAGCATATATATCATTCATTTGTATCAAACCAGAGAGAGTAGTGTTTGATATACTAACATAGCTGCTGAGCAAAAAAAAAGATATACTAACATAGCTCAGTATATGCTCCTCTTCGTCCTTCATTTGATAGGAAGGAATAGGCTTCCTGCCCCTTATAATCTGCATTAGAGTGATGCCAAAACTGTACACATCAGTCTTTAAAGAAAACTCTGTACGAGTCCAACATTCTGGAGCCATATAACCCCTGAAACATTGGGTCATTAGAAGATAATGTTAGTGCAGGAGAAATCACATAGAAATATAGGCTAATGGAAATTGTTTTCTTTTGACAGAAGACGCCAATGTATCTGATAAAATTCCAGGGATATTTAAACTTTGTTTTTACATTGTTCCAACAACTTCATGTCTATCTCCTTGAATTTGATCAACCCGAAACATTTTTGCCAAACCAAAATTTCTGATTTTTGGATTCATATCACTATCTAATAATATATTGTGAGGTTTAATATCAGAATGTACTATTCTAAGCCTTGATTCATCATGAGTGTATTGAATGCCTCGAGCAATTTCTTTGATAATCTTGTAACGCTTTGTCCAATCTAGCTGTTTTTGCTTTTCAAGGTCTACACATTCCCAAAAAAAAAAAAAAAAAATTATGAAATGTCCACATAAAAGAAAAGTAAATTGAATCAAGAATAAAAAGTGAAGCAACGCTTCCACAATTATAGTCTCAACCATAATAAGCAAAAGTTGGAAAACTAAAATCGAGCAATAAGTAGAATTGATGTAGACAGACTTACCAAAAAGAATGTCATCAAGACTTCCGTTAGGCATATATTCAAAAACAAGTATCTTCTCATCATCTTGTACCGAGAAACCCAGAAGTCCCACAAAATTTTTATGTTTTAGCTTAGCATTCTACTTCATTCTTAAAATCTTCTACACCTCGACTATAGCTTTCAGTTTTATGAAATCTCTTCACAGCAATTTCTTGCCCATCTGGAAGCATGCCCTAAAGTTCGGACATGAAGTCAACATATATGTATGGAATGGCCTAATTTACTTCATGTTAAGAACCAAGAAGAAAATTCACCCCCCAAAAAAAAACAAGAAGAAAGCACACAAACTTGATACCTGGTAAAACTCTCCAAATGTTCCGTTACCAATCATGTTATTCACAGAGAAGTTGTTCATGGCAGCTTCAATTGTATGGAAATCATATTGCTGTGAATCCAAATGGTTGATGTCAATTGCAGCTACACAACCAAACGGTGCATGAGATGAAGTGAAAACAGAACAGCGAGTAAATACGAGCCAAACAAAGCAAAAGGCCTAGTATACTTTGGGGATCCTTACATTCATCTTCGGGATCAGAGTCATGCTTGTTCCTTGTTCTTTTACCCAAGCAACAGATGGCGACTATAAATATGAGGACAGCCACCGAAAATGGAACCACAATTGCAACAATCGTCCCCGATGAGATTCCACCTTTTCCTGCAATAATCGAGTAACCAACTTTGCTTCATTCATTAATCTCTAGAGTCAAGTTTGTTTTTGTTCTAGATATTACAAGTTCTTCAGTTATTTTGTCCTTTTAGCTTACTTAGTTGTTTCTCCACAATTTTGAACCCTCCCCTGCTTTTATTTCACTCTCTGTTATGTGGTTCTTCCTCCACAGTTTTGCTTTTAAACTCTCAATTTTCACAACCTAATACCCAAATCATCAAACAGATGAGAAACTATAAAGATTCTACGAAACAAGAGAGATCTTTACCTTGAGGTGTTGGGGATTACGCGTCAGCTTTGTATTTTGTGGAGTTCATATTGTGTGTATATCAATGGAGAGTAGGGGAGAATCTTCCATGAGGAGGAAGAAGATATTGCAGTGTTAGAGAAAGAGATGGTTGGTGATGGAGAAGGTCGACGCAAGTCAATGAAATTTGTTTGGGAAAGACTTTTCAATTTCTCGTGATGGCTTTTAAACTGGGTAAGCACTAGGAAGTCATTCTAAGCTATAGCCCATGGGTAGGTTAGAAACAGCTCATGCCAGTTTTGCAATAGATTGGTATGAGCCGTGGCCTACTATAAGGGTTTTTTTGGTCTAAAGACTAAAGGTCTGTAGCATGTTTGAAAAGCCTGAATTTTAGGGAAAATGATTGTAAGGTCCCAAGGTATGAAAATAATCACAAAAATATCTTATACCAAATTCCCTTCACAAAAAAGTAGGATCCTACTTTTTTGTGATTAATTGTTGAATTCCCCTCACAAAAAAATCTTTGCGTAAAAATGGTTTTTCATTTTGTTAAAATAGATTTATTAGTTGTTAAAATGTTCCTATGACAATCTCGTTATGAAAATGGCCCCCTAATGTTGTTAAAATGGTTTTGCATGTTGTAAAAAATTCTGAGTTTTCCTGCGGCGTGTAGAATTTTAGAAATCTGGATAATTTTTTGCAACATGAAAAACCATTTTAACAACAGTAGAAGCCATTTTGACAATGAGATTTTCATAGGGATATTTTAACAACTAATAAAATCATTTTGATAATATGAAAAATTATTTTTACGTAGGGATTTTTTTGTGAGGAGAATTTGTATAAGACTTTTACGTGATTATTTCCGTACCTTGGGACCTTATTGTGATTTCCCAAAATCTTATAAAACCACAAGCCCTCATGGAAAATAGGCCTAAAACAGACCACCTTTTAAACATGACTAAATCAGACCATAAAACATGCTAAAATTACAGAAAGGCTAAAACATAGATGTAATCCTTTATATTTACATTGAGATTTATTTTAGTTCCTTAGGTTAAAAAAATGCATTTTTAGTTCTTCAGTTTTAACATCGTTAATCTAATCTAACAAAAAATGCTCATTCATCAAGTTATCTTATTTTTTAACCGTAGCTCATAAACTCAAATTTTTTAACAAATAGATATTTTAATTTAAATAATATTAGTGAAAAAAACTCTCAATTTTTAATCAATTTTTGTTTCATCTGCTCCCCTCCCCTTACAACTTTACCCATAGAAAACCCTTCTCCACCAATATCATCTTCCTCCATGAATCTTGAGAAAGCCATTGAAGATTGAATTATATAGCATAGGATTCAAGCGAAGAGGGGAAAAGAAGGGTTTTGGGGAAGAAAACTCCCTCCCTTCATGAGGAGCGTGTGAATAGTTCTTCCAACCTTTAAGTTTCTGATTCATAAAAGGCAACATAGAAATCTTGAACAGTTTCTTCCAAGCTGGTAGGATGTGGCAGGAACTCAGGGATTAGAACACGCGATCCATTATCACTACACCATGCTTTCCATTTGTCTCTTGTATGTGCCTCTAATGCCAATGCTCGATATGTGGATTTTCCCCTTTGAAATTTTGCTGCTAAATTGCCAGAATATATTTTGGTTGCTAGGTCTTTTTATAAAAGGAGGGGAGAGTTTTGGATATCAACTTAAGCCTATTAAAATTTAAAAAGCCTAATAAAATCCCGCCATTAGATCTTTTTTTAGCGTCCAAGGTTTATTCTGCATCGTAGGATCTTCCAATATGCTTTTTCTTATCCTACAAGAATTAAATAAAATGGTGATCTATCATATATTTAGAAATATTATTCAATCACAAGATATCAATTAGAATATTGATAATTTAAGCCTAATAATCTCATAATTAATTCTAATTTATATTATTTCCTAAAATTGGCTAACAATACAAATATTATCTAATAAATCCAAATTTGTCCAAAATAGTCCCCAAAATAAATGAATAAGCTAGGATAAAATATATTAAAATTGGGATTTATCACCATGCATTGACAATTTCTAGTGTAGGAAATGAAACATCTTAGTAATTAAATCTCTTCCATTGGACATTATTGCAATTCTCACTTATCACCCCTTTATGTTATATGTAAAACCCAAAATTCTCATTTATGATAAAAATCATATTTTGTGAGAGTTGCCTATTTGAAATAGGTGAGTATGTAGTCTCTAAATTTTGAGACATGTTTATTTTATTTTCTAGGCAATTTTTTCCCTAGAATTAGAATAGCCAATAAGTTAAGAAATTATATTAGGTATCATAAAATACCATAAAATACCACAAATACCATATTAAAACTATGATTCATATGGAAATGAAAATACTTAGACAAATTTAGAGAAAACAATGTCCATTAAATTAACAACTAAACCTTCACTAAATTAAGTAAATTGTCCAAGGTTTCATAATTGATTAAAGAGCCTTAAATACCTATTCTCATAATTTATTGAGAGATTAAACTTTCTAACACCTTATAATTAATAAATAGCTCATGTCTAATTTATAAAAGACCATAAAAAATTACCAAGACACTTGAAATAATTAAGGGCAGTTTTTAATAATTAATGAGCAATTAAAACTACCTAATGGGATATTTAGAGAATTATTCAGCAATTTATATTAAAATAGCCATTGATTAAAGGTGTATTAGCCTAATTAAATGTCAAGAGCTAATAAGGGATTAAGATTAGCACTAAATGGATTGTTAACAATCATAAACCACTTCATGGACCCATCATACAACAACAAGAGATGATTAAACATGTAATTAAGTTGTTAATCAAGAATTAATCAAGGGTTGAAAAAGTCAACAATTGCAACAAGATCTAAAGGTCAAGAATTAATTTCATAAAGATTATCTAAAGGCCCTAATTAATTCTTATAAAGCCTAATCCATGTAACTAGGCAAACAACCAATTAGATAACCCCCACATGCAATCAATTAGAGCATAAAAATGCAACTAAAACTGAACAAAAGGGGTCGGTTTTGGCACTTGGGAGAGAGAGAAAGAGTTGCTAAAAATCAAATTGGCCACTTGCATAGAGAGGATAATGTGGTGAGAGGAAAAATCAAGGAGAAAGTCAAGCCATTAGCCAATGAAGTGATTACACATAAGATGATTAAGATAATCAATGGGATTAATTCAAGATTTAATCAAAGGGAAATCTATACAAAATAAATTGTATCTTGAAATCCACTAACCATCAATCAAAAATAAGAAGTGATTATTAACAAGCAAAATTCAAGCTTCAATCGACTATAACCAAAGCTATTTTCTCAACTTTTAAGAATTTGCCAATTGAGGAAAATAGTGAGATTGGTCTCTAATTAAAGCTAAAAATCCCAAGAGTTCAAAACGAAAAAGAAAATTTGAATCCAACTTCATTAAAATGCTCAAATGAATTTTTACCTAGTGGAGTGCAACACAAAAATAGAAGAAACAACTTGTGGCTTATGCACCAAGATAAGAGCACATGGGATAATGTACTATTGGATAGAATGGAAGAGGATAAGGAGAGAGGGAGGGCAGGACGGTTTTGGGGTCTTCTAGGGCTAGGATTGAAGCTCTAAAATGACCTAGATCCAAGGGTGGAGAATGGGAAAGAAGGGGTTCCATTTAATTACCAAAGAGCCATAGAGTTTTCCTATAGCCCTCATATTCTTCACACCAAAATCAGAGCAAGGAAATCTGATTCTAAGAGAGAAAGAGTGAGTGAGAGCCTTGGAGAAAGAAGGAGCAAGTTCTTGGTAAGTTTTCTAGTTCTAGCTTTAAGTTCTTTAAGTTGTAGTTCTTAAATTCTTAGAAGTAGCTTAGATCTTAAATATGCTAGGATAATTTTATTTAGGTGTTTTCATAGTTAAAATTGCCTTTATCTCAAAAAATTGATGAAGTAGAGGTTATGGCAAAATTTCCGGAAGAAATTCATCAAAGTAACGAAGTTCGGCGAAATTTCATCGGTTTCGGAAATTCTGAAGTCAGCCATGAAAATGCCAGGATTTCATATTGAAATCATGATCACCAAATTATGAGAAAATTCATGGTTAAAATAGATATATAGGGCTTTTTAAAAATGTCAAGAACATGTCAAAATGATTTTTGTACAGAGAGTTAAAATTCCTCAAAGTTAGGCTACGAAATTCTGGAAAAATTCTGGGCAGAGGTTCAAAACTTAAAACCTGGGAGTGATTCGTGAAGTCTGGGCAAAGGTGACTATTTTTACTTGAAAATAGACATCCTAAGGATTCCAAGGAATTTTACGGATCCTCGTTTCAATTTTTGTAGAATTAATTATGATTTTCAAAGTTAGACAAAATGCTGCCCAGATTTATACCAGCGTTGTTGTACGAATTTTGAGGGAATAAAGTGAAAAATAAAAGTTGTAAGGGCAAAATGGTCATTAGGGGCCAAAATAGCTCTTAGGATATTACTTACAAATTAATAAATACGGTATTACCATTATAGGATCAACACGATCACAGTTCAGACGTCAAACGTACCGACAACGCCGATGAAGGTACGGACGCGTACTGTAACACTAACTCTGATGTTCATTGTATACCTATATGTGATGAGATGTGTTTTTGAACTGAGATTCTGTTTTCAAAAGTTATTGACTGTGCACATACAGCTTTATATGGGTTATAGTCATGATAACGCCGTTAAGTTTTCCTAGCGCTGAGGACACGACCGTACATCGTGGCTTTGGTGAATAGTGCGGCTTGTAATAACATTCATATGCAGGTGTATATGGTGTGTTATTACTTGGTATATGTGAATTTTATTGTGGTATCATGAATATCTGTCATACATAATTGTACTTGAACATGAGGTTAACCGTTACACAGGGTTCAATGTACTTTGAACCTCAAAGCTCTTACCATAGCTTCGGGTTCGGAGTGAGCAGGAGCGGAGACAAGGGTAAGCGAGCGAGGCTTAGGACGGACTGGTCGGGCCCCCTTTTGAAATGTATTTTGAATTTAGAACCTTTTGAACTATTGTACCGCTGTTAGTAGCAAAACATACAAGTTGATGTTATCGAGATACATATCTTTTGAAATACTATTTTTACTTAGGTGCTCTACTCGATCATGATACCGTTTAAAAAAAAAAAATCGCTTCCGGAATTGGGATGTGATATTATACGATGTTGGTAAAATAATCTTTGGTCGAATCTAAAGTCTGGTATGATAATTGCATAAGAAATACTAATATGAGATAAACACATTAATTTCTAAATCACAGCTCAAGATCGATGCCATCGGCATATTGTATCACCTCACTTGTATTCTTCTTATTACAGAATATTTCTAAAACCTATCATTCCAAAACTTAAAACCCATTTAACAAATAGAACGAAAACAACATAAAAAATGAATAGATTAAAATTATAAAAACTGATTTCATGCATGGAAAATATCATTTGTCCCTTGAAGTAATCACCATTAAATAATATTAATAAGAGTACATTATGAATTGTATATCTCAATTTTTGGTAGAGTAAAATAAGCATGCTTGTCTTCTATATAGGGTGTCCAAGGCACAGTACAGAAGAAATAAAAGTGTGGCACTAACGAGGAAAGAATTTGCTCATAGACACTTCAATAGTGGAGCCTGATTCATTATTACTTCCGCTACTGGTACTTGGCACCATTCCAGCTTGTAGACAAAATGCAGGTTCTTGTGGCAATGTCAATTGACTGGAATCATTACTGAGATATGAAACAACCTCAGCCATTGTCGGTCTTGAATCTGGATTTTCTTGAACACATAACAAACCAATCTGGATACACTTGATCACTTCATTATATGATCCGAATTCTTCTATATTTGAATCTAATATCTCCTCTAACTTTTCCTCCTTCCACTGCTTCCAAGCCTACAAGAATTAAGTAAAACTAGTTATCACCCCAATATTTTCCCCAACTTAATGGTTGAGATAATTGCAAAAGAAATATTAATACAAGAGATAAACACATATTATTATAACTTACATAGCTCAAGAGGCCCTTAGCATATTGTGATGGACCAAGACGGCTTGTATTCTTCTTTCCACTAATAATTTCTAAAACTATAATCCCAAAACTAAAAACATCTGGATTTTCAGAATATTGCCCATACATTGCATATTCTGGGGACATATAACCGCTGAAAAGAAAATATCAATGATAAAGGCATTAATTCAGTATAAGAGAAGAATATTAATTGGGATATTCAATTTTTAGCTGATATGTAAACTTTTCCATTTGAACTTGGGAACACTTATTTTTCTTTATTCAACCATATCAAGATAGATGTAGAGCTTAAAAGAGAGAAAAAAAAATAGAACTTACTATGTTCCAACTATTCTATTTGTACTCCCCTCGTTTGTGTTGATAGCAACCAACTTAGCTAAGCCAAAATCTGAAATTTTTGGATTCATTTCATTATCTAATAAAATATTGCTTGGTTTTAAATCACGATGTATAACTTTATGGCGAGAATATTCATGAAGATAAAGAATTCCTCGAGCAACTCCTCCAATAATTTTATAGCGCTCTACCCAATTCAATACTTTGCCTTTTTGGGAACCTGTACATAATTTGTTGTGAGTTACTATAGAGACAAAATAAGGATAATCTAAGTATAGGCAATTAACTCTAACATACATCTGATAGCACAAAATAAAAAATAATACATTGCACATATGAACTGCGAATTTTAATTAAGAATAGAGAGTTAAAGTGGGTTTTGAAGAGACAAACCAAATAGAAAGTTGTCGAGGCTTTTATTTGGAACATATTCATAAATAAGAACTTTCTCTTGTTCTTCTATGCAAAATCCAAGCAAGGCTACCAAATTTCTGTGCTGGAGTTTGGCAATTAATAAGACCTCATTCTTGAATTCTTCTACACCTTGATCAGAACTTTTTGAAAGTCTCTTGATAGCTATTTCTTGACCGTTTGAAAGTACACCCTTGAATCATAGATGATTCAATTAAAAATTAAGAAACATATATGCATGTGTAAAACATTTCTATGGATGAAATTTTTACCTTGTAAACTCTTCCAAATCCACCTTGGCCTAAACAGTTTTCATGTGAAAACTTATTTGTTGCGGCTTCAATAGTGGCCAAACTAAATCGCGGAGGCTCTAAATTGTTGGTTTCATTTCCAACTAGAATAGAAAAGGATTAAATAGTAAAAGCACTTAAGGCATTGCTACAACTCTTTGGACAAGCCAAACTATATAAATAAATAAATTTTTGTTTGAAAATTACTTACAGTATTTTTGTCTGAGAACAGCGTTGCGCCTTGCCTTTATTAGACTCTTTAAGAGATAGTACGCGAGACAAACAAATATCGGCAAACCACCGACCGAAGAAACCACAACAATCACAACAGTCCTTGTTGATTGACCTTTCCCTTTTACAGCACAAACGTCATATACTAACGCTTCTCACTGTAATCACATAATATAGTAATTGACTCTATCCCTTGGCTGTAAGACCAGGGGGTCATATTTACGTTCTGATTAGATTCATTGCTCCTATTTGCTGTCATGTTATTTTCTCATATTTTGAAATATAGTTTTATGCAAGAATCAGCATAAAAATTTTCATTAATAGTATTACCCTAATATGCATTTTAAGAAGTCAGAAAAGGTACATTAATTAATTGCTCAACAAACAAATAGATGTTTAATAAAGTTGAACTTAACCTTGAGGATCTGAAGTTTGTTGCAGAGAGCGTAGCCGGTGGTGTAGGCGTCAACCTTATGAAAATCATGTTCTTTCCGCATATTTTCTAGTAGTTTCTTAGACTTCTTGGTAAATTTGTACATGTGTGGTGATACAGAGATAGGAAGAAGTGTATGAGCTAAAATTATGGGTTTTGGGGTTGACATGAATAATTTACAATATTTCATCAACTTTAACTTTTATAGATCCTTTTGTTTTGTTAGGATGTTGAAGCATGTCATTTGGACTACATATGAAGACATTTAGAGCTAAAATCAATGGAGAAGAAGTTGGAAAGGAGATTAAGAAGTCAAGATAGCATGGGAAGACAAGAAGAGGTGATGAACTAAGAAACAAAGTATTTTTTGGCGTAAGCTAATGCATTTTCTGGCCTCAGCCAAGGACAATATAGAGAGTTGTTCGATTTAGCCATAGACAAAGACAGAGAGTTGCAGCCATAACCAAGACAAGCTTTGGCCGCAGCCAAAAAGACTAAATGAAGCTGTGCATTTGGGTGACAAAACTTATCTTAGGGTTTTATAAGCTACTAAACTCACACAACAACATCATTCCAAACTCTTGGTGCAATTTTGGAAGCTTTCGATTCTAGGGATTAGTGCTTAAGGTGAGATTGAGCTAGAAGTTGAAGATTTGAAGAGATTTGAGCTTCCCCTCTTAGTTTTTCCTCTTCATCTCCAATTCCTTCCTTTATGTATTTTTCTGGTTTATTCCAATTTTCTCATGGGTGTTATGAATACGTCTAGTTAGAGTTTTGATTCTAGGATTGTTTTGAATAGATTATACTCCCCAAAAAAATGTATGTTTTCAAAAACATAAGTAAAAAATAAGTGCGATAACATTTTGTAAATTTGTGTGTTAGTTATAGCATATTGGACGTCTGTTTTTCGTAAAAGCCAAGAGTCAACTTTTGGCATCCTTAATATATGGGAACACCAAAAGCCCTTTTTATTAAAAGAGACGAAAAAGGAGCACATAAAATAAAATCAATATACTAGAGCCAATAGGCCCCACCCCTTCCTTTGGCTTTATAAATCCACACCCGAGGCCCCTCACTCTGCAGATCCAGGCCTTATATTTCACTCCAACACACACACGCAACTACTGAGAGAGAGAGAGAGAGAGAGAGACCTTCATGGAGCAAAAATGGAGGGGAAGAAGCAGGACATGTCGCTAGGAGCCAACAAGTTCCCGGAGAGGAAGCCCATTAGGACAGTGACTGAAATTCTAGTTGGAGACAAGGACTATCATGAGCCACTGTCGGTGCCGCTGTTTGAGCCATTCGAGCTCACATCATGGTCCTTCTACTAAGCCAGGATAGGCGAGTTTGTGGACACTTTTTTGTTCCTTCATATCACCGTCTAGACGGTTATAAGGGTGAACAACTCCAAGTTCAAGTGCACACCCGTTGGCATTCAAGGCATCTTATGGGTCTTCGGCCGCATGATCTTTCTCCCTTGTCTACTACACTTCTGGCATCTCATGTCACCATTTGATCTATTTGAGTTACTGTACTAGACAACTACTTACTTGCTTGCTTTTCATATATGCAAGTGGTCATATTAACCACTTGCAGCGTTGTACATGGTGATGCAATTTCTATTAGTATATATAACAATTTTAGTTGTAATAGTTTATGTGTGTGTGTATTGTTAAGTGTAAACAAAATTAGTTATCTTTCTCTATTATCACTATATGACATTTAGTTAGATTTATTTACCTGTAAAAGTGTATATATAGATAGTACATGAATCCAGAATTTTACATCAATACAATCTGAATTCATTTCACTTCTTCCTCTCACAATATGGTATCAGAGAATTCTACCACACCTCTTTCACTGCTTTGTTGGTTTATGTGGGTGATTTTCTCATATGTGATTCTGATTTAACCAGAATCAACTCTATGAAGGTTTTTCTTGATACTTCTTTTAAAATCAAAGACTTAGGTGATGCTAAGTACTTTTTTGGTTTGGAAATTGCTCGTAGTTCCAAAGGTATTTCTCTTTGTCAATGAAAATTTGCTTTAGATATTTTGTTTGATGCTGGATTTCTTGAGTGTAAACTTGCCGTTACTCCTATGGCTAGAAATTTGAAGCTTTCGGTTGTTTCTGGTTCTGCTTTGGAGGATGGTTCTGTTTATGGTATAGAGCTTTGGTAGGCCGCCTTCTATATCTTGTTAATACTAGGCCTGATATTTCTTTTGTTATCCAACAATTAAGTCAGTTTATCCAACATCCTACTGATTTCCATTTACGACCAGCTCATAGGGTTCTTTGGTATCTCAAGGCTGCTTCAGGTTGTGGTTTGTTTTTACCTGCTAATTCGGTTGTGAAATTAAATGCTTTTAGTGATTCTGATTGGGTTGGTTGTCTGGGTTTGGTTTCTCTCCTTAGCACCATTTCTCCTCATCCCTCCTTATCTCTCATAATCAGTATCTTGAAATATATTTTTAGTACCAGTTCGTATCTTAAAATATTTTTTTAAGATTCTAAAATAATTTCTTAAAATCATGAAGTATTTTTTTTTTAGTACCAGTCAATATATTGAAGTACTTTTTTTAGTACCAGTCAATATCTTGAAATATATTTTTTAGTACCAGTTAGTACTAGTCAGAACAATAAAATATTTTTTCAAGATCCTAAATTTTAAGATCTCAAAAAAATATTTCGGAATACTGACCGATATTAAAAAGTACTTCAGAAGGAACAGTCAAGATTAATTCAAATCAATTGTCTAGATTGGTAGAGGAGGAAAATCAAAGGTTGAGATTGGATGATGAGAATATAGGACAATGAGAGGATCCAATTCCTGGTTGTCTTGACACCAGAAGATCTATTATTGGTTTCTGTGATTTCTTAGATCAATCGTTGTTTACTTGGCATTCAAAAAAGTAACAAATTGTGTCTACTTCTTCTGAGGTTGAATACCGTGCTCTGGCTACTACCACTTGTGAGCTTCAGTGGTTATATTTTTTTCTTTGTGATTTTAGTCTTCCACTTCTGTGATAGTTAATCAGCTCGTCATATTGCTGCTAATTCTACATTCCATGGAGGACCAAGCATCCTGATATTGACTGTGATATTGTTCATCAGAAATTACAAACAGGGTTGATTTATTTACTTCCAATCAAGACTTAAGATCAATTGGCTGACATTTTTACTAAACCTCTTGCTCCCTCTCCATTTTGTATACTCCTATCCAAGCTGGGAATGATTGATATCCACTCGCCAGCTTGAGGGGGGTATTAGTGTACATAACAATTTTAGTTGTAATAGTTTATATATATATATTGTCAAGTGTAAACAGAATTAGTTAGCTTTCTCTGTGATCACTATATACATTTATGTAGATTTATTTATCGGTAAAAGTGTATATATAGAAGTTATATGTATCCAGAAATACAATCTGAATTCATTCAACTTCTTCCCCTGACAATAGTGTCTAGGCGCCATATGCATTGTGGACAAGGTGAAGGGTTTTGAGGGCAACACCAGATACAATGTGCATGGGGGAGGTGCCAATGCCGTGAACGCTGGCTACAACAAAAGGGCAACTTACGGCGTACCTTTTGCAAGTATCTTACGACATCTATACACCATATGGTTCCTACTTACAACATCCCTTTTTAAAGGAATGTTGTTCTCATACTTTACTACATCTCTCACATAGATGTCCCTCGAAAGAGAGGTAGAAATGACCTAAAAATGAACCTTGAAAGTGTTATTTATAATTTGTGATTAATGATATGATTATGTATTTTACTCTTTGCTTTTTGTTGATTGGCCACCAATGAGAATGTTGTATTCACTTGATTGATGTTTGAGAGAAGTAGGTTGAGTGTAGAACTTGTGTTAATCATGTGAGAACTTGAAATTTGAGTTGATTGGATGGTTTTGTTAATGAGATAGAGATATACTCATTAACCTCACATAGTCATGTAGGATTTGAAATGAAAACGGGGGGTTTCATTAATTAATGAGTTAAGGTGCAAAAATACACATATACTTTTCTCCAATGAGCGCCTAGTAGTAAGTATTTTTTTTAGGTGCAAAAGTACACACGTGGTTACAAATTAGGTGCAAAAATATTGTTTGACCGTTAAACTTGACTTTTTTGCTGATTGGATGATGACATGACATTTTAAAGGTGTAAAAATACACATGTGGTTTGTCAAGAAGAGCGCCCAACACCATTTTTTTTAATTTAATAATTTTACTTCAATTAAAATTATTTTAGAATCTTGAAAAAATATTTTAGGTATTGACCAGTACTAAAAGGATATTGATTAATATTGAAAAAAAATATTTCGAGTCTTGACTAGTACTAAAAAAGTACTTTCGGGATATTGATTGATCTGAGAAAAAATACTTCATAATCTTGAAAATTATTTTAGGATCTTGAAAAAATATTTCAAGCTATTGGTGAAAAATCTTGAAAAATACTTCATGATCTTGAAAAATTATATTAAGATCATGAAAAATATTTCGAAATCTTGATTTGGTGCTAAAAATATACTTGACATATTTTTTTAAGATTTTAAAATAATTTTTCAAGATCATGAAATATTTTTCTATATCAGGCAGTATTCTCAATGCATCTTTTTAGTACCAGTCAGTACCCTGAAATATTTTTTCAGATCTTAAAATAATTTTTCAAGATCATGAAGTAATTTTTCACTACAGGTCAGTATTCTGAATATCTTTTTAGTATCCGGTAGTAATTAAAATAAACTTATTAAATTAAAAAAAAAAGAATTTGGTGTTCGACGCTCTTGTTGACAAATCACATATGTATTTTTGCAACTTTGAAATGCCACATCATCATCCAATCAGCAAAAAAATCAAACTTAACGGTCAAACGTTAGTTTTGCACCTAATTTATAACCACATAGTCACGTTTGCAATTAAAAAAAGCACTTGCTACTCGGCGCTCCTCGGAGAAAAGCACATGTGTATTTTTGCACCTTAACCCTTAATTAATTAAGAGATTAAGGAATTAATGGAACTAAACACTTATGTGGAGACTTGAGAGAGCACTTATAGGTAATTTAGTAACTTTGGCTGGCATAATCTCTCATTAACAAGAAAATATTGTGGGGATTTGATTGGGTACATTTGAAATACAAGGGGATAAATAATCATAAGTGACATTTTATCTTTGAAGTCCATGAATCACTCGTTTTTATTTTATTTTTTCATAATTTTAAAAATAGTTTCCTTTATAAAAGGTAGGGAAGGAGTATAGCTTTACCTTGAGGAACCGAAGAATTTGTTGGAGGAGAGATTGCATTTGGTGGCTGATCATCATAGTAATAGAAACGATAGAACTCATAGCGAACGGCGCATACTGGGATTTAAAACTCTTGCTCCTTGTCTTCCCACACAAAGACACCATGGAAGGTCTTCAATTACACCACTCGGACATTTTCGCAATCTCGGGAAGATAGGTCGGGTGTGCATTGAAGTAGAGAATACATAGTTCCAAACCCGATATGCTTGCTTCCCTTGTGGCATATTTCTTAGCGTCGTTAGCTGCTTCGTGCGGTAAAGTTAAGTGTGTCCAACAATAACTGCAGGAAGCTTGGCCGAGACGCACTGTGGGTGTTGTACATGACGAGACTAGGCCTTGTGTCAACGGTGGAGAAGAAGTAGCGGTCGGAATAGCGAACGATGCTCTCCTCGTACCAGACTATTGCCTCCTTTGAAAATCGGCACTTTGAAGCTAATTGTTGGGTTGCATAAACGACGCGCTGGTGGCACATCGAGATGTTGAGGTCACCCCGGCACATGAAGAGGCCATAGACGGTGTCACCGCCACCGACAACGGTGGCGTTGTAAAACTTAGTGTTGGCGGAAGCTAAGGAAGAAAGGAGGATGGTCCGATCCGATTGGAAGGCACTATTTGTAGCGAAGGTTTTGTTGGTATTACAGCTGTGGTTAAGATAAACATGAAGCTGTGCTTCAGTTGTAGGAGAAAAGAGGAAGAAAATAAACAAGAGCAATAAAATTTTGCAGGAAGCCACAATCATGAACGTCATGGTATATATAAGGGTGAAGATTGTGTTGGTGTCTGATCGGTTTTGTCTGCGGCAACTTCAGTTTCAGTTCCGATGGATGATTAAGAAGGTGGAGGCAAGTTAATGAATTGGGATTACTCCTTCCCGATATTCTTTGAACAAAATTTATATTGATGTATTTAAAATTCCGTTATATGGTTTGCAACTGTCATTTTCCCCTGATTTCTCAATCAAAACTGTCGTAGTGATGAGTTATGCCAATTTGGTTGTTAGGAGTCCATTCAAGATTGCTTTTAAAAATGTAATATCACATATTGTTTGTTTTTTATGTATGAGTCATTGCTGAGTCACAGTATTGTTTGTGTTCTAGAACCACTCCACCGTAGCTAGGGATTCAAATCAACCATTGTAGGAATCGATTGGTTTTATCAGTAAATATGTTGGGCATTATATCAACAATATTAACTATTAACTAACATGTTGTGAGCTCAATAAATACTGATGAATTTAACTCAATATAGTTTTTGTATTTACACTATTTTTTCTATCTATTCTCGCTCACTGTCTCCACTATAAGTTGGCATTCTTCCCCCTTAAGTGGGTTGAAGGGGTCTCTTCAATGAGTCTGTTTGAGAAAACATCATAAGTCAAAAAAAGCTTATCAGAAGTGAAAACTTGTTTTTTGGATGTTTGGAAAGCTTCACCATGTGATGGGATTCAAGGGCTGATGTAGCGGCCCACGCCACTGAAAGGCCCACTCGTGTCAGGAAGAGCCCAGCTTACATGGAGGATTATATTCAGTAATATTAGGTCAAACCTGCGCAACCATAAATTTAGCAGTCATCCGAAGAAAAATCTCATTTCAATTCAAATAAGCTAAATCCTAGGTAGTTGTTATTTCAGCCCCTGTTCGTAGGAATAAGTTGTTCCTTTAATTCAGTAATTTAAATTCTAAACTAGGATTTTGTAATTGCTTTAAATAGCCGATGTTAGGCAACAATAAAGGATATGAGTAAATTGATAAAATTCTTATCCTCCCCTCTTCTTCCAATTCCTTCCTTCTCTATCCAACCTATCCCTACATTTTGGTGCTCTTGTAATCCCACCAACCATCTCAACCATCCTAGATAATTACGCTGATGTTTTCAGTACTCCTACCCAACTTCCCCCTCCTAGACCCATAAACCACCACATCAATCTCATTCCAAACACCAAACCTATCCAAGTCCGACCCTACCTCTATCCCCACTAGCAAAAAAATGAAATTGAAAACCTAGTCTCTGAAATGCTAAAAGAAGGCATAATCCGTCCTAGCCATTCGGCCTACAGTTCACCCGTACTCCTAGTTAAAAAGAAAGACGGATCATGGCGATTTTGTGTGGACTACGGGGCACTGAATGCTGTAACGGTGCAGGCCAAATTCCCAATACCCACAATTGATGAGCTTTTGGATGAATTAAATGGGGCAACCATTTTTTCTAAACTAGACCTACGATCTGGGTATCATCAAGTTCTAATACATTCTGAGGATATTCACAAAACAGCTTTCAGAACCCACCATGGTCATTATGAGTTCCTAGTTATGCCTTTTGGGTTAAATAATGCACCCTCTACCTTCCAAGCAACTATGAACGAGGTGTTTGCATCCTTCCTAAGACGATTTGTTGTTATTTTCTTTGATGATATACTAATCTACAGCTCCACAGTTCAAGATCATGAAACCCATCTACGGCTGGTGCTAACTACTTTGAGAAACCACTGCCTCTTTGCAAAACGATCTAAGTGTCTATTCGCCAAGCAATCCATACACTTCCTTGGTCACGTAATCTCTGGAAAAGGATTGACCCCAGACCCTGAGAAGATCAGCTCAAATAAAAACTGGACAAGCCCGACTACAGTGACTCAGGTATGTGCATTCCTAGGCTTGGCAGGATACTATCGCCGTTTTATTAAACATTTTGCTACAGTTGCGGCACCACTCATTGATCTGCTAGCCAAGAAAGGATTTTTATGGGGCGAAAAAGAATATATTGCATTTAATCAGTTGAAGGATCTCCTCGCACAGGCTCCTATACTTATATTGCCGGATTTTTCCTTACCATTCATTGTTGAAGTTGTGCGTCAGGAGTAGGGATAGGGGCAGTACTCATGCAAAAGAATCAGCCTATTGCGTTTTATCCCCCACTATGCAACAGAAATCGACCTACATTAAGGAGATGTATGCAATAACTAGTGCCGTGTCTAAGTGGTGTCAATACCTACTGGGTGCTACTTTTGTAATTCGCACTGATCATAAAAGCCTATATCATCTCATGAAACAAGTTGTTCAGACCCCAGAACAGCAACAATTTCTATCACAGCTCCTAGGTTTCTTATACACTATTGTTTATAAATCAGGAAAAACAAATACTGTGGCAGATGCTTTATCCAGATTTTCAGAAGGGTCAATTGATCAACCAAAACCCCAATTAGTAGCAATCACAGCACCAACATGCAGCCTCACAGACAAAATACAACAAGAAATAGCAGAAGACCCCTATGTTATTCAAGTCATCCAAGGAATTATTACGAAACCAAACAAATGGGAGGATTGGAAAATGAAAAATAATCTATTATTTCATAAATCTAGAATCTTCATACCTGCAAACTCCTCACTGAAAACAAATTACTGCAAGAGTTCAACGGCTCGTTTTTGGGAGGTCACTCAGGAGCTCAAAGCACCTTCCTACGCTTGAACAAAGCTTTCACCTAGAAAGGAATGAAGAGTGATGTTAAGAGTTTTGTTAAAGAGTGTGAAACTTGTTAGAAAATTAAACCACCCAATCATTCACCATATGGCTTACTCCAGCCAATTGTTCCTCCAACAACAATATGGACAGATTTGAGCATGGACTTCATAACACATTTGCCTAACTCTAACGGGTTTTCAGTTATTTTTGTGGTTGTTGACAGTTTATCAAAAGGAGCTCATTTTATTCCCTTACCTACACATTACACGGCGACCAATATTGGCAAAGTGTTCTGGGAATCAGTAGGAAAACTACATGGTATTCCCCGCACCATCATTTTAGATCGACATCCAATCTTCCTCAGCACCTTTTGGCAAACACTTTTCCAACTGCAAGGAACCACACTGCGTTATAGCTCAGCCTATCATCCACAAAGCGATGGACAAACAGAGAGAGTCAATAGGTGTCTGGAACAGTACCTTAGAGCTGATGTCCATGATCATCCGCATACATGGTCAAAAATCCTAAGCTTTGCAAAATTCCACTTCAACACATCTTTCAACAGGTCCACGGGTTTTACGCCGTTCGAAATCACCTTCGGTATCCCTCCACCAAATCTCTTAACATACTGTCTAGGCGGCAACAACCTGGAAGCAACAGACATAGATCTCTCAGCAAGAAACAAAATAATGAGTAGTTTAAAGCAGAATCTTCACCGAGCGCAGACTACCATGAAAGTATATAGTGACAAAAAGCGGAGAGAAATGGAATTCAAAGAAGGGGATCTAGTCTTACTCAAGCTACAGCCATACCATCAACAATCCGTGCTTAGGAGGAGCTCCCAGAAGTTATCTCTCCGTTACTACGGACCCTTTGAAGTCTTAAAGAAGATAGGGGCGGTATCTTACAAATTACAATTGCCAGAGACTTCCGGCATTCATCCGGTCTTTCACGTCTCACTACTACGGCCTTTCATCTCACCTACCCCTTTAAGGTCCATCCCCTACCAGAAAAGTCACATGAAAACAAACCACTTCATGAGGTAGTAGCAATCTTGGGTGCAAGAGAAGTGTGGAAACACGGCAGGAAGGTTAGGGAGGTGCTGATACAGTGGTCTGAAAGTATGCCGGAAGATGCAACTTGGGAGGAAGAAGGAGCTATAACTTCAACAGTGGTTGCAGATGAAGAAGCTAATTCAACAAACAGAAACGGCTTGCCCAATGCCTCGCAGATAGCTACCAAAGTCGTACTTCATCCACCCAGCAACAATGACACTTACGGACCTCTGCACAGAGCACCACCAACAAAAGATCAGGGGATCAGCAAATCCACCACGCGGCCTCCACTCATTAGGTTGGAATCTTTAGATACATCCATCCATGAGGACATCGATATTTCAGATGGGGGAAGGGATGTAGTGGCCCACACTACTGAAAGGCCCACTCGTGTCAGGAAGAGCCCAGCTTACATGGAGGATTATATTCAGTAATATTAGGTCAAACCTGCGCAACCATAAATTTAGCAGTCAACCGAAGAAGGTTCTCATTTCAATTCAAATAAGCTAAATCCTAGGTAGTTCTTATTTCAGCCCCTGTTCGTAGGAATAAGTTGTTCCTTTAATTCAATAATTTAAATTCTAAACTAGGATTTGTAATTGCTTTAAATAGCCGATGTTAGGCAACAATAAAGGATATGAGTAAATTGACAAAATTCTTATCCTCCCCTCTTCTTCCAATTCCTTCCCTCTCTATCCAACCTATCCCTACAGCTGAAGGCACTTCTGGACTGAAGCAATTGATCCAAGCTTTTGATTTCATCAGATCCCATCACAGTAGCTTAAGAATTTTATTTTTAATTTTTTATCCCATATATATATATATATATATATATATATGTCATTTTCAATCATTTTTCATCTCAATTATCTTTTCAAAAGCTATGCCAAACAGGTGTCTATCAGGAAAGGAAAAAAAACCACTTCTATCACTACTATCTCAAACACGAAACACATTAAGAAAAATCTAGCAAGAAAAAAGCCCACCAAGAAAAGTCCATCAGATAAAAAAGAAGAAGAAAAAAAAAACCACTTCTACCAATGTTAATCCCAAACGGGCTTAGTATTTACCATTATTTTCTCTCAAAAATATCTGCGGCCTTTAAAGGTTGAGATCATTTGAATAGACTACCCAATATGGCTTCAAAACTTTGCTTTTTGTAAACTCTATTAATTCCCAAAGGAATCCTAATGGATATTGAGAAGTTGATTAGAGATTTCTTTTGGAGTCAAGGAACGACAACAAAAAAACTCCATCTTATAGATTGGGATACTATCAAGTTAGGAAAAGAGGATGGGGGGCTTGGGGTTAAGGATCTTGAAACACAATAAATCATTCATGATGAAGTTATGTTGGGGTCTTATAACCAAGCCTGATACACTTTGGGTAAAATGTCTGAAAAGTAAATATGCTTGTGGAAGTGACAAAATTCCTAGTATAACCAAAAAGAAAAATCAATCTGCCATTTGGACTGCCATTGTCAAAGTTTGGGATAAGTTTAAAAGTAATTTGGGAAGCAAACTTAGAAGTGGCAATAATACTAATGCCTGGTGGGAGCTTTGGTCCCCTCTTGATCAACCTTTGATTCAATATGTTGATAAAAATCATGAATGGGTTAGTCATGATGAGACTGTGAGGGCTTTTGTATCTCTAAATGGTTCGTGGGATCTTACGAAATGGAGATTCTTCTTACCAGAATGGGTGATTGATAAAATTAAGATGATTAAACCTCCAACTATGGAGGGAAATGATCTTTTTTACTGGAGAGTCTCTAATGATGGTAATTTCAGCATTAGATCGGCTTATAAGATGCTGGAAAAAAATAATGACTCTATAAAGGAACCTCTCTGGCAAAATATTTGGTGTTGGCCTATCTCAGAGTGTGCTAAATTCTTCATGTGGCAAGTTTTTCATGAAAAATTACCAACTAATCCTATGAGGAAGAAGCGTGGTTTGAGTGATCATAATGATTGCCCCTTTGAATGTTTAGGTGAGGAAACAATTCTGCATACTTTGAGAGATTGTGAGATTGCATGTACTGTGTGGCTTGATTTGATTAACCCTATATACTATAGTACCTTTTTTAGTGGTAATTTGCAGGATTGGATATTATTTAATAATAAACATGAAGTGGGAGGAAAAAAGTCAGGCGCTGGTCTTGGATGCGTATATTTGGATTGGCTTGTTGGCTAATTTGGAAGAACAGATGCAGAAAGGTTTTTGATGGCGAAGGTGCTCATCCTCGTTGCATTATTCATAGCTGTCTTCATCAATTAATGGAAGGTGTGGAGCATGGAAAATTTATTCACCAGATCTACCGAGTTCCTGATAGAGCGGAGGCCCAATGGAATACTCCACCTTTTGGTTATGTTAAGGTGGATGTAGATGGATCGGTAATCAACAATAATGTTGCAGCTTGTGGTGGCATTATTAGATATACAATGGGGTGTGGTTGGCAGGATTTCAACATAAAATTGGGTACAGTTCAATCACTGCAGCAGAATTACAAGCAATTAAAGCTGGTATGATGACTTGTAGGCAGCTTGGTTTCAAAAAAATTAAGTTGTACTCAGATTCTACAGAGGCTATTCTTTTATTAACATCTGAATATGGACCCTATCATCCTTTGTCTCAAGAGATTTCTGAAATTAGATCGTTGATTTTCTCTACTTGGGATATTGAAATAATTCATTCGAATAGAGAAGCATTGAAGTGTGCAGATCTTTTGGCCAAAATGGCACATGAGGCGAATACCGAGCTGGGTTTATTACAAATTCACCAACTTGTTGTTTGGATCAAATTCTAATCGATCTAGGTTATTTCCATTCATGATGTATTTTTTCTTTGTTTGTGTAGTGTCTTTATGATACATCCCAAGAGGTAACTCTTGTCTTATTAATTCAAAAAAAAAAAAACTTTGCTTTTTGTTTTTGTTTTTGTTTTTTTTTTTTTTACCTCAATGGTTTCAAAACTCCAAATATTACTAGTACTAACATTTTATACTCCATTGCTTATAAATTTGAAATTTTTAAGGGAGCAGAGCACATTCTCTCAGTGCAATCTCAGATAAACTCAAGAAAGATTTTGAAAATAAATATAAAACATACCCTCTCCAATATTAAATTTAAGGTTTTTTTAATTATTTCACATACATTAACAAATTTGTGATACTCTTAAATTTGTCAAAAATTAAAGAGGTAAATGGTAATACAAGCTATTAGTTGATGTGGTTAGTGGTCTCGCTCGGTAAAGAAAAGGATACAAGTTTGAATTTCGGGAAGTGCATTTGTTAAGAGAGGCAAAAACTCATTATACTCTATAATTTGATATTAGAAAAGAAAACATCAATTTTTTTTTTTTTTTTAAAAAGACAAATGATTAACTATATTTTACCGATAATAATTAAAATAATGTACAAAAGCGCTCCACCTCTTTCCAACGCTTGTGACAATAATTTCCTAGGTACAGTAATCAATAAATTACAATACATCATAGATTACATTATTATATTTACTATAGCACCGCAAAAGTAACTTTAAATCAAAATATTCAAACATTACATTACCAGAATTATGGAGCTAAATTGAAATCATATTTTAATGTTCAATGACTGAAACAGCCTTCATTCATATTATACAAAGATTTGTCCACCATGCATCTTTGCTGGCCTTCAAATAACTACTTACGACAGCCGGAGCCACACACAGCCGATATACTTTTATTAATGTAACATTTTGCATTATATAACTAAGTAATATTAATTACTCAGTAGTCATATATATATTTGGGCACCTGCGGTTGCTTGAGTATTGAAACAAAATTTTAATTTAATCCAATCATATTTTGGCGTAATTTCAGAATTTTTGTTTATGTTGATCTTGAATAAAGTCGCCAGACGTCCTAAAATTTCTACCTAAAAAAACATCGGGAGGGAGTAATCGAGTAAGAGGCAGGCAACTCTAGAATTGTGGGGTCTCCACGTTCTTCAACAAAACAAGATAAGAAAGGCGAAAGCAAAAAGATTTCATGCCCCAAAAGGATTAAAAGCAGGAACATCGCAGACGCAAAAATCACGCAAATTAAAGGAAGGGTGACAGCACAGCATGCAACTCGGTTTGGGTTCTTCATTATTTTATTCTTGGTGCTCGATACAGAGAACCCAACATTAAAATAATATAGAACCATATTTGATTGATTAGAAGCTAATTATTGTGTTGAAATTATTAGAGTGAGGTAGGAGCCAACTAGTGGCCCTATGTTTGTCGGCCATTTGTATCATAACGGTATCCAATTGAGATAACAGATGAGAATTGTCACATCCCAATTTTTTTTTTTTTTTTTTTTTTTTTTTTTTAAACGGTATCATGATCGAGTAGAGCACCGGAAGTAAAAATAGTATTTCAAAAGATATGTATCTCGATAACATCAATGTATGTTTTGCTACTAACAGCGGTACAATAGTTCAAATGGTTCTAAATTCAAAATACATTTCAAAAGGGGGCCCGACCAGTCCGTCCCTAAGCCTCGTCGCTTACCCTTGTCTCCGCTCCGTTCACTCCGAACCTCGAAGCTATGGTAAGAGCTGAGGTTCAAAGTACATTCAACCCTGTGTAACGGTTAACCTCATGTTCAAGTACAATTATGTATTGACGATATTCATGATACCACAAAGTAAAATTCACATATACCAAGTAATAACACACCATATACACCTGCATATGAATGTTATTATAGTCCGCACTATTCACCAAAGTGCCACGTACCTGGCCGTGTCCTCGCCGCTAGGAAAACTTAACGGCGTTATCATGACTATAACCCGTATAAAGCTGTATGTGCACAGTCAATAACTTTTGAAAACAGAATCTCAGTTCAAAAACACATCTCATCACATATAGGTATACAATGAACATCGAGTTAGTGTTACGACATAAGACGCGTCCGTACCTTCATCGGCGTTGTCGGTACGTTTGACGCCCGAACGTGATCGCGTTGATCCTATAATGGTAATACCGTATTTATTAATTTGTAAGTAATATCCTAAGAGATATTTTGGCCCCTAATGACCATTTTGCCCTTACAAATTTTATTTTTCACTTTATTCCCTCAAAATTCGTACAACAACGCTGGTATAAATCTGGGCAGCATTTTGTCTAACTTTGAAAAATCATAATTAATTCTACAAAAATCGAAACGAGGATCCGTAAAATTCCTTGGAATCCTTAGGATGTCTATTTTCAAGTAAAAATAGTCACCTTTTCCCAGATTTCACGAATCACTCCCAGGTTTTAAGTTTTGAACCTCTGCCCAGAATTTTTTTCCAGAATTTCGTAGCCTAACTTTGAGGAATTTTAACTCTCTGTACAAAAATCATTTTGACATGTTCTTGACATATTTAAAAAGCCCTATATATCTATTTTAACCATGAATTTTCTCAGAATTTGGTGATCATGATTTCAATATGAAATCCTGGCGTTTTCATGGCTGACTTCAGAATTTCCGAAACCAATGAAATTTCGCGTAACTTCATTACTTTGATGAATTTCTTCCGGAAATTTTGCCATAACCTCTACTTCATCAATTTTTTGAGATAAAGGCAATTTTAACTATGAAAACACCTAAATAAAATTATCCTAGCATATTTAAGATCTAAGCTACTTCTAAGAATTTAAGAACTACAACTTAAAGAACTTAAAAGCATTTAGAACTGAAAAGCCTTAAAAGAACTTTACTCCTCCTTTCTTCAAGGCTCTCACTCTCACTTTCTCTCTTAGAAATCACCTCTTGAAGGTAGATTTGGTGTGAAGAAAAATGAAGAGCAAAGGCCCCTATTTATAGGAGTTTGGTGTGGCAAACTTGCAATTATCTCAACTTGGCTCATCTTGAATAATGGCCATTGGATCTAGGGCATTTTTGAAACTCAATCCTAGCCCTACAACAAGAAAAACCGTCCTCCCCCTCTCCCCCTCCTTATCCTCTTCCATTTTTTCTTTTTGCTTTTATCCCATGTGCTCATTCAAGTTGCCTCTTCAATTTTGAGCTGATAACCACTAGATAAAAATTCATTTGAGTGTCTTAATGAAGTTGGATTCAAATTTTCTTTTTGGTTTTGGACTCTTGGGATTTTTAGCTTTAATTAGAGACCAAAATCACTATCTTTCTCAATTGGCAAATTTTTAAAAGTGGAGAAAATAGCTTGGGTTACCATAATCTTGAAGCTTGAATTTTGCTTGTTCATAATCACTTTGTATCTTTGATTTATGATTAGTAGATTTCAAGATACAATTTATTTTGTATAGATTTCCCTTTGATTAACTCTTGAATTAATCCTCTGATTATCCTAATTATCCTATGTGTAAACACCTCATTGGCTAATGGTTGGATATTTCCTCTTGATATTTCATCTCACCGCCTTATCCCTTCAAGCAAGTGGGCAAGTTGCATTTTGCAACACTCTCCCTCTCTCTTTCCTTGCCCAAACCGCCCCCCCTTTGCTCCATCTTTTTTGTGTTTTCTTGCATTTAATTAGATGCATGTGGGGGCTTTTTGGTTGGTTGTTTGCTTGGTCACATGGATTAGGCTTTGCAAGAATTAATTAGGACCCTTAGATAAGCTTTATGGAATTAATTCTTGATCTTTAGATCATAGTTGAAATTGTTGACTTTTCAACTCTTGATTAATATTTTGATTAACAACTTAATTACATGTTTAATCATCTCTTGTTGTTGTATGATTGGTCCATGAAGTGGTTTATGATTGTTAACAATCCATTTAGTGCTAATCTCAATCCTTTATTAGCTCTTGATATTTAATTTGGCTAATACACCCTTAATCCATGGCTATTTTAATATAAATTGCTGAATAATTATCTAAATATTTCATTAGGGTAGTTTTAATTGCTCATTAATTATTAAAAATTGCCCTTAATTATTTCAAGTGTCTTGGTAATTTTTTTATGGCCTTTTATAAATTAAACATGAGCTATTTATTAATTATAAGGTATTAGAAAATTTAATCTCTCAATAAATTATGAGAATAGGTATTTAAGGCTCTTTAATCAATTATGAAACCTTGGACAATTTACTTAATTTAGTGAAGGTTTAGTTGTTAATTTAATATAAGATTTGCCTAAAATTATTATAATTATTTGAGACCCATATTTACCTATTTTAAATAGGCTTTAATTGTCAAACTATTATATCTAAGACAAACAAAAATTTTGGGTATTACAAGAATTATTGACTTTTGCGGGCCATAAACTTCTGATTTGGTGAGAGAATTGAAATTACCCCCGAAATCGTTTCTTATGTTACTACTTATTGCGCAGAATATAAGACTAATTTGTAGTGTAAATTAGAAGGTTAGTTTGTTTACCGACCAATTTCTGTTCGAAGCTTGTAAGACCGATAAAGGAAGTTGAAGTGAGTTCAGTTCCGGAAGACCTAGACTAATAAGGCGGTACCATAAACTAGTCTTAATCCTACACTACAAAATACAGGTCTTGCATTCAGGATAAGAAGAGTAATAAGTTCGGTTCCTTTGCTTGGCACGGTTTCACCTCATCCCTCCTTTCCCTTCATTTTTTTTATTATCAATTGGTATCCTAAAATATATTTTTAGTATCGTTAGTATCCAAATATATTTTTCAAGATCCTAAAATAATTTCTTAAGATCATGAAGTATTTTTTTTTAGTACCGAGTCAATATATTGAAGTATTTTTTAGTACCAGCTAGTATTTTGAAGTATTTTTTAGTACCAGTCAGTACATTTAGGATCTTGAAAAAATATTTTAAAATACTGACTGATATTAAAAAGTACTTTAGGATGTGAAAAAATATTTTAAAATACTGACTGATATTAAAAAGTACCAGTCGTCATTTTGATTACCTCTTCGATTTCACCACAAACATCAGAAATCTCAGTGAACAAGAAGAGAAGCTAAAAAATCAGCGGCTTCAAGTGAATCAACAAGTTCAACTAGCCAAAATTAGAGGAGATCTCATCGATCCCCAAGTTCAACCGTGGTCGGTGAATGTAGATCGATCATCGAACAAGTTGTGAAGATCGAAGAACGAGCAAGAGCGGCAAGAGTTGTTTTGGTGGATTTTGCCCTAATTGTGTTAATCGCTTTCGTATCAGCAGAAAATCGACGAAGAAAGTGAGATCCATCGCTGAGCTTCAAGAACAAGCTGGGACTTTCATTTGGATTTCTCAAGAAACACTACTACAAAAGACCTAAATAAGACCCAATTAACGTCCCTTTTCAGAGGGACGTCTGGGAGAGTGTCGTTGTTTTTATTTATTTAGCGACCTGATTAAAATTCAGGTCACCTATTTATTAGTTTTTTTAAAAAAAATTATGCTTGCTACGTTTGGCCAATTTGCTGCAAAACTGAATACGCTCACTTCACAAAATAAGTGCATATGCCCAGTATAACGTCCAAACAGATAACATAATACAACACAAAATGAAATACAACCAAACATATGAGTACAGAACCAACACAGAAACAAACCGACGGCAAACTACAATAAAACACTTGTCATGGATGATGCTTCTACTCTTCCAATCACATAACACAACAGATTTGGCATTCACCAAAATTTACTAAATTAAGACAATCTGATTCAAAGATAACATTCTCATGGCCCGGATTCTATTGCCAACATGAGGGCTTTCTTGAGAGCTAGAGCCTCGACATAAATGCTGAAATGGACTTGATATTTTCCACAAATCCCCACTTAAAATCCCTAAAATGGTCCCTACATAACCCCAATTCCGGTGAACCCGTACCGGTACAAACGCTCCATCAATGTTGAGTTTCAAACCAACCCAAGTCCGGAGGTTTCCATTTATCTCCTCTTACCGCTGGGGAGGAAGCAAAAGAGGTGAGTTTCACTTTTTCCACCGAATCCCAAAATTATGAATTGCTCCTGTCAGCTGAAAAAATCACAAAATAAGGGTCCGGCTTAACAGCATTGAAAACTTTCTCATTACATTACTTCCAAATGAGCCAAAAAAGCCAACAAATTAAAGAAATATCTCGCGGTAAGAGAAAAACCAGGCTGGAGCGGATCGACAACCACCACACTTTAAAATTAGTAATATTAGAACAGCAAATCCGGGCCCCCAAACTACACCCAAACCACACACAGCGAGTCCAATAACAGTGGAAAAACACAAATAGGGACTAAACTCAGTGACATAGAAGTTGAACAGCACACAAAATAAGGGCCTCTGTGTATCTTCCATCCAGCAACAGTTGCATAGGAACCAAGTGCATAATCTTCACTAAGGAACGTCATCAATCCAAAAAAAGCAAAGAAATGTCCACTACAACATAAATGCCACCATCACAATTCCAAAAGAATCTCATGCAATGTAAATGTCACATCACAGTTCTAGAAGAATCTCAAGAAGCATTCGTCAATTCAAAAGATTTATCTAAAACAGATTGATCACATGATCCAGCCAAAAAATGCAAAGTAAACTTTATATACCTAATGTGTTCAAGAAGATATCTAGCCAACATGTCTCGAATCGAATCGATGTCATCCTGTGAGTACGGATTCTCAATACCAAAAAGCTGTAAATTGGAAAACAAGGTATAAGATAAACCAATGAAGATAAACCAATGAAGTGAATGAAATAATTAACAACTGAAGTACCACAACAAAAAATATCATCATTTGAGGATCACGGAGCATTACGTACGTTTTGAAAGCCAATAGTACGTCCGACGGAAACGATAGATTACATCCAACTGATAACGTAGTATCCGCACTCGGTGTTCCCTGGTTGGTGATGGCACTATAAATCAAAAACAAATTGTTAAAATGAAAGCCTCTTGTTTCTCGTAAAACACTTGAATTGAAACTACTTACCTTCGGATAAAACCACTTCGGTCCACCTCGCTCTCGTGCTCCAGTAGTTTGTCTATATGTCCTAAGACCCCTATCATCATTTAAATGGAAATTAACGAGACATGAAAACAATTCATTTAAAAGAAGAATCGATGATTTAGACAAAAATTTACTTACTCGGCAAACATGTTTCGATATCCTCGGTTGGCCACCTAAGAAATCGAACCAATAACATGTGTTCTTGGCGGGACAAACAACACACAAGGTCCAATGACCACTACAACATATACATATTAATATTAAACTAAGATAAGAAAGCAATTTATTCTTAAAAATCTTATATAGACAAAAAAAATACACACCTTTCATGTATTGGCACTAGATAACAAGACGATTGTAGGTCGCCCATTGCTAAACCAACATAAATGGCCCTCCTGGCTAAGATATTGCGAGCCAAAGCCGTGCTTCCAGGACATAAGAATCCATACGAACCCAATCGGCCTCCCTTTTTGCATATGTCGTGGCAGACACTATGATCGAAATAAAATGATAAATGTTGTTGAATATATTAAACAAAAAAAGAGTACTGACATAATTAAAAGGTAAAAAAAACCAACAAGATTGCAAGTTGAAGCCATTGTATATCTAAACAGTCCATATGCATAAACTCTCTCAAATCTTTCTTGTCAACATTGATCGAATATGTCTTGTCTGCACCGACAATGCCCGGAGGCATCTGCAAGCCTATAGAGACGATATCCAGGTACAACTTTATGAATGTCTTCTTTTGCTCATTAGCTATCTGCATGTCATTCTTCCTTGGATTCATATTCTTCAAACTCTTTTTGTGTTCATCAATGTATGGTTGAACTTCTTACATATTATTCAAGATGTACAAGTTTGCTTGCAATACCTCTTCACGAGGCTTATTCTTCAATTTGATTCCTCGAGTTCCCTCGGTTATCCCCTCATCATGCTGAGATTGTATCGTCCTCCCTGATAGATAATCTTTGCAAAAGTCCATAGCCTCTTCAACCACATATCTTTCAACAATTGAGGCTTCCGGTCGATAAGGATTTTTAGAATATCCTTTTAAGATCTTCATGTATCGCTCGAAAGGATACATCCACCTTAAGTAAACTGGACCGCAAAGCCTTATCTCCCTTACCAAGTGCACTATCAGGTGCACCATTATATCAAAAAATGCAGGAGGAAAATGCATCTCTAGTTGGGACAAAATAATGTAACCCTCATTTTCGAATTCATCCAACTTTTCAATGTCAATGACTTTGTTACATATAGCATTAAAGAAATACACAATTTTGTTATAGAGGTTCGCACTTCATCTTTCATAATGCCCCTAATAGCCACTGGTAATAGTTGTTGCATCAACACATGATAATCATGGGACTTCATTCCCACTAACTTCAAATCATCCATTGAAATACACCTTCTCAAATTTGAAGAATATCCTTGTGGAACCTTAATGTCATATAGACACCCACATAAACTTTTTTTTTTTCCGCTTTTGATAGTGTATGAGCTGCTGGCTCCATGTATGCCCTCTTACCATCTTCCATTACTTGTGGATGTAACCGTTCTCTTATTCCCATATCAACCAGGTCTAGTCTCGCACTAATTCCATCCTTAGTCTTCCCTGGTATGTGCAAAAGAGTACTGACAAGGCTATTGCAAACATTTTTTTCCACATGCATCACATCAAGACTGTGTCTCACATCAAGACTACGCCAATATGGAAGATCAAAGAAAATTGATCTCTTCTTCCATATATTCTTCTCACCCGCAATCCTTCGCTACTTACCCAATATGACATTGATATGCATCACCCGACTATAGACTTCCTCTTCGATTAATGCCTTTGGAGCCGTTCTATGCTCCGGTAAGCCGTTAAAACGCTTTCTTAACTTACGATATGGGTGGAACCAATCAAGAAACCTCCTGTGATCGAGGTAGACCCTTTTTTTCATGCTTTAGTTGATGGAAGTTTGTGTCAGCTTCACATATTGGACATGCTTTATGCCCCTTCACACTGTACCCAGACAAATTTCCGTATGTAAGAAAGTCGTTGATCATGGTAAAAATCATTGCACGCAACTTGAAGGACTCCTTCTTATATGCATCAAACACATCTACGCCTTCCTCCCACAACTTCTTCAAATCCTCAACCAAAGGCGCCAAGTACACATCAATATTGTTACCGAAATTTGTTTTGGTCCGTAAATCATCATAGACAAGCATCACATACTTGCGTTTCATACATAGCCGGGAGGTAAGTTGTATATTACAAGGAGAACCGGCCATGCACTATGGGTACTTCTAAGAGTTCGATATGGATTGAAGCGATCTGTACAAAGCCCAGTAGAAGGTTTCTTGGCTCACTGCCAAATTGAGGGAACATTTCATCTATTTTCTTCCATTGCGAGAGAGTCGCAAATAGGGTCTTAGAAGATATTTTCCATCGGAAATTCTCTCATCAAAATGCCATCTCAACTTCTTCGTCGTTGCTTCACTAGTAAATAGATGCTTAAACCTTGGAATTATTGGAAGATACCACAATGCCTTCAAAGGTTGCCTTTTTGTTGTCTGCTCTCCAGAAACACTACATTTCTTCACTTTGTATCGTGAAGTTTTACACTTCAGACAATTACTAAGGCCTTCGTACTCGTTTCTGTATAATATGCAGTCATTAGGGAAACTCTGTATCTTTTTATACTCGATACCCATCGTAGATAAGATTTTCATGGCCTCATACATACGATTTGGAAGTACATTATCATCTAGCAACATATCACACAACAATTCAAGCAACGACGTGAAACTGCTATCGGCCCACCCACAAGTTGCCTTTAAGTTCACTAAATGTAAGGTCCCAGTCAACCGTGTATACTTAGTACACCCAGGGAACAAAGGTGTCTCTGCATCACTCCGCACGCTATCATATTCATGTGGTTGTGCAAAAGATTCGACCTCAACATCATGAATCATTCTCTCCATTCCATCGTCATCTACCTCAACGTCATTTTCGTGGGACGCATTGGTAGTTACCTCCTCACCATGCCATATCCACGTTGTGTATCGAAGGTTTATTCCATCACAAATTAGGTGATCCCTTATATCAGCAATATCCCGTCGAACCCCATTTAAACAATTCACACATGGACAATAGTACATCCCATTTTTTGTAGCCACATTCCTTCTATCAAATTCAATAAACTCTTCCACCTCATTCTCATATTCTTCACTAGTTCTCAACGCATTCATCCAACTATGACCCATTTTATTACCACCTACGACATTTCCAACAAAGTCAAGTTCATAACAATTTCAAGAACGACATGCTTTCTTTTAAGAAAATTTCTAAAAGCATTTCCCCTTAAAAGTAAGACATCCCAAAATTTCAATAACAACCAATTTCAGCTTAATTCAACAAAACTTACTAACTAAAGCAATTCGAGAACAATATCAACTATTAAATCCAACAATTTCATCAACTAACGAGAACATTGAAATTATTCCTACCGACATATACTTCAATGGTAATGAAAATGGTAAACCATGAAGTCATCACTTTTTTAATCAAGTTCACGTAGTTCATATGGCTAATAATAAATCAAAGACAAAAAAAAAAAAAAATCACGGACTGGATTAAATACACTTAAACCAATAATGGTAAACCATGAAGCCATAAGACAAAAGCATTGTTCTCTCTCAAGAAGAAGGTATCATATAAGGACAATATGTGTGTGTGTGTGCATAAAATGAAAGCAAGCAACGACCTAATTTGGGAGCGCAACCGTTTGTTTCAAACCTTTGACCAAGATTTCTCATGAGGTAGTCAAAAAAGACGAAGATGACTATCCTTTAATCTCTTTCGTCTATATCCGCATTATAACAATACGAGAAAACATTAGTTAAAAAAAAAGTGGCGACTGAATTGGAATTCTAAAAGTGGCGACTGAATTTCTTTCGGATCGTCAATGTTAAAAAAAAAAAAAAAAACACCCACGGTGCCAAATAAACACATTTTATTCCAAAAAAAAAAAGTTTGGGCAACCTGAATCAATTTCAGGTCGCTTAAATGCCCCAATGTTAAAAAAAAATTTAAAAAAAACCACCCACGGTGCCAAACAAATAAATTTTATTCCAAAAAATATTTGATGGCGCCAAATTGAGTCCAATTTGGGCGACCTGAATTCAATTCAGGTCGCCAATGAAATTTTATTACAAAAAAAATCCCAGGGCGCTAAACATAAAAATTTCATATGGCTATTAGGCATCCTGAAATATGTTTCAGGACGATAAAAATGATTTTCACTCTAAAAAACATTAAATATCATGGAGCCAAACAAAAAATTCTTGCGCGAAACTACTTAAAGCGTCCTGAAAATATGTTAGAATGCCAAAAATCAATTTTACAAGTCCTGAATTTTAATTCAGGACGCTGAATGATCATTTTCCTTCCATTTATTTACAAGAATACCACTTTGCCTTCATTTTTTACTTCCTTTTTTTTAAATAAGGACGTTTTTTGGGGTAGTGATATCCAATTTTTGTAGTAGTGAAAGTAGATTTGAATAAGAGACTTCTGTATCAGCATAAAATCTCGAGATCATGATTGTGTTAATTGCGTTATTAGGAGACTTCCGTATCAGCAGAATAATTTTTGTTCAAATCTCAAGAATGTGTATCAAAATTATAATCTCAAGAAATAGATTACTTTATTTAGTTGAGTTATGTGACTATATTTTAGTATTTATTGTTAAAAAAAATTGCACAATAAAATATTATATTTTTTAGATATATTTTTTTTAAAATATGAAATGTTAGCATTTTGGTTAAAATTTATTATTTTATACGAGTTGATGAAATCGTAATAAAAAAATTAAGAAATAGATTTGTATTGTATCGGGTAATTCTAATTCCGAAATTAAAAAAAAAAAGTGTTAACAAACATAATTGATTCTCGATATAAAAATAAAATGAGTTAACAAACGTAATTCGATTCTCGAGAATCGGGAAAAAAACTATTTCATCTCGAAACGGCGTTGGAGAATAGAATGGTTGCCATTAGGGGTGGAAACGGGCCAGGCCGGGCCCGCCCCTTAGAGCCAGGCTGTTATGTAGGGAAGCGGCCGAGCGGCACGTGGCTATTACGGAGGCTTATTTTTTGGCCGAGCCTGGCACGCGGGCTGTTAAGAGGCTGTATTTTTAAAAATCTTGTACCTAGGCTAACAGGCCACAGGCCCCAAGGAAAACAGGCTGAAAACAGGCCTCCTGTGTTTACAGGCCTCAAACAGGCCTCTTGTAAATAGGCCTCAAACAGGCCTCTTGTTTACAGGCCGAAAACATGCCTAATTGCTTAAACAGGCCAAATTTACAACATAATAGTTCTACAACAACATAAAAAATGAAATCAAATACAACATCCAACATCCAACATACAAATTCAACATGCAACATCCATACAAATTAAACATGCAACATCCCATGAATAAAGTTTACAACATCCCACCAAGTTACCAACATACAGATTCTTCTTTAAGTCACTGGACATTGACATCAAATCTTCAATATTCATGAAAGTTATGAACAATGAAGCATATTCATGTCCTGTTCAGGAAACTTGGCAAATATAACGATTGATAAATGCAAAAATTATCCTTAAAAAGATTTAGCACTTCAAGCAAATACTCACCCTAAAATGCTTCTAGGTGAGACATCTTGCAATTTTGGCCCACACTCGACAAATTAAAAAAATAATCAACCCTATTTGCAACAATTTCATCATCCACTTGCTGATTTAGAAGATATGCAATAAACTTGATTGCAGCTAGTAATAGAGAGTATACATGAAAGGTACATAAACAAACAAATAAGAAGAAATCTAGTTTAATTTAATAGTTTGATCTTGAAAGAAAGACAACACTACAAGAAAAGCGTAATAGAGTAATTTTTCATTTTGCATATAAGCTCATTTTAAGCCGCAAGACAATTCTTCTCGTAAAAGATCACCGGCCTTAGGAAATTTGGTGTTCGCAACCACATGACCAACACAGCAAAAACATCAATAAAACTTAGGGAAGCCATTTGGGACTTCATACATGAGGGGGCAAGACAAACCTCTTCCTCTAATTAGGCATCCCACCACTGGTACTCAATGCTTCTTTTGTCTTGAATTTGTCTTTCTGGGTTTGAATCCCCATGTAACCTTCCATGCCCATCCTCTTTCATCCTAAATATTTGCATCCATAATAGAATGAAAAGTTAAAATCAACTACAAAAACATTCAGTAATAATAAATCAAGTATAATAATTATAATCTAAATCTCATCATAAGTAAACAATAAACATGAATTATTTAAAGAAACTGGTTCAGGGAATTTTACTCCGGTGGTTATTTTTCAATGGAAAAATCTGCAAAACACTCCTCATGAACTTTGATATAACAAGCTCAATCTGCTTGCTCGCTGGGGTTTGTAGTGGAAGGATTAAAGGCTTGGCCAACTTTTTTTGGTGTTTTATAAACAATCATTCTAATTATTGTAAAGCACTACTAAAGAGATCCTCCAAAAGAAAAGAATCACTACTAAAGAGATCCTCCAAAAGATCCTCCAAAAGAAGAATCACTCGCAAAAATCAACCCCTACCCACCGTCGAAGCGAAGAAAGAGATTTACCAACGAGAACCAAAGAACATGACAGAGACGTAGGCCGAGAGTGAGATCCCGCCGTCGGTCGAAGAAGCTCGCACGGATTGGATCAAGATCTGGATCGTTCAGGGTGAGGCCGTCATCGCTCGAAGAAGCTCACCGACCGGATCGATGTAACATCCCAATTTTCGAAAGCGTTTTCACGGTATCTTGATCAGAGTTGAGCATCGGAAGTAAATAGTATTGAAAAGTAACTGATAAATATCCATTGTCGGGTATGTGCTTTTAACGGCGTTACATTTTTTTCAAATGTCGATATCGTAAAGTACATGTCAATAGGACTTTCTCGGCCGGTTCCTACATCACGGCTTACCCTTGTCTTCGATCTGTTTACTCCGGATCCACGAAGCTATGGTAAGAGCGAGGTTCAATGCCCATTGAACCTCAGGTAACGGTTAACCTCATGTTCATGTACAGTTATGTATGACAGTTATCTCATGTTTCACAGCAATATTCACATATAAAAGATAATAACGAGAACACCACTTGCATATGAACGTTATTATAGTCCGCACTATTCACCGGTGCCACGATGGCCTATCGTGTCCTCGCGCTAGGAAAACTCAACGGCGTTATCAATACCATAACCCGTGTACAGCTGTATATGTATACTCAATAACTTTTTTAAAACAGATTCTCAATCTATGAAAACAACAATCACATATAGGTATACAGTAAACATCAGAGTTAGTGTTACAGTACGCGTCCGTACCTTCGTCGGTATTGTCGGTACGTTGACGGTCGGGCGGTGATCACACGTACCCTATAATGGTAATATCGTATTTATTAATTTACAAATAATATCCTAAGGGATATCCTGGCCACTAATGACTATTTTTCCCTTGCAACATTTATTTTCCACTTTGTTTCCTCAAAATTGTAGAACAATTTGGTACAAATTTGGGCAACATTTTGTCTAACTTTGAAAAATCATAATTAATTCTAAACAAATCAAAACGAGGATATGTAAAATTCCTTGGAATCTTTAGGATGTCTATTTTCAATTAAAAATAATCACTCTTTCCCAGATTACACGAATCACTCCCAGGTTTAAAGTTTTGAGCCTCTGCCCAGAATTTTTCCAGAAATTCGTAGCCTAAATTTAAGGATTTTTATCTCCCTGTACAAAAATCATTTTTACATTTTCTTGATATATTTAAAAAGCCCTATATGTCTGTTTTAACCATGAATTTTCTCCGAATTTTTTGACCATAGTTTCAATATGAAATTTTGGCGTTTTCATCAACGACTCTAGAAATTTCGAAACCGATGAAATTTCGCGAACTTCGTTACTTTGATGATTTTCTTCAGAAATTTTGCCATAACTTCTTCTCCATCAATTTTTCGAAATAAATACAATTTTGACTATAAAAACATGTAAATAAAATTATCCTAGCATATTTAGGATCTAAGCTACTTCTATCTAAGAATTTAAGAACTAAAACTCAAAGAAATTAAAGCTAGAGCTAGAGAACTTACCAAGAACTTTGCTCCTCCTTTCTTCAAGGCTCTCACTCTCACTTTCTCTATATATTTCAGATGTTGCTTTGTGAATTGGTGAGGAATTATGAAGACCCCAACCCCTATTTATAGTAAAAGTCCATGGCACTATTCACAACCCCTCATCTTGCATTATGGCCATTAGATCTAGGTAAATTAAAAGCACAAATCCTAGCCCTTAGAACCCTCAAATCTGACCCCCCCCTCTCTCCTTGATCCTCTTCCATTTTCTATCCTAAAGTACCATATCCTCTTCCAAAAACTTTTTGCAAAATATCCCATGTGTTCTAGCTTTTTCCCAAGCCAACTATTTTCTTTGTTTTTCACTAGACAAGATTCATTTGAGGATCTTGATGAAGTCTTATTAAAATTATCTCATTGCTTTTGAACTCTTGAGATTTTTAGCTTTAATTAGAGACCATAATCTCTCATTTTCTCAATTGGACACAATCCTCAAAAGTTGAGGAAATAGCTTTGGTTATAGTCAATTTCAAGCTTGAATTATGCTTGTCAATAATCTCTTCTTACATTTGATTTATGATCAATGGATCTCAAGATACAATTTATTTTGTATAGATTCCTCTTTGATTAAGTCTTGAATTAATCCTAGTGATTAATCTAATTAATTCATGTAAAATTTTCTCATTGGATGTGTAACACCCCATTTTTGTAAAGCGTTTTCAAAATAATTTGATCAGAGTGGCGCATCGGAGCAATTCAAAGAGCGAGTACTGATGAGTAAATTACAAAATATCATCCATGGTTTGTTATAGTAGTGGTACATTCATCCCAATAATTCCAAAATATTTTACAGACCAAAAACAGAAAGAAACTTCAGCTGGGTCCTCAAGCAAGCTGCTTACCCTTGTCAACGACCTTTGGTCCCCCAGACCCTGATGCTACAGTAAGAGCTGAGGTCCAATGCACACCGGACCTCAGGTAACGGTTAACCTCATGCTTAAGTAATACAGTATATGTATGACAGATATTCATGACATTACAGCAGTAATCAATACATAAGCACACAGCAGATGCAAGATTAACATATCAACAATACATAGTACACAGCACATGTAAAGTCACCCACGTTTGCACTAACCAGTGCCACGATGTACGGTCGTGTCCTCAGCGCTAGGAAAACAATCTTACGGCGTTATCAAGACTATAACCCGTGTAAAGCTGAATGTATAAACAGTGATCTAAGACTGAGTCTTAGTCTATGAAATCATTCATCACATATAAGCATACAATAAGCATCGAGTCGGTGTTACGGCGCGTCCGTACCTTCGTTTGGTGATGTCGGTACGTTCGTCTGCCGGTGTATGATTACGTATAGCCTATAACGGTAATATCGCATTCATTAATTAACAAATAATATTCTAGTAGACATCTTAGTCCATAATGACCTTTTTACTCTTGGTGGGATTATTTTTCATCTTATTTCCAAAATTTCGTAGAAAAACGCTGGTACAGTATTTCTGGGCATATTTTTCGTCTAACTTTGAAAAATCATAATTAATTCTAGGAAAATCGAAACGAGGATCCGTAAAATTTCCTGGAAACCTCAACATGTCTATTTTTGAGAAAAAATATTGGTTTACACCCAGAATTTTTGATTCATTCCCAGTTTGATGATGTTCATCCTCTGCCCAGAATTTTCCAGAAAAACGTAGCCTTATTTCCAGAATTTTCATCTCCATCTACAGACCTCTAATTGATGCATATTTTATATCAATGGAAAGCTATACATGTCTACTACACTCATGAATTATTTCAGAATTTATGAAGATGATTTTGCATATATAATATCACTATCTAACTGCCTGACTCCCATTGCCCAGCAACACCCCACAATTCCCATCTTACTCTAACTTGTTTTATTAATCCTAGAAGTCACTTCCCAACATGTTTCCACCTTGTCAGGCATCTTTCGATGCAATAAGGCTTGAAAAAAATTATGGAAAATTACTTTACCTATTTCCTAGATTAAAACTAACAATTCTACTAAAGCTACTAAGAACTATAAGAACTAAAGACTATAAACTAAAAACTAAAGACAAGCTTACCTCTTGAAGCTCTTGAACTCCTTCCTCCTTCTTAGAAATCACTACTTGGTGGTTGATTTGGTGTGAAGAATGAGGAGAGGCAAGGCCTCTATTTATAGCAAAAGCTTATGGATTTTATCCCTTGGATTATCTTTTCTCATCAATGGCTCTTGTTAATTTGTGCTTTCATGAAGACTTAATTTGGGAAGAAAACACTCTCATTGGTTGATTCTAATAACATAGGATTTAGCTAATTATCTTAATTTCCAAAATTAAATTCAACATGTGTGGAAAGGATATTATATTTTATTCACTCTCTCTCTCCTCTCTCTCTCTCTCTTCCTCTCTCTTCCTTTCTCTTTCTTCCTTTCCCTTTCTCTCTCTTTTTCTCTCTTTTTCTTCCTCTCCTTTTTCCCTCCCATCCGTGCTCCCTCTCCTCTCTCTTGTCTCCTTGCATTTTTGCACAAGTGGTCCCATGTGCAAGTGTTTTTATCCTATTTTTAGTTTTATACTAAATTCTCCTATTTATCCTCTTCCACTTTTACATTTATGAGCCCATGTGCTATATTTAATTATGCCTTTATTTAATTTTGTTAGATAATATATTATCTCTCATCTTGAACCCTATCCATTAGATTGGATTTTGTGGTGATTTCATTAAATCTTGGCCCTACACCATTAAGCATGAGCTCTTGTGATGTCATCCTTGTGATGTCACTTTGATGACATCATAAAGGCTTAAGTGTCATTAGCAAAGCTTAATTAACTCCTAATTGGTATTTATTAGCTAACCATGGAGACTTAGTGTTTAATTCACACAAGCTTTATGCACCATAATTCATCATGAAAGTTTACAACATTATTAAGGGAGGACTTAATTGCTCATCAATCCTTAAAAATTTCCTAAGTATTTACATCACATTATTTATTTTATTTTTTTATTCAAGAACCATAATTTAATATAATAATTACTTGTATTTTAGGATCCTTAAATGTAGCCTAAATATTTGCCTTCGGTTGTTATAAATTCCCAAGAGAAATTTGCCTAAAATATAGCTAACAAATTTACACAATTTAGAGACAACATACTCTCCTTTGTTAAACATGTGGTATTTGTCAAAATATGGCTTTCTTTATAAGTAGAGATTTTAGGGTTTTACGGGATGATTCCTTGACTTTTCCTACTAGGCTCACAACATTAGCACTCACAACACTCTTTCTCTTTCCATTTATCCTCTTCCATGGTCATTAAGTCTCTTAATTAAAAGTACATTATCCTCTTCCATAATTTATGACTTGCATGTGCTCAACTATCTTGAGTAATTCTTTTAATTGATTACTTCAATTTCTTTATTCAGTTTTTTGGTGTAAAAACTGTGCACTTCCCTTTTTTTCTCTTCAAATTTTGTGTTTTAATTACTTCATACTCATCTAGAAAGAATTCTCTCATTGGTTAATTTTTACTTCACAAGGATTACACTTTATGATACTTAATTAGGGCCTTAGGATTTAACTTTATTATATTTAATCCAAGCCTTTATTTTGTGTTGGGGAAATTCTACTACTTTTGATGATCTTTGTTCATATATTATGTGCTCTTAGGATTTAAAATAAATGTAATTATCTTGCCTCTTTAAAAGAGAATTTTCGCCACATATTTAAAATAGGGAAGATTTAATTAATCTTGGCTAAAATCTCTAAGATAGTGTTTTTAGATGTTATAAGGCTCAATTGATAGGTTACTATATTAATTATGATCATTAGGAATTATCTTTATGCTAATCTTGGGTTTTTATTAGCCTTTGATCACTAATTAATCTTATACATTTCTTAATTATGCCTTTTTAATTTAATTATTAATTAATTACGAAAATTAACATAAATATTTTAATGTTTGCAAATTTAATTGCCCATTAGTTGTTTGATAATTTTCTTTAATCGGAATAAATATTTCCATGTCATTTTAATTGTCTCTCATGATTAAATTAAGACTATGCTTAGTGATGATAATTTTATGGTGTTTTATGATCCTTAGAATATTTGGTCTTTAGCTTATTTGATTTCAAGAAGAAATCACTTAAAATAATAGTCAATAAGCTTCTAAAGTTTGAGACCACATATTCACCTATCCCTAATATGTTTTATTTGTCAAAATATGACATTTATAATAAGTGAGAATTTTAGGGAATTACAATCGAGATCTAGATCGTTTAGGATGATGTCACCGTCGCTCGCAGAAGCTCGCCGGACTGGATCGAGAACAAGCCGACGGTGAGGTCGCAGAATCTCAGGATCGTTTAGGGTTAGTGGGTTACACACTGTCAAGGCGGAAATGGAAATTGGAAAGCATATGTGTATGTGGAGCTTCTTTTGAGGCAGATATATTTTTTTTAAAAAATTATATAATTACATTTTTACCCTCTTTAACGGTAGGCTGACGGGCTTTCAGCCTACTCGAGGGCTGAGCCGGCTGTTAAGGCAAACGGGCCTAAAATTAGGCCTTGGCGGCTTTGTTAGCGACGGGCTAGGCACGTCGAGGGCTTTTAGCAGGCCAGGCCACAGGCCCCTGGCCTTTTTCCACCCCTAGTTGCTATGCACACCTATAACAAGCTGAAGATAAGGAGAGAATCGCCCCTCCGTTAACCATATTTGTCCTTATATGCTATGCTTCCACATCCAAATCACGCAACTTCCAGGGCCTTCTACTGACCCTCTCACTTCTTCTTATTTCAGGGCCTTGAATTGGGCTTCCATTTCCTAGTAATCCTGGGCCCACTTCATTTGACATTTTTACAGTGTCAAATTGGCAAAGAAAATTATACCTGCGCTAGGTATTTATGTTAAAGGATGGGTGAAGGAGCAAAAATACACATATACTTTTCTCCCAGGAGCGCCCAGCACCATGTGCTTTTTTGGGGACCAAAAATACACATGTGGTTACTAAATAGGTGCAAAAGTCACACTAGGTGTTAGTTGACCAAACGGTCAACTCAACTACAGTTAAGCCCGTTAGTCTCGCGTCCCAGTTCTTCTTCTCAACGTCTTCCCAACAACAATGGTTGCCACTCGAGCTCTCCTTCTCTTCTTCACTCTCTCCTCACACCGCCATTATCTCTGCCCACAATATCACCGACATTCTCTCCGGGTTCACAGAATATAGCTAGTTCAACTCCTTCCTCTCCCAAACTAAGCTCGCCGACGAAATCAACAGCCGCCAAACCATCACCGTCCTTGTCCTCAACAATGGCGCTTTATCTTCCCTCACAGCCAAACACCCCCTCTCCATCATCAAGAACGCCCTCAGCCTCCTAGTCCTCCTCGATTACTACGATCCTCCCAAGCTTCACCAGATCTCTAAAGGCACCACGCTCACCACCAACTGTATCAGGCCGTGGAGTTCCCGATCTGAATAAGCTTACCAGTGCTGAGGTGGTTTCATCGTTGCAGTATCACGCCGCCGCTAGGTATATTCCGGTTGGGACGTTGAAGACTACCAAGGATCCGATTAGTACATTGGCTGCCAGTGGTGCCGGAAAGTACGATTTGTCTGTTACGACCACAGGTGATTCTGTTACTCTACACACTTGAGTCGATTCGTCGAGAATCTCTAATACGGTTTTGGACTCTACTTCGCTTGCAATATTCATCGTGGACAATGTGCTTCATCCAACAGAATTCTCCGTCTACATCATCGGCTCCGAAGCCAGTTAGCGCTCCTTCTTCTGCACCGGTTTCTCTGGCTCCAGCTCCGGCAGTTGAGGCGCCTTCTCCCGTTGCTGCTTCACCTCTGGAACTGGCTATGGAGACTCCAGGGGTGCTTCGGCTGATGCGCCAGTGGTGGAGTCTGCGCACAGCGCTTCGGATAAAGGAGCAGGTAGTCATGTGAAGGCCTTTCACTCCACCTCCGCGTTTACTGTTCATCCATCCACACCTTGACGTTGACTGTCTGGTTAACTAACCCTAGTGTGACTTTTGCACCTGTTTGGTAACCACATGTGTATTTTTGCTCCCAAAAAAAGCACATGGTGCTGGGCGCTCTGAGGGAAAAAGTATATGTGTATTTTTGCTCCTTTACCCTTAAAGGATTAAAGTAAAATTTTAACGATTTGACACACTTAAGTTTTAAAAGATATAAAAAAGTAGAGCAATTTTAGATTAAAAAAAAATGGCTGAAACGTCTATTCTAAAGTTAGAAGGAAAACAAATGGGTCTCCTATATATTAAAAAAAAAAAAAAAAAGAGAGAGAGAGAGAGATAGGCGTCTAGGTCAAGTTAATAGAATTATTAGAAATGTTCCATTTTTTTAAATATTTTGTCTACTTTTACACTTTTCAAACTTTAATTATGTTAGAAGCTTATGCTTATGATTAAAAATTTCATTATTAAAATTGTAGCAAAACCTATTAAATGTCACGTACAACTTAGATGACACATTGGATGAACAACAACTTTGGAGCCTTCTTGGATAACTCCTTAGGATACGCCATTAACTAATATTGCTCGTTTTCTTTTATTGTAAACAACACTTTCATTATACTTAATTTCTCGAAATAAAAAGAAATTGAGAATGGACTATAATTTCATACCATATTGCGGGTCAAGCCGGATTGGCTTTGGAATACTCCCAAAAGATCTTTTAGGTCAACTGCAGTGTATTTACGCTTTCATTAATGAAGTTTGTAGATATTTCATTTGGTGTTTATAATATAAGACATATTTGGAGAATTATTATCGATTTTAAATATAAGACTAAATTTTTATATCTATCAGTTTTTTTTTCTAAATTATCCCTATTAATATCCCTTCAACAATAATTAAGAAGGAGAGAAGAGTAGAAAATTAAGAAAGATTACTATGGTATTTTAAAATTTACATAACATATTAACTACTTTAATCACCGAATATTAAATTTGAGCCTTCTTTTTGGGGGGCACCACAGGATGTGCCATTAACAAATATTGCTCATTGTATCTGTCATTATTGAAAGCAATATTTTCATTTAATTTCCCTGAAATAAGAAAATTGACGATGGAGTATTTCATTTGCGGGTCAAGTTTGATGGGCTGGCATTCTCAAAAGACTTTTTAGGTTCACTGCGGTCTATAAATACTTGGAAAAATCATAATTGTATTTATTCTATATTTTAAAAAATTCCATGTCACACCCCAAAAATCACCGGCTGACTGGCATGAAATGTAAGAGGGCCTGGATTCCTAAAGCTTTAAGAGACACATAAACAAATATTTTACTTATTAATTACAATAATATTGAATAGAATATAGTACTTCTAACTCTTTTACAACATATTTCTTTCAATTAAAATATTAAGTAATTTGTAGGAATTTCAATAGAGTCTCTTTTGATTTTCTGAAATTTCTACCATAGCATACAAGTTTATCATAGTATGTGGAGCTCCGCTCCGCAACAATATATATAGATACAACTTAAACAAACAAGAAATGTGAGAATCTTGTCTATAGACGACATGGAACACCTAAACAAGATTTATCAACATATACAAAAGAATTTAAGGTCTCCAAGGAAGGAAAGGATAGAACTTACAACCTCTCTCTTTTAATTTAGAGGGTGCATGATGTTATTGTGATACTATGCCATATTTGGTTAATTGAAAAGTTCTCAAATTAAATTTACAACTGAAAATTGGATCAAATGATAGTTCCTTCATATTTGGTCACGACTCCTCAATGATCTCCCATTGAGTCGTGACAATGATGATAAGATTCGCCAGCCAATGAAATTGATGAATAAGCAAATCCCGTGACAATTTCTCCCTGCAGTGGCCTTTCAATAAAATTAACCCATCAAACTATGTGTCTAACCGCAAAGTGCAATTATTTTGATCGTTATGGAATGTTGCTGATATTATTATTTTTTTTAGTTGGAATTTTTGTGAGATTTTCACTCTTTAAATTTTGATTATTTTGATCGGCCCCCTTTTTTCTTCTGATGTCCATTAAGAGGTTATGATGATTTTCTTATTATATTTGTTTAATTGCCTATAAGCTTGTGTTGGTTAGGTTTTTTTAATCCCAGACGCTCAAAGTAAAATATGTATATTGTGATAATTATTGTACTGAAATAAATATTATATTGCATTGCACGGCAAGAGATGCACGAGGAAGAGAATCCACCCACCGACTAGTCAGTCAAACCTTTCATTATCTCCTCAGCTTCCAGGAACAAATCAAGGGAAAATGGAAATGAAAGACTTGGGAGAAAGATATTTATGGAAAATTACCGTAAAAATTATAATTATTTAGAAAGATCAAATACAAAAATATAAAATAAAAATACTAAAATACTTATTTTGATTGTTTTGGAACCGTTTTTGAAAACTCACAAAAATCTTCAATGTCTTATAGTTAAAAAAACATTGTTTAATGTTTAATTATTTTTTCCATATTCTTATTCTTATTCTTATTCTTATTCATAGATTCTGGAATCTTAAATTTTTAAAATCTTGTTCGGGCCAGTTTTTTTTTTTTTTTTTTGTAAATCTACTTTCTTATTATTAAACTTTGTTTTGAAAGTAAATTATTTTGAAAGTTTACTAGTATTTTGAGTTAATATTTACTGTTTGAATGTTTGATTTGAATATCCTTATTTTTAAAACACGTTATGCTATTATTTTGTATTTGATTGGTTTGAAAACTTTTTTTGTGTGGAAAATCACTAAAATTTTCAAAGTCTTATGATTCATAACATTGTTTAACATATAATTATTTTTTTCTTATTCTTATTTTGTTATTTTATTGATAGATTCCGGAATCTTAAATTTTTTAAAATCTACTTTCTTATTGATTAAACATTTTTTTGAAACTAAATTATTTTGATTATTATTTACTGTTTGAAAGTCACATTCGGATATCCATATTTTTAAAATACAATTTGCTATAATTTTGTATTTGATTGGTTTGTAAACTTTTTTTTCTTTTTTCTTTTTAAATCATAAAAATTTTCAATTTGTCATGGTTACAAAAAATTGTTTCACATATAATTATTCTTTCCTTGTTCTTAATTTATTATTTGATATGCTCCATCGTCTTACGTTTTTTTGACTCTATATTGAGTTTTTTTTTTTTATATTTTAAATTTTAAAATTTGATTTGCTAGTATTTTTACTTAACTATTACCTTGGTTTAAAATTTTATTTGAAAGTGAATATTTATGTTGCGATTAGTATTTTATGTTACTTTTTAACTTCATTTCATTCTTACAATTTTTAAAATCTATTGTCTTATTGATTTTATTTTTATCGGCTCTGTCTTATTGAATAAACTTTGTTTTGAAAAACACTATTTCCATTAGTATTTTATGTTACTTTTTAACTTCATTTCATTCTTAGAATTTTTGAAATCTATTGTCTTATTGATTTTACTTTTATCGGCTCTGTCTTATTGAATAAACTTTGTTTTGAAAAACACCATTTCCATAGTTTACATAAACGTTTTGAAAGTTCCCAAGTATTTCAACGAGTTATGGTAAAAAAAACATTGTTAAGCAGTTAATTATTTTTCCTCATTCTCATTTATTATTTGATTATTGGATTTGTCTCATTTAAGGAAAAAAAATCTTATAGTTATTTTGATTTTGTTAACATTTTACTGTTTGAATGTTTGATTTTATATTTATTAGTCAAATATATATTTGGAAACTTTTTGAAAGATCACAAATGTGTTGAATGTGTCATGGTTTCACAACATTGCTTACCAGTTTTTTTTTTTTTTTTTTTTTTTTTTTTTTTTTTTTTTTGGTTATGATTTCATTTTTTCCGTTTTCAATTTATCTCATTTTCAAATGCATCATCTACAGAGTTTTTTCTTTCCTGTTTTTTAATCATGAACTATTTGTTGTTTTGATTTGATTTAATATTTTACTGTTTGAATGTTTGATTTTATATTTTGTAGTCAAATATTTTGGAAACTTTTGAAAGAACACAAATGTCCTGAATGTATTACGGTTCCAAAACATTCCTTCCTCACTTTTTCGGTATTCTTCTTTTTATGTTCTTCGATTTTTTCAATTTTAAGAAATTTCTGCATCTTTGGTAGCCTTAATGCTCAACTGCGTTATATGATTTTTTTGGACTTTTAATTTGTTGCTCACAGATTTTTGTGGTTGTTTACGGTAATTACTTTTGTTTGCTATCAAGGGGTTGTCTCCTCTTTCTTGATTGTATTGTTTGTTATTGTTGCGCTGTAATTGTTATTTTGCTTAATGTTTTGAATGTATTACGGTTTCAAAACATTCCTTCCTCACTTTTTTCGATATTCTTCTTTTTATGTTCTTCAATTTTTTTCAATTTTAAGAAATTTCCGCATCTTTGGTAGCCTTAATGCTCAACTTCGTTATATGATTTTTTTGGACTTTTTAATTTGTTGCTGACAGATTTTTGTGGTTGTTTATGGTGATTACCTTTGTTTGCTATCAAGGGGTTGCCTCCTCTTTATTGGTTGTATTGTTTGTTATTGTTGAGCTGTGATTGTTCTTTTGCTTGTTCATGTTTTGTTTGGTAGTTTGGATACCTCTGCTAGATTTTTGTGCATGTTTGCTCTCTATCTTTGGAAGGAGTTTGTGATTGTAGTTTATCACATGTTTGCTTGCTAAGATTATTCTCTTGCTTTAAGTTCTGTGTCCCGTATTATGTTGCTTTCTCATGTCTCATTTGATTTGCTTTCTATCTTTGGCTGCCTTAATGTTCCACTGTGTTAGATGATTTTTATGGTTGTTTACGGTAATTTGCCTTTGTTTGCTATCAAGGGGAAGGAGTTTCTAGTTCCCTTCTCTTTCTTGGTTGTATTGTTTGCTATTGTTGAGCTATGATTGTTCCTAGACTATTTCATATTCTTTTGCATTTTCATGTTCTGTTTGGAAGTTTAGATGCGTATGCTAGATTTTTGTTCATGTTTATTTTGATGTTAGCTCTCTTCTCTTTAGGTTTCATTATGTTGCATGTATATCCTTATTTTTAAAACACATTATGCTATTATTTTGTATTTGATTGTAGAAAATCACAAAAAATTTCAAAGTCTTATGAGTTATGATTACATAACATGGTTTAACATTTAATTATATTTACCTTATTCTTATTTTATTATTTTATTGATAGATTCCGGAATCTTATTTTTAAAATCTACTTTCTTATTGATTAAATTTTTTGGAAATGAATTATTTTGAGAGTTTACAACTATTGTGAATTATCAATTACTGTTTGAACTTCACATTCGAATATCCGTATTTTTTAAATAAAGTTTGCTTTTGTTTGGTATTTGATTGGTTTGGAAACTTTTTTTGAAGAATCCCAAAAGTTTTCAGTTTATGGTTACTAAACGGGAAAATGACAATTAAATACCTTTTGAATTTGTAAAAAGACCGAGAAGTACCAAAGACCTATGAGGGATATGTAAATTCACGTTAAATTACCTTTTTACCCTCACTTTTAAATAAATCAAAAAAATAAAAAAGCCCTCACCGGAGAACCACTTGAGGGGCATCGGGCTGGGGCACCCCGGCCAATGGGCGACCACCGGCCACCGGTGGGGTTTTTTTTTTTTTTTTTTTTGGGCGAGGGGTGGGGTGTTTTTTAAAAAAACATCGCAAGTGTGGGGGTGGGGTTGAACCCCCACCCCCACACAAGAACCAAGTAGCCCACCGGGTCTACTTGGTTCCCTCATTATATATATACATTAACAAATATATATATTCTTTTTGATATTTGTTCAATGGTATTTACCAGTCCACAAACTCGATTTACCAGTCCCCAAACGTGAATTACTAGTCCACAAACGCGAATTACAACGTTTTCTTTAGGGTTCCTTTTTTACTCTTTGATGCATGTTTTGTAAAAAAAAAAAAAAAAAAAAGCAGCATTATTACCAATCCACAAACGCGACTTACCAGTCCACAAACGTAAATTACCAGTCCACAAACATGAATTACGTCGTTTTCTTCAGGGTTCATTTTTTACTCTTTGATGCATGTTTTGTAATTAAAAAAAAACATTATTACCGGTCCACAAACTCGAATTACCAGTCCACAAAGCGTGAATTACTAGTCCACAAACGCGAATTACAACCTTTTTTTTAGGGTTCCTTTTTTACTCTTTGATGCATGTTTTGTAAAAAAGGAACCCTGAAGAAAACGTTGTAATTTGTGTTTGTGGACTAGTAATTCGAGTTTGTGGACTAGTAATTCGCATTTGTGGACTGGTAATAATGCATTTTTTTTTGTTTTACAAAACATGCATCAAAGAGTAAAAAAGAAACCCTGAAGAAAACGTTGTAATTTGCGTTTGTGGACTAGTAATTCACGTTTTTGGACTGGTAATTTGAGTTTGTGGACAGGTAATAATGCATTTTTTTTGTTTTACAAAACATGCATCAAAGAGTGAAAAAGGAACCCTGAAAAAAACGTTGTAATTCGCGTTTGTGGACTGGTAAATACCATTGAGTAAATGTCAAGAAGAATATATATATTTGTTAATGTATATATATAATGAAAGAACCAAGTGGGCTACTTGGTTCTTGTGTGGGGGTGGGGGTTCGAACCCCACCCCCACACTTGCAATGTTTTTTTAAAAAAAAAAACCCCACCCCAAAAAAAAAAAAAAAAAAAAAAAAAAACCCCCACCAGGTGGCCGGTGGTCGCCGGCCGGTGCCCACCGGTGGTAGCCCTCCGGTGAGGTTTTTTTTTTTATTATTTAAAAGTAAGGGTAAAAAAGTAATTTGACCCGAATTTGCATATCACTCATAGGTCCTTGGTATCTCTCAGTCTTTTTACAAATTCAACGGACTTCTAGGAGTTTTACAAATTTAAAAGGTATTTCTGTAGAATTTTCCCTTACTAAAATGTGTCTGACATTTAATTATTTTTTCTTGGTCTTATTTTATTATTTTATTGATAGATTCCGGAATGTTAAAATTTTAAAACCTACCGTCTTACATATGCTATTATTTTGCATTTGATTGTTTTGGATTTTTTTTTTTTTTTTTTTTGAAAATCACGAAAATTTTGAATTTTTATTTACATACCATTGTTTAAAATTTAATTAATTTTTCCTTATTCTTATTATATCATTTTATTGATTATTAATAGATTCCGGAATCTTAAATTGTTAAAATCTACTTTCTTATTCGTCAAAATTTTTTTTTTAAAAGATAAATTATTTTGATAGTTTACAAGTATTTTGAATTATCATTTACTGTTTGAATGTTTTGCATATCGTATTTACATACCGGTGCCTCTTCACGGCTCCGTCTATTGATGCCTTTTTCCGACTCCGTCTATGCTGTCTCCTTAGATCCTGGTTCCTTTCTTGAACCTTTAGACACATCTAAGGTCCAATACCCATCGGACCTCAGGTAACAGTTAACCTCATATGAAAAGTATAAACAATATATGACAGATATTCACAGTTTTGGAAAACAATCAATCAGGAATCAACCAATCATATCAAAGCCATACAAGATAGATGAAAGTTAAAGTTACTATACGTGAACGTACCTTTCACCGTGTGTAATGGCCAAACGTTCGGCCTTTTGATCCGACTCCGGACCTCCTGGATATCCTATACGTTATCGTCGGATTATTATATGATATTTGATAAATATCATATTGCTTAGAATAATATCCTAAGGGTTTAATTTACCTTTCTGCCCTTGGTGGATTTATTATTACAACTTTGCCCTCACATTTTTTAAAAAACGCTATGCTGAATTGCTGGGCAGAATTTTCGGTTAACTTCGCAAAGTCATAAATAAATCTACAAAAATCAAAATGAGGATCCATAAAATTTCTCGGAATACTTAGGATGTATATTTTCAATGAAAAATACTGAGTTTTACCCAGAATTTATGAAATATTCCCAATTTTTATTTTTCTCAACGTTGCCCAGAATTTTTCCAGAAAATGTAGCCCAAATTTGAGAATTTTTATCTCACTGTACAGAGCTCAATTTAACACGTTCTTGGAATTTTTGAAAATCCCTATATGTCTACTTTAACCATGAATTTTCTCAGAATTTTAGAACCTCATATTTAACATAAAATACTGGCATTTCTACCCCTGACTTCAGGAATTGCTAACTGATAAGATTTCGCCAGAGCTTCGCTACTTTGATCATAATCTTTTGAAATTTTGCTATACCATCTCCTTCATCATATTTTCAAAATAATAATATTTTTAACTACAAAAACATGATAACTAAAATATATTTAAAAGACTAAAGAATAAAATCACAAAATACTAAGAACTTGAAAGCTTAAGCTCAAGAACTTACTTGGAACTTTGCTCCTCCTTTCTCCCAGACTCTCACTCACTCTTTCACTCTTAGAATCAGATTGCTACTTGCTATCTTGGTGTGAGAAAATATGAAGAGCCAAAGGCCCTATTTATAGCAATTTGTGGGTTAACTACCTAACAACTTTTATTCATTCTTAACCCTTGGATTAAACTTAGTTGAGAAGTTTAAATCTCATCCTTACACCTACTTAAAACTGACTTCACACTCCTCTCTCCCCTTTCTCTCTCTTCCATCATCTTTTTCCTTCCTTCTTCAAGAAGTAAAGTGCAGTCTTCCTGTGTAAGTTTCTTCCAACTGAGTCTTCGGTTTTACTTTAACGAAATTCATTTTTGGTTGCCTGATCAATCACTATTACTTTTAAATTCTGAGTATGCTTTTTGATTAGTAGTTGGATATCCAGTTTTATGGTCTAATTAGATTCCTCGGTTGTACTAAGCTTATTCTTCAACGTTTGCAAAAATAGCCTTTACTAGGCTTACTTTCGAGATTAAATTATGTGGGTTCAAGATAAGTCCTTATATTTTCTCCGGGGTTCCTACTTCTTCACAACTATTTAAATTTGTATAAATTCTCACTTTATTTGTTGTTTTGAGTTTTTCTTGTGTACATCGGATATTTCTTGGATTTCAAACCATTATCCAATTTATTCTAGGATTTCAAACTTTATCAAATTTGCTTTAATTTTTTTTTTTTTTCTCTCTCACACACACTAGACTCACAACCCTCACAACATTTGCGCACACACACACTCACAACACTCTCTCTCTTACTTGCACACACACACATACACAACTCTTTTCTCATTGGTGGATTTTACTTCACAAGGATTCCACTTTATGAAATTGAATTAAGGCCTTAGGATTTAGCTTTATGAGGTTTAATCCTAGCCCTCCATAACTAATCTCAATTAATATTCTTCATCCGGCGTAAGGACTTTAGGATATCCTAACATATCACCGTATCACTTAGAATAATATCATAAGAGATATTTCCATCTCTTTTTACCTCTCTACCCTTAAGAGCGGATTTGCTATTTACAATTTTGCCCTTACATTTATTTAAAAAAGTTGTGCAGTATTTTCTGGGCAGATTTTGCATCAACTTTGAAAAATCATAATTAATTCTAGAAAAAAGGAAATGAGGATCCGTAAAATTCCCCAAAATCCTTAGGATGTCTATTTTCAATAAAAAATACTTGTATATACCCAGAATTCATGAACAATTCCCAGTTTTCATTTTCCACAACGTTGCCCAGAATTTTGTCTAGAGCCTAACTTCAACCGGTTGTATCTCTTTGTACAAGAATCAAAACGCTACATATTATATATATTTGGAAAGCCCTACATATCTACTTTATTTCTGGAAAGTTTTGTGATTTATGGTCTTCATTTTCAAAATAACATATTATCATTTCTTTTGCTGTTACGTTTGCCTAGAAATTTTACCGAAAATTTTGCCGAACTTCGCTACTTTGATCTGCAACTTCCAAGAATTTTGCTCCACAATATTTTCCACCATATTTTCGAAAAAGACATTTTTAATCATAAAAACATGAAATCAAAACTTCTTGAAAGATTTAAAGATCAAACTAACCTTTATACTAAAAACTACTAAGAACAACTAAGAACTATAAAACTAAAGACTAGAAACTGAAAACAAGCTTACCTATTGAAGACTATTGCTACTCCCTCCTCCTTCTTGCTTCACTCCACTCTTGCTTAGAATGATTTTTTGGTGTGAAGAGAATGAAGAGGGAAGCCCTCTATTTATAGTGAAATGTCATGGCATTTTTGCAATTATTTTGAACTTCCTCTTCCTCAATTTCCACCATAGGATCTAAACTTAGTTAAGAAGTTTTAATCTTAACCATTGGACCCATACTTAATGAAGAAGTTTCTTCCAACTGAGTCCTCGATTTTACTTTAACGAAATTCATTTTTGGTTGCCTTTTGATCAATCTCTAATACTTTTAAATTTCGAGTATGCTTTTTGATTAGTAGTTGGATATCCTAATCTATGGTCTAATGAGATTCCCCTGGTTGTACTAAGCTTATTCTTCAACATTTTAGCCTTTACTAGGCTTACTTTCGAGGTTAAATTATGTGGGTTCAAGATAAGTCTTTTTATATTTTCTAGGGTTCCTACTTCTTCACAACTATTTAAATTTGTATAAATTCTCACTTTATTTGTTGTTTTGAGTTTTTACGATTAGTGTACAACAGATATTTCTTTGGATTTCAAACCATTATCCAATTTACTCTAGGATTTCAAACTTTATCAAATTTGCTTTAGTTTTTTTTTTCTCTCTCACATTGGTGAAAACCTTTTCTCATGGATCAAGCTTTATGTAGTTAATTTAGACCATTAGATTTTAGCTTTATTAAATCTAATCTTGACCTTCCATTTATGCTAATCTCTCATTGGTCCAATCAATTTCATGAGGATTAAGAATATTTTCTTGATTTATCATTGGTCAATTCAATTTCACAAGGATTTGGCTTTATGAGGCTTAATTAAAGCCTTTAGATTTAGTTTTATCAAATTTAATCTTAGCCCTCCATACCTAATCTTAATTAATATTCTTAATTAGTTGATTTAATTAATTTTGAACATCTAATACAATTACTTTAATTATTGCAAATTCATTGTCCATTAATTGTTGGCAAATTTTCTCTCTAATTGGATTAATTATTTTCTCACAACTTTTGGGTTTACTTTGGTCATTTATGCACCATGCATTAATTTAATAATCATAGGGCAACTTATGGTCCCTAAAATAAAATTGGATTTTTGCCTCTTTAAATTCCAAGGAAAATAAACAAATAAATTACTAAAATTAGAGACAACATACTTTCCTATTTTAAATAGGTATTATTTTGCCAAACTATAATATTCAAGAGAAATATGAATTTTGGGGTATTATACCATTATTTTAATTAGTGCAAATTTAATTGCCTCCTAATTGTGATTAATTCCCTTTAATTAATTCAAGTGGTTTCATAACACTTCCTTGATTATTTTGATTACCTTAATTCTTAGAGAAAATTCCCTAACTTAACCTAAATATGTTACTCAATTTTGAGACCACATATTCACCTATTTTTAATAGGCACTATTTATCAAAATATAATATTTATGATAAATATGAATTTTAGGTTTATCTGTTTTCTCTAATTTAGCAAGTGGGTGCCAGAGGAGACAATACTAATGGTTTTATGCTATCAACTTAAGACATTTTTATAACATTCAAAAATTTCAAGTTGTGGCTGAAAAATTTTAGAACCACTTATAAAAAATCAATGGAAAATATGTATTAGGTTTTAGTGTATATCTATCACTATACAGAGTCCCTGCTCATGGAGGAAAGTTTGTCTTGTTCTTCTTCTTCTGCCCCTAGATTGATCATGATGTTTCATATGCGATCTCTTTTAAATATTTCCAAAATCAGGCCAACAAAGTAGTGATATGATGCCTCATTTTGTTGTTCATCTGTTGCAGAAAACCTCGTGATGATTTTTTGTGAATATGGTTACTGTAGTTTTACTTTGTGACATTGTCACGATTTCTTTATCCTTTAGCGGACCTCCAGTAAAACTGTGACGATTTTTTGAAACAATATGTTTTGGTAAATTTTTAAAGGGAAAAGTATTTTTCCAGTCACTAGAGATAAGTTTATCTTCAGTGACCCCTAAAACTATGTCGTTTTGAATTAATGAAGGGGATGCTTGTAATTTTAGGTGAATTAATGAAAGGTGTTTCGGTAAATTTATACGATAAAAAAAAGTAAAAAAAATTATGGAAACATCCTTCAATAATCCAAAACGACGTAGTTTTGGGGATCATTTGGAGAAAACTTATCTTGAGAATGAGGAGAAATCATTTACCCATTTTTAAAATATAATGTTATTTTTTTGATAATCAAAATGCAAAATCCTTTTAAAAATCACCTCGATTATCCAAATTTTAAATCAAATCATTAAGTTCAATAAATCTTATATCAGGTTGGATGGCCTAAAATTAAATTCAATAAAGCTTTATATCAACCACCACTTCTCCGCCTTCAATCTTCATCAAGTGAATCTGGGCTTTCTACTAGCTTTTTTTTTTTTTTAAAATTTTGATTCAAAATAAAATTTTTTTATAGTTTACAAAATTTTCGAGTTAAATGTTAATATTTTAAATGATTAATTAATAGTTATTAAATATTTTAAGTTATTACTAAATCTATTTAGTTATCTTAATACATACATATTAATTTCGTTTTTTCTTCTTGTTCTTTTTTTTTTTTTTTTTTTTTTTTTTTTTTTTAATCGATTTCGGTATCTGAATTTTTAAAATAAATTATGTTTTTGTTTTATACTTGATTAGTTTAAAAGAACTTTAATTAGATCCACAAATATTTTGATATAACTAGGGAATAATTTCTTAAAAAACAATTTAAATTAAATACTTTTATTTTTTAAAATTTTGTGTTAGGCGGTACTTTTTAATGATATCAGTTGATTATTTTTTTCTTAAAAAATATTTATAGCCGAATAAATTTGTTTTTTTATTTCAAAATAAGGTTTTTAATGGGGAGCGTATCTTACGTTTGAATTGGAACCGCGATCTCAAAATTTTTTTTCATTTTGAATTTTCTTAAAAAGATATTAACGGTAACTCATAAATCACTCACTCAAAAAAAAAACAAAAAACAAAAAAAAAAAAAATCACGCTTCCCCTCCCATCAGTTCGCGCCGTCTTGCTTTTCTTCTTCCCTCCCTTTCTTTCTCCGTCACCGTCGGCGTCTCCCTCTGTTTCTAGTTGCGTTTTGCAGTGAGGGCGCCGATTTTTGTTTCCTCTAGTCTACACAATTTTCAACTTTTAGATCTGGCACCAACACATTCCTTCCTCACTTTTTCGGTATTCTTCTTCTTATGTTCTTCGATTTTTCATTTTTAAGAAATTTCTGCATCTTTGGCAGCTTTAATGGTCAACCTAATTTATTCCTGAAAGATTTTCGTGGCTGTTTACGGTAATTACCTATGTTTGCTATCAAGGGGTTGCCTCCTCTTTCTTGGCTGTATTGTTTGTTATTGTTGAGCCGTGATTGTTCTTTTGCTTGTTCATGTTTTGTTTGGGAGTTTGGATGGGTCTGCTAGATTTTTGTTCATGTTTATTTTGATGTTTGCTCTCTTCTCTCTAGGTTGCATTATGTTGCTTGCTCATATATTGTTTGATTTGGTTTGCTTTCTATATCTGGAAGGAGATTGTGAGTTGGTCACAGTGTTTGCTTGCTATGATTATTCTTTTATTTAAGTTCCATATCATGTTGCTTGCTCATATTTTGTTTGATTTGGTTTTCTTTCTATGTCTGGAAGGAGATTGTGATTTGTGATTGTAGTTGATCAAAGTGTTTGCTTGCCATGATTATTCTTTTATTTAAGTTCCTTTATGTTGCTTTCTTATTTGTTTGATTTGGTTTGCTTGCTATCTCATGTTTCCTTCGATTATTCTGTCTTTGGGAACAGTTTGTGATTTGTGATTATAGTTAGTCATAGTGTTTGCTCACTATGATTATTATTTTTAGTATGAGAGATGAAACATCCAATTTCCCCTACATTCTCCATCCCCAACGACTGTCTCAAATTGGAATCCAGACAAGCCTGAAGCAGCCAACCAGTCCAAGTCCAAGGTATGTCAATAAGCTAATTAACAATTCATTCTTCTGAGTTTAATTCCTCCCATCTTATGCTTCTGAAATAAACTATGCTATTATTTTGTATTGATTGGTTTGGAAACTTTTTTGAAAACTCTCAAAATTTTTCAAAATGTCATGGTTACAAAAACATTGATCAACATTTAATTATTTTTTTCCTTATTCTTATTTCATTATTTGATTGATGTATTCCTGAATCTTAGTTTTTTAAAATCTGCTGTCTTATTGATTAAACTTTTTTTTGAAAATAAATTATTTTGATATTTTTCAAGTATTTTGAATAAATATTTACTGTTTGAATGTTAGATTTGAATATCCTTAGTTTTAAAACAAATTATGCTATTATTTTGTATTTGATTGGTTTGAAAACTTTTTTTCCCTGGAAAATCACAAAAATTTTCAGTTTGTCATGGTTACAAAAAAATTGTTTCACATTTAATTATTTATAGATGATAGATTCCAGAATCTTAAATTTTTAAAATCTATTGTCTTATTGATTAAACTGTATTTTGAAAATAAATTATTTTGATAGTTTACAAGCATTTTGAATAAATATTTACTGTTTGAATGTTAGATTTGGATATCCTTCTTTTTAAAACACATTATGCTATTATTTTGTATTTGATTTTTGAAAATCACAAAAAATTTCAAAGTCTTATGATTACGTAAGATTGTTTGACATTTAATTATTTTTTTCCTTATTTTTATTTTATTATTTTTTTGATAGATTCCGGAATCTTAAATTTTTAAAATCTACTTTCTTATTGATTAAAAAAAAATTTTGGGAAATGAACTATTTTGATAGTTTACAACTATTTTGAATTATCATTTACTGTTTGAATGTCACATTCTGATATCTTTATTTTTAAAATACAGTTTGCTATTATTTTGTATTTGATTGGTTTGGAATTTTTATTTATTTTTTATTTTGAAGAATCCCAAAAATTTTCAGTGTGTTATGGTTACTAAAAAGTGTTTGACATTTAATTATTTTTTTCTTGGTCTTATTTTATTACTTTATTGATAGATTCCGGAATGTTAAAATTTTAAAATCTACTTCAAACATTTATAAATCTATTATCTTGTTCTTATTCTTATTTTATTAATTTATTGATAGATTCCGGAATCTTAATCTTAAAATTTTAAAATCTACTTCAGGTCATTTTTTTAAAAAAAAAAATCTACTTTCTTATTGATTAAAGTCTGTTTTGAAAATAAATTATTTTGAAAGTGGACTAGCATTTTGAATTAATATTTACTGTTCGAATGTCAGATACGAATATCCTTAATTTTAAAATACAGGATGTTATTATTTTGTATTTGATTGGTATGGAAACTTTTTTGAAAAATTACAAATTTTCAATGTGTTATGATTAAAACTTACAACATATTGTTTGACATTTAATTATAATTTCTTATTCTTAGTTTATTTTATTACTTGATTGATAGGACTCGGAATCTTTTAAATTTTGAAAATCTACTTTCTTATTGAATAAGCTTTGTTTTGAAAATAAATTATTTTGATAGTTTACAAGTTTTTTAAATTAATATTTACTGTTTGCAGGTTAGATTCGGACATCTTTATTAATAAAATGTAGTATGCTATTATTTTGTGTTTGATTGGTTGGTTTGGAAACTTTTTGAAAAATCTCAAATATTTATATTATGTTTTATGTTTACAAAAACATTGTTAACAGTTAATTATTTTTGGTACTCTTATTTTATTATTTGATATTTGATATGATCCATCATCTTATGTTTTTTTACTCTAACTTGAGTTTTTTTTTTTAAAAAAAAAAAAATTATAAAATTTGATTTGAAAGTAAATATTTAGTAGGTTTCAAATAAATTTTTTTAATAGTTTGCTAGTATTTTTACTTGACCATTACCTTGGTTTAAAATTTTATTTGAAAGTGAATATTTATGTTGCGATTAGTCTTTTTTATTACTTTTTAACTTCATTTCATTTGTCAAATTTTTAAAATCTACTGTCTTATTGATTAAACTTTGTTTTGAAAAAAAAAAAAAAATCTATTTTTATAGTTTACATTAATTTTGAATTAATATTCACTGTTTGAATGTTAGGTTGGATATCTTTAATTTAAAAATACAGTATGCTATTATTTTATATTTGATTGGTTTGGAAACGTTTTGAAAAATCCCAATTATTTTCAACGAGTTATGGTCAAAAAACATTGTTAAACAGTTAATTATTTTTCCTCATTCTTATTTTATTATTCGATGATTGTTTTGGATTTTTTTTTTTGAAAAATCACGAAAATTTTCATTGTCTAACATTTAATTACTTTTTCCTTATTCTTATTATATTATTTTATTGATTATTGATATTCGAATCTTAAATTTTTAAAATCTGCTTTCTTATTGATCGATTTTTTTTTTTTTTAAGTAAATTATTTTGATAGTTTACTAGTATTTTGAATTATAATTTAATGTTTGAATGTTTTGGATATCGTATTTTTAAAATACATTTAGCTTTAATTTAATATTTTATTGGCTTGGAAACTTTGTTGAAAAATCACAAAAATTTTCATTGTCTTTTAGTTACAAAACATTGTTTAACATTTGAATATTTTTTTCATTGTTCTTATTTTATTTGTTATTGAATCTTAAATTTTTAAAATGTCCTTTCTTATTGATTAAACTTTGTTTTGAAAATAAATTATTTTGGTAGTTTGCAAGGATTTTGAATTATAATTTACCATTTTAAATTTTAAAAAATATATTTTGTTATTATTTTGTATTTGATTGGTTTGGAAACTTCTATTGAAAAAGCACAAAATATTCCAGTGTCTTTTAGTTACAAAACATTTAATTGTTTTTTCCTTATGCTTATTTATTATTGATGGATTAAATTTTGAAAATCTTTTTGTCCATCTTAAATTTTAAAATCTCCTGTCTTAAATTAATCTTTGTTTTGAAAATAAATTTTTGAAAGATTTTCAAATATTTTGAATAAATATTAACTGTTTGAATGTTAAATTTTTAAAACATACTTTCTTATTGATTAAACTTATGTTTTGAAAATAAATTATTTTGATAGTTGGCAAGGATTTTGAATTATAATTTACTGTTTCAATGTTTCGGATATGTATTTTAAAAAATACATTTTGCTATTTTTTTGTATTTTGATTGGTTTGGAAAACTTTTTAAAAAAACTACAAAAAATCTCAATGTCTTTTGGTTGCAAAACATGTAATTATTTTTTCTTTGTTCTGATTTATTATTGATGGATTCCGGAATCTTAAATTTTTAAAATCAATTTTTGCCATTTTAAATTTTTGAAATGTACTGTCTTATTAGTTAAACTTTGTTTTGAAAATACATTATTTTGATAGATTTCCAAATATTTTGAATAAATATTTACTGTTTGAATGTTAGATTTGGATATCCGTATTTTTAAAATAGTATGCTATTATATCATTTTTGATGTTGGGAACCTTTTTGAAAAACAAAAATCTTCAATGTCTTATAGTTAAAATAACATTATTTAATTATTTTTTCCATATTCTTATTCTTATTTTATTAATTTATTCATAGATGCCGGAATCTTAATATTAAATTCTTAAAATCTTATTTATGTCAAATTTTTTTTGCAAATCTACTTTCTTATTGATTAAACTTTGTTTTGAAAATCAATTATTTTGAAAGTTTACTAGCATTTTGAGTTAATATTTAGTGTTTGAATTTTTTATTTGAATATCCTTATTTTTTAAACACGCTATGCTATTATTTTGTATTTGATTGGTTTGAAAACTTTTTTGTGGAAAATCACAAAAAATTTTCAAAGTCTTATTATTACATGACATTGTTTAACATATAATTATTTTTTTCCTTATTCTTATTTTATTATGTTATTGATAGATTCTGGAATCTTAAATTTTTTAAATCTACTTTCTCATTGATTAAACCTTTTTTTGAAAATAAATTATTTTGATTATCATTTACTGTTTGAAAGTCACATTCAGATATCCATATTTTTAAAATACAGTTTGCTATTATTTTGTATTTGATTGGTTTGGAAACTTTTTTTTTTTTTTTTTTTTTTTTTTTTTTTTTTTTTTTTGGAAAAAAACGGAAATTTTCAATTCGTATTTACATACCATTGTTTAACATTTTCATTACTTTTTCCTTAGTCTTATTTTTTATTGACTATTTATAGATTCCGGAATCAATTTTTAAAGTCTACATTCTTATTCATCAATTGTATTTCTTTAAAAAAATAAATTATTTTGATGGTTTACAAGTATTTTGAATGTTTTTGATATCGTATTTTTAAAATACATTTTGCTGTAATTTAATATTTTATTGGTTTGGAAAATTTGTTGAAAAATCACAAAAATTTACAATATCTTTTGGTTACAAAACATTTTTTAACATTTCTATATTTTTCATTGTTCTTATTTTATTATTTTATTGAATCTTAAATTTTTAGAATATACTTATTGATTTTGAAAATAAATTATTTTGATTGTTTGCAAGAATTTTGAATTATAATTTACTGTTTAAATGTTTCAGTATTTAAACATCTTGTAAAAGATTTCTCCGGTCATTGAAGATAAATTATCTCCGGTGACTTAAAATTACGTTGTTTTGGATTAATGAAGGGTGTTTCCGTAGTTTTGCACCCTTCATTAATTCACCTAAAATTACAAATACACCCTTCATTAATCCAAAACGATGTAATTTTAGGGTCACTTTGGAGATAAGTAGATAACTTATCTCCGGTGATTGGAGAAATATTTTTCCCTTTTAAAAATACATTTTGCTACTACTTTGTATTTGATTGGTTTGGAAACTTTTTGGAAAAATCACAAAAATTTTCAATGTCTTTTGGTTGCAAAACGTGTAATTATTTTTTTCTTTGTTCTTATTTATTATTGATGGATTCCGGAATCTTGAATTTTTAAAATCTATTTTTTCCATCTTAAAATTTTAAATGTACTGTCTTATAAGCTAAGCTTTGTTTTGAAAATAAATTATTTTGATAGGTTACTAAATATTTACTGTTTGAATGTTAGATTTGGGTATCCGTGTTTTTAAAATAGTATGTTATTATATCATTTGATTGGTTTGGAACCTTTTTTGAAATCTCACAACAATTATCAATGTTTTATAGTTACAAAACATTGTTTAATATTTAGTCATTTTTTCCTTATTCTTTTTCTTATTTTAGTAATTTATTGATTATTGATAGATTCCGGAATCCTAATCTTAAATTTTTAAAGTCTACTTCAGCTCAATTTTTTCCCCTTAAAATCTACTTTCTTATTATTAAACTTTGTTTAATTATTTTACCTTATTCTTATTTTATTTTATTACTTGATTGATAGCATTCGGAATCTTAAATTTTAAAAAGGACTGTCTTATTGAATAAGCTTTGTTTTTAAGAAAAACAATTATTTTTTTAAAATAAATTATTTTAATAATTTACAACTTTTTTGGATTTACTGTTTGAAGGTTAGATTCGGATATCATTAAAATGCAATGTGCTATTATTTTATAAATTGTTTAACATTTAATTACTTTTTCCTCACTCTTATATATTATTGTATGATTATTGATAGATTACGGAATCATAAATTTTTAAAATCCATTTTCTTATTGATCAAACTTTTTTTAGGAAATTAATTATTTTGAATTATCATTTGCTGGATGAAAGTTTTGGATATCGTATTGTTAAAATGCATTTTGCTATAAATTTATATTTTATTGGTTTGGAAACTTTGTACAAAAAACACACAATTTTTCAATGTCTTTCGGTTACGAAATATTGTTTAACATTTCTATATTTTTTCATTGTTCTTATTTTATTTTAGTTCCTGAAATCTTTATCTTAAATTTTTAAAATCTACTTCAGGTCAAATTTGTTTTTTTTTTTTTTTAAAAAAAATACTTTCTTATGGATTAAATTTTTTTTGAAAATAAATTATTTTTAAAGTTTACAAGTATTTTGAATTAATATTTTACTGTTTGAATGTCAGATATGAATATCCTTATTTTTAAAATACAGTATGTTATTATTATTTTGTATTTCATTGGTTTAGAAAATTTTTAAATGTGTAAAGTTTACAAAATATTTTTTGAATTTAATTATTTTTCCTTATTCTTATGTTATTTTATTTCTTGATTTAGCATTCAGAATCTTAAATTTTTAAAATCAGTAGTTTGATTCTGATCTTTATCAGTATGGTATTATTTTGTATTTGATTGGTTGGTTTCGAAACTTTTTGAAAAATCTCATATTTTCAATCTAATGTTTTATGGTTACAAAACTTAGTTTAACAGTTAATTATTTTCCGTACTCTTATTTTATTATTTGATATGATCCATCATCTTACCTTTTTTACTCTATATTGAGTTTAATTTTCTTTTTTATATTTTAAAATATAAAATTTGATTTGAAAGTTAATATTTAGTATGTTTCAAATAATTTTTTTATAGTTTGCAAGTATTTTTAATTAACCATTACCTTGGTTTGAAATTTTATTTGAAAGTGAATATTTATGTTGCGATTAGTATTTTATGTTACTTTTTAACTTCATTTCGTTTTTCAAATTTTGAAAATCTACTGTCTTATTGATTAAAATTTATTTTGAAAAACATAATTTTAATAATTTACATTAATTTTCAATTAATATTCACTGTTTGAATGTTAGATTCGGAAATCTTTATTTTTAAAATACAGTATGCTATTATTTTATAGGCTAAAGTATACTTTTAGTCCTTGTTGAACAAAAAAAAAAAATACTTTTAGTCCTTTAAGTTTACATAAGGTATACTTTTGGTCCTTTAACTTTATAAAGTGTACTTTTAGTCCTATAATTTTAACATCCTTAATTTTGCTAACGAAAAATGCAAACTCAAGTAATAATGGTATGAAGTTAAATAATGATTGTGTAATTAAATGCTATTAATCTTAAATTTAAAATATGGGTAAATTGAATTATATTAGTTATCACTTGAGTTCGCGTCAACATTTTCCGTTAGCAATATAATGTTAGAATTTTAGGATCAAAAGTTTATTTTATAAAGTTGAGAGACCAAAAGTATATGTTATGTCAAACTTAAAGAACTAAAAATATAGTTTAGCTTATTTTATATTTGATTGGTTTGGAAACGTTTTGAAAAATCCCAAGTATTTTCAACGAGTTACGGTCAAAAAACATTGTTTAACAGTTAATTATTTTTCCTCATTCTTATTTGATTATTTGATTTGTCTCATTTTAAATAATGATAATAATTTCTTATAGTTTACAAGTATTTTGATTTGATTAATATTTTTAAATGTTTGATTTTATATCTAGAAATCAAATATTTTGGAAAGATCACAAATTTGATTATTCGATTGTATACTGAAATCATATTGCAGCGAATCCACGCTGCTGATTTCACTTGCAGCTACCAAATGGTGCATGTGTATCATGTATGATGAGATTGAGTGAAAAAACAGAAGAACAAGTAAATATAAGCCGAAAAAGGAAACGGGTCTGGCGTTTCATAGCGAACACTACAGCTTGGGTCTGAAAAGATCCTTCAGAGAAGTTGTATGCCACTTCCAATAATTTGTGGCTAAGACTATAATATTTATAAATTTTAATACACTATTCACAATTTGTGTTTTAACAATTTATTTATTTTATAACTAATAAAATTAATAAGAACTTTTAAAACTTAATATAAATCATGTTAATTAAACTTGATGAGATTTATTGTTTAGTAAATATTAAGGAGACCCCTTCAGCCCGCTTAGGGCACTAATTAAGTCAATTCATATGCAGGCTTGTCATAAGGAGACCTCTTCAAGAATGCCAACTTAAAATGGAGGCAGTGAGCGAGAACACAAACAATACTGACTCAGTAGTTAATATTGAGTTAAATTCATCATTATTTATTGAGCTCACAACATGTTAGTTAATAGTTAATATTGTTGATGTAATGCCTAGCTACAGTAGAGTGGTTCTAGAACACAAACAATACTGACTCAGTAATGACAGTTGCAGACCATATAAAGGAATTTTAAAAATACATCAAGATAACTCTTGTTCAAAGAATCTATTAGAAACTCTCCTAAACAATTTTTGATTTCCACTGTAATACCCAAAAATTTCATGTATCTTAAATACAATATTTTTTATAAATAGATCCTATTTAAAATAGGTGAATATGTGGTCTCAAATTTTGAGATGTGTTTATTGTATTTTCTAGGTAATATTTCCTTAGGATTAGAATAACCAATGATTTATTAAGAGATTAAATTCTCTAATACCCTATAATTAATACCTAGTTCATAATTAATTCATAAAAGGCCATAAAGAATTATCAAAACACTTGGGACAATTAAGGGCAATTACTAATAATTAATGAATAATTAAAATTACACTAATGAAATATCTAGGTAATTCTTTATAATTAATGTTAATTGTCACCAATTAAAGTTGTATTAGCATAACTAAAAGTCAAGAACCAATAAAGGATTAGGATTAGCACTAAATGAATTATCAACAATCATAAATTACTCTAAACACCAATGTTGCAATAATCAAGAGGCAATTAAGCTCTAGATTAAGATGTTAATTAAACTCTAATCAAGATTTGAAAAGTCAACAATTTCAAATTATGATCTAAAGGCCAAGAATTTATCTCATAAAGCTAATCCAATGACTCTAATTAAATCTAATAAAGCTTAATCCTTGTACATAAGCCAGCAACCAATGAGATAGCCCCCACATGCAATTAATAGGATTAATAAAATACAAAAAAAAAAAAATTGAATTAAAGGGGGGGCACGTTTTGTACTTTGGGAGAGAGAAAGAGTGTTGTTAAAAAATCAAATTGTCCACTTGCATATGAGTCATGAGCAAAACATTAATTCCATAAAGACTTTGAAGGCATTGTCATAAATTATGGAAGAGGATAAAAAGGTGAAATGGAAGAGGATAAATTGGTGGGAGAAAAATCAAGAAAGAAAGTCAAGTTAATATCCAATGAGAAGATTACACATGAATTAATTAGATTAATCAATAGGATTAATTCAAGACTTAATCAAAGGGAAACCTATACAAAATAAATTGTATCTTGAGATCCACTAATCATAAATCAAATATAAGAAGAGATTATTAACAAGCATAATTCAAGCTTGAGATTGACTATAATCAAAGTCATTTCCTCAACTTTTGAGGATTGTGTCCAATTGAGAAAATGAGAGATTATGGTCTCTAATTAAAGCTAAAAATCTCAAGAGTTCAAAAGCAATGAGAGAATTTTAATAAGACTTCATCAAGATCCTCAAATGAATTTTGTCTAGTGAAAAACAAAGAAAATAGTTGGCTTGGGAAAAAGCTAGAACACATGGGATATTTTACAAAAAGTTTTTGGAAGAGGATATGGTACTTTAGGATAGAAAATGGAAGAGGATCAAGGAGAGAGAGAGCGGGGGTCAGATTTGAGGGTTCTAAGGGCTAGGATTTGTGTTTTTAATTTACCTAGATCCAATGGCCATAATGCAAGATGAGGGGTTGTGAATAGTGCCATGGACTTTTACTATTGTAACATCCCATTTTCAAAAGCGGAATAATTTTTTTTTTCATCAGAGTAGAGCATTAGAGCGATTGAGTAACTTTATATTTAAAATGCCGTAAGTCTGGCTGATTACAGTAGCGGTACGTTATATCGAGTGTTTTCAAAAGTGAATAACAAAAGAAGAAAGTGTTCACTGAGTCCCTATGCGTGCCGCTTGCCTTTCTCCTAGATCCTCGGTCCTCCGACCCTAACGCTATGTTAAGAGCGAGGTTCAATGCCCATTGAACCTCAGTAATCTGTTAACCTCATGCTCAAGTAATACGGTATATGGATGATGAGATATTCATGACATTACAGCAGATGTAATCAATACATAAGCACACAACAGATGCAAGATTAAAATATCAACAATACATAGCACACAACACATGTAAAGTCATCCCTATTTCCACTAGCCGGTGCCACGATGGCCCTCGTGTCCTCGGTCGCTAGGAAAACTCAACGGCATTATCAAGACTATAACCCTTATAAAGTCTGAATGTATAAATAGGTGATCTAAGCCCCATAAACTTAGTCACAAAGTGCTTGGCTCAAGACCTAGTCTTGTCCATCACTTCATAAATCATTCTATCACATATATTCATACAAGACACATCGAGTTAAAGTTACAAAGTACGCGGACGTACCTTAGTCATGATGTCGGTACGTTGACGTTTGGACTGTGATCGTGTTCAACCTATAACGGTAATGTCATATCTATTAATTCCCAATAACTTCTTAGCAGATATCCTAGTCACTAATGACCTTTTTACCCTTGGTAAGATTATCTCTCAACTTATCACATTTAATTCTTCAAAACGCTGGTCCAGAATTCTGGACAGATTTTTATCTAACTTTGAAAAATCATAATTAATTCTAGAAAAATCAAAACGAGGATCCGTAAAATTCCTTGGAATCCTTAGGATGTCTATTTTTGAGAAAAAATATTGGTTTTCAACCAGAATTCGTGATTCATTCCCAGTTTAATGATCTTCAACCACTGCCCAGAATTTTTCCAGAAAAATGTAGCTTAACTTTGAGAATTTTTATCTCACTGTACAAAACTCATTTTAACATGTTCTTGACATATTTAAAAATCCATATGAGTCTACTTTAACCATGAATTTTCCCAGAATTTTTTGACTATATTTTCAATATGAAATTTTGGCATATTCATCATTGATTCCAGAATTTTCAAAACCGATGAAATTTCGCGTAACTTCGTTACTTTGATGATTTCCTTCCAAAAATTTTCTATATAACCTCTCTCATAATTTTTTCGAAACTAAGCCAATTTTGACCATAAAAACATGTAAATAAAATTTATTCTAGAATATTTAAGATCTACACTACTTCTATCTAAGAATTCTAAAAACTAAAGACTAGAAACTAAAAACTAAAGACAAGCTTACCTCTTGAAGCTCTTGAACTCCTTCCTCCTTCACTTGGTGGTTGATTTGGTGTGAAGAATGAGGAGAGGCAAGGCCTTCTATTTATAGGGAAAATCTTAAGATTAAAATGGTAATCTCAAGCCCAATGTGGGCCCCACCATTTGCCTCTTCCTTAATCTCAACCATTAGATCTAAAATTAATCAAGAAGTTTTAATCCTCACCCTTCATTATAAAGCATGTGCTCTTGTGATGTCATCCTTGTGATGTCATCTTGATGACATCATCAAAGCTTAGGTGTCATTGTTGATTAATTTACTTTAATGAAATCTATTTTTGGTTGCTTGATCAATTACCAATACTTTTGAATTCTGTGTATGTATCTTGATTAGTAGTTGGATATCAAGAAATATGGTCTAATTAGATTTCCCTGGTTGTACTAAGCTTATTCTTCAACGTTTGCAAAAATAGCCTTTACTAGGCTTACTTTCGAATTAAATTATGTGGGTTCAAGATAAGTCCTTATATTTTCTCCAAGGTTCCTACTTCTTCACAACTATTTAAATTTGTATAAATTCTCACTTTATTTGTTGTTTTGAGTTTTTACTATGTACATCAGATATTTACCGGATTTCAAACCATTATCCAATTTGCTTTAATTCTTTTTTTCTCTCTCTCTCTCATTGGTCAAAACATTTTCTCATGGATTAAGCTTTATGAGGCTTAATTAAGGCCTTTGGATTTGGCTTTATTAAATTTAATCTTAGCCCTCCATATCTAATGTTAATTAGCATCCCTAATAAAGTAGTTAAGTGTAATTGTTAAAATATGATTGGTTCTAAGATTAATTAGAAACCACTTCTATGCTAATCCTAGCCCTTCACTAGCCCTTGTTTCTTAATTAAGGTAATACATCCTTAATTATGCCTTTAACATATACCACTAAATTAATTGTAAATGTTTATGAAAATAATTCAATTAACATAGATTGAATTATCCACTAATTGTTGGCAATTTTCTCTAATTGGTTTAATTATTTCCTCACAAATTTTTAGCTTTTCATGGCCATTTATGCACCATGTATTAATTCAATAATTATAGGGCAATTTATGATCCCAACATAAAATTAGAGAATTTGGTTTTTGATTACCTTAATTCTTAGAGAAAATTCCCTAAATTTACATAAATATGTTACTCAATTTTGAGACCACATATTCACCTATTTCTAATAGGTATTACTTACCAACATATAATGTTTATAATGAATATGAATTTTAGGGTTTTACAACTATAAATAGGGGGTTGGGGTCTTCATAATTCCGCACCAATTCACAAAGCAACATCTGAAATATAGAGAGAAAGAGAGAGTGAGAGCCTTGAAGAAAGGAGGAGCAAAGTTCTTGGTAAGTTTTCTAGTTCTAGCTTTAAGTTCTTTAAGTTTTAGTTCTTAAATTCTTAGATAGAAGTAGCTTAGATCTTAAATATGCTAGAATAATTTTATTTAGATGTTTTATGGTTAAAATTGGCTTTATTTCAAAAAATTGATAAAGAAGAAGTTATAGCAAAATTTCAGGAAGAAAATCATCAAAGTAACGAAGTTCGCGAAATTTCATCGGTTTTGAATTTCTGGAGTCAGTGATGAAAACGCCAGAATTTCATATTGAAAACATGATCAAAAAATTCTGGGAACATTCATGGTTAAATTAGACACATAGGGCTTTTTGAATATGTCAAGAAAATTTCAAAATGAGTTTTGTACAGTGAGATAAAAATCCTCAAAGTTAGGCTACGAATTTCTGGAAAATTTTGGGCAGATACTCAAACTTTAAATCTGGGAATGATACATGAAATCTGGGCAAGGGTGGTTATTTTTAGTTGAAAATAGACATCCTAAGGATTCCAAGGAATTTTACGGATCCTCGTTTCGATGTTTGTAGAATTAGTTATGAATTTTCAAAGATCGATTAAAATCTGATCAGAATTGCTGGGCCTGCGTTTTTGAGAAAATTGAAGGAGATAAGTGAAAAATCAACCTACCAAGGGAAAAAGGGTCTCTAGTGACTAGGATACCCTCTAGAATATTATTGTTGAATTAATAAATGCGATATTACCATTATAGGACAAACGTGATCACGATACGACGCCAACGTACCAACATCAACGACTAAGGTACGGACGCGTCGAATCGTAATACCCTAATTTTCATAACTCTAATAAACAATTTATTTTGGAGAATAATTACTAAAATATAAAGGTGAATATGTGTCTCAAAGAATTATAATCTATTGATTATAATTTTATCCAAATTTCTTTGGAAATTAATAGACAAATGGTTGGATTTGAGACCACATATTTAGGACAATAAAATGTGACATAATTAGCTATGAAAAAGTTATAAAAACACTTAATTGAATTAAGTGTCAATTAGGAAAAAGAGAGGCAAATTAGCTTGCAATTAATGAAGATAAATTGTATAATCCTTCTAATTGAATGAAGGCAAGTTTAAAAACATCAAACACATCTGATCCTAGTAGTTGTGATAGTGGGTGGCGAAATGAAGAAGGGATAATAATTTGTTTGAGTTGAAAAGTCAAAATTTTGGATTAACCAATGAAAATCAATTGAATAATAGGTATATTTTTAATTAAGAAAAATACATTAAGTAGCTGAATAAAGGAGCACATTATATGCTTATTAAATAGAAATAGGTCGGCCATGAGAAATGTGAAGATTAAATAATATTTCCCAAAAGTGAATATAAGTGCGTTTGTATGATTTTGCTTGGGATTTATAATTAAATAATTGTGGTACTTTGCAAATAAATGACGCATGGATAAATACAAAAGCAAAACACCCATTAAATGGCTAACTAAAGAGAGATGTCGACCATGATGTGTTGGGCTCTTTGGTCACTTAAGCCAATAAGGCTTAATTGAGACTACAACCCAAGAACTCTAAGGCCCATGTGGATTAGGGTTAGGCCTTGGGTGTAGTAGCATATAAACTAACTTTCGGTCGCTTGAAAAGATACGGCGGACAAATAGTTAGGAGGCTCTCATCGAAACAAAAACCTAGAGGCGGACGTTCATAATCGAACGGTTGCCCACACAACCATCTCATCCCCTCGAGAGATAGTCCGGAAGATCAATCATAGTTCATACGAGGACTGTTCGTAGACAAGGATTGTTCGTGGAGAATCTTTTAGATAACTCTTCAATATCCAGGTAAGCAAAACGATGAAAGGTTTCATCTTTTCCTACATCGCGTGGTACGATACGCTTCGCGAATCGATCGGTTTCCCACAATTGGCATCAGAGCCAATAGCGATGAGGAAAAGAACCGAGTTTTGATATTAATTTATATTTCATGTGATTCTTTTCAAAAAAATTATTTTGAAAATATGGCATCTTTTTCTATATTTGTTATTTATTTCATGGTAGTTATTCGTTTATAATTCATATTTGATATTAGTTTTAATTTTAATCGGTTAATCGCTTTAATCCATGGTTAGATTCTCTCGTGTATTTCTTGATTTGTAACAAGGAGGCTAATCCCATATGATTAGGTTTCCTCCTTGCTGTTTTTTTTATTCTTTTTTTGGAATTTCTATGTATTTTTCCGAATTTCTGTAAAAGATGGAGATCAAGCTGAAGAAGATGACTTCTACCGATGGCGTGGCGAAGTGGTGGCTAGGGTTCCTCTTTTGTGTCCTAGGGTTTCTAGCCAAGGATTGGGTTTTTGAGCTTTTGGGCACATAGATACCCTAAAGGCGCTTGAGACGAGATGCTATGGACGGGACGAAAGAGAAATTCCAAAGTTGTAAATCTTATTTTTAAAATTTTATAGGAAAACCATGGATTAAAGTTATTTGTTTTATTATTTAAAGCTTTTATTGAATTGTATGAATTATATTTACGATTACCATGATGTGTGTAATAACATGCCATATAGAATAGGAAGATGCCATATTGTTGCATAATCGCATGTCATAATAGCATAATAACTATTATGTTTCCAATCGACTAGTATGATAGTTATTATGAGGGATTATTTAGATTGTCCACTACATTAATTATCATTTATTATGATTTTGAAATCTTGAATAATAATTGGATTAATTAATTGTGGAATTAAAATCTCTACATTAATTAACATTTATTATGATTTTGAAATCTAGAATAATAATTGTATTAATTAATTGTGGAATTAGAATCTCTACATTAATTATCATTTATTATGATTTTGAAATCTAGAATAATAATTGGATTAATTAATTGTGGAATTAAAATCTAGACATTAATTATCAATTATTATGATTTTAAATTAAAATCTAGAATAATAATTGTGGAATTAAGATCTAGACAAATAATCCAGGAAATTTCCTAAGAGAATTGTACCTTTTAGAGTAATTTGTGGGTTATTTAAAATGGTCATGCGACGCACACTCGCTAATCATGACTAGATTTTAGATACCTAATAATTTACTCTAAATTGAACAAATTGTTGGAAATTGAAAATTCTAAATTTAAAATATTGAATGTGTGAAGGTTTTAAATTAAGCATTTAATTTTAAAACCTACGGGCCCCAATTGTGGGTTTATTAGTGAAATGGTTATCATTTGAAGCCCCATCGGATAAGGATAATCGGATTTCGCTAGATTAAACCTTAATATTTTCAAAATTTTAGTAAAGTTTTTGTACGGCCCATCGTCGGCAACACTTAGACACTAAAGATAATTTTGAAAGTAAACTATGGTTAAATACATTCAACTTTGGTAAAATTGTTAACCCTCCCATCGAGGCTCTAGCAATGGAATTGAAGGCCCAAATTAACAATATTAGTTTTACAAGAATCTTTCCCATCGTAAGCCTTGTAAAGATAACTAATGGATTGTTAAACAATAAACGAATAGTAGTTATTAGAATCTACTAGCGCTATATCTGTTTGTTGTTAATTATAGTTTGTAATTAGTGTGCTTTTTTATTTTCAGAAAAATGTCTTCATTCAATCCTTTAGCTACAATCTTGAGCCAAAAACCTATGGATGGTACAAACTACAAACAATGGAAAACTAATTTGGATATTGTTCTTCAATATGAAAAGCTCAACTTTGTTCTCACTACCCCTATGCCAAGACCTTTGCCGCTCAGATGCGTCGATGCAATTCGGACTCGATTTCAGCGGGAGAAGGAAAGATGAGAGAAGGCGAATGTGTCGGTTATTTTGCTACATTTTGGCCGATCTCGCCAATCACCTTCGGGTTCAAGTGAGCATGATTGAGAGTAGAGCAACAATGCTCCAGACTCTTGATGGCATGTTTGCTACGCCTAGCAGTACTCTGCTAAGCAAAATGCGTTGAATTCGATCACCAAGACGGTGATGTGCGGAGGAAGTGTCGCGATCATTGTCTAACAATGATAGCGAACTTTAAGAAGGTCGATGACTATGGTATCAAGTTTGAACAAGAAGTAAAAGTTGACCTTCTCTTACAATCATTTTGCTTGAGTACTTTAATCAATTCAAGATGAATTATAATATGAACAAAATGAATCTTGACCTCACTCAACTAATGCACGAGCTTGAGAGTCTTTGAACGGACTCTAGTCAAGCAAGGAAGTGCATTGTTTGTTAGTGAAAGTTCTGTGAAACCTAAGGGGAAACCCAAGGGAAAGAACAAAAACAAGAAAAAGAAGAAATCAGGTACTCCAGTTGCCAAAAAGCAGTTGCAATGAAGTAGCCAAAAAGGCAAGTGCTTCAAGTGCGGACAAAGGGGCATTGGAAGAAAGATTGCCCATAAATGAATAAACCAGGTATGGGTAATTTAAATGTGATTGAGGCTTGTTTAGTGGAGAATCACGATGACAAATGGATCGTTGATTCGGGAGCCACTAACCATGTTTGTTACTCTTTGCGGTGGTTCAAACATAGCTTGCCCGTAAGTCAAGGACAAAGAGATTTGAAGCTTGAACAGGGAGCTTGTGTCCGCACTAGCGAGTAGGACAAGTTATTTTATCTTTTGATAATTATAGAACTTTGGTTTTAGAAGATTGTTTATTTATTCCAGATTTTAAGAGGAATTTAATTTCGTTAGTTGTTTGGATAAACATGGTTTGTGATTCAGTTTAATTCCTCGGTTTCAATAAGTTCATCTTCTTTTATTTGTTCGGTGCAAAGTATAATGGTCTTTATTTCCTTAGTCTTGTTCCCTGTGAAGTTAATCATGTTGAATTAACGGATGTTGAGCATATTAATTCATCAAAGAAAAGAAAAGTTTCCAATGAAACTTATCTTTGGCATTTGAGATTGGGTCATATTAACTCTAACGGGATACAAGGTTTGGTCAAAAGTGGGATTTTAAAATCCCTAAACTTTGAACCGATACGAGTGTGTAAATCTTTGTTTAGAGGGTAAAATGACCAAGAGATCTTTCAAGGCCAAGGGAAAACGTGCCACACTTGAAATTTGGAATTGGTACATACTTGATGTATGTGGACCAATAAATGTCCAAGCCAGAGGTGGGTATCGGTATTTCATCACATTTTCGATGATTACTCTAGATTTGGACATGTGTACACGATGCGTCACAAGTCCGAAGCTTTTGGAAAATTCCAAGAGTTCAAGGTGAGGCGAGAAAAAGCATCTAGGTGTTCAAATTAAGACTCTTCGATCGATCGAGGGGGTGAATACCTATACGGAGAGTTCAGGTCTTACGACCAAAGAGGGGATAGTTTCACAATTATCTTCTCCAGGGACACCCCCGGAATGAAGATTCTTTGAAAGGAGAAATAGAACCCTTTTAGAAATGACAAGATCTATGTTCGGTTATTCATCACTTTCGATTCATTAAAGGGGATATGCCTTAGAAACTTGACTATGTATCTATTGAACTTAGCTCCGTCCAAGTCAATTTCAACGACACCAATTGAATTGTGGAAAGGGTGTAAGCCCACCATGAATCATATTCGGATTTGGGGTGCTCCGGCACATGTCTTGAAACGAAACCAGACAAGATGGACTTGCGTCTTGAAGTATGCATGTTTGTAGGCTATCCTAAAGGAACCCGAGGTTGGTTGTTTTATAGTCCAAAGAAAAGAAGGTCATAGTGAGCACTCACGCGACTTTCTTAGAGGAGGACTATATGACAAACTATAAGCCAAGAAGTAAGGTGATTCTTGATGAGCTAGTCTCGAGATCAAGTTTCACCACAACCTCAAGGGGTTCCGGCTTTTGTTCTGTGGTTGTTCAAAGAGGGGAAAATGTATCGAACATACACGGGAACCGAGTGACGAGAACTAGAAGTTCAGCATGATGTTGAACTAAATGAAGAACAAAATCATGAATTGGTTGATCCACTTAATGAGGGTCCTTATCTAGAAATTGTCAACCCACAAAATGTGGACCCCCCTGTAGATGCACAACATCAAGTGCGACAAAGTCGTAGTGGGAGATTGATTCGTAAACCTGCAAGATATCTCTTGTTGGGTGAGTCAAATCGAGGATGACATCATCGCGAGAAGATGGTGATCCCACGAGTTATGACGAAGCACTAGGAGATGTTGATGCTCAGGAATGGCTCGAGGCTATGAATCGTGAAATGGATTCTATGTATTCCAACTCAGTTTGGTCTCTTGTAGATGCACCTAAAGGGGTAAGACCCATTGGGTGTAAGTGGATTTACATGAGAAAGAGAGGATCGGACGGGAAGGTTGAAACCTTCAAAGCTAGATTGGTGGCGAAAGGGTACTCCCAAAGAGAAGGAGTGGATTATGATGAAACCTTTTCGCCGGTTGTCATGCTCAAGTCTATCCGGATTCTCTTAGCTATTGCGACCAATCTTGATTATGAGATTTGGCGAGATGGATGTCAAAACTGCTTTTCTAAATGGAAATTTGGAAGAGGAAATCTATATGCAGCAACCAAAAGGGTTTATAGCCAAAGGGCAAGAAGAAATGGTATGCAAGTTGCGAGAGGTCCATTTATGGACTTAAGCAAGCATCCGAGATCATGGAACATCGAGATTTGATCAAGCCATTGAGTCTTATGGCTTTGAGAAAAGCCACGATGAGCCGTGTGTGTATAAAAGGATCCAAGGTAATGCGGTATCTTTTCTAGTACTTTATGTGGATGATATACTCCTTATCGAAATGATACGAGAGGTATTGTTGGGCATAAGAACCTGGTGAGCAAACATTTTGATATGAAGGACTGGGGAAGCGAATTATGTTCTTGGTATTAAACTCTTGTGAGACCAGGAAGAACGGGGTTTTGGCATTATCCCAAGCTCAATACATTGACAAAATACTTGCTAGGTTTAGCATGGAGAATTCAAAGAGGGGAATTATACCCTTCGGGCATGGGATTCATCTCTCGAGAAGCAATCTCCTCAAACTCCCGAGCGAGAGAACGCATGAGTAGGATACCTTATGCTTCAGCAGTAGGTAGTCTCATGTATGCTATGCTATGTACGAGACCAGATATCTGCTATGCACTGGTTCCCCCAGTGGTATCAATCGGACCCTGGAGAGCAACACTGGGTAGCGGTTAAACATATACTCAAGTACCTACGGAGAACGAGAGATTATATGTTGGCCTACTCAAGTGGGAGTCTTGAAACCATTGGTTATACGGACTCGGATTTCCAAGGAGATATTGACTCAAGAAAATCCACCTCAGGATATGTGTACACCCTTAATGGCGGTGCCATTTGTTGGAGAAGTGTAAAACAAACATGTGTGGGCGACTACGCCACGAGGGTGAGTATGTAGCCGCTTACGAGGCCGCAAAGGAAGCTGCATGGTTAAAGAAGTTCCTAACGGATCTTCGGGTGATACAGTGTAAATTGTCCTATCACACTCTACCGTGACAACGGTGGGGGCGGTAGCGCGATCCAAGGAACCAAGGTGTCATAAGAGACGAAGCACATAGAGAGGAAATACCACTTGATCCGAGAAATAATTAAAAGAGGAGATACAGTGGTAGCAAAGATAGCATCAGACGAGAATCTCGCTGACCCTTTTACTAAGAGTTTGCTTGAGCGTGTGTTCGAGAGGCATGTTTCATCTATGGGTCTTAGGAGGATTCAGTTTTTGTAGCTTTAGGCGGTTGTTATTTCACTTTGTTATTTTGTGCTTTTGAGCATGACATTATGACATTGCATTTCTTTTCTGAATGTTAATAAATGGAGTATTTTTATTTATTTATTTCACACACTATTTACAAACTCTAAGGTCCGGATCAATTGTGGAGTATATGATCATATGAATACGTTCATAGAGGACATGGTCATAGGTTCTCACAATTGATGAAATGGTTCATGACTATTAAATTAAGTTGGACACTTTATTTAAATTTTGTAATGTTTTATGAAATGGTTTTGTCGAATCATTATAAAACATTGGTGTGAGTTAATGCTCACATTGAATGGATCAAGGAGAGATTTGATTAAGGTTGTTCTTTTTTTGTCATAAGGAATCAAATCTCCGGATAACTATAGTTATGTGGTTGCTCTTAATCCGAGTTTATTTTAAACGAGGTAGTCGAATAGTTTTCATTCTTTGATTTACCAACGGGTGAGGTTTGATCTATATGACGGCCAACAACTCGGTATTTTGGGATTGAGACTATTTAGTTATCGGTGTTTATGAGATAAACAACATGGAATTTATAGGAAATGTCCTCTTGATATGTTTCGGCACTGGATATTGAAGACACGCCGGTGCATGTAATCCATTAGAGAAACTATCAAAGTCAAGGGAATAAATAATTGATTGGGTTACGTAAAACTAGTCAATCAAATTATAGACATTCTATAAAGGGGCGGTGCATATTCTTGTTATAAGTGTCATTGTTCTTGGAGATCACGTTCGGGCTTTTAGTGGAGTAGCACCGAACTAGATAATCTTCGTAGATTATCATGAGCCTTGATGAATGACAAATGGTAGGTCCCCAGGCTAGCTTGAGACAAGGGATGGGGTATATTATCAAATGATGATGGCTTATGGGCTACATGGTCTTGGGTTTACGAACTCAAGTTGGTATCTTAAAGAGCAAGTGGGAGATTGTTGGGTTAATGTGCTCTTTGGTCACTTAAGCCCAATAAGGCTTAATTGAGACTACAACCCAAGAACTCTAAGGCCCATGTGGATTAGGGTTAGGCCTTGGGTGTAGTAGCATATAAACTAACTTTCAGTCGCTTGAAAAGATACGGCCGGACAAATAGTTAGGAGGCTCTCATCAGAAACAAAAACCTAGAGGCAGACATTCATAATCTGAACGGTTGCCCACACAACCATCTCATCCCCCTCGAGAGATAGTCTGGAAGATCAATCATAGTTCGTATACGAGGACTGTTCGTAGACAAGGATTGTTCGTGGAGAATCTTTCAGATAACTCTTCAATATCCAGGTAAGCAAAACGATGAAAGGTTTCATCTTTTCCTACATCGCGTGGTACGATACGCTTCCGCGAATCTGATCAGTCTCCTACATGATGTGTAGGGAAGAGAATTTGTTAATTGAATCAAGATAAAGTAATTAAAGCAAGCACATGCAAGCATTTAATTAGGGCACAAATTGGAAGATGATAGGATAATTCATTAATTGAAATGGAAGAGGATAAAGAGAGAGAAAAATTAAATTAAAACAAATTTGATAATGGTTTGAAATCCGGTAAATATCGATGTACACGGTAAAAACTCAAAATAACAAATAAAGTGAGAATTTATACAAATTTAAATAGTTGTGAAGAAGTAGGAACCTTGGAGAAAATATAAGGACTTATCTTGAACCCACATAATTTAACCTCGAAAGTAAGCCTAATAAAGGCTATTTTTGCAAACGTTGGAGAATAAGCTTAGCACAACCGGGAAATCTAATTAGACCATAAATCTTGATATCCAACTACTAATCAAGATACATACACAGAATTCAAAAGTATTGGTAATTGATCAAGCAACCAAAAATAGATTTCATTAAAGTAAATTAATTCTCAAAAAGCAAAACTTAGAGGTTAAGTTAGGGTTTTCTAATCACATGAAGGGAGGAGATCAACCCTTGTAAAGTAGATTGCATCCAATGGCTAGGGTGAGAGATGAGCAAATTAAATTCCATTTGTGTCCTAAATCTCCACCTATAAATAGGAGGCTTGGGTTCACTTCATTCTTCACACCAAACTCAACCAAATAGGTGAGTTTTAGAGAAGCAAGAGTAGAGAGAAAATCATAGTGGGAGCAAGAAGGAGGAGGAAGTTCTTCAAGGGATATCCGGGAAGTTCGGGGTCAGATCAGAGAGTTGGACATATTGCTAACTACACGGTGAAAGGTACGTTCGCGTACTGTAACACTAACTCTGATGCTTATTGTATGCTTATATGTGATAGACTATTTCATAGAGTCATGGACAGGACTTTGTCTTGGGGTCATGCACCGTGTCTAAGACTCTGTCTTAGTTCATTGTTGTTTATACATTCAGCTTTGTTTATACGGGTTACGGTCTTGGTAATGCCGTTGAGTTTTCCTAGCGAGGACACGAGGAGCTGTTGTCGTGGCACTTGGTTAGTGCAAACATGGTTTTGTGCATGTCTTTGTGTGCTTTGTCTTGTTCTTGTGATTGACATTACATCTGCTGTGTGCTTATGTATTGGTTAATCTTTGTAATGTTATGAATATCTTGTCATACATATTTTGTCACACATAAGCATGAGGTTAACCGTTACACGAGGTTCAATGGGCATTGAACCTCGGCTCTTAACAAAGCGTCGGGGTCGGGAGGACCGAGGATCGAGGAGAAAGGCAAGCGCGCACATAGGGACTCGGTGAAGACTTTCTTTTGTTATTTACTTTGAAAACACTCGGTATAATGTACCGCTACTGTAATCAGCCAGACTTACGACATTTTGAATATAAATATCAGTTACTCAATCGCTCCGATGCTCTACTTTGATGAAAAAAAATATATATACTGCTTTTGAAAATGGGATGTTACAGTAACACTAACTCTGATGTTTACTGTATACCTATATGTGATGGTTGTATTCATAGACTGAGATTTTGTTTTAAAAATTTATTGAGTATACATATACAGCTGTACACGGGTTATGGTATTGATAACGCCGTTAAGTTTTCCTAGCACTGAGGACACGATAGGCCATCGTGGCAATTGGTGAATAGTGCATCGTAATAACATTCATATGCGGTGGTTGTGTTGTTATTACTTTTTATATGTGAACATGCCATTTTGTGATGTCATGAGATAAGCTGTCATACATAAGCGTACATGAACATGAGGTTAATCGTTACCACGAGGTTCAATGGGTATTGAACCTCGGCTCTCACCTTAGCTTCGGGTTCCGGAGTGAACAAAGCGAGGACAGAGGTAAGCGGCCGATATAGGAGACGGCGGAGGAAGCCTTTTTGATTTGTACTGAACAATGATAACATTTGAAAAATTTTGTACCGTAATTGTTAACATCTAACTCTTACACTACGGTGGATGTTTATCAGTTACTTTTCTAAATACTATTTACTTCCGATGCTCTACTCTGATCAAATAATTCTGAAAACGCTTCCAAAAATTGGGATGTTACATCCACTCTCTAATTTACTGATAAAAAATCAAGTTGGGGGAGCTAAAATTTCACAGTTTTGTTTAAAAACATTTAGGAGTTACACAGTTGAAATTTGAAAGTTCCACTCTTAAATTTATTAGCTAGCTACTAAAAAAATCCTGATTTTTTAATCGTGATGTTGAAAGTTCCTTTTTTTTTTTTTTTAATTTAAAACTATATACTGCTCCATGGTCTGTAACATTGATTTTTCCTATCTAAAATAAGGTTTGGAAGATATTTTACTTTTCATGTCTCACATTTATACCACCGCAGACTACATAGAGTTCAGATTTAGACATGCACGTGGACCCAAAAAAAAAAACAACACGGTAATTTGTTCATAAAAGATGTAATAATTCTGTAATACTTATTGGTTAAATACTACATCAAATGGAAGTTGGCTCAATAACTGTATAGAAAGGAGAAATAAAAACAACATTTATATAACCTAGACGACACATGTTATCAAATACTTTTATCTTACTTATCAACTTGTATTGTTACATCCATCCAAAGAAAACTAAAAAAACGAAAGAGGTTTTTTGTCTTATTGCTGAATTAGTTTTTGGAGAATAGTTCTTATGATTTACGAGATAAAGTAAGTATGTGAGAAGAATTTTATCTTCACTCATAGAAAATAGCTTATACACGTTGGTGCCCTTACTTTGAAGCTAAGATGAAGAATTTTCAAGGATCAGGTAGGGCACGTTTTGATCTAAATATGTAGGGGTGATATGGCCTTTTGATGAAAGATCAAAACGCAAGGAGGTCCAAACATATATACTCTAACAAATGCAACCCAGGTAATACATACTATAATCTATCATCAAAGTGGACTCCAGCTAACTATAAACCCAGACCTGGACCTGGATCGGGAAGGCCGGTTGGACCGGAAACCGTGAACCGGTCCGATGCAGGCATCAACTGCCGATTATTATTACTTTTTTTTTTTTTTAAAAAAAAAAAATCCTTAGAATTTCATATTAATTACCTTAAAATCTTCAATTTTTTATCGGTTTGGTTTTAGGTTAGCTTTAGTTTGACTCCGGTCTCCCCCTTGACTCTTGATCCAGTACCCTAGACAAATTAATGGCCAGTTCAAGTTTCAGAATAAAAAACAAGAAGGTGCGCTTAAAGTTGATTGGTCTCATTGTACTAACTTGAAACTTGAAAGTCACCACTAACTACTTTGTTGAAAACATAGATACCGTTACAAAAAATTAAATTGCTTCAAAAGCACTCGTTAGTCATCACCCTCTAACTCCATGTGACTCCTTCGTTGATCAAACTAAAAATTTATGTTGATTAGATTGGCATGTGTAGCTATATGTGTGTGTAATGAGAAAACCATCTCTTCCTAGTGATAGGCCTTTTGCTTTAAGTGCATTGAGTGAGTCCGTTAATGGCTACCTCATTTGTTCTTTTCTAGGCTATACAGTCGTGTCTTCAAGTTTTGTCCGGGAGTTTCTTCTTTGCTTTTTTCTTTTTAGAATAACTTTTAGGTTCAAAAAAAAAATTCAAAAAAATCCAAATTGACCAGTGAACATGGAGAATTAACAGTAAATCAGTTACTAATAATAACTTATGAAACTTGTTTTTTCTTTAGTTGGGACCTATATATCATTCTTCCTTTTTGTTTTGGGCCTTCTTGCACTTCTTTTTCAGAAAATGTACTTCAAGTTTTGTCCAAATATTCTGAAAAGAAAATGGGTCGTAATAATTGCATATTGTGAGGGAAATACGAACTCTAACACTTTGTTAATATGTAGAATAGAATAAAATATATGTAAAAACTAATTTCATCGAGATAAAAGAAGATTTAGTTTGTGATTCGAATTATGTGATCAAATCAATGTGTGTTTTGTATATATCATTACATTTATTTCCCACCCCCAATCATTATCTAACTATTTAGGGTTAAAGGCCTAATTTGCCATGGAAGTTTTGCTAAGGGAGCGTCCAGCACCCGGAAGTTTTTTGGGTACCAAATTTTCCCTGGAAGTATGAAAAAGGTACCAAATTTGCCCCGAAGTATGAAAAATGTAGCAAATTTGCCCATCCGTTAATTTTGACCGTTAAGTTTAACTGAGTGTATACATGGCATGCCACCTCATGACACGTGGCATGCCCCTCATCAACCCAATAAGAGTTAAGTATCATTTTTGCCCCGGAAGTTTTCACTGAGAGCAAGTTTGCCTCGGAAGTTTTCACTAAGGAGCAATTTTACCCCGGAAGTTTACAAAACGTATCAATTTTGCCCTTCTTTCCCGCATATTAAATTTGACTATTAAATCAGTCAAAGGCCACACATGTCATGCCTTGAAAAGGTCGAACTTGGAGTCGAGAAGCAGATCCTTGAGTGTTGAGCTCAATGCGACGAAATTTGTGAAGCGGCTGGTCACAGGAAGCATCACTTATAATCTAAGCAAATGATCAGTCTATACAAACTACAGGGCCGACCCGATTAAGACCGAGGCCCTCTAGGGCCAATTTCAAATTTATGGCTTATTTCTCAAGACCGAGCCCTACAGGGCCAGGGCTTAAACGGGCCGGCCAATGGGCCCGGCCCGATTTTCCGGCTCTAGTCCCTGTGACCAGTTCGGCTTCACAAATTTTGGCCGCCTTGAGCTCAACATGTCAAGGATCTCATTCTCTGACTCCAAGTTCGACCTTTTCAAGGTATGACATATGTGGTCTTTGACTGATCTAATAGTCAAATTTAATATTGGGAGAAAGAAGGGTAAAATTGCTACTTTTGTAAACTTCCGGGGCAAAATTGCTCCTCCATGAAAACTTCCAGGACAAAAATGATACTTTTGATTGATGAGTTGGCATGCCACGTCATGAGGTGGCATGTCACGTGTGTACTCAGTTAAACGTAACGGTCAAAATTAACGGAGGGGCAAATTTGCTGCCTTTTTCATACTTCCAGGGCAAATTTGGTACCCTAAAAACTTTCGGGTGCTGGGCGCTCCCTTAGCAAAACTTCAGTGGCAAATTAGGTATTTAACCCAACTATTTATTATTATTTCTGGGCATTCTTCCATGATGATAATAAAATAGCTGCCATGAGAGATTGTCGAAAATTTCTCGTCAAGATTTGTTAGAATTCAAGAATGAGCTTCTACTGATTGCCAAACTTCAAAATATATAGAAACCTAAAAACATTATTAGGATTTTTCTTGAAAGAGTAAGAGAAAATACTTGTCTATGAATGTGTTGTCAACCAAGAGGCTTGATTAACTTTTATTTGGTTTGACCCTTCTAACCAAACTCGATCATCTTACCGTTTACTTTCAATTTTTTTTATTCATATGTTATATATCCCTCCGATTAATATTCTTTGTTGAGAATATATTTTTCTTGGTATGGTATAATCAGTTTTAAATTATAAGTATACTCCCTCCAATACACAATATAAATCACTTATAAAAGAATTATTTAGTTTAAAATATAAGTCCCTTAGGAGTCATTAATACTTATTTGTCAGTTTGGTCATGAGAATTAATGCTTAAATATAACTTATTGTATCTTTTTCTCTCATTTAAAATAGGTAAAGTTGATTTTGTTTCAAAAAATTACAAGATAAATTAAATAAGTTAGCTGACATTCCATAGTTCCACTGAATTAGTTGAAGTTATTTATATTGTGTACTGGAGGGAGAATGCTACACCACCTATGACTCATAGATGGGCGACAAAAGTAAGACAAAAAAAAAAGATATTAAATTTTCCCTAGCATTATAGAATAATTGAAGAAATTGTTTGAGGAATCTTTTTTACCTCCATGAATATTCGTGTTTTAAACTAATAGTACATGGAGACGTGTTGGGGGCATAATGCGATTGCGGTCCAAGTGGAAAAGCTGCCTCATTAAGTAGCATTATCATGGAGAATCATTCTCAAGGCATAATGCGATTGCGGTCCAAGTGCAAAAGTTGCCTCATTAGGTAGCATTATCAGGAAGAATCATTTTCAAGGCATAAGGCGATTGCGGTCCAAGTGCAAAAGCTGCCTCATTAGGTAGCATTATCAGGGAGAATCATTTTCAAGGCATAACGCGATTGCGGTCCAAGTGCAAAAGCTGCCTCATTAGGTAGCATTATCGGGGAGAATCATTTTCAAGGCATAATGCGATTGCGGTCCAAGTGCAAAAGCTGCCTCATTAGGTAGCATTATCATGGAGAATCATTTTCAAGGCATAATGCTATTGCGGTCCAAGTGCAAAAGCTGCCTCATTAGGTAGCATTATCAGGGAGAATCATTTTCAAGGCATAATGTGATTGCGGTCCAAGTGCAAAAGCTGCCTCATTAGGTAGCATTATCAAGGAGAATCATTTTCAAGGCATAATGCGATTGCGGATCCAAGTGCAAAAGCTACCTCATTAGGTAGCATTATCATGGAGAATCATTTTCAATGCTCATCGCAACGATAAACAATGAGATGGAATTAGTTTCAGTGCTCATCACAATGATGAGCACTGAGAGCTCTTCATAGTTACACATCTTTTAGATTTAATTTGGATGGTTTTTTATTCCATGCTTTGTAACAAACCAAAGCAACTTGGCTCAGTTGGCTCGTAGCTGAGTACCCTTAAGCACCTAGTCAGGGGTTCGATCCTTAGCGGTGTGTATGGAGAAGGTTTTTTGGCCACACCAATGCCCCTTTGGGACAACTACAGTGTGAAGGAGGATTTGTCTCTACTGTCGGCAGAGGATACCCTTGATTTATATAATTAAAAAAAAAGATTTAATTTGGATGGTTTAGATTGAATTTTTTACTTTTACTTTTTTTTTTCAAAAAAAAAAATTATTTGAACGTATGCAAAAATTAAAATTAAAATAATCTTTTCATTGTCAGTTTTTCAAAAAATGATTTTTTGAATCATTAGTTGAAAACCTTATATCTAGATCATTGAAATTTTATTTAAATTGTGTAAATCTCACTACAATGAATAGCTCTCAATGCTTATCATTGCGATAAGCACGAGACCGGTTTGTCTCGAGCTCAGATTGGATACAACAAGGCTTCAAGAAGCTCCTCATAATTTCAAGAACTTTCAAACATCAAGTCACGGACGCAACCCAAGTCATTTGATTATTACATATCGTCGGTTAGCCATCAAAATGGACTCGCCTAACTACTTAGCCAATTAACTTATAGACTGATATTATCTTAGTTTGATTGCCATATATGTTTAATCTCCCCAGCTAACACGTAATTTACTACACCTAATATACATTTATATATATATATATATATATATATATATATCTATCGTGTGTGTGTGAATGTCCTTTTGCTTCCTTTCTCAATCATGTATTGATTCAATATGATCGTTTTCAAGAAAAAAAAAAACAAGGTGCACGGAGAGCTAGTCTTTTAAGAAACCAACTCCGAAGTCCCCACTAGCTAGCTACATATTGGAGGAAAAATCCGATGGTTGAAAATTTGGGGAACTAACTACTACAAGTCTAAAGCAAGGGATTTAATCCTCCAACAGAATGATAACAATTGAAGAGCACATGCATTGACAATTTCTAGTGTTGGAAATGACATGTTTTTGTTCTTCACTTGTTATTCAAACTTCTTAGTAATTAAATCTCTTCCTTAGGACCTCATTGTAAGTCTCCCTTAAACATTTTCATTTTTAATTTTATTTAATTAATAATAAATGGGCTTACTGGAACGCTTTGGTAGAAAGAGAAGCTACTGTTTTGTTATCCATGGAAGGCCTTTCATGTAGATTTTCTTGATCACTTCGTTATATGATCCAGATTCTTTTATATTTGAATCCAATGTGAACAACTTATCTTCCTGCATAACAATTATGCAAGCCCCACTATATTTCAACCATCACTTATTATCACCCTCTATATTATACGATGTATGCAAAATAATATTTGGTTGAATCTAAAGGGGGTGTTATGGATTCAAATAATAGACCCAACTAAGGTGTGGCCCAACAGGAGGCAACCAATATTGCACAGATGTAATGGCACAACATTTGGGCTTGGAGGCACAAGAAGCCCAACGGTCAAACCCTAACCCTAAGGTACCCTCTATAAATAGATGGTAAACCCTAAGGTACACGATCTCTAAGCTCTCTCTCATCTACGATTACGCCTACCTACACACACACACCCCACCCCCTTTGGTTGTGTACAGTGATCTTCTATTCTCAAAGGTATCTCATCCATAGATACCTAAGAGGGAGTTATTCGATCCAACATAAACATCCTAGCCCACCTAGGGCTAGACATCTGTGTTCTTATGACAGAACATTGGCGCCGACCGTGGGGAACCGTAAATTACGATTCCCATGACCATAGACGGTCAACAATTCCAATTTCCAATTGCCAAACGAGCAATTAGGGCTTGTGATGTTTACACACTCCAGTTCGAACTTCAAACCTTACGGAGATTCTGTCAAAGAATCGTCTTCCATGGTTGATAAAGCGAACAGGGGATCCGATGAAGATTTTTCCGTGAAGGGACTCACTTTCTTGCGCCGCTCTGTTTTTGCACTCATAAAGGTTTCTACACCAGACGCAATTAGTGAAAGGGAACTCGACATTTTCCCTCATCCCTTGGGTCGTTGAGATCGCATCTTCACAATTCCAGAGTTCGCGCTTGATAGGGCAAAACTTTAAGCCTATAACTCCGCAAGTATACGGGCCGTATCAAGTAATAAAGTGATAAGAAAAGTATCGTTCCCACGAGGACTTGGTATCACAAACTTCGGTTAAGCATTAATTTTACAATTTTGATTAAGTTGAGAAAACCAAATTGAATTTAATTAAGATAAAAGAAAATCAAAACAAACAAACCACCACAATAATAAAATGAGCAACCCGAGTCACTAATCCCTTATTAGCTTCATAAACATTGATTTTACTAATTTAATTAGCCTTAATATCAATTTTGTTAATCTCGACTATAAATAGCTATAAGTGCACATCGGTCCACTTACAACCCTCTCTTGAGTAAATTTTGTTATGTCTAACATAATTACTCAAAAGGCAATAAAACTCGAACACACTCTTCAACAATTATATGGGGCCATTAGGTATATGTCTATCCTAATCGCAAATTAAATCGTAATCTAATCCCATATTACTTAATCTCGAGCCTAATTAAAATCCCCTTCGTCAAGGTAAATCCTAATTCTCAAATTCATATTTAATGATGGCCGGTCACTAAATAGATAAAGCTAAACAAGATTAAGTAACCAAAATGAATATTAATTCTAACTAATTAATAAAAACAAAGTCCAATCCACACCTATAAGTTCAAAGTTCCTCTAGGTTGCAAAGAGAAATTAACTAAACATGGCTTTAATAAAAACCATCGCAGCACAGAGAATTTAAATGCAGATTCAAACCACAAATAGTAAGAAATCTGTCCAAATCTGCCTATGGAGCTTCAACATCGTCACTGTGGTCTGAGATGATGAGGGAGAGAGATGAAGTTGGGTGGTGGTGGAAGAAGGTGCTCGCCGGCGACCGTGGTGGAGAATCACGCCGCCGGCGAGAGAGGAAGAAGAAGGATGAAGGTCTTGATCCGCGGCTCTGCAACTCTCTTCTCTATTCCAGTCGTGCTCAGCCTCCAAGTCGTAAGCTACTCTCGCGTTGATCCTTTCCTTTCCTTTTGTTCAATATATCCAGCCGCCTCTCCTTCTTTTTATTCAATTTGTCCCTTTAGTCTTAATTAGGTCTTCAATTCAAAGTCGTGGGCCCCCTCCAATTTGGGTCTTCAAAATCAATAATTCAACTCCAATCCGTGGGTCAAAGCTATGAATCCAATCACGTGCTCCTGTGCATTTCGATTGTGTAAAGCAAAAGTAAGGTATATAATTATAATAACAATAATAAAAACAACAAAATTTTTATTTCTTTTTCTTTTCTTTTTTTGAAAGCTTCTCATTATCATTATTTATTTCCTAAACTTAAAAACTTTTATTTTAAATTGAAACCCTATAAAAGATGCATCCACATTGATTTCTCTTAAAATCTCAATAAAATCTCTTTAAATTAGTAATAATGACTTCTCAAATATATTAAAATATATCTTAAATCTATTAAAAATGAGAAGTCATCGCGCTCTGAAGACTGCAATTCCACCGTTAATTTTGTTCTCCAATTCCAGATTCGAGATCATGCCCTTAAATCCCAGATAGCGTTATTGCAATCAGAATTTGGGATTCCATCTGTTCGAATACTAAACTGCTGAGATAGTATCTTTGCTACGGAGTATGGTGTTCATTAACGTCCCCTTGTCCTTTTCCTATAGACCACCGGGACCTCGACAAATTTTGCTTGCATCGCTGGAAGCGCACCGCAAGAATGAAAGCAGCACACCGTGTTTTACGTCCTTGTCGTTCTGTGCCGAGATGAGGATGTGCCGAGTTGCGTTGCGCCAGTTTGTAACCCAAGTGGGGGCATTAAAACAAAGCCGAGGTAATTGAAGTCGGCATATAGAGCTTCGGAGCCGAGACAATTTTTCATACCCCGGCTTCCCGATAAAAAGAAGCAAAATCGGCAGCAAGGTCCAGGTTTGGTGAGGCGTTATTATTACTAATGTGGAATTCATCCGTTGGGCAACGTTAATTTTGCAGGGGAAGCAGCGATGAATTTGGGCCAATCATTAAGCCATCCGAGATTGAGGAGGTCTCAGTACCTCATTTTTGTCAATCATCCGAGGTGTCCTGAGATGCCGAGCCGAGTTATGGATATCGGAGATAAAAAAAAAAACTTCATGCAATCGTTCTCAGTTTACCAAAATCGGCATATGTCCTGATTGAAAGTCGGGATCCTGGTTTGAAGTATGGGATTGTAATCCGGGATGGATATTGAAGCTCCGCCTCTTTAGTTTGGTTTCCTTGCTCGGTTTGAACGTAGTGGAACCAGGCTCCTCTGGTTTAGAAGCTCGTCTTCCCTTTTTGGTGAGTCTCGGTGATTGTGCTTGTTGTTGTTGATAATGTCGTCTGATGCACGGGATCATGTTATCATCCATCAATGGCATCACGACACCAAAGGCAAAAGTCGGTCAAAACTTGATCATCTCGGCGTCGAGCTATATATAGCATTTTAACAGGCTCCCTGATTACATCAGTAATTGCACCCTATCGGTAACGGGACGGCTCCCCTATTGGCCAGCGCACCTATGCATGAGGAGACTGATGCAGCTGCTCACAAAATGCACGAAAAGATCATTCGCCACAAATTGATCTTGGCCCATAGACCTCAAATTCATCTCGGCAAAGATCCCTTCATAGCTCCTTTGGAACTCAGAAGTTTCAGGATTTGGATCAATATCTCGGCCCATCCAGCCAGGTCCACCTTGATGCATGCATAATTGTTTAATATCTCGGCCCATCCAGATGTTGGATTTGAGCCAACAAGGATTTGTTGATATGTTCTCGGCCATTCAAACTTGAAGTATTCAATGCTAGTTCTTGAAAACTGCCCGACACAAACCATGGAGCTCTTTCTCTCTGAAAATAGTTCTTGCAAATGCATATAGTAACTTGGTAGCAGCTCTTCATTATTCAGAATTTCCAAGGGAAAGCAGTAGGAAGGAAAGCAACACAAATCATAAACCCGGAGATAAGTTTTATTTATTTTCTTCTCAATTTTCCGTGCATGCTACTTAGAAGATGACTATATGTGTGTTTTCAAATCACATGATGACCAGGCTGTTTTGGGGTGGCTAGAATATTTCTCTAGTAAAACATTTATAGAAGTCAGCCCCCCCATACAGACATAAACCAGTGGTGTTGCGATTTTATTGATGATGCTTTGATCAGGATAGAGCTAATTGAGACTCCAAATGAAGTCCAGGAATTTCTTTGCATGTTAATATTGCCCTGTTCTGCATTAAAGTCCATACAAGGCATAAGATTTATCTGCATTTGTCCATGATAAATTGAAACACTTACTTTCTATGGAGCATTTTGGTGGTACTGAAGTTCAAGACATCCAGTACATCTTTGAGCCTGTAGTCCTGAAGTATTATTATTGATACTGAAATTCTCTTTTCGACCTCCATCTTCATTTGGAGAATTGGCGTCAGCATTTCTTGATATATATGTTTAAACAATATTGAATGCAAAAGAAAAGTCAAAAAGTAGTCTTACTGGAGCATTGTCCCTCTTTATTCATAAATGTCTCATGAAGATTTTCAAAATATGGTGGTCCCCTCCCCTATTACAATGCTAAAGTGAAACCTGAGGATAATGTTGAAATCGATGGGATATCCATAATCAACTTGCTCTTTGATGGTGGTCTCAGGAAATGACTGATATATTATGCTATTTTTTCCACTTTAGTCTTACTGAATGCTTGGTTGGAGAAATAAAAGATATGAATGTCAGGAAGGATAAATCATTAAAATGAGGAAGTGCATAAAGCGTGATAAATTCAATGCTTGTGGGGTCAACCTTTCTAAAGATTCTCGCACAACTAGTTCTTCTTTTAATGATGAAATGCCATCAGCAAGCTGACTGTCAAAGGCCTTACCAAAAATCCCATAGCAGCAGGAGGTGGCATCATACTATATGGCCTCATGATGCTCGTATGTGTGTTTATTTTCTACAATGGGTTCTCTTTCGACAGTATACGCCATGCTCACTTACGTCCAAGTCAAAAGGCAGCACAGACATTAACTAAGTAATCCTGAATAGGAGGGGAGAAAGTTGCTTATAGATGCAAAGACTACTCAAACTTTCAACATGATATTTTTATCAGAAGGAATTCATATATCCGGATGTGGCAGTAACATGGACCATGTGAACAAGGACTTTAGTGAGCATATATCACTAAATCTACCCAAGGACATATTTAATGACCAAGGCATGGCAGATTAGAGTTGCTAAAGGCTACGTGCTTTTATGACAATTTCAACAATAAAGAATCAGCTCCAAAAGTGTCTCGTCACAATTGCTTTGCACAGGGATTTGGCTCTATCTATTTTTGTCCTGATCCAAATGACGCCACATCCGACCTGAACTTTTCAATTGAACACGGATCTTACAATGTTTCGTGATGATTCTTGAAGGCGGACCCGGTTACACCGAATCTGGTTAAAATCTGGGCTCCGTAAATTTTTGAAGGCAGACTCGGTTACATCAAATCTGGTTAAAGCTCGGGCTCCGTGTGAAAAGTTGAAGGCAGAGCCCGGCTACATCGAATCTGGTTAAAATCCCAGCTCCGTGTGAATTTTTGAAGACAGACCCCGGCTACGCCGAATCTGGTTAAAGCCTGGGATCAGTGTGAATTTTTGAAGACGGACCCCGGCTACGCTGAATCTGGTTAAAGCCTGGGCTCCGTGTGAATTGTTGAAGGTGGACCCGGCCACGCCGATCAGTTAAAGCCGGCTCCGTGTGAATTGTTGAAGGTGGACCCCCCGCTACGCCAAATCTGGTTAAAGCGAGACTCCCGTGTGAATTTTTCAAGGCGGACCGATTACACCGAATCTGGTTAAAATCCGGTATCCGTGTGAATTTTTGAAGACGGACCCCAGCTACACCAAATCTGGTTAAAGCCAGGGCTCGTGTGAATTGTTGAAGGTGGACCCCGCTACGCCAAATCTGGTTAAAGCCCGGCTCGTGTGAATTTTTCAAGGCGGACCTGGTTATACTGAATCTGGTTAAAATCCCGGCTCCGTGTGAAGTTTTGAAGTCGGACCCGGTTAACTAAATCTAGTTAACGTTCGGGATCTGCATAAATTCTTGAATGGACCCCGGTTACACCAAATCTGGTTAAAATCCGGGATCCCGGTAAAGCGGACCTCGGTTACACTTAATATAGTTAAAATCCAGGTTCCGTGGAAATACTAATTAAGGGTTACGACACCCATAATGGAGAAAAGGGTTACGACACCCATAATGGAATCTTGGGGTTACGACACCCATTTGCTCGCGCTCCTTAAAAGGACCCGGATAAAGAATTCCTCAATGGAAATTCATCTGTTTTACTATCGATAGTCAAAGAGATACACCGAGGTCATTACACCCAGTAATAACCATGAAGCCGAGGTCCTTAAACCCGGCATTACACCGAGGTCAATACACCCGGTCAGAAATAAGAAACACCGAGGTCATTACGCCCGGTAATAAACATGACGCCGAGGTCCCTAAACCCGGCATGAAGCCGAGGTCTCTAAACCCGGCATGACACCGTGGTCCCCAAACCCGGTCACAAACAAAACCATCTAGATGTATGACACCGGCCGTTGTACTCCGACGTGCATTGGTCAGAGCTCGGCGAAAATGCCATACGTGGCCTTCGCGAAATTGACGCATCAACGCTCGCCCGATTTAAGAAAGCGGGTTGTCATTCGATCTGATCGGGTCAAAATGTTTGATTAGAGGTAATGGACACCTCGGTTGAACAAGTGACAACTTCGCCCTTATTTCGGTTACAAATTACTTTTCCGGCTAGTCAAGCGGAACGAGGTAGTGCGGTTAAGTTAACACCCCACGAGGTTAAAACAGACAACCCTGCCCATCACTCCCAGACTTAAGCTCTGGTCGAGTATAAAAGACCTGTACCTACTACGGTCGATGAATTTCTAACTACGGTTAGAGTTCAAAAATGGTATGGCAATTAATTGGTTATATAATCAGAGATTGTCATAACTTACAACCGGCATAGATGCCAGGAACATTCAAAGTCAAGACGGCATAGACGCCGAGAGTATTTAAAGTCAAACCGGCACAGACGCCAGGAAAACTCAAAGTCAAGCAGGCACAGACGCCTTAAGCAGAAGCAAAACTAAAGCCCTGACCCTCAACTCGGAGGAGCGGCACCTCGCTAGAGGGAATGAAGATTAACCTCGGACATGAGATCCAGGTTAAATAGTCAAGGAACCCCGGCAGCCCAGAGCCCTTGACTGCCAGGCTGGGGGGGCAACTATTATACAGTTGTTAATGACAACGGTGTGAGAAGAACTAACGGAAGCCCTCACATGGATATTTAAATTTTTTATTTTAATGCAGGTCCACCAAGGCCGAGGCAAGCAAAAACAAAGAACGAAGGAAAGGCGAATAGATCCCGCCTGGGAGAAAACTTATAGCTTAAACAAGCACATCGATAGCAGAATACGAATCCGAACTCGTCAAAGACTCGGACAAAAGCAAATCAAGATGGAACAATCCGGATACAGGATCTGGGTCAAACAAAAAGGCGCCTCGACAGCCTAATGACCTCTAAGCCCAAAAGGCAGGGCTGACGCAGGTGACACGACGAATGAATTAAATGCACACGGAAACCGTAGGTGACTAGGTGTGGTGGTGGAAACCCCACACGAATATAGAGCCGCCAGGTGTCAGTGGGCAACGATGGCGAACGCATAAGGGTCCCGACCTTGAAGTCGAGCGAACTCCTTGATATTACCTCGGATCCTTGAGACATTACCTCGGATCTTTGAGCAAATGACATCGGTAACAGGGGTCAATATGACACAACCCGGCAATGCGTGGTAGATACGCAAGAGGGTAAGATTCACAGCAATCTAGCCCGGATAACTGAAGAACGATCCCAACCTCGAAATCAGGCAAACCGCCTCGACATTATCTCGGATCCTAGAGACATTACCTCGGATCTTTGAGAAGACAACTTCAATAGCCAAGATCAACACCTGGATTCAAATGCAGGCGAACCATCACAACGCTACTCAGGATCTTTGAGACAAGACCTCAGATCTTCGAGGAAACCCGCCTTGACGGCTAGGATCAACGTAAGTCAACTCGGCAAGGTAAGGCCCACGACAACAAAGCTCGACTAGTAAAACCGACTGGGGGCAAAATACATCCCGGCAGCTCAGAAGCCTGAACTACCGAGCTGGGGGGCAACTGTTATGGATTCAAATAATAGACCCAACTAAGGTGTGGCCCAACAAGAGGCAACCAATATTGCACAGATGTAATGGCACAACATTTGGGCTTGGAGGCACAAGAAGCCCAACGGTCAAACCCTAACCCTAAGGTACCCTCTATAAATAGATGGTAAACCCTAAGGTACACGATCTCTAAGCTCTCTCTCATCTACGATTCTCGCCTACACCGTGCACACACCCCACCCCCTTTGGTTGTGTACGGTGATCTTCTATTCTCAAAGGTATCTCATCCATAGATACCTAAGAGGGAGCTATTCGATCCAACATAAACATCCTAGCCCACCTAGGGCTAGACATCTGTGTTCTTATGACAGAACAGGGGGTATGATGATAGCATAAGAAATGCTAACATGAGATAAACGCATTAATTTCTAAATCATAGCTCAAGATCGATGCCGTCAGCATATTGTATGACCTCACTTGTATTCTTCTTATTGCAGATAATTTCTAAAACCTATGATTCTAAAACATAAAACCTATCCATGTAACAAATGCAGCCTAATTAAGGAATTTACAAGTGAGTCGAAAATAGAACAAAAACTGCACAAAAAATGAATAGATTAGAATTATAAAAACTGTTTTCAAGCATGGAAAATATCATTTGTCCCTTGAAGTAATCACCATTAAATAATACTACCTCTGGTCCTACAAACTATATCTTATATTTAGAATCAGATAAGTATTAATAAAAGTGCATTATAAATTGTATAGGCAGGGTAAAATAAGAATGCTTGTCTTCTGTATAGGGTGCCCAAGACAAGAAGAAATAAAAGTGTGGCACTATCGAGGAAAGAATTCGCTCATAGACACTTCAACAGTGGAGCCTGATTCATTATTACTTCTACTGCTGGTACTTGGCACCATTCCAGCGTGTAGAGAGAATGTAGGTTCCTGTGGCAATGGCAGTTGATTGGAATCATTACTGAGATATGAAACAACTTCAACCATTGTCGGTCTTGAATCTAGATTTTCTTGAACACATAACAAACCAATCTGGATAAACTTGATCACTTCATTATATGATCCGAATTCTTCTATATTTGAATTTGATATCTCCAGTACTTTTTCCTCCTTCCATTGCTTCTAAGCCTACAAGAATTAAGTAAAACTAATTATCACCCTACTATTTTCCCCAATTTATTGGCCCACATAATTGCATAAGAAATATTAATACAAGAGATAAACATATATATTATTATAACTTACATAGTTGAAGAGGCCCTTAGTATTCTTCTTTCCACTAATAATTTCTAAAACTATAACCCCAAAACTAAAAACATTTGATTTTTCAGAATATTGCCCGTACATTGCATATTCTGGAGACATATAACCGCTGAAAAAGAAAAATATCAATGATAAAAGCATTAATTCAGTACAAGATAATGATATTAATTGGGATATTCAATTATTAGGTGATATCTAAACTTTTCCATCTCAACTTGGGGAGACTTATTTTCTTTATTCAAGCATATCAAAGATAGATGTAGAGCTCAAAAGAGAAAAAAATTTAGAACTTACTATGTTCCAACTATTCTATTTGTACTCCCTTCGTTTGTGTTGACAGTAACCAATTTAGCTATGCCAAAATCTGAAATTTTTGGATTCATTTCATTATCTAATAGAATATTGCTTGGTTTTAGATCACGATGTATAACTTTAAGACGAGAATATGCATGGAGATAAAGAATTCCTCCAGCAACTCCTATGATAATCTTACAGCGCTCTACCCAATTCAATACTTTGCCTTTTTGGGAACCATTACATAATGTGTTGTGAGTTACTATAGAGACAAAATAATGATAATCTGAGTACAGGCAATTAACTCTAACGTACATCTGATAGCATGAAATAAAAATAATACATGGCACATATGAATTGCAAATTTTAATTAAGAATAAAGAGTAGAAGAGTCAAACCAAATAGAAAGTTGTCAAGGCTTTTATTCTGAACATATTCATAAATAAGAACTTTCTCTGTTCTTTATATGCAAAATCCAAGCAAGGCTACCAAATTTTTGTGCTTTGGAGTTTGGCAATTAATAAGACCTCGTTCTTGAATTATTGTGCACCTTGATTAGAACTTTTTGAAAGTCTCTTGATAGCTACTTCTTGACCGTTTGAAAGAACACCCTAGAATCATACATGATTCGATTAAAAATTAAGAAACATATATGTGTGTGTCCATGTGTGTGTGTGTGTGTGTCTGTATGTGTAACACATTTCTATGGATGAAATTTGTTACCTTGTAAACTCTTCCAAATCCACCTTGGCCTAAACAGTTTTCATGTGAAAACTTATTTGTTGTAGCTTCAATAGTGGCCAAACTAAATCGCAGAGGCTCTAAATTGTTGGTTTCATTTCCAACTAGACAAATAGAAAAAGATTAAATACTAAAAGCACTTAAACTATCACTTCAAATCTTTGAACAAGCCAAATTACATGAATAAATAAATATTTGTTTGGGAATGAAAATTACTTAAGTATTTTTGTCGAGAACAGCGTTGCATCTCGTCTTTATTAGACTCTTTAAGAGATAGTACGCGAGACAAACAAATGTCAAAAAACCACCGACCGAAGAAACCACAACAATCCTTGTTGATTGACGTTTCCCTTTTACTACACAAACATCATATACTACAACGTCTCACTATAATGACATAATATTAGTAATTGACTCTATCCCTTGGCCATAAGACCAGGGGGTCATATTTACATTCTGAGTAGATCCATAGTTCCTATCTGCTGTCATGTTATTTTCTCATATTTTGAAATTTAGGTTTCTGCCAAAATCAGCATAATATTTTTCATTAATAGTATTACCCTAATATGCATTTTAAGAAATCAGAAAAGGTATTAATTAATTGCTCAACAAACAAAAAAATTGTTTAATGAAGTTGAGCTTTAGCTTGAGGATTTGAAGAATTTCTTTGAGAGAGCGCAGCCAGTGTAGGCGTCGTGGCTTCTGGCACATCATGAGTTATAGAAAGGGTACATATTAACTTTATGAAATTCATGTCATTTCAGCACATTTTCTAACTGTTTCTTAGACTTCTTGGTGAATCTGTACAAGTTTGATGATACAATTGATAGGAAAATGTGTATGAGCTAAAATTATGGATTTTTGGGTTGACATGAATATTTTACTATATTTCATCAACTTTTACATTTATAGATCCTTTTGTTTTTGTTAGGACAATGAAGCATGTTATTTGGGCTACATCTGAAGACATTAGAGCAAAAATCAAAGTAGAAGAAGTTGGAAAGGAGATTAAAAAGTGAGGACATCATGGAAAGATGAGAAGAAATGAACTAAGAAACAAAGTATTTTTTTGCCTAAGCTAATGCCTTTTCTAGCCTCAAACAAGGACAAAACATAGAGTTGTTCGCCTTAGCCAAAGGCAGAGACATAGAGTTACGACCGCAGCCAAGACAAGCTTTGGCTGCAGCCAACGAGACTTAATGAAGCTATGCGTTTTGGTTAAAAACTGATCTTAGGGCTTTATAAGCTTCCAAACTCGCACAACGTCATTCCGAACTTTAGGTGCAATTTTGGAAGCTTCCTCTTCGTGGAGATAAAGCTAGGAGTTGAAGATTTGAAGTGAGCTTCCCCCTTGGTTTTTCCTCTTCATCTTCAATTCAATTCCTTTCTTATGTTTTGTATTTTTCTGGTTTATTCCCATTTTCTCAATGGTTTTATGGATATTTTGAATCCTTCACTATAACAAGATATAGATTTTACTTCCCAAAAAAATCTATTATTTAAAAAGGAAGTAAAAAAAGAATGCGATGGGATTTTTGTAAATCTATCCATAGTGACAACCTAGGTCATTCTCCCAAAAAGTAATCTGTGGGTTTTTCTTTAGGTTGAATTTGGGTAATGAAAAATGCAATGGAATAAACTTAAACTAGAATGCAAGACACTATTACCTAGATGCAAATAACTAACTAAATGCAATAATGCAAATGACTCTAAAACCTATATGAAAATGAAACTAGTCTAAATACCAATGGAATTTTGGGGGGTTTTATGGAAAGAGAATTAAAACCTCAAGAAAAAGATTTGATTAAAAGCAAGTCAAACAACAAAGATCAAGTTCAATTATGATGATGAAGGAAACAACTTAGGATTCACATGGAGTTAATGAGTAGTTAATATTGTTGATATAATGCCTTACATATTTACCGATAAAACCGATCGATTCCTACAATGATTGATTTGAATCCCTAGCCACAGTAGAGTGGTTCTAGAACACAAACAACACTGACTCAGGAATGACTCATATTTATAAAACAAACAAATATGTGATATTACATTTTTAAATATAATACTAACAGACAAATTGGCACAACTCATCACTACGAGTTTTGATTGAGAAATGAGGGGGCAAATGACAGTTGCAGACCATACAAAGGAATTATAAATACATCAAGATACCTTTTGTTCAAAGAATTTATTAGAAACTCTACTAAACAATTTTTAATTTCCACTCTGAAATTTTCTGATAAAATATCAAGTTGGGGGAGCTAAAATTTCAGAGTTTTGTTTAAAATTTCAGAAAAAAAAAAAACGTTTAGGAGTTACACAACTGAAAATTGAAAGCTCCACTTCTAAATTTATTAGCTACTAAAAAAGCCTGATTTTTCAATCGAAAGTTTAAAGTCCCTTTTTAATTTAAAATTATATATTGCTCCATGGTCTGTAACATTGATTTTTCCTATTTAAAATAATGTTAGGAAGATATTTTTCTTTTCATATCTCACATCACCACAGTCTACAGTATAGTGCAGATTTAAAAAACGGTTATTTGCTCATTAATTGTATAGAAGGGAGAGAAATAAAAACAAAATTTACATAACCTATACGACACATGTTCACAAATACTTTTATCTTACTTGATCAACTTGTATTGTTACGTCCATCCAAAGAAATCTAAAAACGCGAAAGGGTCTTTGTCTTATACACGTTGAAGATAAGATGAAGAACTTTCAAAGATCAATTGGGCACGTTTTGATCTAATATACAGGGGTGATTTTGCGTTTTGATCAGGTCCAAACATATATCCTCTAACAAATGCAACCAAGTACCACGTGCTATCATCTATCGTCAAAGTGGACTCCGGCTAACTGTAAACCAATTAATTTACAACTAACTGATCTAGAGACTCAGATATTTCCTTAGCTTTGGGACACAGTGGTGGGGCACTAATCATTTACTACCACACCTCTCTCTCTCTCTCTCTCTCTCTATATATATATATATATATAAAATTTTCGTTTCGGCCACTTTTCTCAATCACATGTATTGATTCTATATATAATCGTTTTCAAGAAAAAAAATCCGGACCGAAAACCAGCGAATCCCTTGGTAAACCAATTTGGTCGAGGTATCAACTTGGTTCACTATTTTTTTTCTATAAAATTTTATATTAATTACTTTGAAATCTTCAATTTTTTTACCAGTTTGACCTCAGGTTAACTCCGGTTTGATCCACTGACCCTTGATCTAATACCCTGACTAGTCTGACCCCGAGTTTCTTTTTTTTCTGTTTTGTTTTGGGCCTTCTTGCACTTCTGATCTTTTTCAGAAAATGTACTTCAAGTTTTGTCCAAACATTCTGAAAAGAAAATGGGTCGTAATAATTGCATATTGTGAGGGAAATACGAACTCTAACACTTTGTTAAGATGTAGAATAGAATAAAATATATGTAAAAACTAATTTCATCAAGATAAAAGATGATTTAGTTTGTGATTCGAATTATGTAATCAAATCAATGTGTGTTTTGTACATATCATCACATGTATTTCCCACCCTCAATCACTATCTAATTATTTATTATGATTTCTGGGCATTCTTCCTTGATGATAATAAAATAGCTGCCACGAGAGATTGTCAAAAAAGTTCTCGTCAAGATTTATCAAAATTCAAGACTGAGGTTCTACTGATTGCCAAACTTCAGGATATATAGAAACCTAAAAACATTATTAGGATTTTTCATGAAAGATTAAGAGAAGACACTTGACCTAAAGGCTGGTATGATGATTGCATAACAAATACTATTATGAGATAAATACATTAATTTCTAAATCACAGCTCAAGATCGATGCCATCAGCATATTGTATGACCTCACTTGTATTCTTCTTATTATAGATAATTTCTAAAACCTATAATTCCAAGACTTAAAACCCATATGACAAATGCAGCCTAAGGGCTTTAAAGTGAGTCGAAAATAGAACAAAAACTGCATAAAAAATGAATAGATTAAAATTATAAAAACTGATTTCATGCATGGAAAATATCATTTGTCCCTTCAAGTAATCACCGTTAAATAATATTAATAAGAGTGCGTTATAAATTGTATATCTAAAGTTTGGCAGAGTAAAATCAAAATGCTTGTCTTCTGTATAGGTTGTCCAAGACACATAAGAAATAAAAGTGTGGTACTAACGAGGAAAGAATTCGCTCATAGACACTTCAATAACGGAGCCTGGTCCATTATTACTTCCACGACTGGTACTTGGTACCATTCCAGCATGTAGAGAGAATGCAGGTTCTGTGGCAATGGCGGTTGATTTGGAATCATTACTCAGATATGAAACAACCTCAGCCATTGTCGGTCTTGAATCTGGATTTTCTTGAACACATAACAAACCAATCTGGATACACTTGATCACTTCATTATATGATCCAAATTCTTCTATATTTGAATCTAATATCTCCACTACCTTTTCCTCCTTCCATTGCTTCCAAGCCTACGAGAATTAAGTAAAACTGATTATCACCCTAATATTTTCCCCAATTTATAGGCTGAGATAATTGCATAAGAAATATTAATAGAAGAGATAAACATATATATTATTATAACTTACATAACTCAAGAGGCCCTCAGCATATTGTGATGGACCGAGACGGCTTGTATTCTTCTTTCCACTGATAATTTCTAAAACCATAACCCCAAAACTAAAAACATCTGATTTTTCAGAATATTGTCCGTACATTGCATATTCTGGAGACATATAACCGCTGAAAAAGAAAAATATCAACGATAAAAGCATTAATTCAGTACAAGATAATACTATTAATTGGGATATTCAATTATTAGGTGATATGTAAACTTTTCCATCTCAACATAGGGACACTAATATTTCTTTATTCAACCATATCAAGATAGATGTAGAGCTTAAAAGAGAAAAAAATTAGAACTTACTATGTTCCAACTATTTTATTTGTACTCCCTTCGTTTGTGTTGATAGTAACCAATTTAGCTAAGCCAAAATCTGAAATTTTTGGATTCATTTCATTATCTAATAAAATATTGCTTGGTTTTAGATCACGATGTATAACTTTAAGGCGAGAATATTCATGGAGATAAAGAATTCCTCGAGCAACTCCTCCGATAATTATATATATTTGGAAAGTCCTACATATCTACTTTATTTCTGGAAATTTTCGTGATTTATGGGCTTCATTTTCAACATCAAATATTAGCATTTCTATCGCTGTTTGCCCAGAATTCCGAAAATTTTGCCGAGATTTCGCTACTTTGATCTTCAACTTCCAAGAATTTTGCTTTATCACATTCTCTATCATATTTTTGAAATAAAGACATATTTAACCATAAAAACATGAAATCAAAACTACTTGGAAGATTTAAAGATCAAACATAAACTAACTATGAATTTAAAACTTAGAAATCAAGAACAAGGAAGCTTACCTTTGAAGAACCTCCTCCTCCTTCATGCTTCCCACTCTCTTTCTCTCTACTCTTGCTCTCTAAAACTCACCTATTTTGGTTGAGTTTGGTGTGAAGATTATGAAGAGAGGAGCCTCCTATTTATAGGAGAATTCTAGGGACACAAGTGGCAATTAAATTTGACCAACACTCACCTTAACCCTTGGATTTAAACTTAGTAAAGAAGTTTTAATCTTAACCATTGGACCCATACTTAATGAAGAAGTTTCTTCCAACTGAGTCTTCGGTTTACTTTAACGAAATCCATTTTTGGTTGCTTGATCAAGCACTAATACTTTTAAATTCTGAGTATGCTTTTTGATCAGTAGTTGGATATCCAGATTTATGGTCTAATTAGATTCCCCTGGTTGTACTAAGCTTATTCTTCAATGTTTGCAAAAATAGCCTTTACTAGGCTTACTTTCGAGGTTAAATTATGTGGATTCAAGATAAGTCCTTATATTTCCTCCAGGGTTCCTACTTCTTCACAACTATTTAAATTTGTATAAATTCTCACTTTATTTGTTGTTTTGAGTTTTTCTTGTGTACATCGGATATTTCTTCGGATTTCAAACCATTATCCAATTTACTCTAGGATTTCAAACTTTATCAAATTTGCTTTAATTTTCTTTTTTTCTCTCTCTCTCTTGAATACTAGACACACACATATTTTTGGGAATGGCCCATAATTGCATTTAGGGATTTTGACACTTTAATACTTTGCCTTTTTGGGTAGTACATAATTTAGTGTGACCTTTTTGGGAACCTGCACATAATTTGTTGTGAGTTACTATAGTGACAAAATAATGATAATCTAAGTACAAGCAATTAACTCTAACATACATCTGACAGCACGAAATAAAATTAATAAATGGAACATATGAACTGCAAATTTTAATTAAGAATTAAGAGTAGAAGAATCAAACCAAATAGAAAGTTGTCAAGGCTTTTATTCGGAACATATTCATAAATAAGAACTTTCTCTTGTTCTTCTATGCAAAATCCAAGTAAGGCTACCAAATTTTTATGCTGGAGTTTGGCAATTAATAAGACCTCGTTCTTGAATTCTTCTGCACCTTGATTAGAACTTTTTGAAAGTCTCTTGATAGCTATTTCTTGACCGTTTGAAAGAACACCCTAGAATCATACATGATTCGATTAAAAATTAAGAAACATATATGCATGTGTGTGCTTGTGTTTATGTATGTGTAACACATTTTTGTGGATGAAATCTGTTACCTTGTAAACTCTTCCAAATCCACCTTGGCCTAAATAGTTTTCATGTGAAAACTTATTTGTTGCAACTTCAATAGTGGCCAAACTAAATCGCAGAGGCTCTAAATTGTTGGTTTCATTTCCAACTAGAAAAAATAGAAAAAGATTAAATACTAAAAGCACTTAAAGCTATGCTACAACTCTTTGGACAAGCCAAATTATATGAATAAATAAATATTTGTTTGGGAATGAAAATTACTTACAGTATTTTTGTCTGAGAATAGCGTTGTGTCTTGTCTTTATTAGATTCTTTAAGAGATAGTACGCAAGATAAACAAATATCAGCAAACCACCAACCGAAGAAACCACAATAATCACAATAGTCCTTGTTGACTGACCTTTCCCTTTTACTGCACAAACATCATATTTGCACATGTTTGGTGATACAATTGATAGGACAATGTGTATGAGCTAAAATTATGGATTTTTGGGTTGACATGAATATTTTACTATATTTGATCAACTTTTACATTTATAGATCCTTTTGTTTTGTTAGGACGTTGAAGCATGTCATTTGGACTACATCTGAAGACATTCAAAGCTAAAATCAATGCAGAAGAAGTTGGAAAGAGATTAAGAAGTCAAGTCGCATAATAAGAAGAAATGAACTAAGAAAAAGAGTATTTTTGGGCCTAAGCTAATGCCTTTTCTAGCCTCAACCAAGGAATACAGAGAGTTGTTCGCCTTAGCGAAAAGACAAAGACTTAGAGTTACGGTCGCAGCCAAGACAAGCTTTAGTTGAAGCCAATGAGACTTAATGAAACTATGCGTTTTGGTGACAAAACTTATCTTAGGGCTTTATTATAAACTAAACTCCCACAACAACGTCCTTCTGGACTTTAGGTGCAGTTTTGGAAGCTTTCTCTTCTAGGGTTTAGTGTTTGAGGTGGAGATTGAGCTAGGAGTTGAAGATTTGAAGAGGTTTGAGCTTCCCCCTTGGTTTTTCGTCTTCATCTTCAATTCCTTTCTTATGTTCTACATTTTTCTAGTTTATTCCCATTTCCTCATGCGTTTTATGAATATGTCTAGTTAGAGTTTGATTCTAGCATTATTTTGAATTCTTCACTATAATAAGATATAGATTTTACTTCCCCAAAAAAGTCTGTTTTTCAAAAAAGGAAAATAAAAAATAAGTGCAGTGACATTTTTGTAAATCTATGTGTTAGTTATAGCATACTAGGCGTCCGTTTTACAAAAACGCCAAGAGTCAACTTTTGGCATCCCTTAACAGATAAGGACACCAAAAGCTAGCTTTTAGCATCCCTTTTCATTAGAAGGGACTTAGAAAGGAGCACAAAAAATAAATCAATATACTTGAGCCAATAGGCCCCACTACTTCCTATCCTGCCCAATCTGATTTAGCTTTATAAATCTGAAACTGAGCCCTTTCACCCTGTAGATCCAAGCCCTTTGTTTCACACACATAGTGCTACTTAGAGAGAGAGACCTACGTGGAGCAAAAATGGAGGGGAAGGAGCAAGACGCAACGTTTTTGCAAAAAGTGAGAGAGACTTACGTGAAAGAGCAAAAATGGAATTTTCAAACTATTTTGGGGGAAGAAAGTAATTAATAAATAAAGATCATTTTACCCCTAATTACACTTAATTCAATACAAATGTTCCTAAATCAAGGAGCCAACAAGCATTAAAAATACCAATTTAATCATGTAAAATCATATAAAAAATATGGTTTGATCAATGACAATGTTAGACATTTTGATTGATATTGCATTGATCGTATATGTGTGTATGAAGGCAGGTACCTTATATACATATGCAGGTAAAAACTCCGTTTTATTTTACGATTTTACGTTTTACGATTTTTCATTCTCCTTCCGTTTTTCGTAAAAACTACGCTTTCACTACCATGGACAGGACAGAAGCAAGGACTATCAGGAACCACCTCCAGCGCCATTATTTGAGCCATCCGAGCTCACATCATGATCCTTCTACAAATTTGAGATAGGCGAGTGTGTGGCCACTTTTCTATTCCTTTATATCACCTTCTTGATGGTCATAGGGGTGAGCAACTCCAAGTCCAAGTGCACAACCAACGGGTTCAAGGTATCGCATAGTCACTAAGTTATAATTAAGGTACGCTATTGTCCACATACTATAATTACGAATAATTAATGAGAGACTTAACAAAATAAAAATACTTTTTATAAATATGTCTTAAAAAGTGTAAGTAGTCAAGAAAATAAATAACACAAGATATGAATAGAACAATCATTAGAAAATAAGTCAAAAAATACGAAATTAGTAAGAATACTTATAAAATAAGAAATATCTTTTATAATTTTTAATTTTTAGGATTCTTAATAAAAGATGTTCTAATGAAATTTAATTATAAAAAATATAATAATAACTAAATATTTGCAACATCATTAACAAATTATAAAAAGTCAATAATATTATTATCACATAAATTTTTTTTTTTTTAAAAAAAACATACGGACCTAAAAGGACTAACCTTAGGCCCTATAGGACTAGCCCTTTTAGGCCCTTTATCCTATAAGACTAGTTCTTTTAGGCCCTCTTTCACTTTTAAGGCAAAAATCTTAAATCTGGCTGTTGCAAATTTATGGTCTAAATGGTCTAGCCCGATGGGTTTGGCCTTTTTCCGTGAATAGAATCTAACGTTAGATTTGCTTCAACATGACTCCAAATTTACTTGCATGGACTTTCGTTTCCATGAGGATATTAAATTTATTCAGTAATTTAAATATTAAAATAAAAATAATTTAATAAATTGAGTTTAGTTAAAAGAAGATATTATTAAAGTAAATTTGAATGTCTTAAATAAGGTTTGGGGCTTAATTTTATGGAAAAAATTATATATATATATAATAGTACTATTTAACTTCAAACTTATACTTCCTTCAAAAATTAATATTATTTTGCTTGCATCTTTGACCTTGTATATGTCCTCAATCTATACACGCTCGAACACAAACACACACATCCTTCATTTACCCAAAAAAAAAAAAAAAGGGTCTATAAGAAACTAAACTATTAATCGATCATGAGCATGAGACTTTTAATCTAGCTAGATAGTTCAAATAAAAACAAATTTATAATTAAATGGAACGTATGTAACTTTTTGCTATAAAAAATTATTGATATTATTATTTTATTATTTCCTATTATTTTTGTGGTCTTCAATTTTAATAATTCTTTTTATAGTACTTTTTTGAACAATTTATGTTAATTTCATAGACGAAGACATTCAAGCAAAACCAGTCCTACCCACCTTCTTCCGATATACCCCTCCCCCAAAAATTTTAAAAAATAATATATTTTTTTCGTCCATAAAATGTCGAATAGGCACCATTTACCCATCACATCTAGATGATCTAGATTTAATTTTGCTTATTTTTTATTTTCTTGAAAAAATTATTTTAATGAGTACAAAATTTAAATAAAAATAATCTCTAAACTAATATATTTTCAAAAAATTATTTTTTATTTAAAAATCACCATTTTAGAAAACATAAATCTAAAACATCCAAATCTCATCCGAATAGTCTAGATGAGATGGGCTAATGGTGCCTATCCTTTAATTGAGTGTCTATTTGCAATTCGAAGGTAATTTACAAGGAGTCCGTATAATTATTTAGCGGACTACGGGTAATTTTTTTAAAAAAATACAACTGAAACATGTAATTTAACAAATTTAAACGTATGATAAAATAAAAAAAAAAAATAAAAAAAATTTGACTATCATTTTTAACAAATAAAATTAAAGGGAAATTAGGGAAAATTCTCCCATTAAAAATTTCATTGGCAAGAATACCTAAATCAGAGTACGGAGCTTGGGGGACAAAATTTGCAAAATACTTATATTTTTTGTGTATAAAAATTTATTAGGTCCATTTTTTTGTTCAATTATTAGGTCCATTTCACCGATGCATTTTTTAATAGGGAATTTTGCCTTAATGTTCCTAAGTTAAGAAGTCTCAATTTTATAATGAGAATTATTATTTACAACATTCTCATTCTGGGTACATATTGGTAAGATTGAATATAGATTCATAGTTCCCCTGCTTTAATTTCATGTTGTTGAAATCCTCTTAGGTTTTGAAATACTTGGCTGACAAAATCACAGCATATATAATAAATCATTTTTCTTTATAGATTTACTTTAATTTACCTAGGAAAAAGAAACCAGAAAAGCATACAATTAAGCTTACCAGGATTTGGAGGAGGAAACAGAGCCGGAGGAGGCGGCAGCAGAAATGACCGAATAGGCGTAGAAGAATTAAAGAACTGATACAATTCATAACGAGCGAGGCAACTTGGATATAGCACTCTTCCTCTTGGATATGTCTACCTTCCCATCACAACACCATGTAAAGTCCCCAATCACACCACTCAGACAACTTTTGCAATCCGCCGTCGAAAGGTCCGGCGTGCACTGAACCAGAACATACAGAGTTTGAAACCCCGCCGTCGTCGCATTCGTCCCAAACTTCTTCTTCATCATACCAGGCTTGGCCGCCTCATCTGCCGTCGTGTTCATGATAGTCCTCAATACATTCATGAACCCTGCCTGGTTTGAGACATTGTTTTGGTTCCACATGCAGAGTGGAGGCCCTGTGGCAACGGTGGAGAAGAAGTTCTGGTCGGAATAGCGAACCAAGCACGGTTCCAACCAGTTTACGGCCTCTTTCGAAAATCGGCATGTTTCACCTAACTCTATCGTTGAGTTACGGACGCAGCTGCGGCATGTATCTCGGTTGACAGCGCCCAGGCACATGAAGAGGCCGTATACGGTCTCGCCACCGCGGCCAACGGTGGTGTTGTAGAAGTCGAGGTTGGCCGTTAGGTTTAAAGTCAGGGAAGAGAATAGGGTGTTGAGGTTAGATTCGAAGGTACTATTGGCAGTGAAGTTGTTGCCGGTGGAGCATTGAGGGTAAATTCCATTACGAGCTACGACTTGAGCAGAAGAAGAATTCAAAACGCCGATGAAGAAGAGTGAGAAAATTATAATCTTGAAGATCATGGTAAGAATGAAGGGTGTGTTAATGGTGTTTGAGATGAGGCTAATGCTTTATAGTTTGAAGAGCTTGATTTTATGACTTTGAATGTTTTAATGGCAAGTAGACATGATTTGCCTGAGACATGGGAGTAGAATTAAGGCGGATGAGATATTTATTGTGGGAGTATCTAAGAGTTTTTTGGGGAAAATTTATCAAAAAAGTTTATTTTTCAAACTTTATGTAATTTTTGTTTCTCAATTCTATTAATTTTTTTTAATAAATTACCGTTCTATTATTTTGTCTCCCATATTTTGCAAGTTATGTGTGGTTGGAATAACTAAAAAATAATAATAATAACATTTTCAAGAAAACTCTTCTAAATCTAATCTAACAGCATTTGATTTAGTCTTTTTACCCAATTTTCCAAATTTCTGACACATCATAGTAAGTCGTAGAATGACATCATGATGAGGTATACAGTTGCAACCTTGCAAGTTGCAACCGCCAGCGGCCTGAAATCTAGCAAAGTTTTTTTTTTTTTTTTTTTTTGGAAACGGTTGAATCTATTCTTTTTTTTTTTTTTTTTAAGAAAAAAAGATTAAATAAAGGTGTGAGCGTGGTGTTCAAACCCACCTAACCTTCATATTGAAAGGGTTAAGTGGTCAATGGGCTCCTTTGATATATATGTATATGTATATATATATATATGCATCAATAAAATTCTTCTTAACATTTTTTCCATAAAAAAAATACTCTTGTAAATCTCATTATGAGTGTTATCAATACAATTGATGAACTTGTTAAACTCATTATTGAACTTGTGAATTCCATTATTGAACTTGTTATTGCCATTACAATTTTTGTTCATAGTGCTTAGATTTTGTTCAATATATATATGTATAATATATATGTATGCGCGCGCAGGGTCGGATGTAGAAAATTATTAAGGGGGGCACTAATGGCTAACCCCAAATTTTTTTTGTAAAGAACAGTTTTAAATGCATTAAAAAACAAAAGAATATAAACAAGAAAAGAAAAAAATATATCAAAAAATATTCATGAAATCAAATGAATACTGATGATGTAATAAGAGAGACAATTATTTTACAAACCTGTCATTTAGAAAAGTAAGGCTAAGTGCTATTAGAAATGCAGCTATATAAATTATAATGAAGGGTGGGCACTTAATAAGTTCAAATACATATATTTCAATAACAAAAGTATGTTGTAATAAAAATAATTACAATGTCATCTTTCTAGACCTTATTTTTTGAAATTCCATCATAATTGTCTTATTATCAATGCTATCAAATGCATCTTTTACAAAAAAAAAAAAAAAAAAAAAAAAAAAAAAAAAAAAAAAAAAAAAAAAAAAAAATTGGAAGAGACAAATTCAAGGGGGCATTAAATACAACTTTAAAAAAAAAAAAATTTTAACCAAGTGACAATTCAAGGGAGGCAAGTCCATAACCTAGATCCGCCTATGTGTGTTCATATATGTATGTATGTATGTATCTGTGTGTGTGGGCACGTATATATATTATATAAAAAATAAATATGATATATTATATGGATATATATATTGAGATTCACAAGATTGAACAAAATTTGAGCATAAGTTCATTAATGAGAACATTGTGTCAAGGTGAAAAATTTGAGCATTCAAGATAAATGAGACTTTTATAATTTAGTAAAAGTCTTTACAAGTTCATTGTCAAGGTGACGAACTTATAAATATGTAATACATCGGATAATTATCTATACGGAATACTATATTTTGCACTTGTAAAAGGTGAATATGTGGTTTTAAAACCTTGTAGGATACTTATTCTATTGTTTAGGGAAATTTCTAATGAAATTAGAGGGATTAAAGTGTCAAAATCCCTAAATGCAATTATGGGCCATGAAATGCCAGTTGGATAAATGAGAACCGATAGAAATTAAATATTATGATAAACATATTACAAACAAGTGAATTTTTGTCCCAAGAGGCAATAAAATATTTATTGAAAATTAGAAAGTATGTTGTCTCTAATTTTTTTAGGAATTTTTTGGATTATTTCCCAGGATATTTCCAAAGAGCAAGAATGAAAAATAATGAGGCAAAATTAAATATAATTTTGGGAGCATAAATTGCCCTATGATTTTTAATATTTTACATGGAGCATAAAATACCTAGTAAATATCAGTAAAATAGTTGTGAGATAATGATTAATCCTAATTAAGAAAATTATCAACAATTAGAAAGTGATTAGTTAAGTAATTAATAGCTAATTGTTTTCTTGCTTTTAGAACAAGAGAATATTTAAGGTAGATTATGAAAAATCCTTTAATTAAGTGTTTATGGCTAATAAATAAAATGTGCTTGCTAATCAATTAGAAAAGATTAAGAAAAATTGGTTCATATTTCTAGGATATTATTCTAAGCAATATGATATTTATCAAATATCATATAATAATCCGACAATAATGTATAGGATATCCGGAAGTCGGAGTCGCACTTGTAAAAGTCATGGACAGGACTTTGTCTTGGGTCATGCACCGTGTCTAAGACTCTCGTCTTTTACTGAACTTATAAATTGCATTAATGAACTTGTTAAACCATTATTGAACTTGTTATTCTTATTACAAATTTTGGATTAGAATGAACTATTGGCGGTGAAGGTGACGTTAGAGCAGCTGCTATTCGTATAAGAGGGCTGTGCTTGAGTAGTAGTAGCAGAATAGAGAAAGTTAATAAAGAAAAAGAGTAAGATAATCTTGTGGGAAGGCATGTTAATGACCAACATGATCACTGTGATGGCTGTGTTGTTCGAGTTGTTTAAGATATAAGGCAAAACTAAATAGTCTGTGTGTGTGTTTTAATGGCAAGATGGGGAGCAACTCATCCACCGGAGGAATTGGCCGAAAAGGTCATGATTTAAACCTATAGACCAAAATACAAAACTTGCTTAAATGATTCCTTTCACAAAAATGTTAAAAGGCCAAAATGGAACGATATTTATCTGAAGATCCTTAAAAGTGTTGGGCCTATTTGTTTCTTTTTTCTAAAAAAACAGTTTTGTTTTTAAAAGCAAAATAATAATAACAATAAAACTTCTTTGGAAATCTGTTTCCAATAAGATGTTTTTAAAATAAAGGGAAAATTAGAATAAAGGATCTAAAAGAAAAGATATTTATGGAGAAGGATCATAAAATTGTAATTATATATAGGACCAAATAAAAAATAAAAAATACTAAAATATGCCCATAATAAAATCTTTTACAATCTCTCACACACTCTATTTTTAAAACTAATACAAAATTCTTAGTTTCACAAAGTTAAACATTTTTCTCAATTTTCATTTTTCACAATTTACACATATATTCATTGAAAAAATTACACATTCTTCAATTTTGTAAAAATTATAATTTTTTGAAATAAAAAGCACTAATTAAAAATAGAATTAATAACTTTAGAAAAAATCAAGGTCTTTTAAAATTTATCATATATGTTAAACCAAAAATTTTATATAATTTATTTTTTTAGAAGCAATTTAGGTGGGTTAAAAAATTCATTTGATGTTAATAAAATTTAAAAAAAAAAAAAGAAAAGAAAATCTAAGTAATCTATTATATCCTGAAAAATACAAGAGATAATATAGGGGTTTGATTAGAGGCAGTTTAGTAATTTTAAATTCATATTATAATTCTTAGTCTTTCTAAATAATTACAATTGTTATGGTGTTTTATAATAATATTATTTCTCTATGCCCTTTATTTTAATTTTTCCAAAAATAAACAGTTTTTTAAAAAAAAAAAACTAAAAATTCAAAATAGTTTTTATGTGTTTTTTTCTCTCTCTCTCTCTTCCAATTCTTTTTTTTTTTTTTTTTTTTTTTATAAAAAAATGAACAAACTCTTTTTTTCTTTGCTTAAAGGTCAATGGAGTCATGTTAATGCGGGTCTGCCACATCACTTCAAAAACCTTTTAAAAAAAAATAATAATAATAACTATCCGAACTTTTTTTTTTCCTAAACTTATTTTTAAAAACAATTTTATAAAAATGTTATAGGACAAAAAAAAACTAAAAATACAGAAACAAACATGCCTGATAGAAATAAAGAGAAAATGTCAGCGCCTTAGTAGCACAATGGTATGGGAGCTTAGCTCCCCTCCCCATGTCAGGGGTTTGAACCCCGCCCCCTCCCCTACTATGTATATAAAAAAAAAAAAAAAGAGAAAATGCTTCAGGCTTTTAAGTCAAATACGAAGCTTTAAACCTATCGTTACTCTCTCTTGGTTTAGCTTAATTTCAAAACAAGTAATTTTATGCGACTAGACTTTTCTCCAAAGATAAGCATGGACTGGACTGAAATAAGTTTGACACTAACTCGAGGTTTGGTCTGGAGAGAGAACATTGGATTGTACAAGTAGCCCAAGTCTAGTAGGGGTTGAGCTCACTTATAATCCAAATGCATGGGTGTTTGAGCTACTTATAATCCAAATAGATGGGGTGTTTCTACCCATAAGGAGAATACTACGTAGAGAGAGACACATGCCTCTATCTCCACCCAACGTTACTACTGCTTCGTTAACCTCAGGATGTCTCCCCTAGTGCATTGACCAACTCTAAGATCGAACCCCTCCCTTTAAGTGAAAAAGTCCGACCCCTTTCACTAGTTGAAATCAAAGACTAGGGGTATAACGCTTTCATTTTGATCTGGTAAGTTTTGAATTATCGTACAATTATTATTTTCCCAACTATTTATCTACAGGCCTTTATTAATTACGTCGTACATAGACCGTAGTCGACCCCAAAAGTCTTTCGAGAATGCTTCCAAAGCCAATCCAGCACGACCCACAGATGAAATACTCCTTTTGCCCTCAATATAAGATATATTTAAAGGTTAATTTTGATTATAAATATAAGATATAATTAATAACGCATCCTAAAGTGTCACTTATAAGGCATTATCCGAAAAGAGGGGAGGGCAAAGATTTCTTGGATCATATATATTATAACCTAGGTATATATAAGACTAAGTTTTTTATCTATTTCCTCTCCACTTAATTTCTCTATAATTGGATTGGCTTTTAATAGTTAACATTTTCTCTATAAAAATATTATTATCATTTAATATTTAATATAATAAGATGTTTAATATACTAAAAAATCTCAACCATTAAGAGTCAATCCAATATTCCAATGATAAAGAAATTAAGTGGAGAGAGGGTTATTGGAAACATCCTTTTCTTGAGATGATTACGCTAGTATTTATAATTTTGAGGAAAAGAATGTCTCTAGTAACTCCTCTCTCCATTCCTCTCTACTTAATTTCTCCACCACGGGATTGACTTTTAATGTTTTATATTTGTTTTGTAAAATTATTATTATCATTTAATATTTAATGTTGCAGTAATATTTTTAATATAGTACAAGATCTCCACCCCAATCCAATCCAATGGTGGAGAAATTAAGGAGAGGGAAGAGTGAGAGGAAACGCCCCTTCCCATGGTTTTGTACCATCCGATGAGGCCATGACACGGTAGTATTGGTGACTAAAAAGATGAACAAATATGAAAATGGACTAGAATATAGACTCGGTCAAAATAAATCTTGAATTATTTTTTTGACGTTGTTGCCTTCTTGGAAGGGGGGGAAAGGACGTGAACCACAAGCCATTATTTATGATTGTGGGTTTGTGGTCCTAGGATGTCCGTCCTAGAGGACCCGAAGACTAGGAGTCGGGTCGGATGTATCGTGTCATTTAAGCCAACACAAGTGAGGAAAGTGGTGGGTCTTAGATGTTGTGGAATGGAAGTGTGGTTGTGCATAATGCAAATAGCACAAACCAGCTAATAGCCTCATAGTTTAGTGGTATAAATTATCTTTTATAAGTGAGAGGTTAAGGTTCAAAAGATACTCATATATGAATTTGTGGCCAACAAAATTAAAGTTTAGATAATTTTCTATTTTGTGAGTATTTTAATTTCTGAATTGAGATGATTGAGTAAGGATGTGAGTCTAATATTTTATTTTGTTATTTGAATTGTCTTCCTTATAACCATACAGATCCTATAGAAATAGTGGGAAATTGGATTGGTAAACGTACACGTTATAATTAAAATTATTGAAGGTGTACGTTTCAAAGGGTATGCTTTATCTTCATAAAGATTCTTGACTTAGAACTGTATATTATGATCTTAAAGCTAGCAATGTATTGTTGGATGAAGATTTCAATCCAAAAATTACTGATTGTGATATGGCTAGAATATCTAAAATTGATCAAACGCAAGCAAACACGACACAAGTTGTTGGCACTTAGTAAGTTATTGAAATCAAAATTTTCATAGCCATTGTAGTAAAACAAAATAAAGGGAACATTTATTTAACCATGTGTATTATTTTACAGTGGTTTTATGTTTCCAGAGTATACAATGCACTGTCAAATTTCAGTTAATCTGGGTGTATCTAATCTTGGTCTCCTAGTTCTCAAGAGATCATCAGTGGCAAGAAAAAAATATGCATATCTTTGGTCCTATTTATAAGTTATTTTTTTACTAAAAAAAAATTGGTCTTATTTATAAATCCAGTTTCAGGTAGTAAATGAGATTGTGACAAATTTATTCATATTAATTGTACCAATGGAAATAGAGAGAAGAAAGAGTTGAAAAATACCCATTTATAAATGAGAACACAGTTGAAAATTTACCCTATAATCATTGAATTAACTATCTTTCTTTAGTATGTGTAATTTAGTTAAAAAGACTTATAAATAAGGCCAGAGTAATATCACATTATGCAGAAGACTTGTTAAGCTATGTAAGTAAACTACAAAAGTATATATACAACCCAAAATATAAAAGCTTCTTTTGGTAGACATCTAGACAGAGCTCCCGTAACTTGTCTACTTCCTGCAAGATATAGGGGGAAATGGTTAATTATAGCAGATAACAAGTGCCGGGGAAAATGTTAACAGACTAATTTTTTACCACTTCTTTTTGTTTGTCTCAGAAATAAAAAAAGATGAGATAGAATTCCGATATCATATTCAGACTCAGAAGAGGCAATTGGTGAGTAGATTTAGTCTGAGACCACCATATGTCACCCACCAATAATAATATCCTGAGTTAAAGAGACTGTTTGTTTTTTGTTTTTTAAATACACGTATTCTCTATCCTTAAACACGCACATGTATTGAATTCTCTCTATAATTATTAGTGTTATGGATTCATATTTTGGGATTCATATTTTGGGGATATGGGGCTGGCCCAGCACGAGTACACCAGCTTGGAAGTCCTCCTTAATCAGGAAAATGCTAATTAGCCTATAAACAAGGCACTAATCCCAACAGTACAAGTAGTGGAGCAGGGATGCGTCAGATAGTGGAGTAGGCATTTGTAGGATGTGAGTGTGCATGTCGCCTGAGGAACGGACGCAGGACCAGCAAGACGAAACCCTAAATAATCTCTATAAATAGGAGATTACCTACAAGGTGCACACATTCGATTCATATCATTTTACTATTCCGTTACACTGTACACACACCCACTCTCTTTGGCTAATCGTCATTTTTGTGTAACACAATAATCATCAAATATTCTTTAGTGTCTTCCTTATAGACATCACTGAACCATCATCTCCTGGGTATCCACCTTTATATACCTCTGAGAGCTTACTGATCCTACATTAATCATACACTAATCCTCTGAAGTTAGACATCTGTGTTCTACAGAATAGAACAATTAGAATATGCGTGAATGACATATCTTATACCAATATATGTTATAATTTCCTTTCTTTGAGGAAAAAGAGAATTTAGACCACAAATTTTTTTAATTTTTGAAGATGGACGACCCAAAATATTTTGGCCTTTTGGCCAAACAAGAACTCAACTAGACCTTATATTAAAAACTGAAAGAAGTAGTATCTAAATCCAGATTATGATAATTCAAATCGCATGTTCCAAAAAGTACGAATATATAAATTTCCGTGCATCAAATAAGAGAGGAATTTGACAATGATTCCGAAGTATAACTGAAAACTTCATATACTAACGAGGAAAAGATGTATTTATAGACATTTTTCATCGATAGAAGATGGAATGGAATTATTGGGCAGATGGATGACCCGAATTTGGATCCATCCTACCATATTGTACATAAATGCGGGTTCGTGAGGAAATGGTAATTCCTACTGATGAAGGATTACTTAAACATGAAACAACTCGACATGGGAGGTCTGTCCTCTGCTTTATCTTAAACACACAATAACCCAATTTGAATGCCCTTAATGATCACTTCAGTTTCACAACAACATTCTTTCAACTTTGGATCCATTATTTCTAATGTTGACTCACTGACCCTCCATTGGTTTCAAGCCTGCAAAAAGTTTTAAGATCATACATATTTATGTCAGGATTTTCCGTTAATTTTTTCTTATAATTTTCTAGGCATCAAATGATGATATGATTATTGAATAATAGACACGATGACATTATGAATTGCTTTAAGCTTATTTTTAAGTAACAAACTAATATGGTGGATAGTGCTTACATTACATAAGTTAGGAGGCCATCAATGCCGGGTAATTCATAAGAAATTGATTTTTTTTTTTCGCCCACTTATAATCTCCAATATCATGACTTCAAAATTAAAGACGTCTGATTTAATTTCTCTTAGTATTTTCCAAATTTTACATACTCAAGAGGCATATAACCACAGTGAAAGAGACAAATTCATAGTCCAAACAATATAATTAAGCCAAAATGAGAAACAACATTTCACATGTTGGAGCTAAAAGAAAAAAAAAATAATGGAGTGAAGGTAAGGATTCATCATTCACTAAGGGCCTGTTTGCTTCATGGAACTTGGGAAAGGGAATGAGAACTTAATAGTGTTTCCCACCGAAAATGCGTTTGGTGTGCCAAGTGCCCAGGAACTCCGATTCCTGCCAACCTCCAAGCTCCCATGAACGTGGAAAAGTGAGCTTCCTCAAAAAGTGGCGGGATCCTGAAAACTTTCTCGGGAAAGTGAATTATTTTGACTAAAAAGACCCTTTGAAATTATAAACCAGAATTGAATCGAGCTTTGAGGTGGAAGAAGGAGTAGACGAAGAAGAAGCTTGAGACGACAGCGAAAAAGCTTCAATTGAAGGAGTAGGCAAGAAAGATCAATCGAAGTAAGAGTGTGAATGTGATTTGACGAAAACCTTAGCCGCCTCAGGGTCAAATCACAATTTACCACGAATTAAAATGCAATATAGTGCAAACAACTCGGGATCATTCTCTTATCAAGTAGCCAATTTATTTTGAAATCCCTAGGTTAAACTAAGTGCTAAAAACATGGTTAGAAGAAGGTTTAGAAATTGATTTTCTTTAAACTAAAATTCATAAAAATATAAAGAAACTAATTCTACTTTTTTTGGTGTTTTTGGAAAATAGTGAAAAAAATGCTTTGGATTAAAAGGGATTAATTATGGATGCTCTTGGTAATGAAGAAGATGGCTATCATTGCTTTAAAAAAATATATGGGAGTTAAATTTTCATTAAGTCTAAAGAACAACCTCAAGATAACACTTGAGTCCAATAATCTCAATTAATAGTAGCTCCTACAAACATAGCAAACTACTACCTCTTGAGAAATTGTTAAAATCCACTTAATGTGTAATTAAAATTGGAATGATGTAAATTGTTCTTCTCAATTAGAATGTTCTAACGAACCATTCAAAAGCTAAAATCAACTATGATTACTAATCACCAATATGACAAAGCAAGCACAATTTCATCAAGCATATAAAGTAATTTGGAAATTTCATCATCAAAATAATCATCCAATTAAAACTATAATATCCAATCCACATGGACACATAACAGTCATCCAAGTCTCACAACTAAATAATGATAAACCTAAATAGGGAAATCAAATAAATAGTCTAAGCAAAAAGATTGAATTAAATAACTCCCCTTTGAAGCACACTTGCTCAAGCCACAAGTCTCCATCACCAAAAAGCAAAGATTTTAGCCACACATAGCCATGGGATGAACTCTAATAAAATCAAACAGAACCCAGTCATGAAAACAAGCTTTGCTGGAAATAATGGAGTTGAAAGTATTGGTTGGTGAAGGAGGTGGTGATGAAGGAAGTGAGAAATGGAGGAAGCTTGAGTCACGGTTGGAATTGGTGAAAGATGAAGATGAATGAATTTTTTTTTTTTTTTTTTTTTTTTTTTTTTTTTTTTTTTTTTGGGTGGAGTGGAGAATCAAAAGAAATGTGTAGGTCGATGGTTTTAAGAAGATTGAAGGAATCTTTTCTCCAGTGTGAACGCCGCATGTGCTTCCATTAATTCCCCCCTCAGCTCTCCTGGTTCTGCAATTAATTCCTCCAAAATCCCTCAGCTCCCAGTGTACAGCATGTAGGCGTGAAGCTCCCCTTTGCCCAGGTGTGAATGCATTATCCATCCATCCTTCTTTTCAATCTCTCTTTCTCCTCTTTTTCGAATGCGGCGCCTCCTCTTCAATCAATAAATCAGGTCCTTTATTCAAGTTGTCCGCTGCCCATTCAATTCCCTTCACCTGACCTAATTTCCAAATGCCAAAAACGCTGAGTTTTTGCTGCAGGGATCTGATTGCAAAGATTAAAAGTTTCTCAGCAAGGGACTTACGTGAAAAGTTTAAAAGTTCTCAGGACAAAATTGAAACTTTTATAATTTTAGTTCAAACTTTCATTTTCAAATTTGATTTAATTCCTTCAACCACCTACAATTTAAACCAATTAATCTAACATCAAATATTCTCATAAAAATCAATAATTAAGAGTAATTACATTTTTTAGACAATTTTGCCCTTTTTAACCCTAAATTAATGTATTCACTCTTAATCTCAATTTATCATAAGAACATCATTTTAAGCTTAACAACTAATGTGAAATGCATTATAAATCCCAATTTATTTACTAAAAATCATGTAAAAATATGGTTTGATTAGAATGGCTTTTCTTTGTTCATCTTGCAATGTGCGTGGTAAAAATGGCGAAGCCATGGGTGTACAATGGCATTCTTCTTCTTCTTCTCTTATGTGTGTGGGTTGTTGGGTAATGGTGACAAAGGAAAAGGGAGTGAGGCAGAGATGGGATCTAGTTTTGCTAGGTAATTGTTGTTAAGCCGTATTTGATTTTTCGAACGCCATTACTCCTGCTCACCTATTTACTGTACCGGTTGACATTTTGTAATGCAAGTTTGAATTTGTCTATTTGGTTCAAACTTGAATGTCTTCTTTTGTAGCTTCAGTATGTAACTGGTTTTGTAAACTTTTCTCCACCAAGACACGATTTGGTTTGGCTCCATCTTTTCTGTCCAATTCGCAAAAAAAAAAAAAAAAAGTTTTCTAGCTTTTTTGTGGGAGGGCATTGTGGGAATTTTACCTAAGGTTCCCTCTTAACCAATACCAAATTCTTCTTACCAAACAATTTATCTTCCCTCAACAAACAGTTCAACTTCTTAAAGCTCCCTCTCAATCTTTCCTTTCCTTTCTTTCCCTTCTTTAAGTTCTTTTCCCTCCTTAAATGTTCCCTGTACCAAATAGGCCCTAACTTACTATATATGTTCCAACTATTCTTCTTGTTCTTCCTTGGTCTTGATCTATTGCCACCATTCTTGCCATTCCAAAATCATAAGGTTTTGGATTCATTGTTTCATCTAATAGGATGTTACTAGGCTTGAAGTCACAATGTATAATTTTAAGGTGTGAATGCTCATGAAGATAAAGAATTGCTCCAACAACCCTTGAATGATTTTAAAGCGCGTGGACCAATTTAACAGCAGCTGGTTTTGAAAATCAATAAATTTGTACATATCAACAATAACAAAACAAATGTATCTTCAAGAATAGATACGTTAGGCAACAAAATAAAGATAAAAAATAAACCTCAGATCAAACGGTAAAATGCCAAACCAGAGAGAAAGTGGTCAAGGCTTTTATTGGGTCCGAATTCATAAACAAGTATCATCTCATGCTCTTGTAAGCAAGATCCAAACAATGTCACTTGATTGAAGTTTAGCTGTTAGCAAAATTTCATTCTTAAATTCCACAGTGCCTTACTCGGAGCCCGTAGAGAGTCGCAATATCTTGTCCATCAGAAATAGTACCTTAAGACCATGCATAAATAAAAATTAGAATTTTCAATGATACTCAAATATGGATAAATCACTAGTATTATTGGATATTAGATAATTGTTTAAATAAAAGCTAGCATCTGCATTATATATAAAAGGAGTAACAAATAATTTCTCACCTTGTAAACTTCTCCAAATCCTCCTTGACCTATTATGTTCTGAACTCAATTTGTTTGTTGCAGCTTCATTTGTAGCAAAATCGAATTGCAGTATAGTGTCTTAGTCGCCTCAGGGTCAAATCACAATTTACCACAAATTAAAATGCAATATAGTGCAAACAACTCGGGATCGTTCTCTTATCAAGGAGCCTTTTATTTTGGATTCCCTAGGTTAAACTAAGTGCTAAAAACATGGTTAGAAAAGGGGTTTTGAAATTGATTTTCTCTCAACTAAAATTCATAAAAATATAAAGAAACTAATCTATTCTTTTTGGTATTTTTGAAAAATAGTGAATAATACTTTGGATTAAAAGGGATTAACGATGAATGCTCTTGGTAATGAAGGAGATGGCTATCATTGCTTAAAAAGATATATGGGAGTTAAACTTTCATTAAGTCTAAAGAACAACCTCAAGATAACACTTGAGTCCAATAATCTCAATTAATAGTAGCTTCTACAAACATAGCAAACTACTACCTCTTGAGATTTTGTTAAAATCCACTTAATGTGTAATTAAAATTGGGATGATACAAATTGTTCTTCTCAATTAGAATATTATAACGAACCATTCAAAAAAACTAAAATTAACTATGATTACCAATCATAAACATGACAGCAAGCATAATTTCATCAAGCATTTAAAGAAATATAGAAGTTTGAATATCAAAATAATCATCCAATTAAAACTACAATAATCAATCCACATGAACACATAACAGCAATCCAAGTCTCACAACTAAATAATGATAAACTTAAACAAAGAAATCAAATATATAGTCTAAGCAAAAGATTGAATTAAATAACTCCCCTATTGAAGCACAATTGCTCAAGCCACAAGTCTCCATCACCAAGACACAAAGATTTTAGCCACACATAGCCATAGCCATGGGATAAACTCTAGTACAATCTGAAATCAAACAAGTCATGAAACCAAGCCTCGCTGGGATTTGGAATTAGCTCACTGGAATATGGAATTATGTCGCCGGAAATAATGGAAGATGAAGGTGGTGTCGATGATGGTGATGGAGGTCGGTGATGATGGAAGATGAAGGTGGGGCAAGAGCCAAAGCAAGGTCGAAGGTTCAAAGTGTTCTCGTTTGCGGACGTGGGTTCTCTTCAATGAATAATCAGCTCTTTTCTTTTTCGCAGCACTAGATATATATATCCATTCCTTGATGTTTTCGCGGCGCTCACTTGCTATCTCCAATTGCTGACCTAAAAAAATGGTGCAAAACGCAGTGTTTTACGTGTTGGTCCCTCTCTGATAATAATTCCATTTTAGGTCCTTCTCTAACAGTAATTCTGGTTCTTCTCTGATAGTAATTCTGATCCTCCTTAGTTAACATTGATTAAACTTTGTTTTGAAAATAAATTATTTTGATAGTTTACAAGCATTTTGAATAAATATTTACTGTTTGAATGTTAGATTTTGATATCCTTATTTTTAAAACATATTAATATTATGCTATTATTTTGTATTTGATTTTAGAAAACCACAAAAATTTTCAAAGTCTTATGATTACAAACATTGTTTAACATTTAATTATTTTTTCCTTATTCTTATTTTATTGATAGATTCCGGAATCTTAAATTTTTAATATCACTTTCTTATTGATGAAAGCTTTTTTTGGAAATGAATTGTTTTGATAGTTTACAACTATTTTGAATTATCAATTACTGTTTGAACATCACATTCGGATACCCGTATTTTTAAAATACAGTTTGCTATTATTTTGTATTTGATTGGTTTGAAACTTTTTTTTTTTTTTTTTTTTTTTTTTTTTTTTTTTTTTTTTTGAAGAGTGCCTAAAATTTTCAGTGTTATGGCTACTAAAAAGTGTCTGACATTTAATTATTTTTTCTTGGTCGTATTTTATTATTTTATTGATAGATTCCGGAATGTTAAAATTTTAAAATCTACCGTCTTACATACGTTATTATTTTGTATTTGATTGTTTTGGAAACTTTTTTTTTTTTTTGAAAAATAACGAAAATTTTCAATTCTTATTTACATACCATTGTTTAACATTTAATTACTTTTTCCTTATTCTTATTATAATATTTTATGGATTTATTGATTATTGATGGATTCCGGAATCTTCAATTTTTAAAATCTACTTTCTTATTTAACAATGTTTTTTTGAAAATAAATTATTTTGATACTTTACAGGTATTTTGAATTATCATTTACTGTTTGAACGTATTGGATATCGTATTTTTAAAATACATTTTGCTGTAATTTTATATTTTATTGGTTTGTAAACTTTGGAAAAATCACAAAAATTTTCAACGTCTTTTGGTTGCAATACATTGTTAAATATTTCTATATATTTTCATTGTTCTTATTTATTACTACCTTCGGTTTTAATTATAGAAATACTTGTATAGTGCAAATTGCATTTTGTGATTATTTTATTTTGAAAATAAATTATTTTGATAGTTTGCAAGGATTTTGAATTATAATTTACTGTCTGAATGTTTGGGATACCGTATTTTAAAAAATACATTTTGCTATTATTTTGTATTTGATTTGAATCTTTTTTGAAAAATCACAAAAAAATTCATTGTCTTTTAGTTACAAAACATTTAATTATTTTTTGCTTATGCTTATTTATTATTGATGGATTCCAGAATCTCAAATTTTTAAAATCTACTGTATTATCCATTAATCTATGTTTTGAACATAAATTATTTTGATAGATTGCCAAATATTTTGAATAAATACTTACTGTTTGAATGTTAACTTTTTTTAAAATATACTTTCTTATTGATTAAACTTTGTTTTGAAAATAAATTATTTTCATAGTTTACAAGGATTTTGAACTATAATTTACTCTTTAAATGTTTCGGATATTGTATTTTGAAAAATACATTTTGCTGCTATTTTGTATTTAATTGGTTCGGAAATTTTGGGAAAATCGAAAAAAATTTCAATGTCTTTTGGTTGCAAAACATGTAATTATTTTTTCTTTGTGCTTATTTATTATTGATTGATTCCGGAATCTTAAATTTTTAAAATCTACTATGTTATTAGTGAAACTTTGTTTTGAAAATAAATTATTTTGATAAATTACCAAATATTTTGAATAAATATTTACTGTTTGAATGTTAGATTTGGATATCAGTATTTTTAAAATGGTATGCTATTATATCATTTGATTGGTTTTGAACCTTTTTTGAAAACTCACAAAAATCTTCAAACTCTTTTAGTTACATAACATTGTTTGACATTTAACTATTTTTTCCTTATTCTTATTCTTATTCTATTAATTTATTGATAGATTCCGGAATCTTAATCTTAAAATCTACTTCCAGTCATTTTTTTTTTTAATCTACTTTCTTATTGATTAAACTTTGTTTTGAAAATAAGTTATTTTGAAAGTTTACAAGTATGTTGAATACTTCCCGTCAAAAGTTTTTTTTTTTTTTTTTAAATCTACTTTCTTATTGATTAAAATTTTTTTGAAAATAATTTATTTTGAAAGTTTACAAGTATGTTGAATTAATATTTACTGTTTGAATGTCAGATACGAATATCCTTATTTTTAAAATAAAATATGTTATTAGTTTGTATTTGATTGGTCTGGAAACTTTTTTGAAAAATAACAAAAATTTTCAATGGGGTCACAAAATATTGTTTGACATTTAATTATTTTTCCTTATTCTTATTTTATTTTATTACTTGATTGATATTTGATAGCACTCAGAATCTTAAAGTTTTAAAATCTACTGACTTATTGAATAAGCTTTGTTTTTAAGGAAAAAAAAATTGATAATAAATTATTTTGATAGTTTACAATTTTTTTTAATTAACATTTTCTGTTTGAAGGTTAGATTTGGACATCTTTATTTTTAAATTGCAGTATGCTATTATTGATTGGTTGGTTTCGAAACTTTTTGAAAAATCTCAAATATTTTCAATATAATGTTTTATGGTTACTAAACATTGTTAACAGTTAATTATTTCCTTACTCTTATTTTATTATTTGATATGATCTATTATCTTACGTTTTTGACTTTATATTGAGTTTATTTTATTTTTATATTTTAAAATTTAAAATTTGGTTTGAAAGTAAATATGTAGTAGGTTTCAAATAAATTTTTTAATAGTTTGCTAGTATTTTTACTTAACCATTACCTTTATTTAAAATTTTATTTGGAAGTGAATATTTATGTTGCGATTGGTCTTTTCTATTACTTTTTAACTTCATTTCATTTTCAAATTTTGAAAATCTACTGTCTTATTGATTAAACTTTGTTTTGAAAAACATTATTTTTATAGTTTACATTAATTTTGAATTAATATTCACTGTTTGAATGTTAGGTTGGGATATCTTTATTTTTAAAATACAGTATGCTATTATGTTATATTTGATTAGTTTGGAAACGTTTTGAAAAATCCCAAGTATTTTCAACGAGTTATGGTCAAAAAACATTGTTAAACAGTTAATTATTTTTCCTCATTCTTATTTGATTATTCGATTTGTCTGATTTTCTTAAAAAAATAATTTCTTATAGTTTACAAGTATTTTTATTTGATTAACATTTCACAGTTTGAATGTTTGATTTTATATTTAGTAGTCACATATTTTGGAAACTTTTTGAAAGATCACAAATGTGTTGGATGCATTTTGGTTTCAAAACAGTACTTGCCAGTTTATTGTTGTTGTTGTTGTTTTTGTTGTTGTTGTTGTTATGATTTCATTGTTTTCTTATTCGATTTATCTCATTTTCAAATGTATCACCTTACTTTTTGACTCTTCATTGAGTCCCCCCCCAAAAAAAAAAAAAATCATTAACTATTTCTAGTTTTGATTTTATTAATATTTTACTGTTTGAATGTTTGATTTTATATTTTGTAGTCAAATATTTTGGAAACTTTTTGAAAGATCACAATGCGTTGAATGAATGAATGTGTCATGGTTTCAAAACATTGCTTACGAGTTTATTGTTTTTTTTTTGGGGTCATGATTTCATTGTTTTCTTATTCGATTTATCTCATGTTCAAATGCATCTTCTTACTTTTTGACTCTGTATTGAGTCTTTTCCCCCTTCCTTTTTTTAATCATTAACTATTTGTTGTTTCTCCTTAATGCTCAACTGCGTCAGATAATTTTTTTGGACTTTTAATTTATTGCTGACAGATTTTTGTGGTTCTTTACGGTAGTTAATTACCTTTGTTTGCTATCAAGGGGTTGTCTCCTCTTTCTTGGTTGTATTGTTTGTTATTGTTGAGCTGTGATTGTTCTTTTGCTTGTTCATGTTTTGTTTGGGAGTTCGGGTGCGTCTCCTAGATTTTTGTACATGTTTGCTCTCTATCTTTTGAAGGAGTTTCTGATTGTAGTTTATCACAATGTTTGTTTGCTATGATTATCTCTTACTTTAAGTTCTGTGTTCCGTATTATGTTTGCTTTCTCATGTCTCATTTGATTTGGTTTGCTTTATATCTTTGGCAGCCTTAATGTTCAATTGGGTTAAGATGATTTTTTCTTTTTCTTTTTTGGGATTATTGCTGAAAGATTTTTGTGGTTGTCTATGGTAATGGTAATTTGCCTTTGTTTGCTATTAAGGGGATGGAGTATTATGTTTTTTTAAGAAGGTTTAAGAAGGTCAACAGAAAAATCAGAACTAGAAGTCACCGGCGATCTGAGCTTCTGGTTTTCTCCTCTCCAGTGTCTATAAACTCCAGTGAAGGTGGAGATCCGAAGGAAGGAAGAAGGTCTCGACCCCTACAAAATTGAAACTCTACAAAATTTTAAAGGTCTCTATTGTGAAACTCTCATCTCCAAAATTGAAAGTGACGGGGTTAAACAGAGGGAGGAGGAGACCGAAAATGGTGCGCTTCTGGTTAAGCTTTCGTTTTGGTTGGCACTTGGCGGTAGTGAGAAGATGAAGGTCACAGGTCCGATCGATGCTCTCGCTCAGTGTCCGTGGTGCTCAAAACTTTCCCCTTCTTGAAGACTCACTAGCAGTAGTGAGACGACAGTGGTGAGACGATGGTGGTGGTGGTGTTCGAAGGTAAGTGAAGCGAATGTGGATGATAATCAGAGAGGGAAGGTCAATCAAGGTGATGAGGATTAGAGCCCCCTCTCTCACGATGCGATAACTCCCCCTTCTCTTTCGTCGAACTCTCTGGGTCCTCCTTTCTACTGTCCGAGCCCTGAGAAGGCAAGATCCATGAGGAGTGAGGGAAAGTGTCATTACTACGGTTGGCCATAAGCGATAGGCTGTTTTTTAAGAATGAGCTTTTTCAAAAGCTCTAAAAATGAGCTTATAAGATAAGTTCCTTTTGGTTGAAAGGCACTATTTTCCTTTTGTATGATCATTAACTATTTGTTTTCCCTTGTAATTATTGATTCCAATTCTGCAATTTTAGATCTATTACATTCTTGTTTTCAAATTTCATTAAAAAAGTAGTTTAGAGCTGACAAATATTTGGTTACTTATTAAACTCATTTGGTTGAAAATTTTATTAATGTAAATTTTGTTTTATTTGATAGATAGATCCCACTCTGAAAATTTTAAAATCTACTATCCTATTGTGTTTTAAATTTGATTTGAAAATAATTTTTTTGCTAATTTACAAATATTTTGAATTAATATTTGCTGTTTGTAATTTGATTTAATATTTAGTAATTGTCAAATATTTATTTTAATAATTTCTTTATTTTGTTTCTTTTTCAAAAAGAATTTCTTCCGAGATTTATAAATACACTATTTTTATTATTTGATATTGATTGGTTTAGATACTTTTTAAAAAGTCACAAATATTTTAAATATCTTATGCTCATAAATCATTGTTAAATATTTAATTATTTTTCATTATTCTTATTTTATGATTTGATTTTATTGATTAGTCTCATTTTTATTTCCATCATCGCACTATTTTGATCTATATTGTTTAATCATCAAATATCCGTTGTTTCTCCCTTTTTATTGATTTCTTGATTTAAAATTAAAATTCTGCAGTCTTATTAACGATTATCTTGTTTTAAATTTTAGTTATACAGGTGAACATAGTGCCTAAGTGCCCAGTATGCATTTCTTTCGTGTTATGGTTGACTTTTTTTAAGGAGAGATTAACTAACTTATTTAGGTCTCTTAATCTTTTATTAAAAAAGTAAATTTTATCTTATATATTATACTCTAGTACTAGTCCCTGATCAAGCTTGAGTGTTCATACACACCGAGTGTGTTGCTTGTGGAACATAAAGGCAAGAGGAAGAGGTTCTAAACTCTAAAGTCCTCCGATGCTGGGAATAAGAGCAAACTGTTTTTACAAAGTCAAATACTTGCACATCAACTATTGAGTTAATAATATTTAGAAAAATTACAACACGTTCCTATCATTACCATTTTAAGATAAAAAATAATTAGTTAATATAACATTGACAATATATCCATTTTTCATATATCGTATGCATTTTATCAAATTACTTCTTTTAAATAAATAAAATTAATGTTTCTGAATCATTAATTATTTTTCAAGAATCCCAAGAAATTAGACACTGTAGGATTGGCTCTTGGGAAACTTTCACTTAGCCTCCATAGAAACAATTTTATTTCAAGTGAACCCTAAAATATTACTCCATCTGGTCCTAATTATAATAACACTTTTGTACTAATTACACTACAAAAGTGTTTCTATAATTAGGAGCGGAGGTAATATAAAATTTCACCGTATCGAATTAGGTCAAAATGAAATAGGCCTTATATGGTCTCTCGATTAGTAATTTGGCGGGTGAGTGCTAGAGGAGATAGCATTAACACACGTAAATTTCCAAAATTAAGTTTTCTTCTTAAAATCATTTAAAATAAACATCTTTAAAATACTCGTGGAAAATTTTTAATTTTAAAGTTTATATATATATATATATATATATATGACGCGGAAGAAATCATCACTTCATATCAATATTACAAAGTTATATTTCTCAAACAGGACATAGAAGTGTTTAGTGATGAGCCAGGATTCTTCCTAGGGGTGAATTTGGATGGCTCAAGATGATTGTCACCATCCCAGGATGATCCTCCTCCATTGCATTAACTTCTATCATACGGATCTTCCATGCTCGGCGTGGAAAGTTCATCTTCTTCTCCTTCTTTTGATTTGTGGAAACTTAAAGGGTCCGAAGGGGATGGAAGAGTCAGAGAGTAACTTGCAAGCATCAGATTTATGGATGACATGGAAGGTCTATCTGCTGGATCACATTGAACACACAACAAAGCAATGTGGATGCATCTCATTACTTCATTTGGATTACAAGATTCTCTTATTGTGGGGTCCAACAATTCCATGGCCTCTCCCGGCCTCCCAAAGTCTCCATGCCTCGTATCAAAATCTTGTCAACTATTTGTCCTTTTTACTAAAAAGCATATATATGATTCGTTTGTATCAAACTAGAGAGAGTAGAGTTTGATATACTCACATAGCTCAGTATGTGCTCCTTTTAGATCCTTCGTTTGATAGGAAGGAATAGGCTTCCTCCCACTTATAATCTGCATTAGAGTGATGCCAAAGCTGTACACATCAGACTTTATAGAAAACTCTCCTAACTTGTAAACTTGTTCTGGAGCTATATAACCCCTGAAACATTGGATCATTAGAAGATAAATGTTAGTGTAGGAGAAATTACATAGAAATATAGGCTAGTGGCAATTCAGTCTTTCTTTAAGAAAATACGTCAAGATATCTGAATAAAATTGCAAGGATATGTAAACTTTGATTTTACATTGTTCCAGCAGCTTCATCATCAATATCTACTTTTTTTTGCTCGAGATCAATATCTTCTTGAGTTTGATCAAATGCAAACATTTTTGCGAAACCAAAATCTATGATTTTTGGATTCATATCACTGTCCAATAATATATTGGGAGGTTTAATATCACGATGTATAATTCTAAGCCTTGATTCATCATGAATATATTGAATGCCTCGAGCAATTCCTTTGATAATCTTGTAACGCTTTGTCCAATCTAGCTGTTTTTGCTTTTCAGGGTCTACACATCCCAACAAAAATTAAGAAATGTCCAAATAAAAGAAAAGTAAATTGAATCAAAAATAAAAAGTGAAGCAAAGCTTCCACAATTATAGTCTCAATCATAATGAGCTATAGTTGGAAAACAAAAATGATGTAGACGGACTTACCAGAAAGAATGTCATCAAGACTTTTGTTAGGCATATACTCAAAAACAAGTATCTTCTCATCATCTTGTATGGAGAAACCCAAAAGTTTCACCAAATTTCTATGTTTTAGCTTAGCATTTACCTCTACTTCATTCTTAAATTTTTCTACACCTCGTCTAGAGCGTTTAGTTATAGAGCATCTCTTCACAGCAATTTCTTGCCCATCTGGAAGCATGCCCTGAAGTTCAAACATGAAGTCAACATACATGTATGGAATGGGATAATTTGCTTTATGTTAAGAACCAAAAAGAAACTTCACCCAAAGAAAACAATACAAGAAGAAAGCACAAAAGCTTGATACCTGGTAAAACTCTCCAAATCTTCCTTTACCAATCATGTTATCCACAGAGAAGTTGTTCGTGGCAGCTTCAATTGTATGGAAATCATATTGTTGTGAATCCAAATGGCTGATGTCAATTGCAGCTACAAAACCAAACGGTGCATGAGATGAAGTGAAAACAGAAGAGTGAGTAAATACGAGCCCAACAAAGCAAAAGGCCTAGTATACTTTGGGGATCCTTACATTCATCTTCAGGATCAAAGTCGTGCTTGTTCCTTGTTCTTTTACTCAAGCAACAAATGGCGACTATAAATATGAGGACAGCCACAGAAATCGGAACCACAATTGCAACAATCGTCCCCGATGAGATTCCACCTTTTCCTGCAATAATCAAGTAACCAACTTTGCTTCATTCATTAATCTCTAGAGTCAAGTTTGTTTTCGTTCTAGATATTAAAAGTTCTTCAATTATTTTGTTCTTTTAGCTTACTTAGTGTTTCTCCACAATTTTGAACCCTCCCCTTCTTTTATTTCATTCTCGTTATGCGGTTCTTCCTCCACAGTTTTGCTTTTAAACTCTCAATATACACAACCTAATACCCAAATCATCAAACAAATGAGAAACTATAAAGATTCTGCGAAACGAGAGATATTTACCTTGGGAAGCAATAGTATGTGTGAGAGGTGTTGGAGATGAGGCGTCAGCTTTGTATTTTGTGGAGTTCATATTGTGTGTATATCAGAGGAGAGTAGGGGAGAATCTTTCATGAGGAAGAAGAAGATATTGCATTGGTAGAGAAAGACAGGTTGATGATGGAGAAGGTCGACGCAAGTCAACGAAATTTGTTTAGGAAAGAATTTTCAATTTCTCGTGATGGCTGAGGGCGGGCCGTTTGGATGGTGATGATAGAATTGATATTTTTTAGATGGGTTTTTTTATATAGGCATTTTTTTTAAAAGTTAGATTGTAAATGTGATATGTATTTGGGATAGTAGTGGCAAAAATGACTTTTTTCTAGATTAGTTGTTGTTTGGCAAAGCATTTGAAAAGTCAATTGAAATGGAAAATGACTAAAAATGACATGAATTTTATTGAATACTGCATATATATATTATTTATATATATTATGATAATTGAAGATAAAAATTTAAATTATTATTAAAAAATTCAAAAACACTAAATTCCTTAATTACATATATTTAATGCAAAAAATTGTATATAAATTAAAATGCATACAAATGTATATGAATAAGTTGATACTAAATAGTATTGCTAATTTTGTTGATGTGTATGACACATATTTTGCCACATCATCATATTATTTATTTGGAGAAAAAAAATAAAAAAATAAAAAAACTCTTGATCTAGACTTTTGTTGTTATATGTCGACACCCACCATTTGCAAATAGATATCTTATTGATCTAAAGAGTCACTCCTTTGAGGATTATCTCTCCATTTTTAATAAATAGATATTTTAATTAAAATAATAATAGTGAAAAAAAAACTCTCAATTTTTAAATTAATTTTTGTTTCATCTGCTCTCCTCACGATTTTACCCATAGGAAACCCTTCTCTGCCAATGTCATCTTCCTCCATGAATCGTGAGAAAGCCATTGAAGATTGAATTACGAATATTTATAGCAGAGGATTCAAGCGATGAGGGGAAGAGAAGGGTTTCGAGGAAGAAACCTCTCTCCCTTCATGAGAACCTCGCAGATAGTCCTTCTAACCTCTGAGCTTCTAATTCATAAAAGGCAACATAGAAATCTTGAATAGTTTCTTCCAAGCTGGTAGGATGTGGCAGGAAGTCCAGGATTGTGACATGCGATCCATCGTCGCTACACCGTGCTTTCCATTTGTCTCTCGTATGTGCCTCTAATGCCAATGCTCCAGGTGAGAAGATCAGCTTCAATAAGTAATCGGTTTTCTTTTCACCTAAGGTTTCAGCAGTGGTTAAAGGAAGAATCAGGAACGTCGCAGGATGAAAATTGCTAGTGATATAGGAAGATACTTGGGGTTCCCTTAAACTAGGCATCGAAGGAAAAGAGAGACCTTCCATTACGTAATTGATCGTGTGAAGGCTAAGCTTGCTAAATAGAAAGCTAACTTTCTATCAACGGCATGGCATATTACGCTAGCGAAATCTGTCATTGGATCCATCCCAATCTATCCTATGCAAGTAACACAACTCCCTAGCAGTATATGTGCGGAGGTGGAGAGGTTGCAGAGAAACTTTATATGGGGGAATAGTGATGACGGGAAAGAAGTCATCCAATAGGATGGAATGGGATATACGTTCCCAAACAATTTGGAGGGTTGGGGTTGAAGAAATTGTTTTCACCGAATCAAGCCTTTGGAGCTAAGCGGCTTGGAGTTTAGTTCAAGGATCGAGGGCTTATGGGCTGAGGTTTTATATAAAAAATATATGATTAGGAGTGATACCTCCTTATTAAATGTTAAACCATCTGATTCTGATCTCTGGAAATTTGTTTGCAAACAGAGAGACATTGTTGAAGAAGGCACAAAGTGGCAGATTAGGAATGGGAATTCAGTCCTTTTCTTTATGGATTACTAGCTTTTTCAGACCACGAAGGTGAAGGACCTATGCATAAGACCCTTGACTACGGTGGAGGAGAGTAGCAAGGTTGCTGATTGGGTGCACAGTAGAGTATGGAATATACCTCGTTTGGCTAATGCAGTTAACAGCAAAGTCCACCGAAGATTAATAGCAATACTCCCGCAAATGGAAGCAACTGGGGAAGATGTTATGATATGGAATGAGACTTCACATGGCCAATTTACAGTGAAAAGTGCATATTTTATGATTGAGAAGCATCCGTCATATAATAGCAGCTATAAACGGATTTGGTCATGGCCGGGTGTGGAGAGGATCAGGGTATTTTTGTGGCTTGCGTTTAATGGGAGACTACCTACAAATGCAAGAAGGAGTAAATGGTCATCGAGATTCACTGCGTGTCCCTACTTGTGAAGAAGGAATTGAAGATCAAATACATATTTTCCGCGACTGTAGTTACGCAAGACAAATATGGAATCAATTAATCCATCCGAGGTATGCTACCAACTTCTTTTCACTTAATTTTAAAGAATGGATGAATTTCAACTTGAAGGAGGAGGTAGGTTCTAATAATCTGGGGGTTTGAGCCAAATATGGGGTGTATCTATATGGCTTTTGTGGACATGGCGGAATGCAGGAACCTTTGAAACAAATTTTCATAAACCTTTGCAGCCTGTTGCTGTCATTAGGAGATTGTGGAAACCATACTGGTGAGAACTCCAATGCGGTGACGGATAATGGTGTTATGCAAGTGTCAAATGCCTTGTCTTGGGTGGCTGATAATTGAATATTTCATACACTACTTTTTGTCTCTTGATTTATAATTTAGGACTCTTTAGCTAATAAATAATGGCTTTTATACTTATTTGGGCCTTGGGCCTTTTATTATATTTTAGCCATTATTTAATAATAAATTCCAGTTTTACATTGCTTCACCATTTTTACCATAACTCTTGAACCAGACATCGGATTTGCCTCATTTTTGTCTCATATTTCAGATGATTCAGAGAGCTACAATTGTTATGAAGACATGAAGAGCAAATTCGGACAAGAGGGCGGTTGATTTTGGAGCGAAGGCTCGAATTTTGTAATTAAAGCCCATTTTATTTTATTTTCGTTCCGGGCCCGACTTGTGGATTGGAGCCCCATTTCGTTTTGCCATTTTAGGTTAAGTGAGGCAGCAGCCACAAACACATTCTCATTCACGTTTTTAGATAGTTTTGAATCAAATACGAAGTTTCATTTTCTCTCATCCGTTCTTCCTCCGTTCATCGTGTTCTTCGTGTTCATGATGAACTTCTTCATTTCTGTTCGATTTTCGTTCTGCATAGTCATGACTAGCTAAGCTACGTGATTGACCCATGGATTGAGAATTCCACTACCAGAGGACTCGTTCTTAACGGTAACAAATTCATTTCTGTTTTGTAATTTCGGATTCGATTTACTTTCGGATTGGGTGTTAGATTTAACGCCCAGATCGACATTTCCCAAGGACGTAGTTCGAACTAGGTTAAAGTATCATTGTACGATCGTACAGAGATACGCCACGATTCGAATAAATTCGGACGATTGTCCAGTTGAGGGAATTTCTCGGGCAAATGCGAGATTTCGGTTTGCCAGTCGATCACGAAGTTCGGTTATAATCTGTTTTTTCGTCCGAGGAAGGGAAGTGGTGGAATTCGAAATCCTGGGTTAATCTTCTGTTTATCTGTTTAATCTGTGTTTACTTCGTTCTGTTATGTTATTTCATTTTTATTCTCTTTGAATCAAAACCCCCAATTTTTTACTGTTTTATTGCTGTTCGAATTGAACCGACTGCGAATTCGTTGGGAAACGACCCAGGTTACATTATACTGCAAATCCTTTTCTAATCTGGTTATTTTGGGAGATTACGGCAAATCTCTGTCAGTGGCATCGCCTTTTCAATGGGTCAAACTTAATGTTTACGGTCAGTGACAAAGGATACTCATGAAGCGGGATGTGGAAGGATCATCAGAAATCAAAAGGGTGAGTGGATCCTGGGCTTCTCCCAGTATCTGGGTAACTCCAATGTCGAAGAGGCTGAGGAATGGGCAATGTTATTGGGGCTGCGTTTAGCATGGGATGAGGGATTCAGAAAAATCATAGTGGATTCTGATTCAAAAACAGTTGTTGAGAAAATTATGAAGGGCAGAGATGATTCAACCAGTACCATGGTATTTTTACAGACCAGAGACTTAATCTGTAGGAATTGGGATGTCAAAGTACAGCATAGGGTTGACGCCATGGCAAAAGAGGGACTAACCAAGTCAAATGTGTTGCTCGTCTGTCCTCCTCATTTGAGATCTGTGTTATCACTTGATTGTATGGGACTTGATCCCCTTTGTTTCCAATTAATAGATAGGGCCTAGTGCCTCTCTTTTACCCAAAAAAAAAAAAAAAAAAGAAAAATGCCAATGCTCTATATGTGGATTTTTGTCCTTGAAATTTTGCTGCTAAATTGATAGATTATGTCTCCACGTACAAAATTTGGTGCTGAAAATTCTTGTTGGAACTCATGAGGACAACAGAGTTTTGAAGCAGAGATGCCATGGCCAAGTGGCCATTGAAGATTCATGGAGGAAGATGATGTTTGCAGCAGGAGAAGGGTTTAGACGGGGAGAGAAGATGAAAAAATAAATTGAGAGTTTTTTCTCCTATTATTATTATGATTTTAATTAAAATATCCATTTATTAAAAAAATTGAGTTTATGGGCTAGGATTAAAATCTTGGTGTTGCTTGAACAGTGTTTATCGCACTAAAGAATCCGATGAGAGTCACAAATGCAGCCCCAAGTTTCCAATGAGAGACTCGTGTTACCATCGATCCTACACAAGAACGACTCCACTATCTTGTTATCAGGCCTGTTAGATTCGATCACTAATCCTACTCAACATCTTCTCCCTAGTTGAACGCTTGCACGTTTTCATAAGCACAAATACATATTCACGCCTGTTAGATTCGATAAATAATATATTTGCAAAGAACAAGGTTGAGACTGCAAAAGTAATTACCGATAGACATATAAAATTACTAACTACAAGTCTACAACACAATGCGTAAAACATAATACATTGGACCCAGGGTTAAAGCCTTGAACAATTTTCTCCCCATATTTAATGGCTTTATATTTTGCCTAATAATCAAGCAACTACTCCAAGATTCAAAACCACATTTGTTCACATCAACAAAGCTGTACTCTGGCATCATGATATCGATTGCATAGACTAACATATCCTTCATTGATAAAAACTTTTGCAAACCATTTGCTACTACATGGTAGATTAAAACTTGCACATTAATTCCCAAAAAAGAAGATTCTACAACCAAATTCAAAAAGCATACTACAAAAATATTTGAGTACTTTAATTCAATATGACATGAAATATTACCTCTTATTCTAAATATAAGACATAGTATTCTTTGAAATCAAATTAGGAAGGACAAGAATGATTCCTTTTAGGACAAGCACAATAACAAAAGCAAATCAATTTTTGACTTTTCTATTTCCTCTAATATTTGGTAGGTAGTAGGGTTGTCTAAAAAATTCGAGGTCCGGTTGGTCCGGTCTCATCCGGTTTGACCCGACCCGGCCTATGATAAAAAAATTGGTCCAAGACAATTTGACCGGATCGGACCAAATTGCTTGGGTTGGACTGGACTTTGGTCCAAGGGCTTAGACCCTCGGACTAGTCCGGTCTGACCCGAGGTCCCTTTTTTTTTGGTAAATCACCACTACATTAAGCCGTTCACTGGAGTCTGGACATCCTAATGTGTTTTTTAATTTATAGGAATCACTTTTCATTATGTCATTTTTTATTACTTTGGGAAGTCAGGTGAAATCAGAGCTAAAATATTGTATCCCAAGAAGGCAAAAAAGGAAAAAAATGGAAGAAAAAAAAGTGAAAAAAAAAATTGACCGCCCGGACTAGTCCAAGCAATCCGGTGATCCGATCTAGCCCAAGCTCGAGCTTGTACCAGACCGGACCAAACCTCAGGCTGATTTTTCTAGCCCAAGGTCATATCAGGCTAGACCTCGGGTTGATGTCCAACCCGGTTTGGCCTGGTCCTTGGACATTCCTAATAGGTAGGTCCTAAAGGAGACAATACTGACACACATATATTTTGATCGTCACTAACGATTTTATGCTATCAATTTAAAATACTTTTATAATATTAAAAAAATCAAGTTGTAACGGAAAAAATAAGAACAACTTAAAAAATCAACGTAAAATTTTTATTTTTAAGGTTTTTAGCCTACATCTATCACTATACAAATTCCCTGGAGAGATTTTCTTCTTCTTCTTCCGCCCCTGGATGGATCATGATGTTTCAAATGTGAGAACTTCTAAATATTTCCAAAGTCAAGCCAATGAACTAGTGGCATAATGCTTCATTTTGTTGTTTTGTTTATTGTAGTTCATCTGTTGCAAAAGACCTTGTGAGTGCATAAAAAACTTGTTTTGCTGCTGCTTAGCAAAATGACAAATCTAATAATTTGCTTGTGACATTTCTGTGTACATGATGTTAATCAGTAAATGAAAAATAAAAACCAGATATCAAAATATGTTGGATGTCATGTACTGTCACTATCCTTTCCACCTTCAGCATTTGCTACGATGCAAAATTGACACTTGGCAAGGCCAATTATTATTAGTGGATTCAACTCAAAATATTACAAAAAGAACATAAGTCATCTACAGACCTTCAGGCTAGTAAAACAGTGTTTCCTGAATGACTTGTAATTCACATTGAAAAGGAAGCAATGGTGCCTAATTACAACGTTGCTGGAATAGACCAACCACTTAAATAGAGGCACGCGTGCATTAAAACCTCAAACTTGCAAGCTTACAGAGGAATTACTTCACTAATAGTCATGTCATTCACTGACATTGATAATGAATTAATCGTAGTTTCACCACTTAGATCCAAAAATGCAGGCTGTGAAGGTGTTGGCAAAGTCATAGAGTAATTTTCAAGCATAATAACTATCGAAGACATTGAAGGTCTGTGGTTCATTGGATCTTCTTGAACACACAATAGACATGTGTGGATGCATCTCATTACTTCATTTGGTGTGTAAGATTCTCTTATTGTGGGGTCCAACAATTCCAAAGGTTCACCATCCTTCCAAAGTTTCCATACCTGTATCAAAAAGTTGTCAAATATTTGTTACAAAGAGCAAATGATTTGTTTGAATCAAACTAGAGAGTTGTTAGTGCTGGGAAGACATTTCCCATTGAATGATATTGTTATGATTCAAAATCAGTGCTATGCTAAACGGGGTTTTGTAGGGATATGTAAATTTTGTTCTTACTATGTTCCAACAATTCGCTTGGTATTTCTTTGAGTTTGGTCCACCATAAAAATTTTTGACATACCAAAATCTGAGATTTTTGGATTCATATCATTGTCCAGTAATACATTGCTAGCTTTAAGACCACAGTGTATAATTTTAAGCCTCGAATCTTCATGAAGATATTTAATGCCTCGAGCAATTTCTTTAACAATCTTGTAACGTTTTATCCAATCTAGTTGTCTTTTCTATTCAGGGTCTACACATTTAAATATAGATTAAAAATTGTCAAATAAAAGGATAATAAACTAACTCAAAAATTTTAGTATCAAAGATAATGAACAAAAGTTGGAAATGATTGATATAGATGGACCTACCAAAAAGAATGTAATCAAGACTTTTATTGGGAACATATTCATAAACAAGTATCTTCACTTCTCCTTGCACACAGAAACCTAAAAGCCTCACTAAATTTCTATGGTTTAACTTGGTAACCACATATACTTCATTCTTAAATTGTTCTACACCTTGTCGAGAGCGATATCTCTTCACAGCAATTTCTTGTCCATTTGCAAGCATCCCCTAAATTTCAAACATGAAATCAACATATATACATACATACACATACACATATATATATATATGGAATGGCCTAATATCCTTCATGTTGAAAACGAAGAAAGCACACAAAACTTGATACCTTGTAAACGACTAGAATCCGCCCGCACCAACCTTGTTATCTTGAGAGAACTTGTTGGTGGCTTCTTCAATTGTCTTGAAATCATATTGCAGCGAATCCACGTGGCCGATTTCACTTGCAGCTATACAACCAAATGGTGCATGTGTATGATGAGATCGAGTGAAAAATATGAAAGCGAGCAAATATGAGCCAAACAAAGCAAAAGGTCTAGTTTACTTTGGGGATCCTTACATTGTTCTTCAGGATTCCTTGTTCTCTTATTGAAGCAACACATGCCGACTATAAATATGAGGACAGCCACAGAAAGTGGAACCACAATTGCAACAACTGTCCCCCATGAGATTCCACCTTTTCCTTCATCATCCAAAAACAAAGAAAACAAGTATATTTAATAAGGTAAATTCATGCCAATAGTTGAATAACCAACTTTGCTTCATTCATTCATAGTCTATAGTCAAGTTTGTTTTCGTCCTATATGTTACAAGTTATTCATCAGTTGTTTCGTTCTTTTAGACTAATTAGGCGTTTGTCCACAAATATGAACCCTCCCCGCTCGTGGTTCTTCTCCCACAGTTTTGCTCTTAAACTATCAATTTTCGACTTCATACCCAAATCATCAAATAGATGAGAAACTATAAAGATACTAAGAAATAGGCATATAGGTGAGAACTGTACCTTGGGAACACACTAGTGCAAAAAAAGGCTTTAAGACCGCCTCATTTAGAGCGGACAATGGACACCCCGGTCTTAAAGGAATGACCGGTGGCAGTTCCGTAAATATAAAGAACTTCTTGCACCGGACCAATTTTTCACCGCTCTTAAAATCATTATTGAGACCGACTAAAATACCACCGGTCTTAAAAATTGAACTGAAATTTCAATTACTTTCTAAATATATCTCATATAGCCGTACTTATATTTTCTGCGGTAAAACATAATAAGGAAAAATTTAAATATAAAAAGTCTAAAGTTTTAAGACCGAACTTATCAAGAAGACGATCTTAAAAGTTTTCTTTCAAGACCGGACATATGATATTTGCGGTTAAAAAGTTCATTAATATTAAGACCGGCGTTTTAAAAGGAACGGTCTTAAAGGTTAAACTTTTTAGATCGACGTTTAATATGACTAGGGATTAATGTAAATATTAAGACCGTCTCTTTTTCATCCGGTCTTAAAAATCCAAGCAAGTTATACATTTCTTCGTGCGAAAGCTTTTGTTACTCGTGGAGAACCTCGTTCACGTTCAAACCCTTCTGTTGCATTACCTCTCTTCCTTGCCCACGTACCATCAGCCCCTGTTACTCTCTCATTTGCTCAGGCATTCCTCTCTTCCTGTCTCGAAAATGGACGGTGAAAACGAATCTATTCGTGTTCCGGCAACGCCAGTTCTGGTGTGATCGGGTGTGAGTGAGAACGAACCCTCTTCATCTCACAATGAGGCTCGTAATCGCCCGCACGCCGTGGTAGAAGAGGCACACGAATGATGGATGTGACCCTAAGTCGACTTTCGGGTCAAAGCTCGAGATTCGGTTTAATGCAAGGTTGGAACCCGTCTGGTCCTAATAAAAGCAAATATAATAGTTTTGTCACCGTCTAAAGACGCAAAGAAGGTTAGCATCTTGATGGATGAGTGGAAAAGTGTGGACTATAAGAATGTAAAGGATCCTATTTGGGAGACTATCCGAGTTACATACACTGTCCCTGACTGTCAGAAGTTGAAAGACAAGACATTGTCTTATTGTGCTGATCGGTGGAGGAAGTTTAAGACCTTTCTCGCTAACACGTATATTTTCTCCGATGTTCCGCCAAACATCCTTGGGAAGTTTACACATTTATTGATGAACGAATTTGGCGACAATTTGTTCTTCGCGGACCACTCTCGAAGCTCTCGGTGAGTTTATATTTAGTTTTGTTTTCCCTTTTGTTTGCTTATTAACCTGTGCGGATATGTGAATGTTATTATGTTCATCTAATCCTGTTAGTTATATAATAGTTCGGTGTGTGAATAAAAGTATACATTTCCCGCCTTTGTCTATGCAAGTCGATATGTCAACCCCGAAAAGGTTAATTACGATGAGAAGGTATTAATTGTGTAATGGTTTGTCTTGCAAAGGAGGAAATGAATAGTCTTAAAAGGGGGAAACTTTATATACCCAATTGTTACTATCTAATGGGATCGCTGATCCCACCTTTGGATGCCTTAAAAAGGATCAAGTTTGTATTATTACGTAAGCCTTTGTCTATGCAAGTCTCGATATGTCAACCACGAAAAGGTAAATTTCCGATGAGAAGGTATTAATTGTGTAATGGTTTGTCTTGCAAAGGAGGAAATGAATAGTCTTAAAAGGGGAAACTTTATATACCCAATTGTTACTATCTAATGGGGACTGCATTGGTCCCATTTGGATGCCTTAAAAAGGATCAAGTTTGTATTATTCGTAAGCATAATTCTCTTTTATTTCTTAACCTATCTATCTAGCTAGCACTACAAAACATAGCTCCAATTTCTTCTACAATTCTACATCTTCCTTAAATAAAATGTTGAAACTTGATGAAGTGAAGAATTTGACTATTTGTTTGATTGACGTTCATATGGCGAGAAGTTCTCTAATTTCGTTAGTGACATGCATGGCTGGAATTCATAATTAATAGATGTTTTCAATCGATTCACGAAAAGAAGGGAACAAGCACGGGGAGAGACAGTAGAAAGAATGATTGCCCTCATAGGGCTTCTCGTGGCGGATATCAAAAGGCCGAAAAAGATTTGATGGCTGCCAAGCGGAAGAGATTGGATGATGAAGCAGAATCCAATCCTTCTGTGATACATGCTCCTCCATCTCCAATACGTCGCGAGGAGTTGTGGTTGCATATTCGGCAAAAGCCAGCGGCGCCTACACGAGTGAACAAACTCGTCTAGTTCTTTGAAAGAATTGTAAGTATCATTATTTTTATTTTTTAGTTACTAAACATGTTTCATTACTAAGCTTCTCGTTATCTTTATCTTACAGGAAGATCTTAAAAAGAAAGAAGCAGAGGGATCTTTTGTGTCGGATGGGAGGAATGATGTTCGACCGTTGCGGCCGGAAAACCGGATCACCGGGCGTGTAAGGGGGATTGGAGGACGGGTAGGCATAAAGCAAGTCTTTGGTACATCCAAACGCCATAGACAAAGTATGGTTACCCGGGAGGAGATGGACCCGACGCGGCTGCTAATAAATCTTCAATGGCGCAATGTTTCAATCCGAGATGAGCCGGATGAAGGAGGAGTCGAGTCACCGAGGCTGCTTTTGAGCAATCGTCCGAGACCGGTGTTCCCTTCACACACTCACCGCAACCGTGCAAGCAGAACGAGCACTAGAGGGAGCTTCATTGTTGGACGGTCGAGCAACCTTGTGACCTTTATGTGGAGGATCCCGATCATCATGATCGACGATTATTGGTTGCAAAAGGACTGTTCACAACTTGGGATCAACTGTACACCACCAACAAATGCGATGATGAAGTCGAGTGTCGTTGAAAAGGTGATCATTGATGCACGGCTCCCTCTCCAAACCGATGAGTGAAGCTTGTGAGTGATGTCAAGGGAACCTTCATCCCTTGGCCGGTGAAGCTTGTACATGTCTCTACTGCTCCGAAGCTTCAACCCCTCCTCCTCCATTTCCATCCCCTCGTCGGGCTCCATCCCCTCCTCAAGCTCTATCCCCTCCTCAAGCTCTATCCCCATCGCTAAGTTGGTCGTGCCCGGGGAAAAAATATCCGATCTTATGAAAAGTGGATATTTTAAGGATAAATCGTGGCTTTGTCGATGAAGTAGTAGGTGTCCCTCATCCTATGCCCGTTCAAGTTGACACTTCGTTGATGTTGAGTCCCCCGCTTCCTCGACAGAGCTTCGATGCGCTTGTTAGAATTTTTATGAAGTAAGTATCTTTGTCTATGAGTACATAATTTAAATGCATCGTTTAGACATACATACATATATACTAATTCCCCGATCGATGTCATTATTGTAGGTTCTTGCATCATGAATTGGTTCAAAATAGTAGGATCAACGATTTTGGATTCTTGTGCCCTGTCTATTCAAGTCAAACATCCATGCAGGAGAGACAGGAGTACATATCAAAGAGGTTGTGTCAAGTGATCAGAAAGTTGTACTTTTTGCCATTCTTCCACAGGTACATATCAAAAATCTTGTCCGCAATTCACTTAATTCTGCTACATATATATATCACTGAGTATAGTTTACTGATCTGAATTTTCAGCCGCCACGGCAGTTGGTCGTCATGTGCATGGACGAGCATAAAGTTATCTTCTTATGCTCCACTCACACCGAGCCATTGCCTTCGTTGGTGCGGAGACCATCAACGAGTAAGCATGTCATTTTGATTCTCTTGTCGACATCTCTCATTGTGAATTTTAAGTGAATCATTGATAAATTTGTGATTTTGATGATAGTGCCATGAGGACCTTCCAAATAGTAGAAAATAAAAGGCGTGCTACTCGGGACAAAGACCCATATGGTACGTAATGACCGAGGTTGGTACAATATTTAATTTGTAGCACACTGCCTTGTGAACTTGGTCATTGAGCTATATATATGCTCTTATATATATTTCTTGTTCATTTTAGACCCGTCGGCAACCACGAAAGTCCAACTTATGTGGCCAGTACGTCATGAAACACGTGTATGATATTACAAGGCGAGGGGATACTAAATTAACTGCAAAGGTAAATGTATTTGATGTTACATATTATGCAAGTTAATTCAGTTTCGGCTTCTTTGTTACAAATGAAATATGCACGCAAGTTAATTCGATTCTTGTCTTTGATGTTACGAGATGTTTCAATGCAAAACTCCCTTTCCCGATGATGAACTGGAGCACATACGCAATGTGTTTTGTGAATATCTCGTATGGTCGATCTTAGAGTCAGAAAAATGACAATAATTAATGTCCTAAATTCATTTGTAAATATACATAGGCAATGTAAAATTCAATAAATAAATTTAGTTAATTTTTCGAACAATTTTCTTGTGTCCATTTTGGGTTTTGAATGTATTATTGGATGGTGGATATAGCTATTTAATTTAGTGCTTGAAATCGAGACTTTTAGGACCGTTCATTAACGGCATGTCCGGTCTTAAAGGTCGCAAAAATCTTCGGTGTATAAGTATGAGACTTTTAGGACCGTATATTTCTTTAGTGTCCGCTCCTAAAAGCTTAAAAGTTCACATGAACTTTTAGGTCCGGACGTATTATAAAACGTCGGTCTTAAAAGTCACTGTAAAAAACATGCTTAACTTTTAGGACCGTTTTTTTATAAATAATCGGTCTTAAAAGTCCTTTGCTTACAAGTCTACTTAACTTTTAGGACCGTATGTTTTTATTTGTGCGATCTTAAAAGTCAATAACCTTTAAATACCTCTTTTCAGACAAATTAAATGGATAAATTTGAAGACAACCGAGGTTACGGCGTTCGCTCAAGCTAGGTCCTTCATTATCATCGTTGTTACCTCTCCATGTGTAGAGCAGCATTATTGGTGTCCCTTTTATTTTGTCTTTTGTCTTTTTGTCGGAAAAAGAAGGAAGATAATGAAAAGGACACTTTGTTTCTAACATGGGGAGGTAAAACCGACGACAACGAAAGTCCAACCTTGAGAAGAATAGTCACTTTTTTGTTCTTATCCGAATAAGGTAAAAGCTCCTTTTTTTACGTATGTTCTTAAGCGTATTCGCGAATTTCTGTTGTTGGATTTACATGAGGACAATGTTTTGTTTGTTTCCTTTTTTGTCGGAAAAAGAAAGACGATAATGAAAAGGACAAGAGGCAATCGGATATGGAAACCAAAGCTGACAAAAATGGCAGTGTTTTTAGGACCGTCGATTTACTAACTAAAGTCTTCGTTCTTTTATTTTAGGTTTTTTAGTCTGCCATTATCCGTCCTTCATAGTTGCCTTGTTTATTGCTTTCCAGGTTCAGATAATGGGATAAAGTACTAAACTCGCACGAGAACAAAATTTAAAAATATTTTATTTACTAAATTCCCCGACTTTTAGGACCATATATTTCTTTAGTGTCCGCTCCTAAAAGCTTAAAAGATGTTGAACTTTTAGGTCCGGACGTATTATAAAAGGTCGGTCTTAAAAGTCCCCCGCTTAACTTTTAGGACCGTATGTTTTTATTTGTGCGATCTTAAAAGTCATTCCCTTTAAATACTCCTTTTCGAGACAAATTAAATGGTTAGGGTTGAAGACAACAGAGGTTACGGCGTTTGCTCAAGCTAGGTCCTTCTTTATCATCGTTTTTACCTTTCCATGTGTAGAGGCAGCATTATCGGTGTCCCTTTTATTTTGTCTTTTGTCTTTTTGTCGAGAAAAAGAAGGAAGATAATGTAAAGGACACTTTGTTTCTCACATGGGGAGGTAAAACCGACGTCAACGAAGGTCCAACCTTGAGAAGAATAGTCACTTTGTTTGTTCTTGTCCGAATAAGGTAAAAGCTCCTTTTTTTACGTATGTTCTTAACCGTATTCTACGAATTTCTGTTGTTGGATTTACACGAGGACAATGTTTTGTTTGTTTCCTTTTTGTCGGAAAAAGAAAGACGATAATGAAAAGGACAAGAGGCAATCGGATATGGAAACCAAAGTGACAAAAATGGCGTGTTTTTAGGACCGTCGATTTACTAACTAAAGTCTTCGTTCTTTTATTTTAGGTTTTTTAGTACGCCATTATCCGTCCTTCATAGTTGCCTTGTTTATTGCTTTCCAGGTTCAGATAAAGTACTAAACTCGCACGAGAACAAAATTTAAAAATATTTTATTTACTAATTTTTTTACGCTGCCCTATAGGGGCAGCGATCACAAAAAAAAAAAGCAAAATAAAATAGCAACAAAAAAAAACTAATCCCTCTCGTAGTCGGAAAGGGAGGGGCGTCGAGTCGTCGTCGGAGTTGTCGGGGTTGTCGAGTCATCTTCGGCGGGATCGTAGTTCACGTCATTGGCATGGAGTACCATGTTCGGCTTGTTGTTCATGGTATGAGCAAGCTGAACCAATTGGCCCAAACGTCGATCGATTTGATCGCGGGCCACGATGATCGCACCAACCGCTTCACGGTCGGATTTGGAGGAGGCGGTGGCGGAGGGGGCGAGGTTGAAGAGGAGGAGGAGGAAACGGAGGACACAGGGGAGCGGCCATTACGGTGGGGCCGAGGTTGAAGAGGAGGAGGATGAAACGGAGGACTGGGGGAGAAGAATGTGAAGAAAGTACAAAGTAACAACGGGTTTAAATAGAGAACCCATCTGAACAATGTGAAACGCCGAGAAAGCTTTAACGAGGAGACGCATTGTTCATCGAATACGAGGAGACGCCTAGTTGGGAAGTTTATCTCGGAAGCCGAAGAGACTCGCATCATTCATTTGAACGGTGTGTAAGTAAGGGTAAATGATAAAAGGTCGGTCTTAAAGGTAAGACTTTTAGGACCGGACTTATTATAAAAGATCGGTCTTAAAAAATTAAATAATAGAATTTTATACCGCATACCTATAAGTACCGGGTTAATGATAAAAGGTCGGTCTTAAAATAAAATGAATTGGAAAAATATTAAAGAATGGAATTTTATACCGCGTACCTATAACTCCTTATTAATTCCTCACTACCTCGTAACTCCAAACTACGTACGTGGCTATCGAGAACAGCTCTCTGCCTCTATTAATTAACTCCTCATACCTCTCGCCCTAATTTGCTCAAACCATGGTTAGATTCAAGAGAACCGCTCGTAGGGGTGCTCTTAGTCGTGATGCTCGTGCCTTCCGTCGATCGTTATACGGTGCGCCTCCTCCATCGAGAGTCCGTCCTATTGTGAGAAGAGTCTCGGGTCGTTGGACCCATTGTTATTTCTTCGGATGATGAAGAGGTTCCCGCTCCCCCTCTCCAACCTCTTGGCCCCACCGCGACTACTACACGGCCCCTCTCCTCTTTCCTCTAATGAAGCATTGTGGGTGATTCGAGTAAGATAGAAACTTGCTGATCTCGCGGGAAATTAATGCTGTTCACGCCGAAATCGCCAAGGCTTTGGAGGATAATAAGCTTTAGGAGATGTTTAGTCGATTCTTGTTTTTGATAATTTTCTCGCTTGTTTTTGTTTTGTATTTTTTCTTGTGTACGTGCATATGCAAGTAATATATGTAATTAAAGAAACTCCAGTTTTCCTTTAATTTTTATTCATTCGATTCTTTACGCTCGCCAAATCCTTTTTTAGAAATCACAAAAACTAACAATTTTAGGACCGGGAGTATTATAAAACGGCGGTCTTATAAAGTTGTATATATAGAACCGTCTCCTTTTATTGACTCGGTTTAATTGTCTCAATTTAGGTCTAGAGGATTATAAAACTCCGGTCTTAATAAAATCCCACATATAAAACATGTCTCGCCTGTCGCGGAATATTAAATTTCCCTCTCGAACTTCTCTTGTCGCGCCTAAAGTGTTACTCGGGTTACGTCGTCGCCACTTCATTTCGGGTTCGCGTTGCTCTCTCGACAATCACTTTCTGGTTCCTTAGCTAAACGTCTATAGACCAAGCTGTAAGAGGTGTTTCGGTTATATAACTTTATGATTTTCCCGCTCATCGTTCGGGTTTTTCATGGGTTGAGCGAAATCGATCAAATGTTCTTGTGGGTTTTGTGTTGTTAATGGATATTGTATTTTGAATATTATAATTGCATTTTAGACCTACCCAACGACCAATAAATGTTTTTAGGGTACTCTTTCTGTCTGCAACATCAACGTTCGTGGCGGGAGAAGAAAGACTAAGCAAACGCATTTGAATTTATATGATACAGGTGAGTCCACAAGACCTTCACGCGATGCATTTAATTTCCTCGTCATGCATTTATTTTGGTTCTTGGATTCTCTGCGATACATTTATGACCAAAAGTGATTCTTCGTTCCGCATTTAATGAGCAAGTTTATCCAAAAAAAAGGAAAAAAAAGACATAACCGACATTTGAGCATATATATGTATGTTAAATCTTTCCATCTATATATATAGGAATTCTACTATGGATCACGGTTGGATAAATGCTAAACGGACGAGTGATGAATATCGAATGGGGTGAGAGACTTTATAAAATTTGCTAAACAAAATGCCCATGCCGAGGGTGGGAAGTTTTATTGCCCTTGTGTAAAATGTTTGAATGAGAGGCGACTAAGTCCTGAAGTTATACACACACATTTAATTTGTGAAGGAATTTGTAAGACTTATACGGTATGGGTATGGCATGGTGAAAAAATACCAAGTGGGTCTCAACATAGGGAAGTGGCCTTTGATGATAATGACACGGATATGGATGATCACATAGAGGACATTATCCGTGATGTAGGAGAAGAGGCTTTTCATCAATCACATGCATATGGTAATATGTGCGTGATGCAGAGACCCCTCTATACCGTGGGTGTACAAAATACCAATTGTTGAATGCCGTATTGAAATTGGTAAGCTTGAAGGCACGTCATGGATGGAGCGACAAGAGTTTTTCGAAATGCTTGAAGCTTTTAAGGACATGCTTCCGGATGATAATGTGTTGCCGCATCGATACTATGATGCTAAGAAAATACTTTGTCCCTTTGGGGATGGAGTACAAAATGATCCATGCATGCCCGAATGATTGCGTGTTGTATAGAAAAGAGTTTGAAGAGGAGCGAGTTGTCCGAAATGTGAAACCCCAAGGTACAAGTCAAATAAGGGGCCTGCAAAAGTGTTGTGGTATCTTCCAATCATACCAAGGTTCAAGCGGTTGTTTGCGAATGAAAATGATGCAAAAAATTTGAGGTGGCATGCAGATGAGAGGATTTCTGATGGAAAGCTTCAACATCCGGCCGATTCTTCTCAATGGAAGAAAATCGATCAATTATTTCCGAACTTCGGCGAAGAACCTAGGAACCTTAGGCTTGCCCTTAGCACGGATGGCATGAATCCATATGGAAGCCTTAAAAAGCATACATAGTTCATGGCCTGTACTGCGATTATTTACAACTTATCTCCAATGTTATGCATGAAACGAAAGTACATCATGTTGTCTATGTTGATTTCGGGACCGAAACAACCAGGAAATGACATTGATGTTTACCTTCAGCCCTTGATCGAAGACTTGAAGGAGTTGTGGGCGAAGGTGTTGATGTTTTTGACTCTTTCAAGAAGGAGGTGTTTAAAATGCGAGCCATGATATTTTGTACTATAAACGACTTCCCAAAGATATGGGAACTTGTCAGGGTATAGTGTAAAAGGCCATAAAGCATGTCCGGTTTGTGAAGAAGGCACATGCTACCATCAACTTCAACATGGAAGAAAGACGGTTTATCTTGGACATAGGAGATTTCTTAGACGGGGCCACCCATATCGTCGATTGAAGAAAGCCTTTTTGGTGGCCAAGAGTATGAAGATGCTCCGGTGGCATTGACCGGGAGCAAGTTTATGAAAAGGTGAAAAATATCAATGTCGTATTCGGTAAGACCGCAAAGTGTAGAAAAGAAACAAATATATGGAAAAAGAGATCTGTATTCTTCGATCTTCCATATTGGCGCAATCTTGATGTGAGACACGAGTATTGATGTCATGCATGTGGAGAAAAACGTATGTGATAGTATTGTCGGCACGCTTCTCAACATACAAGGTAGTTCCAAGGATGGTGTGAAGGCAAGATTGGATCGATAGCAATGGGAATACGCGAAGAGTTACATCCAAGGCCGAGATGGGAAGAGAACTTATTGTCCCCCGGCTTCTCATACTTTGTCGAAGGATGAGAAACGAAGTTTTTGTGAGTGTTTACATGGCACAAAAGTTCCCACGGGGTATTCTTCAAATTTTAAGAGGCTTGTATCGATGAAGGACTTGAAATTAGTAGGCCAAAAGTCTCATGATTGTCATGTCTTGATGCAACGGCTACTCCCAATAGCTATTCGAGGCATCGCCGAATATGATCTTCGGTCGTTTTGACTAGACTTTGTGTCTTCTTCAATGCGCTTTGTAGTAAAGTTTTCGAGATTGAAAAGTTGGATGAATTGGAGAATGAAGGATATCTTATCTTGTGCCACCTTGAGAAGCTTTTTGTTCCTACATTTTTTGACATCATGGTTCATCTAATTGTTCATCTAGTGAGGGAGATAAAGATGTGCGGCCCTATCCATTTACGGTGGATGTACCCAATTGAAAGATCTATGAAATTCCTAAAAGGGTAAGTGAAGAACGCATACCGGCCGGAAGCATCGATTGTTCGAAATATGTTTCGAAGAAGCCATGGAATTTTGTCAAGATTATTTGGCCAAAGTAAGACATATTGGGCTTCCAAAACGTCAAGCATGCTGATGGGGGTAGACGAGGGCTTCCGTAAAGAGTGTGGATCGATGAATTGTCACTAGTCCACTTGTACATCTTGAATAACGTCGATGAAGTTCAAGCCAAAGCATAGCTGCACATAAAGCGGTTTGTAAGGAAAGAAAATCATCGAATGACCGAACAAAGGTTGATTAGGGAGCATAACGTAACTTTTGCAAACTAGTTCAAACAAAAGGTCGAGGGAGAGGAATGTGTTTCGATACAATCAAATGGTTAGCAGTGGTCCCGAGGTTGATGTCATAAGTTGGAATTCGTATGTGATCAATGGTTATACATTTTACACGAAGTCCCTAGATGATACGAAAGAGCCCGGTCAACGGTGGTGTTATGTTAGAGGCTGAATCTATGCACTTCTCCGGTTCGAAAGACAAGAGCCCTTTATTGGCGGTCATGCCATATTATGGGGTTATTGAAGAGATTTGGGAGGTGGACTATGTGAAAATTAGATTTCCCATTTTCAAATGCAAGTGGGTTAATGTCAATAATGGTGTTCGGATCGATCGGCTAGGATTTACATTAGTCGATGTCAATGGTAGAAGTTTTGGAGATGAACCTTTTATTATGGCGACCGGGCAAAACAAGTGTTCTATATCACCGATCAAGAAAATAAAATGTGGTCTCGTAGCTCTCCAAGGAAAGAGGGTCATTGATATTGATGAGGAAATGAATTCAAATTATGGTATTCCGAGAGTACTCCTTTTTCAAGGGGTCTAGGACATGAACGAAGAAGATGAAGCGGATAATGAACCCGGCATAAGAAGTGATCATCAAGAAGGGATATGGGAAGATATCACTTTATAAAAGAGTCAATTCATAAGGTAATATTCATATGCAGATTTCTTTGAAGACTTTAAGGCTTTAACTATATATATTATATTCCTTCTATCTATGTTCATAGTTAATGTCATGACTATGAATTTTGTTCTTGTTTTATTTTTGTGGCGGGATCCGATCCAAAGGGGCATGTTATATAAGAGGATGTTACGTTGTTGGGTGGGGAATCAGATGAAGGCATGGTGAATATTATTTTGGGCGCATGTATGTTGTACTTGTAACTTATTGTATTTGTAAGTAAGTTATCTTATTGTATGAATTATATTAATTTAGGTGTTGTAGTCATAGTAATCATTAATTAAGAGGCCAAATAGCTCATGGTGAATAATATTTGTATTCTTTTTCCAATTCAATTTATTCAAATAATTGTTCATAGCTTGTAGCTTAAAGTATCGAATTTTATGTCTTGGATTGGGTGGTGGATTTGTGTATATATATAATCGGGAAGAACAATAGGGGAAAAATTCGGGAAAATTTAGACCGGAAATAATAAGACGGTCTTAAATGTTCACTTGTTAAGACCGGATGTAATTATATGACCGGTCTTAAAGGTCGACGACTTTTGATTTTTGATATTTTAAGATGGTCTTTTAAGACCGGTATATTTAGACGTCCGGTCTTAAATCAAAATCTTTAAGACCGGATGTTTTTATCATCCACTCTTGAAAGTCGGTCCTTTAAGACCGTGTGTAATTAGTCGTGTGGTCTTAGAAGCCGCTATTTTTCAGACCGTATGTGTCTTGGCCGGTCTTATAATTACGATCTTTTAAGAGCGGCTTATTTTTTGTCCGGTCTAAAAAGTTGAGCATTAGGATCGAACAAAAAATATTTCGGCTTCATTTAGTACAACCTTTTAAGACCCAAGTTTTTAAATGTCCGGTCTTAAAAGAGTTTCTTTAAGACCGGTTCGAGTCCGGTCTTAAATGGTAGACTTTTAATATTTGGAACAAGATCGGTCGCATATCCGGTCTTACGACCCCCCTTTTGTCCGGTCTTAAAACCCTTTTTTGCACTAGTGACAGTAGTATTTGTAGGAGGAGCACTTGCAGCTTCCGATTGATAGAAAGGGTAAAATTCACAGCAAACATTACAGATAATAAAGAGATAGAAAACATTGTAAGAAGCCATAATCATGGGCGTCATATTGTGGAGTTCATAGTGTGTATTTCAATGGAGAGTGGGGGAGAATATTTCATGAGGAAGAAGAAGATAATGCAGTGGTAAAGAAAGATAATGGCAAAGAAATGACTGAGGAAAAAGGAAACGCTCTTGCTCTCGCTCTCGTGGATACTGGACAGAGGAAACTTCCACCGGATCGACCATCGGCTGAGGGACAAGATGAAAGGAAAAAGAAAAAGAAGCTGGATGAAGCTCCTCAGGCCATCATGGATGAGGCCATGGCAGAAAATGAAGTAGAACATGCTTCGGAGGAGACTAAAAACTCTGGAAACAGAGAGTCGAAAGACAAAAATGGAGAAAGCAATCTGAAATTTCATTCCTATCGTGCCTCCCTTTTGGGATTCAATGGGGTTGCCCATAATGATTATGAAATGGAGGATGATGGTTTATTCTCCAATGATCAAGACATATGTTGGAAAATTCCAGAGCCAACTGAAGAAATGAAAAAACTGATGGAATTATACCCTGTTGCGCCTTGCACTGAGGAAGAGTATAATGAATGGTGTGAACCATGGAATTATGCTCTTATCCTCACAGTGCTTGGTAGAAAATTTAACCTATATGTTCTAAAGGATTTATTGACAAACCTATGGGGATTCTCTAGTTTTGAACTTATTGATATACCTAATAACTACTTTGTTGTGCGTTTTCAGGATCAAGAATTGTGGAGAGCTCACTATAGGAAAGTCCTTTATGAAGGGCCATGGGTAATCAGACAGCACTGTGTCATTGTCCAACGTTGGACTCCATATTTTAACCCATATCAGAATGCTTTAGGCAGGGTGGCCACATGGATTCGGATACCTGATGTGCCAATGCACTTGTACAACAAGCACTGCATATCTAGACTAGGGGATCGGATTGGACGAACTCTGAGAGTGGACATGAATACGCTAAAAGAATGCCAAAATGCTTCTCCAAAAATTCAGAGGGGGAAGTTTGTTCGTATTTGTGTTGAGCTCAATCTACAAAAAAGCTTGTCCCTAAGGTGATCGCGGCTGGGTCTATTTTTAACGTAGAATATGAAGGTCTTACTCAGATCTGCTTTGAGTGTGGTCGGTTTGGACATCGGAGGGAGAGATGCCCCTTCAAATCCTCTTCATCCTCTGCATCGAGCTCCCAAGAGGCGATTAACCACTCACCGCTACAGCCGCCTCCTCAGCGTGTGTCAGTCAACACGTCGGCGACGGGGACGGAGGATGCATATGGGCCGTGGATGCTCGTCAATCGGAGAAATCGCGCTGGACGTCCGGTTCACTGGTCGGAATCCAAAGCTGCGCATCAGCAACCGGCGGGATCTGGGGTGAAGAAGAGCAAATCGATGGCCACGGTGAAACCAACGGCTACTGTCCAGAGGTCCAAGTTTGGGCCGATTGAAGATCTTCAAGATCCGAGGACGATGATGCGACCCATACCGCTGTTCAGTCCGTACCTCGGCTGGAGCAAATTCAGAGTGAGAAGGACGCCTCTCTACTAGGCTCGGGGAACCCATCGAATGGAGAAAGGAAGAAGCCAGCTGGAAAATTGGGGAATAAAGGAGAATTATCTAATTCAAGGCAAAAAATCCAATATAGGCCTAAACAAATGCAACCAGCTGAGCCATCTGCTCATATTGGGCCGTCGGAAGGGGGAAATATGAACTTCTCGGCTGGGCTTGTTCTTATGGACTCTAGTTTAACTCAAAATAATCAAGATGAGGCTCCAGCTGGGCCTGTTTCCACAATGGGCCACCCCAACCCCCCTATTGCGATGGGCCAACCAAAAGAAGGCTCACCAAAGGCAAACAATGACCTTATTCCCCAAGAGGGCCATAAAAAAACCACCTCTAGGAAATCAAAGGCCCAACGCATGCATAATATTGTTCATGGAAGCTTGGAGAATGTGAGCAACCAGAAGGGGGGAACCAGGGACCAACCAATGCCGACTGTTCCGAGGAGCAAAATAAAAACTTGGTCCTTTACAGCAATTCTCGGCCACCGGATCACTGGGACCCAAATGAAGATGTCGCCCCCGACTTCCTAGAAGCCAAAGGAACCTTTGTGGCAGAATCTCAGCTAGAGCAACAGCTTGAAGGAGAAGCGCAATGCCCCAGGTAAGTATTCCTATCCCTTTTATCGACATTATAATTTTAATTATGTTTATTGCCTCTTGGAATTGTAGGGGAGCCGGTAGCCGGACTTTCCCTTTAACCTTTAAAGATATTGTTAAAAAATATTGTATTGATTTTTTTTGTCTGATGGAGCCGCGTATAAGTGGTGATAGAGCTGATAAGGTTTGTCGTAAGCTTGGTTTCAGTAATTGGATTCGCGTCGAATCTACTGGTTTTTCGGGGGGTATTTGGCTGCTTTGGAACAATGACTTTTTTGAAATCACCTACATTTTCTCCAATACCCAATTGCTTCATTGTCAGATCAGGGAGCTTAGCACTAACAGCCAGACTCTTCTTACTGCGGTTTATGGGGAAACTAATCTGGTCGGCAGGAACTCTCTTTGGAACTCCCTTCGATCTCTTTCTAGTAATGTCTCTCTCCCTTGGTTGGTTTTGGGGGATTTTAATGCTTTTTTGTCCCCTAAGGACAAACTTGGTGGAGCGGACCCCCCTTGGGCATCAATTCACCAGTTTAAAGACTGTATCGACGACACTAATCTCATTGAAGCCAGGGTTCTGGGGGAAAAGTTTACTTGGGAATGGCATGGTTTGAAAGAGCGTCTTGATTGGGTTTTCACTAACATCCCCTGGCTTAACTTTTTCCCCGATTTCACTGTTCGTCATGAGCTCAAATATAATTCTGATCATCGGGTTGTTGTGGTGAACTCTAATCCATCTCCCCTGAGAAGATATTTCCATAAATCCTTCTCTTATCAAATTGCTTGGTCTTTGGAAAGCGACTTTAATGATATCACAAAGGCAGCGTGGCATGAGAAGACCTGGGATCAAGGGCTTCAAAATTTTCAAAACATCGCTAAAAATTGGCATGATTCTCGGGTGGGTAACTTCTCTAAGAGGAAACACTAGTTGATTCGCCGTCTGGAAGGGATTGATAGGAGCAGGAGGAATAACTTGCATACTGGGCTCTATAGGCTTGAAAAGAAACTTTGGAATGAGTATCATAAAGTGGCTACCCAGGAGGAGCTCTTCTGGTTCCAGAAGTCCAGATGTAACTGGCTCCAAGGAGGCGACAGAAATACAAGGTTCTTTCATGCTTCAACTATGATCAAAAGAAAGAAGCAGAGAATTGCTGCTATTCAAAACGACGCTGGGGAGTGGATTGAGGATCAAGAAGCTGCAAAAATGATGGCTCATGACTTTTTCCTTAATTTGTATTCTCGTGATGGCTATGTCAAAGATCCGAATGGGTGGTGTTCCAATTTCCCTAATATTGACCCTCATGAGTTGCGTATGCTTTCAAGAAGAGTTACGAGAGTTGAAATTAAGAATGTTGCTTTCGCCATGGGAGCTTTCAAAGCTCCGGGTCCTGACGGCCTCCAGGCCCATTTCTTTCAAACTCAGTGGGAGGTCGTTGGCCCTAAGGTTTGCGAATTTATTGAAAATTGTTTTGACAATCCCTCTAATATGAACGCCATTAATAAATCTAGGGTTGTGCTTGTCCCTAAGGTTGATAATCCTTCATCTTTAAAGGACTTTCGCCCTATATCTTTGTGCAATGTCAGGTTTTTAAAATTATCATGAAAGTCTTGGCGAGCAGATTTAGAGGAGTTATGAGCACTCTTGTCGGCCCCGAGCAAAGGTAGTTTTATTCTTTGGAAGATCCACGTGCGACAATATCCTTATTGCCCAAGAAATTATCCACTCTATGAGATCTAAAGGCAGGAAGAAAGGGTTTGTCGCCATTAAGATTGATATGGAGAAGGCCTTTGATAGGCTTGATTGGGGCTTCATTAAGAATACTCTCTGTGCTCTAAGATTGTCTGATGATCTTATTAACCTCATTATGGCCTGCATTTCGACCACATCTATGTCTATTCTCTGGAACGGTGAGGAAAGTCCGTACTTTACCCCTTCTAGAGGAGTCAGGCAAGGTGATCCTCTAAGCCCGTATATTTTCGTCCTCTGCATGGAGCGTCTGGGGCATCTTATTAGAGCTGAGTGTGAGGCTCGGCGTTGGAAACCTTTCTCCTTTAAAAGAACAGGTCCTCATATCTCTCATCTTTTCTTCACCGACGACCTCATTCTTTTTACCGAAGCTACCCCTAATCAAATGGAGGAAGTTCGGAGAGTGATGGAAAGCTTTTGCGAAGTCTCAGGCCACAGAATTAATTTGAATAAGTCTCGTATGTTTTGTTCCCTAAATGTGAATTTCAACAGAGCTCTGGAGCTAAGTCAACTTCTTGGGATTGGTCTCACCCCTGATCTTGGCAAATACCTCGGGGTGCCGGTCATCCATAAGAGAGTGACGAAAGCTACTTATTACCCTATTGTGCAAAAAGCTAAAAAGAAGCTGACAGCTTGGAAAAGTAAATTCTTATCTATTGCTGGTCGATCGGTGTTGATCAAATCTGTTCTCTCCGCCCTCCCTAGCTACTGCATGCAGTCCACCCTCCTTCCTATTTGTACTATTAACGAGCTTGATAAGATCTCGCGGAGGTTCCTCTGGTCTCAGGAGGAGGATATGAGGAAAATGCATCTTATTGCTTGGGACAAAGTGACTCAAGCGAAGAAGCAAGGGGGCCTTGGCTTGAAGAATCTTCGTCGCCACAACAAGGCGTTTATCATGAAACTATGTTGGAGTCTCTTGACGAAAAAGCAGGATCTATGGGTCCAATGTCTCTGGGCTAAATATAATTGTGGTCACCTTCCCCTCCCCTTGGTCACTAAGAAAAGAAGCTCTTCCTCTGCGTGGAAAGCAATTGCCCAAGTTTGGGAGAAGTTTCTTTCGGGAGTGGGGAAAAAAATCAATAATGGGGTTGGGACTAGATTCTGGCATGACCTCTGGCTTCCTATTGATCGGCCTCTTATGTTCTTTGTTACTGACCCCTCCCTTGTTAATGAGGAAGAGACCGTTCGCGATCATTTGTTGGGTAATGGTACATGGGATATTGATAGATGGCGGGGCATCTTGCCTTCATCAATTATAAACATTATCCTTAAAACTCACCCGCCAACTAGCAATCTCCCTGACTGCTTCTATTGGAGGGCTGCGAGGGATGGATGTTTCTCGATCAAATCTGCCTATAATTAACTCTCTGACCATACAAGAACAAGAGATAACAATTTCTGGACCTTGATGTGGAAATGGCAGGTTCCTGAGAAGGTTAAATTTTTTATGTGGCAAGTTGCTCATGAGAGGCTGGTTACTAACTCTCTTCGAGTTAAAAGAGGTCTCACTGATAACAACATCTGCCCGTTTCCTTGTAACTGTGAGGAAACCGTGATACACGTCATCAGAGACTGTGCAAGGGCAAGAGACTTTTGGAAACATATCTTAAGGTCTAACTATTTCTCTCAATTTTTTGCAGGTAACTTGCAGGATTGGCTTAGTTGGAATGCTCAGCACAGTCCAGGAAATGGAAGATTTCAAAGATTTTCTTGGTCAAGAATCTTCAGTTTGGGGTGCTGGATTCTCTGGACAACGAGGTGTAACTTCATCTTCAAGGGAGAGATGTCGAATACCAGGGAGATGTTACACTTCTGTACTTACCTTTTAATGGAAAATGCCTCCAATCAGGTGCTTAATCACAGAATTTTTCAACTTGGCAGGATTGCAGAAGAGTCTTGGACCCCTCCTCCTGTGGATGCTGTCCGTATTGACGTCGATGGCTCGGTGCACAACTACTGTCAAGCTGCTTGTGGAGGAGTGCTAAGGAACTCTCAGGGCCACTGGCTGATGGGATTCCAGCAATCTCTTGGTCATCGTTCAGTGATTGAAGCTGAAATCCTTGCGATCAGGGCAGGATTAAAGGTGGGGCGCCATATGGGACTCCAAAAAATCCACCTATATTCTGACTCTATCGAGGCGGTTAACATCCTCATGAGGGATTGTTCTGCTGACCATCCTCTGGGAGACATCATCACTGATACTCGGGACCTCCTCTTCCAGACTCGGAGTGTTGAGATATATTATACTCCGAGGGAAAACATTTCTTGTGCCGACTTTATGGCCAAGCATGGGCAACACAGCCAGCACGAAGCGGATGTGGTCTTAGTTCCAGTTGTTCCTTCGGGTTGTCTTCAAATGTATCTGGCGGACTGTTTGGTCTGTCATTCCTAGTTTTTTGGCTTTTACTTTGTATCTTGGGCTAGATTTCTTTTAACCTAGTCCCTTTTATTCCTCAAGCTTCGGCTTGCCTCCTCTTTATAAAAAAAAAAAAAAAAAAAAAAGAAAGATAATGGTGATGGAGGAGAAGAAGGTCGATGCAAGTCCTTTTTCTTCTTCTTGTTCTTGTATTTTTTTTATAATTGTTTTAGGTATCTGAAATTTTTAAAATGCATTATGTTTTTGATTTATATTTGATTAGTTTAAAAGCACTTTAATTAGATTCACAAATATTTTGTTATAACTAGGGAATAATTTCTTAAAAAACAATTTAAGTTAAATCCTTTTATTTTTTAAAAGTTGGTGTTAGGCGGTACTTTTTAATGATCTCAGTCGATTATTTCTTTCTTAAAAAATATTTATCTTCTTGGGATCTCCTACTGATTACCGAATAAATTTGTTTTTTATTTTTATTTTCAAAATAAGGTTTTTAAATTTGAACTGCGATCTCAAATTTTTTTTTTCATTTTGAATTTTTTTAAAAAAGATATTAAAAAAAAAAAAAACTTGCTTTTCTTCTTAATAATATAATTCTCAGAGCTAAGGGTTTTCCCTTGTCTATGAGGTATGAGCTGGCAGAGCAATGGATTTCTCAACACGACAATGAATTTGAGTCGGTTTTCAAAAGGCATAGCTGGCAGAGCGGTGGATTTCATAAATCCTTTGCCATACACGTGACTCACTCTTTCTTCTTTTTTAACTTAAGCCACATGATTGCAACGGCTTGCCAAAATGCCACATTGATTCCATTTATAAATTCTTTTAATAAGTTCTTTTTAGTTTAATAAATAAGATTGTGATAATTTTATCCATATTAATTATACAAATAAAAATAGAGAGAGAAAAAAAAAACTGAAAGATACACATTCATACACGTGACTCACTCATTATTATCTTTTTTGTTGGGAAAATCACAAAAATTTTCAAAGTCTTATGATTACATAACATTTGTTAACATTTTTTTTGATACAGTGTTTAACATTTAATTATTTTTTCCTTATTTTACTAATAGATAACGGAAATCTTAAATTTTTAAAATCTACTTTCTTATTGATTAAAGCTTTTTTTGAAAATAAATTATTTTGATAGTTTACAACTATTTTGAGTTATTGTTTAGAGTGTGTTTGGTTTGAGGGAAGAGAGAGAAATTTTAACTCATATTGAGACAATTGCCCATTGAAAATTTTCAATATTTTAAAAATACACTATCAATAAAAAAAAAAAAAACATTCTTCTTATTAATAACAATTTGGTAAAAGTCCTCCCTCTCACTCCACCCCCTCAAACCAACTGTTACTATTTGAAAGTCACATTCAGATATCCATATTTTTAATATACAGTTTGATATTATTTTGTATTTGATTGGTTTGGAAAAAAAAATTAAAAAAAAATCAAAAAAATTTTCATTTTGTCATAGTTACAAAAAAATTGTTTCTCATTTAGTTATTCTTTCTTTGTTCTTATTTTCTTGATAGATTCCAGAATCTTAAATTTTTAAAATTTACTGTCTTATTGATTGAACTTTGTTTTGAAAATAAATTATTTTGATAGTTTACAAGCATTTTGAATAAATATTCACTGTTTGAATGTTAGGTTTGGATATCCTTATTTTTAAAACACATTATGCTATTATTTTGTATTTGATTTTAGAAAATCACAAAAAATTTCAAAGTCTTATGATTACATAACATTTAATTATTGTTTCCTTATTCTTATTTTATTATTTTATTGATAGACCCCGGAATCTTAAATTTTTAAAATCTACTTTCTCATTGATTAAACTTCTTTTCGGAAATGAATTATTTTGAATTATCATTTACTTTTTGAATGTCACATTCGGATATCCGTATTTTTAAAATACAGTTTGCTATTATTTTGTATTTGATTGGTTTGGAAACTTATTTTTGAAGAATCCCAAAAAATTTCAGTTTGCTAAAAAGTGTTTGACATTTAAGTATTTTCTCTTGGTCTTATTTTATTATTTTATTGATACATTCCGGAATGCTATAATTTTAAAATCTACCGTCTTATTGATTAAACTTTGTTTTGGAAATAAATTATTTTGAGAGTTTGCAAGGATTTTGAATTATAATTTACATTCTGAATATTTGGGATACCATATTTTAAAAAAATACATTTTGCTATTATTTTGTATTTGATTGGTTTGGAAACTCTTTTTGAAAAGTCACAAAAAATTTCATTGTCTTTTGGTTACAAAACAGTTAATTATTTTTTCCTTTTACTTATTTATTATTGATGGATTCCGGAATCTTAAATTTTTAAAATGTAGTAACCTACTGTATTATCCATTAATCTTTGTTTTGAAAATAAATTATTTTGATAGATTACCAAATATTTTGAATAGATACTTACTGTGTGAATATTAATTTTTAAACTATACTTTCTTATTGATTAAACTTGGTTTTGAAAATAAATTATTTTGATAGTTTACAGGGATTATGAACTATAATTTACTGTTTGAATGTTTCGGATATCGTAGTTTGGAAACTTTTTGGAAAAATCGCAAAAATTTTCAATGTCTTTTGGTTGCAAAACATGTAATTTTTCTTTGTGCTTATTTATTATTGATTGATTCCGGATCTTAAATTTTTAAAATCTACTATCTTTAACTTTTGTATTTGATTGGTTTGGAAACTTTTTTTGAAAAATACAAAAATTTTCAATGTGTTATGGTCACAAAATATTGTTTGACATTTAATTATTTTTCCTTATTCTTATTTTATTTTATTACTTGATCGATAGCACTCGGAATCTTAAATTTTTAAAATCTACTGTCTTATTGAATAAGCTTTGTTTTAAAGAAATAATAATAATTAAACTATGTTTCGAAAATAAATTATGTCTATCGTAGATTTGGACATCTTTATTTTTAAAATGCAGTATGCTATTATTTTGTATTGGATTGGTTGGTTTCGAAACTTTTTGAAAAATCTCAAATATTTTCAATATAATGTTTTATGTTACAAAACATTGTTAACAGTTAATTATTTTCCGTACTCTTATTTTATTGTTTGATATTTGATATGATATATCATCTTACGTCTTTCACTCCATTGATTTTTTTTTTTTTCAATTTTAAAATTTGATTTGAAAGTAAATATTTAGTAGGTTTCAAATAAATTTTTTAATAGTTTGCTACTATTTTTACCTAACCATTACCTTGGTTTAAAATTTTATTTGAAAGTGAATATTTATGTTGCGATTAGTATTTTATTTTACTTTTTAACTTCATTTCATTTTTCAAATTTTTAAAATCTACTGTCTTATTGATTAAACTTTGTTTTGAAAAAAATTATTTTTATAGTTTACATTAATTTTGAATTAATATTCTCTGTTTGAATGTTAGGTTCGGATATATTTATTTTTAAAATAAAGTATGCTATTATTTTCTATTTGATTGGTTTGGAAACGTTTTGAAAAATCCCAAGTATTTTCAACTAGTTATGGTAAAAAAAAACATTGTTAAACAGTTAATTATTTTTCCTCATTATTATTTTATTATTTGATTATTCGATTTGTCTCTGTTTTTTTTTTTTTTTTTTTTGAAAAAAAAATTCTTATAGTTTACAAGTATTTTGATTTGCTTAACATTTTAGTAGTCAAATATTTTGGAAACTTTTTGAAAGATCACAAATGCGTTGAATGTGTTATGGTTTCAAAACATTGCTTACCAGTTTATTGTTTCTGTTGTTGTTGTTGTTACTTGTTATGATTTCATTGTTTTCTTATTCCATTTATCTCATTTTCAAATGCATCATCTTATTTGTTGACTCTGTATTAAGTTTTTTTTTTCTTTTTTAATCATTATCTATTTGTAGTTTTAATTTGATTAATATTTTACTGTGTGAATGTTTGATTTTATATTTAGTAGTCAAATATTTTGCAAACTCTTTGAAAGATCACAAATGTGTTGAATGTGTCATGATTTCAAAACATTGCTTACCAGTTTATTGTTTTTTGTTGTTGTTGTTATGATTTCATTGTTTTCTTATTCGATTTATCTCATTTTCAAATGCATCATCTTGCTTTTTCACTCTCATGATTTTCCCCCTTCCTTTTTTTCATCATTAATTATTTGTTGTTTCTCCTTAATGCTCAACTGCGTTAGATGATTTTTTTTTTGGACATTTAATTTATTGCTAAAATATTTTTGTGGTTCTTCACGGTAATTAATTACCTTTGTTTGCTATCAATGGCTTGCCTCCTCTTTCTTGGTTGTATTGTTTGTTATTGTTAGCTGTGATTGTTCTTTTGTTTGTTCATATTTTGTTTGGGAGTTTAGATTTGTCTGCTAAATTTTTGTGCATGTTTGCTCTCTATTTTTGGAAGGAGTTTGTGATTGTAGTTTATCTAAATGTTTGCTTGCTATGATTATTCTTACTTTAAGTCAGCCTTAATGTTCAACTGTGTTGGATGATTTTTTTTTTTTTTTTTGGACTTTTATTGCTGAAAGATATTTGTGGTTGTTTATGGTAATTTGCCTTCGTTTGCTACCAAGGGGATGGAGTTTTTAGTTCCCTCCTCTTTCTTGGATGTATTGTTTGCTATTGTTGAACTGTGATTGTTAATAGACTGTTTCATATTCTTTTGCTTGTTCATGTTTTATTTGGGAGTTCGGATGCGTCTGTTAGATTTTTATTCATGTTTATTTTGATGTTTGCTCACTTCTCTCTAAGTTGCATTATGTTGCTTGCTCATGTATTATTTGATTTGGTTTGCTTTCTATCTCAGTGTTTTTTGCTTTTGCTATGATTATCCTTTTATTCAAGTTCTGTATCATGTTGCTTGATCATGTCTCATTTGATTTGGTTTTCTTTCTAGCTCAGAAAAGGGATTTTGATTTGTGATTGTAGTTGATCAAAGTGTTTGCTTGCTATGATTATTCTTTTATTCAAGTTTCGTACTATGTTGCTTGCTCATGTATCGCTTGTTTTGGTTTGCTTTCTATTTTTGGAAGGAGAATTTGATTTGTGATTGTAATTGGTCACAGTGTTCGCTTGCTATGATTATTTTCTTAAAGTGCTGTATTATGTTGCTTTCTTATGTTTCGTTTGATTTGGTTTCCTCTCCATCTTTGGAAGGAGTTTGTGATTGTGGTTTGATCAAAGCATTTGCTTGCCATATTTTACTTTAAGTTCTGTATTAAGTTTGTGATTCATCAAAAAAAGAAAAAAGAAAGAGAATAAATTATTTTAATAGTTTACAAGTATTTTTTATTATAATTTACTGTTTGAATGTTAATTTCGGATATCTTTATTACAGTATGCTATTATTTTGTATTTGTAAGTCTGTGAACTTTTCTGAAAAATCACAAATTTTCAATGTATTATGGTTACAAAACATTGTTTAACATTTAATTATTTGTTTCCTTATTCTTATTTTATTATTTGATTGATGTATTCCTGAATTTTAGTTTTAAAAAGTCTACTGTCTTATTGATTGAACTTTGTTTTGAAAACAAATTATTGATAGTTTTCAAGTATTTAGAATAAATATTTACTGTTTGAATGTTAGATTTGAATATCCTTTTTTTTGAAACACATTATGCTATTATTTTGTATTTGATTGGTTTTTTTTTTTTTTTTTTTTTTGGAAAATCCCAAAAAAATTCAAAGTTTACATAACATTGTTTAGCATTGAATTTTTTTTTTTTTTCCGTATTCTTATTTTATTATTTTATTATAGATTCCGGAATCTTAAATTTTTAAAATATACTTTCTTATTGATTAAACCTTTTTTTGAAAATAAATTATTTTGAAAGTTTACGGCTATTTTGAATTATCATTTACCGTTTGAAAGTCACATTCGGATATCATATTTTTAAAATACTGTTTGCTATTATTTTGTATTTGATTGGTTTGGAAACTTTTTTTTTTTTTTTTTTTATTAAATCGCAAAAATTTTCAATTTGTCATGGTTACAAAAAAATTGTTTCACATTTAATTCTTTCCTTGATCTTTTTTTATTATTTTATTGATAGATTCCGGAATCTTAAATTTTTAAAATCTACTGTCATATCCATTAATCTTTGTTTTTAAACTAAATTATTTTGATTGATTACCAAATACTTTGAATAAATATTTACTGTTTGAATGTTAAATTTTTAAAATATACTTTGTTTTGAAAATAAATTATTTTGATAGTTTACAAAGATTTTTAATTATAACTTACTGTTTGAATGTTTCGGTTATCGTGTTTTAAAAAAAAAAAACATTTTTGCCACTATTTTGTATTTGATTGGTTTGGAAACTTTTTGGAAAAATCACAAAAAATTTCTATGTCTTTTGGTTGCAAAACATGTAATTATTTTTAGGTTGTTCTTATTTTTTTTTTAATATGAATAAATCAAACAATTAAAAATCAAGTAGACAAAGGAAAAGCAGAAAAGGGGGTTAAGGACCCAAGCCCCTCCTAGTGTGAGCTACTCCCATCACATCAGCTAGAAGAAATTGATAAAGTCCTGAAGGAGTGTCAGAGAAGTGAGCTTCATCAGGGATCTCCATATGGGATAAAACCGTGTTAGCCAACCAATCCGCACATTGATTTCTTTCCCTAAGTACATGACAGAACCGTATATCCCACTAACGCCTAGTAAGCTGCTCATATCTTAGTCACTAAATGAGACTCACGAGCCGCACTAGAAAGTAATGCGATTGTTTGTGATCACTTTCAACCACTACATGTCTCCAACCTCGCATCCCAAGCCATCTCCAGTCCCCTCAACACCCCCCACAACTCGGTGATAGCACCGAGCACCTTCCAAGCTGTGCAAAAAAAAAAACCTCCAAGCCAGTTACCCGAACAATCCAGCACGTTGTTCTTATTTATTATTGATGGATTCCGGAATCTTAAATTTTTAAAATCTGTTTTTCCATCTTTAATTTTTAAAATCTACTATCTTATTAGTTAAGCTTCGTGTTGAAAATAAATTATTTTGATAGATTACCAAATACTTTGAATAAATATTTACTGTTTAAATGTTAGATTTGGATATCGGTATTTTTAAAATAATATGCGATTATATCATTTGAATGGTTTGGAACCTTTTTCGAAAACTCACAAATTTTCATTGTCTTATAGTTACAAAACATTGTTTAACATTTAATTATTTTTCTTATTCTTATTTTATTAATTTATTGATAGATTCTGGAATCATTGTCTTAAATTTTTAAAGTCTACTTCAGGTCAATTTTTTTTTTTTTAAAAAAAACATCTACTTTCTTATTGATTAAACTTTCTTTTGAAAATTAATTATTTTGAAAGTTTACAAGTATTTTGAATTAATATTTTACTGTGAGTGTCAGATACGAATATCCTTATTTTTAAAATACAGTCTGTTACTATTATTTTGTATTTCATTGATTAAGAAACTTTTTTGAAAAATCATAAAAAAATTCAATGTGTTATGTTTTCAAAATATTGTTTGACATTTAATTATTTTTCCTTATTCGTAGTTTATTTTATTTCTTGATTGATAGCATTTGGAATCTTAAATTTTTAAAATCAATAAACTTAGTTTTTAAGGAAAAAAATTAAACTCTGTTTTGAAAATAAATTATTTTGATAGTGTACAAGTTTTTTGAATTAATATTGTAATATTTACTGTTAGAAGGTTAGATTCGGATATCCTTATCAGTATGCTATTATTTTGTATTTGATTCGTTGGTTTCGAAACTTTTTTAAAAACATCAGATATTTTCAATCTAATGTTTTATGGTTATAAAACATTGTTTAACAGTTAATTATTTTCTGTACTCTTATTTTATTATTTGATATTTGATATGATCCATCATCTTACGTTTTTTACTCTATATTGAGTTTATTTTTTTATATTTGATTGGTTTGGAAACGTTTTGAAAAATCCCAAGCATTTCCAACGAGTTATGGTTAAAAAACATTGTTTAACAGTTCATTATTTTTCCTCATTCTTATTTGATTATTCGATTAGTCTAATTTTTTTATTAAAAATAATAATTTCTTATAGTTTACAAGTATTTTGATTTGATTAATCTTTTGCTGTTTGAATGTTTGATTTTATATTTAGCAGTCAAATATTTTGGAAACTTTTTGAAAGATCACAAATTTGATAATTCAATTGTACTGAAATCATATTTCAGCGAATCCACGCTGCCGATTTCACTTGCAGCCAGACAACAAAATGGTGCATGTGAAAAACAGAAGAACAAGTAATTTCTTATAGTCTGAAAAAGGAAACAGGTCTGGCGTTTCATTGCGAACATTACAGCTTGGGTCTGAAAAGATCCTTCAGAGAATATTATATTATTACAGTCTGGCGTTTCACTTGTATTCTTCTTATTACAGATAATTTCTTAATTATAATTAGGTCTAAAATAATTTTGCTAAAAAAGTAATGGCAAATATTGTATTATGGTGCTTGTGTGTTTTTTTTTTTTTTTTTGGGTTGTAACTGCATGTGTTTGAACCAGCGTGTCTGTGAGTTTCTTCTTTGCGTTTTTTGTTTTGGGCCTTCTTGCACTTCTTTTTTAGAAAATGTACTTCAAGTTTTGTTCAAATATTCTGAAAAGAAAATGGGTCGTAATTGTGGGAATATTATATAATTATTATATTATTCTCCCTAAGTTGTTGTAACATCTCCTCTATTTTCTCCTAGATTTTCTCCATCAGTTACTCCTTAATTATCTTCTTAATTTGTTTAGTTTTATCTCTCTACTTATTATATAAGTAGGTATTGTATCACAACATTTATAAATACAATGAGAATACAATTCTTCTCTCATAAATTCCACAGTAATAATTGCATATTGTGAGGGAAATACGAACTCTAACACTTTGTTAATATGTAGAATAGAATAAAATATATGTAAAAACTAATTTCATCAAGATAAAAGAAGATTTATTTTGTGATTCGAATTATGTGGTCAAGTCAATGTGTGTTTTGTATATATCATTACATGTATTTCCCACCCCAATCATTATCTAATTATTTATTATGATTTCTGGGCATTCTTCCCTGATGATATTAAAATATAGGGTAAAGGTGCAAAAATGCATATATGCTTTGTTCTCAGGAATGCCCAACACCAAATGCTTTTCAGAGGTGTAAAAATACCCAAAAGCTTTAAAAAACAAAATGGGGGCAAAATACTAGTATAGTTATCGGAAGGAGATACTCTGCCCAGGGTCCCTCTGCCCATCCCTTATTGTCTCAATCTTGGTAGTCCAAATCTTAATCTAAGGGTCAGATTTGTTTTTGAAAAAACGGCACACATGAGGTTTTTTCAAAAATAAATCGGGTCCTGGATCAAGATTTGGATGGTACAGATTGAGACGATGAAGATGAGGAGAAAGGCGACGCTGAGGAGAGAAAACGGACTCATAGTTATCTAAACCCAAATGTCCGTTAACTTATTTTTGTGGGGCCCACAGTTGTGCCCGGTCAGCATAATGTGATCTCCATCTCGGCCCAGAGAAACTCGCATTCATCTTCATCACTTACCTTCGCCAGTATTAATCAACTATGTTCAGATCAATAAAAACTAAATCAAAAACCAGTTCCGCATATCCTCCCATATCAATAAACCCACCCAGATGAAGTCTTAATAAAGTTTGCTCTCTCTTCAGATTGTTTCCAAAATTCTATAATCAAAAGATTTGATCGCCGTGGTGTTTTTCTTTACTGGATCAGTGCAAAAAGGGATGGAGAAACGTTAATTAATAGTCAAGGAAGATGGTGCCTACTGGATCTCATCTGTTTGTTTTGTTCAGAAACACACACACGTACTTGAGCATTCTTGGTTTTGACATAGGGAGTATCTTTGTAAGAAACCTTGTGAATAACATGAAAAAGGTCATCTTTTTTCCCTTGGGGGCTCTTTTGCTTGCTGCATTCACTGGCTTCCTCCATTGAGAGACTATGACAGTGATTGAGGGGCCAAAAGCTTTTATCCACCAAAATCCCCATGAATCTGGATGCCGCCTCTGTCTACATTCTTTCTGAGAACGCAAAAGCCACCAGGAGCTCCCAACAAAGATCGGAAAGGGGCGATTTGACCGTCTTCACCACCAACTTGGTCGAAAGGGAGGAAGGCGATGGGTGTGGCAGGATGTGACAGCGAGATGGTGGTTGGGAAGGAGGTTGAATAGGAGAATGGAGAGTTTGTGGCGACAGGAACGACGGTGCAGAGGGAGAAAAATGAATGCTAGTGTAGATGGGTAGGGTAGGGAGGGTGGAGAATTTTTATTTTTTTCAAAAAAAATTAAAGAATTAATATTAGGATATTGTGTTTTTTATTCTTTCTTCCACTGCAACTAGGACAAGTCAACATCCACATCACACTTTTCAGTCAAACTGAATAAAGTTAACAGTCAACATTTCCATAATTGACAGAATTGGTATTTTTGCCCCACTTTTTAAAGCTTATGGGTATTTTTGCACTTCCGAAAAGTATTTGGTGTTGGGCGCTCTTGAGGGTAAAACATATGTGTATTTTTGCACCTTTACCCTAAAATATATAGTTGCCATGAGAGCTTGTGGAATGATTCTGGTCAAGATTTATTAGAATTCAAGAATGAAGTTCTACCGATTGCCAAAGTTCAAGATATATAGAAACCTAGAAACATTATTAGGATTTTTCTTGAAAGATTAAGAGAAAATACTAGTCTATGAATGTGTTGTCAACAAGGAGCTTGATTAACTTTTATTTGGTTTGACCCTTCTAACCAAACTTGATCATCTTACCATATTTACTTTCAATGATGAACATTGAGAGCTCTTCATAGTTACAAATTGTTCAAATTTAATTTGAATGGTTTAAATTGAATTTTTTACTTACTTTTTTTTTTAAAAAATTATAATAACATTTAACTGACTATTTTTCAAAAAATGAATTTTTTGAATCATTATTTGAAAACGCTAAATCCATATCGTTGAAATTTTATTTGAACTATATCGATCTCATTATGGTAAATTACTTTTAATGCTCATCATTGTGATGAGCATTGAAACTAGTTCCTTATTGGGAGCTGATTTTGTGGGCTTGTGAGCATTGATGAGTTCTTAGAATCAAACATGGGCATGCAAGTATGAGCTCCGGAGTGGATACAACAAGACTACAAGAAGCTCCTCATAAGTTGAAGAACTTTCAAACATTAAAAACAAGGGGCGGGAAGAGCTAGTCTTTTAAGAAACAAACCCCAAAGTCCCCGCTAGCTACATATTGGAGGAAAAATCCAATCACTAGTATAAAAAAGACTTTTAAGACCGGACAAAAAACGCCTTGCAAAACCGGATTTGGGACCAGTCTCGTTACAGGTGGTCTTAAAAGTCTATTACTTTTAAGATCGGATGCACAACCGATCTTAAAAATACTTTCAAGACCGGACTTTTAAAATGTCCGGTCTTAAAAGTCGACATTTTAAAAGTCCAACTTAAAAGTATTTTTAAGACCGTATTTGTTAAATGTCCGGTCATAAAAGTAAAATAGCAATATATATATATATATAGGGAAAATCAGATGTCCAGTCACTGGACCTGAGCTTTTGTCCTGTCAGCCAATAAAATTGTGCCGTTTGGATTAGTGACTTGATTTCTCGCCTGAAACAACAAAAAACACTCCCTCCCTCACTCTTCTTCCGATCGATTCTTCTTCGCCAGTGGATTGCACGCGATTCTTCTTCTCCAGTGGATTGCGCGTGAGACACTCCCTCCCAGATCTCTTCTTCGCCTGTGTGTTCTTGACCAGTCACTCTGTCTTTCTTCTTCTGTGACGTCTACATATTCACTCCATGGCAGCCATTTCGAAGTGCCGGGCGATCACCAAAATGGGGGAATGAGTCGCTGGACAGGTTTGGACTCGCAACTCACTTCCTTCCTTCCTTTGTGTTTGTTTGAGCTTTCTCAGGTATGTATTTCTCTCGATTTGGTTCTCTCTGGCCACATCTATTCGATTTTTTTTTGGCGCGACTTGACTTATGCATTTTTTGTTTGGTCCGATTCCTGAATTTCTCTAGTTCGAGCTTTCTCCGATTTGGACCCATATGTTTGCTCTGGTCGATTTCTCTAGTAGCTACAAGATTTGGATTGTTCTGCTTTTTTTTTTTGTCAAATTGGAAATTGAAAGTTGTCAATTTGGTTCTGCATTGGGTTTCACTACCCAAAAATAGAAAGGAAACATGAACTGATATGAAAGGTAACGAATATAGTTGGTTTTTCTCTGCCTTATTTATTCTACTCAGTATTCTCTTTTAACATGTGATTCCGGGGAATTGCCTCTTGCCAGTTCTGTTGTCATCCAGGTGGAAATTAAAAATGAAGGAGAGGATGCTTTTAAGCCCCAAATATATGGTGATATGATCACTGTAGAACGTAGGATATCTGAATCCACAAGCTCCGTCGTATTAAAAGACTACAGAGGTTTGTTTGTAATTCTAATGGTTTTAAATGTCAAGCTATTTGACTTGTGTAAATATATTTTCAATAGTTATTTTATGGGGCTACCTGTAATATCTTGTGAAAATTTTGATGCTGATTCTTTAGTTTTTAGCACTTTCTATATTATGTTGCATCATGACAAACTTTTATTTGAAATTGAAGCAAGATTCCCAAGCATTGGTGTTTTCCACCTGTTCTTATCACCTTTTGGGATGAGGTGGTGAGATTAGGCACTTTGCTTTATTTGTTTACATTTGTTTGGATTTGACTTGGTTTGAATTTCAATAATTGGAATAATGCAAAACTAAATGACTATTGGAATCTTGAGAATCAAAATCAACAACATATATTGCTGAAGAAAGCGCTTGTATGGCATTGGTATTAATCGCAAATCATTTGTCCTAATAATAATGATTTTTCTGTTGAGAAATGCTTAACAAGTATAGGCTTTAACATTATCCGAAATAAAATATTTGGAGAAAGTTATCCTGCTTAATTATAAGAGGTATAATAGCAGGAGATTGTTTAATATTTAGTCAGAAATTGCTTGAAAAAGAAATTGGGTTCTTTTGTGGTCACTTGTTTGTTATCTTGCTTGTTTGGCAATAAGATAAGAAGTAAGCAGATGAGATCTGTTAGTAGCATAAGAAGAGGGTGGTGTTTGAATGGAGGATGAATTTCAGTCTTTAACGGAAGTACCCAAGTGATAGGTTTGAAATGTTTTGTAATGAAAGACTTTCTGCTTGCCAAAGTGCCCTATTTTGCCAAAGTTATGAGTCCATTTTGAATTATTTTTTACTGGTGTTTCTTTTGTTATTTTTGCTCAAATAAGGTGGAGCGATCCCTTATTGAAATTATTAAGTTGGTAGAGTTTGTTATATATTGAGATTCATAGATCCTTAAGAAGGAAAAATACATTATTAAATTATATATTTTATAATTACATTCTTTCTCTGGCCGGGACTTCAGCAATTCGATTCTAATTTGTGATCATATAGTATATGTAGTTAGTTTCTGTTTGTGTTATGGGTATTGAATTTTGATGAAGAAGGGGTGTCCTGTGAGATTGCAGGGATGTCATGTGCATGCAATAGCACAGAATATAGGGGCCTTAACAGCACAAGGAAGGAGCACATGTTAGAGGACACAGGGTTCTCATTTGTGGACTGTAAGGTCACGGGTTCAGGAGCACTTTACCTGGGAAGGGCTTGGGGTCCTTTATCTCGTGTGGTATTTGCTTACACTTACATCGACGATATCATCATTCCCAAGGGCTAGTATAATTGGGGTGACCCTAATCATGAAATGTATTTAACTTCACTCTCTCTCTCTCTTTCTCTCTCTCTCTCTCTTTTTTGCATTCATCTTTTAAACTCAACCTTCTGGTCTATATACAACTATAGAGATAGATATATTGATGAGTTTGGTTTAATGTGTTAGGCTTCTCTAGGTTTTTAGGTGACCTTGTGGCTTGAAGATAAATTTTCCCATGGCTCTTCTATGCATGTTTATCTTTCTGGCTTGGTTTGGTTTTCTATGCATGGCCTACATAATGGGATCCAACGGCCAACATTGACTTGAGAAATCCAATTATTTACATTAACCATTGTATCAAGGGTAGAACAGTTATGGGTGGTAGGGTTTTCTCTCCTATGTAGGCTCTACATATAGTCTTGGTTCCACCTTAGGTTTCAAGTTTTATCCTAATATTCTCTCACTCCTATTTATCTCCTTGTCCAAACCAATAGTTAAATTGCATGGCTAAATTACATAAAACACCTAAAATTTTAAAATATGTACGAACAATCCTATTAAACTTTAAAACTTAATAATGATCTCATCTAAATTTCCAGCCAAACAAAGAGTTATAGTTTCCAAAAGAAATAAAATTGCAATTTTTGGATTAGGACCTCATGATAAACCAATTCAGTAAAAATTACAATTTAGGTTCAAATAGAATGCTTGAGAATTCTCTAAATGCCAAGGAGAAGTTGATCTCGATCTCTTGAGCCTTTGAGTCTAGTGCCCAAGTTCAATACCCAAGTTTCTTCTACTCTTTTTGCTTATCTCTTGCAATATCCATCTGCAAATAAAACTTTCAAACTTTTTATCAAGTTTAAAGAGTCAAACACAAAACATCAACTTCACACATACCTTTTGCTTCGGACAACCAGTTCTATAATGACCCTTTCCTTGACAATAACTGCAAGTCCTTTGTTGTTTTGTCGACATTTCTATGCTTGATTTGATATGTGAAGCAACCCTTGGACGCCCTTTAGTTCTGATTAGTTGGGTGGGATCACGCACATCATTAATGAGTGAAACTTGAGAAACAGTACTAAGAATGGGTGAAGGAACAATTTGGGGAGTTGTTTCGTCTTCAATTGACTTTCTCTTTCTTTCTAGTTGTTGTTGCAAAAAATTAGTAATCATAGAGTCAAACCTTCTAATCTCACAAATAGAATCGAGGCTTCGAAACAAAGCAATGTTGATTTTGGAGTGAACCGACCACAAAGATGATGCACTAACCGTTAGTACTTGTTTTCGCATGAACACCTACAAGATTATCAGCCTTATAGCTTGCATTCATTGTCCATCTAGACAGTATATATTTTTCAGGTAAGGTCATGATTTGTTTCTTCTTCATGATGTATAAAATATGTTTGCACAAAATCCCCATAGTCTCAAATTTTCCACAAGAACAATGAGCTACGAATATTTCAGTCAAATGGTAGTCCACAATTGCCCACCACTTTTTATCAACTTCAGGAGACCCCACCTGATACTTGATCACATTTTTGTCTATTGAAATATTTTCATGAAAGTAATCATGTATGGCAGCCTTCTACTCTTTTTTGAAGATCTCAAATAATTTTCTTGTGTAACGCTCTCCAGCTATTGCTTCAATTGGATGATTAGTCTCCAAAATTGCTTTTGCATTTCTAGTTTTGAAATCCTCATTTTTTCTCGCATCCCTCTTGGACTTGATTGCTTTGTCATATTGGTCACAAAGTCATTTAACATCGTGTTAGAGTTGACGTATCCATCAAAAAATGAATTGATGCTCTCACTTCGCCATTTGGTGGTCATTCCAAAGAAAAAGGTATTTTTCAAGTATACCTTTGCCCAATGATGATGTGAATTATACATGTTGGACAACCAACTACCTGCTTTAATATCATATTTAGTCCTCAATTCTGCCCACTTGCCTTGAACTCATCAATGTCTCGACTTTTATACCACTCACGGAAGTCAATATCAAAACTATCTTTAAATTGTGTGCGCAAAGCTTGACTATGCTCCATAACATGTTTTTTGATATGCCATGCACAAAAACGGTGTCGTGCTTTTGGAAATATATTGGCAATTGCTTTTCCCATCGCTTTGTCTTGATCTGTGATAATAGCAATAGGAGACTTGTCAAACATACATGTCCGAAACTATTCAAACAACCATGTAAATGTTGCCTCTATTTCATCTTCTAACAAAGCGGCTTCAAATAAAATTGATTGCCCATGGTGATTAACCCCCACAAAAGGGGCAAAAGGAAACCTAAACTTGTTCGTTCTCTAAGTCACGTCAAACACAAGGACTTCGCCAAAATGCGCATATGCTGCTCTCGACCTACCATCCGCCCAAAAAACGCTTCTTAGTGTACCATCTTCTGCCATATGCATATCAAAATAAAAAGCTCCATCAAGAGCGGACTTCCTTTGAAAGTGTTTGATGACGCCTTGATATTCTCGCCCTACATTATTCTTTCTTTGTCCTGATAGAATAGTGCTGAATTGAATAAGAGTAATATTAACTTCTTTGTTCATAGCATTCACCACCTTTGAAATTTTTGAAGACGTTAAACCCTCCTCGAAAAGCTTAGTAACAAGTGATTTAGTGAAATTTGAGCGTCGTAAATCACCGTGAGAAGGAAACTTGTTCACCTTTGAAGGAGTCATAATCAATGGATGATTATGTGCATCATTAAACTTCTCTACGATCCATAATCCATCCACTAACTTTAATTGTAACATCGCTGAACAATTTGTCCTTGAATCCCTACGCCTTTTGACACTGTGATCACCAACTATTTTATCATTATGTTTCTTGACACCTTGCTTTGAGCACACATAATTCCACCTATATATTTGCTGCGTTTTCATATTCCTGCTTGTATATTGCTTACGTGTTCCAAATCCTTTACCTTGTGCATAGTCATTATAGAAACCATAAGCTTCTTCTGCTATCTTAAACCATCTCCCTAAAATAGGTGCCTCACTGAATCCACTATCATCATCTCCCACAATTTCTTGTACACTATCATCACCATCTTCATCTTCCACGATTTGACACTGATCTTGTTCTGGCCATTCATCATTGTCTTTCTCCAAATCAACAATGTCATTTGCATATACTAAACTTCCACTTATGTCAATGTCTTCAATGTTGTTATTTGGGAGAGATCCATTAGAAGGATATGAAAAAATTGAGCATTAGCCTGTACAATATTTACATCATACACCAAAATAAGCATGATTAAATTTGTTGAAGATATCCAAATCTTCATAAATATGAAGGAAAGCCAAGATAAAAACATATGTGCAGGTTCCTATTGTGTTATACTTTATATTAAGGGGGAAAAAGACAGTTTATAAGAGAGAGATCCCGTGATCACTGTTTATGCATAGCCATCATCCCAACTTTATTATTTATTGCATACAAGTGCTTCTACCACAAACATTTGACTATAAGGAATTATCTTGCCTCATAGTCTCAAGGGTTGAAACAATTTGACTCGCATATACCCCCATATTTTGAACACTTGACTTAATATTTTGGACACTTGACTCAATGCTAGTGACAATTTCCTTTTGCTCTCTGCTAGATCTCTCTGATGCTTCCGCACACTCCTCAATTAATCTTTCTAAATTAGACTTTTCCTTATACTCAATGGTGTGTTGTTCAACATATGGATAAAAGTAAAAAGGAAAGGTATTTTCACGAGAACAATAGACATGTGAATCCCTAAAATTTTGTTGCTCAAAACCTTCACTAGGACATAATGAGTTATCAAAACAAGCTTGGTTCCTAGTGAAATCATCTCTCTCATAATGACTAGTTGTACTATATTGACAATGCTCAAATAAATGATTCCCTCCACAATAAACACAAGACATGCAAACATATTGAGAAGAATCAACATATGGAATACAACCATCACTTATACCCCTTTTATGTTGCCTATCATTCAAAGAATTTAAAATAGCAATCAATCCATCTTGTATAGAAGACAAAGAATTCATCTCCTTCTCAATATTAAGACTAGTTGGTTGCCAATTGAAATCCATTTTTTTAAAAACTTTTTTTCTAAAAAAAAAAAAAAAAAAATAAAATATTTACGAACTCAAGCTTAAACTACTAATGCTCAATCAATTCCAACCGAGACAATTGTGGCACACAAGTCCCGACAACGGCGCCAAAAACTTGATAGGGAAAAACTGTAAGCCTATAACTCCGCAAGTATACGGGCCATACCAAGTAATAAAGTGATAAGAAAAGTATCGTTCCCACGAGGACTTCGTACCAAAACTTCGGTTAAGCATTAATTTTACACTTTCATTTAAGTTGAGCAAACCAAATTGAATTTAATTAAGAAAAATAAAATAAAATCTAAAATCAAAATAGACAAACTACCACAAAAATTAAATGAGCAACCCGAGTCACTAATCTCTTATTAGCTTCATAAACCTTGATTTTACTAATTTAATTAGCCTTAATATAAATTTTGTTAATCTCGAGTATAAATAGCTATAAGTGCCTGGCTTCGGTCCACTTACAACCCTCTCTTGAGTAAATTTTGTTATGTCTAACATAATTACTCAAAAGGCAATAAAACTCAAACACAATCTTCAACAATTATATGGGGCCATTAGGTATATGTCTATCCTAATCGCAAATTAGATTAAAATCTAATCCCATATTACCTAATCTTATAGCCTAATTAAAATCCCCTTCGTCAAGGTAAATCCTAATTCTCAAATTCATATTCAATGATGGCCAGTCACTAAATAGATAAAACTAAACAAGTTTAAGTAACCAAAATTAATATTAATTCCAACTAAACAATAAAAACAGAGTCCAATCCACACCTATAAGTTCAAAGTTCCTCTAGGTTGCAAAGATAAATTAGCCAAACATGGCTTTAACAAAAATCGAGCAGCACGAAAAAATTAAAATCCATATTCAAAAGGCAAACAGAACAAAAAGGATCAAGGAACCAAATCTGCCTCGGAACTTTTAAATCGTAGCCGTGTGTCCGAGATGGTGAGGGGAGGGATGAAGTTGGATGGTGGTGGAAGAAGGGAGGATCTCGTCTGCGACAAGGAAGGTGAAGGTGTCGCGGCGAGGAAGAAGAGAGGTGAAGGTAGAGAGTGTTTCTAGCGGTGCTCGCTCTCATCTCGGGTTTGTGCTCTCAAGTCCACCGCCTCCTGCAATCATGCTCTCCGATCCAGCCTGGCCCAGGCGTCCCTTTTCTCTTTTAATTCCAATTTCCCATTAGGTCTTCCATTCATTTCTCTAAACGGTGTCGTCTTGTTCCTTGGGTTTGATCAATAATTCCCATTCAATTCATTCTTCCTTTCCCACGTGCGGGCATACGGTTTTTCATGCTTTTCAATTAGTGGGATCCATGTGTCCTCTATTCAATTCAAATAAACCTGAATGTGTGGCTGTGACATAAGAAGGATTATTATATAATTGGTCATAATAATAATAAACCCTTTTTTTATTTTTTAAAAACTTCTAATTATTATTATTATTATTTATTTTCTAAACTCAAAAACTTTTATTTTAAATTGAAATCCCCAAATAATGCATCCAAATTGATATCTCTTAAAATTTCAATAAAATCTCTTTAATTTAGTGTTGATAACTTCTCAAATATATCAAAATATGTCTCAAATCTATTAAAAATGAGAAGTCATCAAGATGATACTTTGATGCTTATGGATACAAGTGCTTCTACCACAAATATTTGACAGAAAGTAAGTAGATGATACTATGATGCTTATGGATCAATGCCCAGACCACATAAATGCAAACTTTAGAACCACAATGTAGACAAGTGAAAACATGACATGCCACATTTTTGTTTTTCGTCTTTATTGATGATTCCACTGTGACAAAATTTGTCAAGATTTATTCATTCATATTATTCACTATTGACAGATAAATAAAAGTGAGGTATGCAATGTGATCCTGGAATGTGACAGATCAATAGAGAAGAATTTGGAGAGATTCCAAGTTTTTCTTCTCTTAAAAAATTCCATCAGAATCATCCACTTGAGAAGAATCTCGCTATGTAACTCACTATTCTTTTGTATTCCACTGGCTCTCTTCTTTTATCTGCTTCTCTGAGCTCCTGATTTTTCTTCAACTTATTTTTTTTACCTACAAGTTCAGGTCAGAAATTTCAATCAATACTTGCCATAAAAACTATGAGTAGTGTTATAAAAAAGAAGAGTAGATTCTCACCCACTTGAGAAGAGTTCAATCCTAGCAATGAAACTTAAATGTGCCAACTATTATGCTTATTTTTAAGTCCTGCACTTGCCCATATCTCTACTATCAATGCTCATCTGTTGCACCACACAACCGCTTTCCTCAGACTTTTACTTATAAATGAACGTGGATGGTTGATTTGTGCAGCATGGTATGCTTCCAGCGAGCTAGCCGATAAATTGTCTTCAGGTTTCGAAATCAGATAGTGTTGGTGGCTGAGGATACTGTTAAGAACTTGCTTGATGAAATAATATACCTTTACAATCACAAACAGTCACATAAAAATCTAAAATATCTTGCAGGAGGATCAGCAATAGCAGAACTGCAGCGAACTTTGAATGAATCTCTCCAGATGATAGCAATTTATTTCAAAATTACAGTGTATGTGATTTGATTTCAAAATAGGAATAGTCTGTGATTTGATTCATTTTGTGACGTCTTTTATCAATGCCAACTTTGATCCTAGCGATTTGATTCGATGCCAACTTTAATCCTAGAATCTGTGATTTGATTTCGGAATTACACTGTCTGTTTGTGAATCTTTGATCCTAGCGATTTGATTTCTAAATTTAGATATAAGGTTTTAATGGATTAGCTGGAAGTAATGCTCTCCACAATTTCTTGTTGATTCTGTGGGCTTGTATTCTTATCGAGGAAGTTGATTTGATTCTGTGATTTTATTGATTCTGTCGGTTTGTCTTGTTAAATACTGAGAACAAAATTTAATTTGTTGATTTATTGATTCTATCGGTTTGTCTTGTTAAAATCGTGGTTGATTAAATTTGTTGAAGGTATCCATGATTCTTCACGATAGCGTTGTCATAGGAATATGCCCATGGGTGTTTTTTTTTTATTCATGCGCCCCATTTGTTTTTTCAGGCGAGAAGTCAAGTCACTAATCCAAACGGCACAGTTTTATTGGCTGACAGGACAGAAGCTCAGGTCCAGTGACTGGACATCCGATTTTCCCATATATATATATATATATATATCTCCCCTTCCCAACACGCTCCTGCCCCGATTTCCCACCATCTCCGGATCTGTTCTGCATCGTCTCCGGCAAACACCAAGCAAGCATCGTAGCCCCTCACTCCTGACTCTCCTCTCCTTTCTCGGCGATAGAGAGAACGATGGGAGGGGTTTCGTTGCCAACGAAATGAAACTAAGATAAATGTAATATTTACCTGTTCACAAAATGGAACTTTATCAATCAAGTATGAAACTGTTGCAACATCATATTACAAAATTACCAGCTAAATATTCTAATGGAAAACATTCTTTAGTTTCAACGAGACAAAGACAAAGATTCTTTAGTTCAGATTCTCGCCTACATAGACTGAAACAGATCCATAACGAAATTTACCTGGTTTTCGCGGTCCAGTAGATTGGTAGAAGGAATTGAACCGGAATTTTAAACCGGAACAAAGCAACAGTTTAGTGACATAGGAAATCCAATTTCATAGTGCACAATGTAATGACAATCTCTGTATCTATCTCCATTTTCCAAATTCAATTTTGGAAAGAAGGCAGAATCTTCTAGCGATGGGAGTGAAGTAATTAATTATCGAGGCAGAAGTACTTGTCAAGCAATTTCTCAAAAGGGGTTCGCTCGTTGTAAATATAGCTACATCGATAAAAAGGAGAAGCAAAAAGTTAGGGCATATAAACAACAATTCCAGAGATCATATTGATACTTCAATGAAAATGAGGGAAAAGACAAGAGGAAACCTGCAATCAAGACAGATATAAGACGGCTTGGAAGCAACGCGCATGGAAAGCTTGGGATTTGCAAAAATAAGATTGTGATGATTGGGAAGAAACAAGAGATTAACAGAGCCACAAAAGAAGGAAGATTTGAGAGCAAAAGGATTGGAAGGAAATCGAAGGCTGGCGGCATTGGGAGGAGGAGCTAAGGAAGAAGACAAAGAAGAAAGAGATTTGGGAGTGTGAAAGGTGGATGTGGGAACCTACAAGTGCAGGGCCATTTTTGGTAGGGGTTAGGTCTAATTCTCAGCTTTTCTCCGATTAGGTCTTCGGTTCGTTGCCTTTGAGCACAACAATCACGATTTCTGGGAAAGAAAGCATCCCATGGTTGATCGATGTGAATGCGATTTTTGCTTCGTCCTTTGATTTTGCCCCCAATGTTGGGTGAGAGGGAGCCAGTAAAATTCAATTTTCATTTGGTGCAAATCTTTTAGATCTATTTTATATCAAAATGAGGTCTTAAAAGTAATAAGCATTTTATTTATTTGATTTATTTTTAACTTTTTAGACCGGTTCTTTATAACATCTTGTCTCAAAATGTTTTAATATATTTACAAAACTACCACTGGTCATACTTTTAAGACCGGTTGTTTAGACTTTTTAAATATCCGGTCTTAAAAGTAGACTTTTTAGATCGGACTTTTTAAAAATGCAGTCTTAAAATTTTTAATATATTTACAAAAGCGCACTAGGTCCTACTTTTTAGACCGAGACTTTTAAAATCCGGTCTTAAATTTTTTTTATTTACAAAATTGCCACTAGTCATACTTTTTAGACCGGTTGTTAAAGGAACTGGTCAAAAAAGTTCTTTATATTTATGAAACTGCCACCGGTCATACTTTTTAGACCTGATCCTCTATAATCCAATCTAAATTTTTTAAAAGCCTTTTTTGTACTAGTGAATGGTTGAAAATTTGGGGAACTAACAACTACAAGTCGCAAGCAAGGGATTTAATCCTCCAACGAATGATAACAATTGAAGAGCACATGCATTGACAATTTCTAGTGTAGGAAATGCCATGTTTTTTGTTGTTCACTTGTTATTGAAATTTCTTGGTAATTAAATCTCTTCCTTAGGACCTCATTGTTATTCTCACTTAAAAATTTTCATTTTTTATTTAATTAATAATAAATGGGTTTACTTGAAGAGGTTTGATAGAAAGAGAAGCTATTGTTTTGTTATCTATGACTATGGGAGATTGGGAGCCCGACTGTCTTTAAAAGGCTTATGTATGTGGCCATGGAAGGCCTTTCATCTGGATTTTCTTGATCACTTCGTTATATGAATCACTAATCTTCCTGCATAACAATTATGCCAGCCCCGCTCTATTTCAACCATCACTTATCACCCTTCTATGTTATATGTTGTTGGTAAAATAATCTTTGGCCGAATCTAAAGGCTGGTATGATGATTGCATAGGAAATACTAATATGAGATAAATACAATAATTTCTAAATCGTAGCTTATGATCGATGCCATCAGCATATTGTATGACTTCACTTGTATTCTTCATAGTACATATAATTTCTTAAACCTATAATTCCAAAACTTAAAACCCATTTAACAAATGCAGCCTAAGGACTTTACAAGTGAGTCGAAAATAGAACAAAACTGCATAAAAAATAAATATATTAAAATTATAAAAACTGATTTCATGATGGAAAATATAATTTGTCCCTTGAAGTAATCACCATTAAATAATATTAATAAGAGTGCATTATGAATTGTATATCTCAATTTTGGTAGAGTAAAATAAGAATGCTTGTCTTCTGATAAGGCAACCAAGACACAGAAGAAATAAAAGTGTGGTACTAACGAGGAAAGAATTCGCTCATAGACACTTCAATAATGGAGCCTGATCCATTATTACTTCCATGATTGGTACTTGGTGCCATTCCACCGTGTAGAGAGAATGCAGGTTCCTGTGGCAATGGCAGTTGACTGGAATCATTACTAAGATATGAAACAACCTCAGCCATTGTCGGTCTTGAATCTAGATTTTCTTGAACACATAACAAACCAATCTGGATACACTTTATCACTTCATTATATGATCCGAATTCTTCCATATTTGAATATGATATCTCCACTAACTTTTCCTCCTTCCATTGCTTCCAAGCCTACAAGAATTAGGCAAAATTAATTATCACCCTAATATTTTCCCCAATTTATAAGCTGAGATAATTGCAAAAGAAATATTAATACAAGAGATAAACATATATATTATTATAACTTACATAGCTCAAGAGGCCCTCGACATATTGTGATGGACCAAGACGGCTTGTATTCTTCTTTCCACTAATAATTTCTAAAACCATAACTCCAAAACTAAAAACATCTGATTTTTCAGAATATTGCCCATACATTACATATTCTGGAGACATATAACCTTTGAAAAAGAAAAATATCAATGATAAAAGCATTAATTTAGTACAAGATAATAATATTAATTGGGATATTCAATTATTAGGTGATTTGTAAACTTTTCCATCTCAACTTAGGGGCATTTGTTTTTCTTTATTAAAACATAACAAGATAGATGTAGAGCTTAAAAGAGAAAAAATTTAGAACTTACTATGTTCCAACTATTCTATTTGTACTCCCTTCGTTTGTGTTGATAGCAACCAACTTAGCTAAGCCAAAATCTGAAATTTTTGGATTCATTTCATTATCTAATAAAATATTGCTTGGTTTTAGATCACGATGTATAACTTTAAGGCGAGAATATTCATGGAGATAAAGAATTCCTCGAGCAACTCCTCCGATAATGTTACAGCGCTCTACCCAGTTCAATACTTTTCCTTTTTGGGAACCTGTACATAATTTGTTGTGAGTTACTATAGAGACAAAATAATGATAATCTAAGCAGAGGAAAATTAACTCTAACATACATTTGATAGCACGAAATAAAAATAATACATGGCACATATGAACTGCAAATTTTAATTAAGAATTAAGAGTTAAAGTGGATTTAGAAGAGTCAAACCAAATAGAAAGTTGTCAAGGCTTTTATTCGAAACATATTCATAAATAAGAACTTTCTCTCGTTCTTCTATGCAAAATCCAAGCAAGGCTACCAAATTTTTGTCTTTGGAGTTTGGCAATTAATAAGACCTCATTCTTGAATTCTTCTGCACCTTGATCAGAACTTTTTGAAAGTCTCTTGATAGCTACTTCTTGACCGTTTGAAAGAACACCCTAGAATCATAGATGATTTGATAAAAATTAAGAAACATATATGCATGTGTGTGTGTGTGTGTGTCTATGTAAATGTAACACATTTCTATGGATGAAATTTGTTACCTTGTAAACTCTTCCAAATCCACCTTGGCCTAAACAGTTTTCATGTGAAAACTTATTTGTTGCAGCTTCAATAGTGGCCAAACTAAATCGCAGAGGCTCTAAATTGTTGGTTTCATTTCCAACTAGACAAATAGAAAAAGATTAAATACTAAAAGCACTTAAACTATCGCTTCAAATCTTTGAACAAGCCAAATTACACGAATAAATAAATATTTGTTTGGGAATGAAAATTACTTACGAGTATTTTTTGTCTCGAGAACGTTGCGTCTTGTCTTTATTAGACTCTTTAAGAGATAGTATGCGAGACAAACAAATATCAGAAAACCACCGACCGAAGAAACCACAACAATCACAACAGTCCTTGTTGACTGACCTTTCCCTTTTACTGCACAAACATCATATACTACAGCGTCTAACTATAATGACATAATATTAGTAATTGACTCTATCCCTTGGCCGTAAGATCAGGGAGTCATGTTTACATTCTGATTAGATCCATAGTTCCTATCTGCTGTCATGTTATTTTCTCATGTTTTGAAATTTAGTTTTCTACCAAAATCAGCATAATATTTTTCATTAATAGTATTACCCTAATATGAATTTTAAGAAATCATAAAAGGCATTAATTAATTGCTCAACAAACAAACAAAATGTTTAATGAAGTTGAACTTTAGCTTGAGGATTTGAAGAATTTGTTTGAGAGAGCGCAGCCGGTGTAGGCGTCGTGGCTTCTGTCACATCATGAGTTATAGAAAGGGTACATATTAACTTTATGAAATTCATGTCGTTTTAGCACATTTTCTAACTGTTTCTTAGACTTCCTGGTGAATTTGTACAAGTTTGGTGATACAATTGATAGGAAAATATGCATGAGCTAAAATTATGGATTTTTGGGTTGACATGAATATTTTACTATATTTCATCAACTTTTACATTTATAGATCCTTTTGTTTTGTTAGGACATTGAAGCATGTTATTTGGGCTACATCTAAAGACATTCAGAGTTAAAATCAATGCAGCATGAGTTGGAAAGAAGATTAAAAAGTAAGGACACCATGGAAAGACAAGAGGAAATGAACTAAGAAACAAAGTTTTTTTTTTTGTGTGCCTAAGCTAATGCCTTTTCTGGCCTCAAACAAGGACAAAACATAGAGTTGTTAGCCTTAGCCAAAGGCACAGACATAGAGTTATGGCCGCAGCCAAGACAAGCTTTGGCTATAGCCAATGAGACTTAATGAAGCTATGTGTTTTGGTTAAAAACTGATCTTAGGGCTTTATAAGCTTCCAAACTCGCACAACAATGTCATTCTGAAATTTAGGTGCAATTTTGGAAGCTTCATCTTCGTGGAGATAAAGCTAGGAGTTGAAAATTGAAGAGATTTGAGCTTCCCCCTTGGTTTTTCCTCTTCATCTTCAATTCAATTCTTTTCTTATGTTTTGTATTTTTCTGGTTTATTCCCATTTTCTCAATGGTTTTATGGATAAGTCTAGTTAGAGTTTTGATTCTAGGATTATTTTGAATCCTTCACTATAACAAGATATAGATTTTACTTCCCAAAAAGCATCTATTATTCAAAAAGGAAGTAAAAAAAGAATGCGATGGCATTTTTGTAAATCTATCTGTAGTTATAGCATATTGGGCGTTTGCTTTACATAAACGCTAAGAGTGAAGTTTTGGCATCCCTTAACAATAGTGACACGGTTAGTTCTCTATGTGTTTTGATGATGCCTTACAGTTGTATTTAATGATAAAAAGAATTGAAAGAAATATTGAGTTTTTGAAAAATGTTTTAGAAAATGAGTAACTCAAGTTACTGAATATAACTCAAGTTACAGGTTTCAGAAAGTCCAATTTACTGTTCAAAGTAACTCAAGTTAGTAATCGTAACTCAAGTTATAAGATTAAGAAAAATTAGTTTTGGCAGAGATCATAACTCGAGTTACTACTTAGTAACTCAAGTTATGGACTGTACTTCATTGTTTCATCTCGCGATATCAATTTTTCATCAACTGATATAACTCGAGTTATCTGATATAACTCGAGTTATAAGCATATTAGAAAGCTTCAACTGATATGAAGCAACTCGAGTTACTGGAAGTAACTCAAGTTAGAATATTGGCAATTGCTCTGTCGATTTTATTGTTAACATAACTCGAGTTATGAAGTGTAACTCGAGTTACGTAATTCAACTAAATCTCTGAAGCTTTTCTGTGCTAAGAAGTAACTCGAGTTACTTAGTATAACTCGAGTTACTCAGTATTGAACTGATTCAATTATAACTCGAGTTACAGTTTATAACTCGAGGTAACCTTTCATTGAGATATATTCATTGAACATGTTTGTAACTTGAGTTATCATATGCAACTCGAGTTACCTGTATCAGTTTTGAATTTCATCGTTCTTGTAATCTGAAATCTTATCATTATGCATTGGGTAGTTGATATTTTGGTTCTTATCCTTTCTAACCAAGTTTAATCAGTTTGCTAGTGTGCTTCAGACTTGATTAACAGGTTTAAACTTCAAATTATCAAAAAGCAAGTGTTTGTCAGAAGCATTAAATACAAAGCAGACACATTCACCATTTTGGCAAGAAACCTTCTGAGCAAGAAAAAAGCATTCCAGCTGTTCCCTAGACAACATTCTGAGAGTATCTCAACGGACAATTTGAATAAAGAATGTCAACGGAGAATAACGGACGAATGTCGGAAGCATACGAAGAGACGGAGCAACGTAATCTCAATGGATATATTCATTACTCACAACGGCTCATTTAATCTTGTCTCAACGGTTATAAATTCTATCATCTATAAAACCCAGAAGCATTGAAGTCTCCAACCACCGAAACTCTGCGCATTCAATTAGCTAGTAAGATCATTTATTGTTTCTACTCTAAGAGTTAATATCTTCGGATATATTACGCTTCAGTGATTATTATTCTACTCTTTTAGAAAGTTCTTTATTGATTATCCTTCTTGTAAGAATCTCAAAGTATTGGGACTTTGGGATTGGGATATTTGATTACAACTTGTAAGGGGGAGTAAGTTCTAATGAGAGAATTACTTTGTGAGTTACAGAGTGTGTAAATCATTTGAGTTAGTGAAATCCCGGAGAGTCTGGGGACTGGACGTAGGTCAAGGATTTAGACCGAACCAGTATAAATTGCTTGTGTTCTTTTTTCTTCTACCTTACTCTGTTCATCCCTGTTTTTGTTACCTTTAAACAGAGCATTTTCGAAAGAAAATTTTATATCCCCAATTCACCCCCCCTCTTGGTGATATTCCGTCTTTCATTTGGTATCAGAGCAAGGTCTTCTCTGAAGAGATTAACATCTCGAGAAGGATCAATATGGACGGAATACTACCTGATGGAGCTTCGATCAACCGACCACCAGGATTCAATGGAGAGCATTACTCCTATTTGAAAACCAAGTTCAAAGTCTTTGTGATGGCTACAGAGTATGGCCTCTGGAGAGTATTCAAAAGAGGAGATTATGAGCCATCAATTATTGAAGATGGTGTAAGAACTCCTAAGTTAGAAGAAGAATTTGATGAGAATGATAGAAGAAATGTCACACTCAATGCAAAAATTTGTCCTCCTACTACAAAGTGCTCTTAGTCAACAAGAATATTTTCATATTTGCAACTTGACTTCGCTAAAGCCATGTGGGATGCACTTGAAATTGCTCATGAAGAAGGGCTTTGGAGTGAAACAAAATAGAGTCAATACTCTCATGACCGAGTATGATCTTCTTCGTATGAAGCCTGGAGAGTCCATTGGCGACTTCCAGCTGAGATTCACTCATCTAATTAATCAACTTGCTGCTTTGGGCAAAGAATATGAGCAACCTATCCAAGTGAGGAAAATTCTAAACATCCTCAACAAGGAATGGGAAGCCAAAGTCACGCCATTGAAGAAGCTCATGGAGATTCTATGGCTTCATGAAAGACACTCTTTGGGAGTCTCTCTGAATATGAGGCAAAACTCAAGTTCAAGAAGGGACTTGAAGAAGCACATGGCAAGAACAAAGGAATTTTCCTCAAAGCTGTCAAAGAGACCAAAGAGTCAGATGATGAAGATGAAGACGAAGAAGAGGAGATAGGCATGATGGTCCGAAGATTCAAGAAGTTCTACAAAAAGGACCAAAGTTTCAAGAAGTTTCACAAGGGTAGCTCCAGCTATGAGGCAAAGAAACCAATCATTTGCTATGAGTGTGAGAAGCCAAGTCACATCAAATCAGAATGCCCAAATCTGAAGAACAAAGACAAAGAAAAGAAGAAGTTCAACAGATTCAAAAAGAAGGCATATGTCTTCGGCATTTGGGGTGATAGCTCATCTGATGAAGATGATGAGGATGAGGATGAGAAAGCAAATATTTGCTTGGTTGCTGAAGAAGAAGAGCAACATACTAATAATGATGAGGTATATGATTTAAAACCACCTTATGATGAATTATTTGCTGAATACCTTGTTGTGCAATCAGAATTTGAAAAACTTGCTGATAAATACTTCAAGTTGAAAAACAAGAATATTACTCTTGAATTGCAAGTTGAAAAACTTTCTTCCTCTGAATATCTTGCTTGTGAAGATTGTCCTGATCTGAAGAAAAAGAATTCACATCTTACAAAGGCACTTGAGAAATTCACTAGAGGAAGTGAAATGCTCAATGTCATCTTGAAACAATAAAGATTTATAAATGACGAGATCAGGAATTGGTTACAAACCTAATTTTGATAAAAAGAAAGGAAGAAAGAAGTCGGTGAAAAATCCTATATGAACTATTTTACAAAATAAGTTCATTCTTCAAATCCTTTTGCTCACTGTAATTACTGCAATAGAAAGGGTCATAATACTTCTTCTTGCTTTCATAAGAAGGAAAGAAAGAGTAAACCCATAGGGAATTATCAATGGGTGCCAAAGGGATCTTACAAGATCCCTAAGACACAAACTAACCCCAAAGGACCCAAGAAAAGATGGGTACCTAAGCCCTGATTTGTTGTGTCTTGCAGGTTTGTCTAAAAGCATCAAAATCCAACAAATGCTACATTGACAGTGGATGCTCTAGACACATGACGGGAGACCAATCCAAATTTGCCTCAATTAAGCCCAAGGATGGTGGCAAGGTGACCTTTGGTGGAGATCAATCTGGAAAGATTCTTTGGAATTGGTGAAATTGGCAACAATGAAGGACCACTCATCAAAGATGTCTACCTTGTGAAAGGACATTGCCACAATCTCCTCAGTGTGAGTCAAAGCACTGATAAAGGTAACTCAGTTATCTTCGATTCTGAAGAATGCTTGATTGTGAGCAAGGATATTCTCCCTTTAGAAAACATAAAATCAAAAGCTTTATTTAGAGTCCCTAGAGATGGCAATTGTTATACACTTAACCTCTCTAGTAATGGCTCTATTTCTGAAAAATATTTTGTTAGTAATTTGGATGAAAGTTGGTTATGACACAAGCGATTAGCTCATGTCAATATGATTGAACTTGACAAATTGCTTAAAAAGGATTTGGTGATTGGTGTTCCCAAACTTCGTTTCAAAAATGACATGATTTGTGATGCTTGTCAAAAAGGTAAACAAACTAAATCATCCTTTAAATCTAAAAATGAGATTTCAACTAATAGACCTCTTCAATTGCTTCATATGGATCTAGTTGGACCAGCTAGAGTAAAAAGCCTTGGTGGCAATCTTTATACTTTGGTCATAGTTGATGATTTCTCTAGATTTGCATGGACTATATTTTTATCTTCTAAAGATGAAACATTTGATCAGTTTGTTGTTTTTGCCAAGAAGGTCCAAAACGAGAAAGGTTACTCTATTTCAGGAATTCGAACTAATCACGGAGGAGAATTCGAGAATCATGCATTTGCTGAGTTCTGTAACAACATGGGGATTGACCACAACTTCTCAGCCCCGAGGACTCCTCAACAAAATGGTGTTGTGGAGAGAAAGAATCGAGTCCTCACCGAGATGGCAAGAGCTATGCTGAATGAAAACAACACTTCTCAAGTGTTTTGGGCTGATGCAATGAGTACTGCTTGCTACATCTCAAATCGGGCATACCTCCGGAAGAAGTTGAACAATACTCCTTATGAGCTGTACAAAGGAAGAAAGCCAAATCTAGCTCATCTGCATGTGTTTGGATGTAAGTGTTTCATCCACAACAATGGTAAGGACAACTTAGGAAAGTTTGATCTCAAAACAGATGAAGGTTTATTTTTGGGTTATTCAAATAGGAGTAAAGCTTATAGAGTCTTTAATACTCGTACTCGTATAGTTGAAGAATCTATGCATGTTGTCTTCTGTGAATCCAATTCTGATAAACCTTTGGATGATGATGAGGAAAATGTTTTCAAAAACCAATTCTTTTCGAAAACCACTTCTGCTTCTATTGAAAATTCTGAAGATGTTTTCGAAGCCTATCCTCAAAACAATTTAGAAAATCCTAATCAAACACAGCCTAGAGCTTGGAAGTTCATTGGGAATCATCCTTTGGACCAAGTAATAGGTGATGTAAATCAGGGAGTGAGGACCGGAAATAGTACTTTAAATGAAGTAACATTTTATGCTTTTATATCACATATTGAACCCTCTAAGATTGATGAAGCCCTTTCAAACAATGATTGGGTGATAGCAATGCAAGAGGAGTTATATCAATTTGATAGAAATCAAATTTGGGATTTGGTACCTAGGCACTAAATGGGTAGGACCATCGAGATGGTCAATCATTGTTGGCACTAAATGGGTATTCAAGAACATTGGCGAGATGAGTCGGCAATCATTGTTCGTAACAAGGCAAGATTAGTTGCTAAAGGCTATAATCAAGAAGAAGGAATTGATTATGAAGAAACTTATGCCCCAGTGGCAAGATTGGGAGAAATAAGAGTTCTTCTAGCCTTTGCTTGTGTCAAAGGTTTTAAACTCTATCAAATGGATGTGAAGAATGCTTTTCTAAATGGTTTTATTCAAGAGGAAGTTTATGTAGAACAACCTCCCGTTTTCCAAAGTAAACATCATCCAGATCATGTTTATCGTCTCAAGAAATCCCTCTATGGCCTTAAACAAGCTCCTAGAGCTTGATATGAGCGATTAAGCAAATTCCTTCTTGATCAAGGTTTTATTATAGGAAAAGTAGATACAACTCTCTTCATAAAGAGTAATAAGCTTGGTGAAATTTTAATTGTTCAAATATATGTTGATGATATTATATTTGTTGCTTCTAATCATGCTTTGTGTGAAGAATTTTCCAAGAATATGCAGGGAGAGTCTGAGATGTCCATGATGGGAGAGCTCAACTATTTCCTTGGTCTGTAAATCAAGCAAAGGAAGAATGGAATCTTCATATCTCAGACCAAGTATCTCAATGATCTGCTGAAGAAGTTTGGGATGGACCAATGCAATGGTGCTGACACTCCAATGAGTTCCACCGCTTCGTTGGATGCTGATGAAGAGGGCAAGGACTTTAACATTACAAGATATCGAGGAATGATTGGATCATTGCTCTACCTGACTACAAGTTGCCCTGACATCCAATTCAGCGTAGGGATGTGTGCAAGGTTCCAATCTACTCCTAAGGAGTCCCATGCTGAGTATGTGAAGAGGATCTTCAGATACCTTGCTAACACAAAGACACTAGGATTATGGTTCCCCAAAGGTCAACCTGAACATTTGGTGGCATATTCAGACTCGAGACCATCGGCTACAAGATCGATAGAAAGAGCACAAGTGGCCAATGTGAGTTTCTTGGTGGTTCACTTGTGTCTTGGTTGACAAGAAACAAACAAGTGTGGTCATGTGTCATCTATCGAAGTTGAATATGTGGCTGCCTCAAGTTGCTGTGTTCAAGTTTTATGGCTAAAGCAACAACTATCAGACTTGGGAATTCATCTGAAAGAGATTCCAATATTGTGTGGCAACACTAGCACAATAAGCTTGGCCAAGAATCCAGTTCAACATACTCGGACCAATCACATTGATGTGAGGCATCACTTCATAAGGGGTCATGTTCAGAATAAGGATGTCAAAGTCATGTTCATCCTAACTCATCTTCAACTTGCAGACATCTTCACCAAACCATTAGCCAAGGAGCAATTCAATTTCATAAGAAGAGAATTGGGAATGGTAAATCCCAATGAATTGTAAGTTAATCCTACTCAAACAATGTTAGTTGTGTTTTTGATGATATACACTTACTAACTTAAGCTTCGAAGTGTCTAGATATTGTTTTGCAGGAGCTTGTGTGCTTATATCAGTAAAATTTTGTCTCTGACTGATGTCTGGCTTTTGGTTCTGATATAAGGATTTTACTGATGTAACTCGAATTATTTTCAAGATAACTCGAGTTGTAGTGCTCTCAGATTCTCATAAAATTTAAGGCATATATCAGCAACTCGAGTTATACCAGATAACTCGAGTTAGTATGTTAGGCAGAGAGAAATAAGAGTTTTCTCAACACAATGTAACTCGAGTTATTGAACATAACTCGAGTTGAATTTTAGGCCGAGAGGAAAATGCACATTTATAACTCGAGTTATAGTTCAGTCAATTGCAATCTGTTCATACTTTTCTCTCTCCGCAACTCGAGTTACCACTAAATAACTCGAGTTGCCCTATCTGAGATATATTTGTTAGTCGCGTCTGTTCTCTTCGTTTAATCCAAATCTTAAAACCCTAACTCGAGGGCCTCTCTTACTCCTCAATCCATCGTCTCCAATCCATCTCTGAATCTCCACAAATGGCTCCCAAAAACCCTAAATCGTCGAAACCCCAACGTGAATCCTCCTCAGATTATGAACCCATTGTTTCCTCATCACCACCTACAACAACCCGACCTATGGGGAAGAGGAAACCATCCTCCAAGCTTCAAAACATGCTGGCTGATGAACCTCCTGCGAAAAAGCCCAGAAAATTGAAGTTACAAGAACCTCCAGTGGTTCCTCCAACAAAACCCATCGATCCATAGGCTATTACTCGAAGAAACAAAGAACCAGTCGTTGCGCCTCACAAGAAGAAGAAATTCGTTATTACAGATGCTCAGGGTTCTGCGTCCAAAACTCAGGCTGGCTCAAAAATGGAAGCCTCTGGTTCAAAGGCTCCAAGTGGTTCTGGAATTGGAGGCTTTGGCCCTAAGGTATCCTCCCAACACAAATATGTCTTTAAGCCACCAAACCTTGAAAAACCACCAGATTCTGAATTTATCTGTTCCCCTACTCCCTTAACCCCAGCACAGCTCGCAGATTTTAAGAAGAAATACCAACATCGTAGTTTTTGTCCAACTGTTTATGTTAACTTACCTAAACTGAAAGAGCAGTGTAATCTTGATTTATCTCCTTGGTTAGAACAATTCAGAGATCTCTTAGCCATTGACACTGCTTATTGTCCCTCTCTTGTCAAACATTTTTATTACAATATGACAATGGCTAACAAAGTGGACAAGAAGGGTAGACTCATAGAGGACAAATGCATTACTTCTGTTAGGGGCAAATCAATTACTATCTCTGCTGATATAATCAATAATCTGCTGTTTATTGAAAACCCCCCACTTGTGCCTGATATTAGGTATGATAAGGAAAAAAATTTCAAAACTCTTTTGCCTGACAAGCCATATGTAGGAGTGCTTAAACTGTCTCCTGTTGATATGTCCCCTACCTGTAGAGCCCTGTGGTACATTTATTCTAGAAATCTAGTTCAGAAGAGCAAAAATTTCACCTACTTCAATTCCACCGATTATGGGCTATTTGCTTCCCTCATAAACAAAGTGCCTTTCAACATAGGTCAATGGGTTTACAAAGAGATGAAAAGGTTCAGATTTCATTTAGGTGCTTCTGCATAAATTCCCTATCCTAACCTTGTGTCTCCCTTGATGTTTACCAACAAAATCTAGTATCTTGACTCTTCTGAAGAACCCATTAAGCCACAGATGTTTGGGCAAACTCACTTGAACTACATGAACATTTCCTTTCAAGAGGGTTCAGGGCAATCCAGAGCACCTTCTAGATCCAGAGCATCTGCCTCCAGGCCACTTGCAGTTGAGTCATCTCCTGGACCTTCTCAGTCTCAGCCTGCTCATCAATCTTCAAGCCTCAATGCAGAAATCCAGCACATTGTGCTCAAGGCTGTGCAAGAAACATTTGGCACTCTCCAAACCACTATGACAGCCCAATACTATGAGCTATCTGATAGGCTTGAGTCAGAAATTGGGAAGTTGGTCCAATCAGTCACTTCTACTGAGTCTAATGTTGGTAAGTTGGCCACGACAGTTGCCTCTACTGATGAGAAGGTTGACTACCTGGACGAGAGGATGGCAAATGTTGAAGGTCACTTTGATGATCTTGGCCACAGATTTGAGAGCATGCATGTATTGTATCAGCTGTTGGATACCAAGTTAGCCAAGTTGATGAAGCCTAATGACACTGCTGGTCCCTCTGGAGTGGTTCCTTCTCCCAGTCACTCTCCCATTCCATCTCCACTTCATGTTTCACCTCATTTGTCACCTCTCACTCTTCTCCCGAAATTCCCCCATCAACTCTCCTCCTCATCAGTCTTCACCTCCTCTGTCATCTGTTCCTCCTTCCTCCACTTCCATTTTATCTCTATCTCCATCTCATCCTGAAACCACACCAATTTTACCCACTCTTCCTCTCTCAGCTCCATTCATCTCTTCTACTCCTCGCACTGTTAAACTTCCTTCTCCTGAAACCTCCTCTGCCCAACTATCCTCCTCAGGTGACACAGCAGACTTATTTGATGAACAACACCAAAAGCGGCTTTTGGCATCCCTATTCATTAAATGGGATGCAGAAAGGAGCACAAAAAATAAATCAATATAATTGAGCCAATGAGCCCCACTACTTCTTATCCTACCCAGTCTAATTTGACTTTATAAATCCGCACCCGAGCCCCTTCACCCTGTAGATCCAAGCCCTCTGTTTCACCCTAACACGCACACATACACACACAGTTACTCAGAGAGAAAGACCTACATGGAGCAAAAATGGAGGGGAAGGTGCAGGACGTGTCGCTGGTGTTAGTTCTCTAAAGGTTTTGATTATCTCCAATGATTGTAAATAAAGCATGAGGTTTTGCTCTCAATTATTGAAAAGCTCTTTGTGAGAGCAAACCTTGAGGTTTGCACGAAACCTCAAGGTTTGGCCTTACAGAGAAGAACCAAAGGCTTCTGGAAAAAGCAAACCTCAAGGTTTTCAGAGAAACCTCAAGGTTTCAGGGAAACCTCAAGGTTTCTGTTTTAACTCGAAAATTCCAGGTTTCACAAAATTGTGTGAAACCTCGAGGTTTGGAAAGAAACCTCAAGGTTTTACCCTTCCAGAGAAAGCTCAGTTTCACCCAGTTGTGAAAACCTTCGGGTTTATGAAAAACTTCCAGGTTTAAGCTCAAATGATGTTTTTGAAGTTTCTAAAAAATATGAGAAACCTCGAGGTTTACTGACAAACCTCGAGGTTTGTCCAGGTAGAAAGGTTCTGCGCTTTTCCAAGTTTTCAAAACCTCCAGGTTTCCCTTAAAACCTCCAGGTTTTTGTTTTAGCCAAAACTCAGAATTTCATCGTTTAAGTAAAACCTCGAGTTTTGCTGAAAACCTCGAGGTTTCGACATCCGAGAGAGCAATCGATTTTTCACTCATTTCGAAAACCTCCGGGTTTGTTCTTGGCGTGATTTTGCAAGGTTTCACATTTAAAGTGAAACCTCGAGGTTTTGTCAGGCAGAGACACTAAGGCTTTCTGCAACCTCGAAAACCTCCAGGTTTGAAGAACAAACCTCGAGGTTTCTGCGTGCCTTCAGAATTTCAAATTCTAGGATTTTCTGAAACCTTCTTGTTTGATCTTAATACTTCCTATGATTAATCTCTAATGTTTCTAAATATGTTTAACCACTTTTTTGGTGAGTTTCAGACAGATTAGAGAATGCACATTGAAGGTTTAAAGCAAAAGCTAAAGTGATGTCAGCACATTAATTGCAAACCCGAGAAAGTTGCATACTTTTGGGAAATCCATCTGCACACGCCTACAAAGAATTAAAGAATGATTTCTACTTCTAGAAATTTGCTATTCCAACGGACAAATTCGCGAGAGAGTCAACTACGAACTTACGCCAGGTTGGATTAAGTGCAGATTAGAGAGAGAAGAAGACCAAAGCTTAACCAAAACTTTGGTTAATCAAAGCAAAGGTTATATTGATAAATCCAACGTTCATTTAATGCACTCTGAGTATAAATAGAGTTGCATTCAATTCTTCTCAACAACCACAACTACTGAAAACAAAATACATTCAAGTTTCACATTCACTTTCTTCAGTTTTCAACTGTATTGTATCTTCGATACATTTTTGCTTGATGATTATTTATATCCACTCTTAGAGAGAGTTTCTGCTTGAAAAAACATTTATTGTAGAGAATCACAAGTCTGGGGACTTGGTCATTGGGTGCATTGATTACAACTTGTAAGGGGGAGTGAGTTCTAGAGAGAGAACTACTCTTGAGTGCAGAGTGTGTAATCAATTGTGATAGTGAAAAACATAGAGAGTCCGGGATTTGGACGTAGGTCAAGAGGTTAGACCGAACCAAGTATAAATTCGTGTGTCTTGCTCTTCTCCTTCTTACTGTTCATCTCTGTTTTCACTACCATATACAGAGCAGTTTTTAAAAAGTTTTTAAAATCCTCAATTCACCCCCTCTTGGTGATTTAGCTCCACTTTCAGCTGGGAGCCAACAAGTTCTCAGAGAGGCAGCCCATCGAGACAACGACTCAGAGTCTGGATGGAGGCAAGGACTATCAAGAACCGTCACCGACGCTGCTGTTTGAGCCATATGAGCTCACATCATAGTCTTTCTATAAAGTCAGGATAGGCGAGTTTGTGGCTAGTTTTCTATTCCTTTATGTCGCCTTCTTGATGGTCAAAGGGGTGAGCAACTCCAAGTCCAAGTGTACAACCATCAGCATTCAAGGCATCGTATGGGCTTTCGGTGGCATGATCTTCTCCCTCGTCTACTGCACCGTTGGCATCTCAAGTCATCATCTGATCTATTCAAGTTACTATACTAGACAACTTCTTGCTCCCTTTTCATATATGCAAGTGGTCATATTAATCTGGCGGTGACGTTCGAGATGTTCCTGGCAAGGAAACTATTGTTGAAGAGAACATTGTTGTACATGGTAATGCAGTATCTAGGCGCCATATGCGATGTGGGCGTGATGAAGGGTTTTGAGGGAAGCGAAGATACAACATGAATGGGGGAGGTGCCAATGCCATGGACTCTGGCTACACCAAAAGGGATGACGCAAGTATCTTACAGCATTTATTTTTTTCAAAAGGGACGCCATAAGTTGCCTACTTACGATGTCCCTTTTGGAAAAAGGGGTGCTGTGAGTGTCTTATAGCATCCCTTTTTTAATGAACGTTGTTACTAGACTTTATTGTGTTGCTCACATAAGCGTCCCTTTGGAAAGGGAAGTAGAAATGCCTAAAAATGAATGTTAAAAGTGCTTTCTATTGTAGTGCTTGTATGGATTAAGTACTCATTTCCAACCGCTTTATAGTTGTGATTAATGATATGATTATGTTGATTTTACTCTTTTTTGTTGTTGATTGGCTACCAATGAGACTATTGTTTTCAATTGATTGATGTTTGAGAGAGGTAGGTTGAGTGTAGAACTTGAATTTAATCATAAGAGGCCTTGAAATTTGAATTGATTGGATGGTTTTGTTTATGAAATAGAGATATACTCAATAACCTCACATAGTCATATAGGATTTGGAATGAACATTGGGGTTTCATTAATTAATTAAGAGATTAAGGAATTAATGGAACTAAACACTTATTTGAAGACTTGAGAGAGCATTTATAGGTAATTTAGTATCCTTGGCTAGCATGTAAAATCTCTCTTTAGGAAGCAAATATTGTGGGGATTTAATTGGGTAAATTTGAAATACAAGGGACAAATAATCCTAAATCACATTTTATCTTTGAAGTCTATGAATTACTTGTTTTTATTTTTTTCATAATTTTAAAATAGTTTTCCTTCACTCTTAATATTTGTGTCACTCAAATTATTAGGCAAAAGTGTAATAATTGATACTTAAGGGTTTTAGAACCAAATCCAAGTGGACTGATATTCTACTTATCACTTATTACTTGAGTATTTGTGCACTTGCAATGCAAATAGTACAAATTCATATATAGATAATATTACGGCTTAAGCAAATAGGTGAGAGCTTTACCTTGGGAACCAGGGAGGGGAACAATTGCCGGAGGAGGAGTTGGTCTTTGGAGCTTAGGTAAATAGAAAGGGTACAATTCATAGCGAGCATAACAGCTAGGATACATAATCTGTTGCTCCTTCCTTGCCATCGCAAAGCACGAGTTAAGGTCCCCAATCACTCCACTCGGACACCATCTGCAATCCGACGGTGAAAGGTCCGACGTACACTGAGCTAGGCAAAACACAGTTCGAAATGGCAAAATCTCCCCCCTTACATTGCTCGCATACTTCTTTTCCCCCACAGCAGGTTTAGCAGCCTCATCTGCCGTCTTGTTCATAATATCGTACAGTGTTCTCATGAAGCTTGCGGGGTTTGAGACATTATAGGGGTTCGGGCGGCCAAGCCTTGGCATTGTGTCGACGGTGGAGAAGAAGGAGCGGTTGGAATAGCGAAGTAAGCACTCGTCGTACCGGACTATTGCCTCCTTCAAACCGGGCAATCGGAAGGTAATCGTTGGGTTGCATTGACGACGACCTTTGGTGGCACGTCGTGAGGTTGATGTCACCCCGACACATGAAGAGGCCATAGACGGTGTCGCCCTACCAACAACATTGGTGCTGTTGAAGTCGGTGGCGTTGTTGGAAGCTAAGGAAGAGAGAAGCGTGGTCCGGTCGGATTGAAAAGCACTATTGGCAGTGAATTTTTTGTTGGAAGAGCAATTGTGATCGATATAAGTCTGTGCTTGGGTTGTAGGAAAAAGGAGGAAGGTAATAAAGAAGAAGAGTAAGAAAATTTTGTGAGAAGAAGCCATGATCATGGACATGGTCATGGTAAGGGTGAAGGATGTGTTGGAGATGAGGCGTCAGGTTTATAGTTCGAGGAGTTGTTGCTCTGCGTATTTCATGGAGAAGGTAGAAGCAAGTCAATGAGTTTGTTATTGGAAAATGAGGGTCACTTAAATTGGGGAGAGCCCACTCAAGTCTGGATCTCAGAGAAAAGTAATCAACCCAAGTCATTCCAAACTAGGAAGCCCATTTGGAATCACCTTTTTTGCCACGGCTTTCCTCCTCCTTTCTCCCTGCGTCCCTACGTCCGCTGCCGTACTTTTCAATCAAATTTTATCGTTTTAGTGCAAAATACAAAATGCTGTACACTTTTTTCTTAACAAAAATAGCATTCATTAGGTTGAACTATATTTTTAATATCATTTAGTATCTTAAAATAGTTTTTTAAATTGTTAAAATAATATTTTAAAATGATGAAATATTTTTTAGTGCTAGTTAGTATTTTGAAGTATTTCTTTAGAATATTTTTTTTAAGGTCTTAAAATACCTTAAAAAATGAACATGTGTATTTTACAATTTGATAGAAAAAATAACCTCAGCATACCATAAGGGAAAAGGAGGAAAGTCTTTTCCTTCTTCCTATTGATAAACATTAGTTATATATAATTGATAAAAATTGTTTTCAATAAATTAAAGTCATGGGAGTAATATTTAGGCTAAACAAAAAAAAGAGAGAGAGAGAGAGATATATATATATATATATATATATATATATTCGGGGAATTAACTCAGTTCTCTCTCATGAAAGTAACACAAGTATTCAACAAAAGAAAAAAAAATCAAATCGTCCGAGGCTGGGCATCAGAACAGTCAAGGATCGCTTTTAAGGAGTTCGTGTATTGGGACATCAGATAGCGAGTTCATGTTGAGAAAAATTAACACACGTTCCTATCATTACAATATTTAAATTCAAAAATAATTATTTAATACTCCATCTTATCTTAATTATAGGATAATATTTAAGAATTGATCTTGGTCCTAATTATAAGAGAACTTTCTAATTTTTGTCAATTTCTCCCTAAAATACTCATTTTAATATTTTCTTAATAATAATTAAACACAATGATAATTTAATACCTTAAAAATGAGAACAACATGTGTATTTTACACTAAAACAGTACAGTTTGATAGAAAAAATAACGTCAGCATACCATAAGGGAAAACGAGGAAAGTCTTTTCCTTCTTCCTATTGATAACATTAGTTATAATTCACAAAAATAGTTTTTAATCAATTAAAGTCGTCGGAGTATTGTTTAAGCTAAAAAAAAAAAAAAAATCGAAGGATTAACTGATTTCTCTCTCATGAAAGGGAAACAAGTATTCAACAAAAGAATAAATGAAAAACATCGTCCGAGACTGGGCATCAGAACAGTCAAGGATCGCTTTTAAGGAGTTTGAGTATTGGGACATCAGATAGCGAGTTCATATTGAGAAAAATCAACACAGGTTCCTATCATTACAATATTTAAATTCAAAAATAATTATTTAATACTCCATCTTATCTTAATTATAGGATAATATTTAAGAATTGATCTTCGTCCTAATTATAAGAGAACTTGCTAATTTTTGTCAATTTCTTCCTAAAATACTCATATTAATATTTTCTTAATAATAATTAAACACAATGCTAATTTAATACCTTAAAAAAGAGAACAACATGTGTATTTTACACTAAAATAGTACAGTTTGATAGAAAAAATGACGTCAGCATACCATAAGGGAAAACGACAAAAGTCTTTTCCTTCTTCCTATTGATAACATTAGTTATAATTCACAAAAATAGTTTTTAATAAATTAAAGTCGTTGGAGTATTGTTTAAGCTAACAAAAAAAAAAAAAAAAAATCGAAGGATTAACTGATTTGTCTCTCATGAAAGGGAAACAAGTATTCAACAAAAGGAAAAGAAAAAAACATCGTCCGAGGCTGGGCATCAGAACAGTCAAGGATCGCTTTTAAAGAGTTCGTGTATTGGCACATCAGATAGTGAGTTCGTATTGAGAAAAATCAACACACGTTCCTATCATTACAATATTTAAATTGAAAAATAATTATTTAATAATACCATTGAAAAATGATGACTATCCGCTTCTATGAATGATATTGCTAGTATGTCTAGTTATCTTCCCTGACACCTAACTCTATGTGTGTGTGTGTATTGTACTACGACTATTGATGATATCCAATCATATCCTTTTAAAGACGAATAAGTTTTTTTTCCCTCTCTTCCTTGTATATAGAACAAGATCAGTAGTTAAGTTCACTTTCTGTAAAAAAAATCCCACAAAGATTTGCTCTAGACACACTCCAATGGTTGAAAGCTAGTTCAGTTACTCATTGCTGCCTAACTTGGTTTCACTCTTCGCATTTAACTACGAAAATAATCATGTCATTTTAAATCCTTTTAGATTGATAATCCAAACCAAACACGCTCCCTACTAGCGACATATTGGGGGGAAAATCCAATGGTTGAAAATTGGGGGAACTAGCTACTACAAGTCTCACGCAAGGGATTTAATTCTCCAAAAGAATGATAACAATTGAAGAGCACATGCATTGACAATTTCTAGTGTAGGAAATGACATGTTTTTTGTTTTAAACTTGTTATTCAAACTTCTTAGTAATCAAATCTCTTCTTAGGATCTCATTGTAATTCTCACTTAAAAATGTTTATTTTTAATTTTATTTAATTAATAATAAATGGGTTTATTGGAGCGGTTTGATAGAAAGAGAAGCTACTTGTTTTGTTATCTAGGGGAGATTGGGAGCCGTCTATCTTTAAAAGGCTTCTGTAAGTGGTCATGATGGAAGGCCTTTCATCTGGATTTTCTTGATCACTTCGTATATGATCCAGATTCTTTTATATATGAATCCAATATGAACAACTTATCTTCCTACATAACAAATATGCCGGCCCCACTCTATTTCAACCATCACTTATCACCCCTTTTTTGTTATACGAAATGTTGGTAAAATAATCTTTGGTCGAATCTAAATTCTAAAGGCTGGTTGAATCTAAATCACAGCTCAAGATCGATGCTATTATTTTGATAGTTTAGAACTATTTTGAATTACTCCCTCTAGTCTTAATTATAAGATCTAGTTGACTTTTTTTGGAGAGATTAAGGAAGGTAATTAAATTACTTTAGAGTATTTGTATTTGTATTTGTATTTTTTTCCTTCAAACTAATTAGTTTGATTAATAAACTAATATATAATTTGAGGATGCATATGAAATGATTAAATAACTTATTTAGTTTCCTTAATCTCTCTAAAAAAAGTCAACTAGCTCTTATAATTAGGGCCAGAGGTAGTATCATTTCTTGTCTGAAACGTCACATTTGGAGATCCGTATTTTTAAAATACAGTTTGCTATTATTTTGTATTTGATTGGTTTGGAAACTTTTGTTTTGAAAAGTCACAAAAATTTGATATTTGTCATGGTTACAAAAAAAAAAAAAAAAAAAAAAAAAAATCTTTCACAATTAATTTTTCTTTCCTTGTTCTTATTTTATTATTTTTTTGATAGATTCCGGAATCTTAAATTTTTATAATCTACTGTCTTATTGGTTAAACTTTGTTTTGGGAAATAAATAATTTTCATAGTTTACGAGTATTTTGAATAAATATTTACTGTCCGAATGTTAGATTTGGATATCCTTATTTTAAAACACAATATCCTACCAGTATTATTTTGTATTTGATTTTGGAAAATCACAAAAATTTCAATGTCTTATGATTACATAATTTGCATTAAATTATTTTTTTCCCTTATTCTTATTTTATCATTTTATTGATTATTGATAGATTCCGGAGTCTTAAATTTTTAAAATCTACTTTGTTATTGATCAATTTTTTTTAAAAAATAAATTATTTTGATAGTTTACAAGTATTTTGAATTATCGTTTATTGTTTGAATATTTTGGATATCGTATTTTTAAAATAGATTTTGCTATAATTTTAGATTTTATTGGTTTGGAAACTTTGTTAAAAAAATCACAAAAAATTTCAATGTCTTTTGGTAGCAAACATTGTTTAACATTTCTATATTTTTTTCATTGTTCTTATTTTATTATTTTATTGAATCTTAAATTTTTAGAATATACTTTCTTATTGATTAAACTTTGTTTAGTTTGCAAGGATTTTGAATTATAATTTACTGTTTCAATGTTTCGGATACCGTATTTAAAAAAATACATTTTTCTATTATTTTGTATTTGATTGGTTTGGAAACTTTTTTTGGAAAATCGCAAAAAAATTTCAATGTCTTTTGGTTAAAAAACATTTAATTATTTTTTTCTTATGCTTCTTTATTATTGATGGATGATGGATTCCAGGATCTTAAATTTTTAAAATCTTTGTGTCCATCTTAAATTTTTAAAATCTACTGTTTTAAAATTATTTTGATAGATTACCAAATATTTTGAATAAATATAATATACTTTCTTTTGATTAAAATTTGTTTTTAAAATAAATTTTTTGATAGTTTACAAGGATTTTGAATTATAATTTACTATTTGAATGTTTCGGATATTGAGTAATATTTTATATTTGATTGGTTCGAAACCTTTTTTGAAAATCACAAATTTTCGACATCTTTTTGTTGCGAAACATGTAATTATTTTTCCTTTGTTCATATTTATTATTGATGGATTCCGAAATCTTAAATTTTTTAAATCTTATATCTTATTAGTTAAACTTCGTTTCGAAAATAAATTATTTTGATAGATGACCAAATATTTTGAATAAATATTTACTTTTTGAATGTTAGATTTGGATATCCGTATATTTAAAATAGTTTGCTATTATATCATTTGATTGGTTTGGAACCTTTTTTGCGTTTTAAACTAATAGTACATGGAGCAGCCGTGTTGGGGGCATAACGCGATAGCGGTCCAAGTGTAAAGGCTGCCTCATTAAGTAAGCATTATCAGGGAAAATCATTCTCACTACTGATGAGCATTGAGAGCTTTTCACAGTTACAAATGGTTCATATTTAATTTAGATGGTTTAGATTGATATTTTTATTTTTTTTACCTTTTTTGAAAAAATAATTATTTTAACATGCACACAAATTTAAAATAAAAATAATCTTTTAACTGTCAATTTTTCAAAAAATAATTTTTTAAATCATTAGTTGAAAACCTCAAATCTAAATTCTTAAATTTTATTTGAGCCGTGTAATGTCACTACAGTGAATAACTCTCAATACTCATCTTTGATATGATTACTGAAACTGATTCTTTATTTGGGGGTTGATTTTGTGGGCTTGTGAGCATTGAGGAGCTCTTGGAAGCAAACCTGGACTTAGCTGACTGCTTAATCAATTTAACTTATAGACTATGATACTATCTTAGTTTTGATTGCCATCCAGCTAACACGTAATTTAATACACCTATAATATATGTGTGTGTGTATGAATGTCCTTTTGCTTCCTTTCTCATTCATGTATTGATTCTATATGATCATTTTCAAGAAAAAACAAGGCGCACGAAGAGCAAGTCTTTTAAGAAACCAACCCCAAAGTCCCCACTAGCGGCATGTTGGGGGAAAAATCAATGGTTGAAAATTGGGGGAACTAACTACTACAAGTCTCAAGCAAGGGATTTAATTCTCCAAAAGAATGATAACAATTGAAGAGCACATGCATTGACAATTTCTAGTGTAGGAAATGACATGTTTTTTGTTCTTCACTTGTTATTGAAACTTCTTATTAATTACATCTCTTTTTAGGACCTCATTGTAATTTTCACTTAAAAATTTTCATTTTTATTTAATTAATAATAAATGGGTTTATCGGAGAGGTTTGATAGAAAGAGAAGCTACTTGTTTTATCTAAATCATAGCTCAAGATCGAGGAGCTTGTTGAAGTAGGAGGAAGAATTAGGGGGTGTGAAAGAGCGAAGAAAAAGGGAGAGAGGAGAGAGAGAGGAGAAGGAAGAAGGAGAATGGAGAGAGAAAGTGGAATTGGAAGACATGAGAGGGAATGTCAGATTGGTAATTGTATATTTATATTTAATTACAACCACGTCCCTTAGGATTTTTATGCTATTTCATCATTTTAAGAGACTTTATTGTGATAAATCCTATTCCTTGAGACACGCACGTAATTTTCCGAAGTCTTTTCCTTCTTCCTATTGATAACATTAGTTATAATTCATAAAAATTGTTTTTAATAAATTAAATCAAATTAAAGTCGTGGGTGTTATGAAATTGAAGAAAATGTAAAGAAAAGTAGAGAGAAGTCGAGAGAAATTCTAGAGAGATGAAGAGAGATGAAGAAATTCTTATTTCAAGTGTATATAGAATGTTTACACAAGACCTCTATTTATAGACCTTGAGGGTTACTATGCAATGGACATTCACATTATAAATATATTCATAACACTCCCCCTTGGATGTCCATTATGAATGTGCCTCATTAAAAACTTTAACTAGGAAAAACCCAATGGGATAAAAACCTAGCCAAAGAAAAAAAGAGTACATCATTCATTGATATCGTGCAATCTTTGCCTCATTAAAAACCTTTCTAGGAAAACCCAGTGGGGCAAAGCCTAGATAAGGGAAAAAGAGTACAGCGTGTATCGACTCCCCCTTTTGACAATATCAGTATTACTCCCCCTGATGATAATAATACCATTTGAGAACTTTGAGTCTTTGAAGATCAATACCATGGACAAGCTTTTCAAAAATTGCTTCGAAGTCTCTTAGTGAATATATCTCTAGATTTTCACTTGACTTGCTTCATGTATTGCTAGAATTTCTGCATGGTTAGGCGATGTAGCTAATATAGTACGCTTCATAAATTGCCATGAAATAGTTGTACTTCAACATGTAAATAGATAACCTGTTTGTGATTTACTATCATGTGGGTTAGACAAAAATCCAATATCTGCATATCCAATGTGTAGTATAACCCCATGTCCATAGTGCATTTGAGGTAACGAAGAATATGTTTTACTCCATTCCAATGCCTCCATGTTGGTGCATTACTATATCTTGCTTCTTCGTCAATTATTCGAGGTTGGAATGGATCTTTATCAATCTTCAAAGATCTTACAATCATTGGAGTACACAATGGATGTGATTTATCCATATAAAATCGTTCTAGGACCTTCTTTGTATAAACTACAAGGATCCCATTCTTTAGGTACTCGATCTGTAATCCAAGACGAAATTTTGTTCTCGCCCAAATCTTTCATTTCAAATTCTTTCTTTAAGCAATTAATTGCCTTTTGAAGCTCTTCAGAGTTCTAATGATGTTGATATCATCAACATATACAGCAATTATAGTAAATTCATTTCTTGATCTTTTCATAAAAGGCATGGGCATATTGGGTCATTTTTGTACCCTTCTTTTAACAAATATTTTTCGAGACAATTATACCACATGCGCCCGTGATTGCTTTAAGCCATACGAGACTTATTTAATTTAATCGAGTATTGTTCTCGAGAATTTGAATTATATGCTTCGGCATCTTGAGTCCTTCGGGGACTTTCATATAAATATCATTGTCAAGTGAGCCATACAAATAGGCAGTCATGACATCCATTAAACGCAAATTAAGTCCTTCATTTTCGCTAAGCTAATCAAATAACGAAAAGTAGTTGCATCCACTACCTAGGTGAGTAAGTTTCTTCAAAATTAATGCCAGGTCTTTGTGTAAAGCCTTGGGCTACAAGACGTGCCTTATATCTTGTGATTTCACCCTTGTCATTTCTCTTTCGTACAAAAAAACCCATTTGTACCCAAGCGGCTTTACATCTTGGTGTATAGACTACTACAGTCTAAATACTTTTCATTTTGCCAATGAATTTAATTCTGCATTAATATCATCTTTCCATAAGGGCCAATCCTTTCGCTGTTGGCACTCGCTAATGGATTTTGGCTCATGATCCTCATTATCATTCATTACATCATATGCTATATGATAAGCAAAGACGTCGTCAATGTTGACTTCATTTCGGTCCCATCGGATACCATTCATAAAATAATTTATTGATATCTCATTATTTTCACATATTTTAGGTACTGGGTCTCTTCGGGACTGTAACATTCTCTTCTCGGAGATATCTCTACTAGAGATAATGACTCTTCGAGAGCTACCAACTTTTCTTGATTATCCTCAACTTGACCATCTATATTCTTAGCTCCTTTTCTCATTCGAGGATTTTTATCTTTGGAACCGATGGGCCGCCACGCTTCAGGCGTGCTTTAGATTCATTTATAATAGGTTGCCTTCAGGGGACATCAATTCGAATAGGAGCATTAGCAAAGTGGAACATGTGACTTTGTCTCTTTCTTTGGGTCGATAAATGCTACCGGCATTCGATTAGCTAAATTCTGCAAATGAATTATCTTTTGAACTTCCAGTTCACATTGTTTTGTACGAGGATCAAAATGAGCCAATGATAATTCATTCCAGTTAATCTATTTACCCAATTACTTATTTTCTCCCCCTCATCTTGGGAAAACAATGTTAAATCTCAGTTGACAAATTATGCAGATAAGTCTCCTAAATCCATTTGTTACCATTAGAAACATCATTTGTTTCATTTAGAGACAAACAAGAAGAAGAAGGTCCTTACACAACATTTATCCCAACTTTCTTTCTATATCCATCTATGTGCATTGTGGTGGATTTATAAACATTGCACATTCAAAAACTTTCCAGATGGAATTGTCCAGTTCGACCAAAAACCAATTTTACGAGGAGAATTTTGTTAGCTTATATAAATCTTTGCAATAATCAAATATACCAACATAGAAATCTTTGTTCTCGTAAGCATTGAATACATGATTTACGGATCGTATAATCTGGAAATAGCGCGCTTAATTTATTCAAACATTATGCGCAAACTTCAAGTTGCATTCTTACAAACTTAAGGTTGTAAGCTAATAATCTCACATGTAACCATCTTACGATGCATCTTTCAAATTTGTATGGTTTACATATCATTTCAATGGGCCCATATAATAATGTTTGATATATTTCCAGAGATCCATTACCAATCATGACCAATGATATTCTCATAGTCAAATCTATTTGAGAACAAACAAGACATAATACATAAACAATATGTTGGTTATTCATGAAGAATCTTGGTTCTTCAATGGATGTTAATACATAATCTTATTTGCATTATATATATATGACTCATATGATCAAGCGAGTCATGCCAACAATAAATTTATTTAAATCGGTAAACTTCTAGTTTACTATAATATATCTCAACCAATCATAAACTTTGATTTAAATCATAATCGACCTTCATTTTGGGATATCTATTAGACTTTGTGTGAGAAATATATAACTTTTCAACTTTTCAAAAATTAGCTCACACTTGTATTGTATTATAACTCAACTCACACTTGTTTTCTAATAATCTCCCCTCAAGTGTGAGTTCGTATGTCAAAATTACTTTCAAATCCTTTAAACCTCGAAAGGGAAAATCATGTTGATTCTTCAAGAATAAGCATATAATATTGCATCACCAGATAATCTTATAATATACTTCAATTTGTTTATATATGCAAAATATATAGTCCACCAATATTCATAATCAAAATAACTTAAAACCACACATATGGTAATTCTAGCGGGAAAATCTCATATCAATAAATTTATGGAATATGATAACAAAATAACAAATTAAACATCGTATTACCTTACGGGCTTATTCATTCTTTTGAGCCTTGGCTTCAAAATAAATAATTCTCTGCAGCTTATTGCCTTTTTAATATCTCAATATTTGCATTAGCAAATATTTAATTTGCTAATATGATATCCATTTCTATATGATATCTTTAAAACTCAATAAGTTTCTTTTATAAAATATTTGTTATTTCGGGTAACAATATTAGCTTTTCCTAGGAGCCTTCAAGTAAATTTATACTACCATATATATAGTTTGAATATTAGCCTCTCTTATAAAGGGGCAAAATATGCTAATTAGTCCGCAAGACTATTAGCTTTTTGACATAAATCTTTGTAAGTTATTGTCTTTGGACAATACTTTTCCAAGGCTACCAAAAATCATTATATCAAAAAAAAAAAAATATTTAAAACATATAATCTTCAGGGTCGTAATATCTATAAAGTTTTTTCTTGTCATGTCATTTCTTTTAAATCAATATTGTTCTTTTTCAAAAGAACAATTATAAAATTGATAAATTTCTAAATATCGAGGTAATAAATTTATGGCAATAATAAAAATGATAAAATTTCTTGCCATAAAATCATAATACTATAGCTACTTGCCATCCAATAAAATTAAAATATCAACAAACAAACAAAAAAATATCAGATTTTTTTTTTGAATAGTAATTACTATGCATAATAATAAAATAATATAAACACGTGGGACCCGTAGCCAAATTTTTCTTCTGCCTTCATGTGGAAGTTTTGAAAAATTTGCTTAGGGAAAATTACATAACTTGACCCCAGAATAAATAACATTTTAGTACCACATAAAATTACGAGAATAATACCGAAATGTTAAAACTCCAAAATGGTCAATATTTCCTAAAATCACCGCCTAGAAATTGATTTTGAGGCTGATTTACATATAAAACTTATCTTATAAGATAGTTTATATCAATATGTGACCTTTAACAAATATATTATGGCATATAAAACTAATGACCTTTATCATTATAACAATAACATGATTTTTTTTTTAATCATGTGTATTATACCCACTAATTTCACTTTTGTGGTTCTTATAAATAATATTCTCCACTTCAGGTGGGAATTTAAACCAACATGATAACAATGACTACACCCAAATTTGTAGTAGCCATGTTTTTTGTCCATATCCATGGCCATAATTAAATTCATATACATTCACTTCGGGAATGGAGTCAGGCGAATTTGGACAATATTCATAATTCTTACAACAAAAACTCATTGTTTTGTTTGGACCCATGAGGTCAAGAATTAATTCAAAATATTTCTTCAAACCTCTTTCACAATATTTCTTTCACAATATTGCTACTTGAGAGCAAATTGGATACATCAATTTATAATGAACTTTTAGAAGAACAACCATCTTCTAGTGGCTATACAATCCCTTTAATTTGTTCTGAAGAACAAGGGAGTCATTCAATGCCAAATATTAATTACGAGGCCTTAATACAAATATTGGTGGTATATAAAAATCATGAATCCGACTTCACTCAGATCCACTCAAATTTATCTCATGGCTTCAGGCCAATTTATGCCTCCAGTCGCCAATATGTAACATCATGGCTTCGGGCAAATTTATGCCTCCAGGCCAATTTATGTGCCTTCTCTTGACTTCGGCCAACTTTATGCTTTCTCTTGGCATCGGGCAATTTATGCCTTCTCTTGGCTTTCGGCCAACTTTTGTCATATATCTTCATGCCATTGCTCTCTTCAAGAGAAATTAAATCAAGATGGCTTCCTACATTGTTTATCTCGGGATAAACAAAGGTTTTTAAGCCATTATATATATGACGATCGATCATATAATGAGAAAGATATTAATATTAATAATAATAATAACAATAATAAAATGACAAATAATAAATAAAACATAAACAATAAATGTTATGTTAGGAACAATAACATAAATGTTATGTTAGTAACATAAAAGTAAATGTTATGTTAGTAACATAAAAGTAAATGCATAATTAAATGTTATGTTAGTAACATAAAAGTAAAAGCATAATTTAAATGTTATGTTAGTAACATAAAAGTAAATGCATAATTTAAATGTTATGTTAGTAACATAAAAGTAAATGCATAATTTAAATTTTATGTTAGTAACATAAAAGTAAAAACATAATTTAAATGTTATGTTAGTAAAATAATAATAAAATTAAATCTAGACTTCAGTTAGGAGGTAAAACCCCAGGTAGGAATCGAATACAAAATATTTCTTAAATCAACAATTAAAAATTAATAGAAAAATACCTAGGTGAAAAGAAATCATTTTCACCGATCCAAAATCAATCTTTCAGCTAAAAATACCTCCTTTGGAGCGATTTGGAAAACTCCTTTCATTACAGCTTCTTCAAAACATTTTTCCAGAAAATGCAAAGATCCGCCGGAGATTGGAGAATATCGTCGGAAAATGCAAAAGTTTCATAGAAGCGGAAAATATCCGGAAACTACAAAGTTTTAGGAAGCTGGAGAATCTATCACTTAGGAAGGAGGAAGAGGCTCGAGTTGATTAGAACCTCGTGCTGATAACGTGTTATGAAATTGAAGAAAATGTAAAGAAAAGTAGAGAGAAGTCAGAGAGAAATTCTAGAGAGATGAAGAGAGATGAAGAAATTCTTATTTCAAGTGTATATAGAATGTTTACACAAGACCTCTATTTATAGACCTTCAAGGGTTCTTATGCAATGGACATTCACATTATAAATATATTCATAACAGTGGGAGTATTATTTAAGCTAACCAAATATATATATATATATATATTCAGGGGATTAACTGATTTTTCTCTCATGAAAGGAACACAAGTATTCAACAAAAGGAAAAAAAAAAAAAAAATGGTCCGAGGCTAGGCATCTTAACAGTCAACAGATCGCTTTAAGGAGTTCATGTATTGGCACATCAGATATTTAGAAAAGGAGAAAATCACTCTCAGGTCCCAAAGTATGAATTAATCACAAAAAAATCCCACACCGAATTCCCCTCATGAAAAAGTTCCTTTGTCAAAGTAGCTTTTCATGTTGTCAAAATGAATTTATATATTAGTTGTTAAAATGTCCCTATGAAAATCTTGTTGTGAAAATGATTTCTTATGTTATCAAAATGGCTTTGCATGTTGTCAAAAATTCTCAGATTTTTTTTTTTTTGGCGTAGAATTTTAGAAATTTGGACAATTTTTGACAACATAAGAAGCCATTTTTATAATGAGATTTTCATAGAGACATTTTAATAATTAATAAAGTCATTTGAACAACGGAACTTTTTTGTGAGACGAATTCCCTAGGGACTTTTTTTAGGAGAATTGGGTGGGGGATTTTTTTTTTTTTTTTTTTGTTATTAATTCTGTACCTTAGAAGCTGATAATAATTTTTCCTTAGAAAAATCATCACACGTTCGTATCATTACAGTATTTAAATTCAAAAATAATTATTTAATAATACATTGAAAAATGATGACTATCCGCTTCTATGAATGATATTGCTAGTATGTCTAAGAGTCCACATTATATACACATATCTTATATTTTTTATATGCTCATACCTCTATTAGAGGTATGAACATTTTTTTTAATTTTTTTATATATTATATTTATTTTAGATTGAAATTATATCTTTGCTTTCTAACATGTTTTTTTGCATCCAATATCTCAAATTAATTAGTTTAGGTTCTACGCATTTCAAATATTTGTCTCAACACCAGTATCATGGAAACTAATTAATTTGAGATCTGCGCAAAAAACATATCGAAAAAGAAAAGATATAATTTAAATCTAAATAATACAATATATGAAAATTTAAAAAAATTTTAAAAAATATTATCATATTTTTAATAGAGATATGAAAGCACATAAAAAACACATAAAATATATACATATAATGTAGACACGTATGTCTAGTTATCTTCCCTGGCACCTAAATCTATATATATATATATATATATATATAGTCCTACTACTATTGATGATATCCAATCATATCCTTTTAAATAAGCTTAATTAATTTTCTTAAACAAGATTTTTTATAAGTGGGGCAAAGTTATCGAGTATGGCAAAGCAAAAATGCAAAAGACGGGTTTGGTCTTACCCTGGAGCTCAAGCATCGAAGATAAGATCGATAATGACTAATGGCCTGCCTTCATCCAAGTATCTGCAGCCACATATTTCCAATCGCCACGATGTATCTCGTTTTGTCATCTTCCCCTTTTGGCCAACATCTTTCCCACTTAATCATGCCATAATTCTAGTCCTACTTAAATCCGAACATTTCTAATATTTTTTACATAGAGTACAGAAAATCTTATATCTTATTAATTTTACTATAAAATTCAACAATTTTCTAACACTGTTCCTATTTAACAAAGACAACACCATAATATTAAATGAAAATAAAGACTAACGCAATAATAAATGGAAAAAAAATTGTACATTCATCGTAAATCAGGTACTTTATAAAGACGACATACGTTTTTTTCCCCCTCTCTTCCTTATATACAGAACCAGATCAGTAGTTAAGTTCATTTTCTGTGAAAAAATCCAACAAAGATTTACTCTTACACACACTCCAATGGTTAAAAGTTAGTTCAGTTTCTCATTGCTGCCAAACTTGGTTTCACTCTTCGCATTTATCTACGAAAAAAATCATGTCATTCAAATCCTTTTAGATTGATAATCCAAACCAAACACACTCCCTACTTTTCTGCTGCCTCTCCTTTTCATTTGTGCTTGGGGCAGTAATGCTTTGTATCCGAATTGGACAAGAATCTCAAACAAGATCTTTAACAAACACAAACAATCCTTGAGTGTCAGAACAGCACCACTAACACCAAGTGCAAGTCTTTCTCCAAAGGGACATCCCAAAATGCCTAATTCGAAGTCCTCTGTTTTAGTCTTTAAATTTAAAAATATGAACTTAGAGCTTTTATCATCATGTATTATAATTAACATTCATATAACCTATCCACCTTTGTATCAAACACTCTTATGTAATTTCCATAAGCAAAGCCGCGTAGTACTCCCCTGAAACAAAAATTTCAGATTTGAAACTTCTCTTTCGCAGCCAATATTCAGCATGCAAGCTATGACATATAATCAGTGGCGGAGCCACACTGACACCAATCGTTTGCACGTGCAGACACAAAATACATAAAATAAATAAATAAATAAAAATAAATTACCAGCTGATACTAAAAGGCAACCAGCGGTATGCCTAGCATCTGTTTTAACAAATGCTCGTATTGGTTTCATATCACTGAAGGCAGCTGATATTTATGAAGAAGCAGCTGTATAATGGTGATGTTAGGGTCTGTGAGACAACTCAATTAGAAGTGGCAATGAAAAAATCCATTCTTGACACAGGACGGGCGCAAGCTGCGCAGGCAACAGTGGACGAAATGAAGATTGAAGACATTGACACAAATGTTGCAATAATGAAGGTTGATTTTCACTTTCATTTCATAAAGTTCTATTGGCATAAACAATAGATACATCTAATTAAAAAAAGAGCAGTTTATTGTTTTAGATATGGATATCTCTTTCTACTACTTGCAAGAACTATTATTCCCTGTCATTGAAACTGCTGATCATCTACGGATTTTGGGCTCGTGGAAATACTTCTTGTTGTAAAAAATCACGAGCAATCTGGAACAGGAACGGTATGAGCGATCTGAGTCGCGTACGGAAACGCTGTCCTATAGAGTTATTCCACAACCACCAGCAAACTGGAAATGGTACTCCCCAGGATTAAACAAACCCTTCTTGCTATACGGCAAGGCGGTAGAACTGGCGGAAGGGAATGGTAATCGACAAAGAATAAAAATAGGCGGAGGAGAGAAGATTGCATATATTCTCAGATCGAGCACTTCGTCCGAATTCCTTTTATAAACACCGTCTGCATAGAGCCAACGGACGTGAAACCATTCGGACGACACGTCCCTCATGACCCAAAGACACCTTTGGAGAGGGCGAGTCTATTCGGTGACAATGGTAAATTCGTGCGGATAGACGCTCGTTGCTTGGATCACGAAGGGTTCCCAACTTTTAATCCCCAAAATTAGAGCCTTCCAGGTAAGCCTCTTAAAATAAATTATTATTATTATTATTTTAGTAAACTAAAATAATATTTCGGGGGCAAAAATATTTTCACAAAAGTGCCGGTGTCATATATTACTCACTCGCGGGGGGAAATCGCCGGATTTCCACGCGTTTGCCTCTTGGTGGCCCATTGTTGTCTTGCGCGAGCCCACTACTCCTCTAAGCCTCTTTACAAGCCCAATATCATATAACTCTATATATAGACTAGTACTCTCCTTTCCCCAAGCAATGTGGGACTTGTTTCTTTGACACACCCACACATTTACTCATGTTTACAACAATCCCCCACATGTGTCAAAGAAACCCGCCGTGTTACCCAGGACTATAACCATTGTATCGGTGGTCCTTAGAACTATGAACCAGACCTAGACCAATAATACTTAATACACAGATATGTTAGTGAAGCATGATTCTATGAACTAACAAATCTTGGTGTGTATTAGAGGCATTAATGGTCGATTATATCCTAACATTTCCGCCGTTAATCAACGATTTTGCGTGTTATGATGACCATGCGCGTGCACAGTTCATAACGAATGCTCTAGAGATTTTGCCACGATCTCATAGGAGCGGCCACACTCCACATTCGTAGAGGTGATTTCATGTAAGTGTGCCTGCATTGAGCACACCGTCTTGTATGACTATGAAATCATTAAGAGCTTTGCTCACCCTCAAAACATGCATTCTAGCACTTTCTCATTGTCATAGGAAGGGACAAATAATTTTCATGCTAGTCGAAATTGACGAACGACTTGTTCTTACCCATTGAACCTTCTTCATGGGATCACCAATCACAAAGGTTGGGTTGCCATCGCTGTCAATTATATGTAGGCTTTAGTCCCATTCCTCTCGACGTTTCAACAATCATTTTCTTCCCAAGGGGTTTTGTTAACGGATCCGCCAAGTTCATTTCTGACTTTACATAATCGATTGAGATAACACCATCCTTTAGCGGCTGCCTTATAATATTATGTCTCAATCATAATGTGTCTACTTTTACCATTGAAGGTTTTGTTCTTTACTGTGGCTATTGCCGCTTTATTATCACAATGCAATGACACTGATGGTGTTGGTTTGTCACCTAGTGGAATATTTGCTAAGAAGTTTTTCAACCACTCAGCCTCGCACCGACCAACTCCATAGCAATAAACTCAGAATCCCTTGAGGATGGTGCTATTAAGTTTTGCTTGGCTGACTTCCATGTGACTGCACCACCACCAAGAATAAAGACATAGCCACTAGTGGATTTTGTTTCGTCTGAATCCGAAATCCAGTTAGCATCGCTGTACCCTTCTAATACAGCGGGAAACCCACTATATTGTATTCCATAATTCATGGTACCTCTCAAGTATCATAATAATCTTATGAGAGCCTCCCAATGTTTACTGCCTGGGCAGTGTGTATACCTGCTCAATCTACACACAGCATATGCTATGTATGGTCTTGTATAGTTCATTAAATGCAACAAACTCCCAATGATTTGTGCATATTTAGATTGAGTTATTGGATCTCCTTCATGTTTTGTGAGATGTACACTACTATCATAAGGAGTACTTAAAGGATCTTCATTAAACCTGTTCAAACTTTCTCGAATCTTCTCAACATAGTGTTTTTGAGAAAGTTGAATACCATGTTCATTCCTTATGATTTTTACACCCAATATTACCTTTGCTTCTCCAAGATCTTTCATATCAAAATTTGAAGCAAGAAAACTTTTGTCTCAAGCACAATATTTAAACTAGTACCAAATATAAGCATATCATCCACATATAAGCAAATAATCACACAATTATTATTCACTACTTTTATATAAACACATCTTTCTACTTCAAAAGTAGAGAAACCACCACTTATCAAAACTTGATCCAATTTCTCATGCCACTGTTTAGGTGCTTGCTTCAAACCATACAATGACTTAACTAATTTGCAAACTTTATTTTCTTGCCCATGAATGATACATCCTTCAGGTTGAACCATATAAATTTCCTCTTCTACTTCACCATTTAGAAACGCTGTTTTGACATCCATTTGATGTATAACAAGATTATAAATAGAGGCTAATGCAATTAGGACTCTAATAGAGGAAATCCTAGTTACAAAGCGAGAATGTATCAAAGTAATCAATATTTTTCCTTTTGGGTAAAACCTTTGGCTACTAATCGGCTTTATATTTGTCTATCAATCCGTCAGGAAAATATTTTTTCCTAAACACCCATTTACATCCAATAGGTTTTGCTCCTAAAGGCAAGTCTACCAAAATCCAAGTTTTGTTTTGATTCAAAGAATCTATTTCAGTTTTAATAGCTTTTTCCCAAAACTTTGCATCTGGAGAAGAGACAGCTTGATTATAATTCATAGGTTCACCTTCTACTAGATATGTATAGAAATCATCTCCAAAAGAGGTTTCTTTTCTTTCTCTTTTACTCCTTCGTAAGTTTTCAACCATATCTTCATTTGAGTTTTGTTCAGGAATTTGTTCAATTCTCTTAGGAATATGTTCAACTTTTAAAGGAAAAATACTTTCAAAAAATTCTGCATCTTTAGTTTCAATAATTGTATTGTGTTCTAAAATTTCACTTTTTAAAACTAGAAACCGGTATGCAGGACTTTGTTGAGCATAACCAATAAACATACATAGAACTTATCTTTCTCCTTTTAGGATCGAGGTAATAATACTTTTGCTAGGCACCCCCACACTTTCAAATATTTCAAATTTGGTATAAAATTTTTCCACAACTCGTAAGGTGTCTTCTTAGTTTTCCTATAAGGTATTCTATTTTGTAGAAAACATGCAGACAATAAAGCTTCCCCCACAAGTTATTGGGAGCGCGAGAACTTAAAAGTAAAGCATTCATCATTTCCTTTAAGGTTCTATTTTTCCTTTCAAAGCAATACCATTAGACTCGGTGAATATGGGGGAGTTACTTCATGGATTATTCCTTCCTTTTCACAAAAATCATTAAGCAACAAGTACTCTCCTCCTCTATCGACCTTACTCTTTTTATCTTTTTATCTAATTGATTTTCTACCCGCCTTGTATAAAAGAAATTTTTCAAAGGCCTCATCTTTATTTCTAAGCAAATATACTCTAGTATATCTTGAAAAATCATCAATAAAAGTAATATAGTATCTCTTTCCACCTCTTGTCTCGTTTGTTTTAAATCTCCTAAGTCGGTGTGTATTAGAGACAATAATTCAGTTTCTCTTTGAGTAACAAAATGTGTTTTTCTAGTTTGTTTTGTTTCGCACATACTTCGCATTTATTAATATCATTAATATTAATTCCGAGAAATTATCCCAAGATTTTGTAATCTCTTTATATAAGATCTATGTATATGTCCTAGTCTAGCATGCCATAAATCAAAGGAATCAATCAAGTAAGCAGAAGAAGAAGCATTATCATTATTTCCATCAACACTCAATACAAAGAGACCCTGATTACAATAACTCTTTCCTATCAGAACATTGTTCCTCGTCATAATGATCTTATCGATTCAAATGACACCTTAACCCAGATTTTCCTAATAGAGCCACGTAAATCAGATTTGCTCTAAGTTTAGGCACGCATGAACGTCGTCGGCGCCAATGTCTTTCGATGTGAGTTTCAACTCCACTTTTCCTTTTCCTTGAACTTTTGCAGTTCGTGAATCAGCCAAATAAACATGGTCTTCTGCTTCTTGGAAAGTGGAAAACATCTCTTTAGTTGCACAAATGTGCTTGGTAGCTCCAGAGTCTACCACCCATTTTTTCACATCAGTGACCAGTAAGGCTTGAGAAGAGACCATTGCAATGATAACATCATCATCACTATTTTCATCTCTAACAACCAAATTTACATTTGGCTTTGGAGGATTTTCGTCTGTCTTACGTTTTTCAATTCTGGCCTTTTTCCTACACTTAGCAAACAAAATGTCCTGGCTTGCCACGTAGAAAAAACAACTACCATTCTTCTTGAATTTGGGGTTAGAATCACTTTGGGTTTGTAATTAGATTTCTTTTTGTGTTGGTGTTTAGAATCGTACCTCTTGTTGTGCGGCTTTGCTTCCACTAGATTAGCTTTTGCAGTAATTTGCTTTCCCTTTTCTGCTTGTATTGCCTTTCTGTTTGTATCTTCTATAATGATGTGCGTAATCAGATCTGACAGCGACAATTGTTTCTGCTTATGCTTGAGTTGCTGCTTATAATGATTCCATGTCTCTGGTAGTTTTTCAATCAGGACTCCAGCCACGAATTCATCTGGTAGATTGATATTTTCAGCCCGCAGTTCCTCTAACAATTTATGATACTCGTTGATCTGCAGTTTGATATCTTTGTCTTCAATCATTTCCCATCTGTAGAAATTCCAGACAACAAACTTTTGTTTTCCAGCGTCCTCAGCAGTGTATTTCAGAATCAGAGACTCCCAGATCTTCAACGCCTCTTTGTACACACAATACACATCGAATAGATCATTAGACAGAGTACTTATAAGGGTATGTCTGCAAACCTTATTAGCATATGTCCATGCATCCTTCGCTGCCTGGTCAGATTCTTGTGTAGGTTGGGGTTGATGAAGAGCAGTAGCCACACCGTGCATGTCAAGGACAGAATAAACCCGTTCTTGCCATCGTTTGAAATTCTTTCCGTCAAAAACCTCGATCTTAGATGTATCGGGAAAAGGTTTGGGAAGAGGCATTGCAAAAGGCACCGCTGTGGAACTGGAACCAGGAACATCAGAATCCTGAGGAACGTTGTTAGCAGCGTCGTGCTCCATACTCGTTTAACTCTATAGATTGTTGTAAAAAATCACGAGCAATCTGGAACAGGAACGGTATGAGCGATCGAGAGTCGCGTACGGAAACGCTGTCCTATAGAGTTATTCCGCAACCATCGGCAAACTGGAAACGTTACTCCCCAGGATTAAACAGACCCTTCTTGCTATACGGCAAGGCGGCAGAACTAGCGGAAGGGAATGGTAATCGACAGTAATAAAAATAGGCAGAGGAGAGAAGATTGCATATATTCTGTACTGAGCACTTCGTCCAAATTCCTTTTATAAACACCGTCTGCATAGAGCCAACGGCCGTGAAACCATTCGGACGACACATCCCTCATGACCCAACAGACACCGCTGGAGAGGGTGAGTCTATTCGGTGACAACGGTAAATTCGTCTGGATAGACGCTCGTTGCGCGGTCACGAAGGGTTCCCCAACTTTTAATCCCCAAAATTAGAGCCTTTCCGGTAAGCCTCTTAAAATAAATTATTATTTTAGTAAACTAAAATAATATTTCGGGAGCAAAAATATTTTCACAAAAGTGCCGGTGTCATATATTACTCACTCGCAGGGGGGAATCGCCGAATTTCCACTGCGTTTGCCTCTTGGTGGCCCATTGTTGTGCGCGCGAGCCCACTACTCCTCTAAGCCTCTTTACAAGCCCAATATCATATGACTCTATATATAGGCTAGTACTCTCCTTTCCCCAAGCAATGTGGGACTTGTTTCTTTGACACACCCACACATTTACTCATGTTTACAACACTTCTGTAGATCAGGATCATTTTTGTTAGTCACCTGTTACATGATTTTATGGTAACTGTTTTATTAGAATGCCGAATATGTGATCATGATTACACGAGAGAATGTATCTGTTGGGTGCTTTTGAAAGAAATGTCAATGCCATCTTTATTATAAAAAGATTATGTCACTGAAAATTGTGAGGGTCAGGTTTAGAAATTTATTTGATTTCTTCAGCATTGTAACATTCTGTTTTGATACAAGCGCCTATGTTGATTTTGAAGATTTTTATAAGGTTGCTTTTTATATTGGAGTTACTCATCATAAGTGACTCCAAAAGAATGGATATATTCTGAAGGTTATTTTTTAGATGGATAAAAGCAAGGTAGCCTAATAGCTGCTAACTTTTTTTATGTATATATTCAGAAGGTGATTTAACATTCATAGAGTATTAATGGCCTCTATTATGCTGAATGAATTAAGGTATTTACCCTAAAGTCTTTAGAAAGCATTAGAACTTGTTCTGGGTGCATTAGAGAGAGTGACCTATGAAGAGAAACAAAGTAGAATGCTTTTATAATTGTTATGTTGTAATAGCTTAGTTGACTCTTGATTATTATTTTTCTATATTAGGTTGAAGTTTCCTTTTCTTTTCTTATTTATATTTGATAAGTAGATATTTTATAATTAAATAAGTATAAATTCTGAAATATATTGGATTAAATTTATCAATATCATACTTATTTAATTATCTTTTTGTATGTATCTATCCTTTAATTAAATATAGGATATAAGAATATTATAAATGTAAAATCTATTTATATCCTATTTTATTATGCGAAGATATTATAAGAAGAAAGAGACAAAAAGGAATCAACTAATATATATATATATATATTGAAAGATAATAAAGCATCGAGGCGTGAGCGGCATTGGATTGGTGACATATATCCACATATATTAATATAATATATAAGATATATTATATTGGATAAAAGGAGCATCAGATTTGGATTGCAAAAAGTTGGATATAGATTAAAAGGAATGCACCACGGACAAGGAGAGAAAAAAACGTAGAGTAGTGCAGACGGCCCAAAACGCATAACCATATCGATTAAAAAGCTGGGCACGCATCAGAGGAGAAGCGAATAGCAATTCGGAACGCACAAATCTGAACAGCAGCGAGGAGCATTGAGACTGAGGGATTCTTTAAGAGTCTTTATTTCTCTTTTCTTTTCCTGTCTTACCTGAATCTGATTTTCATCTTTTTATGGATTTTAGTATAGCCATGTGTGGCTAGTTTTCTTTTTCAACCTAAAGAACCTATGAACTTTTTTGGGTTCTAGATATTATTTCCCACTATTAGTTTTGATTAATTTTATTCAGTTTATTTATTCTTGCTTTTCTTGCTATTGCTTATTAATTGGCCACTAGTAAGCATGTTTTGGGGATTTAGGGTTAAACTTGGAAGAGGAAATCCTAAATTGACCTTGGGATTAAATAATGTGGAATTAGGTTTAATCTAATTTGCGTCTAGGATAGGAATATACCTTGAAGCTCCGCATAATCAAATTAGGGTGAGTTCGATCTAAAACACATTTTAGTTAATTGTGTGAGGCATTACATAGTTAATTAAGATAGGTTTATAAATGGACCGGAAGGCATTTATAGACATTAATACTCTAGGTTAGCTGAGTAAATTAATTCAAAATTAATTTAGTGGGGATTAATTCTAAGAAACCAACAAGGGATTAGCGACTCTAGGTTGTACTTCTCGAATTGGAATTCGCCTTTTGCTACCGTTAGTTTTCTTATTAATTCTCTTTATTATTGAAAATAATTCTGTCTTGCTCAACTTAAACGGAATAAGGGAATTTAATATCTAATCACTATTTTGATTGAGTCCTCGTGGGAACGATATTTTTCCTACTTATCACTTTATTACTTGATACTACCGTATACTATGAGTCTATAGGCTTTAAATTTTGCCCTATCAATATTCTTTTGTTTTTTAATGCATTTAAAACTTTTCTTTAAAAAAATAAAATAAAATAAAAAATTCAGGTAGCCCAATTGTGCGGATACAAACAAAAAATCGTAGCTCCACTATTGCATATAACTGGTACAGTCTATAATTCTTCATCCTATATCATTAATTTATGCATTTCTTGCGTGTTCTATACTTTCTCTTCCTAAAATCAGATTTTCAGCCATCATTTTCCCATCAACACGCACCAAATGAAGAGAAACAGAGATGGAATGAGGTTCTAAGTATTTACCTTAGTGTCTATCTAAGCTTGCATGTCCAAAATCGCTCCTTCCTCAACCCCTTCTTCCTCTTTTTCATCCTCTCCCGTCTCCATAGCTCTCAATCTCTCCTTCTTTGTTCCTGGTGTGTTGTGTCGTGAACGAGGGATGGCTGATGGGGTGAAGGGTTTTTATGTGATTGATATCCATTTTACCCTTCCCCTAATTTTTGTTTGCAACTTCATCTATTGTTTATTATACTGAAATGATAAAATATTTCCCAGAAATTAATCATTAATACTTTATAAACATTTTCTTCTTCATTTAGCTTTTTTAGACCATAAAATAATTTTCCTACACTTTTCAGGCCAAATAATAACCTTTAACTATTTTTCTTAATATCTCAAGAAAATAGGCTCTCAATTCTAGAAAATAGCTATAAAATTATTTGCAACTCTGATAAACAAAACAAAATTACACTGGGAGAAACTAATAGTACCTTGCTATGAGACAATTGGAAATTGAGTTTGCATACAAAAACTCTCAAGGTCCCATTACAGCCACAAAAATCAATTACTACATTCAAAATCATGGGTGCTCTTCTCTATGTATTATTTTAGTTTCTTATGTTTAAAAAGTGTATTTTTAGCCCTTCAGTCTTAACAACTAATCTCATCTAATGGGAAATGATGACTCATCAAGTTACATTATTATTTTAATCCTAGCCCATAAACTCAAATTTTTTAACAATTAGATATTTTAATTAAAATAATAATAGTGAAAAAACTCTCAATTTTTAATTAATTTTTGTTTCTTCCGCTCCCCTTACTACTTTACCCATAGGAAACCCATCTCTGCCAATGTCATCTTCCTCCATGAATTTTGATAAAGCCATTGAGGATTGAATTAGGAACATATGTAGTTAGGATTCAAGCGAAGAGGCGAAGAGAAGGGTTTGGGGGAAAAAACCTTTCTCCGAAGAGGGGAAGAGAAGGGTTGGGAGGAAGAAACCTTTCTCCCTTCAAGAGGAGCTCGCGAATAGTTCTTTCAAACTTTGAGTTTTTTATTCATAAAATGCAGCATAGAAATCTTGAATAGCTTCTTCCAAGCTGGTAGGATGAGGCAGGAACTCAGGAATTATAACACGCAATCCATTGTCACTACACCGTGCTTTCCATTTGTCTCCCATATGCGCCTCTAGTGCCAATGCTCGATATGTGGATTTTTTCCCTTGAAATTTTTTTGTTAAATCACCAGAATATGTCTTCTCGTACAAAATTTGGTGCTGAAAATTCCTTTTGGAGCTCATGAGGACAACAAAGTTTTGAGGCCGAGATGCCATGACTAAGTGGTCCTTGAACTATTGAAGATTCATAGAGGAAGATGATGTTGGCAGTAGGAGAAGGGTTTAGATGGGGAGAGAAGATGAAAAAATAAATTCAAATTGAGATTTTTTTTTGTCCTATTATTATTATTTTTGTTAAAATATTTATTTGTTAAAAACTGGAAGTTTTTGTGACAACCAACTATGAGTCTAGGTCTATGTGGTTTGATAAGTCAGCATTTTCTGTTATATGAGACTAATCTGCGTAAAGATTGAATATTAAAAATGCACTTTTTAAATATAAGGGGTTAAAATAAACCTTGATATAAATATAAATGACTAAAAGTATACTTTACCTTTATATAAATTAATCCAAATTATCCATTATACATCGGAAAATATGTTATAATCTAATTAATCAACAAGAAAAAACTAAATACAACACCAAATCAATTTCTTTTACAATTACAACAATTTAAACAAAATAAAAGTCCATTCACTAGACGCAAAACATTAAATCTTGCACATAATTTCTTCTTCTTCTTCCAACACATTTAGGTGCACTAGGGTAAAATAAAGGGCTAAAATATAATCTTTTGTGAAGCTTTACCATACCTCACGAGATAATATCTTTTGTGCTTGACCATATGGCTAAGGAAGGCCATAATGCTTCCGCCGATGAGGGCGTCATCCCAACTCCCACGATACCCGGAGGATGCCTACACATAGCTTTGAAGGACCAGTTGGCCTGCCGTCCATAGTTCATTTTCCATTTTGATGTATTTTTGAGCTAGACTTTCATAGTTTAGTCTCTTTTCACCTTTTCAAGCCTTGGCTTGCCCGTATCCCCCCCCCCCCCCCCACAAAAAAAGGGGCTAAAATATCATTTTAATCCTTTAAGTTTTACTTGAGTATACTTTTAGTCTCTTAATTTTATAAAGTATATTTTTTGGTCATATATCTTTAATACCGTCAATGTTGCTAAGGGAAAATGTTACGCAGAAACTCAAGTAATGACTATGCGCTAACAAAACATATTTAAGTTTTAATTTTTTGATATAACATGTTTAGATTATCAAACTAAAATAAACGGACAAATTGCTGCAAATAAAAGCGAGGTTTTAATATTTAGATTATTAAACTAAATGTTCTTAATATAATAGAGGTTTTGAAATTAACTTCTTTATTAGATTTTTAGATATTTCTCAATTTCGACATATTTTAAATTTAAAATTAATAATACTTAATTATATAGTCATCACTTGAGTTTGCTACGCTATTGTTTTCCGTTAGCAACATTAACAAGTGTTAGAATTATAGGACAAAAAATATATTTTATAAAGTCAAGAGATTAAAAACATATCTCATATAAGTTTAAAAGACTAAAAGTATAGTTGAACCTAAAATAAAGGATAAAGCAGCACTCCGAACTAATTTCACCCTATAGTATTTATGGGTGCAATTTTAACCCTAAAAGTAATTAAATTGGAGTAATTGTGGCCCCTTCCATAATAGAAAAAGCAAACGTCCGTTTAACCCTCTGCCGCATGAGTATTTTTTGGGAAAATTACATATAGGTCCCAAGGAAGAGAGATATTTACATTTAGGTCCCTTGAAATTACGAAATTACTCAGAAGTCCCAAGGGACTTCAGAGTAATTATTTCAGAATGTAAAATTACTTTCCTACCCATAGTGCATATTTCACGTAGAAGCGATTAACAACACAAAATGCATAAATTAACAACACAAAATGCATAAATTAACCACAACTTCTGAAAACCTTCAATTTGTCATGTCTCACTTCCGGAAGTTGTGGTTAATTTATGTATTTTGTGTTGTTAATTTACGCATTTTGTGTTGTTAATCGCCTCTGGAAGTAAAACATGACAGATTGAAGGTTTTCAGAAGTTGTGGTTAATTTATGCATTTTGTGTTGTTAATCGCCTCGGAAGTGAGACATGACAAATTGAATGTTTTCGAAGTTGTGGTTAATTTATGCATTTTGTGTTGTTAATCGCCTCCGAAAGTGAGACATGACAAATTGAAGGTTTTCTAAAGTTGTGGTTAATTTATGCATTTTGTGTTGTTAATTTATGCATTTTGTGTTGTTAATCGCTTCTGTGTGAAATATGCACTATGGGCAGCAAAGTAATTTTACATTTTGAAATAATTACTCTGAAGTCCCTTGGGACTTCTGAGTAATTTCGTAATTTCAAGGGACCTAAATGTAAATATCTCTCTTCCTTGGGACCTATATGTAATTTTCCCGTAATTTTTTTGGACACGTCATTGTGTCAATCAAATGCCGTTGGGTTATTTGTTTTGTGCCAAAAAAAAAAGAACGCACCCCTGAATTGCAGCCATTTAAGGTTTAAGAAATTGAAGCCTCGTTCAAAGACGAGACAAGAGACCGGAAAGTGTGTAAATTTACCGAACCCAAGAGGGGGTGAATTGGGTGAAGTATAAAAATTTAGATTCTATGAAAATCTTTTCTCAATTCAAGTAAATTCAACTTGTATAAAGGAAGTGAGTTATAAACCAATTGACAAACATTCAAATGTAAATGCGGAAATGTAAGAGATAAGGGAGAAGAGCTTGCAAACAGATTTATACCGGTTCGGCCTTATCCTTGACCTACGTCCGGTCCCCAAGCCTCACTTGGGATTTTCAATCCACTATCTTTAATCTTCTTGATTACACGATCTCAGAATCGAAGCAATCCTCTCTCTAGGATTCACTCCCCTTACAATCAGTAATCAACACATCGCTTGATTACACACTCGTATCAAGTAATCCTCTCACTAGGATTCACTCCCCCTTACAAGTTGTAATCAACACAATGTATATCCCACTCAAGATTCCCCAATCTTGAGTAACTCTCGAAAAGATAATGTGTTTACAATAATTTTCCTCTCAAAGGAATGGATAAATAATCACCGAAGTACAAACACAATTCATTTCACTCTCTAAGCTATCTAGACAAGTAAAACAGAGTGAAAAGGATGTAGAAGCAGAGTATCAGCATTTTGGCATTGTAATCTTGAATCTCCACGTTTTTTCTGCTTGAATATGTCCTCTTTTATAGGTAGGGAACTTCATATGACCGTTGAATGATGAATCCAACCGTTGTAGGTGATTAGCATTAAGTCTCGGTCATCTTTCTCTCTAAACTCCAACTAATCCAGGTGCTAATATGATCCGAGGTGGAACTCGAGGATTTGCCCGTTGGAGAAGAGTTTACTTGATGAAGAAAGCATTCTTGACCGTTGAGAATGCGTGCTCGGTGGATTATCCAAAAGAAGGTTGATTTGCAGAAGTGCATTAAATGCACTATACACTTTTTGCTTTATGGCTTTGACCTTCAATAATCTTCATCGTGCTTAACCGAAATTCACTCAACAAACTTGTTAAACATAGTTGGGTTCATAAGTGAATGATTCACGAAAAGCAATTAGAACAAACAAGAGTGATATGCAAATTCATATAATTCAAAAATTGGTTTCAGCGTTGGTTACTCGAGTAAGTTCATCGTTACTCGAGTAAGTCACCGTGTGAGAGAGTCTTTACCATAAAGATTCAAAAGGATACTCGAGTAAGCAACTTCCGTAAGCAAACCATCGAGATTTGAACTTTTGAAACCAAAGTCTTTACTCGAGTAAGTTAGTGGTTTACTCGAGTAAGCAACTATTTGCTTGAAAACTCAAAGTGTAAGATGCCTCTTTATCGGAGTAAACAAATTCATACGGAGTAAGCACGAACATGAGTTAAGTTGAAAATCATTTTAAGAGTTCTTTACTCGAGTATGAAAACTCTTACTCGAGTATGTACGAGTTTAGAAAAACTTGGGAGCTCTCTCGTAAGACCCTTTACTCGAGTAAGCATGTTTCTACTCGAGTATACACTCAAGTTCAAAAGTTCATTTGCTCTCGGTAAGTCCAATACTCGAGTATAGAGATCTATACTCTAGTATTGATTTAACTTTGAAAGGATTGGTTGCTCTCTGGATGACATTTACTCGAGTAAGAAAATCTTTACTCGAGTAAGTACCTTTTGAAAAACGCATTTGCTCTCTGGATGACCTTTACTCGAGTAAGGATCTTGCTTACTGGAGTATAGCATACTTTCACTTACATACTGGAGTAAAGGTGGAAGTATTGACTTAGCCTGAAAAACTTGGAATTATCTGTCAACTTTCGAGGGCCATATCTCCCTGGTCTGAACTCCGTTTTGGTCCGTTCAACTCTTGATGGAAAGCTCTTTGAGTCTACTTTCATATGCCACCGATTTTAGCTCAATCGGATTTCTAGTTTGTGAGTTACACTCAAAATACCGAAGGTGGGTCTGGACTATGATGTTGATTCTTGTGGCAACTTGTAAAACTCATAGCTCCTTGATATTGACACCTTTGGACTTGATTTATATATCAAAATGACGCTTTGGATGTCTAGTTTCAAATGCCACTGGTTTCACGTCAATCCGATTCCTGGTTTGAGAGATATCATCGAATTACTAGACCTCGCCCGTGCTGAACGTGAAACAGAATTGCTGAAGAGCTGATCACGTTGCATACTCGAGTATACACTTACATACTCGAGTAAGCACTTGCATACTCGAGTATTCACTTGGATACTTGAGTAAGCCTTGTCCAGAGACGCCAGAGGTGCTGAAGACACTTCCTTACTCGAGTATACACTTCCATACTCGAGTAAACACTTGCATACTCGAGTATTGAGTCCCAAACTCGAGATTTCTCATCCTGAAGCTAATTTTTGCTGATTTTAACTTCAAATTGAGTCATTCCAACTTCCATATGACCTTGAAGACTTCTAGCATCAATCTTAGAGCTTGAATAATGATATCTTCATTCCATTTACCAAGATCTTCCTTTCTTTCTTCTTCTCTTGATCATCCTTTATAAATCAACTCTTTCTTTCTTCCATCTCCCAACTTGATCATTCTTCATCATTTAACTTGTGCTCATCAATTCTTTGCAGCTCCTACCTTCTTCAATATTTCTTGATCTTCTTGATTAACCTCTATGATTCAACTTGAACTAATCTTCTTCAATATCTCCTCTTCTTCTTGATTAACCTCTATGATTCAACTTGAGCTAATCTACATTAAACATAGTAGTTAGTCAATGTAGGAGATAACTATATTACTCAATCTTTTTGCTTATAAGAATGGCATCTGTTTAAGACATCATCAAAACTAAGTATAACCAACAGAAAGAACTCATCACGGCTTGTTCATTTGAGTCTTCATTGCCACATTCTACCTCATCGTCTATGGCGACCAATAGAGGAAAAAGAGTCGCTTTGGGGAATGAAATTGCAATACTTGAGAGTCACAAATGCAGCCCCAAATTTCCGATGAGACTCGCGTTACCATCGATTCTGCACAAGAACGACTCCACTATACCACTATCAGGCCTGTTAGATTCGATAACTAATACATTTGCAAAGAACAAGGCTGAGACTGCAAAAGTTATTGCTGATAGACATATAAAATTCCTAACTACAAGTCTACAACACAATGCGTAAAACATAAATTGGACCCACGGTTAGAGCCTTGAACAATTTTCTCCTCATATTTAATGGCTTTATATTTTGCCTAATGAGCAAGCAATTACTCCAAGATTCAAAACCACATTTGTTCACATCAACAGAGCTGTACTCTGGCATCACGATATCAACAAGATAGACTCACATATCCTTCATTGATAAAAACTTTCACAAACCACTTGCTAGTAGATGGCATATTAAAACTTGCACATTAACCCCCAAAAAAGAAGATTCGACAACCAAATTGAAAAGCATACAACCAAAAATCTTTGAATACTTTAATTCAATATGACATGACATCGGTCCTAAATATAGGATATAGTATTCTTTAAAATCAAATTAGGAAGGACAAGAATGATTCTTTTTTAAGACAAACACTAACAAAAGCAAATCAATTTTCAACTTTTCTGTTTTCTCTAATATTTGGCAGGTGGTAGGTGCTAGAGGAGACAATACTGACCCTTATATATTTTGATCATCACTAATGTTTTTATGCTATCAATTTAAAATGCTTTTATAACATTAAAAAAAAATAAGAACAACTTGACAAAAAATCAACAGAAAATTTTTATTTTTAAAGTTTTTAGCCTACATCTATCACTATACAAATTCCCCCGCTTGTGGTGGGGAGTTTGTCTTCTTCTTCTTCTACCCCTAGATAGATCATGATGTTTAAAATGTGACCACTTTTAAATATTTCCAAAGTCAAGCCAATAAACTAGTGGCATAATGCCTCATTTTGCTATTTGTTAATTGTTGTTCATCTCAAGGCAAAAGACCTTGTCAATGCATAGAAAACTGCTTTTACCGCTGCTAGCAAAATGACAAAATTTAGTAATTTGCTTTGATGTTTCTGTGTGTGTGATGTTGATCAGTAAATGAAAACTAAAAACCAGATATCAAAATATGTTGGATGTCATGTACTGTCACTATACTTTCCAACTTCGGAATCTGTTACAATGCAAAATTGGCACTTGGCAAGGCCAATTATTATTGGTGGATTCAACTCACAGTATTACACAAGGAACATAAGTCATCTACGAACCTTCTGGCTATTAAAACAATGTTGCCTGAATGACTTGTAATTCACACTGGAAAGGAAGCAATGGTGCCTAATTACAACGTTGCTGGAATAGAACAACCACTTAAACAGAGGTACATGTGCATTAAAACCTCAAACATGCAAGCTTACCAAGGAATTACTTCACTAACAGACATGTCATTCACTGACATTGATAATGAATTCTTCGTAGTTTGACCAAATCTTTGCATGTTTCTATTAGAATATATAGGCTGCAAAGGGGTTGGCAGAGTCATGGAGTAATTTTCAAGCAAAATAACTATGGAAGACATTGAAGGCCTATCTGCTGGATCTTCTTGAACACACAATAGACCTATGTGGATGCATCTCATTACTTCATTTGGTGTGTAAGATTCTCTTAATGTGGGGTCTAACAGTTCCAAAGGTTCACCATCCTTCCAAAGTTTCCAGGCCTGTATCAAAAAGTTGTCAAATATTTGTTACAGGAAGCAAATGATTTGTTTGAATGAAACTAGAGAGAGTATAGTGTTTGATATATATACTCACATAGCTAAGCAAGTCCCCAGCACCTTCTTCTAGGTGGAAAGAACTATTCTTCTTCCCACTGATAATCTCCATTAGAAGGATGCCGAAGCTGAACACATCAGTCTTAACAGAAAACTCCCCATGCAAAGCATATTCGGGAGGCATATAACTACTAAAACATTGAACCATCAAAAGAGAGTTGTAAGTGCAGGGAAAACATTGAATGATATTGTTATGACTCAAAACCAATGCTAAGTTAAACGGGTTTTGTAGGGATATGTAAATTTTGTTCTTACACTGTTCCAACAACTCGATTGGTATTTCCTTGAGTTTGGTCCACCATAAAAATGCTTGCCATACCAAAATCTGAGATTTTTGGATTCATATCATTGTCCAATAATACATTGCTAGCCTTAAGAGCACGACGTATAATTTTAAGCCACCAATCTTCATGAAGATATTTAATGCCTTGAGCAATTTCTTTAACAATCGTGCAACGCTTTGTCCAATCTAGTTATATTTGCTTTTCAGGCTCTACACATTTAAAAACAAATTAAAAATTGTCAAATAAAAGGATCATAAACTGACTGAAAAATTTCAGTCTCATACGTAATGAACAAAAGTTGGAAATAATTGATATAGATGGACCTACTAAAAAGAATGTGATCAAGACTTTTATTGGGAACATATTCATAAACAAGTATCTTCTCTTTTCCTTGTACACATAAACCCAAAAGCGTCACTAAATTTTTATGTTATAACTTGGCAACCACCTCTACTTCATTCTTAAATTCTTGTACACCTTGTCTAGAGCGATGTGAGAGTCTCTTCACAGCAATTTCTTGTCCATTTGCAAGCATCCCCTAAAATTCAAACATGAAATCAACATACATATATGGAATGGCCTAATGTCCTTCATGTTAAAAACGAAGAAAGCACACAAACTTGATACCTTGTAAACCGGTCCGAATCCGCCTTCGCCAAGCTTGTTATCTGCAGAGAACTTGTTGGTGGCTTCTTCAATTGTACTGAAATCATATTGCGGTGAATCCACATTGCTGATGTCAATTGCAGCTACACAACCAAATGGTGCAAGTGTGTGATGAGATAAAGTGAAAAACAGGAAAGCGAGCAAATATGAGCCAAACAAAGTAAAAGGTCTAGTTTACTTTGGGGATCCTTACATTGTTCTTCACGATCCCTTGTTCTCTTATTGAAGCAACAGATGCCGACTATAAATATGAGGACAGCCACAGAAATTGGTACCACAATTGCAACAATCGTCCCCCATGACATTCCACCTTTCCTTCATCATCCATTAACAGAGAAAGAAAATATGATTAATAAGGTAAACTCATGACCAATAAGTGAGTAACCAACTTTGCTTCATTAATTAATCTCCAGAGTTAAGTTTGTTCTCATTCCAGATATTATAAATTATTCAGTTATTCTGTTCTTTTAATCTACTTAGCTGTTTGTCCACAATTTTGGACCCTCCCTACTTTTATTTCACTCTCTGTTCTGTGGGTCTTCCCCAATAGTTTTTCCCTTGAACTCGTTATTTTCGAAACCAAATACTCAAATCATCAAAGGGATGAGAAACTAAAGAGATACTAAGAAATACCTAAGGCATACAGGTGAGAGTTTTACCTTCAGAAGCAGTAGTATTTGTGGTAGGAACACTTGCAGCTTCCGATTGATAGAAAGGGATGATTGACAATGAAGAAGGGAGACGTGAGTCAAGAAATTTGTTTGTGGAAGACATCTCCATTTCTTGTCAGGGCTTCTCAAGCGACTATAAGTCAACACCAGATGATGTGAACCACTTTTCTCTTCATATTAAAAAATCATTTAAAATATTAAATGTTCATATGTTTATAAATTATTTTAATCAAATTTAAGTTATTATTAAAGTTAAAAATGAAAAAAAAAATTAAATTTTAAAAATATGTTATGCATATTTATCAATGTTTATAAATAATCCTGTATTAAAAATAAATAGATACTCCCTTTTGTCCTTTCCATAAATGTCACATATATCATATGGACACACTCAAATGGTTTTAGGCCATGACAATATGACAGGAAAATAACAAAGCCATGTTCAAAAAATTCAAGTCAATAATTGTTGGTGTTGTTTTTGTTATTGTTCACTGCTTCTATCTCCAAGCATGATCCTTTCAAAAAAAAAAACCGATGTTAAATTCAAGAATTATCTACATTTCAGCTCTGTTACCCTATTTAAGTGTCATGCAACAGTGAATAAGGCAGAATCCTATGACAATACAACTTAACAAGCTGAATCCTATTTGTTTCAAATTGCTTTTTTTTTTTTGGATTGGTTGGATAATGATGATAGTCTGTTGCAATTACTATTGGTGGATTCAACTCATGAAAATCTACAGACCTTAAGGCTATAAATACAATGTTGCCTGAATGAACTGTAATTTACACTGAAAAGGAAGCAATGGTTCCTAAATAGAACGTTGCCGGAATAGCCCAATCACTTAAACAGAGGAACACATGTCCAAGAAAACCTCCAACTTGCAAGCTTACCGAGGAAACACTTCACTAACAGACATCGCATTCTCTGACTCGTTTTGATAAAAAAATGCAGGCTGTGAAGGTGTTAGCAGAGTCATAGAGTAATATTCAAGCATGAGAAGTATGGATGATATTGAAGGTCTATGTGCTGGATCTTCTTGAACACACAACAGACCAATGTGGATGCATCTCATTACTTCATTTTGGGGTACAAGATTCTCTTAGCGAGGGGTCCAACAATTCCAAGGGCTCTCCATTCTCTAGAAGTATCCACGCCTGTATCAAAATGTTACCAACTATTTGTTATATTGGGCTCACAATATTTATTCTTCTCACAGAAAGCAAATGATTCATTTGAATCAAACCAAAGAGGGTAGTGTTTGGTATACTCAAATAGCTTAGCAGGCCCACAACACCATTCATATGACTAGCAAAAAAATAATCTCTATTAGAAGGATGTCAAAGTTGTACATATCAAACTTAATGGAAAACTCTCCATGCATGATATATTCTGGAGATATATAACTATTGAAATATTGAACCATCAGAAGAGTAACTTTAGTCGTTAATGCATGAAAAATTACAAGGAAGTGTGGGTTGGTAGCAATTCTTTCTTCGATTAAAAGAAGATACCAAGATATTTGAATAATATTGGAGGGATGTGTAAATTTGCTCTTACAGTGTTCCAAAAAAGCGATAGGTATCTTCATGAGTATAGTTATCTATATAAGTTATTGTCAAATCAAAGTCTAGTATTTTTGAATTCATATCACTATCCAATAATATGTTACTAGCTTTAATATCACAATTCATAATTCTAAGTGTTAAATCTTCAAGAAGATATTGAATGCCTCGAACAATTCCTTGGACAATCTTATAATGCTTCGTCCAATCTAGCTCTCTTTGCTTTTTAGGGTATGTTGGTTAATTTTGCCTATTACATGACTTTCATGCAAAGTTTCATGAGGTTGAAAACAAAAATTTGTTTAATCGATGCGGCAAAACCCGTAACACAATTTTACGGTCCTCATGAATTATTAACCTTAACTCATTACGCTAATTAGTTAATAATTATTAATCCGTAACTCTTTACGGAAATACTCATGAGAATTCATAACAATTTATAATACTCATGAGTTTTAGGATTACTCGTTAAAACAACTATTGGGGTTTAGGATAATTTGATGAAACGATTATTGGAGATTAGAATACCTTAGATCACTCGAAGACTTCAAGGTTGTTGATGTCCTCTAACGTTGATCCACACGGCTATCCCCGATTGCAATGAGAACTCCTTCTCTTGAAACCTCCCACTCCTTGGATGCTTGCTAGGCGAAGACAAGGTTGAGTTGTGGTTTCCTTGGGTTTTTATCTTTTCAAGAAGATGATGGTTTCTTAGGATTAGGTTAAAGATAGGAGGAGCAAGATCATTGGAACCTTGCCTTTCTATGGATGGTGCCTTTTTCTCTCTAAACCTTTGGTAAAGACCAAAATTTAGAGAGCATAAGGATCTTGTTTTTCTCTCGAGAAAAACGTGCGGGGAAAAAGGCACACCAAAAATCAGCACTTTATAAGAGTCTAACCCTAATTTAAGTGCTCACAAGAAAGGCCCAATCCAAGCTTGAATTGGACAATCCAAATCACAATGAATTGAATTCATATCTTGATTGATTGATTGAATTTAAGATGATGAATCACATTCATATCTTGATTGATTGTTTGAATCAATCATTTAAGATGATGGATTACATTTATTTCCTTTTTTTCTTCAAAAAAACGTCCATAAAAAGGGCACATAAAAAATCAGCACTTTATAAGAGTCTAACCCTAATTTAAGTGCTCACAAGAAAGGCCCAATCCAAACTTGATTTGGAAAATCCAAATCATAATGAATTAAATTCATATCTTGATTGAATAATAATTTAAGATGATGAATCACATTCATCTCTTAAACTAAAATTCAAAATCATTTCAATCAATCCTCATTTATTATTTCTCCTATCTTCATCCAATCATCATTGGATCTTTATATATATATATATATATATATTAGATAATTCAGAATTATCTTTTATAACCTAACCTCTTGAATTTAAATTCAAATTTAAAATTCAAACTTAAATTCAAAATTCGAATTCCAAATTCAACTTGGCCTAAGACCCGTTGGGTCTTCCAACACATTTGGGCCCTTTTGTGGAGAAATGATTTCCCACTCGGGACACCATATATGACGCCATTTTCTCCTCATTAGGCTTGGAGTCCCACTCCAACCCAAATACACATTTACTCTTGATAAAGCTCAATAACAATTATTGTCCCAAGTTTGCTAATTTTAAACAATCGAGAATAACCTTTTGTGTGTGACCCATTAGGCCCAATTAGTCACTGACATAAATAAACTTGGACCAATTAAAAACCCCTTTAATGGGCCCAATTTATTTAATGACCTCATAAGACACTAGCAATGCTCTGCGGCCCCAGAACTAATTGAGTTGATCAAGTGATCTACCTTTCACATTTGGATACCGTGCAAGCATCATCCCTCACATCGTCATTCACATTTAGTCGAGAGCAAAGATAGAGTATCATCTCTCTTAATTGACTAAATGTAGCTATTTCACGAGAACTAGGAATCTTCTTATATTAACTCTATAACGGATCATGACTCTTCATGATCATTTTTGTCTTGTAGAGACTCTCGAGTTAATTAAAAGCTATCCAAGCTCTACCGGTCTTGTGAATGACTAATCCCTTGTAGGGGGATTTGTGAGTCCTCTCGGCATGTCCATCTATACTCATGTATTCGAGTTACACCCAAGAGTACATTGTTCTCCCCATTTTCGGGTGGATAGAGTTGTACGGTCAAAGTATAACCCTAGGACATAGTGTTCGATGACATCCTTAAGTCCAAGACGATCCGCACTACCAAACGATGAGAGACTTTACATATCCAATGATACTCTCTACAATGAATCTTTGTGGAGTCTCTCGGTGGGTCAGTTCGGTACTATCTGTTCTCTAACAGATCTACCCACGACATCAACTAAGGCATCTCCATGCCTGCATTCCATGAGGTCCCTACCTTGTATCTCTATACAAGTAGACGATGTCGTACTAGTCTTATTGAGATCACCAATGCCCTTTCTTGGTGATTCAAGACTAGGAACAAGTTTTAGGCAATAGATATCCAGTGTTCTCGAGTCCTCATGATCATGATCTCTATCATTGATCCTCAAGAATAACACATGTTCTATTCCTAGGGCTTTTATCTTCAAACACATATTTACCTTAAAATAAAGGCGAGACATAAATATGATAAAGATAAAATATGCTCATTTATTTATAATGAAATACTATAACGTAGAAATGTTGCTGATCTTTCTTTACAGATTGTCTCTAGGACACCTAAATACTAACAATCTCCCACTTGGCGTTGAGCTAATCAGGTCGATGTGTTATACCCAAAGACTCATAATGACTATCATTTTTTCTCTGAAAAACTCCCTTTGTCGGAGAATTAGCCAAGTCATCATTGGTGGGGATATAGTCTTTATTTATATCTTGTCTTTCAACAATCTCTTGGATGAGGTGATACTAGCGGAGCACATGCTTGGATCTTTGATGAGACCTAGGTTCCTTGCTTTGAGCTTTAGCTCTAGTGTTATCGCAATACAAAGGTATTGGGTTAACAATGCTAGGAACCACTACAAGTTCATGGATGAACTTCTTGATCCATATTGCCTCCTTAGCCGCTTCTAAAGCTGCTATGTATTCTACCTTGGTAGGAGAGTACGCCGTGGTCTTTTGCTTGGAACTCTTCCAACAAATTGTTCCACCGTTTAGGGTGTAAACACACACTTGACTAGGATTTACAATCATCTTTATCATTTTGGCGGCATCGGTGAACACTTTCACTTTTAGCTCACCACCACCATCGTAAACCAAAAATAGATCCTTAGTCATTCTCAAGTACTTTAGGATTGTCTTTACGACTGTCCAGTGACCATCTACAGGATCAGTCTGGTATCGGCTCATAATGCTTAAAGCATAAGAGACGTTTGGTCTCGTACACAGCATGATATACATGATGGATCCAATTGCTGATACATATGGAATCCTCTCCATGCATTCCCTTTCAGCGGTGTCTTGGGACATAGCCTTAGAAAGATGAATGCCATGACTGACAGGAAGAAAAACTCTTTTCGACCCATCCATGCTAAACCTCTTTAGCATTTTGTGTATGTATGTGGATTGGGATAAACCCAGCAACCTTTTGGATCTATCTCTATAGATCTTTATACCAAGTATGTAGGCCACTTCTCCCATATCCTTTATGGTGAAGTTTTTCTGATAACCATATCTTTGTGGACTATAACATGGGAATGTCATTTCCAATGAGCAAAATGTCATCTACATAAAGCACAAGGAAAATAACAACACTCCCACTGACCTTCTTGTAAACACACGATTCATCTTCATTCTTGATAAAGTTGTTTCCTTTGACAACTTTATTAAAATGAAGATTTCAACTCGTTGATGCTTGCTTAAGCCCATAGATTGATTTTTGAAGTTTGCATACTATATGCTTTTGGTCCTTGGATTCAAAACCCTTAGGTTGTGTCATATACACTTCCTTCTTCAAGAAACCATTCAAGAAAGCGGTTTTGACATCCACCTTCCAAACCTCATAATCATGATATGCGGCTATAGGTAGCATAATCCTGATAGATTTGATCATGGCAACATGCGAGAAAGTTTCATCAAAGTCAACTCCTTGTTTTTGATGATAACACTTTGCAATTAACCTAGCTTTATAGGTTTGTATGTTGCCATCTGCATCGGTCTTCTTTTTGAAGACCTACTTGCACCCAATGGGAATTATTCCCTCAGGTGGTAGAACCAAGGTCCATACCTTGTTCTCATGCGTCGAATCTATCTTGGATTCCTTGGCTTGAAGCCATTCGGAGGAGTCAACATCCTTGACTGCCTCAGTGTAGGAAGTAAGCTCGTCATCTTCAACGATTTGTTGATTCCCAATCACAAAACCGTACCTTTCATGTTGATGACTAACCCTAGAAGTCCTACAGGTCTGGGTGTTTACAACCTCTACCTGAGGCATCGCCTGACCAACATACTCGGGCTCTGTTATCTGTTCTTGTAGGTCTTGAATTTCTTCAAGTTTTACTTTACTCTTACTAACTACTTGAGAGAGTAGATCCTCCTCAAGAAAGGTAGCATTCTTGAATACAAACACTTTGTAGTCCTCAAGGTAGTAAAAGTAGTATCCTTTAGGATAGCCTACAAATTAGCACAATGTGCTTCTTGCCCCTAACTTATCCGGTGTTAGGGTCTTGACATAGGCTAGACAACCCCACATCTTGAGGTAGCTCAAGTTGGGCTTCGGGCCCCTCCATATCTCATACGGAGTAGTCTGAACAGATTTCGATGGAACCCTTTTAAGAAGGTTTTAATGTCGTATTGAGGATGAATCCCCAAAACATTTTTGGGAGCTTCATCTTGCTCATCATTGCTCACCCTACCATGTGAAGCAAGGTTCGGTTCATCCTCTCATACACACCATTTTGTTGTGGTATGTATGGAGCTATCAACTGTGAGAGAATCTCATTCTCTCTTAGATAATCCTGAAACTCTTGACTCAAATATTCGCCACCTCGATTAGATCGAAGTGTCTTAATCATCTTGTCAAGTACGTTTCTCTACTTCATTCCTAAATTCTTTGAACTTTTCAAAGGCTTTGGATTTATATCTCATAAGATACACAAATCGAATCTTGAATCTTGACTTATCGTCGAATAAAGGTGATGAAGTAGAAGTATCCTCCTTTAGCTTGAGTAGATATGGTCCCACAAACATCCGAATGAATGAGTTTTAACAACTCATTGGCTCTGTGACTTACGAGCTTCTCAAGCTTGATCTTCGTCATCTTACCAGCCAAACAAGATTCACAAAGCCCATAGGATTCGAAATCCATGGAATCTAGACAATCATCATTATGGAGTCTAGACAATCTTGTCTCATTAATGTGTTCCAAACCTACGGTGCTAAGGATAGGATCGATTATCCAACCTTGGTTTCTTAACTTGAATACTAAGAAGTTCACTATTCCTAGGATTCTTTAGCACCAAATGTAGAAACATCATCATGTTTCTTTCCCATGAGGCTTGTAAGGTTTAATGGGCAGTTCCTCTTCCAATGTCCTTCCTTTTGACAATGGAAGCATACAACGAAAATGATGCCTTTAGATTTCTCCTTGCCCTTGCCCTTCTTCTTTTAGGGTTAGCTTTGGGCTTGAGTTTGTTTGTCGCCACAAACTTTTCCTCGCCCTTAGCTTTGGAAGACCCACTAATCGAAGAGCTTGGGTTTTGTTTTTCTTAACGGCAAGACTGCGGTGGTCAGCAGACTCAACAACTCAGGGAGTGTTGATTCTACTTTATTCATATAATAATTGACCACGAAGCCATTATATGATTGTGGCAAAGACTGCAAGAGCAAGTCAATACTTAGCTCATGGTCCATGATAAAGCCTAGAGAAGCAAGCTTCTCTATCAGCCCAATCATCTTGCAGACGTGCGGTCCAACCGACATGCCCTCAGCCATCTTACAGCCAAATAACTCCTTGGAGGTTTCGAAACGCTTAGCCCTCACTTGCTTGTCATAAAGCTCTTGCAGATGCAAGGTAGTAGAGGGAGCATCCATATGCTCATGCGACGTTAGAGTCCACGAGCATAGACGCAAGTAGTATGCAGACTACATGCTCATTATCGGCTAGGTGTTGTTTATGGGCTTCCAAATCAAACTGATCAAACCCATCTTGCCCTTCAGTAGGGGCAACAGGAACTGAAGAATCTAAAACACATGCTATTTTTTAGAGCGTAAAACTATTTTTACATTCCGATACCAGTCCTTAAAGTTAGGTCCAGATATTTTATTAGTATCCAGAATAGAGCAAAAAAAATAAAGTTTCTAGTCATGACTCATATGTTGAAAAACAAAAACAAAATAGGACTTATAAGTATTTCATTAACCATATACGGAGACTTTTGAAATGTATGTGGCCCTCCCACTATCTTCTCTAGAATCAATGACCCTCAGATATTGATTTTAGGGTTATCCTTCATAAGGATATCCATAGTGGGCTAAGAGAACGATTTGGAATCATTTGTTTCCTAGTGAGCCGCAAAACTTACTTATCCGAGTGGGTTGATTAACAACATCTCCATGTCTTCTCTTAGATCATCGGGTTGACAACACCTTGTCACTTAGTGTCACATCACTATGTGACAACCTAGCATCTTTACCCTAAATATATAGACGGTGAGCCCATGAGACTATACATCTAGTCTAGCACAAACCATCATCCTAAGTGTCATAAACTTCGAATAAGTGTCATACACTTCGAAATAAATAGGTCCTAGGCGAGCTAGAGAGAGCTACCATTCGTAGGATTCTTAGGCACCACCGATGATGGGAGGTAAACAAACGTGCTAGATAAATAAAATAGGTCTAGTCTAGCAAAACCATCATCTTAAGTGTCATACACTTTCAATACCATTCGTAGGATTCTTAGGCACCCGATGATGGGAGGTAAACAAACTTGCGTTAGATAATTTTGTGAGGGTTCTTATCGGTCTCATCATAAATTACTAACTAATAAATTAACTAACATTTAGTCAATTTCTAAGCTAGAATTGATTTTATCTTGCATGCATAAATTAGACATACATATAAAACAACTATCACATAGTTTAATTTTAAACGGCTTGTATTTATTATGCATGCTTGCCGTGTGGTGATCGCGTTTACTATTATCATGCATACTAGTCGTACTAATTCTATGCATAATAATAATAATAACAATTCATGTATTTTGTGGATGATCATGGTGCCTTCCGATTAATGATCCAAAACATCTCCATGTCTTGGATTATCAAATCTTCAAATATACTCCATTCTTTCATCATGTTCGAATGATCTCTTGGTAAACTCTTCTTGTACTTGTCCACGATCTAAAATTTTACATTCTTATTCCTATTACAATTTCTCTATGCAATATTTAAATTGGGACAAAACAATCCCATTTATCAAAAATAAGAAAATAAAATAAAATTTAAATCGGGACAAAACAATCCCATTTACCAAAAGAAATAAAATTTAAATAATAATTTAAATCATTCATTCGAAGCACCATGACCATCCCTTTTCTTGTACCTACAAAAGGTTAGAAAAAACACATGCACATATTTTTTCAAATCCTAACTTATTATTGAATCGAATTCAATAATATTACCCCATATGTTTTCGGTAACGAGCCCGACTTTCGATACCACTTGTTGGTTAATTTTGCCTATTACATGACTTTCATGCAAAGTTTCATGAGGTTGAAAACAAAAATTTGTTTAATCGATGCGGAAACCCGTAACTCTTTACGGTCCTCATGAATTATTAACCTTAACTCATTACGCTAATTAGTTAATAATTATTAATCCGTAACTCTTTACGGTACTCATGAGAATTCATAACAATTTATAATACTCATGAGTTTTAGGATTACTCGTTAAAACAACTATTGGGGTTTAGGATAATTTGATGAAACGATTATTGGAGATTAGAATACCTTAGATCACTCGAAGACTTCAAGGTTGTTGATGTCCTCTAACGTTGATCCACCTGCTATCCCCGATTGCAATGAGAACTCCTTCTCTTGAAACCTCCCACTCCTTGGATGCTTGCTAGGCGAAGACAAGGTTGAGTTGTGGTTTCCTTGGGTTTTTATCTTTTCAAGAAGATGATGGTTTCTTAGGATCAGGTTAAAGATAGGAGGAGCAAGATCATTGGAACCTTGCCTTTCTATGGATGGTGCCTTTTTCTCTCTAAACCTTTGGTAAAGACCAAAATTTAGAGAGCATAAGGATCTTATTTTTCTCTCGAGAAAAACGTGCGGGAAAAAGGCACACCAAAAATCAGCACTTTATAAGAGTCTAACCCTAATTTAAGTGCTCACAAGAAAGGCCCAATCAAGCTTGAATTGGACAATCCAAATCATAATGAATTGAATTCATATCTTGATTGATTGATTGAATTTAAGATGATGAATCACATTCATATCTTGATTGATTGTTTGAATTAATCATTTAAGATGATGGATTACATTTATTTCTTTTCTTCTTCAAAAAACGTCCATAAAAAGGGCACTTAAAAAATCAGCACTTTATAAGAGTCTAACCCTAATTTAAGTGCTTACAAGAAAGGCCCAATCAAACTTGATTTGGAAAATCCAAATCATAATGAATTAAATTCATATCTTGATTGAATAATAATTTAAGATGATGAATCACATTCATCTCTTAAACTAAAATTCAAAATCATTTCAATCAATCCTCATTTATTATTTCTCCTATCTTCATTCAATCATCATTGGATCTTAATATATATATATATATATATTAGATAATTCAGAATTATCTTTTATAACCTAACCTCTTGAATTTAAATTCAAATTTAAAATTCAAACTTAAATTCAAAATTCGAATTCCAAATTCAACTTGGCCTAAGACCCCATTGGGTCTTCCAACACATTTGGGCCCTTTTGTGGAGAAACTGATTTCCCACTCGGGACACCATATATGACGCCATTTTCTCCTCATTAGGCTTGGAGTCCCACTCCAACCCAAATACACATTTACTCTTGATAAAGCTCAATAACAATTATTGTCCCAAGTTTGCTAATTTTAAACAATCGGGAATAACCTTTTGTGTGTGACCCATTAGGCCCAATTAGTCATAGACATAAATAAACTTGGACCAATTAAAAACCCCTTTAATGGGTCCAATTTATTTAATGACCTCATAAGACACTAGCAATGCTCTGTGGCCCCGAGAACTAATTGAGTTGATCAAGTGATCTACCTTTCACATTTGGATACCGTGCAAGCATCATCCTCACATCGTCATTCACATTTAGTCGAGAGCAAAGATAGAGTATCATCTCTCTTAATTGACTAAATGTAGCTATTTCACCGAACTAGGAATCTTCTTATATTAACTACGCAACGGATCATGACTCTTCATGATCATTTCTTTGTCTTGCCTGAGACTCTTGAGTTAATTAGAAGCTATCAAGCTCTACTTAGGTCTTGTGAATGACTAATCCCTTATAGGGGACTGTGAGTCCTCTCAGCATGTCCATCTATACTCATACATTCGAGTTACACCCAAGAGTACACTGTTCTCCCCATTTTCAGGTGGATAGAGTTGTACGGTCAAAGTATAACCCTAGGACATAGTGTTCGATGACATCCTTAAGTCCAAGATGATCCGCACTACCAAACGATGAGAGACTTTACATATCCAATGATACTCTCTACAATGAATCTTTGTGGAGTCTCTCGGTGGGTCGGTTCGGTACTATCGTTTCTCTAACGAGATCTACCCACGACATCGGCTAAGGCATCTCCATGCTGCATTCCATGAGGTCCCTACCTTGTATCTCTATACAAGTAGACGATGTCGTACTAGTCTTATTGAGATCACCAATGCCCTTTCTTGGTGATTCAAGACTAGGAACAAGTTTTAGGCAATAGATATCCGGTGTTCTCGAGTCCTCATGATCATGATCTCTATCATTGATCCTCAAGAATAACACATGTTCTATTCCTAGGGCTTTTATCTTCAAACACATATTTACCTTAAAATAAAGGCGAGACATAAATATGATAAAGATAAAATATGAAAAATATGCTCTAAATTTATTAATAATGAAGCTCTAAAAAGTGTTTTTCTCTTCCTATTAGAAAATAATTTAAAATTATTAAATGTTCATATATGTATAAATTTTATAAATTATTTTTAATCAAATTAAAGGTATTCTTTAAGTTAAAAAAAGAAAAATGGTCTTTTTAAAAAAATAAGTTATATATATTTGTTAAATTTTATAAATAAATGTTAGAAATGGTGTTGGAACTTCAACCACCACTCCTCCGCCTTCAATCTTCATCAGGTACGCTTTCAATCTAGCCTCATCAAGTGAATCTAGGCTTTCTACTATTTGTTTTTAAATTTAATTCAAAATAAAATTTTTTATAGTTTACAGAATTTTCGAGTTAAATCATACTATTTAAAAGTTTAAATTTGAAATGATTAATTAATAGTTATTAAATATTTTACGTTATTTACTAAATTTATTTAGTTATCTTAATACATATACATATTAATTTCCTTTCTTTCTTCTTGTTCTTGTTTTTTTTTTTCATCGATTTAGGTATCTGAATTTTTAAAATACATGATGTTTTTGTTTTATATTTGATTAGTTTAAAAGCACTTTAATTAGATCCACAAATATTTTGACATAACTAGGGAATAATTTCTTAAACAACAGTTGAAGTTAAATCCTTTTATTTTTTTAAAAGTTTGTGTTGGGCGGTACTTTTTAATGATATCAGTCGATTATTTTTTTCTTAAAAAATATTTATCTATTTGGGATTGCCTACCGATTACCGAATAAATTTGTTTGTTTTATTTCAAAATAAGGTTTTTAATGGGGAGCGTATCCTGCGTTTGAATTGGAAAAGTTTTTTTCATTTTGAATTTTCTTAATAAAATCGTCGCCTTTCTTTATAAGCTACCCTCGTTGCCTTTCTTTATACGCTTCCCCTCCCTCACTTTGCGCCGTCTTGCTTTTCTTCTTTCCTCCCTTTCTTTCTCCATCAACGTCGGCGTCTCCCTCTGTTTCTAGTTGCGTTTTGTAGTGAGGGCGCCGATTTTTGGTTCCTCGAGGCTACACAATTTTCAACTTTTAGATCTGGCACCAACACATTCCTTCCTCAATTTTTCAGTTTGTATTCTTCTTCTTATGTTCTTCGATTTTTCAGTTTTAAGAAATTTCCGCATCTTTGGCAGCCTTAATGGTCAACTGTGTTAGATAATTTTTTTGGTCTTCTAATTTATTCCTGAAAGATTTTTGTGGTTGTTTATTGTAATTACCTATGTTTGCTATCAAGGGGTTGCCTCCTCTGTCTTGGCTGTATTGTTTGTTATTGTTTAGCTGTGATTGTTCTTTTGCTTGTTCATGTTTTGTTTGGGAGTTTGGATGTGTCTGCTAGATTTTTGTTCATGTTTATTTTGATGTTTGCTCTCTTCTCTCTAGGTTGCATTATGTTGCTTGCTCCTATATTGTTTGATTTGGTTTGCTTTCTATCTCTGGAAGGAGATTGTGATTGTTGGTCACAATGTCTGCTTGCTATGATTATTCTTTTATTTAAGTTCCATATCATGTTGCTTGCTCATGCCTCGTTTGATTTTGTTTTCTTTCTATATCTAGAAGGAGATTGTGATTTGTGATTGTAGTTTATCAAAGTGTTTGCTTGCCATGATTATTCTTTTATTTAAGTTCCGTATTATGTTGCTTTCTTATGTTTAGTTGATTTGGTTTGCTTTCTATCTCATGTCTCCTTCCATTTGGTTTGCTTTCTATCTTTGGGAACAGTTTGTGATTTGTGATTATTGCTCACTATGATTATTATTTTACTTTAAGTTCCATATTAGTATTGTTTTTTAGTATGAGAGATGAAACATCCAATTTCCCCTACATTCTCCGTCAAATTTCAATCCAGACAAGCTTGAAGCGACCAACCAGTCCAAGTCCAAGGTATGCTCTTAACTCATATGCCAATAAGCTAATTAACAATTCATTTTTCTAAGTTTAATTCCTCCCATCTTATGCTTTTGAAATAAACTATGCTATTATTTTGTATTGATTGGTTTGGAAACCTTTTTGAAAACTCTCAATTTTTCAATATGTTATGGTTACAAAAACATTGTTTAACATTTAATTATTATTTTTTCCTTATTCTTATTTCATTATTTGATTGATGTACTCCTGAATCTTAGTTTTTTAAAATCTGCTGTCTTATTGATTAAACTTTGTTTTGAAAATAAATTATTTTGATAGTTTTCAAGTATTTTGAATAAATATTTACGTTTGAATGTTAGATTTGAATATCCTTATTTTTAAAACACATGCTATTATTTTGTATTTGATTGGTTTGAAAACTTTTTTTCCTTGGAAAATCACAAAAATTTTCACTGTCATGGTTACAAAAAAATTGTTTCACATTTAATTATTCTTTCCTTGTTTTTATTTTATTGATAGATGATAGATTCCAGAATCTTCAGATTTTAAAATCTATTGTCTTATTGATTAAACTTTGTTGTGAAAATAAATTATTTTGATAGTTTACAAGCATTTTGAATAAATATTTACTGTTTGAATGTTGGATTTGGATATCCTTATTTTTAAAACACATTATGCTATTATTTTGTATTTGATTTTTGAAAATCACAAAAAATTTCAAAGTCTTATGATTACATAAGATTGTTTGACATTTAATTATTTTTTCCTTATTTTTATTTTATTATTTTATTGATAGATTCCGGAATCTTAAATTTTTAAAATCTACTTTCTTATTGATTAAACTTTTTTCTTGAAATGAATTATTTTGATAGTTTACAACTATTTTGAATTATCATTTACTGTTTGAATGTCACATTCTGACATCTATATTTTTAAAATACAGTTTGCTATTATTTTGTATTTGATTGGTTTGGAAACTTTTTTTTTTTGGAAGAATCCCAAAAATTTTCAGTGTGTTACTTATGGTTACTAAAAAGTGTTTGACATTTAATTATTTTTTCTTGGTCTTATTTTATTACTTTATTGATAGATTCCGGAATGTTAAAATTTTAAAATCTACCGTCTTATATATGCTATTATTTTGTATTTGCTTTTTTTTTAAAAAATCCTGAAAATTTTCAATTCTTATTTACATACCATTTTTTAAAATTTAATTACTTTTTCCTTATTCTTTTTATATTATTTTATTGATTAACGATAGATTCCGGAATCTTACATTTTTTAAATCTACTTTCTTATTCATCAATTTTTTTTTTTTTTTTTTTTTTTTTTTTTGAAAATAAATTATTTTGATAGTTTACAAGTGTTTTGAATTATCATTTACTGTTTGAATGTTTTGGATATCGTATTTTTAAAATACATTTGTCTGTAATTTTATATTTTATTGGTTTCGAAACTTTGCTGAAAAATCGCAAAAATTTTCAATGTCTTTTGGTCACAAACATTGTTTCACATTTGTATATTTTTTTCATTGTTCTTATTTTATACTAAACCTGGGTACAAAATGACCGAGATTAATTTTTGAATGTTAGAGTACATGCTAAGTAAGCATGCATAGTAAGGGAATAGACTAGATGTCTAGAGTTTTCCGAGTTTATACGATCAAATGTCAAGGGCGAACATGTCAGTCACCCTTATCTGAGCAGAAATTGCTTGGACCGGATCAAATTGATCAGACCTCCGAACAAATCGCTTTGTTAAAGAAACGACTCCTAGCAGCACAAAGTAGAGAAAAGAGCTACGCTGACAAAAGGGAGAAGACCTCTAGAGTTCGAAGTCGACGATCATATGTTTCTAAAGATAGCCTCAGTAACCGGTGTCAGTAGAACACTTTAGAGGCGAAAATTTAGTACACGTGACATAGGACCAATCGAAATTTTAGTTAAACGTGAACCAGTCGCTTACCAGATAGCCTTACCCCCGAACCTGATTAATCTCCATAACGTTTTCCATGTTTCTCGTTATACCAACCAGATCGATCATGTCATTAAAAATGAGGTATCTTTTGTTGCCACGGTATATAGGCGTCACGGAGACATTTTTTATATGAGGATGTCGAAGTACGACATGACCATACCTTCGCAATTGAGCTGGAGCAAATTCTCGATCACCGAAAGAAGCGGCTTAAACATAAAAACATTCCGATAGAGTACATTTCCGAAAGTATGGTTCAAGTCTAGTTAGGATAGAGCAAATTTCGAGGGCGAAATTTTATTTAACTGGGAGAAATGTAATACCCTAATTTTCATAACTCATATAATTATGGTATTTTAACAATATTTACTAAAATGCAAAGGTGAATATGTGTCTTAGGGGAATTAGAAACAATAAATGAATGATTTAGTGGCACTAATTGAAATTAGCAAGTAAAAAGCTTCAAGATGACTAAAAGTAAAATAGGATCCTCATCTACCATAGAATTTCTATTTATTATAAATACGACATTTTGTTAAATCATACATGATGAATAAAAGAGAATATGTTGTCTCTAATTTAGAGATTTATTTATTTTAATTTTTAGGGCAATTTTCCTTAGAATTTAATAAACCAAAGATTAAATTTAAGACCATATCTAAGGATCATAAAATACAAAATAATCATCATATTAAACCATGGTTCTTAAAAGAAGCAAGATAATGTTATGAAACACTTAAATAAATTAAGGGAAATTATTAAGGATTAACAGGCAAATTAAGTCTTCACTAATTAAATAATTGTAAATCTTCATAATTAATCAAAAGGCTAATTAATGAAGAATTAATCTTGTCTAATAAAGCACTTGATTAAGATGTTAATTAAACTTTGCTAATGACACTTAAGCTTTGATTATGTCATCAAAGTGACATCACAAGAGCTCATGCCTTATAGTGAAGGGCCAAGATTTAATTTAAAAGAAACACAAATGGAATCCAATGGTCTTAATTAATTCTATAATTAACCTTAATCCTTGTGTAATTGAATTAGCCAATGAAAAATCAAAGAAATAAGCTTAATCCTTGTGAAAAAGGAAATAGACCAATGAGAGAAGAAAGAAGTGTTAGATTGCACATGGAGGAGAGAGAGAGAGAGAGAGAGAGAGAGAGATTAAAATATAATTTTTTGCAAGAGCACATGTTGAATTAAAAAAGAAAATAAAAATAATTAGCTAAATCCTATGTAATTAAGATTGACCAATGAGAGCATTTTCTTCCTAAAATGATCCTTCATGAAAACACAAATCCACCTAAGCCATTGATTGAGGAAAGTGATCCAAAGGTGGAAATCCTTGGACTTTTGCTATAAATAGAGGCCTTGCCTCTTCACAATTCTTCACACCAAATCAACCACCAAGTGGTGATTTCTAAGAAGCAAGAAGGAGAAGCAAGAGTCTTCAAAAGAAGGAGAAGCAAGGTAAGCTTGTCTTTAGTTTTTAGTTTCTAGTCTTTAGTTCTTTAGTTCTTAGTATAAATGTTAGTTTAATCTAGGAAATAGGTAAAGTAATTTCCCATAATTTTGTTCAAGCCTTATTGCATCGAAAGATGCCTGACAAGGTGGAATGGAGCAGATGGATATTATGAGCCATGCACCACGGGACAGAGCAAGGAGTCCACCCTCCCGAAGTAAGGAGCAGTACGGACAGAACAAACAAGACTCTCGAGGACGTGGTAGAGATAACAAAACTCGCGGAGGACGAGCAGAAGGGAGATATGATCGATATGCCCCATCGAAGGTATCTCAAGCCCAAGTCCGGAAGGAAGTCTCCATGGCCGAGATGAAAAGAGTAGAGTGACCACGCCCATTGCGGAACGAACACACCCTGGACAAGTCTCGATATTGTGAATTCCATGATCAACACGGACACACAACGGATGTTTGTTGGGACTTGCAGGACGCTATAGAAAAATTCATTCGAGAAGGAAAACTCCGCCGGTATGTAATCCAAACGCAGGGTTGGCATAATAAGCGCCAAGGAGACCGAAGTACAAGCCCGCCCTCTGAAAAGAAGAGGCGAGAACAGAAAAAGGTGGGACGAGGAACTGATGATGAGTTTCCTCACTCAAAATATGACTGCAATGGGATTGTTAGAGGCTTTGGCGGAGGAGGAGATTCCGTGAGTCAACGAAAGAAATACTTGAAGGAGGTCCTCTCATTCATCGACCGTCGAGGTTCAAGAAAGAATCCACAAAAAAGGGCATACCAATGCTCGGATTTACTGAAGAAGAATTAGAAGATGTAATGCCAGGGCACCATGACGGACTCGTCATAACGGGGATAGTCGAAAATTGCCGAGTCAAGAAGATTTTCCTGGACAATGGGAGCGCGGTTGACATAATTCTCTGGGATGCGTTTAAACGGATGCGGTTTGATTCAGAGGATCTAAAACCATGTAGGACCACCTTAACAGGTTTCAATGGAGAGGACACCCGTCCAAAAGGCTATATCGACCTCAAACTAACATTGGGGACGGAGGAAGCGTTCAAGTCGGAAGTGGTTCGTTTCGTTGTGGCCGATTTTCCATCCCCCTATAACATCATCCTAGGACGGCCGACTATCCATGACTGGAACATGTTGGTATCTTCCAATCACCAAAAGTTAAAATTCATAGACAGGAAGAACCAAGTCGTTACCATCAAAGGCGATCAGAGAGATTCTTGGCAATGTTACTTTCAGGCGGTCAAGGAAAGTAAAACCGCGAAGACGAATAGCAAATCCATTCATGTGGTAGAATTAGACCTGAGGGAAGAAGACAAAATGCAAAGAGCCAAACCAAATGAAGAAGTGGAAGATTTTATCTTGGGGGTTGAGCCAGAACAAACTACCAAAATCGGAAAGACGTTAGATCCCGAGATTCGAGCAACATTAGAAGGGTTCTTGTGGGAAAATAAGGATGTGTTTGCATGGACGCCATCTGAAATTCCAGGGATAGACCCCGAGTTTTGTTGTCACAAGTTGGCGATCCACCCTGGTTCAACGCCGGTCGCCCAAAAGAAGAGGAAACAGGGATCGGACCGAGGTAAAGCTCTGGAAGCGCATGTTAAGGAATTGATCGCGGCTGGATTCATCAGGGAGGTGCAGTACATGACGTGGTTGTCCAATGTGGTCATGGTTAAAAAGCCGAACAGTAAATGGCGCGTATGTACGGATTACAAAGACATACACAAGGTATGTCCAAAGGATGGGTTCCCCATGCCCAACATCGACTAGTTGGTTGACCAGTCCTCAGGTTTTCAACTTTTGTCGTTCATGGATGCGTACTCGGGATACAACTAGATTGCCATGCATCCCGATGATCAGGAGAAGACAGCCTTCATCACGGAAAACGCGAATTATTGCTACAATGTAATGCCATTTGGCCTCAAAATGCCGGGCGACTTACCAGAGAATGATGACCAAGGTCTTCGCGGATCAACTGGGAAAGAATGTGGAGGTCTATATCAACGACATGATAGTAAAATCCAAACAGCAGGACAATCACGTTCACGATTTGCAACAGACATTCGAAAAGTTGCAAATACATCAAATTCGTTTGAACCCGGCTAAATGTGCTTTTAGAGTACCGTCGGGTAAGTTCTTGGGTTTCCTCTTAACTAACCGAGGCATTGAGGCTAACCCGGAAAAGTGTAGAGCAGTGTTGGAGATGAAGGCCCCAGCCAACAAGAAAGAAGTGCAACAACTGACTGGACGATTGGCAGCTTTAACAAGGTTCTTGCCTAAATCAGCTGAGAAGTCACTCCCGTTCTTTAAACTTTTAAAGAAGGAAGCCCAGGAAGGATGGAACTCGGTTGTGAAGAAGCGTTTACCAGAATAAAGCAGTGCTTGGCATCCCCACCAGTATTATCCCGGCCGGAACCCAGGGAAAGCTTAATTCTATACTTGTCGGTTGGTGAAGAGGCAGTAAGTGCAGTTTTAGTTTGAGAAACTGACGAAGGACAAAAACCAGTGTATTTCATAAGCTGGGCTTTGCAAGGTTCCGAGTTGAGATATCAAAAGCTAGAGAAAATGGCTTTTGCGTTGTTGACGGCGGCGAGACGACTTCGCCATTATTTTCATGGCCATTCGATCGTTGTAAGGACAAATCAACCCATACGACAAGTTTTGCATAAACCAGACCTAGCCGGCAGAATGATAGGTTGGGCAATCGAATTATCCGAGTTTGATATTACTTATGAGGCCCGACAGGCAATTAAGTCGCAAGCTTTGGCCGACTTCTTAAGGGAGCTAACTTCGTCGCAAGCGGGGAAAGTAGGGTCAGAACCGTGGAAAGTGTTCATGGACGGCTCGTCGAATCTAAAGGGAAGTGGTGCAGGAGTTATCGTGGAAAGCCCCGAAGGCGTAGCAATGGAATTTTCTCTCCGACTTGATTTCCCAACGTTGAATAATCAGGCCGAGTACGCGGCTCTTATTGCCGGTCTACTGCAGGCAAGAGAAAATGGAGCACAGCAAGTACACGTGTCCACAGACTCTCAGTTGGTCGCTTCTCAGATTCAGGGGACCTATCAAGCAAAGGGACCGTTATTGGCCAAATATTTGGCAAAGGTTAAAGACATTATGGCAAACTTCGATGAGGTGACAGTCGCACACATTCCTCGGGCAGAAAATACGAGAGCCGACATCCTCTCCAAACTAGCAAGCACCAAATGCCCGGGAAATCTCCGCACAATTGTCCAGCAGAACTTACCGGAACCAAGTTGCGTAATGCTTATATCGGATTCAGATGACTGGAGGAAACCAATTGCCGACTATCTGGAGCGAGGGATCACCCCACAGGATACCGCCGAGTCCAAGAATCTAATCAGAACAGTGACCGCTTACGTAATGATGGATGATCAATTGTATCGCAAAGGCGCGCATTCTCCCATGGCTAAATGCCTCAACAAAGATCAAGCCCAGTACGTCTTGGCAGAAATCCATAAAGGTATAAATGGGTAACACATGGGGGCAAAAGCGTTGGCTCAGAAAGCAGTACGGGCGGGGTACTATTGGCCTACCATGGCGCAGGATGCCAAAGACCATGTCTAGAGATACGATAGCTGCCAGAAACACGGCAAAATAATGTGGGTCCCGCCAACCGACTTGACGTAAATCACTGCTTCGTGGCCATTATACAAATGGGGCATGGACTTGTTGGGACCATTTAAAGTAGCATCAGGGCAGCTGAAGTGGCTGATCGTCGCAGTTAATTACTTTACCAAGTGGATCGAAGCTGAGCCTCTGGCAACCATCACCTCGGCAAGAGTGCAGAAGTTCCTACAAAGGAACATCATATCGTGATTCGGAATCTCAACAGAAATAGTCACGGACAATGGAACACAATTCATGGACAAAGGTTTCCAGAAGATGATGTTCGACCTTAATATAAAACATCATTTTGCTTCCGTGGAATACCCATAATCCAACGGACAAGCCAAGGTAGCAAACAAGGTTATCGTCAACGGGCTTAAAAAGCGAATGGAAGAGGAACGGGATGAAAGTGGAGCTATATACCCAAGAGGGGGGTGAATTGGGTATTTTAAAAACTTTTGAAATCTGCTCTGTTTTTAGATAACAAAAACAGAGATGAACAGTAGAAAGAAGAATAGCTGAACACGAGAGAATTTATCTTGGTTCGGTCTTAACAACTTGACCTACATCCAGTCCCATACTCTTTGGGTTTTTCACTATCACAAAGATTACACACTATGTACTCAAAGAGTAGTTCTCTCTCTAGAACTCACTCCCCTTACAAGTTGTAATCAATGAACTCCCAAATCACCAAGTCCCCTTGACTTGTGATTCTTTTCAATAAATGATTTCCAGTGTAAAAACTCTCTCTAAGAGTAGATGATAATAAACACCGAAGCTTATAATGTCAAAAGACATAATACAAGTGAAAACCGAAAGGTAGTTAAGAAACTTGAATGCTTGTGCGTTTTCAGTTGTTGTAGTTGTTGAGAAGAATTGAATGCAGCTCTATTTATAGCTAGACAAAGCATTAATTGACCGTTGCATTGATAATCGACCGTTGGAGATGATCCACAAAAGTTGTCAGCTACTTAGGTCTTCTTCTCTTTCGAAACTCACTTAGTCCATTTGGTTGGATGGTCGATTTGACTCTCTCGCAAATTAATCCGTTGGAGAGGATGTTGCTTAATGTAGAAATCATTCTTTAATGCTTTGCAACCGTGTACAGATGGATTAACCAAAAAGATGCAAGTTTCGGGTTGAGCATTTAATGTTCGACATCACTTTTGCTTTTGCTTTAAACCTTCGTAAAACTTCCTTGATCCGTCATCGAAACTCACTAAAAAGATGATTAAATATATCTAGTACCAATAAGGAATAATCATGGAAAGCATTGAGATCAAACACGAAGGTATAGCAAAATCATTAAGTTCGAATTTCAAACAACGTCCAGAAACCTGGAGGTTTGTTCACAAACCTCGAGGTTTGCTCATTTAAGCTTGAACACGATTTTACATCAAAACCACAAACCTGGAGGTTTATAATGTTCCAATCACGAAGGTTCCTTGGGTTTACCTCAAACCTCGAGGTTTGTCTAGAAACCTCGAGGTTTCACATCATGTGTGAAACCCAGCAAAGATGCGATGAAACCAAACCTAGAGGTTTCTCAAGGAACCTCGAGGTTTTAAGATGAGTGTGGGTTCATTTGCTCTCGGGTTGCCACAATACTCGAGGTTTTAGGAAATACTCGAGGTTTTGGCCAAATGACAAGGTTGTTTGTTTTGACCCAAAACACAAACCTGGAGGTTTCTATGGAAACCTCGAGGTTTTCAATTCGCTGAAAACCATTAGCTCTCTGGAAGCCGAAACCCGGAGGTTTCGATAATACTCGAGGTTTCATATATGATTTTAAAATCCCTAGTTTGGCGCCAAGGCATAACCTCGAGGTTTGGAAGTAAACCTCGAGGTTTCACAACTTGGTGTGAAACCGGGTTTTCTCCGGAAGATCAAACCTCGACCTCGAGGTTTCACATATATTTGTGAAACCAAGTATTCTTAAGTTAGAATGCAAAACCTCGACACTTCCTCATAAGACCAAACCTCGAGGTTTTCCCGTAAAACCTCGAGGTTTGCTCTCACTCGGGGTTTTCCAACATCGAGAGCAAATCCTCATTCTTCGTTTACAATTGTTGGCAATCATCAAAATCTCTTCGAGAACCAACACGGGAAAGTTGGGTGGAACATCTGTATGCAGTCTTGTGGGGATATAGGACCACAGTGCAGACATCCACGAGAGAGACGCCTTTCAGCTGACGTATGGGTGTGAGGCCATGATTCCAATTGAAATGGCGAGCCCTCATGGAGGAATGTGAGAACTTCACAGGAAGGGCATAATAATGATAAGGCTATCGCGGTAGAGCTGGATTTGATTGATGAAGTCAGAGCCACGGCTCACTTTCGAGATTTGGCCACAAAACAACTCATCGCTGCTCGGTACAATAGGAAAGTAAACCCATGATCATTCAAAAAGGATGACTTGGTGCTGTGAAGGGCCGATATAGGCAGCAAGAACGCCTGAGATGGGAAACTCGCAGCAAATTGGGAAGGTCCTTACCGCATCCGAGACGAACTCGGAAAGGGTGCCTACCTATTGGAAACGTTGAAAGGGGAAGCGATTAAGAGAACCTGGAATGCGAACAAGCTTAAGGCTTACTATAGCTGAAATGTCAAGTTTATGAATTCGTTGTTTTTGTTGCTTTGTTATAATTTATTCTTAGCAGTTCCTTTTATTAATTCCACTTTCAGGCAACTCGGCCACGAATGTATGTCAGTTCTTATGAGAATCGTCTGATGTAATGCCGCGTATTGAATGAATCAAAAAGACAGTGTCGTAAAGCCCGTCCTTCGCAATTTGTTCATAAAGATTGTCGAGCATAAAGAAACATGTATGAATCCAAGTTCGAAGCTTATTCATAAATCATGTAGAAGAAAAGCTGTCGAGTATGAATTCAAGTGAAAAACTCAACTTACAAGATCCTATAGCTGCAAAACAATCGGATAATAAGACTGATGAAAAATCAGATTATTTAATTCATATTTATCATATTATGAATAATGGCCAAAAAGACATGCGCGAACCAAGGCAAACGCCCGAGTTCGTGAATCATGTAGCGGCATAACCGCCGAATTTATTATTGTGTGCACTTAAATGCCGAGTTTACGTGACGCAGCCGGCTAACCAGAAGCGTTTCTCTGACCTTGATCACGTCAGATATGGGACCTTCCACTAAAAAGACGCTAAATAAGAGATAAGCGCAAATAATTCCAACCCTACTAGGGTCAATGTTTAGTCACAACAAGCCCTACTCGGGCAAAGCATTATTCATAAAAGTGAGATGCAAAAGTTACAAACTAGCAAAAGAAAGTAACTACGGCAGCAAAAACCGGGAAACAGCGAAATGCCAGCTAGTGTTCGTCCTCCTCCAGAACCACCTCGGGGTTGGAAATAATCACATCACCAGCTGAGGAAGGAGCCAGGATAAACTTCCCATCCTCAACATAGGCGTTCATGTGCACCCCTTCCAAGTTCAAGGTAACCGAAGGATTCCGGAACTGGACTTGCTCTAAGGCGTTCTCGAAAGAGTCTTTAACGCCAGATGTCAATTTGGAAATGTTAATCTGAGCCGCTGTAAGGGCTTGTTTTATGAAAATTAAACTCCGACTCCAATTCTGTAATGGCGCCCTTATATTTGCGGATGGACTCCAAGTCGTTCTCATGAATCTGTAACCTCCGAGTAATCTCGGACTCGGCCTTGTGTAGCTTATCACGAACCACGACAAGCTCATCTACTAGGCTTTCCTTCTCGACCTTAGTCACTTGCAGTTCTTCAAGGGCCTGGGCTAAGGAATCGTCGATCTTTTTCTTCTCGGCCTCGGCAATATCCAAGTCTTTTTCGTTGAGGCCGACTTGCTCCTTGAGGTGTGCGGCGAGCTGGCATAAACCGGTGTTTTTTAGGTTGAGAAGCTCCATATCCTTGAGCTCTTTCAACTCCAAGTCTGACAGTCTCTGTCCGTCATAATAATGCGAAGGAGGCCGAAGAGCTTTGCGGAGGTTGGCTGGGATTTTATGCTCCCAAATATAAGAGGCAGGAAGTTGGACTAAAGGACGAACAGTAGATTCTGGAACCTCGGATTCCGGGAGCTCGGGATTCGGAACTGGAGGAGATGATGGAGTAGCTTCATTTGTTGGTGGGGCGCGGCCTTTTTCTTCTTCAGAATTTTGGGTTTCTTGGCGGCAATAGGCTGGTCAGGCTCTCCACTGGGCGCCGCTCTTTTTTCACTCGTAGTTGTAGGATGAGTTCCAGGAATAGTCACGTCGAGATACTCGGGCCTTTTACCCATCGAGGCACCTAAGCACAATCAAGGAATCAAATCCTGAGATAACACAAACACAAAGAGAAACGGGGAGGGGGAGGCCTTACAAGCACCTACAGGGTGTAAAGTAATCGGCCGAGTCCACCAAACTGTCTTTCTGGACTAATGCGATAAGGGCACCTATGGTTTCCTTCTCGGCAACAAAAAGTTGGGATTTGACAGGCAAAAAATCTTTTGCCTGGAACTTATGATGCTCATTGGACCAATATAAAGGGAAATATTCTCCAAGTTCCACGGACTGCTGAATTTGAAGAAACCATGGGGTATCCCCGGGTTTAGCAACAACTTTAAAGTAGGAAGTCTTAAAGCCTTTCCAGGAATCTTTAAAGGGTTTAAGAAACTTGCGGCCGTGAGAAGCTCGAAGTGATGTCCAGCAAAACCATTTCTTTTCCCCCTCCGTGGTAGTTTTAATATCTAAGGGAACAAAAAAGCTAGAAAAAACGGGGACGGAACACTCGAGTTTGTGCTTATGGTAGTACTTTTCAAAAGTCACGGCGGCGGCCCAACCATTGGGGTGTAATTGACAAGGAGCAAGGTGTAGATGCTGGAGAAGACACATTTGAAAGTCGGAGAAGGGAAATTCTACGCCGAGGTAAGTGATCAGGTCCTTGTAAAAATAAAAGAAATGGCAGTCCTTATCGTTTGATCGACTGGATGCCACGGACTCGTTCGGTGGGGGCAAGCACACGTCATACCCTTCTCCACCTCGGATTGTACGTGAAAGCACTTTCCCAGACATCTTATTCTTGACGTCAATTACAACGCGGCTCACAGCGTATTCCTTGATGGGAGGCATTCGTGAAGATCCTACAGAGGGGATGGACTCTCCAGTCTCGGATTGATTGGTTTGATGTGAAGACATTCAACCTAAAATAAAAAACAAAAGGCTAGGGTCAGAACTGTGAATTATACCTGACGGTACAGGGATTTCAGGACGAGTGTCAACAAGCAATGGAATGTGGGGAGTCCGTGACGCAACGGTCGAGGTACTCTGAAGTCTATTGCAGTGGCATTTGTCTAAAAGCAACTCGACTTCTCTGTCATCACCGTGACGGGCAAGCTCAATCGCCTTATGACTACATTCCTCACAAGGACCAGAATCGTCAACAATAGGGGCCGAGGTAGCGACCTCGGGAGCTGGAGAAGCTAACAAAACGGGTGAAGGAGAATCAGGAGGCCTGGCATCGGGTGAAGGGGGAGCTCAGATAGTTCTTCTACTTCCACTTCCCCGAGATGGGCGAAGCAAGTCTTCCATCTTTTCTTCTTCGGTGGGAAGGATGGACCAAAGCCAGAGCTTAGTTCGGCCGGGGACACGTTCAAGTATTTCTATATCTTCCTCTGGGATAGGCCTACCGTACATATATACTAGCAGGGGATTTGGATCCATCTTGGGAACAATTCACAAGGCATGTTAAAATGCAAAAGAATTCATGCATGAAAAATCCAGGCTGCCCAGAATGCGAAGAACTTAACGCGGTAAAGTCAAGAAAATATAGAAAACAATCCAAAAAGCAAACCCAGGTGTTGCAACAACTCAGACAGACAACGTCCACAATGGGTTTCGACATTTTTTCAGAGAGGAATTCACGTGGGTCATCACAGTTGTTCAACACCCAATCCAGGCAAAGAAGAAAGTGTGGAATAAGAATTTCCAAAATGCAGAGGGCAACGCGAATTGGGAATATAGTAAATAAGCATCAATCGTGTTGACATCAATCGAGTTGAAACCACAAAAGAAAGAGTAGAAGAATAACCCAGAAGTTTGAAAAATACCTGGGAGCAAGAGAACAGGAAGATTCAAATGCAGGTGAGAGGAAGAGAACCCTGAAGAACCCTGGCTCTTTTCTTGTTCACAGGAGTGAGGACTTGGTAAAATGACAATGAGAAGCGCTAAGGAGTATTTGTAAGTGTGCTAAAGACGTAAAGTTTGGAAGCCGAGTCGTCTCGTCGTTTACGAGGCGATCAGACGAAAACCCTAAAAAACAATTATGGCGATTATGATGTGACGTGGGGCATTAATGGGCGCAATAACCGAAGGCGGCTCTGGGGAGCGCGTGGCTTTAAATTCGGATGGCGGTTATGCCCTATTACGATGGAAAACCAAGAGACATTTTGTTAGGCGAACGGTCATACCCGCGGACACGTCGGCACCTCCACTTGGCCCCTCGGGTAGGATGCCTAGAGCACGATGATCGCCGAGTTGATTTAACAAACTCGGACAAACACCCCAGTATAATAATACCAGGGCATCTTGCAAAAACAAACGTGCTGGTTCTCGCGGATCGGTTGGCGGTAAGGTTCGAGCAAGTCACCTTATGCCAGGAGAAACTCGGCAGTTCGGATACCCGAGAAGCCGACTTTGGGGGCAAATGTTGTGGACCTCAAAAATGGGCCAGATCCAATCAGGCCCAGATAAGGACCAGCTACCCCACGACCATATCCACTGTCACAGTAATGCTAGGAGTAGGGGCACGGAACGTGTATTGATGGGAGCACGTACTCGGGAAAGCCGGACCAATCTGGCTTCATTATAAATAGGGAAGCACTCCCAGGTGAACAGTACACATATTCGCTCTCCCTTACTGTTTACATACTGCCCCACTGTGCACACACCCCACTCCCTTTGGTTGTGTACAGTAATCATCTTGTCCATTGTTATCTGCTCAATAGATAGCATTGGATAAGCTCCTACCAGATCCTACATTAATTATTAACCGGCCTTAAGGGCTTGGACATTTGTGTTCCACATCGGAACAGAACCCTGGAGAAACAATGGTAATTCTCACTTCAGGAATGGTAATTCTCACTTCACGAATGGTAATTTTCACTTGTGGATTTGTGAAAGTTCAATTTTTTTGGGTTTTACAAAACATGGTTGGAGAAGTAAAAAAAGGGAATCCTGGAGAAACAATGGTAATTCTCACTTCAGGAATGGTAATTCTCACTTCACGAATGGTAATTTTTACCTGAGGAATGGTAATTACCGTTGAAAAAATATTAAGAAGAATATATATATTTGTTAATGTATATATATAATAAGGGAGGTGGGGGGTTCGAACCCTACCCCCCACACTTGCAATGAATTGTTTTGCTCTTTTAAAAAATACTCCACCCCCCCCCCCCAAAAAAAAAACCCCCCACCGGTGGTTGGTGGTTGCCGGCCGGGGGCGGCCCTCCGCGTCCGGCCGACGGCGGCCCTCCGGTGAGGGCATTTTATTTTTTTTTATTTATTTAAAAGTAAGGGCAAAAAAGTAATTTCACCCGAATTTGCATATCCTTCATAGGTCATTGGTATCTCTCAATCTTTTTACAAATTCGACGAACTTCTGGGGGTTTTGCAAATTCAAATGGTATTTATTTGGAATTTCCCCTTTTTAATCCCTAATTCAATTAAAGAGTACTTCTCTGGTCCTAAATATAAGATATAGTTGATTTTTAGAGGAGATTAAGGAAGCTAAATAAGTTACTTAATCATATCATATATTGTGTATCTTTAGATTATATATCAGTTTATAAGTTAGGCAAAATAGTTTAGAGAAAAAAATTATAAATATAACTATTTTCAAGTAATTTAACTAGCTTTCTTATTATTTTCAAAAGAGTTAACTTTATTTTATATTTAGAACTGGAGTAAATTGTTATAAATAGGATTGGAATAAGTATAGCAATTAAGTTGCGATGTTGCATTATTCAACACAGAACAGAGTGCAAAGGAAAATTTATTTAGCTCAATTCAAATTAGAATAAAATTTAGGTCCATTTACTTACATTTATTAGGATCAATTGTATAATTAAATTTCGAGTAAAATACTCTGATCACCCTTATATTTTACCTTAACTATACAGATTTCCTCTCTTTTCGAAAATATATGCTTAAATCTAAACCGTTAACTGTTAAGAATATTCTAAAAATATATTTTTTAATTAAAATTTATTTACTAATTTGCCATTAATACTGAGTCACAAATTTTGATGGACATCTTGTAAACTTTTAAAAATTCGGGTTTTTTTTTTTAAAAAAAAAAATTGAAGAAAAAAACATGAAATTATAAATTTAAATGACTTATAGTCTTATTCAATCTCCAAAACCTATATCGCTTATTATATTTGATAGAAAAAATGTGTTTGATATATATTTTTAGTCATATAAGAAACTAAAAAAAAAAAATGAATTTCAATAAATATTGTGAAAAAATAAAATAATAAATTTAACAATCTCAAAACTAATAATTTTTAAAAATACTAGAATGTTAAAAAATCTTTTAGAATTAAAATTTGGTGGTATAATTGTTTTCCCATATATATATTTAAATAATTCTAATGTTAAAGAAGGGCATTTTAGTAAAATAAAAGTCCAAAAGTTAAATTTAACCCTCAACTAACGATTTGGATGAATAAGAATAGAAGCTCAAAATACAAGGGAAGTTTAAGTAATATACATTTCAATTTTAAGAAATGTCTATATGAGTTTTCAAAATAAAGGAGATGTTTATTAAGACAAAATAAAGGGGTTCTTAGAATATTTTACTCTAAAAATTTTCATATGAGTGATTTTGATTCCTGACGATAGTCCAAAAAAAATTTAAAATTTCATTAATGTGATTTTTTATAATTAAAAAGTCCATAGCAAGATTTATTTGGTTGGAAAATTGGATTAATGAATATAAATGAATTAATGAACTCAAATTTTGTCCTTTAGTTAATCATAATTTGTTTTTTTAGTCCTTTACTAGGACATTGATCCATCTTCTTCTCGCCCACAGACTACCTGGACTGATGAATCTTCCCATATAAAGCATTTTCTCTGTTTTCCCACAAAACTCTTACGTTTAGGCTTGTTGGTATAATTTTAAACTGAAAACAACTAATTCACAGTTTAATTTCAAAAAAATGTATATGAAAATGGAAAATCATAGTCTCAGCTTGTATAATTTTATCTTGAAAATTAAAGATACACTCATCCCAGTCATTTTTTTAAGCAACTTTCTTTTTGTGTCTCAAAATTTAAACTATCTTTTCATTTTCTACCCTTATTAAATACATAACTTTATATTAGTTATTCCCCACATTTAGAAGAAAAAAAACATTAAATTTTTTTACACTTTATTATTCTTAACTAATCTTAACCGCTAGTTTGCGCAATAAGAAAAAAAAAAATCGCTTATAAACAAGACTGGAGGGAGTGTGTGTATTTATATATATAACTTGGACTCTATATACGAAAATGATAGTCATGAAAAAAAAAATATTCTTAAAATCTTATTGCTGGTCATAAATTTGTATCACTACATACTTGTGACTATTACAAGTTAGCTAATTTTTTCTGATTTTGGGACGGATATTTATTAAGATAGAAAATACATTTGAAATTAAAGCTAATTAGTTACATCAAGTTTCTTATCTCCATCACATCAAATTCTCAAATCATCCATGACTACATGTCCTTTTTTTTTTTAATAGGTTTATTGTTAAATGATAATAATTAAACATTAGACACAGGGTTATATATGATTAGAGAACTTGATAAAACAAATATAAGGAATTTAACTTAAATATTTTCTTTTTATTTCTTGGAAGTATTAATCCTACTATATGTCATGGTCAAAAATCCCACTTCATTTTCATTCATTGTCGATATTTAAATAGATCCCCAACAACTTCTCACCACTGAATTATTATGATGTTAAACCATATGGATTATCCATTCATTGGTATCACATTTTCACAATCAAGAATGAACCATTAGGTGGCTTATAATTTCTTAATGAGCAATCTCTCAATCAAAGACAAAATTAGTTTTCCATGTCCATCTTTTTCTAACATTAACTAAAAAATTAACCTATCAATTAGCATCCTTTGCAACAACAAGAAAATCATAAGCATTTATAATCATGAAATTTTATGAATTGGTTCACATTTGAACTTGTCTACCTTTAATGTTGCGCACTTATCTTCTTAGCAATGTGAACTGTGTGCTAAGATTTTCTTTTTGGACATTTATATTTCAATTTTTTTGTTTGTTAAACATAGGTATCTTCCTATTGGAAGGCGTCATATTCGAGGCATTGTACACTAAATGTAGCCACGTTAGAGCCGTCAATCAGGGCCGGCCCGGCCCATCAGGGTCGGCCCGTGATGGGCCTGGGCCCATCAGGGCCGGCTCTCCAGGGCCCGGAGTAAGAAAAACACCTGTTTTTCAAAGCCCGGCCCGAGAGCACCAGGGCTGGTCGCCCGCAGGCCTGGAAATTATTATTCCAAATTTTAATTATTTTTTCTCCGTGTTTTTTACACAAATATAATTAGTAAATTACAACAATTAAAGCTCTAAATTACAACATAAATCATCTAATTTATCAAATAAATGTTGTCAACATTTATATCCAAAAAACACAATCATCCAACAAATAAGCATTTACAAATTCATAATCAAAAACAAATTATGTTCTAAAATAACTTACATAAAATATAAAAAGCATACCACTAATATACATAAATTATGGTCAGTGAGATGCGAGAGCTGAGAAGAGTTGCGATCGAGGAGGAGACGAGGAGTGGAAGAGACATGAACATAGTTTATAGTGTAATGATCATAGGAGTAGTCAATAACAATATTAATATATTAGTTTAAAATTTTTAAGACTCTACATTGTTATAAGACATAAACATTATATTCCAACTCAGTTTAGGATTTTGTTAGGAAAATATATCAAAGAAATGTTTTTAAGACTCAACATTTAAAAAAAAAAAAAAGAAAAAAAGAAAAAAATATGACAAAAGCTAAACGGCCGGCCAGAGCCCGCAAGGCCGGCCCCAAAAGCCCGTGGCCCTACTGGGGCCGGCCCGCAGGGCCTGACTTCATCTCTTTCTTCTATTTTTGAGGCCCGGCCCGTAACGGGCCAGGGCTAAACGGGTCAGCCCGACGGGCCCGACCCGTTTTGACTGCTCTAAGCCACGTCTATCAGCGGGGATTCGGAAATTGTTTCGTCACTTTGTGAGGGATTAGCCCTTTCAATTAGACCCAACTCCCATTAGTAACTTTTCAAATTTTTATATATAGTTCAAGAATGTATTTTTATTTATTGTTATTTTAAGTGAAACAATATGTGGAATTAAAGAAAATCAATTTTTAGAGAAAAATATATCTTCGGGGAATTATATTGTTTATATATTCTGTTTTTATTTATTTAAAATTTAAAAATATTAAAATTCATACATATATTGTTGAGAAATGAATGATTACTTCCTATTTTTTACATATTTAAAATATATTTTGATATATTTGGAAAGTCATAATTGTAAATTAAAGAGATTTTTTTAATATTTAATGAAATATCCATTGGATGCATCATTTATGTGATTCAAATAAAAAAATAAAAGTTTTTAAATTTGGTAAAGAAATAATAATAATGGAAAGTTTTCTCAAATAAAAAAAAGATTCAGACGTATTATAGTCATTATTTCTTTTTCTTTTAATTGATAGGAACATCACTGTTTTTGAAGTTTTAGGAGGAGACAATATATGCCTATATAGACACGAGACATAGGGATAAGACGGTGTGTTCTATTTCTTGGTTGGTGATGGCAACATAAAAGCTCAGAATTTTAATGGAGGGGTGGTGATTAAAGCTTGGACATGCACAAAATCTATAGCACGGATGGAAATTTGGCATTCAGTTTTTGTTTCTCCTTTCCTTTCTCTTATTTCTTTTATCTTTGATTAGCCATTATATTGCTCATGAAAATATTTAGTTTATGTAGCTAAACCATTATTTTGGATTATTTAGTTTGATTATGGATTAGTGGATGATAGTTTCTTCTTTTTAATTGCTATAATATTTTTTTGTTGATTCAACTGTGAGCTTAATTGTTTTGAAAGATGAGAAATTTGATTGAAACATTATCTGGTGTTCTAAAGGAGTCTAGATATAGGGAATGCAAACTAGACCTTCAATTGAATCGTGTAGGATTAAGTTTTTGAACTTAACTTGTTTGTAAGATAGACATATACCTATTAGCCCTACATAATGTCTTATTAAGCTTGGATTTTAATTAATCCAATTAAGTGCTAATCCCCTAAGACATTATGGATTAACATAATTGCAATGTCTTTTAGTGAATAAAAAGAAACTCTTTGATAAATAAGAGTCCTAGACTAGCAAATGTAATTGTAAATGCAATTAAAGGAAAAAATTAGACACTAAGAAGTAATCAATGCTATAATAATAATTCAAGTCATCACTTAAGATTTAGAATCATTGTTATCCTTAGGTTAGTTAGATTTGATTTTTTTTTCCAGTTAGCTTTTATTACTATATGTGATTCTAATTGTGCTGACTCAACTTAAGCAAAAGTATAAAGTCATATTACTCAACTGCATTGTTGGTGCCAAGTCTTAATGAGAACGATATCTTACTCGTTCTTTGTTATTTGATCCTGTACATTTGCAGACTCTTGGGCAATAAATTTTTCCTCTATTAAGCAAATTCAACCTAACCGTTAAAAAAACTAACTTTGGTTGTTAAGAATTAATGTTGATCGTTAACATTTTCAAAACAAATTGGACCATCATTTAAATAAATTTTCCCCGTGAAAAAAAAAACATATTTTATTTTAGTTTCTGCCTCCTTTTAAATTGGGTGCCTTTCCTTTGCTGTGAATTTGAATTGTAATGAGAAGTTTCATCCAAGAGCCGAGGCTTGTGTTTTTCTATGGTACCCAACCACCCAAAAGGGATACATTTTGTATAATATCAATCCTATATCTTCACTAGGCATGCTGTCTTTAATTTGTAGAAGGAAAAAAAAAATCCTTTAGAGACATAGAAGCCAAACATCAAGGGAGATAGGATTGATATTTGAAAATTGGGTGCCTTTTCTTTGCTGTGAATTTAAATTGTAATGAAAAGTTTCATCAAGAGCTGAAGCTTGTGTTTTTCTAGGGTATCCAACCACCCAAAAGGGATAAATTTTGTATAATATCAAAACTATGACCCTTATTTTCACTAGGCATGCTACCTCTGTAGAAAGAAAAGTTTTCCTTTAGAGACATAGAGGCCAGACTTCAAGGGAGGGTGAATAATAGAGAAGTTGACCCGTTTATTACTGCTTATGACACAAACTTTCCAGGATATCCATAATCCTCAAGTCAACCCTCCCGAAAACCACCACCAACAATTGGAAGATTGTGAAATAAGGGATAATCAGCCGAACCAAGAGCTCTGAATTATCCTTCCCAGTCATCTTTTGGTTGTGTTTGGTTCAACTGATGGGAGGATATGGGAGGTTCGTTAAAGGTAGGTAGGGGAGATATAAATTTGACTATTTGCCTTCAAATAATGATGACGAGCAATCTAATTTGGAAAATGATTTGCAAAGTGACGTTGCCCTGCTTAATTCTATTGATTTGGATGATTTCATTACTACAAAAAGCGTTTTTAATGTCATATTTTTGACCCTTTTTACGTCTTTTTTTAGGGGATGCCTATGTAGGAGGTATAATAAAGTCAACACTTACGGCGTCCTTTTTTAGTTAGGACGCCGTAAGTTTTTTTTTTTTTTTTTAATGAAAGAGAGAGGAAGGAATGTAAAGAAGGAGAAATTAAAAAAAAATGATATTGAGGTGATTTACTATTATTAACTAATGTTCTTTGAATATCTTGGGTGCTTAGCCTATCATATCCATACTTATTCACACTTTTACCCTAGCCCTATTACAACCTTCAATAACAAGCTTTTTTTATTTTTGCATACATGTGTTGTAAGTAGTGCAGAAGTAGAAATTGAGCAAGCCTATGGTAGGACAATCTTCTTGAGTAGAATTTGAGGATACACTTATTTACCCTATATACTTGAGAGATTGATTAAGGGCATCCTTGAGAGACCATTTTATGTGGTTAACATCATTGATTGAGATTTCCGTGCTTTATAACTTGAGATGAAAGAAATTCGGTCTTGATTGGTTTATCTTGAGAAGCTTTGTGATCTTTGTTCAATTTTTGAAGTTTGGAAATTGTTAGGAAGAAGTTTTTCTTTTGCTCATTTCCTTTTAATTATGCCTAGGAGTGCAAAAGGATAAGTGTGGGGGAATTTGATAATTGAATATTATCTCACTTATTTTTATCTCTTGGTTAATGATTTAGGAATGTTTAATTAATAAATAATGGGTTTTATTACTTAATTGGGCTTTGGATTTTTAATTGGATTTAATTCATTTTTATGATTAAATTCCAGATTTAGAGTGTTTCACTATTTTCTCCATAACTTTTGATCTAGATATCCAATTAACCCGATTCTTATTTCTTTTTTAGATGATTCAGAGAGCTACAATTGTCTTGAAGACTCAGAAGGCTGATTTGAACAAGAAGATGGATGAAATTAGAGCTAAAGACAGACACGTTTTTTTGGATTTTAATTGGGCCCGAATTATGTAATAAAAGACCATTTATTATTAGAGGCTTCCATATTGGGCCTATTTTGAAACCTTAGGCCTATTTTGAAACCCTAGCCATCATTCCTTTTAGGTTAACTTAGATGGCGGCCACAAACACATTCGATTATTATGTTTTTATGATTTTCAGATTAAATTAGAGGCTTTTTACTTTCTCTGAGTTGTTCATCATGTTCTTCATCTTTTCATTTGCATTTTTCCTAGTCATGCTTGCCTAAGCTTCTGTGATTGACCAATGGATTAAGGATTCCATTGTCCAAAGGACTCATGCTTAATCAGTAACCATCAACTTGTTTCTGCCTTTTTTAATCAGATTCGATTTTTGGATTCGGATTCGGTTTTTGATTGAAAACCCAAATTAATATTTCTCAAGGACGTAGTTCGAACTAGGTTAAAGTATTATTGTGCGATCGTATAGTGATACACCATTGATTCGAACAAATTCTGGATAATTTTTTAGTTGAGGGAATTTATGGACAAATGCAGAGATTTCGATTTGTCCAGAATCGATAATGAGTTTGGTTATAAATTTGTTTTCATTCGAGGAAGGAAAGTGGTGGAATTTAAAATCCTAGGTTGATCTTTTGTTTATCTGATTAATCTCGTTTTAGTGTTTTAAGTGAAATCTGTTTCTGATTTAATTTCTCAAACCAAACCCCCCTTTTTTGTGACTATTACTATTAATTAGACTCGCTGTTAGTTCCTCTGAGAAACAATCCAGGTTTCCTATATTACATATCTTTGAATCCTAGTTATTTTGAGAGAGCCCAACAAATCTCTATCAATTTCCCACTTGAACGTTATGGCGATCAACAAAATAGCCCGAATGGTGGTAGATTTGATAACCGGACTAAAGGTCTCACTAAAGTCGACACTGGGAACCTGTTGAAACCCCTTTGCGACCAGTCTGGCTTTATGCTTTAGGACAGACCCATCAGCTCGAAACTTCATTTTGTAGACCCATTTATTATCGACCAACTTCTGATTTGTGTAAGGAACCAAGAACCAGGTTCAATTTCCAGCAAGGCGTCGATTTCTTTATGCATCGTGTTAAACCACCGTGGAGACGAGACTCAGACTGACGATGGTGCTTCTCGGACTAACGATGTTTGTTGTGGTTGAGAGCTTGAGGAATCCCACATTCCAGAGTTTTAGGTTTCAGCATTTAGGGATCTAATGGTGATTGCGCGGACTACTCCAGACTTGGACTGGGTCGTCATGTGATGTCGAGCAACAGGCCCATTTCTGGTAGGACTTTCTACTTGAGAACTAGGCTCAGTCTGTTCAACAAAATCTTGACCAAGCTTGGCAGTTGAATCTCCAGCAAGACGTTTGAAGCAGAGGACGAATTATTATCGATCATACTGATTGGTGTAGAATTTGGACTACTTTGCATGATCAATAAAACATAACTTGATTGGTTCATAAGGGTAATAGACTGATGCATGAATCCTGTTTGAAAAGGAGACATATTAGGAATATAATATGTTGTGAGATGAACACTCTACTTGATGGACTTAAGCATTTGTGACCCTTTTGTTGAGATGCTACACCGATATAAACACATTTTTGACTGTGAAATTAAAATTTATATGTATTGTATAGTTTGAGACATAGGTAACAGGCACAGCCAAAGGATTGCAAGCTCTTGTAATCTGGTTCTGTTTTTATGAGACGAAACAAGGGAGTTCGATCATGCAGTACTGGTGACGAAAGGAGATTAATTAGGAAAACAACTTGTTGAAAAGCATCAACCCAATACTTTAAAGGCATTCCAGAGTAAGCAAGTAAGGTTAATCCTACTTCAACGATATGACGGTTTTCTTTTAGCACGGTCGTTTTGAGTAGAGGTATAGGGACATGTAAACCGCATATTAATACCTACTTTTGGTGCTATAAGTATGAAAGATTTGTACTCACTTCCATTATCGCATTGTATGAATTTAATTTTGGAATCAAGTTGATTTTCAACTAAAGCCTTGAAATGTTTGAATGCATGAACATCACCACCCTTGTGTTTCAAAGATACGATCAGGTCTACCGACTAAAATCATCCACAAAATGAATGTAAAAACTGTATCCACCATGAGGTTGAATAGGAGCTGATCCTTATAAATCGGTATAAATTAATTCTAGAAGAAAGGAAGCTTGTGAAACAGAGTGTGGAAAAGATAAAAATTTTGATTTCCCTAGCTGACAGGCTTCACATATATGTTCATCATCAGAAACTTTGGGAGCCTTTTCATTACATTTATTTAGGACTTGTTGCAATATTCTAACTGCAACACCTCAAATCCAACAAAAAAATACTTAACCAAAGTATTTTAAATACATCAATAAGGATCCAAATAATCAAAATCAAAATTAGTTCAACTAAAACCCACAATCATAAAAATTTTCAATAAACAAAATGGAATGTGGAAGCCTTAGGATCATGGCAAATAAAACGACATAACATAAGCTCTAAAACAATCACCTGAAAATTGTTAATATTGAGTGAGATTCGACGTCTCAATAACTACTGTAAGTTTCTACCATACACAAGCAAATCATATATGATAAAAAAAAAACATGAACTGATTACATATATATTTGTATATACCAATAAGTTTGTACAAAATTAATTATCATGATGTCAATGTGAATTGTAGAATTATACAATTATACAATATACAATATGTAGTGTCCCTTATATCACTGTCCATCTTTATACTACTGACTGGAGCCATAGGCTAACATATAATCCAACAGAAACTCATCCATTTGACTGAATTGTCCCAAGCTCACCAAAACTTAAGATACACCCAGCCAAAGGTATAGAGTTTAAGTATGGACTATGGTTCCCCTTCTTAAAAGAACACAACTAATAAAGTGTCACATGTCCCACAACTCTAATGCAATCTTAGCCAAAGGAAAACATGGAAGAAGGGGTCCTGACAAGTGTCATTCACCATGCACAGAGTGATGACATACCACGTGGTAAACGATCTCTACATACAAATCCTTCCTTACTCCAACCCATCACATATGCAACCGCCATGTCCAACATATATTAAATCACCAATAATATATTAAATGTCAAGGTAAAATTAAAGATAGTCACTCACAATCATACACAATTCACAAGTATATAAAAGAATATTAAGAGTTACTTATTACTCACTAGCACACAAATAAGCACACAAGAGTTATTCTCAAGCCCTCAATGAGGGTCTACAAAATAACAAATATAAATATTTATCAATATATTACTGGACATTACTCTAGAATTACTCCGAAGATATTCTAAACCTACTTTAAAATTATTATAGAGTCCTAAACCAACCAGTAGAATTCAATCCTTTAAATTAATCTGAGTCCATAAATAAAAATAAATGTGTTTGTGTGTTTGTGTATATGTAAAATTAGGTGATTACGAATTGATGGGAAATCATACATGAAGTACTGCATATGTGTGTGTAAATTAAAGGGGAGAGATCAATTTAAATGAATTATGAAACCGACTAGGAGGACTCAAACTCTTCGATATATATCAACATAAAAGAGAAAATTTCAGTCCCAATATGACGCTATAATAGAAGAGGATTTGCTTATAAGGTAATATTATAAATAAATAAAAACTGAAAGGAGAGAAACAAATCATTGTGAAATAGGCTCAATAAAATTTTGAAAGCACGGTGTACATAGGAAGTTGTGTGGGTATCTTCTTTTTTTTTTTCTGCTCGAAAAAAAAAAAGGATATATATACCCCAAAAAAAATAGGTTCACAATATGCACACAGATACTTGAGAGAATTAAAGGGGGAGTTAATAGGTAGAAAAAAATTAAGTACACACCAAGAAAGGACAGAGGATGAGTGAAAGAATAGATGTGGGGTATGAACAAAATATAACCCACACTCATTCGGACGTATTGTTGGAAAGGGAGTAACTTGGAGAATATTAATATATCTACAAATTCCCTTTCATCACACATGTGTTACTGGGACAAATGGTGGGGTAATTGAAAAAACAAACAAACAGTAGCATAGAGAGAAGGAGAATAAGCTTGAAGAGTAGAATGTCTATATATATAAATCCACAAACACGTGGGAGTTGGTGTGAAGAATAACAATAAAATACACAGACCCTTTTTTTCTCACTGTACCTTCGAGCTTATTCCCCTTTTTTTCACTAAACTAAACTGTGATGCAATACCTTCAAAGAAGCAATGCTAAGCAAAGTGTATATATGTTACGCAGAATTTTAAGACATGCTTATAGCTAATCTACAAGCCAGTGCCAATCAGTCCAAGATCGATGCTCTATATATGAAAAGATAAGTGAAAGCAATATGATTAGCAAAATACGGTTTTAATGTCAGATGAGATCATTAAGAAAAGCAAATGACAAAAACTAAAGACATGAGATGAGAAGGGGTAGTGCACAAAGGCAAACTTTAAAATGGGCAGCAGCCTTCTCTTTGTCTATGAAGTCACCGGTGGTCTCAACAATACACTCAGCTCCAGTCTGAGCCCAGGGGATCTCTGCAGGGTTCCTGATGCATGAAGTTACAAGGTCAATGGATAATATCTACACCTTCGAGACTTCGAGACGCAGTGTTAACATATACCAGCACAACCATAAGAAAATTTCAGGACCATTACCTGTGTGCAAACACAGCGACGGGCTTTTCATCGAAAAGATAGACGTTAAAGAGAGTTTTTGTGAAACCGTGGGTTTCCCACCCTCGTGATCAAGGCCTTACTGAGACATGCAGGTCTGCCAGAGACAGTGAAATTCACTCAACAACTAATACTAGGAACTTAAACTGAACACGCATCAAATCTATGGAAAAGCTAAAATAGACAAAACTAAAATCCTATTATTCACTATAATCCCACATATATGGAGTATTGAGTTTTAGGAAGAGAAAATGAAATATGAAATGATTTTATTCAAGTGAAAATGAACTATACAGAGTTCTTATATAGACCCAAATAAATGATACATACACTCCAGAAATAACAAATTACACACTTCAGTAATAACAAATTACATTCTAGAATTTTCCTATCTAACCCAAATCAGTTACACAGATTACACTAATTATATACACTAATACCCCTCTTAAGCTGGAGAATGAATATTAATCATTCCCAGCTTGGCTAGGATTGTAGAAAAAGAAGAAGGGGGCAAAGCCTTAGTAAAAATATCATCTAACTGATCCTCAAATTTAATGGGGAGAAGATGAATTAAACCCTGTTGAAGCTTCTCATGAACAACATGACAATCAATATCCAAGTGTTTGGTACGTTCATGAAAAATAGGATTGGCAGCAATGTGTCTAGCAAATTGATTATCACAATATAAAGATGCAGGACTAGAGAGAGGCAAACTGAAATCTCTCAAGAGATTAGAGAGCCACTGTAATTCACAAGTAGTGGCTGCCAATGCTCAATACTCAGCCTCTGAAGATGAAGTAGAAACAGTAGGTTGCTTCTTAGAACGCCAAGTAATCAGAGCTTGATCAAGAAAACCATAGAACCCAGTTATGGAATGCCGTGTATCAAGGCATCCAGCCCAATCTGAATCACTAAAAGCATTAAGTTTGTTAGTAGAAGTAGCTGGAAAGCAATGACCATGGCCATGAGCACCTTTAAGATATTGTAAAACTCGATGCAAACAATGTAAATGAACATCAGGAGGTTGTTGGATGAACTGGCTGAGCTGCAAGACAGCAAAGGAGAGGTCTAGACGAGTATTAGATAGGTAGAGCAAACGACCCACTAATGTATGATACTGAGAACAATCAAGTAAAGGAGTACTGGAATCCTTAGAAAGCTTAAGATCACGAGTCATGGGTGTTTTAGAAGGTTTACAGTTCAAAAAAACCAGCATCCAATAACAAGTCTAAAGCAAATTTACGTTGACAAACAGAAATTCTAGTGGAGTTTCGAGCAATTTCCAAACCAAGGAAGTATTTCAAATCACCCAAATCCTTAATTTTAAATTTATCATCAAGAAAGGCCTTAATACGGTTAATCTCAGCTAGGTCAGTCCCACTAAGGATGATATCTTCCACATAAACCAACAATGTAGTAAAGGAAGAAGTGGTATTCTTAAGAAACAAAGAATGATCAACCTGAGATTGGCGGTAACCACAAGAAATCAGGGCCTTAGACAATTTAAAATACCATTGCCGACTAGCCTGTTTAAGACCATAAAGAGACCGTTGCAACTTACAATCTTTAGAAGAATGAACAACCAAACCCGGAGGAGGAAGCATATACACTTCTTCATCAAGGTCTCCATGTAAGAAGGCATTATTGACGTCTAATTGATTCAAATGCCAATTGTGAGTAGCTGCAAGAGCAAGTAAGAGACGAACGATGGTCAATTTATCAACTAGAGAGAAAGTATCATTATAATCAAGACCTTCAACCTGTGTAAAACCTTGAGCAACTAGCCAGCCCTTATAATGATTAAGAGACCCATCAGAGTTGTACTTCTTAGCAAAGACCCACTTACACCCAATAGGTCGCTTACTGGAAGGCAAATCAGTCACCACCCATGTATTATTTTGCTGCAAAGCTGCAAGTTCAGCATTAATAGCATTTCTCCAACCCTCATGTTGAATAGCTTTAGAGTAATTTTTAGGAATATCATTAGTGGAAATAGAACAAACAAAATGATGATATGAAGGAGAAAAATGATGATAAGAAAGAACATGAGAAAGAGAGTGATAGATACCTGCCTCCAAAGAATTTGGAGAAACTGATGTACATTGAAGAGCAAAGTGATAATCTTGCAGATAAGTGGGTGGGCAATGAGAATGAGTAGATCGACGTGGCAAAGGTAAATCAGTGATGGGGGAGATGAAGGGGAGGAAACAACCGGTAAAGGTGAAGGCTCAAAAAAATCCAGAGATGGAGTGGCTTGGGGTGAAGGAACAAAGTCAGTCCAAACAGCGGAATCAGAAGTAGAAAAAGGAAAACTAGATTCATAAAAGTAAACATTACAAGATACATGGATCTATCGATTATTTAGATTAAGTGTAACAAAACCTTTAGTACCAGTCTTATAACCAAGAAAAATACATTTATGGGCTCTTGAGTCAAGTTTAGTTCTGTTTTGTAAAATAGTAGAAGAAAAACAGTGACATCCAAAGACTTTGAGCATGCTAACATCAGGGAGTTTATCAAAAAGGATTTCAAAAGGACTTTTATTTCCCAAAAGAGGAGTAGGCAATCTATTAATGAGATAGATGGCATGAGTGATAGCATAAGACCAAAAAATCTTTAGTGAATGAGCTTGAAAAAGAAGAGCACGAGTAACATTCAAATATGTTGGTGTTTACGTTCCACTGTACTATTTTGTTTAGGAGTTTCAATGCATGATGTTTGATGAAGAATACCATGTTTAGCAAAAAGTTCAGTCATTCGAAACTCTAAACCATTATCAGTGTGAATAATCTGAATAGAAGTATGGAATTGAGTAGACACCAAAGCAACAAAAGATTGAATATAAGACCGGACTTCAGACTTGGTTTTAAGTAAATAAATCCATGTATATCGCGAATAGTCATCAACAATAGTCAGAAAATAATAATGACCATGTATTAAAGGTAAATGATAGGGACCCCAAATATCCATATGAACTAGGCTAAAAATTTTATTAGATGTATTGGTTCTTACAGGAAAAGGCAACTTTCATTGCTTAGCAAAATAACAAATGTCATTACAATGAAATGAAGAATTGTAAGACACAACTGGACACTGTTTATGAATGGAATACAAAGCATGTTTGGATAAATGGCCTAAACAAAAATGCCACAAGTCAAATGAATCAGAGTTGGCAGTAGTGGAAACATTACCAACAAGGGGAGAGGGAACCATATCTGCTCGATTCATGATGTATAGCCCTTCAATAACATTAGCTGAACCAATCATCTTCTCTGAACCAAAAGCAGTGAGTTTAGAAACCGAAATCAAATTAAAATGAAAATTTGGGACATACAAAACATCCTGAATAATAAAAGAAGGAGAAAATTGAATAGTGCCACTATATAAAGACAGGACACGTGTACCATTAGGCAGATTGACAGAAATTGGATGAATTTGCTTATAAGAATGAAATAAGGAAATATTAGAACAAATATGATCAGTAGCTCCTGAATCTATGATCTAAGAGTCAGAAAATGTAGAATAGGAATAGATAAGAGATATACCATTGGTGGAAACTTTGTTTACAGAAACAGAGGGAGTAGGAGAAGCACTACCGGCCAGCTTGAACAAGAGCAATGAGCTTATGATATTGTTCAGGTGTGAAACTGTATGAAGAACTAGCAACCCGAGAGGGCTCAATGGTACTCTGACTGAGAGGTGGTTTAGTAGAAACAACATTAGTGGAATTTCTGAATTTGAAGCCTGGGGGAAAACCATGCTTCTTATAGCATGTAGCCTTGGTGTGTCTGAATTTTCCACAAAAGGTGCACTGCTTAACCGAGCCAGAGTAATTTGGTTTAAGATTACCAGGGGTAGAAGGACGAGCTTCAGATGACTTTGAAAGCAAAGTCGTAGCCTCTGCAAGAGGAAACCCAAGCTCTTGTTCTTGTTGTTGAACCGGAGCAAAGACCTGATTGATTGAAGGCAAAGGGTCTATCAACATAATTTGGGACTTCACAGGAGAAAAATGATCGCTGAGCCCTTTCAAAAAATAGATTACATAATCCTGATCCAGATGCTTCTTATATATATCAAGAACACCACGAGAGTAGCTAGGATTACATGAACAAGCGACAATCGGTCGAAAGGTAAGGAACTCATCCCACAGAATCTTCAAATGCATGAAATAATCACTTACATTTTGATCGCCTTGTCACAAGCCTTGAATTTCTTCTTACAGATCAGCAAGGCGGAACATGTCGTTCTGAGAATCATCCCAAACATCACACGCACGATCAATCCATAAAACACTCTGTCCAACTGAAGAAGAAATCGAACGAGTGAGCCAAGACAAGACCATCATGTTATAACGCTCCCATGCCGGATACAATGGTTTCGATGTTTGTGGTACCGAAGTCAATCGATCGATGAAATGCAGCTTGTTCTTAGACATCAAGGCCATTTTCATAGCACGAGCACAAGAATGGTAGTTAGGGCAGGTGAGGATCGGTGAAACATGAATTAGGGATGGATTTTCATTTGGATGCAAATAATAAGGATTTGAAATGGATTGAATCGAATCAAGAGACGCTGATGAAGGAATAGCCGTGGAAGTCGCGGCGGAAGAAGTATCGGTGGCCATTAAAGAAAAAACCTAAATTGAGAGAAAAGGGGAAAGTAGCGTATGACGCAGGTGGGTAGAGGAAACACTGGTCAAAAAAACAAAAACACTGTACGACTGAAGTGTACAGGAATCACATGAAAAATAGAGAAAGAGACAAGAAATCTCTGAAAAAAATATGAGAAGAAAACAAGATGTCAAAGACTATCCCGCTCTGATGCCATATTGAGTTTTAGGAAGAAGAGAAAATGAAATATGAAATGATTTTATTCAAGTAAAAATGAACTATACAGAGTCCTTATATAGACCCAAATAAATGATACATACACTTCAAAAATAACAAATTACACACTTTAGTAATAACAAATTACATTTTGGAATTTTCCTATCTAACCGAAATCAGTTACACAGATTACACTAATTATATACACTAATATGGAGATGAATCATGAGCATAGATAACAGTAATGTAAACCATGTAAGAGAAATTAATGAAAGGGGCGTTAATAGCAGCGACATCAATATCATTTCTTTGCATAGCCGCTCTCGCCACCAAGCGACCAGTCCTTCCAAATCCTGGAAGTGAAAACACAAACTAATATAAAAACTTAGAGTCACTTACAAAAGTAATTGATTGTGAAAACCAAGAAAGAAAAAATATAAGAAGAAAGGCAGACTATCCAGTAGAATTAGTAGGGAAAAAACAGGATGTAGATGGAAGTCAAAGACTGCTTATCATTGATTCCAATCTTGATCTTGCCACCCATAATTCTAGCCTTCTTAGTCTCTTGCATAGCTAGGTGGTGGGTGGGTGTTTGTGCACGTGATGGTGGCTTCTTGTTCACGGTGTGGGTTAGAATGGCGAAGCCGAGACCGAGGTCTGGGTAGTGGGGGCTTGCAGGTTGCACCTAAGGCGAAAAAATGAATATCCTTCCTATAAGACGTATGCCTTACACCGATTTTTTTTTTGGGACCAAACAGCTATATTAAGAGCCCGTTCTTAATTCCAAAAAAAAAAAAAAAGCTTTTAAAAAAGAGCTAAAAGCTATTTGGTGATTATATAAATTTTTCAGCTTAAAAGTTACTTAAAAGCTAAAATTAAAAATAAGTTGTTTGGCATTTTTTTGTCATAAGTACTTTTTCTAATAAAAATTAACTTAAAAGGTATATTATAAAATAACCTTTAAACTATCAATATATTTACAAAATAAAAATACTATGAGAATAGACTTTCCAACCGTGAAGCACAATCAAGAAATTATCAGTGGTCTTACAAATTGTCAACCAGTATTCCATTCACTTGAAATCACCTATTTCTATTTTCCATTAATGTTGATGCTATTTGATTTCGAACTCTATTCATATAACCATTATTTTTAGTTCTTCTATGACTATAGATATTCATTTCTTCATCAAACAGAATCAACCCAAGCAAGGACCAGAAATATTCACATTGCTTGCTTGTTCAAATTTCACTGGCTGGGGCTCATGTTTCACTTTCACTTAATTCTTGCCATGTTGCATGTTTCCTTTTCATTCCGGTTTCAACTCCAAACCATACTTGTCACTGAAGTCAAGTTTAAACGGAATTCCTGAGGAAATGCATTTCGGCATTAAGTAGAAGCAATCAACACAATTACAACAAGCTACGTCTCTCATCTCCACCACCAAAACAAACCTCACTCACTCAATAGAATGTCCACTGGTGAATGTGCATATTGGTTTTTGCAATTACTCATTATCTCTGTGTCACTTTGCAAACACCTGTTGAAACTATATAATATGCAGATTTGTACCAAACAGAACAGCAAACTTATCAACACAGTTACCAACGACAGAAATAATATATTAATAGGCTAACTCTCCTATAAACATTGGATCTGGCTTGCATCCGCTGCAAGCTATGGTGCGCTGCGTCCGCTACAACAGAACTGTGTCGTTTTAATTGAAAAATTGTGCAGCTTTGGCCCCTTCTTTTTAATAAATATTTCAGGATACTGACTCATACTAAAAAGATACTTCAGGATACTAACCAATGCTGAAAAATACTTTATGATCTTGAAAAAATATCTTACAGTATATTTTTAGGATACTGACCAGTACTAAAAAAAAATAGTATCTTGAAAAATTATTTTACGATCTTATAAAAATATTTCAAGATGCTGACTAGTACTAATTGATATTTTAGGATACTGACTGATATTGAAAAATATTTTATGATATTTTAGGATCTTAAAAAAATATTTCAGATACTATGACTGGCACTAAAAATATACTGTAGGTTATTTTTTTAAAACCCTAAAATGTTTTTCCAAGATCATGAAATATTTTTCTAGCACCGGTTAGTATCCTAAAGTATCTTTTTAGTACGAGTCAGTATCCTGAAATATTTATTAAAAAAAGAAAAAGAAAAAAGGGCCAAAGCTGCACAATTTTTCAATTAAACGACGCAGTTCTATTGCAGCAGACACAGCGCACCATTGCTTGCAGTAGATGCAAGCTAGATCCATAAACATTGGTTTCCCTTATTAGCTTCATTTACTTTCTTCCATATAAATATCATAAGCTTCTCTCTCTTTCTCTCTCTCTCTCTCTATGATATGCATGTAAATTCCTTTTTACAGACCATCAATCAATGCTGCTATCAAATTAAAGATTTTGAATTACCTTCCCAAAAGTCACATCTTGATTTGGTAGCCAAGAATATCCCATATCATGTACTATTCTCATACACAACATACAAAAATAAGAGTCACCAAACTGTCAACCTCAAATCAAAACTAAAACCTTACATGAATGAACAACTGATATACCCAATAATGAATGATGCTGACACACACAGCAATTACAGGAAGACTTTAGAGATGCAATGAACAAGGCACAAGTATCTCAGAAAAGGAAGAAAACACGCAAACATAGTTAATACTGATAATCAATACTAATATAGATATAGATTAAGTCCATGATAGTTCCAGTGAAGTCTCAAGAGTCAAGGACACTCTAGCTCAAGTCATAAACATATATAGATATAGATTAAGTCCATAACTTATGAGATATTGTTGGAAAGTAAACACCTGTTGAGACTGTATAATATGCAGAAACTGAATAGGGGTATCATAGAGAACTACCAACAGCAAGTCAATAAACATGACAAACTAGAGGCCCGTACAGACTTTAATCACAAACAGTCAGACAATCCCTCAGTTATCTGAAATAATAATCCAAATTAAGGATATCCACAAATTCACCACAAACATCTATTTGTAGAAGCGGGTGATGAAATTCAACCCAACCATGTTTTCATTCAACCCAACAAAATCGAAAGATAAAGAAAATAGAAGCTATGCAGAGCATATGTGGTCAAGAATAGTAGTAGTACATATGATGCCCTTTTCTCCCTCTTTATGGAGCCTCCTGATGAGCACAAATTATGCCATGTTTTCCCTGTGTTAAATGACAAAATTGAATAGTAAATGTGAGCTTAACTGTGTTAAACTAAGGCAAAAAGGCATTAATTCATTATACAGGGAACATGAGGATGTATTTTACACAAATCCTCAACATGCGCTAGGAAAAGAATAAGTTATGAGAATTATGAAAAGATTGTGTGGCAAAGCTGATACTATGCTATAGCATCTGGACAGCTTATCAGAGTGCAATACAAGGCATCTCTGAAGCTATAGCAAAGTAAAGGACGCGATGTTATGTGGCATATGTTCTAATCTTTTGTCAAGATTGTTTCAGGAAATATTGCGAAGATCGAGAAAAGGCAGGTAGATTGTTGACGTAACGGAATAGAAGATGCGGAGGATCGAAACTAAAAGATTTGAAGAATCTTGCAGGATTAGCAAAATCAATATGCTACGATCGAAAGATACGATGGATCTCGACAGATTAGGAAGGCCCAGCTCGCTGGAACTTACGCCGCAAGAAAGTTTGATTATATAAGGAAACAACAAGCCAACCTTAAAAAGGAGGTCGAGTCGTTGAGAGTCTAAACTAATTCACATTCGGTCAGACTCGAAAGAAGAGAGAGAGAATTCAAGAGGCACGAGAACTCCAAGAGAACCTAGCATCATTCCTTGTAGTAAGACGGAGAGAAGAAGATGTAGAGTGGTGACGTGACAGGGCTTCTTCCACGCTGTCGGAACTTCGTTGAGCTTTTCTATTTTCTTTTATTTTAATCTTTTGATCATGGGTCATTTTGTTGTTATCTATTTTGCGTTTCCCTTGTCAGTCATGAACTAAATTTCCTATGGCTGAACGAGGATGATTCTTTAAGTTTTGAATAGACCCAGTTGCTAGTTCTTAATTCAATAAATTTAGTTTGCTTATCAGTGAATTAATTAACTCTTCGATTAACGGAAGCTAAGGGCTAGATTTGTGGCCTCGGCTTACTGGAAAGGAGTCGGGGTTAGACCTCTGAGAAATAGTGATTGCTAGGCAGGCTGGTGCAAGGCTTGACCTCTTATTGTAAGCTTCAGGAATGGGTCTACCGCTTATAACCACTACACCCTGTTTTGTAATGTTGATCTAACTAGAAAATTGCCATAGGCATATGGAAGGAGTAAAGTTAGTATTAGATGTATCGGATGCGGAAGCTTCGATAGACTATAGTGGTGAGTTAACTAAATAGCATTGTAGTTAGTCGCTATGTTGTAGCATTGCGGAAGCTGTGCAGTATAGATGCTATAGCAATGGGTAAAGCAACCAGGGGATTGAGATACTTAAGGATGATTCCAAGTTCAGCCTAATTTCCCATTGATAACTTCTTACGACTACAATACTCTATTTACTTTTGTTTGTTATTTAGCGTAACCACAAAAACCTCTCAAACCAATCATATTTATTTTTTGTTTCGCACAACTATCATAGCATTTGAGCGTCACTTCCTGGTATCTCAGTCTCTGTGGGATGATACTCTACTTACACTTTATTACTTGTTCGACTGGTTCACTAGCCATTAACGAAATCGACCAACACCTCCCCCTTGAGCTGATCCATTATAACAAAATGATTTTGAGGTCAAATAACAATGACAAAGCTCAACAAGAATAGAACTACTCCAATAAGCTTGAGTTTCCATATATTAGAGACAGACACACATATTGCAAAAGGAAGATCCTCTAATCCAAATGAGGTAGGTTGTCGATTGACCCCATTAAAAATAGCAAGCAAATTTCTAATCCTTCCTCTTCGAAAACAAGAATGAAAAACGAACCAGAGGAAGAAGAAGAAAGAAGCAAAGTCAAGACAAGAAACTAACTGAGCAGAGGAGACGACTGAAATCTTACAGAAGCGATGATCCCTACGATCCTTCGTCCACCTTCTTCTTTGAAGATGAGTGCTCACAGAGGCGATGAGGCGATGAGTGTGACCAGGGGTGGAGCCAGGAATGAAAATCAAGGGGGCGAAAATTACAGACTGAAACCCATTGGAATCATAATTTAAAATTAGGGGTGAAAATTACAGAAGACCCAAAATTTTCATAAATTATGATTTAGCCTCATAAAAATTTCAATATTTTCACTTTAGTCCCTTCATGAGGCTTTTTGATAGGGACTAAAGTGAAAACATTAAAACTTTTATGAGGCTGAAGCATAATTTCTAAAAAATTTGGGTTTACTTGTATAATTTTAGGGGGCGGGGGCCACCCCTAGCCCCCCTGATTCCGCCCCTGAGTGTGACACAGAGACTGGAGATGAATCGAGATAGTCGCAATTTTTACAGTAGGGTTGTCTTAAAAAAAGAGAGCTTAAAATAAGCTCCTCTCACCAGCTTTTTTATAAGAGCTTTTTTCTTCATTGTAAAATAAGCACTTATAATATAAGAGCTTATTTTAAATTTTGTTTGGCCTAGCTTTTACTTATAAGAATAAGATAAGCCAAAAATAAGCTAAGCCAAACAGGCACTAAGGATGCAGTTAATAACTTAATACTTCCTTCGGTCCTAATCCTAGAAGACAAAGTTCACTTTTTTTAAGATTAATGAAGGTAAATAAGTTACTTAATCATAATATTTAGTTTATTAGTCAAACTAATTAGTTTGAAAAAAAATAAAAATAATCTTTAGTTTACTTTCTTAATCTTGAAAAAAAATAGTCAACTATACACTGAGGAGTGTCAAGTTATTGAAAGAATTAGATTAGAGAATATGCAAAGGCTCACGTAAACAACCTATATAACACCAACAATAATTTGATTCTGAAAGTGAAACAAATTGAACTCAAGAATATTCCCTTCAACAATTGGGATTTCTCAAGCAACAACCTCAATTCAAAGTGTGGGTTGGACTTGAGAAAGAACTTATGGAACCCATTGTCCAGGAAAACAAATGAAAATCAAAACCAAGTTTTGAAAAACCATAACAGACATAATCCTTGAAGGTGAGAAATAAAGGATCTAGACAAATTACTCAGAGAATGCGAAAGGGCAGAGTTTAAGAAAGAAAATAATTACCTCCGGAGATGAGCTTTAGGGCGATGAGGAGAGGCAAGGAGCAGCTGGAAGTGAGCACCTAGAACCTGGAAGCGGTTGAGCTTCAGAAGAGGAAGAGAGGGTTGCGGCTCGGGCATATATGAGAAAGGGAGCTTGAGAGATTGAGTTTTTGGGCAACGAGGTCAACGAGATGTCGAGACTCAAGATGAGTTGCTGTGGAGACTGGAGAGATGGAGAGAGATGAGGAGCTTCTGGAATAGGAAGTGATTTATCATCGAGCTCTGGAGAGGCAGAGAGGGTAGTGACTCGCGAGTCGCGGCTACAACAACCAGGCAAATCCGCAAGTGAGAGATAGGGAAGAGCCCAAGAGAAGGGCCGAAGGGGGTGCCGTATGACTGGACGAACTTATCAATGGATTTATTAAAGTATATTAGTAAATATATGACATTGTTATAAATATAAAGATATTTAGGATAAGAGAGCAAGAGATAAAAGAAGGGAAAATTCTAGAGAGAAGGAGGGGAGTAATTTTCATTTAGTTGTGTGTCTATAATACTTGCATAAGACTTGTATTATAGGCCTTGATAAGTCTTACATTACAAGTCACCATCAATGTTTTGGAAAACTTGGAGAGCAAGAAATGAAACTTGGAGAGCAGGCAATCTGTTGGCTTCGAGAGGAAGCTTCTTGTTGGCCTGTAGAGGAAGCCTCTTGAGTTAATGGATATCTACATAATTAATATTCATAACACTCTCCCTTGGATGTCCTTTATGAATGTGCCTCATTAAAAACTTTAACTGGGAAAAACTCAGTAGGACAAAAACCTAGCCAAAGAAAAGAGTATATTATCCATTGATACATTATCAGTGCTGCCTCATTAAAACCTTTCTAAGAAAACCCGGTGGGACAAAAACTAGATAAGGGAAAAAGAGTGCAGTGTGTATCGACTGCTCCTCTTGATGACATCAGTTTTACTCCCCTTGATGACAACATTACTTCCAATGTCTACCTATTGGTGAACTATATTTTGCTAATAAGCAAGATACATTAGTGCTTCTATAGCACTAAATTATGGTACTTCAAGACAAGTAGTTCTTCTTCAACTTCTTTGCTAATCACTAAAGGGCGGAATTGTTCTTTATCTACCTGCAAATACCTTATAATCATTGAGGTATATAGTGGAAGTGACTTATCCATACAAAATCTCTCTAGGACCTTCTTTGTATAAGTTTCTTGATATACAAAGATCTCATTGTAACACCCCTACTGTTGTAATTATTGTACTTATAATTATGTTGAATTAATAAGAAGCTTTAATTTTAATCATTATTATTTATCGTGATAAGTCAATTGGAGAAATAATTTAGAAGAGGAAAAGTAAGGGCAAAATGGTCAATCTCTTGTCCTTCTCACCTTAAAATTCGACCACCATGAGAAAGAAGAGAAAACTGGGTGATTTAAGTCGTACTCAATGCAAGTCCCACAGGCAGTTGGCCGATAGAAACGGGACCGATAGGGATCAGTTAGGGGTTCCTTTGGACTGGGTGAGATAAGTGTGGGGCCACTTAGGAAATTCTGAAAGGCGTTTCATGTGAGTGTCTATTCAAAGGGGAAATATTGGGAAAAGATGAAGAAAAGTGCAAAGGGAAACATCATGATGGCTGGTGGAACCCACACGAACCAGTAGATCAGGAACTGGATTGATAAAGTGGGAAAAAAAGAATTAAATACAAAGGATCAGATATGTGAGTCCCTTTAGGTGCCACATAGCCCCTCTAATTATTAAAAATATTTACTTGGAGAAAAAGAAAGGAAAATCGTGTAAAAGTCAAACCGCGGGTTCCACATTCAGAGAAAAAGGGCAAAATAGGTAAAAATTATTTAGGGCAAATATGTGGGCCCAAAATGGTGCCACATGTGTCCCTTGGGCAGACAAAACATGTGGCGAAAATTTGGTAATTATTAAAAAGTTTTGGGCCACAATTGTAATTTTTGAAAGTTTCGGGCCAAAACAAGTAATTTGTCCTAAAAAGCAGAAAATATCTAGATATTTTTGAAGAGGGATGCGCCACTTGGCAGATCCCTAGAGCCCTGGGATTTTCTAGATTTACTTGGGGAAAAAGCCAAAAGCCAGATGAATTTTAGACTGAACTTACGCCTGTTGATCCTAAAATTACCAGATCATTTTCACCTTTATTAAAAAAAGGGTAATTTCACTCTTCTTTCACCCTTGAAGAGGAAATTTCCAGAAGCCAAGGGAGAGACCAGTCAGCCACCATACCCAAAGCTTCAAGACCAAGATCCCAAGTTCATCAATCGGTTCTCCGATTCTAGGTAACACCGATAACCCCATCTTCTTGAGTTCTTGATTAAATATTTTCGTGCAAAAGGTTGGAGCTTGGTGTTAGGGTTTGAGTTTTAGAGATTCTCAAACCTCCTCTCCCTCATTCCATATCAACATATAGAAGGAATGAATGGAGGAATAATAGAATAAAAAATAAAAATGATTTTATTTATTTATTTATTTTAGTACAAAGGGACATTTTAGTAATCTCATGGAATTAAAACAGAAAAAGAAAAATCTCATATGTCATGGTTTGGATTCAAACACAATGGCCCAAGACATGCACCAGCCTCTGTTGCCACTAACTACAAGCTTACCTTGTTTAAAATGCAATTACTAATTGAAATATATTTTTAGAAAAATAATTTATTTCTCTCACTATTTCTAGGGCTATTACATTCCTCCTCCCTCCTCCCTCCTCCTCACGGATCCAAACTGCATACATACATATACATATATATATGTGTGTGTGTGTGGATTGATACTGGCTGATTCCATTTGATTATGATATTAATAGTCATTGATTCTACCGGTTCCCTCGGGAACAACATAAAACTGGAGCTGCGTTGTGCTCATGCCAGGGAGAAAGATGACAGTGGAAGGAAGAAGACCACTCGGGTATGAATATGTATTTTTGATCTTGTCTTGATTTAGACACTGATTTATTCAAACACAGTAAGTTTCGTTTTTGAACTTGTTTCAGGCCTCAACCAAGGAATTGGAGGATGATGATAAAAGAAATCTGTGCATACTAATTTAGAGATACCTTTTGGGAGATTCATGGGAAACTAGGCAAGTGGGAAACCCTAGAAGAACAAATCTCGTGGACATCTGGAAATGCTATTAACTCTTCAAGCCTCAGCCAATTGCCTTTACACCCACAGAGTCGGTAGCAAAGAAAGGTACTCGTATTACCTTTATGCCCCAAAAAGAACTCATGATAATAAAACTGCTTTGTAATGTTGTTTTTGGGAAATCTGACAATATCACTGATTGCCATCACCTATCTACTACCTTCGCCGATATTTTATTTACTCATGAAGGAAGAACAACAGTGAGGACTGAATCTTTTTGCTTTTATTATAAAAACAGCCAATATGTGGGCATTGGCCCTATTGAAACATTTGTTTCATATGAATTCTTATTATCCCCTTGTAACCTTGACAGAGTAAAGATCCTAGATACCATATGATCCTAAATGTAAGACCTCATTAGCAGGGACGGAGCTTGAGATAAATATTTGAGAGGGCCAAATATATACTCATTAACTAATTAAAAAGAAAAAATATTTGAGGGGGCAAAATGTATAAATTTTTGGGACAAATGTCTAAATTTTTAGGTCAAATGTATTAAAAAGACCTAACTTTCATTAAATATTTGGGACAATTGGTTTTATTTGGGGGGGCCATGGCACCCCCTTGTCATTGAAAAGGTCCGTCTCTGCTCATTAGGAAGTTAATGTTGCTCTAAATGTAAGAGCCCGTTTGCATGGGCTTTTAAGAAAAGTGTGTTTTTTTATTGCTTTTTTTAAGCTCCAAATTGAAGCTTAAAAAAAGATTGGCTTTTTTTCGGATTTTTTTTTTTTTTAAAAGCTATCATCTAAACACATAAATTAATATAAAAAAGCTCTTTTTTTGTTGAAAAAAGTGCTTTAAAAAAAAAAAAATTCATCCAAACGGGCTCTAAGACCTACTTCACATATTTTCCCAAATTCTATTGATCCATATCCCCTCAATAATAATCAAGTAAGAGAGGGAGGGAAGGAATTAAGGAAGATGATTAGGGTTTTTTAGAAGAAAAAAACCATATTAACTAACTCTATCATCTACTTAAATTAGTTAAGGAGGTCTTATATCAAGGGCAAGAGCAGTAACATTCAAGAGGCAGTAAGGATACTTGAATGAGTAGAGGGGGAAGTTAGTCCTTTAGAAGAATGGTACTTAATTGGGAAGAAGTGGAATTACCTTCATCAAGACATCTTTTCTTGTTGGGTGCATATTTATTCTTACTTAGTACTATGAAATACGATTTAAATGGATTAGTAATTTCTTAAAGCATGGTTTGAGAGATTTACAAAGTATGAAAAGGAGAAGCTGCAAGATAAAGGCAATATGTGCACACTGTCTTTTTTGGACATATATAGTTCTGTCATGAAAAATATTCGGCGTCTCTGTATATTAATGATATTATTGTAACTGGTGATGATACATAAAAGATATCGAGACTCAAGAGCGTCCTAACTACTGAGTTTGAAGTGAGAGACTCAGGATAGAGGCAATATTTCCCAGGTTGGAGGTTCCTCAATCAAAGAAGGTGATTACTAGTGTTTGACAGACGAAATATGTAATCAATATTTTAACAGATAACAAAAACCTAAACAGTTGGCTTCAAATAAACAAATTAAAAAAAAAAAAAAAGAGGGATATCTTATTTATGAAAGGGGATCAAGCTAGTATTGCTCAAATTTTATTGATGTTGTTTGGGCTGGGTCAATTGATGACAAAAGATTCACAACAAGCCACCATACGTTTGTAAGGGGAAATCGGGCCGGTCATCTGAAGAAATAAGAAGTAGAGTATTTGCAGATAGAAATAGAAAACACAATTTAGAGCCATAGCTTAGAAAATATTTGAAGGTCTTTCATTTCAAAGGTTATTGTCATTATTGAAAATTGGCCTGGTATAGACGTATCAAATATAATATTTAATATGACAAAAAAGCAGCAGTTAACATATCACTTAATCTAGTTGAGTGAGAGGTAAACATAAATTCTCAACTTTATTCATTTGATCAATAAGATTTGACAAATGAGATAGTTTTCAATTAAGTGTTGTTTACTATTTTGTCTTGATTAACCTCTTAAGCTACACTTTTTCCTAATTTTTATATTATCAAGATTAGTCGTTGTTTTTCTTTTATAAATTTATATTTTATTAAATGAATAAATACGGCATAATTTCCACTCAGCTTTGCAATTTTTAACCGTTTTTTAATCCCTTTGTCAGTTTTTCTTCCTAAACACAGCACTAACTTATTCACTCATGGGTGACCATCACCAGACAATCAACACATAAGGGTGCTAAATATAATGCCACAAACTTTGGTGACTCTTGATGCATTAAGAAGTAAATTACATTATACATATCTATTATTGTTATCCAGAACAATACACACACACACACATTGTAGTTAGCACTTAGCTTTTAGTTATTGGATTTAGCAGGGACTTTCCAAATCAAATTCAGATCCACTCAAAATACCTCTCTCCTCCTTTTTCTCTCAAAATCCCATCTCCACCTCTAAATTAAAAAACTAAGGATTCATATCTAATATTTTTATAAAATATTGTTATAATATTACATAAAACTAAATTTAAACTTTTAAATATTTGATTTGTATTATAAGGTTCAAACTATAGTATACCAAAAAAAAAATATATATATATATATATATATATAAAATATTACATTTGAACCATTCATTTTTTTTTTAATCTAAATGTGATATTCTAAGAGGAATGCATGTAACATCCAAAATTTTGGGCCTAGAAATTAAAGAATAAGTCTGGATTAAGTCGACCATTAAGCCTAATTGAACAAAAGTCTCATAAATGTTTTGAAATGATAGACAATGGTAACATTCAGACTTTCTCATCAAATGTCCTGTTACTAGGATGTCACAGAATGGTGGGTCAATTAAGCATACTAAGTAATTATGAAACTAAATTTCATTCATCTTGGTCATGATCATTCCATGGCACTTACCTTAGGCTAGTGCTTGGCTCCCTTGCTCCTCCTCCTCATGGAGGATAGATAAATGCCCTTACATAACTTAGCTTACATACCATAACTAAACTTTAATAATTTAAGCCAAGCACACATATATTATAACTTAGTCATTAAGTTATTAATTTAACCCACATAAGGAGGAGGAGCAAGGGAGCTAAGCACTAGCCCAAGGTAAGTGCCATGTAATGATCATGGCCAAGATGAATGAAATTTAGTTTCATAATTATTTAGTATGTTTACTTGAGCCACAATTCTGTGACTTCCTAGTAATAGCGCGTTTGTTTGAGTTAGGATTAGAAATTTTTAGTGTTATAGTAGAGCTTAAAAATGAGTACTAGTTTGTAATTTTTGGATGTGTACCCACAAAGATATGGTCTTTCAAGTTGTACCAGAAATCTGAAAAAATCCCTGCGAAATTACACTGCAGATTTGAAAATGCTAGTTTTTGAGCCAAATGGGTTACTAACGAACTCGAGTCTTATTTTTATTACAAATATCATTCCAAAAGCTAAAATCTACTAATTTTGGAGTTATATTGAATTACTTATGAATTTCCAAAGTTATAGGAAAATTCATTATTTATGGTATATCACTACTATAAAAAATGGATATTACTTTCTTAAAGGACGTCCTTATTTTAAAAAGAGAAGTAAAAAGTATATGTGGTGGCATTCTTGTAATAATATGCCTGAAAATTACCACTTAGGCCTCCTAAAATATATTTTAGGACGCCTAACATTAATATAGGGAATTTTTGGCGTCCCAAAGATATTTTAGGATGCCAAAAAATGATTTTTGGCGTCCTAAAATGTACTTTGGGAGGCCAAAAATCAGATTTTTGGGCAATTTTTACAAGGGAAATTTTGGTTTTGGCGCTAGCAGAAATAGGGGAAATTTTGGCGCTGGGTAAATTTTTTGGCATCCTAAAATAAACTTTGGAACGCCTTAAACGTAATTTTTGATGTCCTAAAACAATTTCAAGATGCCTACAAATAAATTTTTGGCCACCCAATATTATTTTAGAATGCCAAATTGCCCTAATTTATCAATACTTCATTGTTCACTCTCCATCTCCTCCCGAAATCCTCTTTCACACTTCAAACTTCACATTCTGCCTCCTTCCCCAAATCCAGCCCTGTCATTTCCCTCACATCGTGTTTCGTCTCCGTCTCCTCCGTCTTCCCTCTTGCACTTCCGTCTCCCTTAGCCCTCTCACACTTCGGCTCCTTCCCAATGAAAATCCCTTTTGTTTCCCTCACATTGTGCGTGTCGTGTCCTCGTCTCTGTTGTGCTACGCCTCCATCTCCTCGGCCTTCGCCACGCCACGCCGCACTAGATCTTTGCCACCACCCAAACCCAAGTAAGCCAAGCCCTATCACTGCAGTACCCACTGTGTTCATCTTTCTCTCCTTTGAAGGTACGAAACAAGACCTTTATTTCAACATTGTGGATCAACCTGTATTGTCTCAAGAGGAGAATAGTTCTCTGAAGAAGAGGAACAATGGAAATGCTAATTTTCCATCTAATGTATTGATTTCTTTGAACTTGTTGGTCATGCAGTTAATTTTGGTGTTTGTGTGCCGTTCTTTTGAATGTGGTTGTTCTTCTTCTGTGGTATGAGTTTGTTTTTTCTAATTGACACATAACTGGAGGGTTTTTTAAAAAAAGAAAAAAATTGCCATCATCTGGTTTATTAGGATGAGTATATCATATTTCATTGTTCATAAACGGATTTCTTTAGGAAGACTGGTCTGGTTTTTTCTAGCTTAGATGGTTTTGCAATGTTAGGATAGTTTTTCTAGTTTTGTCAAGTGCGTTCCATTCAATAAGCCTCATAATTTTTTGTTTAGATGGACTAAGCCGTGAATGCCATTAGCCTTCTCTGCTCCTTTTTCCCATGCAAGAAAGATCTGATACATCAACAATTGACAATGAGTGTCAAGAATAGTTGACGTTGATGTGCTGAGGTTTGGTAAACATGGAGTTTTCATTTAATTGAGGTCCAGTAAACATTTGGAGACTGGACATTTATGGTGCTAGACTGAGTGATGCGACTGGTGCTAGACTTTGTTGCTTAAGATTAATTTGGATGCCCTTAAAAATTATAAGATATTGACCAAATGTTGTATGAAACGTGATAGGACTAGTTGAAGTCGCTGGGAAAAAATAATTCAAATTGCATTTGTCTGAATATATACCCAAGATTGAAAAATAGATTAAAGTTTTTTTATCCTATCTGAGGGTACTATCTGGGTTACATGTGATTCTTAAATGGATAAACAACTCTGATAAGTAACCCTAGAGTGAGGAGTTACATTTTTTATATCAGAGCAGAGGTTCTGACAATATCCTAGAACACTATATATAATCGTGTGATAGAGTCGTTTAGCTATACCTGTCATATGGTAAGATAGAATAGTTATTGTTTAGCTCTGGGTAGTTATTCTTTGCAGGAATATTAGAGGAAAAGTAGAAGAAAATGAATTATCCTGTGAAGCATTCTCATGCATTTGAATTTATAATTAATGGCACAATCATAATTTCGTGAAAGATGAGGGGCAATTTTGTACAGCCCTAATAAACCGACTTGGACCCATTATAATCTGATATTATACATTCCAATTCTCCGTTTCAATTCGCCACATCAGCCTATTTCCCATGCACATTCGATGAACAAAACAAATGGGAATAAGATTAATGGTATATTGGTAATAAGTGAAAAGTTAATGTCTTAAGATTACCACTATGCACTAGCCGACTTTGACCTTTTAATATCCATTATATCTCATGTTTCTTCATCTTCCATTTCGGTCAGATCAATAGAAAAGAGAAGGAAAGCTGGAAGAGGTTTGCGCCACATGATCATAAGAGGATATAAAATAATAATATAGGATGGAGGTGGATTTGAAAATTCATCAAAATTGAGTTAGACCGTTTTTAATCATTCGATACTTCTATTTCCTATCAATAGTTGGTCATGTAAGGAAAATAGAGGGAGGGGCCTGGAGAGTGTAGAAGAAAGAAGAGGAAGAGAAGAGAATTGGAAGGAGAAGGAAAAACATTCAACTTTGAGTAAGTTGGGTTCTAAATTCTTCTTCACCTTTAGTTTTCTCATTCAAATCCATCCATGGGCTCTAAATCCCTCTTGTTGATCTATTTGGTAATAGGAAAAAAAAAAAAAAACTATTTACCGAGGGTTCATAGAGGCGGGATTCACAAGGAATTAAGTTTGTAGTGTGCACCTTGGCAAGTGACAATTATTTATGTTATTAATTATGTTGATGATGTTAATAGATTGGATGAGTTGTTCTTGAATTTTCTGTAGTTCTTTTAAACCATGAAAATAAGAGGAGATGCTGCCCAATATGTTATGAAATATGGAAAGGATGACTTAATATTGAATCGTGATTAAAGATTGAAATGTGGTGGTTGATAGAATGAAAATTGGGAAATCATCACTATATTTCCCCTTGCTAGTATCTACTTTTGGACAGGGCAAGAAGTATAAATGGGAATGTCATCATTTTAATGCTTCCATTGGGTCCAAAATGAAAACTTGTGTAGGGTGAAGGTTAGGATGTGAATTTAAAAGCATTGGAATCAAAATTGTGCAAAACCTCAAATCTGCCTTGTGTTAGTTTTTGCAAGACAGTCGGATTGTGTCAAGTATTTGACTAAGAAATATGATTTTTCAAAGTTACAGCACAAATTTTGGAAATAGGGCCAAATGTGCGAAGATGACAGAAACAATGAAGTCATGGACATAACCCGAGTTTAGTAATTCCATGTTTAGTTGCAATATATTAGATGACATTTGAAATGTCAAGGGTTGAAATTAGTATTGAGCATTGTCCATAACTTATTCTTATAGGAACCCGTAATTCCCGAAACATGCGAGGTTCACGAAATTTACTCGGATAAAGCAAAAGGTAGTAACCCTAATCTCACATACTCTGTACAGCTGTGTATGACTATTTGAATCAAATATGTGATTGTCCTGTCTCGTATGGGACCAACACCACTCGTGGCTCGATTGAGCGAAAGAGCTGACCATGGAGTACCTTCCCGGTGGTTAGAACTAGGCGTGGGGCCTAATGGACCGATGTTCTTAGGTGCCTATCCTAGTTGCATTCGTGCGACTTGGACACTTCCTAATTGAGAACTCCAATGTACAGAAGGACTCTTGGTACATGCCAATTCGTTATACCTAGCGCTAGGGGTTGTGTGGTGTGTATTTATGAACTGTATTATCTGAATGTCTTATGCTGTGTGGACTGTTTACTTTGATTAACCTCCATATGCTATTTATACTTTATTTGTGAGATTAACATGTTACTCTGGGGTTCAAATTGAATCCCAGCATTCCCAAGGGTTCAGGATCAAGACATGGTCAGGTTAGCAGACGAGGTTCAAAGGGGGAAGGCAATGAGCACAGCATTATTAACTACTGTTGCTTGGATGTTAGATGGAGTTGTAGATATTATAGTTTAATTTTGTTTAAACTTATTTTAGACTAAACTTTTGGGCACTAATGTAATGGATAACTGGTTTAAGAACTCTTTATGTATTCCTGTAGATTACCAATAATGTTTTAATTATCAGTTACTATTCCTTACCTGTGTTGCTCACTAAAATTCGCTGTATTACTCTGATAAATGTCATAATTATAAGGGGTACGACAGTACCTGCATTTACGATCAAGTCTGGTTTTAATGCTTGAATAGCAGCATATGTTACAAGAGAAGATGATTCCGTGCCTATACTATCAACGCCTGAAAGAAATGGGTGCAGGACTCCGCACATAATTCTGAAATTAAAATCCCTGAAAGAAATGGGTGCCTATCCTCGGGGTATCTATATCCTTTGACAGGTTAGTCCAGAAGTAGTAGGAAATAAAACACAAAAACTTACCCAGTGTTGGATCTTTTCCAGGCCAGATTACATTTATATTGAGATCTTTGTATGAACCAGAATAGCAGACCCAAGGGAGCCCCTGTGGAAACCTGCACCATTGTAGAAAGACATAGATATAAATATATGAAAAGCATCAAAATCCACAGCAAGAGTCTATCTTACTTCTGTCCACAAGAAAATGAGGGGAAAATAACTAAATTTAGCATGTCAGCTTTGCACATGCATATATTATTCTAACAAAAGGACAAACTTTGGATACAATTTTTAAGTGTTTACCATCAAGTTCTGCAATGAACTATGAAAAACAAAGACCACCCGAGGTGCTTTTAATAAATAAAAAAAAATTACAAGCATGCTTAACCAAATATAACAATGTATTTGAGGAATTTTTAATAACAAATTATAAAAAGGTACATTTTAAAATATTCATGCATTTAAGTTTTTTATAATACACACACACACTACAATTACAGCTTCTTCTTTTTTTGTTGGTTTGCCCATCCGATATTCAGAACTTCGTCCTGACAAATTCAGATATGACCTGCGTCACGCACCTGACTATGGTGGAAGAGTCTCCCAATGGAGCTTTTCTACAATCACAAGGTTTAAACTTGAGACCTTACTTAAGCGACACAAGCCGCTTACCACTTGTGCTAACCCCCTTTGGTACTATTACTTTTTTAATTAATCATGGGCAACTACAACGAGTAATGTTGGTTTATTCCATTTCAATCTGTGCCTTAAAGGTACGTCGATGTTTCTAGGAGTGAAAAAATATGTCGCACTGTGTAGGGTTTCTGGGGACGCAACGCATTATGAAATAGGATAGAATGACTCTTTCCAATATCGGAGTGTAGTTTATTGCATCAATGATCAACACAATAAGCAATAATCGTTCTAACTTTTCAGAAATTAGGATTTATGATAACCTCTGATAAGTCAAGACATAATATATACAATGCCAGGATGTAAATTTTTGCATTGATGATTAGTAGAAGAAGAAAGAGTAGTAAAACTTTTGAGAAGTTCGGTTATATATTGTATCTGATTTCAGGTGCTTAATTACAATTTAGCTTTCGTTAGAATTTAAGTATTGTGTGTTTGAGCAATCCACAGGCATTTTGTCTTAAATAGAAGTGAAAGAATTCGTTGCTTCACATGGGATGGAGGGGACACAACCCATTGTATAGGTGAAACCGTGAAAGAATTCATTGCATCATGCAGTGGTACCCAAGAGGGATGCAACCTATTATAAAATGTGAAACAATGAGTCTTTCAAATGTCATGACATAATTTATTGCACCAATGATGATTTGGAAGAAGCAAGGGTGGTTCTTACTTTTAATAAGATAGTACTTAGTCTTTCCAATGTTGAAATGTAAATTTTTGTATTAATGATCAATTGAAGAAGCAAAAGTGATTCTAACTTTTGAGAATGCAAAAAACTTTCTTGGGAGAAGTCCCCACCCGGCGCTGACAGTTTAAGTTTGAGTGGTTGCACACTTTGTCACCGTTTTTTATATAAAGAAAAAAGTTTTGCTCGAGTCATAATCTATCCACACGTTTGTATCAAACTCACTTATAAGAGTTGAAACCTTGTGGATGGTGATTTGCTGAGAAAAAAAAATATACGCCCATGGTCTTTTAATAAAATTTGTCTGCGCATCTGACTGCTGATGACAATTAGTTTTCTATAAATTTATTAGATATAAGATATGAATTTGATATAAGACATATTATTTATAGAAGAAAACTTGCATTTTAATTATATTTATAGAAGTACCTCGCGTGGTACAGTCATTTTTTAATTTTATAATAATTATTACTATTAATTTTATTTTTTTAATTATATTTACATAAGTACCTCGCTAGGTACCACATTGTACCTTGCGAGGTACTATCGCATTTTTTAATCTTTCTTTGTTTTTTAATTTTATCATAATCATTATTATTAATTTCTTACTTTTTTAATTATAGTTACAGAAGTACCAAGCGAGGTAACACAAACATTGTACCTCGTGAGGTCCTCTCGCTTTTTTTAATTTTCGTTGTCTTTTTTAATTTTATAATAATAATAATTATAATAATTATTATTAATTTCTTATTTTTTTAATTATAGTTAAAGCAGTACCTCGAGAGGTAGGACACTTTCCTCACGAGGTCCTGTCGTTTTTTTTTTTTGTTTCTTGTTGTTTTAATTTTTAATTATTGTTATTATTAATTTCTTATTTTTTAATTATATTTATTTTTTTGATATTATTTTTAATTATATTTAGAGAAGTACATTGCGAGGTACATTCGCTTTTTTAATTTTTAAATATATATATTTGGGTCCCATCATTTTATGTATATGTGACATGAGAAAACACTTCTCCTATAACATGAGAAATGTTTTTTCCTAGGTTAATATTCGTAAAAATGACTTTTATTTCAATTCAATTTTGCAAAGTGTGAATTTGGTATGGGATATGCTTTTTTTTTTTTCTTTTTGGTTTTACCACACTCGATAAAAATAACAACTTTCTTTAAAAAAAAAAAAGAAAAAACCTCACATTTATTTTTTTTATCATTAATTATTAATTGATATCAATGATACTATTATGGCATGGCATACTTGAATTATTCTTGATTATCCTTTTAAAAAAAATATCATTTGATTTAGCATAGATAATGTTGATATATAGAGATATAAAGTCATAAAAAATTAATACTCTTTTAAGAGGGGAGAGAAGAAAGGCCGGTAGAAAAGAAAGGAGGGGCATTAAAGTCATTTTACACTAATTTTGAAATCCTAAATTGGGTTAATGACTCAATTAAAGATTTATTAAATTTACCAACCGAATTTAGAATTTTTCTATTTTAAGTAACTTTATATAGGATTTTCCCAAAACTATTTTGACAACGAGACTTTTTTTATATTAAAATTACGGAATTTTCATATAAAAAAGTCCTTAAGGAGTTTTGATAAGTGATTTGGGATTGAGACCTTTTTAATATATTTTTCTCTTTCTTAATTAGGACCTCACTAATATTTTTCCTATTTTTTACAGTAAGATTATAATTAGGTGCGGGATAAAAGGTTGGAGCCTCCATTGCATTCATGATATGGTATTTATTAGTTGCTTTTTAATCTAAAGAATTATTAGCTTCTTTTTGTTCGTATGCATTAACCTTCCCGAATTTAAAAATGAAAAAAAAAAAAAAAAAAAAAAAAAAAAAAAAAAAAAAAAAAAAAAAAAAAAAAAAAGAAGGAAAAGCAACATTGCACGCTCCAAAAAAAAAAATTGGACCACGGAATCCAAAGCATGGAGCACCTTTGGTTCATGATTCATCACCATATTTCAGGCCTTGAGTGGCATAAAGTAGTGGAGAAAAAAATCATTCCGTGGAGATTTCAAGCTCAATTGAAATGGAGAAAGCAAACCAATTGATGGAAAAGCATCGGGGAAGAAGAGGAAGCAAACGGATAGTGGTTTTAGGTAATCTTCTTCTTTCACACTTGGATTAACATAGTACTGAGTGGTATTTCAACTTAAAGATGAACCAAACAGACCCTTAAGGTCTGATTTTATTTTCCTCTTTCCTGTTCTTTTTATTTCTTGAGACCAATCAAAATTTCCTTTTTCTCTATTCTTTTTTTCTCCTTTTCATACGGCTACATTAATGCATCTTCCGTTTCCAAGGTATCTAAATTCTGTGCCCATCCTGTATTTTTTTTATTTTAAATTTAAATTCTATTATATTTTTTCTCCAAATCACACTAGTGAAAAAAAGGGCTTTAAGACCGCCTCATTTAGAGCGGAGAATCGACACCCGGTCTTAAAGGAATGACCGTGCGATTCCGTAAATATAAAGAACTTCTTGCACTTGGCAGGACCAATTTCTCACCGTTCTTAAAAACATTATTGAGACCGACTAAAAAACAACCGGTCTTAAAAATTGAATTGAAATTTCAATTACTTACTAAATATATCTCATATAGCCGTACTTATATTTTCTCGTGGTAAAACATAATAAGGAAAAATTTAAATATAAAAAGTCTAAATTTTTAAGACCGAACTTATCAAAAAGACGGTCTTAAAAGTTTTCTTTAAGACCGGACATATGATACTTCCGTACGAAAAAAGTTCATTAATATTAAGACCGAGTGTTTTATAAGGAACGGTCTTAAAGGTTAAACTTTTAAGATCGTACTTTTAATATGACCAAGGGATTAATGTAAATATTAAAAGCGTCTCTTTTGCATCCGGTCTTAAAAATCAACGCAAGATATACATTTCTTCGCGGAAGCTTTTGTTACTCCGTGGAGAACCTCTTCACGTTCGAAACCCTTCCGTTGCATTACCTCTCTTCTCGCCCACGTACCATCAGCCCCGTTACTCTCTCATTTGCTCGGGCATTCCTCTCTTCCCGTCTCGAAAATGGACGGTGAAAACGATTCTATTCGTGTTCGGCAACGCCAGTTCCTGGTGTGATTGGTGTGAGTGAGAACGAACCCTCTTCATCTCACAATGAGGCTCGTAATCGCCCTGCACGCCGTGGTAGAAGAGGCACACGAATGATAGATGTGACCCTAAGTCGGACTTCCGGGTCAAAGCTCGAGATTCAGTTTGATGCAAGGTTGGAACCCGTCGGTCCTAATAAAAGCAAATATAATAGTTTTGTTTATTTGTCTAGCACGCAAAGAAGGTTAGTATCTTGACGGATGAGTGGAAAAGTGTGGACTCTAAGAATGTAAAGGATCCTATTTGGGAGACTATCGGGGTTACATACACCGTCCCCGATCGAAGTTGAAAGACAAGACATTGTCTTATTGTGCTGATCGGTGGAGGAAGTTTAAAACCTTTCTCACTAACACGTATATTTTCTCCGAGGTTCCGCCTGCCAAACATCCTTGGGAAGTTTACACATTTATTGATGAATGAATTTGGCGACAATTTGTTCTTCGGACCACTCCCGAAGCTCGGTGAGATTTATCTGTTTTTTATTACTTTTACGTGTTCTTGGGTTGTCGGTGGTGTTTTTGTCTTATGAAATAAGCGGATCTGTAAGATCTGCGGTCAATTCCTCTTGGATGGACGGCCTGTATGAACGTTATAAGATCCGACTCTCCTTGGTAGTTCGGATGCGTTCTGGGGGCAGATCTAAAGAGGCGTTGCTTGTTGTGTGGCCAAGGTCACCGGATCGATTCAACGAGAGGAGCGAAGATTTCTTCGGGACATCATGGGTCTTCTTACGTCTGAGGTTGGGTTTTTTGTGTTCTTAACCCCAATATGGGGTACCTGTATAGTTGCTCTCGTTGCAGCTAATGCTTATAAGGAGGTGTGCCGTTTGGGTGGGTTTTACAACCATCACCTTCTTTGTTGTCACTTCTAACCCCGAGATATTGAGGAGGCCGCTTTGTCTATGATTCTACTTCTACTTCTAAATATTTTATGTACGGTGATTTGGTTGTTTTTGTTGTTGTTTTTGTCTTTGATGTATTTTGTTGTACTGGATCTGGCTTTACTTGTATCCAGATATTGTACCTGTTTTTAGTATTAATATAAATAGCTTTCCGATCAAAAAAAAAATTAACAAGGACCTTAAAAATTGTAATTATTTTAAGGGACCGAAAATTGAAATATAAATCTTCAATTGCGAAATTAATCCTGACCAAACTCCCTACATTTTCTCTAATCTCATTTCAATTATTTCAAGATTAGTTATTAATCGACGTTCCCTTAAATTGCGTTCTTAAATTGAATTGCAGCTTATTTAGGAATTTATTGTTTAAGAATTTTAAATTTAGTATCCTTTTATTTTTATTTTTATTTTTATAACATTCTTTTTATGTGCATCCCGTTTGTTTAAGCTTTTTTTCCATTTAAGTTTTTTATAATGCACACACACACTACTATTACTTTTTAAATTCATCATGGGCAGCTACAACGAGTAATGTTGGTTTAGCAAGCACAACTAGGCTCTTTCAGACTAACTAGGTATCATGTGGTCCTTTAAAGGAACTATAATTTCGCATGATTAGAATATGTGAATAGTGGAACCTAAGATACAAGAGGATTACAAACCCAACTAGACAACGATGGCTTGGGATTCAGCAAGAGCGACAGGTGATTAAGAGTTAAGATCACCTTTCATAAATCCATATACTATGATGCCTTCAACTTATTGCGTAAGTAAATCACACATCCTTCAAATCCCCGTGATTATGCATGTTTCCATGCATGGAAAGTACATTATTCACGCAATTAGGTAGGGCCCACGGATTACCTCTTCTTTTTGTTGTTCACTATTCACGCAATCAGAAGGCAATTCATGGAGAGAGGAAAAGGCATTAATTAGTCAATTCGATTTCTCCACTGATTTCTCCCCCATCTCATTCAAAAAATCCTTCAAGATTTTTCCCATCCCTGTGCCCCCACTCTTCTTGCCAAGCTTTGAATTCCTTTCCTTAAAAAAAGTTCTTCTTATTATAGTAATATGTAAATAATAACTCATACAGGGCCTGCGCTATTATGATTATGAAACTGATTTGTATGTAAAGTTATATATTGGCATATTGATCCGGCCGTTAATCTAACCCTAGTTAGTATGTGAGCCGAATATGACCGGGCCTTTTTACTTTTAAGAGTCACAAAATCCCCAGCTATATATATAACAAGGAGGAGAATTGGGGTTCTAAACTATTTTCACTATCCTCTTCTCTATAAGGTGGACTACTTTTTCCCCTATTCCCTTCCGTCTTCATTTTCTTTTCTAGGGTTTCTATCTATGGTGGCCGCAGATGTTGGATACACGTCGTGTCGAGGTCGCAAGGGATACCGAGGGAAGCCCTCCGAAAGCCTTTGCTTCGTTTGGCGAGATCGCCAATTTGAAGGTCCGTTTGTGGCGGGGATCGGATCGACATGATGTGGAACGAATCCCATCGATCTGTGTTCACTTTGTTATGTTTGCGTCAATACTCTAATTTCTTTTTTATCTCTCATCTTTGTGTTACTCTCATCTAGATGACCGATTCTTTTGCTAGAAGTCTTTCGGTTTTCTCTGTGCTTTATCTGACATCGCCTTGGCTTTTGATACAGGTTATTAACAATTGTGGATTCGTAACCTTCTCAAATGCGAGGCCATGAGAGATGCTGTGGAGGGGATGAACGACGACGATCTTGACGGCTGTAATATTACTGTGAGCAAGCACTCGGGCAGCCCCAACGACGGATCTGACAACCACCGTGGTGGTTCGGGCGTATTTGTCCGCCGTTGCGATGGCTACCGGTTCTGCCTTGGCGGCCTCGTCGTGGGCCTCGGCCTCGTCAGCGGTGGCGGCCTTGGCAGCCTTGGCCTTGGCCTTGGTCTTGGATTTGGTGCCCGCGGCCTTGCCCTCAGCCTCGACCTTGGCATCGCGGGGCCGCCCGGTGTCACTTTGTCGGCGCCGTGCATTCCTGCTGCAAAAAAAAAGTGAGTAGGGATTAATGGAGAAGGGATTTTTGTATTTGGTATTTTGTTGTTAATCTTTTCTCTTTTTTTTCAATAAATTTATTTTGTGCTTTTGTTACTATTGGACTACCTTTTTGCATCTTAAATTTATGTTTGTGCTTTTCATATCAAAAAAATTTATGTTTGTGCTTTTATTACTATTGGACTACCCTTTTGCATCTTCAATTTTGGGTTTTCCGTTAAAAAAAAAACGCTACTTGACATTTGTATCTCCTAATAATTCGTCATAATTCCTGGATTTATGCGGTAAAATCCCACAATTCATAATCATGACTTCCAATTTAGAAATCATTTAATCAAGTAATTAATAAAGAAAAATAAAAAAAATCACATCATTTATTTACTTACAAACTAATTTACTTCAGATCTAATAATAATTGATTTGCATACACAATTTTATCCCTAATTTGTTGGTCATTGTGTTTTCCACTCTCTTTCTACAATTGATTTTCTAGAAATTACATTGTCATTAAGTTTTATGTAATTTGGGGAATTTCAAAGTCATTATGGCCAAAAAACGAAGTGATCTTTGGGTGTCCATGAATTCATTATTAGTATTATTGCTTATGGGATTTAGAGGATTATAATTATATTTATTATTAAATATTTAGTCGTTGATTGATTGATTATTATTATTATTACAATAATATGGATAATGATGATATTGAATGGATTAGGGGATTTGAAATTGGGAAAATTAGGGAGAAGGATCAAGAAAAAAATATTTATTAACAAACACCTTAAAAATTGTAATTATTTTTAAGACTGATGATCAAACTGACAGAGTAAGGACAAGCTATTGGATCCACAAAACTGATATATTTTATTAGGCAACCAGTTCCATCTTCAATTTTCATACCTAGTTTTAAAATATTTTTTTTGTTGTTGAAGTGATTAAAAAAATGGGTTGGATTAGATGATTGGATCAGTTGGATCGTCAATTACACTCGCTAATAACTTGATTTGAACTAGAAACTGTTTTTATAGTTGAGTTAGGTAGGACTAGAGTTGAGTTGTCATCGAGCCGAAACCCAAAATTAAACTGGAACTTCAACAGATTTTGAAGAATTGAATGTGTTTAAGGCCCTATGGGAAAACTTCTAAAAAATATTAAAAACCTTTACAAAACAAAATAAAAAATTGACTCTGTCAAAAAGCTCAATAAATTTCCCAACTCTTTGTAGCCATACGTTATTATTCCATTGAAAACTTCATATTTTGATGTTTTATTATGTTAGAAATTAGACTTATTTTGGATTTATTTCCCCCACACACAAATATTATATGCATATGATTATTTTTAAATAATTGTTACACTCTGGTTTGATCATCTGTCTTATCAGTGTCGCTAGTCGCCCCAGTGTCGATGTCCGCCACTGTAAAAACAAAAAACAAAAACAAAACGAGTAGGGATTTTTAAGTTCGTGGTTTGTACTTGGTGCCTGTAAGGAAAAAAAAAAATCTTACGGTCTAGGTTTATTACGTAGGTATTTTGTTTTTGTTATTTTTAAGTCAATAGAATCGTGGTTTTAAAGTGGTTGATTCTGAATTTAAGTGCAGAAAGGATTTTTATATTTGATATTTATTGTTTGATCTTTAATTGACATTTGATGTCTGATAATTTCATTGGCATAAACCCTAAAACAAGAAAACATAGTAGGCAACAGCAAAGTAGGCAATAGTTATGCATCGGCGCCGTTTGTCATGGAAGTATAATAACGAATTTCAAGATTAGTTATTAATTGTTGTTCCCTTAAATTGCGTTCTTAAATTGAATGGCAGCTTATTTAGGAATTTATTGTTCAAGAATTTTAAATTTTAGCATTAATTTTTTTAAAAAAATTTTATAACATTCCTTTTACGTCCATCCGTTTCTTTAAGCTTTTTTCCATTAAAAAGTTACATATTTTAAAATTAAATATATTTTAATTTTTGTTTTTTAAAGCATTTAAAAATAATCAAAATATAGAAATTGAAGAGGTATATTTCTACCTATTTATAGATTTTGGAGGCTATATTATTTGGGTAACTCTTAAAATAATCGATGTTATAAGAGATCATAATATCATAAAATATTGAGTTGCACATAGATATTTTTTTATCAAGATATACATGAAGATATCATCAAATTTGATAACTAACTGTTAAATAGTAGGGAAGGTTAATTTTGTAATCAAAAAATTATATTTTAATTTTTTGTCCTTGAAAATAATTACAATTTTTTAGACCCTTATTAATAAATATTTTATTTTCTTGGTCCTTCCCCTAATTCTCCTTTTGAAATGAATTTCAAAAAGAAAATGATTTGATTAGGGCCCACGCAAATTACAAGCATGCTTAACCAAATATAACAATGTATTTGAGGAATTTTTAATAACAAATTTTAAAAGGTACATTTTAAAATATTCATGCATTTAAGTTTTTTATAATACACACACACACTACAATTACGGCTTTTTTTTTTTGTTGGGTTGCCCATCCGATATTCAGAACTTCGTCCTGACAAATTCAGATATGACCTACGTCATGCACCTAACTATGGTGGAAGAGTCTCCCAATGGAGCTTTTCTACAATCACAAGGTTTAAACTTGAGACCTTACTTAAGCGACACAAGCCGCTTACCACTTGTGCCAACCCTCTTTGGTATTATTACTTTTTTAATTCATCATGGGCAACTACAACGAGTAATGTTGGTTTATCCCATTTCAATCTGTGCCTTAAAGGTACGTCGATGTTTCTAGGAGTGAAAAAATATGTCGCACTGTGTAGGGTTTCTGGGGACGCAACGCATTATGAAATAGGATAGAATGACTCTTTCCAATATCGGAGTGTAGTTTATTGCATCAATGATCAACACAATAAGCAATAATCGTTCTAACTTTTCAGAAATTAGGATTTATGATAACCTCTGATAAGTCAAGACTTAATGTATACAATGCCAGGATGTAAATTTTTGCATTGATGATTAGTAGAAGAAGAAAGAGTAGTAAAACTTTTGGGAAGTTCAGATATATATTATATCTGATTTCAGGTGCTTAATTACAATTTAGCTTTCGTTAGAATTTAAGTATTGTGTGTTTGAGCAATCCACAGGCATTTTGTCTTAAGGGTATGTTTGGTTTGGGGAAATGGGAGGGGAGGGGAGGAATAGTGGAGAGAGAAAACTTTTCTCTCATCTTTACAAAATTGCCCCTAGATACTTTCTAATATTCCTAAAATATATTCACAATAAAAAAGAATATTCCCTTCATTAATGGCAAAATGGTAAATGTCCTTCCAAAAAAATTTTCCCTCCCCTTCCCTCCCCTCCCCTTCCCTCATACCGAACATACCCTAAATAGAAGTGAAAGAATTTGTTGCTTCACATGGGATGGAGGGGACACAACCCATTGTATAGGTGAAACCGTGAAAGAATTCATTGCATCATGCAAGTGGTACCCAAGAGGGATGACACCTATTATAAAATGTGAAACAATGAGTCTTTCCAATGTCATGACATAATTTATTTCACCAATGATAACCGAAAGAAGCAAGGGTGGTTCTTACTTTTAATAAGTTAGTACTTAGTCTTTCCAATGTTGAAATGTAAATTTTTGTATTAATGATCAACTGAAGAAGCAAAAGTGATTCTAACTTTTGAGAATGCAAAAAACTTTCTTGGGAGAAGTCCCCACTTCGGCGCCTGACAGAACTTCGGAGTGGTTGCACACTTTGTCACCATTTTTTATATAAAGAAAAAAGTTTTGCTCGAGTCATGATCTATCCACACGTTTGTATCAAACTCGCTTATAAGAGTTGAAACCTTGTGGATGGTGATTTTTGAAAAAAAAATATACGCCCATGGTCTTGTAATAAAATTTGTCGGGCATCATTCGATGCGTGATGACAATTAGTTTTCTATAAATTTATTAGATATAAGATATGAATTTGATATAAGACATATTATTTATAGAAGAAAACTTGCATTTTAATTATATTTATAGAAGTACCTCGCGTGGTACAGTCATTTTTTAATTTTATAATAATTATTACTATTAATTTTATTTTTTTAATTATATTTACAGAAGTACCTCGCTAGGTACCACATTGTACCTTGCGAGGTACTATCACTTTTTTTAATCTTTCTTTGTTTTTTAATTTTATCATAATAATTATTATTAATTTCTTACTTTTTTAATTATAGTTACAGAAGTACCTAGCGAGGTAACACAAACATTGTACCTCGTGATGTCCTCTCGCTTTTTTTAATTTTTTTGTCTTTTTTAATTTTTATAATAATAATAATAATTATTATTATTATTAATTTCTTATTTTTTTAATTATAGTTAAAGCAGTACCTCGAGAGGTAGGACACTTTCCTCACGAGGTCCTGTCGTTTTTTTTTTTTTTTTTGTTTCTTGTTTTTTTTAATTTTTAATTATTGTTATTATTAATTTCTTATTTTTTTAATTATATTTATTTTTTTGATATTATTTTTAATTATATTTAGAGAAGTACCTTGCGAGGTACATTCACTTTTTTAATTTTCAAATATATATATGTGGGTCCCATCATTTTATGTATGTGTGACATGAGAAAACACTTCTCCTACAACATGAGAAATGTTTTTTCCTAGGTTAATATTGGTAAAAATGACTTTTATTTTAATTCAATTTTGCAAAGTGTGAATTTGGTATGGGATATGCTTTTTCTTTTTTCTTTTTGGTTTTACCACACTCGATAAAAATAACAACTTTCTTTTAAAAAAAAAAAAAGAAAAGAAAAAACCTCACATTTATTTGTTTATCATTAATTATTAATTGATATCAATGATACTATTATGGCATGACATACTTGAATTATTCTTGATTATCCTTTTAGAAAAAAATATCATTTGATTTAGCATAGATAATGTTGATATATAGAGATATAAAGTCATAAAAAAATAATACTCTTTTAAGAGGGGAGAGAAGAAAAGTAGGTAGAAAAGAAAGGAGGGGCATTAAAGTCATTTTACACTAATTTTGAAATCCTAAATTGGGTTAATGACTCAATTAAAGATTTATTAAATTTACCAACCCAATTTAGAATTTTTTCTATTTTAAGTAACTTTATATGGGATTTTCCCAAAACTATTTTGACAACGAGACTTTTTTTATATTAAAATTACGGAATTTTCATATTAAAAAGTCCTTAAGGAGTTTTGATAAGTGATTTGGGATTGAGACCTTTTTAATATTTTTTTTATCTTTCTTAAGTAGGACCTCACTAATATTTTTCCTATTTTTTACGGTAAGATTATAATTAGGTGCGGGATAAAAGGTTGGAGCCTCCATTTATTTATTAGTTGCTTTTTAATCTAAAGAATTATTAGCTTCTTTTTGTTCGTATGCATTAACCTTCCCGAATTTAAAAATGAAAAAAAAAAAAGAAAGAAGGAAAAGCAACATTGCACGCTCCAAAAAAAAATTGGACCACGGAATCCAAAGCATGGAGCACCTTTGGTTCATGATTCATCACCATATTTCAGGCCTTGAGTGGCATAAAGAAGTGGAGAAAAAATCATTCCGTGGAGATTTCAAGCTCAATTGAAATAGAGAAAGCAAACCAATTGATGGAAAAGCATCGGGGAAGAAGAGGAAGCAAACGGATAGTGGTTTTAGGTAATCTTCTTCTTTCACACTTGGATTAACATAGTATTGAGTGGTATTTCAACTTAAAGATGAACCAAACAGACCCTTAAGGTCTGATTTTATTTTCCTCTTTCCTGTTCTTTTTATTTCTCGAGACCAATCAAAATTTCCTTTTTTCTCTATTCTTTTTTTCTCCTTTTCATACGGCTACATTAATGCATCTTCCGTTTCCAAGGTATCATTGCTATACGAATAATTTATATTTATCACTCATCCTCAAACTAATATTTTCCAAAAAAAAATTGGACCACGGAATCCTAAGATAATAAGCATGGCTAACAAAAGCACCTTTGGTTCATGATTCATCACCATATTTGAAAATGATAATATTTGTAATTTCTTTTTTTAAACATAAATTTATGTTTGTGCTTCCGTTACTATTGGACTACCCTTTTGCATCTTCAATTTTGAGAAAAAACATTTTTAATTATTTTCATTTTTTGTTAAAAAAAATACTACTTGAGATTTGTATCTCCAAATAATTTGTCATAATTCCTGGTTTATGCGGCAAAATCCCACAATTCATAATCCTAAATTCCAATTTAGAAATCATTTAATCAAGGAATTAATAAAGAAAACTTAAAAAGATCACATCATTTATTTACTTACAAACTAATTTACTTCTGATATAATAATAATTGATTTGCAAACACAATTTTATCCCTAATTTCTTGGTCATTGTGTTTTCCACTCTCTTTCTATAATTGATTTTCTAGAAATTACATTGTCATTAAGTTTTATGTAATTTGGGGAATTTCAAAGTAATTATGTCCAAAAACATGAAATGATCACTGGGTGTCCATGAATTCATTATTAGTATTATTTCTTATGGGATTTAGAGGATTACATGTATGTTTATTATTAAATATTCAGTCACTGATGGTTGATTACTATTATTAAAATAATATGGATAATGATGATATTGAATTAATTAGGAGATTTGAAACTGGGAAAATTAGGGAGAAGGATCAAGGAAGAGAAATATTTATTAACAAGGACCTCAAAAAGTGTAATTATTTTAAGGAACCGAAAATTAAAATATAAATCTTCAATTACGAAATTAATCCTGACCAAACTCCCTACATTTTCTCTAACCTCATTTCAATTATTTCAAGATTTGTTATTAATTGATGTTCTCTTAAATTGCGTTCTTAAATTGAATTGCAGCTTATTTAGGAATTTATTGTTTAAGAATTTTAAATTTTAGTATTTTTTAAATTTTTATAACATTCCTTTTACGTCCATCCCGTTTGTTTAAGCTTTTTTCCATTCAAAAGTTACTTATTTTTAAAATAAATATATTTTTTTTTTTTTTGGTTTTTTTAAAGTATTTAAAAATAATCAAAATATAGAAATTGAAGAGGTATATTTCTACCTATTTATAGATTTCGGAGGCTATATTATTTAGATAACACTTAAAATAATCTTATGTGTATAAGAGATCATAATATCATAAAATATTGAGTTGCATATAGATTTTTTTTTTTTTTTTTTTTTTTTTTTTTAAGTTAAGATATACATGAAGATATCATCAAATTTGATAATTAACTGTTAAAGGTAGGGAAGGTTAATTTTGTAATTGAAAAATTATATTTTAATTTTTAGTCCTTGAAAATAATTACAATTTTTTAGATCCTTATTAATAAATATTTTATTTTCTTGGTCCTTCTCCCTAATTCTCCCTTTGAAATTTCAACTTCAAAAAGAAAAGATTTGACTAGGGCCCACGCAAATTACAAGCATGCTTAACCAAATATAACAATGTATTTGAGGAATTTTTAATAACTCATTATAAAAAGGTACATTTTAAGATATTCATATATTTAAGTTTTCATAATACACACACTACAAAGATATTCATACATTTAAGTTTTTTATAATACACACACTACAATTGGTTGCCCATCCAGTATCCCTGACTAACTAATCCGGATCTGAACCACATCGCACACCTGGCTATGGATGGTGGGAGAGTCTCCCTTCTGGGCTTTTCTGTAACACCCGCCTTAATTACACCATTTAATTGTGTACACGGAAGCGTTCTTTAAAAATAATACGTGATTTTACTGTTCACGTGTATGACACTATTCACATATACGGTACTATTCACGTATACGGTTTACAACTCCAATTTAGATATCTGATGGAAATAAAAATATTTTCCCATCTTGATCTACTCGTCCTTGTTCACCTTCTTCGTTCTTGAGTCTTTTTATACAAGCTGCAAATTCGCTAATTCAAAAATATGTTGGGATTCAAATGAATCCCAGTAATAACGTTAATCACTCACAATACATACGAGCAATTCAATACTTTCAATATTCAAAATACACATTATATGCAGTATTTACTACTTTCAAAGGATTCACTAATTCATTCCCACAGCGCTGGGTATTCTACTAGGCATAGGCCCTTCTATTCTAAATTCAATACATTCTAATTCAATGGTAAATACATGCATATAAAGATTCAACGAAAGTGAGAGAAAAGTTATTACCTAATATTCTTTCCAATACTTGACCTGGTTCTTAGTTCTTTAGTCATCCCGGATAAATATCGAGTCCTATAATTGCACATTTTCGGACGACTAGTTAATACTAATCCAAATTCTCTATTTTTCTTATTCTCGATCAAATTCTAAGATCTGGCAGAATTTTCAACCAACTTAGAAAATTCATATTAAATTTCATAGAACTCCAAATGGTGTGCTTCCAAAAATCAGGTTTCCCTTAATATGTCTATTTTAGAGTAAAAATATATTCCACTTCCAAATATACATACCCTGTTCCCAGAATTTCCATCCTTCGTCACTGTTCAGAAAAACACTTAGATTTATGATCTAACTTCAAAATTCCATATCTGGAGTTCTAGATGTCCAAATCAGGTGGTTCAAAATCCTGTGAACACCTTATTAAGTATAGTTTCTAGAAAAATTGGTTCCAGTATTTAATATTATTCCAATAATTCCCAGATTTCTAAAACGTTACCACTGTTCAGAAAACGTTCCAGCAAACGTTCCAGATCCCATTCTTAACTTCGAAAATTCATAATTAATTCTCTTGAACTCTGATTGAGGTGATTCAAATTTCTATTCGAAGTTATATAAGTCTAGTTTCAGGGGAAAATAATCAACAAACCAATAAATGGCTGTATAATTCTCAGAAATTCAAAAAGCGAACGTCACTTAAATCTGAAAGCAGGATTTTCCAGATTTTCTGACCAAACTTTGAAAATTCATAATTCGAGTTCTAGATGTCGGATTAATACGTTCTAGTACTCACTTTAAAGATCAAGAAGTTTAATTTCTTCTTACCAAATTTCTCATTCAGAAGAATTCATTTGCTTGATCAAAACTTTGCATAAACCCAGCTGCCTTGTTGAATTTCCATAAACAGCGGTGTTGTACATATCGACCGATGCTTCTCAAACAATCTATGTCTCTCAACTCCCTCTCTTCTGTATTCTTATTTCTCTTGCTACTTTTCTCCAGCTCTCACTTTTCCTCTATGTTTACAATTCTTTCTCTTCCTCTCTCTTCATTCGTGCAGAACAAAAATAAAAGAGAAGTGAATGTAATTCGCATGCATCGTCCGTGAGTGAAAACAGAGGAGATAAATGATTATTGATAATAGAAGACAAGTTGGCTGCTAGTGAAAGAGTATTATCCGAAAAAGAAAATAAAAGATGAGTGTATTGTCGCCTTGCTCTCCTTTCGTTCACGGAGGATAGGATAATTGGAGAGGTGTGTGTATTATCCTTTATTAAAGTGGAAGAGAGAGTGCCGCCAAAGTTGAAAATGGGGAGTGCCAATGGAAAATGGAATGGTACAAATGAATGAGTGTGAATGTGAGTGTCCAATGTGCTGGAAAGTAAGAGGAGTATTTTGTCCTTAATGAGCATGTGAGCAATGCACTAATAATAAAGAAACAAATTGACATATGAGTTGTCCATTGCTAAATAGGTGTATATAGCCTCCTTTATTGACTTTGGTTCCAAAATTTCTTTGCTTCACGTGATTGAAGAAATAGCTAGAAACTTTACAAATTCTAATAAGCAAAATCTGAAGATATGGTCCAAAATAATTTCATTCGATCTTCTTTGATTCCCAAATAAAAATATTTTTGTTTGCAACTTGATCTTTTCCTCATTTAATTGCAACGTTAAGTGTTAGAAATAAATCCTTAATACCTTATAAGGACTTTTCTTTCTCAATTAGCTTCTTTCTTCCATAAAATATTGACTCTAAAATTCCAAGCCAATATTTATTCTCAATTATTTTTCATTGTTTTTATTCTTTTCCTGAAAATTCCAAGGAAAATAGGCCTTATATTCCAATAATTATTTCTACAATTATTCAGGCCAATTTCTCATAATAAATTCTCATTAAAATGTTTCTTATTTCCAAATCACGAAATTTGGGATATTACATTTTCTACATTCATGAGTTTGATCTCGAGGCGCTTGCTTAGCGGCTAATGGCCGCTTACCACTTGTAATATTATTATTTATAGTTTATAGAATAATATTCTATTTATAGATGCCAACCCCCGTTGGTACTATTACTTTTCTAATTCATCATGGGCAACTACAACAAGTAATGTTGGTTTATTCCATTTCAATCTATGCCTTAAATGTACGTCATGTTTTTAGGAGTGAAAAAATATCTTGCACTGGGCTGGGGTGCTGGGGGACGCAATGCATTGTGAAATATGATAGAATGACTCTTTCCAATAGGAGTGTAGTATTGCATCAATGATCAACACAATAAGCAATAATGGTTCGAACTTTTCAGAAATCAGGATTTATGATAACCTCTGATAAGTCAAGACTAGTGTATACGATGTCAGGATGTAAATTGAAGATTAAGAAAACAAAGCACGAATACTTGTGAAAAGCCTAGTTAACGATGTCGGCCGTAAAGTTGAGGGTGGCATCAGCGGCGGTGATGGTGACGGTGACGGCGTCGGTGATAGTGGTGGTGTCGGTGATAGCGTCGGTGACGGCGGGGCTTGGGTTGGCGGCATCGATGATAGCGTCGGTGACGGCGGGGCCTGGGTTGGCGGCGGCGAACAAAGTAGGTACGCATGATTTTACGTACATCTTGGAAAAGACGCCTAGCAACCCATACGCCGCGTGTAAGAAAAAGAGGGAAGAGGTGAACTTTCCCGTCACGAGTGCCGCATAACCGGCCCCGAGTGCTGCATAACCGACCACAAATAGGAGAACCCCGATAGTTTATCAGGGGTGCAGTGTATGGATGCAAAAGCATAAATATTATTTTTCTAAATAAATAAAATGATTTTTAAAACTGAGTTTTTTATTAAAAAAAATGATGTAGTTATTTTTATCAATTGAGGGGGGAAAAAAGAAAGCATAAACATACCAATTACAGTTTCCAAAAATCAATAAAAATAAAAGTTACTTTTACCAATGTTTTTCTAAACAGGCTCTACAGAATTTTCCTAAACACATAAATGTGATTTTTTTAAAAAATATAAATTTAGTTAGGATTTCAATTTTTTTAACTTTTCCATTCTTTAATATAAATTATTAATATTAAATATTTGTTTCTAATTAGAGGCGTGTAAATTTGATGTACTTCTAAAGATATTTTAGTTAAAAAGATATCAAATACACTTTAAATTTCACAAAATGTTGTCCATATTGAAATATAGAACTTTCAAAAAAAAAAAAAAATTATAAAGAAACAGTTATGGTAAAATTTATACTTAATATATTTAGTAAAAATATTTTTTTATAATAGCATATATTATACTTTTTTTGAAAAAAATTGTTCATGTTAATAAAATGAACTTGTTTTTTAAAAAATGTTGTACGTTTTTTTTCTCATAATGATAGTTAATGTATAGTTTTGTTGCCTGAAGATTATAGTCAATACATATTTTGTTTTATTAAATAATAATCTTATATATATATTGAAGAAAATAAGTTACAAAGTCAGAAGATTTTTATTACCCGGCCCATTGGCTTAATTAAAAAAACTGATTCAACATTTTGCCATTTAATATTCGTTTAGTTCCAATGTTGTTAGTCTATTCCCCATACCTTTGACCCAAAAAAAAAAAAAAAAAAAAAAATTCCCCATACATCTTTATGTAGAGAAAGGGCATCATTGGTGCTAATGATACAATTCTCGAAGCACCATTTATTTCTTCCTTATTCTCGTGACAATAACCCTTTTTTCCACTCTCTTCAATCTTATTGTGATAGGTTTGAAATATATTTAATCATCCTATTGGTCCTTCCATTCGGTCATACCTAAAAGATTCATTCTGGAGTTGATTTCCAAAGAACCCTAATTGAGAGTCACATTTTCTATAAAAGGATCCCAACCCTAGCGAATGGAATACCACCCAAACAACTTTCCGAGTTTTCATATCAGCCGCATAAAGCAAATCGCTGCAATGGCTCCTTCCGACATAACCCCCTTCCTGCAGACTGACAACACTCACAACAATTGGTGCATCTGTGTGAAGGTCATCTCCAACTTAAGAAATTAAAAAATTCTCAAAAATAAAATTGTAAAAAATTCCTATGTACCTCGCGAGGTAATTCCAAAAAAAAATAATATTTAAAATTTTAGAATTTAAAAAAAAATCGCAAAAGAAAATTTAAAAAATTCCTGATTATCTAATGCAGATTCCTGCAAGGTAAGACCTCCAAAAAAATGTGGTTAAAAAAATTTGACAAAAAAATTTAAAAATATTCTTAGTTACTTCGCGAGGTAATGTAGATACCTCGTAAGGTAAGTTCAAGAAAAAAAGGAGAAAAAAAAAATTCGCAAAACAAATTTAAAATAGTTCATGTTTATCTTGCGAGGTACCTCCAAAAAAATAAAATAAATCACAAAAAAAATTCAAAAAGAATCATAATGCCTCGCGAGGTAAGTAAGTCACAAAAAAACAAAAGTTAAATATTAAAAATAAAAAAAATCATAAAAAAAACGTAATTGTAGTGTGTGTATTATAAAATGATTCTGACGGCAATTAAGTAATAATTGACTGTAATTCCGGTGCTACATTTTCTTATTATTAGTCTTTTTCTGCTGATGTTTATTAATGTATAAATGGATAATGTTGATGAAAGCAGGGTTAAGATCCATGTAACATACAAATGTTAATGATACAAAATCTTAATAGTTATCAAAAGATAAGACAAAGGAGTGGCAAGTTTTGGAAACTCAAAGTTTGGTGATTGCATGATCAAGAAATGCAACAACTATTGAACCTTGAATACTAATCAGGTTATAATAATATATACATTTCCAAAATATTGGGAGTAAAAAGCTTGATTTTTAAAATTCAAAATGGTCGAAATAAGTATGACTTAATTTTGTAACAAACAAACAACATTTACGAAAGATGTATAATTGAAGCCGTAAATGTGTCAACAAAAATTAAATAATTTTGAAATAACCAAATCTTTCAAAACTTGAAAAACGTATAACGCAACTAATGGAATGTTGGTACACGGTTTTTGATGATGCATAAGCTCTTGGTTTAATTTTGATACTAATTTACATAACGTAATGAACTTATTAAAGGAAACTACATTAAATCAATAAATGCAACAACTATTAAATCCTTACACTTTAAAAGTAATCAGGTTATAATAATATCTACGTTTGCCAAATAATTGGCAGTAAAAAGCTTGATGTTTTAAACTTAAAATGGTTAAAATAAGTATGAATCAATTTTTTAACAAACCCACAAACATTTACGTGGCATAAATAATCGAAACTGTAAATGTATCAACAAAAATAATTTTTTTTTTTAAAAAAAAATAACCAACTCATTCAAACGTTTAAATTTTTAAAACGTAACTATTGGAATGTTGTTACACCATTTCTGGCGATGTATAAGGACTTGGTTTTGATACTCATTTATATAATGCACTGAATATTTTAAATTCCATGACACTTTTATTTCACGTTCCATTAGCTCATGCAAACATTACTATGTATTATATGGAGACGTTGAGAGATCATGAAAAAGCAACTTGGTAGTACTGCATATATTGAAATCAAAACATCCTCATAAACTACCGGGGGCTCTCCTATTTGTGGCCGGTTATGTAGCACTCGTGGCCGGTCATGCAGCACTCGTGATGGGAAAGTTCACCTCTTCCCCTTTTTTCTTACACGCGGCGTGTGGGTTGCTAGGCATCTTTTCCAAGATGTACGTAAAATCATGCGTACCTACTTTGTTCGCCGCCGCCAACCCAGGCACCGCTATCATCGACGCTATCACCGATGCCGCCAACCCAAGCCTCGTCGTCACCGACACCGCCACTCTCACCAGACGCCGATGCCGCCACCGTCGAGCCACACCGCCGACGCCGTCACCGTCACCGCCGCTGACGCCACCCTCAACTTTATCGCCGAAATCGTTAACTAGGTTTTTCACAAGTATTCGTGCTTTGTTTTCTTAATCTTCAATTTACATCCTGACATTGTATACACTAGTCTTGACTTAATGACTATTGAGGAGAGGCTAATGATCCGTTGAGAATAATAAATATATCCGTTGTGATTTGAAACATTGCTCTGTCTCTTCGTATTCTCCCGAGGTTGGTCGACATTCTCCATTGACATTCGTCATTCGATTTGTCCGTTGAAACTTAGAAGAAATGTTGACTGGGAATGTTTGAAATGCTTTAATGATGTTCAGAAGCTCAGTTTCCTCTTTGGTGCTTTGACTTTGCTTTGACATTTAATGCACCTGACACATTTCTGCTTTATGGAGGTTTAAGGTTTAAACCATGATAAACATCTCTGAAAAGCACTAATAAACTAATTAAACTTGGTTAGATTAATCATAAATCAATAATATAGAATACCCAAGATATAATCAGTGATTTACATATTACGAGAGCGAAAATCTAAAAGATCAATGATGATTCTCGAGAATTGCTCTTATGATTCTCGAGAATCCATGAAGAATAAATTTCCAGAAAATTGTGTTTCACATATTCTCGAGAATTGCATCTCAATACTCAAGAATAGCATGTTAAGCTTTTCTTCGCAAGTGATATTGATGAGGCATTCTCGAGAATGCATCCATCATTCTCGAGAATTGCTTCTATATATTTTGAAAGACTGAGAAAGGAATCAGTGAAGAGAATCGCTCAAGCTAATTCTTGAGAATTGAAATATCATACTCGAGAATCTCATAGGTGCAAAGAGACAGATAAAACAAAATCATTTGACACATTCTGGAGAACCATGGTAGAGTTCTCGAGAATTACTCTGCACAGTGAAAAGCTTTCATAATTTGTTATCGATGAATTTCATTCTTGAGAATCCAAGGTGCATTCTCGAGAATTGTCTTTAGCACATTGAAAAACTTCAGACTACCATTCTCGAGAATCATAATCCCATTCTCGAGAATTCATGCTAAGATCAAATTTCCTCAAGTTCTTTATTTTCAAAACTTAAATTCTTGTTATCATCAAAACATTAGGAGCTAACAATTTTTAACAATATTAACCTAGGGAAAAACACTTCTCATGTTGTAGGAGAAGTGTTTTCTCATGTCACACACATATAAAATAATGGGACCCACATATATATATTTAAACATTAAAAAAGTGAATGTACCTCGCGAGGTACTTCTCTAAATATAATTAAAAATAATATCAAAAAAATAAGAAATTAATAATAATAATAATTAAAAATTTAAAACAAAAAACAAAAAGACAAAAAACGACGGGACTCGTGAGGTAAGTGTACTACCTCTCGAGGTACTACCGTAACCATAATTAAAAAATAAGAAATTAATAATAATAATTAATATAAAATTAAAAAAGACAAAAAAAATTAAAAAAAGCGAGAGGACCTCGCGAGGTACTTCTATAACTATAATTAAAAAATTAAGAAATTAATAATTATTATTATTATAAAATTAAAAAAACAAAGAAAAATTAAAAAAAAGCGGCAGTACCTCGCAAGGTACAATGTGGTACCTAGCGAGGTACTTCGTAAATATAATTAAAAAATGAAATTAATAATTATTATTATTATAAAATTTAAAAAACAAAAAAAAATTAAAAAAAACGATCGTAATTATTTGAGTTACCGACACCGCCTACTTCGCATTCACACAACCCATTGATCGGCGTCACCGACCGCCCACCGGTGCAAAAGCATATGATCAAGCAACGACGTTCGAGACATGAATCGAGTTCCGCCGATCCGTTGAACCAAAGCGCCACCTCCAGACTCAAGTCAAACTGATTTAGAAATTGCAGAGTAAGATTACAATAGTAGAAGAAGGAGAGAGGAAAGAGAGAAGAAAAAGGGAGAGAGGAGAGAGACAGGAGAGAGGAGTAGAAGAAGGAGAGAGGAAAGAGAGAAGAAAAAGGGAGAGAGGAGAGAGACAGGAGATAGGGAAGCTCAAAATGGTAATTTTACATTCACAAATAATTACGAGGTCCCTTGGGACTTCCGAGTAATTTCATGATTTCAAGGGACTTTATTGTGATTAATTCCATTCCTTGGGATCCGAGCGTAATTTTCCCAAAAATAAATATAAATAAAATAAAATTCCAAAAAAAATCCAAAAGAATAATGGACCTTGCGAGGTATGTGGAAAAAATTTTAAAAAAATGAAATTAGAAAAAAACACAATTAAAAATAAATTAAAAAAATACACATACATCCCAGGTATATGAAAAGAAAATTTAAGGGGAAAAAAATCATATGACCTCGCCAGGTACTCATGATACCTCGCGAGGTATGTGGGAAATTTTTTTTTAAAAAAAAATGTTAAAGGAAAAAGAAAATTAAAAAAACAAATAAATAAAATGCGGAACTAAAATTTAAAAAAACCAATGTACCTCGCGAGGTACTTGAGTAACTCGCAAGGTATGTGAAAAAGGCACCACATACATGCAATGAATAAATAACATAGACTTGACCCAAAAAAAAAAAAAAAAAAATAATAACATAGAAGAGAAACAGACAAACCAGGACCACTGACCACATTTAGAGAGCAACATAAGACTCACACGTATGGGCATTCGTCTGTCATGAAAAGCACAATCTGATATGATGAAAACATCACCAATACTTGCTCTTTTTGCCTGAAAATATACTTGAGCAGTACATCAGAAAAACCAAGTTTCTGGGTGCGCTCATACAAGTGCACATGTCCACATCAGAATCTTTTGAGCAACATGAATGATTCTATATGGTATTTGGTGTATTATAGAACTAGTTAGCAGCTCTTTCCTTCACAAGCAAAAGCAAAATTAGAAGCTTAAGTAGAGCGAAAATTGATTATAGCAAATATTACCAAGAGCTGACTTATGAGAAACAAAGAAACAAGATTCAGTATCAAACAGATCCAAAACTAATAAATCATAAAGATTCAAAGAAATAAAACAACATAATATGCAACTTGATGCCATAAATAATAATTAAAGAAAAATCATATCGAATTTGTTGAGGGGACGAAAATTCCTACCTTGAAGCCACCGGCAGTACCTGTAATATCCTAAATTTTCTCCAAAAAAAAAAAAAAAAAAAAAATTCCATGTATGATATATTTGCATTTGGAGAAAACAAATAGTGAAATTTTGACGAAAGGTCAATTTTACCTAAAATACCCGATTTCACCGGAACCAAAAATTTTGAGACAAATGTTGGCACCAATGGATATAAGGAATCAATACTTCTCTGTTCCATTTTAGAGCATTAAATTGGACTATAAAGGATTGAAAAGAAGTTGCTTGAGTTCCACGAGAAATTTTGGGAAAAATTGAAGGAAGGTTATAATTGCACCCTATACGAATATGTGCCGTAAGTTGCATAATTACTTAAAATTTATGGAAACTTGAGTATGGCTTATTGACCAATAAAAGGGGTCAATATTTTCCTAAAAATGGCTCAAGAATTTTGGTCAATTGGATTGCAAAAGGGAAAAGTTGAAATCGAATTGAATTTATAATTAATGGCACAACCATAATTTCGTGAAAGATGAGGGGCAATTTTGTACAACCCTAATAAACCGACTTGGACCCATTATAATCTGATATTATACATTCCAATTCTCCGTTTCAATTCGCCACATCAGCCTATTTCCCATGCACATTCGATGAACAAAACAAATGGGAATAAGATTAATGGTATATTGGTAATAAGTAAAAAGTTAATGTCTTAAGATTACCACTATGCACTAGCCGACTTTGACCTTTTAATATCCCATTATATCCCATGTTTCTTCATCTTCCATTTCGGTCAGATCAATAGAAAAGAGAAGGAAAGCTGGAAGAGGTTTGGGCCACATGATCATAAGAGGATATAAAATAATAATATAGGATGGAGGTGGATTTGAAAATTCATCAAAATTGAGTTAGACCGTTTTTAATCATTCGACACTTCTATTTCCTATCAATAGTTGGTCATGTAAGGAAAATAGAGGGAGGGGCCTGGAGAGTGTAGAAGAAAGAAGAGGAAGAGAAGAGAATTGGAAGGAGAAGGAAGAACATTTAACTTTGAGTAAGTTGGGTTCTAAATTCTTCTTCACCTTTAGTTTTCTCATTCAAATCCATCCATGGGCTCTAAATCCCTCTTGTTGATCTATTTGGTAATAGGGAAAAAAAAAAAAAAAAAAAAAAAAACTATTTACCGGGGGTTCATAGAGGCGGGATTCACAAGGAATTAAGTTTGTAGTGTGCACCTTGGCAAGTGACAATTATTCATGTTATTAATTATGTTGATGATGTTAATAGATTGGATGAGTTGTTCTTGAATTTTCTGTAGTTCTTTTAAACCATGAAAATAAGAGGAGATGCTGCCCAATATGTTATGAAATATGGAAAGGATGACTTAATATTGAATCGTGATTAAAGATTGAAATGTGGTGGTTGATAGAATGAAAATTGGGAAATCATCACTATATTTCCCCTTGCTAGTATCTACTTTTGGACAGGGCAAGAAGTATAAATGGGAATGTCATCATTTTAATGCTTCCATTGGGTCCAAAATGAAAACTTGTGTAGGGTGAAGGTTAGGATGTGAATTTAAAAGCATTGGAATCAAAATTGTGCAAAACCTCAAATCGCCTTGTGTTAGTTTTTGCAAGAAATCGGATTGTGTCAAGTATTTGACTAAGAAATATGATTTTTCAAAGTTACAGCACAAATTTTGGAAATAGGGCCAAATGTGCGAAGATGACAGAAACAATGAAGTCATGGACATAACCTGAGTTTAGTAATTCCATGTTTAGTTGCAATATATTAGATGACATTTGAAATGTCAAGGGTTGAAATTAGTATTGAGCATTGTCCATAACTTATTCTTATAGGAACCCGTAATTCCCGAAACATGCGAGGTTCACGAAATTTACTCGGATAAAGCAAAAGGTAGTAGCCCTAATCTCACATACTCTGTATAGCTGTGTATGACTATTTGAATCAAATATGTGATTGTCCTGTCTCGTATGGGACCAGCACCACTCGTGGCTCTATTGAGCGGAAGAGCTGACCATGGAGTACCTTCCCGGTGGTTAGAACTAGGCGTGGGGCCTAATGGACCGATGTTCTTAGGTGCCTATCCTAGTTGCATTCGTGCGACTTGGACACTTCCTGATTGAGAACTCCAATGTACAGAAGGACTCTTGGTACATGCCAATTCGTTATACCTAGCGCTAGGGGTTGTGTGGTGTGTATTTATGAACTGTATTATCTGAATGTCTTATGCTGTGTGGACTGTTTACTTTGATTAACCTCCATATGCTATTTATACTTTATTTGTGAGATTAACATGTTACTTTGGGGTTCAAATTGAATCCCAACATTCCCAAGGGTTCAGGATCAAGACATGGTCAGGTTAGCAGACGAGGTTCAAAGGGGAAGGCAGCGAGCACAGATTATTAACGGCTGTTGCTTGGATGTTAGATGGAGTTGTAGATCTAATAGTTTAATTTTGTTTAACCTTACTTTAGATTAAACTTTTGGGCACTGATGTAATGGATAACTGGTTTAAGAACTCTTTATGTATTCCTGTAGATTACCAATAATGTTTTAATTATCAGTTACTATTCCTTACCTGTGTTGCTCACTAAAATTCGCTGTATTACTCTGATAAATGTCATAATTTTAAGGGGTACGACAGTACCTGCATTTACGATCAAGTCCGGTTTTAATGCTTGAATAGCAAAGATATGTTACAAGAGAAGATGATTCCGTGCCTATACTATCAACGCTGAAAGAAATGGGTGCAGGACTCGCACATAATTCTGAAATTAAAATCCCCGAAAGAAATGGGTGCCTATCCTGGGGTATCTATATCCTTTGATAGGTTAGTCCGAAGTAGTAGGAAATAAAACACAAAAACTTACCCGAGTGTTGGATCTTTTCCGGCCCAGATTACATTTATATTGAGATCTTTGTATGAACCGAATAGCGGACCCAAGGGAGCCCCTGTGGAAACCTGCGCACCATTGTAGAAAGACATAGATATAAATATATGAAAAGCATCAAAATCCACAAGAAGAGTCTATCTTACTTCGTCCACAAGAAAATGAGGGGAAAATAACTAAATTTAGCATGTCAGCTTTGCACATGCATATATTATTCTAACAAAAGGACAAACTTTGGATACAATTTTTAAGTGTTTACCATCAAGTTCTGCAATGAACTATGAAAAACAAAGACCACCCGAGGTGCTTTTAATAAATAAAAAAAAATTGCAACTTTACCTTGCGAGGTAATTTTTTTAAAAAAAAGTAATTCAAGAAAATACAAAAATCGAAAAAAAATTGAAAAAAATAGAATATAAATAAAACAATATAAAAAATGCAATTGAACTTCCCAAGGCAGTTGGACTACGTCATAAATGAGGTACTAAAAAAAAATAAAATAAATAAATACATATGTGTTTTGATGATGTTTTAACAATTGTAAACGTCCGATTTTAAATATAAAACATAATTTATAGGGAAAATTAGAATGAAGGACCCGTAGGAAAAGATATTTATGGAGAAGGACCATAAAATTTGTAATTATTTAGAAGGACCAAATGTAAAAATATATAATTAAAAATGCTAAAATGTTATCTGTATTCCCTCCTAAATTCTCTTCCACAAACATTAAAGCAGAGTTTTCTTTTTTTTTTTCTCATTTTTCAAAACTCGGATAGGTATGAGATAGTTATGGAAAAAAATTATACATCCATCAATTTTATAAAAGTTATATTTTTTAAAAACAAACAAAAATTTGAAGTAAAGATAGAATTATACAATTTTAATAAAAGTCAAGGTATTTTATAATTTGTCATATATATCAAACCAAGAAAGTTTATATAATTTATTTTTGTCTTCCCTTTCTAAGGTATCTAAATTCCTGTTCCCATTCTCTATTTTTTTATTTTAAATTTAAATTCTACTATATTTTTCTCAAGATTATAATTAAATTTAAATTTCAATATAGAATCTGAATGAATATTTATCACTCATCCTCTAACTTATATTTTCTATTCTCTCTTTCCAGCATTGGCTTCTCTCTACCCTCCCATAGGAACTACTACATTCGAGCCTCTTCCTTCTTATGGCCAAAATCACACTAAGATAATAACTTGTCTTTGCCGCTAACGAAGTTCCGCATGACATCCAATGGAACCTATATATGGGTCTCCATCACTTGGAAAAAAGAGTTGGGGCTTGCTTTTCCCTTTGAAAAATGATAACATTTGTTGTTAATCTTTTTTTTTTTTTTTTTCAATAAATTTATGTTTGTGGTTTTGTTCCTATTGGACTACCCTTTTGCATCTTCAATTTTGGGAAAGCCCCATTTTTAATTATTTTCTATTTTTTCCGTTAAAAAAAGCACTGCTTGAGATTTGTATCTCCTAATAATTCGTCATAATTCCTGGATTTATGCGGCAAAATCCCACAATTCATAATCATGAGTTCCAATTTAGAAATCATTTAATCAAGTACTTAATAAAGAAAAAAAATCACATCATTCATTTACTTACAAACTAATTTACTTCAGATCTAATAATAATTGATTTGCATACACAATTTTATCCCTAATTTCTTGGTCATTGTGTTTTCCACTCTCTTTCAATAATTGATTTTCTAGAAATTACATTGTCATTAAGTTTTATGTAATTTGGGGAATTTCAAAGTCATTATGGCCAAAAAACGAAGTGATCACACTGGGTGTCCATGAATTCATTATTAGTATTATTGCTTATGGGATTTAGAGGATTATATTTATATTTATATTTATTATTAAATATTTAGTCATTGATGATTGATTATTATTATTACAATAATATGGATAATGATGATATTGAATTGATTAGGAGATTTGAAATTGGGAAAATTTGGGAGAAGGATCAAGGAAAAGAAATATTTATTAACAAGGACCTTAAAAATTGTAATTATTTTAAGGGACCGAAAATTGAAATATAAATCTTCAATTACGAAATTAATCGACCAAACTCCCTACATTTTCTCTAATCTCATTTCAATTATTTCAAGATTAGTTATTAATCGACGTTCCCTTAAATTGCGTTCTTAAATTGAATTGCAGCTTATTTAGGAATTTATTGTTTAAGAATTTTAAATTTAGTATCCTTTTATTTTTATTTTTATTTTTATAACATTCTTTTTATGTGCATCCCGTTTGTTTAAGCTTTTTTCCATTTAAGTTTTTTATAATGCACACACACACTACTATTACTTTTTAAATTCATCATGGGCAACTACAACGAGTAATGTTGGTTTAGCAAGCACAACTAGGCTCTTTCGGACTAACTAGGTATCATGTGGTCCTTTAAAGGAACTATAATTTCGCATGATTAGAATATGTGAATAGTGGAACCTAAGATACAAGAGGATTACAAACCCAACTAGACAACGATGGCTTGGGATTCAGCAAGAGCGACAGGTGATTAAGAGTTAAGATCACCTTTCATAAATCCATATACTATGATGCTTTCAACTTATTGCGTAAGTAAATCACACATCCTTCAAATCCCCGTGATTATGCATGTTTCCATGCATGGAAAGTACATTATTCACGCAATTAGGTAGGGCCCACGGATTACCTCTTCTTTTTGTTGTTCACTATTCACGCAATCAGAAGGCAATTCATGGAGAGAGGAAAAGGCATTAATTAGTCAATTTGATTTCTCCACTGATTTCTCCACTGATTTCTCCCCCATCTCATTCAAAAAATCCTTCAAGATTTTTCCCATCCCCAGGCCCCCACTCTTCTTGCCAAGCTTTGAATTCCTTTCCTTAAAAAAAGTTCTTCTTATTATAGTAATATGTAAATAATAACTCATACAGGGCCTGCGCTATTATGATTATGAAACTGATTTGTATGTAAAGTTATATATTGGCATATTGATCCGGCCGTTAATCTAACCCTAGTTAGTATGTGAGCCGAATATGACCGGGCCTTTTTACTTTTAAGAGTATATATAACAAGGAGGAAAATTGGGGTTCTAAACTATTTTCACTATCCTCTTCTCTATAAGGTGGACTACTTTTTCCCCTATTCCCTTCCGTCTTCATTTTCTTTTCTAGGGTTTCTATCTATGGTGGCCGCAGATGTTGGATACACGTGCTGTGTCGAGGTCGCAAGGGATACCGACAGGGAAGCCCTCCAGAAAGCCTTTGCTTCGTTTGGCGAGATCACCAATTTGAAGGTCCGTTTGTGGCAGGGATCGGATCTGACATGATGTGGAACGAATCCCATCTGATCTGTGTTCACTGTTATGTTTGCGTCAATACTCTAATTTCTTTTTTATCTCTCATCTTTGTGTTACTCTCATCTAGATGACCGATTCTTTTGCTAGAAGTCTTTCGGTTTTCTCTGTGCTTTATCTGACATCGCCTTGGCTTTTGATACAGGTTATTAACAATTGTGGATTCGTAACCTTCTCGTCTGAGCAGGCCATGAGAGATGCTATGGAGGGGATGAACGGTCGGGATCTTGACGGCTGTAATATTACTGTGAGCAAGCACTCGGGCAGCCCCAACGACGGATCTGACAACCACCGTGGTGGTTCGGGCGTATTTGTCCGCCGTTGCGATGGCTGTCGCTTCGCCTTGGTGGCCTCGTCGTGGGCCTCGGCCTCGTCAGCGGTGGCGGCCTTGGCCTTGGCCTTGGCCTTGGTCTTGGATTTGGTGCCCGCGGCCTTGCCCTCAGCCTCGACCTTGGCATCCGCGGGGGCCGCCCCAGTGTCGCTGTCGGCGCCCGTGCATTCCGCCGTTGCAAAAAAAAAAGTGAGTAGGGATTAATGGAGAAGGGATTTTTGTATTTGGTATTTTGTTGTTAATCTTTTCTCTTTTTTTTTTCAATAAATTTATTTTGTGCTTTTGTTACTATTGGACTACCTTTTTGCATCTTAAATTTATGTTTGTGCTTTTCATATCAAAAAAATTTATGTTTGTGCTTTTATTACTATTGGACTACCCTTTTGCATCTTCAATTTTGGGTTTTCCGTTAAAAAAAAACGCTACTTGACATTTGTATCTCCTAATAATTCGTCATAATTCCTGGATTTATGCGGTAAAATCCCACAATTCATAATCATGACTTCCAATTTAGAAATCATTTAATCAAGTAATTAATAAAGAAAAATAAAAAAAAAATCACATCATTTATTTACTTACAAACTAATTTACTTCAGATCTAATAATAATTGATTTGCATACACAATTTTATCCCTAATTTCTTGGTCATTGTGTTTTCCACTCTCTTTCTATAATTGATTTTCTAGAAATTACATTGTCATTAAGTTTTATGTAATTTGGGGAATTTCAAAGTCATTATGGCCAAAAAACGAAGTGATCACTGGGTGTCCATGAATTCATTATTAGTATTATTGCTTATGGGATTTAGAGGATTATAATTATATTTATTATTAAATATTTAGTCGTTGATTGATTGATTATTATTATTATTACAATAATATGGATAATGATGATATTGAATGGATTAGGGGATTTGAAATTGGGAAAATTAGGGAGAAGGATCAAGGAAAAGAAATATTTATTAACAAACACCTTAAAAATTGTAATTATTTTTAAGACTGATGATCAAACTGGACAGAGTAAGGACAAGCTATTGGATCCACAAAACTGATATATTTTATTAGGCAACCAGTTCCATCTTCAATTTTCATACCTAGTTTTAAAATATTTTTTTTTTTTTTGTTGAAGTGATTAAAAAAATGGGTTGGATTAGATGATTGGATCAGTTGGATCGTCAATTACACTCGCTAATAACTTGATTTGAACTAGAAACTGTTTTTATAGTTGAGTTAGGTAGGACTAGAGTTGAGTTGTCATCGAGCCGAAACCCAAAATTAAACTGGAACTTCAACAGATTTTGAAGAATTGAATGTGTTTAAGGCCATATGGAAAAACTTCTAAAAAATATTAAAAACCTATACAAAACAAAATAAAAAATTGACTCTGTCAAAAAGCTCAATAAATTTCCCAACTCTTTGTAGCCATACGTTATTATTCCATTGAAAACTTCATATTTTGATGTTTTATTATGTTAGAAATTAGACTTATTTTGGATTTATTTCCCACACACACAAATATTATATGCATATGATTATTTTTAATTAATTGTTACACTCGGTTTGATCATCTGTCTTATCGTGTCGCTAGTCGCCCAAAGTGTCGATGTCCGCCACATCGTACAAAAAAAAAAAAAAAAAAAAAAAAAAAACAAAAACAAAACGAGTAGGGATTTTTAAGTTCGTGGTTTGTACTTGGTGCCTGTAAGGAAAAAAAAAATCTTGCGGTCTAGGTTTATTACGCCGGTATTTTGTTTTTGTTATTTTTAAGTCAATAGAATCGTGGTTTTAAAGTGGTTGATTCTAAATTTAAGTGCAGAAAGGATTTTTATATTTGATATTTATTGTTTGATCTTTAATTGACATTTGATGTCGATAATTTCATTGGCATAAACCCTAAAACAAGAAAACGAGTAGGCAACAAACAAAGTAGGCAATAGTTATGCATCGGCGCCGTTTGTCATGGAAGTATAATAACGAATTTCAAGATTAGTTATTAATTGTTGTTCCCTTAAATTGCATTCTTAAATTGAATGGCAGCTTATTTAGGAATTTATTGTTCAAGAATTTTAAATTTTAGCATTACTTTTTTTTAATTTTTATAACATTCCTTTTACGTCCATCCCGTTTCTTTAAGCTTTTTTCCATTAAAAAGTTACATATTTTAAAATTAAATATATTTTAATTTTTTTTTTTTTAAAGCATTTAAAAATAATCAAAATATAGAAATTGAAGAGGTATATTTCTACCTATTTATAGATTTTGGAGGCTATATTATTTGGGTAACTCTTAAAATAATCTGATGTTATAAGAGATCATAATATCATAAAATATTGAGTTGCACATAGATATTTTTTTTTATCAAGATATACATGGAGATATCATCAAATTTGATAACTAACTGTTAAACAAGTAGGGAAGGTTAATTTTGTAATCAAAAAATTATATTTTAATTTTTTGTCCTTGAAAATAATTACAATTTTTTAGACCCTTATTAATAAATATTTTATTTTCTTGGTCCTTCCCCCTAATTCTCCTTTTGAAATGAATTTCAAAAAGAAAAGATTTGATTAGGGCCCACGCAAATTACAAGCATGCTTAACCAAATATAACAATGTATTTGAGGAATTTTTAATAACAAATTATAAAAAGGTACATTTTAAAATATTCATGCATTTAAGTTTTTTATAATACACACACACACACTACAATTACGGCTTTTTTTTTGTTGGGTTGCCCATCCGATATTCAGAACTTTGTCCTGACAAATTCAGATATGACCTACGTCACGCACCTGACTATGGTGGAAGAGTCTCCCAATGGAGCTTTTCTACAATCACAAGGTTTAAACTTGAGACCTTACTTAAGCGACACAAGCCGCTTACCACTTGTGCCAACCCTCTTTGGTATTATTACTTTTTTAATTCATCATGGGCAACTACAACGAGTAATGTTGGTTTATCCCATTTCAATCTGTGCCTTAAAGGTACGTCGATGTTTCTAGGAGTGAAAAAATATGTCGCACTGTGTAGGGTTTCTGGGGACGCAACGCATTATGAAATAGGATAGAATGACTCTTTCCAATATCGGAGTGTAGTTTATTGCATCAATGATCAACACAATAAGCAATAATCGTTCTAACTTTTCAGAAATTAGGATTTATGATAACCTCTGATAAGTCAAGACTTAATGTATACAATGCCGGGATGTAAATTTTTGCATTGATGATTAGTAGAAGAAGAAAGAGTAGTAAAACTTTTGAGAAGTTCGGATATATATTATATCGATTTCGTGTGCTTAATTACAATTTAGCTTTCGTTAGAATTTAAGTATTGTGTGTTTGAGCAATCATTTTGTCTTAAGGGTATGTTTGGTTTGGGGAAATGGGAGGGGAGGGGAGGGGGAGGGAAAGTGGAGAGAGAAAACTTTTCTCTCATCTTTACAAAATTTGATACTTTCTAATATTCCTAAAATATATTCACAATAAAAAAGAATATTCCCTTCATTAATGGCAAAATGGTAAATGTCCTTCCAAAAAATTTTTCCCTCCCCTCCCCTTCCCTCATACCAAACATACCCTAAATAGAAGTGAAAGAATTTGTTGCTTCACATGGGATGGAGGGGACACAACCCATTGTATAGGTGAAACCGTGAAAGAATTCATTGCATCATGCAATGGTACCCAAGAGGGATGCAACCTATTATAAAATGTGAAACAATGAGTCTTTCAAATGTCATGACATAATTTATTGCACCAATGATGACTGGAAGAAGCAAGGGTGGTTCTTACTTTTAATAAGTTAGTACTTAGTCTTTCCAATGTTGAAATGTAAATTTTTGTATTAATGATCAATTGAAGAAGCAAAAGTGATTCTAACTTTTGAGAATGCAAAAAACTTTCTTGGGAGAAGTCCCCACTTCGGCGCCTGACAGAACTTCGGAGTGGTTGCACACTTTGTCACCATTTTTTATATAAAGAAAAAAAGTTTTGCTCGAGTCATGATCTATCCACACGTTTGTATCAAACTCGCTTATAAGAGTTGAAACCTTGTGGATGGTGATTTGCTGAGAAAAAAAAATATACGCCCATGGTCTTGTAATAAAATTTGTCTGGGCATCTGACTGCTGATGACAATTAGTTTTCTATAAATTTATTAGATATAAGATATGAATTTGATATAAGACATATTATTTATAGAAGAAAACTTGCATTTTAATTATATTTATAGAAGTACCTCGTGTGGTACAGTCATTTTTTTTAATTTTATAATAATTATTACTATTAATTTTATTTTTTTAATTATATTTACAGAAGTACCTCGCTAGGTACCACATTGTACCTTGCGAGGTACTGTCGCTTTTTTTAATCTTTCTTTGTTTTTTTAATTTTATCATAATAATTATTATTAATTTCTTACTTTTTTAATTATAGTTACAGAAGTACCTAGCGTGGTAACACAAACATTGTACCTCGTGATGTCCTCTAGCTTTTTTTAATTTTTTTGTCTTTTTTAATTTTATAATAATAATTATTATTATTATTATTAATTTCTTATTTTTTTAATTATAGTTAAAGCAGTACCTCGAGAGGTAGGACACTTTCCTCACGAGGTCCTGTCGTTTTTTTTTTTTTTTTTTTTTTTTTTTTTTTTTTTTTTGTTTCTTGTTTTTTTTAATTTTTAATTATTGTTATTATTAATTTCTTATTTTTTAATTATATTTATTTTTTTGATATTATTTTTAATTATATTTAGAGAAGTACCTTGCGAGGTACATTCACTTTTTTAATTTTCAAATATATATATGTGGGTCCCATCATTTTATGTATGTGTGACATGAGAAAACACTTCTCCTACAACATGAGAAATGTTTTTTCCTAGGTTAATATTGGTAAAAATGACTTTTATTTCAATTCAATTTTGCAAAGTGTGAATTTGGTATGGGATATGCTTTTTCTTTTTCTTTTTGGTTTTACCACATTCGATAAAAATAACAACTTTCTTTTAAAAAAAAAAAAACTCACATTTATTTTTTTATCATTAATTATTAATTGATATCAATGATACTATTATGGCATGGCATACTTGAATTATTCTTGATTATCCTTTTAGAAAAAAATATCATTTGATTTAGCATAGATAATGTTGATATATAGAGATATAAAGTCATAAAAAATTAATACTCTTTTAAGAGGGGAGAGAAGAAAGGCCGGTAGAAAAGAAAGGAGGGGCATTAAAGTCATTTTACACTAATTTTGAAATCCTAAATTGGGTTAATGACTCAATTAAAGATTTATTAAATTTACCAACCCAATTTAGAATTTTTCTATTTTAAGTAACTTTATATGGGATTTTCCCAAAACTATTTTGACAACGAGCCTTTTTTTATATTAAAATTACGGAATTTTCATATAAAAAAGTCCTTAAGGAGTTTTGATAAGTGATTTGGGATTGAGACCTTTTTAATATATTTTTCTCTTTCTTAATTAGAACCTCACTAATATTTTTCCTATTTTTTACAGTAAGATTATAATTAGGTGCGGGATAAAAGGTTGGAGCCTCCATTGCATTCATGATATGGTATTTATTAGTTGCTTTTTAATCTAAAGAATTATTAGCTTCTTTTTGTTCGTATGCATTAACCTTCCCGAATTTAAAAATGAAAAAAAAAAAGAAGGAAAAGCAACATTGCACGCTCCAAAAAAAAATTGGACCACGGAATCCAAAGCATGGAGCACCTTTGGTTCATGATTCATCACCATATTTCAGGCCTTGAGTGGCATAAAGAAGTGGAGCACCTTAAGGTCTGATTTTATTTTCCTCTTTCCTGTTCTTTTTATTTCTCGAGACCAATCAAAATTTCCTTTTTCTCTATTCTTTTTTCTCCTTTTCATACGGCTACATTAATGCATCTTCCGTTTCCAAGGTATCTAAATTCGTGCCCATCCGTATTTTTTTTATTTTAAATTTAAATTCTACTATATTTTTTCTCCAAATTACATTAGTGCAAAAAAGGGCTTTAAGACCGCCTCATTTAGAGCGGAGAATCGACACCCCGGTCTTAAAGGAATGACCGGTGGGCCCCGTTAAAGTAAATATAAAGAACTTCTTGCATAGGACCAATTTCTCACCGTTCTTAAAAACATTATTGAGACCGACTAAAAAACAACCGGTCTTAAAAATTGAATTGAAATTTCAATTACTTACTAAATATATCTCATATAGCCGTACTTATATTTTTACGCGGTAAAACATAATAAGGAAAAATTTAAATATAAAAAGTCTAAATTTTTAAGACCGAACTTATCAAAAAGACGGTCTTAAAAGTTTTCTTTTAAGACCGGACATATGATACTTCCTGTACGAAAAAAGTTCATTAATATTAAGACCAGTGTTTTATAAGGAACGGTCTTAAAGGTTAAACTTTTAAGATCGTACTTTTAATATGACCAAGGGATTAATGTAAATATTAAGACCGTCTCTTTTGCATCCGGTCTTAAAAATCAACGCAAGATATACATTTCTTCGCGCGAAAGCCTTTGTTACTCGTGGAGAACCTCATTCACGTTCAAACCCTTCTGTTGCATTACCTCTCTTCCTCGCCCCACGTACCATCAGCCCCTGTTACTCTCTCATTTGCTCGGGCATTCCTCTCTTCCCGTCTCGAAAATGGACGGTGAAAACGATTCTATTCGTGTTCGCAACGCCAGTTCCTTGTGTGATGGTGTGAGTGAGAACGAACCCTCTTCATCTCACAATGAGGCTCGTAATCGCCCGCACGCCGTGGTAGAAGAGGCACACGAATGATGGATGTGACCCTAAGTCGGACTTACGGGTCAAAGCTCGAGATTCAGTTTGATGCAAGGTTGGAACGTCGGTCCTAATAAAAGAAAATATAATAGTTTTGTCATTTACTGTCTAGCACGCAACAAGGTTAGCATCTTGACGGATGAGTGGAAAAGTGTGGACTCTAAGAATGTAAAGGATCCTATTTGGGAGACTATCGGGGTTACATACACCGTGCCCCGATCGTCGAAGTTGAAAGACAAGACATTGTCTTATTGTGCTGATCGGTGGAGGAAGTTTAAGACCTTTCTCGCTAACACGTATATTTTCTCCGAGGTTCCGCCCGCCAAACATCCTTGGGAAGTTTACACATTTATTGATGAACGAATTTGGCGACAATTTGTTCTTTCGCGGACCACTCCCGAAGCTCTGGTGAGTTTATATTTAGTTTTGTTTTCCCTTTTGTTTGCTTATTAATTGCGGATATGTGAATGTTATTGTGTTCATGTAATCTGTTAGTTATAGAATGGTTCGGTGTGTGAATAGAAGTATACATTTCCGCCTTTGTCTATGCAAGTCGATATGTCAACCGAAAAGGTAAATTGCGATAAGAAGGTATTAATTGTGTAATGGTTTGTCTTGCAAAGGAAGAAATGAATAGTCTTAAAAGGGGAAACTTTATATACCCAATTGTTACTATCTAATGGGACGATCCGATCCTTCGGATGCCTTAAAAAGGATCAAATTTGTATTATTTACGTAAGCATAATTCTCTTTTGTTTCTTAACCTATCTATCTAGCTAGCACTACAAAACATAGCTCCAATTTCTTCTACAATTCTACATCTTCCTTAAATAAAATGTTGAAACTTGATGAAGTGAAGAATTTGACTACCTTGTTTGATTGACGTTCATATGAAGCGTAAGTTCTCTAATTTCGTTAGTGACATGCATGGTGGAATTCATAATTAATAGATGTTTTCAATCGATTCACATAAAAGAAGGGAACAAGCACGGGAGATAGGTGGAAAGAATGATTGCCCTCATAGGGCTTGTCGCGCGGATATCAAAAGGCTGAAAAAGATTTGATGGCGGCCAAGCGGAAAGAGATTGGATGATGAAGCGTAATCCAATCCTTCGTGATATATGCTCCTCCATCTCCAATACGTCGCGAGGAGTTGTGGTTGCATATTCGGCAAAAGCCAAGCGGCGCTACACGAGTGAACAAACTCGTCTAGTTGCTAAAAGAATTGTAAGTATCGTTATTGTTATTTTTTAGTTACTAAACATGTTTCATTACTAAGCTTCTCGTTATCCGTATCTTACGGGGAAGATCTTAAAAAGAAAGAAGCAGAGGGATCTTTTGTGTCGGACGGGAGGAATGATGTTCGACCGTTGCGGAAAACCGGATCACCCGGGCGTGTAAGGGGGATTGGAGGACGGGTAGGCATAAAGCAAGTCTTTGGTACATCCAAACGCCATAGACAAAGTATGGTTACCCGGGAGGAGATGGACCGACGCGGGCCGCTAAAGAAGCTTCAATGACCGCAATGTTTCAATCCCGGATAAGCCGGATGAGGGAGGAACTGAGTCGAGATGAGGCTGCTTTTGAGCAATCGTCCGAGACCGGTGTTCCCTTCACACACTCACTCGCAACCGTGCGCAGAGCACTAGAGGGAGCTGCATTGTTGGACGTCGAGAGCAACCTTGTGACCTTTATGTGGAGGATCCCGATCATCATGATGGATGATTATTGGTTTCAAAAGGGACTGTTCACAACTTGGGATCAACCGTACACCACCAACAAATGCCCGATGATGAAGTCGAGTGTCGTTGAAAAGGTGATCATTGATGCACCGCTCCCTCTCCAAACCGATGAGTGAAGCTTGTGAGTGATGTCAAGGAAACCTTCATCCCTTGGCCGGTGATGCTTGTACATGTCTCTACCGCTCCCGAAGCTTCAACCCCTCCTCCTCGTTCCATCCCTCGTCAAGCTCCATCCCCTCCTCAAGCTCTATCCCCATCGCTAAGTTGGTCGTTGCCCGGGAAAAAATATCCGATCTGATGAAGAGTGGATATTTTAAGGATAAATCGTGGCCTCGCCAATGAAGTAGTAGGCGTCCCTCATCCTCGGCCCGTTCAAGTTGACACCGTTGATGTTGAGTCCCCGTCGCTTCCTCGACGGGGAGCTTGCGATGCGGCTTGTTCAAATTTTTATGAAGTAAGTATCTTCTGTCTATGAGTACATAATTTAAATCCATCGTTTAGACATACATACATATATACTAATTCCCTTATCGATGTCATTATTGTAGGTTCTTGCATCATGAATTGGTTCAAAATGGCAGGATCAAAGATTTTGGATTCTTGTGCCCTGTCTATTCAAGTCAAACATCCATGGAGGAGAGACAGGAGTACATATCAAAGAGGTTGTGTGAAGTGAGAAGAAAGTTGTACTTTTATCCATTCTTCCACAGGTACATATCAAAAATCTTGTCCGCAATTCACTTAATTCTGCTACATATATCATCGAGTATAGTTTATCGTTGTGAATTTTCAGCCAATTTGGGGCGATTGGTCCTCATGTGCATGGAGGAGCATAAAGTTATCTTCTTATGCTCCACTCATGGTGAGCCATTGCCTACGTTGGTGCAGACCATCAATGAGTAAGGATGTCATTTTGATTCTCTTGTCCGAAATCTCTGCTTTGTGAATTTTAGGTGAATCATTGATAAATTTGTGATTTTGATGATAGTGCCATGAGGACATTCCAAAGAGTAGAAAAGAACGGGCGTGGTACTCGGGACAAAGACCCCATATGGTACGACGAGGTTGGTACAATATTTGTAGCACACTGCCTTGTGAACTTGGTCATTAAGCTACATATATGCTTTTATATATATTTCTTGTTCTTTTTAGACCCGTCGGCAACCACCGGCGTCCAACTTATGTGGCCAGTACATCATGAAACACATGTATGATATTACCACGCGAGGGGATACTAAATTAACGCAAAGGTACATGTATTTGATGTTACATATTATGCAAGTTAATTCAGTTTCGGCTTCTTGTTACAAATGAAATATGCACGCAAGTTAATTCAGTTGTTGTCTTTGATGTTACAGATGTTTCAATGCAAAACTCCCTTTTCTCATGATGAACTAGAGCACATACGCAATGTGTTTTGTGAATATCTGTATGGTCTGATCTTAGAGTCACAAAAAGGACAATAATTAATGTCCTAAATTCATTTGTAAGTATATTCGTAGCAACAATAATCGATCTTACGTAAATTTGTTTATTTTTTTGAACAATTCATTTGTAAATATACATAGGCAATGTAAAATTCAATAAATAAATTTAGTTAATTTTTCGAACAATTTTCTTGTGTCCATTTTGGGTTTCGAATGTATTATTGGATGGTGGATATAGCTATTTAATTTAGTGTTTGAAATTTGAGACTTTTAGGACCGTTCATTAACAAGCATCTCGGTCTTAAAGGTCCGCAAAAGTCTTCGGTGTAAAAAGTATGAGACTTTTAGGACCGTATATTGCTTTAGTGTCCGCTCCTAAAAGCTTAAAAGTCCGCATGAACTTTTAGGTCCAGACGTATTATAAAAGGTCGGTCTTAAAAGTCACTTAACTTTTAGAACCGTATTATTATAAATAATCGGTCTTAAAAGTCCTTTGCTTACAAATGCAGCTTAACTTTTAGGACCGTATATTTTTATTTGTGCGATCTTAAAAGTCAATCACCTTTAAATACCTATTTTCAGAAAAATTAAATGGATAGGGTTGAAGACAACCGAGGTTCTGGCGTTCTACTCAAGCTAGGTCCTTCATTATCGTCGTTTTTACCTTTCCATGTGTAGAGCAGCATTATCGGTGTCCCTTTTATTTTGTCTTTTGTCTTTTTTTCAGAAAAAGAAGGAAGATAATGAAAAGAACACTTTGTTTCTAACATGGGGAGGTAAAACCGACGATAACGAAGGTCCAACCTTGAGAAGAATAGTCACTTTGTTTGTTCTTATCCGAATAAGGTAAAAGATCCTTTTTTTGTATGTTCTTAACCGTATCTGCGAATTTCGTTGTTGGATTTACACGAGGACAATGTTTTGTTTGTTTCCTTTTTGTCGGAAAAAAGAAAGTCGATAATGAAAAGGACAAGAGGCAATCGGATATGGAAACCAAAGCGACAAAAAATGGCGGTGTTTTTAGGACCGTCGATTTACTAACTAAAGTCTTCGTTCTTTTATTTTAGGTTTTTTAGTCGCCATTATCCATCCTTCATAGTTGCCTTGTATATTGCTTTCCAGGTTCGGATAATGGATAAAGTACTAAACTCGCACGAGAACAAAATTTAAAAATATTTTATTTACTAATTTTTTTACGCGCCCTATAGGGCGCGATCAAAAAAAAATGCAACAAAAAAAAACTAATCCCTCTCGTAGTCGGAGAGGGAGGGGTCGTCTTCAGCGGGATCGTACTTCACGTCATTGGCGTGGAGTACCATGTTCAGCTTGTTGTTCATGGTATGAGCAAGCTGAACCAATTGGCCCAAATGTCGATCGATTTGATCGACGGGCCCCGATGATCGCACCAATCGCTTCACGTCGGATTTGGAGGAGGCGGTGGCGGAGGGGCGAGGTTGAAGAGGAGGAGGAGGAAACGGAGGACACAGGGGAGCAGCCATTACGGTGGGGCTGCGGTTGAAGAGGAGGAGGAGGAAACGGAGGACCGGGGGAGAAGAATGTGAAGAAAGTACAGAACAACGGGTTTAAATAGAGAACCCATCCTGAACAATGTGAAACGCCGGAAACTTTAATGAGGAGACGCATTGTTCATTAGAATACGAGGAGACGCCTAGTTGGGAAGTTTATCTAGAAGCCGAAGAGACTCTGCATCATTCATTTGAACAGTGTGTAAGTACCAGGAAAATTATAAAAGGTCGGTCTTAAAAGTAAGACTTTTAGGACCAGACTTATTATAAAAGATCGGTCTTAAAAAAAATAAATAATAGAATTTTATACCGCATACCTATAAGTATCGGGTTAATGATAAAAGGTCGGTCTTAAAATAAAATGAATTGCAAAAATATTAAATAATGGAATTTTATACCGCGTACCTATAACTCCTTATTAATTCCTCACTACCTCGTAACTCCAAACTACATACGTGGCTACCGAGAACTGACTCTCGCCTTTATTAATTAACTCCTCATACCCTCTCGCCTCAACTGCTCAAACCATGGTTAGATACAAGAGAACCGCTCGTAGAGGTGCTCTTAGTCGTGATGCTCGTGCCTTCCGTCGATCGTTATACGGTGCGCCTCCTCCATCGAGAGTCCGTCCTATTGTGACAGAAGAGTCTCGGGTCGTTGGACCCATTGTTATTTCTTCGGATGATGAAGAGGTTCCGCTCCCCCTCTCCAACCTCTTGGCCCCACCGCAACTACTACGACCCTCTCCTCTTTCCTCTAATGAAGCATTGTGGTGATTCGAGTAAGACGAAACTTGCCGATCTCGGTGGGAAATTAATGTTGTTCACGCCGAAATCGCCAAGGCTTTGGAGGATAATAAGCTTTAGGAGATGTTTAGTCGATTCTTGTTTTTGATAATTTTACGCTTGTTTTTCTTTTGTATTTTTTCTTGTGTATGTGCATATGCAAGCAATATATGTAATTAAAGAAACTCTAGTTTTCCTTTAATTTTTATTCATTCAGTTGCTGCGCTCACCAAATCCTTTTTTAGAAATCACAAAAACGAGGAATTTTAGGACCGGAGTATTATAAAACGGCGGTCTTAAAAAAATTTATATATAGAACTGTCTACTTTTTAATGAACCGGTTTAATTGTCTCAATTTAGGTCCGGATATTATAAAACTCCGGTCTTAATAAAATCCAAAATATAAAACATGCCTCGCTACAAATTCGGTAGGAATATTAAATTTTCCTCTCGAACTTCTCTTGTCGCGCCTAAAGTGTTACTCGGGTTACGTCGCCACTTCGTTCCGGGTTCGCGTTGCTCTCTCGACAATCACTTTTTGGTTCCTTAGCTAAACGTCTATAGACCAAGCTGTAAGAGGTGTTTCGGTTATATAACTTTATGATTTTCCTGCTCATCGTTCTAGGTTTTTCCTAGGTTGAGCGAAATCGATCAAATGTTCTTGTGGGTTTCTGTGTTGTTAATGGATATTGTACTTTGAAGATTATAATTACACTTTAGACCTACCCAACTGACCAATAAATGTTTTTAGGTTACTCTTGCTGTTTGCAACATCAACGTTCGTGGCGGGAGAAGAAAGACTAAGCAAACACATTTGAATTTATATGCTGGTGAGTCCACAAGACCTTCACGCGATGCATTTAATTTCCTCGTCATGCATTTATTTTGGTTCTTGGATTCACTGCGATACATTTATGACCAAAAGTGATTCTTCGTTCTGCATTTAATGAGCAAGTTTATCCGGAAAAAAAAAAAGACATAACCGACATTTGAGCATATATATGTATGTTAAATCTTTCCGTCTATATATATAGGAATTCTACTATGGATCACAGTTGGATAAATGCTAAACGGACGAGTGTTGAATATCGAATGGGGTGAGGGACTTTATAAAATTTGCTAAACAAAATGCCCATGCCGAAGGTGGGAAGTTTTATTGCCCTTGTGTAAAATGTTTGAATGAGAGGCGACTAAGTCCGAAGTTATACACACACATTTAATTTGTGAAGGAATTTGTAAGACTTATACGGTATGGGTATGGCATGGTGAAAAAATACCAAGTGGGTCTCAACATAGGGAAGTGGCCTTTGATGATAATGACACGGATATGGATGATCACATAGAGGACATTATCCGTGATATAGGAGAAGAGGCTTTTCATCAATCACATGCATATGGCAATATGTGCGGTGATGCGAGACCCTCTATACCGTGGGTGTAAAAAATACCAATTGTTGAATGCTATATTGAAATTGGTAAGCTTGAAGGCACGTCATGGATGGAGCGACAAGAGTTTTTCAGAAATGCTTGAGGCTTTTAAGGACATGCTTCCGGATGATAATGTGTTGCCGCATCGATACTATGATGCTAAGAAAATACTTTGTCCACTGGGGATGGAGTACAAAAAGATCCATGCATGCCCAAATGATTGCGTATTGTATAGAAAAGAGTTTGAAGAGGAGCATAATTGTCCGAAATGTGAAACCCCAAGGTACAAGTCAAATAAGGGGCCTGCAAAAGTGTTGTGGTATCTTCCAATCATACCAAGGTTCAAGCGGTTGTTTGCGAATGAAAATGATGCAAAAAATTTGAGGTGGCATGCGAGATGAGAGGATTTCGATGGAAAGCTTCGACATCCGGCCGATTCTTCTCAATGGAAGAAAATCGATCAATTATTTCTGAACTTCAAACGAAGAACCTAGGAACCTTAGGCTTGCCCTTAGCACGGATGGCATGAATCCATATGGAAGCCTTAGCAGCATACATAGTTCATGGCCTGTACTACTGATTCTTTACAACTTATCTCCAATGTTATGCATGAAACAAAAGTACATCATGTTGTCTATATTGATTTCGGGACCGAAACAACCCGGAAATGACATTGATGTTTACCTTCAGCCCTTGATCGAAGACTTGAAGGAGTTGTGGGCAGAAGGTGTTGATGTTTTTGACTCTTTCAAGAAGGAGGTGTTTAAAATGCGAGCCATGATATTTTGTACTATAAACGACTTCCCAAAGATATGGGAACTTGTCGGGTATAGTGTAAAAGACCATAAAGCATGTCCGGTTTGTGAAGAAGGCACACGCTACCATCAACTTCAACATGGAAGAAAGACGGTTTATCTTGGACATAGGAGATTTCTTAGATGGGGCCACCCATATCGTCAATTAAAGAAAGCCTTTTTTGGTGGCCAAGAGTATGAAGATGCTCTCGGTGGCATTGTCGGGAGCAAGTTTATGAAAAGGTGAAAAATATCAATGTCGTCTTGGTAAGACCGCAAAGAGTAGAAAATAAACAAATATATGGAAAAAGAGATCTGTATTCTTCGATCTTCCATATTGGCGCAATCTTGATGTGAGACACGGTATTGATGTCATGCATGTGGAGAAAAACGTATGTGATAGTATTGTCGGAACGCTTCTCAACATACAAGGTAGTTCCAAGGATGGTGTGAAGGCAAGATTGGATCGATAGCAATGGGAATACGCGAAGAGTTACATCCAAGGTCAGATGGGAAGAGAACTTATTGTCCCCGGCTTCTCATACTTTGTCTAAGGATGAGAAACGAAGTTTTTTTGTGAGTGTTTACATGGCACAAAAGTTTCCACGGGGTATTCTTCAAATTTGAAGAGGCTTGTATCGATGAAGGACTTGAAATTAGTAGGCCAAAAGTCTCATGATTGTCATGTCTTGATGCAACAAGCTACTCCCAATAGCTATTCGAGGCATCATTGAATATGATCTTCGGGTCGTTTTGACTAGACTTTGTGTCTTCTTCAATGCGCTTTGTGGTAAAGTTTTCGAGATTGAAAATTTGGATGAATTGGAGAATGAAGGATATCTTATCTTGTGCCACCTTGAGAAGCTTTTTGTTCCTACATTTTTTGACATCATGGTTCATCTAATTGTTCATCTAGTGAGAGAGATAAAGATGTGCGGCCATATCCATTTACGGTGGATGTACCCAATTGAAAGATCTATGAAATTCCTAAAAGGGTACGTGAAGAACGCATACCGACGAAGCATCGATTGTTCGAAATATGTTTCGAAGAAGCCATGGAATTTTGTCAAAATTATTTGGCCAAAGTAAGACATATTGGGCTTCCAAAACATCGCATGTCGATGGGGGTAGACGAGGGGCTTCCGTAAAGAGTGTGGATCCCGATGAATTGTCACAAGTCCACTTATACATCTTGAATAACGTCGATGAAGTTCAAGCCAAAGATAGCTGCACATAAAGCGGTTCGTAAGGAAAGAAAATCATCGAATGATCGAACAAAGGTTGATTAGGGAGCATAACAGAACTTTTGCAAACTGGTTCAAATAAAAGGTCGAGGGAGAGGAATGTGTTTCGATACAATCAAATGGTTAGCAAGGTGGTCCCGAGGTTGATGTCATAAGTTGGAATTCGTATGTGTTCAATGGTTATACATTTTACACGAAGTCCCTAGATGATACGAGCACGGTCGAACGGTGGTGTTATGTTAGAGGTGAATCTATGCACTTCTCCGAGTTCAAAAGACAAGAGCCCTTTATTGGCGGTCATGCCATATTATGGGGTTATTGAAGAGATTTGGGAGGTGAACAATGTGAAAATTAGATTTCCCATTTTCAAATGCAAGTGGGTTAATGTCAATAATGGTGTTCAGATCGATCGGCTAGGATTTACATTAGTTGATGTCAATGGTAGAAGTTTTGGAGATGAACCTTTTATTATGGCAGACCAAGCAAAACAAGTGTTCTATATCACCGATCAAGAAAATAAAATGTGGTCTGTAGCTCTCCAAGGAAAGAGGGTCATTGATATTGATGAGGAAATGAATTCAAATTATGGTATTCCTGAGAGTACTCCTTTTTCAAGGGGTCTACCGAACATGAACGAAGAAGATGAAGCGGATAATGAACCCGGCATAAGAAGTGATCATCAAGAAGGGATATGGGAAGATATCACTTTATAAAAGAGTCAATTCATAAGGTAATATTCATATGCAGATTTCTTTGAAGACTTTAAGGCTTTAACTATATTATTATATTCCTTCTATCTATGTTCATAGTTAATGTCACCGACTATGAATTTTGTTCTTGTTTTATTTTTGTGGCGGGATCCGATCCAAAGGGGCATGTTATATAAGAGGATGTTACGTTGTTGGGTGGGGGAATCAGATGAAGGCATGGTGAATATTATTTTGGGCGCATGTATGTTGTACTTGTAACTTATTGTATTTGTAAGTAAGTTATCTTATTGTATGAATTAATTTAGGTGTTGTAGTCATAGTAATCATTAATTAAGAGGCCAAATAGCTCATGGTGAATAATATTTGTATTCTTTTTCCAATTCAATTTATTCAAATAATTGTTCATAGCTTGTAGCTTAAAGTATCGACTTTTATGTCTTTGGATTGGGTGGTGGATTTGTTTGTATATATATATATATGGGAAAAGATTTTGAAGACAATCTATCCCAAGCTTAAAATATGCTTGTTCATAATAAATCTTTATATTTGATCTATGATTAACGTTTCTCAAGATACAATTTATTTTGTATAGATTCTCATTTACTTGTGTCTTGAATTACTCCCAATGGTTTATCTCACAACTTAATTAATTATACATTTTTCTCTCTCTTATACTAGGCTCACAACACTCACAACTTTTATACTACACACACACACACACACACAACACCTCTTTCTCTTTCCAATTTATCCTCTTCCATGGTCATTAAATCTCTTAATTAAAAGTACATTATCCTCTTCCATAATTTATGACTTGCATGTGCTCATGTGTGTGTTTGATTATTATTAAACAACTCTCCTTCTTCTTTTTTCAGCACCAAAACCGTGACTTGCTTCTTTGTTTTGCCTCTTGGATTTGCATTTTATTTATCTCCCAATATCACACACTAGGTCTTTCATTGGTTGATAAATTTTCACAAGGATTTCACTTTATGAAATTAAATTAAAGCCTTTAGATTTAGCTTTATGAGGTTTAATTTTAGCCCTCCATAACTAATCTTGATTAGTATCCTTAATTAGAAAATTTAGTCTTTTAATTACTTATGAAAATTAACACAATTACTCTAATTATTGCAAATTTAGTTGTCCATTAATTGTTGGCAACTTCCTCTCTAATCGATATAAGTATTTTTATGTCATTTAATTGTCTCTTATGAATAAATTAAGACTATGCTTAATTATGATATTTTATGATCCCTAAATAAGATTAGAAAATTTGGGTCTTTGGTTTATTTAATCCTAGGAGAAAATTCCCTAAAATTATAACTAACAAATTACAAGAATTTTGAGACCACATATTCACCTTTGTAAAAAACATGCCACCTGTCACATTTTTAGACCGGAGGTAATTAACATCATGTCTATAAAATATTTCTATATGATTTTTTTATTATCTCAATTCTTTTTAGAGTGGATGTCTAGAAATGAGGTCTAAAAAACATCCTTGAGACCTTACCTAGAATGAACCAGACTAAAAAGTTTATAAATTTACAAATATGCCACCAGTCACATTTTTTAGACCTTATTCTCTATACTAGGATTAAAAATGACAATCTAAAAAGATGATTTTGCACTAGTGTACGGTGCACCAAGGACTAACCAGCATTTTGTATTCCATCCTCTAAAAAATGTTTTCAAGCATGTATAGGGTTTTTTTTTTTTTTTTGGGGGGGGGGGGGTGAAGCATGTATAGGGTCAATTTTCCGTCAGCAAACAAAGAGATTTCTTCTAACAATAAAAACTCTGAATAATTATAATAGAAGAGCCCAAGAGCCCAGCATAAAAGTTTGGAAACAATATCTCATAAGAGTTTCCTTATATTGTACAAGTCAACTTATAAATGGTGGAAACATCAAGTAAATCCAACAAACTTCCAACTTCTAAATAAGAAATGGTAAAAATCCTTTCAACAAAATAAATTAAGAACTCTTTTCCAACAAGCAGTGACTATCCGTCAAAACTAAAGTATACATCAAATAACAAAATGATCAATATCAAAAACTATACTTTTATACATGTGATTTATTTAAAATATAATATAAGTCATTCAAAAATAGGAAGTTAATTTACAATTTAATTGGGATGCTATTTACTTAGCTGCTGAGCAGACATATATATAAATTTTTATACATTTCTTAGATTTCTTTTCTTGAAATGCCCTAATGCATACTTTAATGCATAAAAGAAAAGTTTATAACTATGGTCAATTCAAGACCGTATTCAACTCAAAATAAAATTATAATTATCCCTAGCCTCAAAGTATATTTAATGAATCAAGGCAGTAACCCCCTTCTTTTTACAACTTATTTAGCAGCATATTAACTTGTAACTACGATCCCATAATACCTAAAAGATGTATGTTTCCTTGTCTTGATTCTAGCCAACTTACAATATTTAAGTAGATAAATCAAGTTCCATAGATTTTATATCACCACTAACTTCTTGATATAAGATACTATACCAAATATCAAAACAATCAATTTCTTATCAAGATTGGTTTTAAAGCAAAACATAACACAAATTCCATCTTCTCTATCAGTATACTTCTTATTCTAATGGCTTCATTCAATTAACTCTAACTCCTTTCTTTTCTCTCAACCAATAGCAACCAACATACACACACATATACATTTTCTTCTAGAGGCACATTAATAAACAGTTAATATGCACTAGATAACCCAATAGTAAGGTAAGAGCTTCAAAACATAATAGTTTCTTTTAAACAATAACCAAACTCCCTACTCAAGATCCGTACCCCTTATAAATCATCATCTTTCTCAGCAGAATAATCTATCTCCTCTTTTTTTTTTTTTTACCACCAAATTGTAAAAAAGCATAATTCCAACCCATCAATCTCCAAATATACTATCTGGCCGGAAAGAAAGAGAAATTTGAACACCTTAACTCAGCCACACATATGATAAAATGAGGAGGAACACTTTGAGCTTACCCCACCCACACAACGTCTTGTAGCAACAGGAAACAGGTAAGATAAAAGAGGGCTTTCACACTCCAACAACAGAAGCTTCATTGGTACCCCACAGATGCAGCAGACTAGAAGGGGAAGGAGAGACAAGACTAGCTGCTACCCACACCCACAAGATGGCATCGACAAGAAGAGTAATGAGAGAGACAACAACTCGAAATCTTGAGCAGAGAAGGAAAGACGCTTGTGCACACACCAGCAACCGCTTGAAAGTCTGAGGAGAATGATGGAAGGAAAGCAAGGGACGGCAAGGGTTCAAATTTTGCAGCCTCTAGAGACTTCTTCTCCGTTCCTATTGCGTAAGTCGAGAAGAATTGGAAAAAAAAATAGGGAAAATCCAGGCTCAATTAAGAAACAAAAGCTCAAAAAAAGCTCAAACATAATTCACATGTCAAAAAAGACCCTAGGGCCTTTTTTGATATGTGAATGTAAAGTGAAATGATCTTGATACCCTGGCATTAAAAAGGAAAAAAGAAGTTTGGAAAAAAGCATTATTGGCGCCTGATCAAAAAGCTGAAATAGGAAAATACGCTGAAACAGGAAAGACGCCGAAATGAAGGTTGAACGCGAGGCGAGAACACGACTCACACACGAGGGGGTTCGATGAAGGTTGAAGGTCCAACGTTGAAGGGTGTTTTATGACCATCCACCGTGTTAGAGTCTCAACTCAGCTGGTATTTATGTGATGTGGCTGATCGTTTTTTTTAGTTTGAAGTTTGGGTGGCTGAAAGGTTGGAGCTTGGCCTCATTTATGTTATTATTGGCGAGCAGATAGGTAAGAAATGCAAAAATTTTGATCAAGATATCATCATCACCATTCTACTTGGTCTTCATTAATCATTGTAGGGAAGGGTTAATAGAAGGTTGCTCTGTTTTTTTGCATGAAAACAGAGGAAAGGTATGTTTTTTAGTGGGAATGGGTGAATGGGAAGAAGGTACTTTTGGTGCTAAAATGTTGAAATGTGATAGTTGTTAATATGATAGTTATAGTTGTTAATATGACTGATCTAGTTGTTAATACTAGCTGAATGTGAAAATGCTGTAGATTAGGTTGCTCTATTTTTGGGCATTGAAACAAAGTGAGGTCTATTTGTTAGTGTGAACGATTCAACATGAAAACAATGAAATGATATTGTTGTTAGTAGATATTGATATTGTTGTTAGTAGGTACTGATATTGAGATTGGTAGGGACTGACATTGTTGTTAGTAGGTACTGATATTGAGATTGGTCGGGACTGATATTGTTCTCAGTAAGGACTAATATTGTTGTCGTAGGGGTGATATTGTTGTTAGTGGGTTGTTAGCGGAATCGATATTGTTGTTAACGTCCCCTGATATTGTTGTTAGTGGGTACTGATATTGTTGTTAACGTCCCCTGATATTGTTGTTAGTGGGTATTGATATTGTTATTAACACCCCCTAATATTGTTGTTAGTGGGTACTGATACAAATGACTAATATGGCTGATACAAATGACTGATATGGCTTATACAATTGTATCATATTGCTGATACAAATGGGTACCGATAGTACTGATTTAGTTGTCCATTCTTTTGCTATTCTCATTCCATGAACAAATATCAAAACATAAGCAAAAATTTAATAACCTGTCCATTCTTTTGCAGTTCTCATTCCATGAACAAATATCAAAACATAAGCAAAAATTTGCTGTTGTCATTGAATAAAAATTGTAAAGTTAGCATCAGTAGACAATTTACAAAAGAACAAAGGGGGAATGTCATTCTCATGAATACAAAGGAGTCACAAATACACATGTGTCCTAACAAGTATGCCCCCTAATGTCTCTTCTTCTGCTTATGTTAGTCTTCAATCAAAGGCAGCACTTTTTGGCGATGGCTGTTGTGAGGATGGGTGACCAGCCACCACAAGAAGCCCACCTTCAATTCACAAATTTCGTCCATGGAGTAGAAAGACATTGAATCCAGAGAACCTTGGATCCCTTTGTGAAGATTTCAGCATGTTGTTGCTTCTTCTTATATTACAGCCTTCTTGCTCGTGTACCTACAACAATTGTAAATGAAGTTCATTTAAAATTACCCTTGATCATCAGTTTTGAAGTCTAGAATTAACTTTATGTGCAATACAATACAAGTGATTTCAGCAAACATAATTCAGAATTCAACGTCATTTGCTATAGTCACAAACAAATTTGATCGAGGTTTTGTATCCAAAATCCAATGGTATGGACAGAAATTGGTTGCGTCATATAGTGTGACTAAATAACGAAGAAACCTTATCAAACTTCAAACTGAAAAGATTTGAATCATCTACCCTATACTACCCTAAAATCATGAACCTGATAAAGAGAGCAGTAACAAGAAGAAACAAGTAATAAAACATTGATTTCAGGGCTCTAGAAAACAAACTTTAAAACAGAGAGCACTAAAACACATGTTCATTTGGGATGTCATAATACCAGAGTGTCGGCCATCCTAAGGGCAGGTAATAAGGAATAATGATAAAGGAGATTAAGCACCATCAATAAATAGCTGGATTCTTGCTATCAGGCAAAGATATGAAATGGAAGATATTTCAAGGAATCATGACCCATAGCAACCACAAACCTGCTCAAGGATTGCCATAAGTTTTTGCTCTGGTTTAAATCATCAGAATTCTTGAGCTTAACCAAAATCCTATTCAGATATCATCCATTGCCAACACCTTGATTATTTATAGGTTTCTTAGCCTTTAAGTATAACAACTTCATGCAAGGTTTTTAAAGCTGATAAATGAGTTTTTGAAAAGCAGAACACATAGCATAATGCTCCATAGGATGGTATAGTTATACTTCCCTTGGCACCAAAGTCTTAGTATAATATCTTTGTTCACTTTAATACTGTACTACAAACAAAATGCCAAATTGTAAACGTAGAACAATTAATTCATTATATCAACCCATTTTCATAATCATATACCTTTTTGCCTTGTTAGCCTGAAATCACATAATAGAATATATAAATCATACTAAAGGCTTATTTATAAATTACATATCACAACTTGGGGCAGCATGAATCAGGATTGGCTGAAAGACCAAAAAAATTAGACTATAGTTAAGTGCCCGGTAGTCTCATGATGAAAATTTGGAATTAGTATTACAAATCTCAACAAGGCATTAAATAGAACAACAGGAAGCTATCAACCATCTTACCAGCAACATTTCAACTAGAAGAATAATGTGCTCAGCATGTTTTCGACAAGTAAGAAAGCCTTGAATGCATAAAACCTAGGACACCAGGGGCAGTGCATCAAGACAAATTTAGCTGACAATAGCATGGTTCAGCAATTTCAGGTGAGATTACACACACACACACAGAGGGAGTTTCATTAATACCTTCAAATAATCAAAGAACTCACTTGGAATGCCTTCAGCATCAGAATCCATGACCTAACACAATCACATCATCAATGTCAATATATGGAGAGCAGCCATCAGATCAAATCAAATAAACATAAAAAAACCTCAGATTTACCTCAAGACGCTCTCGGGTTAATTTGAAAGGAGCACTCTTGGTAGGCACATTCTTCCCTTTCAGTGAGTTGAATTACTCCATCCAAAACAAGAACCTTACCATATGCTGATAACTACAAAAAGAAAAACACGTCACTTGTTAATATAATATGGAACACCCAACGGGTATAAACAATAATAGCTTTTTCTGCAGAATGCTAAACATAGAAGACAATGACATTCCGGTAATCAAACTTCTCTTTAAATAAAATCTCTTCAACCTTCAAAGAGTGTGCTTCCCTGAAAATTTACCGCCAAGTTTTAATTCATAAGTAGTATTGTAACCCAAGTTCAAGAGATGCAAGTTTGAAGATATTTTTGGTTTTTCACTCATAAACTAAAATCGCAGGAAGTGTCTAATTAATTCATCGTTACTTGAGGGATTCAGGAAGTATGAGTGCTAGACGAAACAAAAACCATGACACGGAAAAAAGCCGACAAGCAGGAGGATATGGTGACAATTTGACAGAAATCAAGAAAAACATATCAGTAATGAGACAAGAAACTTAGGAAGAATCGGCATAAATTCATTCAAATCAATAAATCACATATATTTGACATGGGAAAGAACCCCAAAAGGCCCAGAAATCGTAAATTTACCCTTCGGTTTTCTGTCAATCACATGAAAAATGCTTCCTACCACGATTGCCACAGGAGAACCGGCGTGGCGACACTTTCAGCCTTGGAGGGTCGACGGTGGCTGACGATTTCACCTTTCTCATACGAGCGCAAAAGACGTCGGAGACGAGATTACGAGTCGAGCATAGAGACGAGATTTTTGATTTTCAACTTGCCAGGTCGGTTTTTTTTTTTCATTTCACTTTACAATCATGTCAAATTTTTGTGTGCCTTTTTTTACTTTTTTTTTTTTTTTTTTTTTTTTTTAAATTGGGCCTTGACAAGGATTTTCCCTAACTTTGGTTTTAGAGAGATTAAGGAACTTAAATAAATTACTTTAAAAATACTGATTTTTATGTATTTTATACTAAATTAGTTTGTACTTATAAACTAAGGGCAAAAGATTTCTCCATTCGGGAAATAGAGTTATTTAGGTTATTCAAAAACTATGTCGTTTTGAATTAATGAAGGGGCGTGTTTGTAATTTTAGGCGAATTAATGAAGGGTGCAAAATTACAAAAACACCCTTCATTAATTCGCCTCAAAATTACAAACACACCCTTCATTAATTCAAAACGACGTGGTTTTAGGAGTCATTTGGAAATAACTCTATCTCGGATTGAAGAAATATTTTGCCCATAAACTAATATATAATCAAATAATATACGACATAATATATAATTAACTAATTTATTTAGTTTTTTAATCTTTCAAAAAAAAAAGTTAACTATATTTTATACTAATATTACGGACTGAAAGAATACCTGATCAAGCTTGAGTGTTCATACATAACGCGCGTGTTATTTGTGGAAAATAAAGGCAAGGAAGACGTTCTTTTTTTTTTTTTTTTTCCTCAAGAAGGAAGACGTTCTAGCTCTAAAGTCGTCCGATGACGGGAATAAGAACAAACTGTGTTTTACAAGGTCAAAATTTGCACATCAATTATTGAGTTAATAATATGGAAAAAGTATTTCTTTAGTCATTGGAAATAACTTATCTCCAGTGACCCCCAAAACTACGTCGTTTTGGATTAATGAAGAGTGTCTTTGTAATTTTTGGTGAATTAATTAAGGATGCAAAATTACGGAAACACCTTTCATTAATCCAAAATGACGTAGTTTTAGAAGTCACTAGAGATAATTTATCTTCGTGATCTGGAGAAATCCTTAACCCTAATAATATTTAGAAAAATTACTACACTTTCATATCATTACAATTTTAACTTAAAAAATAATTGGTTAATATAACATTGAAAAGTTATATCCATTTTTCATATATCGTATGCATTATATCAAATTACTTTTTTAAAAATAAATAAAATTAATGTTTCTAAATCATTAGTTATTTTTCAAGAATCCCATGAAATTAGCCACAGTAAGATTGACTCTTGGGCAAATTTCATTTAGCTTTTATGGTACTAATTTTATTTCAGTCAACCCCAAAATATTATGAAATTTCATTGCACCTAATTAAGTCAAAATGAAATTAAGTTTGGTAGGTAGAAAATAATAATGTCATTGCTTTATTTTTACATTTCCTTATTTATCTTATGAATTCTCTTATTTATCTTGTGAATTATCAAAAATGTTTTTAACTACTTATTGGATTCTTTTGAATCCCTTTATTTATCATGTGAATTCCCTTAATTATTTTGTGAATTCTCTTATTTCTCTTGTAAATGGTTAAATTAGGGAAGACCAGAGTGGCTCCCTTTAAGAAAAACAAAAAGAAAAACAAACATTAAATTTATATGGTCTCTCTAATTAGTAATTTGACAGGTGAGTGCTAGAGGAGACAACATTAACACATGTAAATTTCCAAAATTTTCTTCTTAAAATCATCACTAATGTTTTCATACTACAGTTTTAAAATAAACATCTTCAAATAAGTCGATGGAGAATTTTTAATTTTAAAGTTATATATATATATATATATATATATGCATGTGTGACGGAAAAAATCATCACTTCACATCAAAATTAAAATGTTATATTTCTCAAACAGGACATAGAAGTGTTTAGTGATGAGCCATGAGGATCCTTCCTAGTGGTGAATTTGGATGGCTCCCTTTAAAAAGATATTAACGGTAACTCATAAGTCACTCACTCAAAAAAAGAAAACAAAAACAAATTGTCGCCTTTCTTTATATGCTACCCTTGTCGCCTTTCTTTACACGCTTCCCCTCCCATCACTTCGCGCCGTCTTGCTTTTCTTCTTCCCTCCCTTTCTTTCGCCATCACCGTCGGCGTCTCCCTCTGTTCGGCGTCTCCCTCTGTTTCTAGTTGCGTTTTGCAGTGAGGGCGCCGATTTTTGTTTCCTCTAGTCTACACAATTTTCAACTTTTAGATCTGGCACCGACACATTCCTTCCTCACTTTTTCGGTATTCTTCTTCTTATGTTCTTTGATTTTTCATTTTTAAGAAATTTCCGCATCTTTGGCAGCTTTAATGGTCAACTGCGTTAGATAATTTTTTTGGACTTCTAATTTATTCCTGAAAGATTTTTGTGGCTGTTTACAGTAATTACCTATGTTTGCTATCAAGGGGTTGCCTCCTCTTTCTTGGCTGTATTGTTTGTTATTGTTGAGCCGTGATTGTTCTTTTGCTTATTCATGTTTTGTTTGGGAGTTTGAATGGGTCTGCTAGATTTTTGTTCATGTTTATTTTGATGTTTGCTTTCTTCTCTCTAGGTTGCATTATGTTGCTTGCTCATGTATTGTTTGATTTGGTTTGCTTTCTATCTCTGGAAGGAGATTGTGTGATTGTAGTTGGTCACAGTGTTTGCTTGCTATGATTATTCTTTTATTTAAGTTCCGTATCATGTTGCTTGCTCATGTCTCGTTTGATTTGGTTTTCTTTCTATCTCTGGAAGGAGATTTTGATTTGTGATTGTAGTTGATCAAAGTGTTTGCTTGCTTTGACTATTCTTTTATTTAAGTTCCTTTATGTTGCTTTCTTATTTGTTTGATTTGGTTTGCTTGCTATCTCATGTTTCCTTCGATTTGGTTTGCTTTCTGTCTCTGGGAACAGTTTGTGATTTGTGATTATAGTTAGTCAGTGTTTGCTCACTATGATTATTATTTTTAGTATGAGAGATGAAACATCCAATTTCCCCTACATTCTCCATCCCCAACGACTGTCTCAAATTGGAATCCAGACAAGCCTGAAGCAGCCAACCAGTCCAAGTCCAAGGTATGCTCTTAACTCATATGTCAATAAGCTAATTAACAATTCATTTTTCTAAGTTTAATTCGTCCCATCTTATGCTTTTGAAATAAACTATTATTTTGTATTGATTGGTTTGGAAACTTTTTTGAAAGCTCTCAAAAATTTTCAATATGTTATGGTTACAAAAACATTGTTTAACATTTTATTATTTTTTTCCTTATTCTTATTTTGTCCATCTTAAATTTCTAAAATCTCCTTTCTTATTCATTAATCTTTGTTTTGAAAATAAATTATTGTGATAGATTTCCAAATATTTTGAATAAATATTTACTGTTTGAATGTTAAATTTTTAAAACATACTTTCTTATTGATTAAACTTATGTTTTGAAAATAAATTATTTTGATAGTTTACAAGGATTTTGAATTATAATTTACTGTTTCAATGTTTCGGATATGTATTCTAAAAAATACATTTTGCTATTTTTTTGTATTTTGATTGGTTTGGAAACTTTTTTAAAAAACTACAAAAATTCTCAATGTCTTTTGGTTGCAAAACATGTAATTATTTTTTCTTTGTTCTGATTTATTATTGATGGATTCCGGAATCTTAAATTTTTAAAATCAATTTTTTCCATTTTAAATTTTTGAAATGTACTGTCTTATTAGTAAAACTTTGTTTTGAAATTAAATTATTTTGATAGATTTCCAAATATTTTGAATAAATATTTACTGTTTGAATGTTAGATTTGGATATCCGTATTTTTAAAATAGTATGCTATTATATCATTTTTGATTGGTTGGGAACCTTTTTTGAAAACTCTCAAAAATCTTCAATGTCTTACAGTTAAAAAACATTGTTTGATATTTAATTATTTTTTCCATATTCGTATTCTTATTTTATTAATTTTTTCATAGATGCCGGAATCTTAATCTTAAATTCTTAAAATCTTATTTATGTCAAAGTTTTTTGCAAATCTACTTTCTTATTGATTAAACTTTGTTTTGAAAATCAATTATTTTGAAAGTTTACTAGTATTTTGAGTTAATATTTACTGTTTGAATTTTTTATTTGAATATCCTTATTTTTTAAACACGTTATGCTATTATTTTGTATTTGATTGGTTTGAAAACTTTTGTGTGGAAAATCACAAAAATTTTCGAAGTCTTATTATTACATGACATTGTTTAACATATAATTATTTTTTTCCTTATTCTTATTTTATTATGTTATTGATAGATTCTGGAATCTTAAATTTTTTTAAATCTACTTTCTTATTGATTAAACCTTTTTTTGAAAATAAATTATTTTGATTATCATTTACTGTTTGAAAGTCACATTCAGATATCCATATTTTTAAAATACAGTTTGCTATTATTTTGTATTTGATTGGAATGGAAACTATTTTTTTTTTGGAAATCACAAAAATTTTCTTTTTGTCATGGTTACAAAAAATTGTTTCACATTTAATTATTCTTTCCTTGTTCTTAATTTATTATTTTATTGATAGATTCGGAATCTTAAATTTTTAAAATCTACTGTCTTATTGATTAAACTTTGGTTTGAAAATAAATTATTTTGATAGTTTAAAAGTTTTTTGAATTAATATTTACTGTTTGAAGGTTAGATTCGGATATCGTTATGTTTAAATTATTTTGTATTTGTTTTGTTGGTTTCGAAACTTTTTGAAAAATCTCAAATATTGTCCATATAATGTTTTTCGTTTACAAAATATTGTTAACAGCACTTTGGCGGAACCATGTGATGGCCGGTGGTGCCTTGGCCGGTTGCCTCGACCGATCTTATAAAATTTGTGAAAATATATATGTATTTATGATATGATATTTTATTTGGCCACAAATTTGGCCCTGCCTAATTTTTTTATCTTTCTCAGTAAAGATAATGTTTGTTTTATTATTCATTGGGCTATGAAAAGAAAGTAAAATTCTTGTGTGAGATACCGAAAAAGTTAGTATCATCTTAAATATTGTTTTGATTTATAATTATCAATTATTATTTATTTATATTTTCAAGGTTATTTGATATTCCTTCTGGTCCTTATTACAAGACACAAACTAACTTTTCTCACAAACCAATAAAAAAGTTAAGGTCAATAAAGTTACCCTACAATTTAAGTAACTTCCAATATTATCCCTACTAATTGTACTAAACTCTAATATTATATTAATTATTACTCTCACACACTACCCTAATTAATTATGGGTAGACATGGAAACAAATAATTAATGCTTATTGGGAACAAGCAAGTGTCTTATAAAACCAAATAAACTTATTAGTTGGTATCTTATAATAAGGACCAGAGGGAGTACTATTTAGTAAATACTCCTCCTGGTCTTTATTTAAGAAACCAACTAACAATTTTCACAAGTCAATAAAAACAATTAAAGTCATTAAATTTGTCTTAAAATGTGAGTAATTTTTAATATTATCTCTATTAATTATACTAAACTCTAATATCATATTAATTATTACTCTTTTTTTGCTCAAAAAAGAGTAATAATTAATTTTTATTAATTATTACTCCCACTCACTACCTTTTCAATTATGAGTATACATAAAAATATTTAATGCTATTTAGAAACAAGCAAGTACTTTATAAAAAGGACCAAATATACTTGTTAGTTGGTGTCTTATAATAAGAATTAAAGGGAGTAGTTCAATATGTTTATTTTTGGCCCGGCTAAAATAAAATTTTTCTGGTTCCGCCATGGTTAACAGTTAATTATTTTCCGTACTCTTATTTTATTATTTGATATGCTCCATCATCTTACGTTTTTACTCTATATCGAGTTTATTTTTGTTTTTTATATTTTAAATTTTAATATTTGATTTGAAAGTAAATATTAATTAGGTTTCAAATAACTTTTTTCATTGTTTGCTGGTATTTTTACTTAACCATTACCTTGGTTTAAAATTTTATTTCAAAGTGAACATTTATGGTGCGTTTAGTATTTTATGTTACTTTTTAACTTAATTTCATTTTTCAAATTTTTAAAATCTATTGTCTCATTGATTTTATTTTTATCCGCTCTATCTTATTGAATAAACTTTGTTTTGAAAAGCACTATTTTTATAGTTTACATAAACGTTTTGAAAGTTCCCAAGTATTTTCAACGAGTTATGGTTAAAAAACATTGTTAAACAGTTAATTATTTTTCCTCATTCTTATTTTATTATTTGATTAGTCTTTTTTTTAATTACAAAAAATTCTTAAAGTTTACAAGTATTTTGATTTGATTAACATTTTACTGTTTGAATGTTTGAGTTTATATTTAATAGTCAAATATTTTGGAAACTTTTTGAAAGATCACAAATGTGTTGAATGTGTCATGGTTTCAAAACATTGCTTACCAGTTTATTGTTTTTTGTTGTTGTGATTTCATTGTTTGCGTATTCGATGAATCTCATTTTCAAATGCATCACCTACAGAGTTTTTTCTTTCCTTTTTTTTTTTCAATCATTAACTATTTGTTGTTTTGATTTGATTAATATTTACTGTTTGAATGTTTGATTTTATATTTTGTAGTCAAATATTTTGGAAACTTTTTGAAAGATCATGAATGTGTTGAATGCATTATGGTTTCAGAACATTGGTTCCTCACTTTTTCGGTAGTCTTCTTTTTATGTTCTTGGATTTTTCAGTTTTTAGAAATTTCCGCATCTCTAGCAGCCTTAATGCTCAACTGCGTTGGCTGATTTTTTTTGGACTTCTAATTTATTGCTGACAGATTTTTGTGGTTGTTTACGGTATCTTTGTTTGCTATCAAGGGGTTGCCTCCTCTTTTTTGGTTGTATTGTTTGTTATTGTTGAGCGGTGATTGTTCTTTTGCTTGTTCATGTTTTGTCTGGGAGTTTGGATGCCTCTGCTAGATTTTTGTGCATGTTTGCTCTCTATCTTTGGAAGGAGCTTGTGATTGTAGGTTATCACACTGTTTGCTTGCTATGATTATTCTCTTACTTTAAGTTCCGTGTTCCGTATTATGTTGCTTTCTCATGTCTCATTTGATTTGCTTTCTTTTTTTTTGGCTGCCTTAATGTTCAACTGCGATAGATGAGTTTTTTTGGACTGTCATTGCTGAAAGATTTGTGGTTGCTTACGGTAATTTCCCCTTTGTTTGCTATCAAGGGGTTGCCTCCTCTTTCTTGGTTGTATTGTTTGCTATTGTTGAGCTGTGATTGTTACTAGACTGTTTCATATTCTTTTGCTTGTTCATGTTTTGTTTGAGAGTTTGGATGCGTCTGCTAGATTTTTGTTCTATTTTTATTTTGATGTTTGCTCTCTTCTCTCTCGGTTGCATTATGTTGCTTGCTCATGCATTGTTTGACTTGGTTTGCTTGTGATCTGTGATTGTAATTGATCACAGTGTTTGCTTGCCATGATTATTCTTTTATTTAAGTTCCATATTATCTTGCTTTCTCATGTTTCATTTGATTTGGTTTGCTTTCTATCTTTAGAAGGAGTTTGTGATTGTTGTTGATCAAAGTGTTTGCTTGCTGTCTTTTACTTTCTGTATTATGGTGCTTGCTCTTTTGCTCATATCTCCTTTGATTTGGTTTGCTTTCTATCTTTGGGGACAATTTGTGATTTGTGATAATAGTTGCTCACATTGTTTGCTCGGTAGCAGTATTATTTAATAGTTTACAAGTATTTTTAATTATAATTTACTGTTTGAATGTTAGTTTCGGATATCTTTATTTTTAAAATACAGTATGCTATTATTTTGTATTTGATAGCCTGGAAACTTTTAAAATACATTGTTTAACATTTAATTAATGTTTTCCTTATTCTTATTTTATTATTTGATTGATTGATAGATGATAGATTCCGGAGTCTTAAAATTTTCAAATCTACTGTCTTATGGATTAAACTTTGTTTTGAAAATAAATTATTTTGATTCATCGAAAAACACTGTTTAAACATTTAATTTATTTATTCAGAAACATTGTTTAACATTTAATTGTTTTTTTCCTTTTTCTTATTTTATTATTTTAAGGAAAGTTAGAAATACATTAAAAATAAAGAGAATAAAAAAATATATTCATCAAATCAAGTCAATTAACTTCATCTACAAATATAGTGTAAAATGGGTAAAAGCATAGTAACTAGTAAGTGATACACCACAAAAGTAAATTTCACGATAAGCTAAAAATTTGAGATAATTAGAATGAAATATAGAAAAGAATGACAAGATTAACATAAATCATACAAAACCTCATATGGAACAAAGATTGAATTATAAGCCCAAAGATATAAAAAGAAGGAAAAGTGTTAAAAAAAAAAAAGTTGGGGGGCCAAAATTTAATTTTACTTTGGGAGGCTAAAGTTGTATTATTCACTAAAAAATAAAAAGTTCCATTAAAAAATTTTAAACAATTTTTTTTTTTTTTTTGTGGGGGGGGGGGGGGGGGGATGGCCCCCCCGACCCCTTCTAAGTTCCGCCTCTGTGTAAACTTTGTTTTGAAAATAAATTATTTTGATAGTTTTCAAGTATTTTGAATAAATATTTACTGTTTGAATGTTAGATTTAAATATCCTTATTTTTAAAACACATTATGCTATTATTTTGTATCTGATTGGTTTGAAAACCTTTTTTCAAAATCACAAAAATTTTCAAAGCATTGTTTAACATTTAATTTTTTTTCCTTATTCTTATTTTATTGATAGATTCCGGAATCTTAAATTTTTAAAATCTACTTTCTTATTGATTAATTTTTTTTTTAAAATAAATTATTTTGATAGTTTACAACTATTTTGAATTATCATTTACTGTTTGAACGTCACATTCGGATATCCATATTTTTAAAATACAATTTTATTTTATTTTTTATTTGATTGGGTTGGATTTTTTTTATTTTGAAAAATCGCAAAAAATTTCAATTTGTCATGGTTACAAAAAAAATTGTTTCACATTTAATTATTATTTCCTTGTTCTTGTTTTATTATTTTATCGTTAGATTCCGGAATCTTAATTTTTTGCAATCTACTGTCTTATTGATTAAACTTTATTTTGAAAATAAATTATTTTGATAGTTTACAAGCATGAATAAATATTTACTGTTTGAATTTTTAAAACACATTATGCTATTATTTTGTATTTGATTTTAGAAAATCACAAATTTTCAAAGTCTTATGATTACATAACATTGTTTAACATTTAATTATTTTTTCCTTATTCTTATTTTATTATTTTATTGATAGATTCCAGAATCTTAAATTTTAAAAGGGTTAAGTAGCAATGTTGCCCCTCCGTTAAAAGCCCTAACGGTTAATGTGGCAACATTGTTATCTTGAAACTTCGAGGAACAAAATTGGTACTTAACCCTTTTTAAAATCTACTTTCTTATTGATTAAACTTTTTTTCGGATTTACCGTTTGAATGTCACATTCGGATACCTGTATTTCTAAAATATAGTTTGCTATTATTTTGTATTTGATTGGTTTAGAGACTTTTTTTTTTGTTTTGAAGAATCTCAAAAATTTTCTGTGTGTTATGGTTACCAAAAAGTGTTTACATTTAATTAGTTTTTCTTGGTCTTATTTTATTATTTTATTGATAGATTCGGAATAACCACTTTTGTAGTACAATTCGTATTAATAAAGGTGGCCTTCTAATTAGGACCAAAGGGAGTAAAATTTTAAAATCTACCGTCTTACTGATTAAACTTTGTTTTGAAAATAAATTTTGATAGTTTATAAGTATTTGGAATGGGGTTTAAACTTCTCATGTTACATGAGAAGAAAAAGATTCTTACACACATATGAAATGGTGGGACCCACATATATATATAATGCTAATTATATATATATGTGGGTCCCACCATTTTATGTGTGTGTAACATGAGAATACACTTCTTCTACAACATGAGAAGTATATTTCCCATTTCGAATATATATTTACTATTTGAATGTTGAATATATATAATTTAATTTTGATAGTAATTATTTTTTTATTTGTTCTTATTTATTATTGATGCATTCGAGTCTTAAATTTTTGAAATCTACTTTCTCGTTAAATTTTTTTTTAAAAAATAAATTATTTTGATAAATTACCAAATATTTTGAATAAATATTTACTTGTTTGAATGTTAAATTTTTATAATATACTTTCTTACTGATTAAACTACACTAGTAAGGGTGGATGTACCAGGATCCAAATGACACTGGGGCTAGAAGATCTCAGACACAGCCACCACCAAATGTCATTGGGACCTTGATCTATCCTATCTAACTATCTGGATAACCGAGAAAGTTTGATAAATCGAAAATTATTATACTAGACAATTACCAGGAAATGCATATATTGATGGGGGATGCTTAATCCATTGGACTGATCCGAGCTTTTCGGGACTTATCTCTTGCCCATGCTCAAGGACACTTTAGGATTCAAGCATCTTCCCAATCAAGGCATACAATACCGGCATATTCAAGTATCCTAATTTTCGCAGTACTCTCACATATCTTGGATCGTGATTGATTACATTCGATGCACAGGTTCCTCATGAAGAGGCAAGTGCAGAGCATACTTGGAATCTAAGGAGCAGATAATACTGATATACTAAGAACTAAGGTTTTCAGAAACGGGAAGGGGAGTTTAGATAGAAGTCATAGAAAACACACTCGAATATTATTGATCAACCGCGATCTCGCTATTAACCGAACACGAAGTTTGCTTATATAGTGAAGCGAGTCATTACAAGACAACTGGAAAGAAGACGAAAGACCAAAGACAAAAGTAGTGGCTGAAAATAAAACGACATGACAGCGAGTGCATGATAAGACTGACATTATTAACTTCACACCTGAAAAGTAAAGGACACGTAATACACATTGAAAACACATGACTTAAAACTTGAAACCGGCTAGAAACTGGTTGCCGACAGTGCCGACACTAGCTATGGGGACCACCTTTTGCAGACTGGCTCGTGACTGGGAGAGAGATTGTTGTTGTCACTATCACTGTCGTAGTAGTTGGACTGGATGTAACTGAGTGGGTCAAAACCATCATGGTATGGATCCGAGCCAACTGGGTCATCGTCTGGGCTTTGGTCTTAGGCCTGTGGTTGAGTACAATGGGCTGGATATTGAGATGAGCCTGGAGGGGACAAGGATAACTGAGTGAATTGGTCTTCATAATCATCTTTGTAAGGGTCTTGCGAGTCCTGAAGAATATTTCCCTGAGAGTCAAGGGGAAGTTCAGCTGCTTGTGAGGAAGTTGCATAGTAGGATGACACATAGTGTGGCTCTGGCTGGTACAATTCATCATATGCATATGCTTAGGACAAAGGTGAGTAAGAAATAACTTTCCCAGTATGAGTGAACCACCTCGATCATCTACCTCTGATTCTTCTTCTCTTATCACTCCCTTTATTCCTAGAAATTTGTCTCCTTCTATGAAAAGAACTCTTGCCAACAAAATAGAGAACCTTATTGAAGTTAGCCATCATCCTGATCGTCCTGTTGGATCGACTGATCTACCACTCCTTAGCCCTTACAGTTACTACCACAGAAGTAACTCATTTACCAGTTCCATCAGATCCATTATTCGAACCAGAAGACCAAATGTCCAAGAAATTGTTCAGTATACCAGACTTGAACAGTGTACTCTCCCTAAGCAACTACCCAAGAGCAATACGCACCATTGAGATCTCTCCGGATCTCATTGAGAAATGGAGATCGAAGGCTATACCCATCTCCATTTTGGTCTTCGTTCACCGGCTCTCACTCTTCATGGTAGAAAAGGACTCCATGTTACCGCTAAAGTGGCTCTTCTAGATTCCACCTATAAGAACTATTCTCATGCTCTTATTGGTGCACTCCTAACCACTCTTAGCAATGGCAGTGTTATCCTGACTATCCAACCTGATTATAATGTCATTCTCTCTGACAGAACTCTTCCAAGAAGATTAAAAGTTTAGATCCATATCACAGGAGCAGAACAAGACTCTCGAGCCATTATGGCTACACTTCATCATCAGATCGTCTATCGTCTGCAGAATCATGCTTATGACCTTGAACTTCCTAATTCAACCACGGATGCCCTTGTCGCAGTCTCTAATAGAGCAGATGAAACATCTATTATCCAGATTCCCAGACAGATCCCAAAGAATGAACTTGCTTAGATTATGCCTATGGAATGGATTAGCAATTATGAAAAGCTTTTCCATGAGAAACTTGACCCGGATGTCCACACCACCACTCCACCAAAGGTTGAAGACCTTGGAAATGGCGTATCAAAAGCCACTTTCACTAGACCTAGTACTTCTGGACCATCAAATCCACATCCTAGTGGAAGAATGTTGTCACTTACACCTGCTTACACACCCTCCAGAAAAGACCCGCCAATTGCTTGGATAAACCAGGATGCCAAGCCTTGCTATGTTTCACATATCAATGGTCACTTTTTATGGGATGTCCCAGGATCAGGAATGTGTGATCCAGAATGTGAGTGTGATACTCCTGAATGGTGGGAAGATTCCGATGACGAACAAGGTTTATATCCTTGTAGATATGCCCACAAGCGAGCATTAAAGAACAAGTCCTCTCCTGGATCTCCTTGTAGATCTCACAAGAACAAGAAGTTTGATGACAATGATGATTATGGCCCCGTGACCCGTCTCTTTTAGGCGTTCTACATGTCGTTGGCAACCGCCTCCTCCTCCAGCAAGATCTTCAAAAGACATGTCTCTTGTTGAACTAATGTTAGAAACAGGTCACCATGGCCTTGTTAAAAGATACTTTCCAGATGTTGCTCCCAATGCTCCATCAGAACCTTTTGTCGCAACCCCAATTCAAGCTGCTTCTCAAGCCGTTTCTTGTATTGCTATGCTCAATCCTTATGAAAAGGAATTTCCTCCCCTTGAAAGAAGAGTTGATCAAGCCAACAAGATCTTATCCAAACCATATGCTACTCCTAAAGACAGTTGGTGCCCAAGGAAATTTCCGGTCCTCACAAGCCGAGGAAGTTTTAAAACTGAGACTCAAAATGTTTGTCGAACCATACTTTGCTAAGGATTGATTCCAAGCTTGACTCTCTGACAACCAAGACAGAAGGGATAGCCTATCAGATTGATAAGATATATGAAGAGGTTAAAAATCTTTATCTTCATCAAAAACAGCAAGCCACCAAACTGGATGCAGAACTTCAGGCATTTATCGAAAGAGGATACATGGGTTCCCAATTCAAATAGAAAGAAATTGAGCTTCAGGCTATTCAGCAAGATTTAAAAAGAATTGAATTGGATATAGTGAGTCTCGAGGCTATATATGAACCCTATCCTTCATTTTCAACCATTCCAGCACCCTTGTTTCCCTCATCACCAACAGCCTACCCGGAAGAAGCAGATTACAGCAAACAGTTTAAATTCAATTATCCATTGTTTGCTCAATTATCACCACCAAAATTAACCTCATAAACCAAACCTCGGCCTACACCTCGTTTTACTTATCCCGAGACCAAGACCACCATACTTCACCCCTTTTCACACTCATGAACCGGGATACGGCTCTCAAGGCATTCGGATTCATGAACCATCCCAAGACAAAAACAAAAACGCAAAGAAATCCTCCTCACCTACCCTGACCATCTACCTATTCTGTTACTTGATTACATCCTCCTTACAAACTTCCACGCACACTACACCATCCAGTAATCCTTCTCATATAGGAATCCTACAAAGTCCAAACCAATTTGCTCCTTTACAAGACTCATCCAAGTTCGGAGGAATCACGATCGAGAAAAGTTTTTCTCAAATTCATTCGATGCTAGCTCGAAGCCGAAATAGCTGATATCTCAAGAATTGCTATGGTCCGACCAGGTGAAGAAGAGGAATTTGATGAATCATTTATTGAACACCCTGAAGATCGACCTCGAGGACAGAACCATGACTACAAGCCTACCAATGGTCCATGGTTCACTTTTGACAATACTCCTTATGATAAATGGCGATTTCGCCTTGAGGAATTCAGTGCCTGGATAGATTTGCAGATCACTGCAAATCAGATTCCTCTCAGGCAAGCATTACAGGAGTTTGTTTCAAGATTCACTGGTACCCTTAGAGCATGGTTTCAAAATCTCTCTCCATATCAAAAGCTTCAAGCATTCCAAGTGGAAGACCCTGCCTTTCTCCTTGGTGTTATTCATAAAGAATTTATTGGAGATCATAATATCATTCGAAAAAGGGAGAAACAAGAATTCTTTGAGATGAAGTGCTGCTCTCTAAAAAGACGGGATCTCCGACTCATTACCATAGAATGATGGAGAAATACCACATGTTAAATGGTGGAAATGATGTAAACCTGCGGCATACTTTTATTGCCTCCCTTCCGAATGAGCTTCAGGCAGAACTTAACAGAAGTATTAACGCTCTCCAATGAGATATGTCTGACATCTCTATAGGAGAATTGTACCAACTTGCTTTCAATGCCCTTGATAAACTCTGCGAGCAACATAAGTTTTTCAAGGATATGCAAAAGAAAGCTCATAAGTTCAAGCCTGCATGCAAGAAGCCTTATCTCAAGATCAAATGCAAAGACCGAAGGATTGTTATTGTCCTTCCAAGAAGAAATCTCATTATCGTCATTATTCTCAACCGTTCCAGAAACCTTATAGAAAATTAAGGCGATCGAGATTCAGAAAGAAACCTAGATTTTTCAAATCTTGAAAACCTTTCTCCAAAGGCTCCAGGTGTTTTATTTGCCGAAAGCCAGGACATTTTGCAAAGAATTATCCGAGAAAGACAAAAGGTGATGTCAAGATAATGCAGAAACTTCAGAAGATCTTGATGATTTCGGATAACACGCGAGATATTGAAGATTATCGTGAAGAACGGGATGAACGAGAATCTTTGAAACGCAATATGTTATTCCTTCTTATGAAGAATCAACGAGACTCATCCTTTTCGAATCTGAAGAAGATTATCACTTAGAAGAAGAAGATTATTCTCCCGGAACTATCAATCTTGTCCAGCAAGTTTCTCCCCAAACTCCATCCATTGGATGTCTTGGCTCTTTAAATTCCAATCGAAATTAACTGCGGCTCCATTGCCAAACATTCAAGTCCAAGTCCTACCGAGAAAAATATTCAAAGCCCATTACCGCAATAGCCTTCATTGATACGGGTTCATCTCATACGGTGATGAAACCACATATCCTTCCTCTCGAAGAATGGGTACCTCATAATCAATACTTCTATACTTCTTTGATGGAAAGATATTCAAAATTGATCTGATCACCAGAAGAAAGATTAGCATTAAGTTCTTCCCAGGATGTACCTTAAAAATCAAGGTGCTAGGAAGTGAACTTCCAGGAAAAGATATTCTTCTTGGTTTTGATGCCTTCTATCATACCAAGAATTTGACTATACTCCCAAAGGAATCGGTGGAAATCCAACTTCGGTCCCGGAAAGAAATTCCTTCTCTCTATGAATTACGTAATGCTCCACCGGTATTGGATGTAAAAGATCAGTTGTTACAATACTGTGCTGACAGCCATGACCAATTCCCACATCCTTCTCCATTATGGAAAAATCAAGATTTCTTCATCAGTCTTCCTTTTAAGAGGAATGAGGATATTAATCCTACAAAAGCCTCCCATCCAGGTATGAATCCCGATGACTTAAAGCTAGCTTGGGAAGAATGTGCTGCACTACTCAAACAAGGTCTCATTGAACCAACAAAGTCTGAATGGGCTTGTCAAGCTTTCTATGTTGAAAAAAGATCTGAGATCAAAAGAGGAAAGAAAAGGCTTGTTATTGATTATAAGCCTCTTAATCATTTTCTTCAAGATGATAAATTTCCTCTTCCTAAGCCTACAGCTTTATTTGCACAGTTGAAAGGCTCGGCCCATGTTTTCTCGAAGTTTGATCTTAAAGCAAGATTTTGGCAACTTGGGATCCAACCACAAGATCGGCCCAAGACAGCATTTTGTATACCTAACGCTCAATATCAATGGACCGTCATGCCCTTTGGCCTCAAAGTGGCCCCTTCACTTTCATTCAGAAAGCTATGATCAAAATATTGAGCTCGTCATCAATAATGCTCTTATCTATATTTATGATATCCTACTATTCTCGAAGCGAAGAAGAACATCAATTGCTTTGGCCCGGTTCTACCAAATCGTAGCCCAACATGGCATCATGCTCTCCTCTAAGAAGAGTGATATTGGCATCACAGAAGTTGACTTTCTTGGAATGCACTTCAAGAATGGTAAATACAGCCCAGGTCCACATATTGCTCAGGATTTGCTCAAGTTTCCTGATGAAAATCTCTCTTATAAACAAGTTCAACAATTTCTCGGGATTGTTAATTTTTTGAGAGACTTTATCCCTCAATTGTCCCATCATACCTGACCTTTGTACAAAATGTTAAAAAGAATCCACCACCATGGTCACAAAGTGCGAGACAAATGCTATAATTACCCTCAAAATGATTGCTCAAAATCCTCCACCACCAAAGATCCCAGATCAAGGACACATGATCCTACAAACAAATGCTAGTGAAGATTATTGGGGTGCAATACTTCTTGAAGAAGTTAATGGAGTACGAGACTACTGTGGGCATGCAAGTGGCCAATTCAAGGACTCAGAGAAACATTATCATGCTACCTATAAAGAAATCCTTGCTGTCAAGCGTGGAATTGAAAAGTTTAGCTTTCATCTGAGCCCCTATCACTTCACGGTAGAAATGGACAACACGTCTTTTCCAAGGATGCTTGACCGAAAGAAGAAGTTCTTGCGGATGCCTTGACTACTCCGGTGGAAAGGCTGGTTCTCACGCTATAAATTCTCGTTAAACACCTCAAAGGACCACGAGAACATCCTTGCGAGACTTCCTTTCCAGACCACAAAAGACTCCTCCTCCTCACCCACAAATTCTTTACATCCTTACCCTTTCAGATAGCCATCCTTCTCTCATCATGCCTTACTATGTCAAAGCTACAATCCTTCCTCCTAATTCAGACCTCCACTCCTTCACAGATTTTCAAAAATATGCCAATGAGCGCCTCACTCATGGCTCCATCTTGTTCAATAAAACTGATCTCATTCCTAAAACCCGGCATTTCGGCTCTATCGTCCATACACTCTTGTCCCGTTCATTCAAGGACCTATACACGATGAACTCTATGGTATGTCTGGTTAATAACCATCCTTCACACCAGCGCCATTGCCCTTGCTCCACTCCCTATCTACCATTACATACGTGTGACCACAATGAGACTTACGCTCTTGTCAAACTCCTCACTCTCTTTGCCCCCTTCATTTCTGGAGAGGTTCCCTGTTTAATGTTATAGATAAAAATAATCTTTGGCAAGTTAAAAAATCAAAACAAAAAAGATTTTCTTGTGTGTTTTTTCTTAGCAGGTCTTATCATGCACAAAAGCCAGACGGTGTAGAACTAAAGACCAATGCATTACTTTGGTCTGAATCTCTTGATTGGGTTCAACCTGATCCAGCACAATGGAAAGAACTTAGCCTCATCCTAGCCAGCTACAACAAATGTGTTTCAAAAGACTGCACCATTCTTGGCCCTGTTCCCAGTGAAGATAAAGCATATGCATATGATGACTTGTACCAGCCAGAGCCACACTATGTGTCATCCTACTATGCAACTTCCTCACAAGCAGCTGAACTTCCCCTTGACTCTCAGGGAAATATTCTTCAGGACTCGCAAGACCCTTACGAAGATGATTATGGAGACCAATTCACTCAGTTATCCTTGTCCCCTCCAGGCTCATCTCAATATCCAGCCCATTGTACTCAACCACAGGCCCAAGACTAAAGCCCAGACGATGACCCAGTTGGCCCGGATCCATACCATGATGGTTTTGACCCACTCGGTTACATCCGGTCCAACTACTACGACGGATGATAGTGACAACAACAATCTCTCTCCCGGTCACGAGCCATTAAAAGGTGGTCCCCATAGCTAGTGTCGTCTTGTCGTGACCAGTTTCTAGCCGGTTTCAAGTTTTAAGTCATGTGTTTTCAATGTGTATTACATGTCCTTTACTTTTCGGCGTGAAGTTAATAATGTCGGTCTTATCATGCACTTCTGCATCGTTTTTTATTTTCAGCCACTACTTTTGCTGGTGCTGTCTTCTTTCCAGTTTGTCTTGTAATGACTCTGCTTCACTATATAAGCAGACTTTGTGTTCAGTTGTAAGCAGATCGCGGTTGATCAATAATATCTGAGTGTGTTTTCTATGACTTCTTTCTAAACTCCCCTTCCCGTTTCTGAAAACCTTAGTTCTTAGTATATCAGTATTATCTGCTCCTTAGATTCCAAGTATGCTCGCACTTGCCTCTTCAAGAGGAACTGTGCATCGAACAGAATCGAATCACGATCCGGTATGTGAGAATGCGAAAATTAGGATCTGAATATGCCGGTATTGTATGCCTTGATTGGGAAGATGCTTGAATCCTAAAGTGTCCTTGAGCATGGGCAAGAGATAAGTCCCGAGAAAAGCTCGGATTTGTCCTTGGATTAAGCATCCCCCCATCAATATATGCATTTCCTGGTAAGCATCGATTATAATAATTTTCGGTTTATCAAACTTTCTCGGTTATCCAGGCAGGTTAGATAGGATAGATCAAGGTCCCAATGACATTTGGTGGTGGGCGTAATGCGAGATCTTCTAGCCCCGAGTGTCATTTGGATCGATACATCCACAAAAACACAATAATTTTCAGTCTTTTGGTTCCAAAAATGTAATTATTTTTCTTTGTTCTTATTTATTATTGATGGATTCCGGAGAATCTTCAATTTTTAAATGTACTGTCTCATTACTTAAGCTTTCTTTTGAAAACAAATTATTTTGATAGATTACCAAATATTTATTCTAAATATTTACCGTTTGAATGTTAGATTTGGATATCCGTGTTTTTAAAATATTATGTTATTATATCATTTGATTGGTTTTGAACCTTCTTTGAAATCTCACAACAATTTTCATTGTCTTATAGTTATAGCTACAAATCATTGTTTAATATTTTATCATTTTTTCCTTATTCTTTTTCTTATTTTATTAATTTATTGATAGATTCCGGAATCCTAATCTTAAATTTTTAAGGCCTACTTCAGCTCAATTTTCCCCCCCTTAAAATCTACTTTCTTATTATTAAACTTTGTTTTGAAACTAAAGTCTACTTTGTTTAATTAATGTTTCCTTATTCTTATTTTATTTTATTACTTGGTTGATAGCATTCGGAATCTTAAATTTTAAAATTTACTCTCCTATTGAATAAGCTTTGATTTTAAGAAAAACAATTATTATTTTTTGAAATAAATTATTTTAATATTTTACAAGTTTTTTGGATTTACTGTTTGAAGGTTAGATTCGGATATCTTTAAAATGAAATGTGCTATTATTTTGTAAATTTTTTAACTTTTAATTACTTTTTCCTTATTCTTATTATATTATTTTATGATTATCGATAGATAACGGAATCATAAATTTTTAAAATCTACTTTCTTATCAATCAAACTTTTTTTTTTGAAAATAAATTAATTTGATTATTTGAATTATCAGTTGCTGAATAAATGTTTTGGATATTAGTTGTATTGACCATAGGAAATACTATATTGACAACAAAACTTAAAAACTTGGTCATTCACAATGGAAAAAGCTAGATTCACAACAAGAAGTGTTATATTCGCAACAAAATTTAAAAACCTGGATGTTGTTGCAAACTTAAGTCCCTAAACATATAGAGGCCATTCAGAATAGTATAAGCTATATTTACAACAGTAAGTGCTACATTCACAATAAAATTTAAAAACCTGGAGCCATTTTGAAATTCATGTCAATATAGCACTTCATTTGTGAATATAGTTTTTCCTGTTGTGAATGACCAATATACTTAGGGAGGGACGAGTTTGAAACAAAATCCAAGTGTTTAAATTTTGTTGTGAATATAGTACTTCTGTTGTGAATCTCTTTTTTTTTTTTGGTGAATGGTCAAGTTTTTAAATTTTGTTGTCAATATATCACTTCCTCGTTGTCAATACAACTAATATAAAAAAGTCTTTAGGGACTTTTTTAATATGTGATTTTGGATTGGGACTTTTTTGATATTTTGTATATTCCTTGAGACCTTAGTGTTATTTTCACGTTAAATTTATGTTTGGATTGCGGTAACATAAGTAACTTTTGTAAAAGTGAAACTTGTTTGAATGACAATAGCATAAGTGGCTTTTGAAATAATTATAAGAGAAAAATTAAAATCAAAATTATGAAAAAGTGAAAAATGTTAACTTGGAAAATTGGCAGTGCTAAAATATATAATTTGATCAAATAATATTACATAACTAACTAGATCACACATCTCGTACAAGTTGATCTCTAATTGTGTCACGAATATAATTCACTAGGTTGAAGATGGCGGAGCATAATTTTTTAGGAGGGCTCTTCATCTACACTAATAAGAATGAGTAAATGACTAAATCTGGAAGGAGTAAAAGAAGAGTTCGCTTGAATTTGGGAGACTCTGCTAGAAATTTCAAAGAATCCGCTAGAAACTAGAAAACTACGCTGGAAATTGTAGGATTTAGTTGGAAAGATCAAGGGAAGCACGAAACCATACTCTAGAAACATTCCAAGATCTTCAAGGTCGTTGGAGAAGCTCAAAAGAAAGAAGAAGGTCAATAGAAAAATCGGAAGCGGAAGTCACCTAGGTGATCGAGCTTTTGGTTTTCTCTTCTCCGGTGTTTATCACCTCCAGTGAAGGTGGAGATCGAAGGAAGGAAGAAGGTCTCGACCCCTTCGTCAATTGTGAAACTCTCATCTCCAAAATTGAAAGTGACGGGGTTAAGCGGAGGGAGGAGGAGACCAAAAATGGCGCGCTTTTGGTCAAGCTTTCGGTTTGGTTGTCACTTGGCGGTAGTGAAGGTGAAGTGTGGTGATAGTGAGAAGATGAAGGTCACGAGTTTGATCGATGCTCTCGCTCGGTGTTCGTGGTGCTCAAAACTTTCCCCTTCTTGAAGACTCAGCGTGTAGTGAGACGACGGTGATGAGACGATGGTGGTGGTGGTGTTCGAAGGTAAGTGAAGTGAATGTGGATAATAATCGGAGAGGGAAGGTCAATCAAGGTGATGAGGATTAGAGCCCCCTCTCTCACGGAACCAGTTTGGTGCCTATCTTTTGGATAGGCACCAAGAGCTTGGCCCATCTGGGCCGTTCAGATGCAATCTGGACGGTCCAGATTTTATTATTTTAAATTGTTACTTTTTGAATAAAAAAATTATTTTTTGAAAAAATGTTAGTTGAGAGATTATCTTTATTTTAGATTCTGTACCCATTAAAATAATTTTTTTTGAAAAAATAGAAAATAAAAAAAATAAAATGGACCGTCCAAATCGATCTCAGACGGTCCGGAGGGACGAAGCTCTCCCGCCTATCAAAGGATAGGCGGGGAATCCGATTCCCCTCTCTCACGATGCGATAACTCCCCCTTCTCTTTCGTCGAACTCTCGGGTCCTCCTTTCTACCGTCCGAGCCCCGAGAAGGCAAGATCCATGAGGAGTGAGGGAAAGTGTCATTACTTGTTGGCCATAAGCGATAGGCTGCTTTTTAAGAATGAGGTTTTTCAAAAGCTCCAAAAATGAGCTTATAAGATAAGTTCCTTTCGGTGAAAGGCATTATTTTCCTTTTGTATAATCATTAACTATTTGTTTTCCCTTGTAATTATTGATTCCAATTCTGCAATTTTAGATCTATTACATTCTTGTTTTAAAATTTCATTAAAAAAGTAGTTTAGAGCTGACAAATATTTGGTTACTTATTAAACTCATTTGATTGAAAATTTTATTAATGTAAGAATTTTTTTTATTTGATAGATAGATCCCACTCTGAAAATTTTAAAATATACTATCCTATTGTGTTTTAAATTTGATTTGAAAATAATTTTTTTGCTAATTTACAAATATTTTGAATCAATATTTTCTGTTTGTAATTTGATTTAATATTTAGTAATTGTAAAATATTTATTTTAATAATTTCTTTATTTTGTTTCTTTTTCAAATTTTTTTCTTCCGAGATTATAAATACACTATTTTTATTATTTGATATTGATTGGTTTGGATACTTTTTAAAAAGTCACAAATATTTTAAATATCTTATGCTTATAAATCATTGTTAAATATTTAATTATTTTTCCTTATTCTTATTATATTATTTGATTTTATTGATTAGCCTCATTTTTATTTCCATCATCGCACTATTTTGATCTATATTGTTTAAGGGGTTTAAACTTCACAAGTTACATGAGAAGAAGAAGATTCTTACACACACATAAAATGGTAGGACCCACATATATATATAATTAGAATTTTATATATATGTGGGTCCCACCATTTTATGTGTGTGTGACATGAGAAAATACTTCTCCTACAACATGAGAAGTGTTTTTCCCATTATGTAATCATCAACTATCCGTTGTTTCTCCCTTTTTATTGATTTCTTGATTTAAAATTAAAATTCTGCAGTCTTATTAAAGATTATCTTGTTTGAAATTTTAGTTATAGGGGTGAACATAGTGCCTAAGTGCCTTGAGTATACATTTCTAGCTTGAGTGTTCATACACGCGGCGAGACGGAGGCCCAGGTTTTTAGGTTTGTGGGTGCGCGATTAGTGGTGGGATTCGATGAAAATTGTTTTTAAGGTAAGCTTTAAACACATTTAAAAACAAAAGAATATAAACAATAAAAGAAAAGAAAACTTAAACTTAACATAGGAAAATAATAATCAAGAGTCACTAGCTCATCTTAAGCTTCCTCTATCGAAACCTATAAGATTGTATCTATTTTCATACAAGGACACTAAGCATTTGAAGCTATGATATCCAATTCCAAAGCAACAAAACAATTCACACTCATGTCAATTTAGTAAGTAATCAAAATAATTACAAGGATTTTATATATACATATATCATTACTTCCTTGCTCTTCTATAAATGGATCGCATCAATGATTTCTATGTCTTGGCATCAACAAGCTAGCCTACCAACTACTAAGTGAAATCACTTAAATAATTTATAAAACATGGCCTCTCAACCAAGGGCCTTATTACTAGGTAAGCCAGCTTCTACTAGTGTTGCCATTCATTTTTCATATAACTAAATATTCACCATTTCATGAGTGAATGCAAATAATCTTCATGAAGCACGTACTTCTATAATAAGTTTGGCAAGCATTCATAGATAAATGGAAGAAACAACAATAAAACTAATTACCTTTTTCCCTTGCTTCCAAAATCGCCTAGTGAGCTTTTACAATGATCCACTTTCCCTCCTTGCTTCCTAAGGAAGACATTCCTTCAATTAACATTCTGAATAAATTATGGGCAGCAACATGGTCTCATGTTTAAAAAATGCCTTAATCATTTTGCTATTAAAACTAAGAAGCCAAATTATTTATAAGTGCCTCACAAGACCCGGATATTGCAAGAATGATAAACTAATTTTCTTATTAACAAATTAAAAAAAAAAAAACCTCGAGGTAGCTTCGTTGATCTTGTAGTCCTTCTTCTTCTTCTAATTTTGCTTCGCTTCTTCTTTCGCAGATTTCAACCTTTCAGCAAAAGATGGTGGAACCTTTTTCCTCCCACTAATATGTTTACCCCACGAAGGCAGCAAGCCAGAAATGGAACCTTAGGCTAATTAGTATGCTCTGCAATAGATGATCAGCTTCTTTATACCCAAATTTTCAATATAATTGAGGTGACTGAATCGTATGACTTTAGAAACCCATGTATAAAATGCATAACAGGAGAGTTTGCATTGAGGTCAGCCATGAATATAGCTAGAGGAAGCAACATGTGACTTTGAAAGCTCATCTGTGAAATCTTTCGAAGAAATTGGATGATAGTTTCTTCATGTTTTGGATCCACATCAATAACTATAACGTGTTCCAACAAGCTTTGTTCTTTAAAAGATGGTTGCTGCTAGTGAGGCTGCACATGATGTCTCGTTTTTCAACCAATTCGTTAGATGATATGCTTAATGGCAGATTGGCAGTAGTCTAGATTAATAAACAATGGCAGTTTTAGATTATTTTCTTATGTATTTAAACATGGTCAGTTTCTTGCCAGAGTTTTCTATCAGTTGTTGAACGCTTTAAAATCAATAATAGAAGGAAGGATGTATCAATTATTCAATCAGAGACTTACTATGACATTCCACAAGCCATGTCCGGGAAAGAGGCAATACCTATTGGCGGTGCTCTTGGGCTTGGCATCTTTGGCGGCGCTCTTAGTTCTCTCGTGGTTAACATTAAGGGCAGAAAACCCGAGAGTGCTTGCGCGGTGTTTCATTCCACGAGAGAGAATTGAAGATTTTGCCATTACAGCTCACCAAACGAATCACCATGCTTCGCGGCGCGGAAAAACATTTTCGCAAAGGATTGTTTCTTCGCCCTCGAACAGGGCAGCTAATGACAGCTTGTTCGGCTCCTCTGGTGGTTCCGCCGTGGTGGGCCTCCGAAGCGGCGAACCCTTCGAGCGCCTGAGTAAGCTGGTGCCAGAGCAGAGACGAAATAGATCTGCGAGCGTATTACACCAATTAGTGAGCTGTGGGTGGGTCAACGGTGGATCTGGAAGACGTCGTCTGGGATTGATGGTGAGAGTTGAGAGGTTTGGGCTGGGGGACGGGGATTTGGGGATTGCAAAAAAAAAAAAAAACATAAGGGGTGAGGGTTTCGAACCGGGACATGTAGCTGATTGGGGAAAGCTTTAACCAACTATCCCAATTAGATAAATTGCAATAAAAATCCTTTACCATATAAATATTTTTCAAATTTTTTATGTCTGCACTTGCCCACATAAGCACTAGTGTACCTCCGTCCCTGCACGCGAGTGTGTTGCTTGTGGAACATAAAGGCAAGGAAGAGGTTCTAAACTCTAAAGTCCTACGATGATGGGAATAAGAGCAAACTGTTTTTACAAAGTCAAATACTTGCACATCAATTATTGAGTTAATAATATTTAGAAAAATTACAACACTTTCCTATCATTACCATTTTAAGATAAAAAAATAATTAGTTAATATAACATTGAAATTATATCCATTTTTCATATATCGTATGCATTTTATCAAATTACTTCTTTTAAATAAATAAAATTAATGTTTGAATCATTAATTATTTTTCAAGAATCCCAAGAAATTAGACACGGTGGGATTGGCTCTTGGGAAACTTTCATTTAGCCTCCGTAGAAAAATTTTATTTCGAGTGAACCTGAAATATTACTCCTCAGGTCCTAATTATAGAAACACTTTTGTACTAATTATACTATAAAAGTGTTCCTGTAATTAAGACCGGAGGTAGTATAAAATTTCGCTGTACCTAATCAGGTCAAAATGAAATAGGCCTTTTATGGTCTCTCTGATTAGTAATTTGGCAGGTGAGTGCTAGAGGTGACAGCATTAACACATGTAAATTTCCAAAACTAAGTTTTCTTCTTAAAATCATCACTCATGTTTCATACTACAGATTCAAAATAAACATCTTTAAAATAGTCGGTGGAAAATTTTTAATTTTAAAGTTTATATATATATATATATATATATGACGATGAAAAAATCATCACTTCATATCAATATTACAATGTTATATTTCTCAAACAGGACATAGAAGGGTTTAGTGATGGGCCAGGATTCTTCCTAGTGGTGAATTTGGATGGCTCAACATGATTGTCACCGTCCTAGGATGATCCTCCTCCATTGCATTAACTTATATCATACGGATCTTCCATGCTCGGTCTCCTTCTCCTTCTTTTGATTTGTGGAAACATAAAGGGTCCGAAGGGGATGGAAGAGTCAGAGAGTAACTTGTTAGTTCTCAATGTGTTTTGATGATTAACAACAATTGTAAACATGTGCTAAACTTTTTTACAAGATCTGTCTAAAACCATTCATCAGTTGTTTACTCGAGTAAAGGAATGCTTACTCGAGTATAGGATTGTTAAAGGATTGCCCAATTGGATTTTACACGTCAATCAGCGTAGTATGGATAGCCATACTCAGTATAGACGTCTCGAAGAGCAATCGAGTTTTTGACGAAGGGCTTACTCGAGTATAGGTTTGCATACTCGAGTATAGGCCATCCAGAGAGCAACCAAACTTTTCAAGATAAGTCAATACTGCAGTATAGATCGCTATACTCGAGTATTGGACTTACCGAGAGCAAAGGAACTTTTGAACTTGAGTGTATACTCGAGTAAATACTTGCATACTCGAGTAAAGGGTCTTACAGAGAGCTCCCAAGTTTTTCTAACTCATGCATACTCGAGTAAGGATTTACATACTCGAGTAATGAGCTCTTAAACTAATTTTTCAACTTGACTCATGTTCTTGCATACTCCAGTATGAATAAGTTTACTCCAGTATAGACATGGAATGACTTCACACTTTTCCAAAATAAGAGTTGCATACTCCAAGAAGGATATGCATACTCGAGTATGAGACCATACAGAGAAGTCATCATTCTGGCTTGAACTTGCTTACTCCAGTAAACAAATGTATACTGCAGTATAAAGGCATTTTACACTTCAAATTTTCAAGCAAATAGTTGCTTACTCGAGTACACCACTAGCTTACTCGAGTAAAGCCTTTGGTTTCAAAAGTTCAAGTCTCGAAGGTTTGCTTCTGGAAGTTGCTTATGTTGACTCCAAGTGTTTTGATGATGACAATTGAAGTTTCTCAGTAAGATTTTTATGTAATATGAAATAGTGCATATTGGTAAATTTACGATTCTCGGATATTGATCTAGCATTCTCGAGTATAATAGTCATACAGAAGATTGGTGAAGTCATAAGATCTAAAACTCTAATTCTCGAGTATAGGGGTATAATTCTCGAGAATCCCTCTGGTCAGAATTAATAGAGATTTCACAACTCATGTAATTCTCGGGAACTAAGGTATGCTTCTCGAGAATTCCTATTGCCGATCCAATAAAACTCAGTCATGCAATTCTCGAGAACACATGAGATGATTCTCGAGAATACATGCTCATGTTCGATCCGGCAATGCAATTCTCGAGTATAACAAGGTGGCTCTCGAATATTGCGAGTTCAAAGGATTCTGGCCTTCAAGCAATTCTCCAGAATGTCCAATATGATTCTCGAGAATACAGAATCAAATTCAAATACTCTGTTTCTCATTTCTCTGATTCGCAAAATCATGGTTCATGGCTTATCATTCTGCCTCTCTTAATTATTGTTCAATATAAATTCTAAAAAGCTTTTAACATGTGTGCTCGTAAGTTTCAGGTTACTTAAGTATGGTTTAAACGGCAGATTTGAATAAAGCTATCCCCTGTCAGAAGCATTAAATGCAGCTACCTAAACCGTGATATTCTAGGACACCGAGATTCGAGTGAAGTAAAGCCAACTCGATATTCTTCGTTCTCGCATTAAATGCCATCTCACAACGGAAAAACAAAAGGAATGAAAGAGAATGTCGAGCTTGAAAGTTTCAATTTGTACCATTCAAATCGAGAGGAATTCTTGAGGAACGCTTCATCTATATAACGGACATATTCAAGAGTCTAAACGGCTATTCTTAAAGCTCACCAACGGTCATTAATTACATCAAGTATAAATAGCGAGAGCATTCAATTTGCCAACTACCGAAAAGCTGCGCAATCAATTCAAGTATAACATCATTATTTTGTTTCATTTGTATCACTATTGCACTTCGGTGTTCATTCTTTTATCAACTCGTGAGGAGTATTTAAACACTTATTTCATTGTTGAATTTGTATCTTAAGATTGAGGAATCTTAAGTGAGGGTGCATTGATTACAAGTTGTAAGGGGGAGTGTAGTCGAGAGTGAGAGGACAATCCTTCGTTTACAGAGTTTGTAATTGTTCTTGAGGAATAGTTAAATCTCAGGTGTTCTAGAGACTGGACGTAGGTCAGAATATTAGACCGAACCAGTATAAATTGTCTTGTGTTCTTTTATCTTATTGTTCTCTATTTTGTTTATTCAAGAAAGAGATTTGAAAATTATAAAGATCACCTATTCACCCCCCCTCTAGGTGATATTCCACCTTCATTTTGGTATCAGAGCCTAGTTTCTCAGTTGGGCTTAACATCCCGAGAAAGACTATGGAAGGAATATTACCTGACGGTGCTTCAATCAACCGACCCCCAGGATTCAACGGTGAACATTATTCCTTTTGGAAAGCTAAATTTAGAGTGTTCGTGATGGCTACCGAATTTGGTCTCTCGGAGAGTAATAGAAACGGGAGATTATGTACCAGTGAAACCGAAGGAGGAATTAATGTTCGAAGACGAGGAGGCTGAATTTGATGAGAATGATAAGAAAAATATCACTCTCAAGTAAGGCTATTACGATGCTTCAAAGTGCTCTCGGTCAAAAGGAGTACTTTCGAATTTGTAATCTGTCAACCGCGAAAGAAATGTGGAAGGCTCTAGAGATTGCATATGAAGGTACTTAGGCATCAAGGAGAACCGTATCAACACTCGACCACCGAGTATGACTTACTACGGATGAAGTCGCGAAACCATCGCCGAGTTCCAACTCGATACACTCATCGACAAATCGGTTGGCGGCCTTGGGTAAAATATATGAACAAGGTCCTCAAGTCGGGAAGATTCTCAATGTTCGACAAAAGACTCGGGAAGCAAAGGTCACCGCAATAGAGGAAGCTCGTGGAGAATCAATGGCCTCGCTTGCGCCCGTTCGGAAGTTTATCTCGAATATGAAAGCAAACCGAGATTCAAAAAGGATCTGGATGATGTCAATAGTAGCCGAAATAAGGGAATTGCTCTTAATGCCCTGAAGGAGAAAGAAGAGAAGGATGAAGATGATGAAGACGATGACGAGATGGCCATATTTGTTCAAAAATTCAAAAGGTTCTATAGAAAGGATCGTGGTTTCAGAAATAGATTTCAAAAGGGAATCCAAGTAACAAACGTGACTTCAGAGACAAAGATCAAGTCATTTGTTACGAATGTGAGAAACCTGGTCACTACAAGTCAGAATGTCCTCGGCTAAAAGACAGTGAGAAAGAAAAGAAGAAGAAGTCGTATCGATTTAAGAAGAAGGCATATGTGTCAGGAATCTGGGGAGATGACTCCTCGGGAGAAGAAAGTGAAGAAGAGAAAGAGATCCAACATCCGTCGGTGGCCGAAAGAAGAAGAGCCAACCAAAAACGACAGTGAGGTACATGATATACAACCAACCTATGATGAATTATTTGATGAGTATAATGAAATCCATTCTGAATACATAGAAGTTTGTAATGAATGTATAGATTTGAAAAGGCAAAACTTAACTCTTAAAGTACAAGCTGAAAGTTTCACGTATGAAGATCTTATCGTGATAATTGCCCTCGGAGAAAAGGAATGTGTATCTTACAAAAACACTTGAGAAGTTCACTAGAGGTAGTGAAATGCTCAATGTGATTTTGAAAGCACAAAGGTTTACAAGCGATCGTTCGGGGAATAGGATATAATCCTATTTTTGATAATCAAAAGGGCAAGAAGAAAACCGTGGAAAATCCTATTTAAATTATTTTCGAAAAACAGTCCACTCTTCAAACCCATTCGCACATTGTAATTACTGCAAACGAAAGGGACATAGTACCTCATCGTGTTTTCATAAAAAGGATAGAAGGGATAAGCCGGTTGGTAATTATCAGTGGGTGCCTAAGGGAACCTATGTTCCTAAGGCGCAGACTAACCCTAAAGGACCCAAGAAAAAGTGGGTACCTAAAGCTTGATCTCTCCTGTTTTTGCAAAATGCTTGAGAGCATCAAGAATCAACAAGTGGTATATCGACAAGTGGATGCTCCAGACACATGACGGGAGATGCAGAAAAGTTTGTTGCCATGAAATCTAAAGATGGAGGCAGAGTCACTTTTGGAGGAAATCAATCCGGAAAAATTACTGGCATTGGTGAAATTGGTGGAAAAGACGGGCCTCAGATCAAGGATGTCTATCTTGTGGAAGGTCTCTACCACAATCTTTTGAGTGTAAGTCAAAGTGCTGATAAGAACAACTGGATTATCTTTGATTCCGAAGAATGTCTCATTGTCAACAAAGACGATCTTCCAATCGATAAAGGTAAACTAAAGGTATTGTTCAAAGCTCCACGTGAGGGAAATTGTTATACCTTGAATCTACCAAAACTAAACTTTGAAAAATGTTTCGTTAGCAACTTAGATGAAAGTTGGTTGTGGCATAAGCGTTTGGCTCATGTCAACATGCATCAACTAGACAAGTTGCTGAGAAAAGATTTAGTGATTGGTTTACCTAAACTGCGTTTTAAAAATGATATGATTTGTGATTCATGTCAACGAGGTAAACAAACTAAGTCGTCTTTTAAAAACAAACCCGAAATCTCGACAAACCGCCCTCTTCAATTACTTCATATGGATCTAATTGGACTGCAAGAGTTAGAAGTCTTGGTGGAAACCTATATACTCGGTGATTGTCGATGATTTCTCACGATTTACTTGGACTATTTTCTTATCCTCTAAGGATGAAACTTTTGACCTCTTCGTTGTGTTTGCCAATAAGGTGCAAAACGAGAAAGGTATTTGCATTACAGCCTATTCGAACGGATCATGGAGGTGAATTCAAAAATCAAGCATTCGGAGGATTCTCGTGATGCTCACGGAATCAATCACAATTTCTCGGCTCCAAGGACACCACAAAGAATGGTGTGGTCGAAAGGAAGAACCGTGTACTAACCGAGATGGCTCGTGCAATGTTGAATGAGAATCAAACGTCACAAGTCTTACGGGCGGACGCGATGAGCACACTTGACTACATATCAAACCGAGCCTATCTCGGGAAGAAACTTAACAAGACTCCGTATGAGCTCTATAAAGGGAGGAAACCAAACCGGCTCATCTTCATATCTTTGTCGTAAGTGCTTTGTTCATAAGAATGGTAAGGACAATTTGGGGAAATTTGATCCCAAATCCGATGAAGGTATATTTCTTGGTTACTCTAATAGGAGTAAGGCATACAGAATTTTTAACAAACGTACTCGTGTAGTTGAAGAGTCAATACACGTTGTGTTCGTGAATCTAAATTAGATGGATCTCGGATGATGATGAGGAAAATACTTTCAAAAACCAATTCTTTTGAAATCTACTCCCTCGCCTCTATTGGAAACTCGAAGATGTTTTTGAAACTGATCCTCAAAACAATTTAGAAAATCGATCAATCTCAACCAAAGGCTTGGAAGTTCATAAGGAATCACCCTTTGGACCAAGTGATTGGTGATGTTAATCAAGGGTGAGGACGAGAAAAAGCACTTTAAATGAAGTAACGTTTTCAGCTTTTATCTCTCACATTGAACCTTCAAAAATTGACGAAGCCCTATCGATAATGATTGGGTGTTAGCAATGCAAGAAGAATTACATCAATTTGATAGAAATCAAGTTTGGGATTTGGTACCTAGGCCTAAAGACCATCCGGTCATTGGCACCAAATGGGTATTCAAAAACAAACGGGATGAATCCGCAATTATAGTCCGTAACAAGGCTAGATTGGTCGCCAAAGGCTATAATCGGGGAAGAAGGTATTGATTATGAGGAAACGTTTGCTCCAGTGGCTAGGTTGGAAGCAATACGTGTACTCTTAGCCTTTGCGTGTATCAAAGGATTCAAATTGTATCAAATGGACGTAAAAAGCGCCTTCTTAAACGGTTTTATTCAAGAGGAAGTATATGTTGAACAACCTCCTGGTTTTGAAAATGAACATCATCCAGACCACGTTTATCGTCTTAAGAAAGCCTTGTATGGTCTCAAACAAGCTCCCAGAGCTTGGTATGAACGTCTAAGCAAATTTCTTCTAGATCAAGATTTTGTTAGAGGAAAAGTAGACACAACACTTTTCATTAAAACTAATAAGCTCAATGAACTTCTAGTTGTGCAAATATATGTAGACGATATAATTTTTGGTGCTACTAATGACTCTCTCTGTGAGGAATTTTCCAAGAAGATGCAGGGTGAATTTGAAATGTCAATGATGGGAGAGCTTAATTACTTTCTCGGATTACAAATCAAGCAACGAAAGGATGGAATATTTATTTCACAAGTTTAAGTATCTCCGAGATTTGCTCAAAAAGTTTGGTTTGGAGCATCGTAATGGGGCGTACACTCCAATGAGCTCGATTGACCTCATTGGATGCGGATGAAGAAAAAGGCAAAGACTTCAATATAACAAAGTATAGAGGGATGATTGGGTCTCTGCTCTACTTGGCGCAAGTCGGCCGGATATTCAATTTAGTGTGGGAATGTGCGCGAGATTCCAATCAGCTCCTAAAGAATCTCACGCCGAGCACGTCAAGAGAATTTTTCGATATCTCTCGGACACAAAGGAATTGGGTCTCGGTTTCCAAAAGGACAACAAGAGTTCTTGGTTGCATACTCGGATGCTGACCACGCCGGGTATAAAACGACGTAAAGAGCACCGGTGGTCAATGCGAGTTCCTCGGTGGCTCCTTTGGTTTCTTGGTTCGATAAAAAGCAAACCACCGTAGCTGTCTCATCCACCGGCGTAATACGTTGCTGCCTCAAGCTGTCGTGCACAAGTATTGTGGTTAAAACAAAGAATCGAGTGACTTGGGAGTCCACTTAGAGAGATTCCAATCTTATGTGACAACACAAGCACGATAAGCCTGGCAAAAAATCCAGTCCAACATACAAGGACCAAGCATATCGATGTAAGCCATCACTTTATTCGTGATCACGTACAAAAGAAAGATATCAAAGTAATGTTCATTCCCACACACCTTCAACTGGTGACATTTTTACCAAACCATTGGCCAAAGAACAATTTATGTTCATCCGAAGAGAATTGGGGATGGTAAACCCAAATGAACTGTAAGTAATTCTAGTTAAATGTCGTTAATTGTGTTTTGATGATTGAAGGAGACTAACTTAAGCATCGGAGTGCCTAAATCAAGTTTTGCGAGGTTCCCTGTTCAATGAGAGAAAAACAGAGGTTTACAGAGCATAGCTATTCTCAAGAATGAGTATTAGGACTCTCGAGAATTAATGCAATGTTAGTTCTGAAAAAGGTTGAGTATTCTCGAGAATTGACCATAACCTCTCGAGAATTATCGGGGCTTAACTCGTTTTAAGAACTGTAATTTTCTAATTCCCGAGAATCATCAAGGATTCCCGAGTATTGGATGAGAAAGGGATTCTTGAAAATTATACTTCATAAGATCATTCTCGAGAATTAAACTGAATTCTTGAGAATTGCAGTAGATTTGCACTTAGATAGATAGATCATTCTCGAGAATTACTTTTGTATTCTTGAGGATTTATCATGTGACTAACTAATTTAAATACCATATTCTCAAGAATCAGTTAAGTGCTCCCGAGAATCAGCGTCCTTCATTTGCATGTCCTTCTCGCATTCTCAAGAATTGATTCTAAATTCCCGAGAACTGTCAATAAGCAAGTAGCAGAAGAGAAAATATAAAGCTTTCAAATAAAACACTCTCGAGAATTAGAAGAAACTCTCGAGAATTGCCTGTGTTTAACGTCATCTGATGACCAATTCCCGAGAATTAAACTAGTATTCCCGAGAACCAGCGTGATTTCAAATCTTCTATATTCTCGCGTTCCCGAGAATCACCGGTAAATTCTCGAGTATGTTTAGTAGCTTGATAGCTTTCAATCTCTGTCTATGGAATTCTCGAGAACCAACTTTGAATTCTCGAGAATAGCTGATCAGGAGTTAATTTTACTCCATTACATTCTCGAAAATCAAAATCATGTTCCTGAGAATTGGATACCCGTGCTATTCCCACTTCCTCTCACTCCCGAGAATTGAGTATAATTCTCGAGAATTATGGTCAGTCCACGAATTGCATACAAATGTTGTTTTGATTTCATCATTTTTTTTTCTTCTTCCATTAATCGAATATTGGCGTCAGGGCTCTTAATTTATTGTGCTTCATCTCTCTCAATATTTTTTTTCTGAAGATGTATTTGCGTTTCACCGATTAAATAGTGAGCTGTACTATATTTTCTTCATGCTTATATTCATCTTATTCTTGTCGGCAAAAGCAAATCTGTTTTGAATCAAGAATTAAAAAAAAAGGCTTTGCCTTTACATTAATTTCTCTTGGGCGTTATTTGCAGCTGTACTATATTTTTTAAATGCTTATATTCATCTTATTCTTGTCGGCAAAAACAAATCTGTTTTGAATCAAGAATTGAAAAAGCTTTAACTTTACATTAATCTATCTTGGGCGTTAGTTGCAGCGAAGTGTCATCCTAAAAGGTACTATTATTTCATGTCTTTCACTTTCCTGGTGCATGTTGCGTCTTGGCTATACAACTATTGATATTTGATTTTTCATGCTAACTACTCTAGTACAAACATATGCTACCCGATCAATTTTCGTAGACTGGCAGTAATTTTTATTTTATTTTCACAACTGCCCGAGTAACACACATGAGTCATATTTTGCTGTGGATTCATATTAACTGCACTGTGTGCCTCTTTAATGTAAAAGTCATCTCTCTAGGTACTTTACGTCTTATATCTGTCAGAACTACAGCTGTGTTATTTAATGCACAAGCATCCTCTTTGACTAAAATGCAGTGGGGATCAATATGCCTGAAATGTCTCTCGAGAACAATGAGAGAATTCTCGAGAATCATTTCCCATCTTTAACTCCCTCAGCGGCACTTTTTTTTAAAGCTTTTATAGCCTCTCCATTAAACCTTTCTCTTCTAAACTCTTATTTCTCTTACCAAGCCTTTCTAGGTATCCTTCTTTCAACCTCCTTTGGAATTGCAATCTGCTCTTCATCATTTTAAATTCCCTTCTTCTCTAGATTTCTCGCGAATAGTATCCCAATGGAGAAATCCCCTTTAGAATCTCCTCCAAAACCTCCTACTAAAAAGCCTCGCACGAGCAAGAAATTTCGATCCAAAGTAAACTCATATGGGCCTCTTAAGTCTCAATCTAAAGGCATTGCAAGCGAAGAGCCCTCTCAGCCGAACCCTTCCAAGTCTAAATCCAAAGGGATTATCATCACGATTCCTCTCGACCACTCACTCGTACTCAAACACACTCTCTACCAATTGACAAAGGAAAAAGTCTCCTCACCCAGTCTACTAAGACCACTGATTTGTATCAAGATGATCATCCACAATTTCACAAACTGAGGTCAAAGAGCGAAGAAATTAGGGGTCAGAAACCTCCTCACAAACATCCTGGTCGTCTGAGGCACACCACAAGGGATTCTCAGAAGTCAATTGCCTCCAAACTCTCTGGACAGAAGAGTGCTCTGCATTGTCCTCCTGGCTTCTGCGAAGATGAACTGGTAATCCCATTTGAACCCTTGTTTTGGACGAATTTTGAGCATAGACCATTCTGTCCCACTGTTTATTTAGATCTGGAGGACTTCAGAACAAAATGTAATTTGGACCTATCTCCTTGGTTAACCCCATATATGCCTCTGCTTGGTATTACCACTCCATTTTCTCCTCTAGTAGTGAAAATAGTTTATTATAATATGAGTGAGTCAAAGGAAGATAATGAGACTGTTTTGACTACCTCAATTGGGGCCAAAAATTAGGATTACCGCTCGATTCCGAATACATTTTTTGGTCTTTCCGACATACCCGATCCCCCTAAACTTCCTGAGATTGAAAGCTTTAAAATTCTCTTTCCGAATGAAACTTATGATGGCAAGCCTCTGAAATTCAAACCTTCCAAGATGTCTGATACATATAGAATTATCTGGTATCTATATAGTCGAAATATAGTTAATAAGGGTCGAGTTTCACACATTTTGTGAGCAAAGACTACGAGATCATGGCTTCTATCCTCACTCGCATGCCTAGAAATCTGGGAATCTGGTCATATCCGAGATGTCGACTTTATCTCCACCTACAAAAACGAAAGGGCAAAAAGAACACTATTCCATACCCTAATCGGGTGTCTCAAATTTTAGCCCTCAACAATGTATGGTATTTGCTAGACAAAGAAGATGTGTCCTTTCCTAGGCAGTTTACCACCACCCAACTCTTGTTCATGAATATCACTTTTACCGAAGCTACAGGGAAGAAGAAGGAAGGAAAAAGTTTCCATCTCAAGCCATCCACCTCTAAGCCACCGAAGAGGCTCAATCTTCACAAGCCGGCATCGCTTTCACTCCCGGTTCTTCTATTCCTTACGCCATTCAAGTATAGTGTTGAGCAGGTCGTTGCAAAAGGGATCGCCAAAGGTTTTTTCGATCTTTGTCACTCCATTGTATGATAACGCCAACCAAGTGATCGAACCGGCCAATAACCTTAAAAAGGTTACTACTACCATTATAAAGGGCCTTCGAACTGAATTTGAGAATATTGGAACCAAGATTGCAACTAGCTTTCAAATTTGCACCAAGGCTCAGGAAGAATCTTCATCTCAATTGACCAAGGCAATTCAGGATCTTCGGGACATGTTCATCGGTTAGATATGTCCCTCGAAGGATTGGCTTTGAAGAAATATTCCCAACTCGCTCATCCGGCCTCAACATCTGCTCCTCCTTCCCTTTTGATGATGACAAAGGGGGAGAGATCATTTGAAGATGGTGATGAAGTTGAAGAAGATTGGAAATACTTCTAGATTGAGTCTAGATTGAGTAGTTTGTAGTTGTTTCTATTTGCAAATATTTAGACTTACTAGTGTTTGGCTCTTAGAACTTCTGATTCATGTTATTTTGGATGATGATTGACTTGCCTGATAATATGTCTCAACTAATGCACAAGGTTATAATGTTGTTGGGTTCTTTTTTTTTTTTTTTTTTTTCTCTCCTAAGAGTTTCGACTTTGTGTGAATTAAATGAATTAGCTCGATTTATTGTCATGTCGAACCCTTCAAATTCACTCTCTCATAAATGTTGTCATCATCAAAAAGGGGAGAATGTTGACTCCAAGTGTTTTGATGATGACAATTGAAGTTTCTCAAGGTAAGATTTTTATGTAATATGAAATAGTGCATATTGGTAAATTTACGATTCTCGGATATTGATCTAGCATTCTCGAGTATAATAGTCATACGTAAGATTGGTGAAGTCATAAGATCTAAAACTCTAATTCTCGAGTATAGGGGTATAATTCTCGAGAATCCCTCCGGTCGAATTAATAGAGATTTCACAACTCATGTAATTCTCGGAACTAAGGTATGCTTCTCGAGAATTCCTATTGCCGATCCAATAAAACTCGTCATGCAATTCTCGAGAACACATGAGATGATTCTCGAGAATACATGCTCATGTTCGATCCAAAGAATGCAATTCTCGAGTATAACAAGGTGGCTCTCGAATATTGCGAGTTCAAAGGATTTCGCCTTCAAGCAATTCTCCGAATGTCCAATATGATTCTCGAGAATACTGAGAATCAAATTCAAATACTGTTTTTCTCATTTCTCTGATTCACAAAATCATGGTTCATGGCTTATCATTCTGCCTCACTTAATTATTGTTCAATATAAATTCTAAAAAGCTTTTAACATGTGTGCTCGTAAGTTTCAGGTTACTTAAGTATGGTTTAAACGGCAGATTTGAATAAAGCTATCCCCTGTCAGAAGCATTAAATGCAGCTACCTAAACCGTGATATTCTCGGACACCGAGATTCTGAGTGAAGTAAAGCCAACTCTGATATTCTTCGTTCTCGCATTAAATGCCATCTCACAACGGAAAAACAAAAGGAATGAAAGAGAATGTCGAGCTTGAAAGTTTCCAGCTGTACCATTCAAATCAGAGGAATTCTTGAGGAACGCTTCATCTATATAACGGACATATTCAAGAGTCTAAACGGCTATTCTTAAAGCTCACCAACGGTCATTAATTACATCAAGTATAAATAGCGAGAGCATTCAATTTGCCAACTACCGAAAAACTGCGCAATCAATTCAAGTATAACATCATTCGCTGTTTCATTTGTATCACTATTGCACTTCAGTGTTCATTCTTTTATCAACTCGTGAGGAGTATTTAAACACTTATTTCATTGTTGAATTTGTATCTTAAGATTGAGGAATCTTAAGTGAGGGTGCATTGATTACAAGTTGTAAGGGGGAGTGTAGTCGAGAGTGAGAGGACAATCCTTCGTTTACGAGTTTGTAATCGTTCTTGAGGAATAGTTAAATCTCGGGTGTTCTCGAGACCGGACGTAGGTCGAATATTAGACCGAACCAAGTATAAATTGTCTTGTGTTCTTTTATCTTATTGTTCTCTATTTTGTTTATTCAAGAAAGAGATTTGAAAATTATAAAGATCACCTATTCACCCCCCCCTCTAGGTGATATTCCACCTTCAGCTTACTCGAGTATCCTTTGGATACTGCAGTAAAAAGACTCTCTCACACAATGACTTACTCGAGTAACGATGAACTTACTCGAGTAACCAACACCGAAACCAATTTTTGAATTATACGAATTTGCAAATCACTCTTGTTTGTTCTAATTGCTTTCATGAATCATTCACTTATGAACCCAACTATGCTTAACAAGTTTGTTGAGTGAATTTCGTTAGCCATAGATGAAGATTATTGAAGGTCAAAGCCATAAAGCAAAAAAGTGTACGGTGCATTTAATGCACTTCTCGCAAATCAACCTTCTTTTGGATAATCCACTCCGAGCACGCATTCTCAACGGTCAAGAATGCTTTCTTCATCAAGTAAACTCTTCTCCAACGGCAAATCCTCGAGTTCCACATCAGATCATATTAGCACTGGATTAGTTGGAGTTTAGAGAGAGAAGATGACCGAGACTTAATGCTAATCACCTACAACGGTTGGATTCATCATTCAACGGTCATTTAATGTTCTCTACCTATAAATAGAGTTCATTAACTTCTTCTCAAACTGATACAACTACTGAGAGCGAAAATTTATTGATTGCCATTTATTGTGTTCAGCTTTCACATATATTGTATCAATCGATACTTGTACTTCGGTGTTCATTTTATCTCGCGTGAGAGAGTTCTATCACGTAAATCATTTATTGATTGAGATAACCACAAGTCGGGGACTTGGTGGTTGGGTGTATTGATTGCAACTTGTAAGGGAGTGAGTTCTAGAGAGAGAACTACTCTTGAGTACGAGTTTGTAATCGGTTGTGAGTATAGTGGATTGAAAATCCCAAGTGTGGCTTGGGGACTAGATGTAGGTCAAGGATAAGACCGAACCAGGATAATTTCTCTTGTGCAAGCTTTCCTTTCCTTCCTCCTTCGTTATAATCTGTTTTTACTTGGTCAAAACAGCACTTTCGAGAAAAGATTTTAAAATACCCAATTCACCCCCTCTTGGGTATATAGCTCCATTTACATAACTTGCAAGCATCAGAATTATGGATGACATGGAAGGTCTATCTGCTGGATCACATTGAACACACAGCAGAGCAATGCGGATGCATCTCATTACTTCATTTGGATTACAAGATTCTCTTATTGTGGGGTCCAATAATTCCATGGCCTCTCCGTCCTCCCAAAGTCTCCATGCCTGTATCAAAATGTTGTCAACTATTTGTCCTTTTTACTAAAAAGCATATATATGATTGGTTTGTATCAAACCAGAGAGAGTAGTGTTTGATATACTCACATAGCTCAGTATGTGCTCTTCTTCATCCTTTGTTTGATAGGAAGGAATAGGCTTCCTCCCACTTATAATCTGCATTAGAGTGATGCCAAAGCTGTACACATCAGACTTTACAGAAAACTCTCCCAACTTGTAAACTTGTTCTGGAGCTATATAACCCCTGAAACATTGGATCATCAGAAGATAAATGTTAGTATAGGAGAAATTACATAGAAATATAGGCTAGTGGCAATTCAGTCTTTCTTTAAGAAAATACGTCAAGATATCTGAATAAAATTGCAAGGATATGCAAACTTTGATTTTACATTGTTTGACTTCATCATCAATATCTACTTTTTTTTGCTCGAGATCAATATCTTCTTGAGTTTGATCAAATGCAAACATTTTTGCCAAACCAAAATCTATGATTTTTGGATTCATATCACTGTCCAATAATATATTGGGAGGTTTAATATCACGATGTATAATTCTAAGCCTTGATTCATCATGAATATATTGAATGCCTCAAGCAATTCCTTTGATAATCTTGTAACGCTTTGTCCAATCTAGCTGTTTTTGCTTTTCAGGGTCTACACATCCCAAAAAAATAATAATAATAATAAGAAATGTCCAAATAAAAGAAAAGTAAATTGAATCAAAAATAAAAAGTGAAGCAAAGCTTCCACAATTATAGTCTCAACCATAATGAGCCATAGTTGGAAAACAAAAATGATGTAGACGGACTTACCAGAAAGAATGTCATCAAGACTTATGTTAGGCATATACTCAAAAACAAGTATCTTCTCATCATCTTGTATGGAGAAACCCAAAAGTTTCACCAAATTTCTATGTTTTAGCTTAGCATTTACCTCTACTTCATTCTTAAATTTTTCTACACCTCATCTAAAGCGTTTAGTTATAGAGCATCTCTTCACAGCAATTTATTGCCCATCTGAAAGCATGCCCTGAAGTTCAAAAATGAAGTCAACATACATGTATGGAATGGGATAATTTGCTTTATGTTAAGAACCAAGAAGAAACTTCACCCAAAGAAAACAATACAAGAAGAAAGCACAAAAACTTGATACCTGGTAAAACTCTCCAAATCTTCCTTTACCAATCACGTTATCCACAGAGAAGTTGTTCGTGGCAGCTTCAATTGTATGGAAATCATATTGCTGTGAATCCAAATGGACGATGTCAATTGCAGCTACACAACCAAACGGTGCACGAGATGAAGTGAAAACAGAAGAGTGAGTAAATACGAGCCCAACAAAGCAAAAGGCCTAGTATACTTTGGGGATCCTTACATTCATCTTCAGGATCAGAGTCGTGCTTGTTCCTTGTTCTTTTACTCAAGCAACAGATGGTGACTATAAATATGAGGACAGCCACAGAAATCGAAACCACAATTTCAACAATCATCCCCGATGAGATTCCGCCTTTTCCTGAAATAATCGAGTAACCAACTTTGCTTCATTCATTAATCTCTAGAGTCAAGTTTGTTTTCATTCTAGATATTAGAAGTTCTTGAGTTATTTTATTCTTTTAGCTTACTTAGCTGTTTCTCCACAATTTTGAACCCTCCCCTGCTTTTATTTCACTCTCTGTAAACTATAAAGATTCAGCAAAACAAGAGAGATATTTACCTTGGGAAGCGGTAATATGTGTGAGAGGTGTTGGAGATGAGGCGTCAGCTTTGTATTTTGTGGAGTTTTGTGTGTATATCAAAGGAGAGTAGGGGAGAATCTTTCATGAGGAAGAAGAAGATATTGCAGTGGTAGAGAAAGACACGTTGATGATGGAGAAGGTCGACGTAAGTCAACGAAATTTGTTTGGGAAAGAATTTTCAATTTCGTGATGGCCGTGGGTGAGCCGTTTGGACGGGGACGTTAGAAGCTATTTTTTTAGATGGGTTTTTCTAGATGGGCATTTTTTTAAAAGTTAGATTGTAGATGTGATTTGTGTTTGGGATAGTGGTAGCAAAAATGACTTTTTTTATATTGGCTCCTATTTGACATAGCGTTTGCAAAGCCAATTGAGATGAAAAATGACTAAAAATGGCATGAATCTTATTGAATAATACATGTATATATTATTTGTATATTTTGTGATAATTGAGGATAAAAATTTAAATTATTATTAAAAAAATTCAAAAACACTAAATTCCTTAATCACATATATTTAATGCAAAAAAATGTATATAAATTAAAATGCATACAAATGTAAATGTATATGAACAAGTTGATACTGAATAATAGGATGTTGCTAATTTTGTTGATGTGTATAGCATATATTTTGCCACATCATCATATTTTTGGTTTGAAAAACAAAAAACTCTCAATCTAGGCTCTTGTTATACGTCAGACACCTACCATTTGCAACCTCTCATTCTAAAGAGTCACTCCTTTGAATATTGTCTCTCCAAAAATGGGGATCAGAGAACTAACTTATTATCATTTCATCTTCAACGAGGTTTGAGAATGAGCAGGGCCCTGCTTTCCGTCACCTGCAAGGCTGATGCCATTGCTCTCTGTGTCACCTGCAATTCTGACATCCACTTTGCCAACCCCCTCCCTCGCCACCACGAGCGGGTCCCAGTAGAGCCCTTTTATGACTCTGCTAACTTGGTGGCAAAATCCTCTGCCTCTGTTGCCGCTTTCAACTTCTTTGTGCCGAACAATAACAGAATTTGCTTCGATGGGTTTCAAACTGACAATCCCGAACTTCAATTCCAAGGTGGTGGGTGCTCCAGAATCGGGTCGGCGGGTGACAACTAGGCGATCAAAGCAGACGTGGTTACTCTGTTCTCAAATCACCGCTGAGTTGTCCAGGTCCTTCTTCGATGTTGAGAAAGAAGAATTTGTTGGTTAAAATCACCACCGATGATGGTTAACGAAATTGATAAGGAAAAACAAAGGTGAAGCTCTCATCTCTAGGTTCTGAGTTTCTTTTTTCACTTCTTTTTTTTTATCTGGTGCTTTGTTGGCTCTACTTCTTCATGAAATGGTAGCTATGTGGTGGTGAAGAGATGGATAAAGGTCACCGGCAATGACCAAGATGAAGAACCAGTGAAAGGGACAGAGGAAGAAGAGAAGCAAAGGATCGCTCGTCACTCGCCATCTCAACTTACGGGCAGAAGTTACATTTTTCATTGAAGCTAATATGTGTTTAATGCTATCCCAAACACCCAAAAATGTGACTTTCTCTCCCATAGGCTTTTACACCACTCCACTGGACTTTTTTTTGCCTCTCAATGACATGTCAAATAGGCACTAAATTGGGTAAGCACTAGTAAGCCATTCGAAGCTCTAGCGCATGGATAGGTTAGAAACAGGTTAGGCCATTTTTATAATAGATTGGACTGAGTCGTTGCCTACAATAGAGATTTTTTTGGGTCTAGGCGTGACCTGTACAAAAAGTTTGGCTTGAAGCATCAAGCATGTTTAAAATGCCTGAATTTTTAAAAATTTTATAAACAAGCTAATAGACCACAAGCCTTCATGGAAAATACGCCTAAAACAAGCCACCTTTAAACGAGCGTAAATTAGACCAAAAAACATGCTAAATTACTTAAAGGCTAAAACAGACATTTGGTCCTTTAGATTTACATCAAGGTTTATTTTAGTCTCTTATGTTTAAAAAGTGCATTTGTAGTCCTTTGGCCTTAACATCATTAATCTTATCTAACGAAAAATACTGACTCATCAAATTACATTATTATTTTAAGGGTGAAGGTGCAGATTTGCCAACCAACTGTTACTTGAAGAGCGTCTGGCACAAATAACTATTGAGGGGATCAAAATTGCCAATCAACAATTAAAAAGTGAAAAAAAAAACCAAATAACTATTAAAAGTTGAAAAAAAAAACACCAAATAACTATTAAAAAAAACAACTATCACAATTAAGTTAAAATATGAGGCACTGGTGTAGGACGGTGGCGGAAACGCTGGAGAAAAGAGCGGTTAAGCCTTCTTGTTGGAAAAGGAAAACACCAACAGAGATGGGACCCATGGGAGCAGGCATTGTGGCAGCAGCGGTTGCTGCTTGTGGCATCGGAGGGATGGAACCAGGATGCAAGGTGCGTGCCAGCCGAACGCTGTGGAGTACTGGATGAGTTCAAGAGGGTGTTCCAGCAACAATAGAAGCTTTGGAAATGCTGACGTCGTCGACACTGTAATAGTCAATGGAAGACGAAGACACCAAGACAGTGACGGGGTAATAGTTCGTTGGCGAATCTGCTTCAAATTGTGTTTTCTTTCACTTTTTAATTGTTGATTGGCAATTTTGGTCCTCTCAATAGTTATTTGTGCCAGACGCTCCTCGGGTAATAGTTGGTTGGCAAATCAAGCGAGCTTGACCTTTATTTTAATCCTAGCTCTTAAACTCAAATTTTTTTAACAAATAGATATTTTAATTAAAATAATAATAGTAAAAAAATCTCAATTTTTAATTACTTTTTGTTTCATCTCGCTCCCCTCACGATTTTACCCATAGGAAGCCCTTCTTTGCCAATGTCATCTTTCTCCATGAATCTTGAGAAAGCCATTGAAGATTGAATTAGGAACATTTGTAGCATAGGATTCAAGCGAGGAGGGGAAGAGAAGGGTCTGGGGGAAGAAACCTCTTTCCTTTCATGAGAAGCTCACGAATAGTCCTTCCAACCTTTGAGTTTCTGATTCATAAAACGCAACATAGATATCTTGAATAGTTTCTTCCAAGCTGGTAGGATGTGGTAGGAACTCCAGGATTGTAACACGCGATCCATCGTCGCTACACCGTGCTTTCCATTTGTCTCCGTTTGTGCCTCTAATGCCAATGCTCGATATGTGGATTTTTTCCCTTGAAATTTTGTCTTTGAATTGATAGATTATGTCTCCACTTACAAAATTTGGTGCTAAAAATTCTTGTTGGAGCTCATGAGGACAATAGAGTTTTGAAGCAGAGATGTCACGGCAAAGTGGCCATTGAAGATTCATCGAGGAAGATGATGTTTAAAATTGAGATTTTTTTCTCCTATTATTATTATTTTAATTAAAATATCTATTTATTAAAAAAAATTGAGTTTATGAGCTACGATTAAAATCTTGATGTTGGTTGAATAGTGTTTATCGCACTAAAGAATCCGATGAGAGTCACAAATGCAGCCCCAAATTTCCAATGAGAGACCCGTGTTACCATCGATCCTGCACAAGAACGACTCCACTATACTCCCATCAGGCCTATTAGATTCGATAACTAATACATATGCAAAGAACAAGGCTGAGACTACAAACATTACCGCTGCTAGCCATTTAAAATTCTTAACTACAAGTCTACAACACAATGCGTAAAACATAATAAATTGGACCCGGGGTTAGAGCCTTGAACAATTTTCTGCTAATATTTAATGGCTTTATATTTTGCCTAATAACCAAGCAACTACTCCAAGATTCAAAACCACATTTGTTCACATCAACAAAGCTGTACTCTGGCATCATGATATCAACAGCATAGACTCACATATCCTTCATTGATAAAAACTTTCACAAACCACTTGCTAGTATATGGTATATTAAAACTTGCACATTAACCCCCAAAAAAAGAAGATTCGACAACCAAATTGAAAAGCATACTACAAAAAATCTTTTAGTACTTTAATTCAACATGACATGACATACTACCTCCGGTCCTAAATATAAGATATAGTATTCTTTGAAATCAAATTAGGAAGAACAAGAATGATTCCTTTTTAAGACAAACACTGACAAAATCAAATCAATTTTCAACTTTTTTGTTTTCTCTAATATTTGGCAGGTGATAGGTGCTAGAGGAGACAACACTAACACTTTTATATTTTGATCATCACTAATGTTTTTATGCTATCAATTTAAAATGCTTTTCTAACATTCAAAAAAATTAAGTTGTAACTGAAAAAAAATTAAGAACAACTTAACAAAAAAATCAACGAGAAAAATTTTATTTTTAAAGTTTTTATCCTACATCTATCACTATACAAATTCCCTGCTCGTGGTGTAGAGTTTGTCTTCTTCTTCTTCTGCCCCTGGATGGATCATGATGTTTCAAATGTGATCACTTTTAAATATTTCCAAAGTCAACCCAATAAACTAGTGGCATATAATGCCTCATTTTGTTGTTTTGTTTATTGTTGTTCATCTGTTGCAGAAGACCTTGTGAATGCATAGAAAACTTGTTTTGTTGCCGCTAGCAAAATGACAATTTAATAATTTCCTCCGACGTTTCGTGTATCCGATGTTAATCGTAAATGAAAACTAAAAACCAAATATCAAAATATGTTGAATGTCATGTACTGTCACTATACTTTCCAACTTCAGAATCTGCTACGATGCAAAATTGACACTTGGCAAGGCCAATTATTATTGGTGGATTCAACTCAAAGTATTACACAAGGAACATACGTCATCTACGGACCTTCAGGCTATTAAAACAACGTTGCCTGAATGACTTGTAATTCACACTGAAAAGGAAGCAATGGTGCCTAATTACAACATTGCTGGAATAGAACAACAATTTAAACACAGGCACGTGTGCATTAAAACCTCAAACATGCAAGCTTACCGAGGAATTACTTCACTAACAGACATGTCATTCACTGACATTGATAATGAATTGATCGTAGTTTGACCAAATCTTCGCATGTTTCAATCAGAATATATAGGCTGCAAAGGGGTTGGCAGAGTCATGGAGTAATTTTCAAGCATAATAACTATGGAAGACATTGAAGGCCTATCTGCTGGATCTTCTTGAACACACGATAGGCCTGTGTGGATGCGTCTCATTACTTCATTTGGTGTGTAAGATTCTCTTAATGTGGGGTCCAACAAGTTCCAAAGGTTCACCATCCTTCCAAAGTTTCCGTGGCCGTATCAAAAAGTTGTCAAATATTTGTTGTAGAAAGCAAATGATTTGTTTGAATGAAACTAGAGAGAGTATAGTGTTTGATATATATACTCACATAGCTAAGCAGGCCCGTAGCACCTTGTATTTTGTACAAATGACCATTCTTCTTCCCACTGATAATCTCCATTAGAAGGACACCGAAGCTGTACACATCAGTCTTAATAGAAAACTCCCCATGCATAGCATATTCGGGAGGCATATGACTACTGAAACATTGAACCATCAAAAGAGAGTTGTAAGTGCAGGGAAAACATTGAATGATATTGTTATGATTCAAAACCAATGCTATGTTAAACGGGTTTTGTAGGGATATGTAAATTTTGTTCTTACACTGTTCCAACAACTCGATTGGTATTTCCTTGAGTTTGGTCCACCATAAAAATGCTTGCCATACCAAAATCTGAGATTTTTGGATTCATATCATAGTCCAATAATACATTGCTAGCCTTAAGATCACGATGTATAATTTTAAGCCACCAATCTTCATGAAGATATTTAATGCCTTGAGCAATTTCTTTAACAATCGTATAATGCTTTGTCCAATCTAGTTGTATTTGCTTTTCAGGGTCTACACATTTAAAAATAAAAATAAAAATTGTCAAATAAAAGGATAATAAACTAACTCAAAAATTTCAGTCTCAAACATAATGAACAAAAGTTGGAAATAATTGATATAGATGGACCTACCAAAAAGAATGTGATCAAGGCTTTTATTGGGAACATATTCATAAACAAGTATCTTCTCTTTTCCTTGTACACATAAACCCAAAAGCCTCACTAAATTTTTATGTTGTAACTTGACAACCACCTCTACTTCATTCTTAAATTCTTGTACACCTTGTCCAGAGCGATGTGAGAGTCTCTTCACAGCAATTTCTTGTCCATTTGCAAGCGTCCCCTAAATTTCAAACATGAAATCAACATACATATATGGAATGGCCTAATGTTCTTCATGTTAAAAACGAAGAAAGCACACAAACTTGATACCTTGTAAACCGGTCCGAATCCGCTTTCACCAAGCTTGTTATCTGCAGAGAACTTGTTGGTGGCTTCTTCAATTGTACTGAAATCATATTGCAGTGAATCCACATTGTTGATGTCAATTGCAGCTACACAACCAAATGGTGCACCTGTGTGATGACATAAAGTGAAAAACAGGAAAGCGAGCAAATATGAGCCAAACAAAGTAAAAGGTCTAGTTTACTTTGGGGATCCTTACATTGTTCTTCACGATTCCTTGTTCTCTCATTGAAGCAACAGATGCCGACCATAAATATGAAGACAGCCACATAAATTGGAACCATAATTGCAACAATCGTCTCCCATGACATTCCACCTTTCCTTCATCATCCATTAACAGAGAGAGAAAATATAATTAATAAGGTAAATGCATGACCAATAAGTGAGTAACCAACTTTGCTTCATTAATTAATCTCCAGAGTCAAGTTTGTTCTCGTTCCAGATGTTACAAAATATTCAGTTATTTTGTTCTTTTAATCTACTTAGCTGTTCTCCCTGCTTTTACTTCGCTCTCTATTCTGTGGGTGTTCCCCAACAATTTTGCCCTTGAACTCGTAATTTTCGAAACCCAATACCCAAAATCATCAAACGGAGAAACTAAAAAGATACTAAGAAATACATAAGGCATATAGGTGAGAGCTTTACCTTGGGAAGCAGTAGTATTTGTGGTAGGAACACTTGCAGATTCCGATTGATAGAAAGGGATGATTGACGATGAAGAAGGGAGACGCAAGCCAATGAAATTGGTTTGTGGAAGACTTCTCCATTTCTTGTCAGGTCTTCTACGCAACTATAAGTCAACCAAAGTCTAGCACACCAGATAAAGTGAACTGCTTTTCTCTTCATATTAAAAAAATTTAAAATTTAAAATTGTTAAATGTTCATATGTTTATAAATTTTATAAATTATTTTAATCAAATTTAAGTTATTATTAAAGTTAAAAACGAAAAAAAAAATATCTTTTAAAAATATGTTATGCATATTGATCAATGTTTATAAATAATCCTATATTAAAAAATAAATAGATATTCACTTTTGTCCGTTCCATAAATGTCACATATATTATATGGATATACTCAAAGCTTTTAGGCCACGGCAATATGACAGGGAAATATCAAAGTCATGTTCAAACAATTCAAGTCAAATAATTATTGGTGTTGTCCTTGTTATCCAATTTAAGTCTCAGGGAGTAGTACAAGAGCAGAGAATTCTCTTCCCTCTGTTAACTGTATTTGTCCTTATATGCTATGCTTCCACATCCAAATCACGCAACTTCCAGGGCCTTCTCCTAACCCTCTCACTTCTTCTTATTTCAGGGCCTTGAATTGGGCTTCCATTTTCTATTGGGTATATTTATGTTAAAGGATTAAAGTAAAATTTTAACGGTTTGACACACTTAAGTTTTAAAAGATAAAAAGTACAGCAATTTTAGGATTTTTTTTTTTTAAAAAAAAATTGGCTGAAACATCTATTCTAAAGTTAAAAGGAAAACAAATGGGTCCCCCATATATATATATATATATATATATATATAAAGAGATAGGCATCTGAGTTAATTTAATAGAATTGTTAAAATTATTCTATTTTTTTAAATATTTTATCTACTTTTACACTTTTCAAACTTTAATTATGTAAGAAGCTTATGCTTATGATTAAAAATTTCATTATTAAAATCGTAGCATAACCCTATATCAAATGTCACGTACAACTTAGATGGCACATTGGATGAACAACAACTTTGGAGCCTTCTTGGATAACTCCTTAGGATACGCCATTCACTAATGTTGCTGGTTTTCTTTTATTGAAAACAACACTTTCATTATATTTAATTTCTCAAAATAAAATAAAAAATATAAAAAGTTGAGAATGGACTGTAATTTCATACCATACTGCGGGTCAAGCTGGATTGGCTTTGGAATACTCCCAAAAGATCTTTTAGGTCAACTGCGGTGTATGTACGCTTTCATTAATAAAGTTTGTAGATATTTCATTTGGTGTTTATAATATAAGACATATTGGAAGAATTATTCTCGATTTTAAATATAAGACGTAATTTTTATATTTGTCAGTTTTTTTTTTAAATTATCCCTATTAATATCCCGTCAATAATAATAAAAAAGCAAAGGAAAGTAAGAAATTTAAAAAGATTATTATGGTATTTTAAAAAGTACATGGCATATTAATTAACTTCCTTAATCAACGAATCATGTAAATTTGACTTACATTTAGGACGGAAGGAAGTAACAAATATTGGAGCCTTCTTTCTGGAGGGCACCACAGGATGTGCCATTAACAGATATTGCTCATTGTATCTGTCATTATTGAAAGCAACATTTTCATTTAATTTCTCAAAATAAGAAAATTGAAGATGGGGTATTTCATTTGCGGGTCAAGTTTGATGGGGCTGGCATTCTCAAAAGAATTTTTAGGTTCACTGCGGTCTATGTACGCTTTGATTAATATAGGTGTGTAGATAAAATTGTGGAAAAATGAGAATTGTATTTATTCTATATTTTAAAAAATCACATATCACGCCCCAAGAATTATAGGATGACTGGCACGAAATGTAAGAGGGTCTGTATTCCTAAAGCTTTAAGAGACACATAAACAAATATTTTACTTATTAATTACAATAATATTGAATAGAAATATAGTACTTCTAACTCTTTTACAACATATTTAATTTCTTTCAATTAAAATATTAAGTAATTTGTAGGAATTTCGGTAGAGTCTCTTTTGATTTTTTGAAATTTCTACCATAGCATACAAGTTCTCCGCAACAATATATATATAGATACAACTTAAACAAATTAAACAAGGAATGTGAGAATGTTGTCTATAGATGACATGGAGCACCTAAAGAGTTTAAGGTCTCACATTGAAGCAGGCTTGATTCAAATTACGCACCAACTTCAACCTAGCCGCAGTGGCGGATCCACCTATATGATTGGGGGGCACGTGCCCCCCCTTGATTTTTGATTTTTTTTAAAAAAAAAAAAAAAAAAATTAAAGCTTTTATTTAAAGGTGATCCGGACATATTTTATTCAAAGAAGGGGCACGTCTCACCTTACGGACATATTTTAGCATTGTGACCTCAACTGGGAAAGATCTACTTCCTTTTTTGAGATACTTTCCTAGCATTTTGTTGCATTTTTTCTGTATTTTAGGTGGATATTCCCAACACAAAAAACTGCTTGAAGCATATGTAGATTGCTAATTTTCCGCTATGGGCATTTTATAGCTAATACTTGCTCTTTTTCTTATTAATGATGATTAAACTTGCAACTGATGACAAGTGAAAACTTTTTGAATCCTGTATTATTCTTTGTGTTTTTTATGACAAGTGAAAAAAAATTTTCGGGGGCGCTGCCCCCGAACCCCCGCAACCCCTCCTACTAATAGTGCCCCCCTTCCATAAATTCCTAGATCCGCCCCTGCCTAGCCGTATGTAAAGGTGAGAACATATTGAACTAATCGTTCAACTGAACCCATCTCCAAGGAAGGGAAGGTTAGAACTTAGAACCTCTCTCCTTTAATTTATGGTGACGTTCAACTAATCGTTCAAATGACGTTATGGTGATACTATGCCATTGGTTAATTGAAAAGTTCTCAAATTAAATTTACAACTGAAAATTGGATCAAATATAGTTCCTTCATATTTGGTCACGACTCCTAAATGATCTCCCATTGGATCGTGACAATGATTATAAGATTCGCCAGCCAATGAAATTGATGAATAAGCAAATCCCGTGACAATTTCGCCCTGCAGTGGCCTTTCAATAAAATTGCCTATAAGCTTGTGTTGGTTAGGTTATGATGATTTTCTTATTATATTTGTTTAATTGCCTATAAGCTTGTGTTGGTTAGGTTTTTTTTTTTCAATCCCAGACGCTCAAAGTAAAATATGTCTATTGTGATAATTATTGGATTGACATAAATATTATATTACATTGCACGCAAGGAAGAGAATCCACCCACCGACTAGTCAGTCAAACCTTTCATTATCTCCTCAGCTTCCAGGAACAAACCAAGGGAAAATGGGAATGAAAGACTTGGGAGAAATATATTTATGGAGAATGATAGTAAAAATTATAATTATTTAGAAGGATCAAATACAAAAACATAAAATAAAAATACTAAAATACTCCTATCAAAATATTTTGCATCCCCTCCTACATTCTCTCTCATATTATATTTTTAAAACTAATACAAAATTCTAAGTTTCAGTAAATTAAATAACGTTTTTCTCAATTCTTATTTTTCACAAACTTGCCCATATATCTCCAAACAAAATTACACATTCTTTAATTTTGTAAAGATTATAATTTTCTTAAAATAAACAAAAATTTTAATTAAAAAAAGAATTATATAATTTTAATAAAACTCAAGGTCTTTTATAATTTAACATTTGTAAAGAAAGTTTATATGATTTATTTTTTTCTTAGAAGAGATTTATGTTGGTTAAAATTCATTTAATGTTAATAAAATTAAAAAAAAAATCTAATTTAGCTTTTATTTATAAAAATATCTTAATTGATAATAACATTGATAATATAAATTGAGTAACTTGATGATATATAAGTAATTTATTATATCATGATGGGCAATTTAGTTTCAGTTTTATTTATTTTTTAATTAGGAATACAAGAGATAATATAGGAGGTTTGGTTAGGGAGAATTTAGTCATTTTGAATTTATATTAGGATGTTTAATCCTTCTAAGTAATTACAATTTTTATAATATTTTATTATAAATATCATTTTCTTTATATCCTTTATTTTAATTTTCCTAAAAATCTATTGAGAATTTTATATTTTGTGGCCATAAAAATAATAAGGATAGATATTGAATCATTATTATTTTTTAGAGATCTTGTCATCTTGCTATCCTAGGAGTTGAAATGCAATTCATTCCATTATAACCAAACCCTCAGAAGATTTAAATTTTTCATTACTCATTAGGTTACTAGCTAAGAGACAATATGTATGCCCAGGCTTTGAGTTGTCGATTGCCAAACAATCCCCAGGCGTCAGAATTTATTTCCTACCTTTCATTCGCGAGCTTACTAATTACTCTGGTCCTAATTATAAGACATATTTAACCGATTTTGAAGAGATTAAGAAGAGGAGTTAAATTAGTTAATTTTACTCATTTTCCTAAAATACCCTTATATAAATTTAAAATGACATAAATAAAAGTGAATCAACAACCCTTATCATATATCTATGCTACCTAAAATTTTTCTTTCCACATACCTTTTAATTGAAATAATTATATATATACACACACATATATATATATGTATGTATATATATGTGTACATACATATACATACCTACATACATGGGTGTGTGTGTTTAGACACATATGTATGCATACACACACACACACATAAACACACACTCACAGACATTGACGGATCTTTGATGAGGCCAGAGGGGGCCATGGCTCCCCCCCCAAAAAAATTAATTATGCAAATTGAATGTGGAATGTAGGATCTTTTGGTTTAAGCCGGTGGCGGATCTTTGATGATGGCCCCAAAAAAATTTAATCATGTAAATTGAATATGAGAATGTGAGACCTTTTAGTTTAAGCTACTGAATGAGAATTGTTCAACCAATTAATTAAATTTAATGGACAATGAGAAATTAAATGTGATTGATTGATTATTCTAATTATGTCAAAAATCCATCAGTGTCACTCATATCATTTTCACACCCTTTGGCATAAAGTTCAACATGCAAGCTGGATAATCATATTCTTCTGGCCCCCAAATTTTTTTTAAAACATTTTCCCCCTTCCTTTTTCATTCCTCCCGCAGTCCCGCTTCTATTATTCTCCCAATCTCTCTTGATAACTGAATCACGAGAACAAGAACGAAGAACGCGCTTATTTTTCTCCCAATTTCCCTTGATAACTCATTTGTGATTTTTTAGCTCTTGCTCACTGCAGCCTATAGGTAAATTCTCCCATCTTATTTCTTTGCTCTGATTCAACTCCATATTTACTTTGTTTGGTCTTGATTCTTTTCTAATATAAGAAATTTCCTAATCAGTAAATCTCGTTGAAATTGTCTGAGTTTGATAAATTATTTTCTTGTTTCTTTCTTTATTTCCTTCTTTACTTTCATTCTTTGATTTTGTTTGTTGTCGGTGAGAAATGATAGTAATAAATATCTTTGTTGTCTTCACAACTCAAACTCGGATTTGTCACTCCCCGTATTTCTTAGGTCTATACCAAATATTACAATCTTAGGATAAAGATTTGGGCCCCTCAAAATATTTATCCCAAGATCCCCCACTGCTCACAGATATAAATAAGTATATATCTGTATAAGTGTTTATATATGTACACACACATATATAGTCTATGTGTGTATATCTATATATATTTGTGTGTAGACACACACACACGCACACATATGTATGTGTTTTTATACATACATACATACATACATGTGTGTGTGTGTGTGTGTTTAGACACATATGTATGCACACACACACACATAAACACACCCACACACTCACAGATATATATATATATATATATATATAGACATGTATGTATGTATGTATGTATGTTTATATATGTACACATACATATATAGTCTCTGTGTGTATGTCTATATATATTTGTGTGTAGATACATACATGTGTGTGTGTGTCTATATATGTATTGGTAAATTATTGTCAGTTGATCGATAAATGAATTAAAATCCAACAATTTAAAATTTTCATTAATTGAAAGAGCCTATGCATCCACATTTACTCACAAAAAATCAAACATATATACTTGAAATAATTAAATAGGGGTGTTTTAGGAAAAAATGGACAAAAATTAAAATGTTGTCTTATAATTAGGACCAAAACTAACTCTTAAATGTTGTCTTATAATGAGGACTGGATGAAGTATATAATTGTAATTTGTAACTGAACAAAAATATAATTTATATTTTTTATTTTGTGAACAAATAATTTGGTTCCTTTCACTACACACATATTAACCTTCAAAGTAAAAAATATCTTCTTCATTAATACATTTAATACTTAGGATAGGATATTGCTACTATTAATTTTGGTTACTACTACTTTTCTACTGTTAGATTAGAATCTCATAAAAAAAATACATAACTCAAATTTTATATTTAAAGTTTAAAAAATCTGATTTATAATAATTATTGTAATATACTATTTTCCTGATGATACCGCGTATCTGAATTTTCTTTATTTCATAACGAATGAATCTGGGGGTTACATAACACAATATTATTTTTATTTATTTTATGGGTTTAATGAGGTTGTTGAATTTATTGCAATTAAAAGTAATTAAATTTAATTCCATCCAAAAAATTAAAGAAGAGCAATCATATTTTGGAGAAAGACATGCGTCTTGATCACACAGTATTGGTAACTATCAATGGCAAGGATGTAACAACTAGATAATTTATCAACCTAATTAAACAATTAAATCAATAAACTCAATTGACAATTAAATTAATAACGAAAACTCAATTATTAAATCAATTGACAATCCAAAGGTTGTAAACAAAAATCCAACCATTGTCTCAAGCATAAAAACTTCAAATTATCAATCTAATTTTTAAAAAATAAGTTTACAATTTAAAACTAAATTATTCTCAATTAACACAATTTGAAACCCTTTAAAACTAAACTATCTCAAGTCTTGAATTAAAAAGATAAAAATAATAATACTCTTTTGTGATCTTCAAGTGTTAGTTCCTAGGCCTTAGCTTCCTTCATGCTCCTCCCAAATTACCTCTTAAAAGGGCTTAAGCTGCCATGAAAATCTCCTCTTCAAACTCCTTCAAGCAAGTCACGGCCATTCATGGGATTAGTGGAGTATTGATGGATGAATGCTTTGACGTGGCTGTACGTGAGAGAAGAGAGGAATGAGCAATGAATTTGATAATGGAAAGTGATGGATAGACTCCAGCGGCTGCCTCCGCGTCTTTTATCGCATGCCTCTCTCCTTAACAGAACATCCCTCTCAATTCATATAAAAAAAAAAAAAAATTCCCTCTCAATCTACGGCTAGTTTATTTAATGGGAAGGAAGAGATGGATTTTTGGGTACAACCTGAGCCTATTAAAATTTAGGAAGCTCAATACAATTTCACCATTAGATTTCCTTTCAGCTTTCCTAAAAAAATTCTACATCATAGAATCTTCTAATAAGATAAAATCGTGATCTATCATATATCTAGGAATATTATTTAATCATAAGATAGCAATCAGAATATTAATAATTTAAGCCCAATAATCTCATAATTAATTTAGATTTATATTATTTTCTAAAATTGGCTAACAATCCAAATATTATATAATAATTCCAAATTAGCCTAAAATAGTCTCCAAAATAAATGAATAAGGTGGAATAAAATATATAAAAATTGGGATTTATCTTCGAACTAGTTTTCTTGGATTGGTGAACTCATAAATCATTAGATTTTGAGAAGTTTCAAGACTTACTAATTTCATGCTTATATTGGTAGTGGAATTTGAACCAACATCTCTATATATGACATATGAGATCACATTTTTCTCAAACGAATCAACTTTCAGTGATGTGTTTTTCAAGACTTACTAATTTCATGCTTAATGGAAAATGTATGATATATAAAATAAAGGGTTTAAACTGAAAATTAAATAAATTTTATAATTAAATAATTTCATACTTATTTTATAATTAAATAAATGTAGATTCTGAGATATATTTGATTACATTTATTAATATTTTTATATTTATTTAATTATCTTTTATATATTTTTCTATCTTTTAATTAATTATAAGATAAAAGGGTATTTTGATGTAAAATGGACTCATATCCTAATTTATTTTGCAGGAGATATTATAAGAAATATAATATACTTATATTAAATGATAATTGATTAAAGAAAAGGATAAACCAAGATATTGTGAGAGACGCACGCTAAAGTGAAGCAATATATAACTATATATGGGTGAGGCGTAGCAAGAGTGAGGCGTGTTTTATTTTTCTAGTTAGTGACGAAAAGGCAAGAGTTTTAATGGAAGGAGATTAAAGTTTGGAAATGCATAAGAGCAACGGGGCATATGAAAATTCGGCATGGAGTTTTTATTTCGATTTCTCCTCTTCTTTCTTTATCTTTTTATTTTGTCTTTGGTTAGCTAGTATTTTGGTCATAAGAATGTTCAGTTTTTTGTCGTTAAACCTCGTTTTAGATTATTTAGTTTGATTGAGTTAGGGGATGACAATTTTTATCGTTAATTGCTTTGATATTATTTTTGTTGATTTTATTGTGTGCTCAATTATCCTAAAACAAAAGACAACTTATTGGGATTATTTTGATATTCTAAAGGAACCTAGATATAGGGAATTTAATAGACTTTTAATTCAATCATGTAGGATTAGGATTTTCGGACTTAATTTGCTTATAGGATAAAAATATACCTACCGGCCATACATAATCTCATTAGACTTGCACTTACATTAATCCAATTAAGTACGAATCTGTCACGACCCAAAAATGGGGATGTGACAGGCACGGAATATGAGAAAACCCACATTCCTAAACCCGTAACTATATAAAGTTTTCCATACTTTTTTATATATACCATGTATTTGCAAAACATAATATAACTGTGATTGTATTTCATATTACAAAAATTATAGACTGCCTATAGAAATTTCTGTAGAATCTCCCTTGAGAGTAAGACCTCAAGAAAATTCTACAGTAACCTGATATAGTCAAGAGGAACTCTGCTCCTTACCAAGAAATACACATGCAAAAAAGGCGACGGTCCTATCTATAGCATACGTGTGGAGCACCTAATTCAAAACAATAATTTCATAAGTTTAGATTTTACATTAATTGGGAATTATCAACATGATGCTTAAACTTCACACAGTATTATAGTTCTTCATCGATCAATAAAAGGAACATAGCCAGCTGCACTATTTGAGGCCAAAAATATTTTATAGTGAATAACGTCCCATATAAAGAGTTAATGAAAAGAAAAAAAACTTAAGTATCAAATAATACTTTTGACAAATTTAACTTTGAATACTAATATGCCACCGTAAACATGTGAAATTTTCTAATTGATCATCAATCTTGTTTAAGTACGTAAATAAACAACGTGTTAAAAAAAAATTCGTTCAAAATAAAAATTTTGAATTCTCATCTTTCTATAGGATTTCAACAAAACAAAATAACCAGCGTGAACACACAGTCCACGAGGGTAACTAACCAAGCTCAGCCCAAGGCCACGAACACAAGCATGGACACACAGTCAACGAGGGTAAGTAACCACGCAAGTGCACCTTGAGGCCGTGAAACAAGCACAGGTACAAGACCCACGAATAAAAAGCGTGGGAACAAATCCCACGAATTTTTAGCCCGAAATTCAAGCGAGCTGAGGTTAACCATCACTAGTGCAAAAATCGGTTTTTAGATTGGGTAAAACACGCTTTTAAGACCGGTTCTAAATTGGTCTTAACACGCCGGTCTTAAAAGTTTGTTATTTTTTAGACCGGTTGAGCAACCGGTCTTAAAAAGACTTTTTAGACCGGTTTTTAAAATATGATATCTTAAAAGTAAGACTTTTAAAACCAGTTTTTTAAATAATAAAACAAAATAAAAGTATAGTCATACAAAATTGTTTAAATATACATTTACCTCTTGAGTGAATTCAATCATACCTACTTTGATAATGTTAAACGTGTTTCAACACCAAAAAGCCACATAGGTTAGATCCGGTGGTCGCCTTCAAGTCTAAAAAAGAACATGACATAATTAAAACTATATAGAGCATAACTTATTGAATAAGTTCATAAAGCAAACAAATATGCACTGACCTTTGGTGTGATCTATTTAGGATCTTTTACCTCATGCACATGCTTACCATTTTCTGTATGTCCAACTCCGACCACATAGCTTGTTGAGTTATTAGGAAGTTATGGCACCCAACTCAAACCTTAGAAATAAATATTCTCAATCAAAACTCATCAATTATAAGAATTCTGGTATGCGTGATGGGAAAAGGCATAATATTTATAGTTCTATCATATGCTTCATTTTCAACCAGCCAGCTTCTTTCTAACCCTTAATTTAATTGAATTCAAACGGAAAAGAACTCAAGGAAAATATTCCAAATGTAATTAGGACTGTAGCATGAATTCATGAATATGGGAGTTAGCTAAGGATGCGATACATAAAGCATATACTCAGTAGATTCACATATTGGCATTGTAGCAGGGGCGGAGCCAGGATTTGAAACTGGGGGGGCGAAAATTACAAAATAGGACATGGTGGAGTCAGCATTTGAAATTAGAGGGAAAAAATTACAGAATTGGACCCAAAATTTTAGGAAATTATATTTTAACCTTATAAATATTTCAATATCTTCATTTTAGTCCCTCTATAAAATTGTTAATAAGGACTAAAGTGAAAACATTGAAACTTTTATAAGACTAAAATATAAATTCTAAAATTTTTGGGTCAAAGTCTGTAATTTTAGGGGGCCGGGGGCCACCCCTAGCCCCCCTGATTCCACCTCTGCATTGTAGTACACTTATCAATACTCTCGGATCACTATAAACTGTGCCCACCAATATCAAATTTCCTCAAGGCTTTTGCAGTTCAACCTTACTCCTATTTCCATCCCCAAAGATTAAGAAAAACAAGTAAAACCTAAAAATGTTTCGTGGGGAAGCAAGGGAATCCCTTAGAATTGAGATGGACTAGAGTTTCCCCATCATGAATTAGTGGCAGCATATGAAAGTAAATAAAGAATTTGAAGAAACTAACAGCAACTATCGAAGTCCTAGATAAAATATCGAGTCATTAAGTAGATACTTAATTGATCAGAAATGAGGCGGCAGCAACAAATTTAGATGCTAGAAGGCAGCCCAACATACTTCAATAACTACTTCCAAATTCAATGGAAAATTGTGCAGCCTTCACACACTCATATACATAAAATAAAAATCCAGGCACAAACCCAGGACTTCCTAAATTCAAAGTGATGATAAGCCTTATCTACCAACTGAGGAGAGGTTGCTACAGTAGATAGGAATTTTGTTTGCTTTCTTAGGTGTTTTGTTTGCTTTCTGATTATGGAAACATTAACTGTAATGAGTTATGACTTTTGAGAATCAAACAAAAAAGAGGTTCCAAACAGAACTTAAGATAAACAAAAAAACTACCTAAACAAATAGTACAAGGCAAGAAAGAGAGGAAAGGTCATATGTACAAGTATTGTAAATGGTGGAGTTCGCCATGTTCTGGGCCTAGAGTTCCAGAGATGTTAGAATTGCCCAAACCTCTGAAATTTAAAGTATAAAGAAGCTGATTAGAAGCCAAACAAGAACAAAAGTCCAAATTTAAAAATATCAGTGTTTAAAGCTGTTAGAATAAGGGATAACTGTTGTGATAAGGATGAATGAATTGAATGATGCTGAGTGTTTACACTTCAAATTTATCAATGAGCATATGGAATGGAAACATGTACTGTTGTAGCTGGTAGAACATGACTTACGGCTTGTGTAAACTCAGCGTTTATGGTAACATAGCAAGAGTGAAGCTCATCACTATAAAATATCATACCGTATTTGGGAGTATTGCCTCTGGTCTTCAATGCCCTAAATACACGATAGCAAGATTTACAACTATGTTCTCTATGCAAATTAATGGAGGTGTCCAAATTAAAGACCAAATTAACTATAGCTATATCCCAGCGCTAATGAAAAACCAAACACCTTGTAGTATTACATCTGGAGCGCCTTTTTAGTTCCTAAGATTACTGATAAATTCAAGCTATAGTTGACCAAAATAAGAGGTACTAAACTATAAACCTGAACAAAGCCTTCTCTGCACCAAGAATTTCAAGAGTAGAAGAGGGGCACTTGGCCAAATTAGTGAGGCTTCTAGTATGTGAAATCAATCGAGTCACAACAACTTCACCAATCAAAGAGGCCAAATTTGGTGCAATATCATTCATCTTAGTAACAAGATAATCATAAATTATGAAATTGCCGAACATCGGTCAGGTCCACGGGAGACAAATCCTGGCCTGTTGAAAATCAAAAGAGCGTGGGTTTTGTAGAGAGAATAATGCTAAAGTTATACCATACAAGCACAATAACCCTACCCATAGATGCCTTGGCAGCTTCCACAATCTCTTTTGCCTTGTCCTCATCTCTAACCATGTCTGTTAAGCCTGAGATTTAGTCCTCAGACAACTTTGACTTATCTTAATATATTTTGCGACTCTGGCATATAGATAATTGTCATTTACAATCTTCACCAGTTCAGGAAAATGCCACGAGCACCATTCCCTTCAAAGATTTGATGAACCAACATATAATAAATATTAAGAAGCCCAAAATAAGTTTATAATTATTAAAAATCATGCTTCAAATATCACCAATTTTCCAAATAAGTAAAATTTACGGAATATAATGATGATTCCGGATTTGATTATATATGTATTGTTTTGTACATTTGTCAAATAGTATACCTAACTCTTATGGAAAAAGAATTGATATCTTTATCAAGTGTGTCGAGAAGGAAGATTGCTTGAATGACCATATTGTCAACTCGGTTAACATTAAATTTCACTTTTGCCCTGTTGTAACTATGCCCCAAACCAAGTTGAACTTTTTCCAAATCTCCGGGCTATGGAATTTCAAAAAGTCAATGAAAAATGAAATGAAATTTAAATTAAAAAATAGAGAGAAACATGATTACATTAAAGGGATGAATTCATATTGTTGGCATAAAAAATACTTAAAGGACGCAGAGAAAATGTTAACCTTGAGATCATTGAGAAATCTATCAAAATGGAGCCGAACACCTCGAAACAGCTCACCCTTCTCTCGCAAGCCCTGGAATTTTTCAGTGTCGTCGCTAACTCCTCAGTTCTGTCTCAAGCAACCGCCTCCAAACTCGGACCAAATGGAACACTAACCCGATTGAAGACCAAATGGAGTGGAGTTAGATGACGGGGTCACCGAAGAGTAAATAAATCACGATTCACGAGCCCTAGGTGACAAACGAAAAAAGCAAAATCAAGATTAAGTCATCGACTTTGAAGGGTAGAGGGAGCCAAACTGAAAATTTTGCGAGTTCTGTGTGTGAATATGGGACTGACCGACTACGGAATTGGGATGAGGAGGAGAGAATCAAACAATCTTTGCGTCCTTGAGCAACGGCGACAGCCAGTTTGAGTGAGAGAGCACTAGAGAGTTTCGGACTTCTGTCCACACAGTAACAACTCGATAGAGGCAGAGAGCGAAGAAGAGAGCCTTATGTCACGCATAGTAGGGAAAGCAAGATATTTTGTGCTCAAGACACTATAAAGGAGGTTTTTAGAGAGTTCCACATTATTGTAGATACTTGTACATAATACTAAATTGTATAGAAAACTCTAGAAACTCCCTTGTAAAGGACAAAAATCTAGATATTTCTAGGGAAGATTCTGGAAAACTAATCTCCACCGTAGGATGTTTTTTATCTTAATCGTTCATTGAGGAGGTGGTTTGCCTATAAATAAAAGGTGTCAACCTCATTTGTAACCATCGAAAGCTATTCAAGTCATTTGCATTCAATAGCTTCTCTCTTTAAGAGTTCTCATTCTCTCTCTAAAGTTCTCTTAGTCCTTTGTGCTCTTTGCCTACTTGTGAGGGATCAGCTGACTTAGTCACACTACTACAGAAAATGGCATTTGCGTCTCTAATAGGCGTCCTATTATAAAAAGAGGAAGTAAAAAAAAACGCGGTGGCATTTTCGTAATAATTGGGTGACTTTTGGAGTCTAATTTTTATACTAGAACGCCAAAAGTCCAGCCATACCAAGTGATAAGCCCGCCAAAGCGGAAATTGGGCCATTTTTGGAGTCTAAGTTTTAGTATTAGACTCCTAAAAAACATTTTTGGAGTCTAACTTTTTTTATTAGACTCCTAAAAAATATTTTGGAGTCTAACTTTTTTTTTATTAGACTCCCTAATTTTTTACTTTTACACCAAAACCCTTCCTCGATCGTATTGTCCCCGCGTGACCGTCTCGGATTTCCTCTCAACCCATTCCGCCTTGTCTCTTCTCTCGCTCCACTGTTGCGCCGTCGTCCTCCTCTCCACCATAGCTCCTCCGATCAACATCCTCTCTCTCACCGTCCTCCTTGCCTCCTCTCTCACGCCGTCGGAAAGGATTCTACCAGACAAAAAATGTGAAGCACAAAGGGCAGGATTGCATTGCGGGAGATTTTTTGCTTTTGTACGTATCCGATACGTGTATCAGACGGATACTGTTAGGATACCTGGATTCGCGTATCAGAGAAGGTGGACATTATCGGTAATTTGATTCAAAATGAATGAATTGTGCATTTTTGCCACAAACCTAAATCGATGTCGCGAGCTCGGTCAGTCGAAGTCAAAATTATCCGATTCTACACTCGAACTCGAAGTTGCCGCGATCGCCATCGTATCGAAATCACCACCGTCGAAGTCGCCACCATCGAAATCGCAAGTTTCCGTATTTCGGTCGTCGCGTCTCTTCTCGACTTCGTTTTCGTCTTTGTCTTCGGTGGTCGCTTAGCTCGGTCCCGAGACACTCGGTGAGCCGTGTTCTTCGTCGAAGTGGGCTAGTCGCGTTCTCCCATCTCTCCCTCGTCCCAGATCGGTCTCTCCTCTCCTCGTCATTGCGATTTATGACTGTGACTATGAGTGTCGAATCTTCGGTTCTTCCGCAATCGCTTTTTAAGTTTCATGGTTTTGGCCGATAAGACTAGCAAGAAGGTTACATTTTGAATAGAATTTCTGTTGATGATTGATGGAGCTATTGAATCTTGTACATTATATTACATGTGGGGAATTGCTGTTATTTTGGTCAAAATGGGTTTGTTTTCTTCTTATTGACCCATCTTTTTGTTAATCTTGCCTTCTTGCCTTGTAAGCAAGACTAGTCACTTAATTAGCAAGTTGCGGGAATGAGGGTCATGCCCTTGATCATTGTTTAACTTCTTCATTATAAATAGGGTTCGAGGTCTGTGATTTTTTCAAACAGTCTGAGTAAAAATGGCTAAGATTAATTATTTGATCTGCTCTGTGTTATTTCGCATTCTATTGAGCTCTGTTTTAACCCGATCAGCACGAGAAAGTGCTCTTCATGAAGATTTCGGCTCTAATGGCACCGTGCCTTTCAAGCACTATCTTTGGTTACATTATATGGCTTTCTTCTTCTATTCACATTTCTGTTGCAGCTGTTCACTGTTTTCATTCCTTGTTGATTTTTTCATTAAATGAATTATGTTTTTCCCCTTCTAAAAAGTTGGTGCTTATTTTGTGGTCTTCTTGTTGGGACTCTTCATAAAGATTACTTGCCCTTCGCCTCTAGCTTTTGATTGCACTAATTTCTTCTTTTGGTTTTCTCCACCTCTACAATGCCTTATTGTCGAGTCGCACCTAAAAAGGCGGGTTTTTCCTCCTTTAAATTAGTTTCATACTTATTTTATGATTAGAATGTGGTTTTCATTGATAAAGAAGACTGTTTCTTTATTGAATGAATGAAGAAGACATGACTTGTGTCTTTAGCTTTTGGCTACATTAAATCCTTTTTGCTGCTATTCCCATTTTTCGCGTGTCTAATCCGAGTCTCACAAGTAAAATTATGGTTTTTTTTTTAATTAATTTTAATGTGCTTATTTTATGATCTGGAATCGGGGTTTCTTTGAAAATAAAAACTTGACAAGTCGATTCTCTAGCTCTTTTTGCTTTCATTCTCATTTTTGCCATTGCTGTTTTCAAATTCTCTCTCAAATAAAAAGGACTTGCCTTATTTCGATTCTGCGGTTCTTGTAATGGAACGTTGAAGATATGTGTGAGTTCATGAAAGTCATGGAAGGAACTGTACTACTATTTTGTGAAGACAAACCTCCCGAATATCCTGTGGTTTTGTGGCTTAATGGTGGACCAGGTGTTCTAGCTTTGATGGCTTCGTCTATGAGCATGGTGATCATCAACTTTCTATTTTAGAAATCTGTTTTTCTATAAAATTCTCAATTTGTGTTTCGTGTACAGTTGGTCAAAGGTACTAAGTTTGAACCTTTATGATGTTTCAAATTCGAAAAGAATATATTGTTTGGGCTAATCCCATTGTCGTCTCTAGTTTCAATTTCATTCCTTAACAAAATTTTGCGTATAAATTAATTTCGTGCATTAAAGGTCTCCTACATAATGCCTATCTCGATTAACTTTTCTTAGGGGTGGCATTTTGGGGGAGGGTGGTTTATATGTTCTTAGTTTCTTTCTCTATTGTCTCGGGGAAAAGCATTTAATTGCGACATTAGCTAGCTTCAAAATATAAATGCAGAATGCTTTTGGAAGTCAAACTCGGTGCTTTGCCAATAAGTCAAGACAAGATTTAAACAGTTAGTAAGAAGTGTGGCGGAGTTCGTACTTTTGCATGTCCCGATCTTGGCCCTTATACTCGTTATTTTATCTATGCCACGACAATCCTATTCTCCTATGTACGGATCCTTGAAATAACTTGAAGGTCTTGAGCACATTTGCGTCGACTAACTCTTTGCTTCGTTTTCTTACTAATAGAATCTAGTATATGTTATCTTTATTCTTGTATCAATTATCATGAAGTCATGGCAACTATTGATTGACATTTTTTTACCATATAGTTACTTTTATATTTTTAAGTTTGTACCGACAAATGTCGATTAGATGTCCGACATACACCCATAGATTTGTTGGTCGTCTCGTCATTCGTTACGTAGTGGTAGAGTGTAACTGGAGTTGGAAGTCCTTATTTCCGAATTTCTAAAGGAAAAGCTTCCTCGAAATTGATGCCATATAATGTATTTCAAACACGATTTTTGGGTTGCGCACATTGGGTTTGAAATTTTCATCCTCATTATTCTCAACTACATTAGGGTTAAGAACCAATTTACGGTACATTATATAAGTATGATTTATGCACAAATTAGGATAGGCAAAGGTTGAACCGCATTATTTTTCTTGCCATGTCCGCTCGATTTTGGGAGTCCTATGATCATCTCCTAAATATGCATTTGATATCTTGTCTAAGCAATGCAAGCCCGAAAGCAATTAATTGACCAAGAAAGATCGGTATTGGTGAATAAAATTATTACAATATCATCTCGAATAAATGTTCATATATGTCATCTTTTAAGTTGTGTTCTTATAAAATACCGACTATTCTATATGATTGATTAGTAGAACCAGATCGGTACTTGTCATATACTGTTCTACTTTTTCTTGCATTTCCATGGAGTGTACACTTGTTCAATTTTTCTGTCTAACTATGTAAAGATAAGGTTCGAACGGCTAGTAAATAGTAATTTGTGGAATAATAACTTGAGTTTTCAATGATCCGAATATGCATTCACCCTAAATTTAGATACGTCATGCTTTCTTGTAAATGTGTTTCCATATATGATAACATTGCAAACTGATCAGGCCTTTTCTTTCGAGAGAGCAGATTGGAACAATACGTGACAAAGAAACAATAGATGTCCGCACAAACAGGATTAATGCCTTAGTTTTTAAGGTAAAATCAAGAGTCGCCACGAGAATCTCACTGGAATTTAGTGAAATGATTTCGCCATCACAGTTATTTTTCTGAGTAGGTGAGATCTGTGCGGATGGTTGGCTCCTGTGCCTTGGACCTTTGTGGAGTCGCATGTGGAAGGCTGGATGCAAGCTTTGAAATTGGCTTTGGTGGTCCTTGGTATGAGCCTTAAGTCCAAGATAAACGCGAAGATTGTGGTATTATAATTTGTGATTAACATGATTTCTTCCTTTCATTAGGGATGTGGCGAAATGCTGCCGTCGTCGTTGTTAGAGAAGCCGGGGGAGAAGTGTTTGATCCGTAAGTGACTTGTCCAAATATCCCCTTTCCCTTGCTATGGAATATGTCTGAAGTTCTTTAGAATCTTTGGCTCTTTCTTCTTATGGACATTTAAGAAGAAGCTAAACACGTTTTAATGTATCTTGGGATATTTGTTATATAAAAGGTGCACGTATTCTCGTTTTCGTATAAGGTTAGCCGAGCTAACCTTTTAGCACATAGCTAGGTGTTGTATGCAATTATCACATTCTGGTGATTGTTTATGTAAGGATGTTTTTTACAAGAAATTGTGGGATAGTGAATATACGAAGCAATTATTTTTTTTTTTTAAAAAAAGAACACTTAAGGAGTCTAGTTATTGGAATTAGACTCTTAAAGTGGGACTTAAGGAGTCTAATTATTGGAATTAGACTCCTAAAGTGGGACTTAAGGAGTCTAATTATTGGAATTAGACTCCTAAAGTGGGACTTAAGGAGTCTAATTCCCTTGAATTAGACTCCTTAAGTGAGATCAAAGAGCGCAATTGTCATCACTTAAGGAGTCTAAGTTGTGGAATTAGACTCCTTAAGTCATGACTTAAGGAGTCTAATTCTAAGACTTAGACGCCTTATGTTAGGCGTCTAATTCTAAAATAGGACTCCTTAAGTTTTCCCTATGGCGCCCCCCAAATAGACGTCCCCTCGGAAAAGGACGTCAAAAGTACAAAAACTAGGACTCCGTATCCCTGTTTTGTAGTAGTGTCAAGATCAAGGCAAGTGATCAAGCTAAGGCGGTACAGTTTTGAGAGGATTGTCTAAGACCGTGACACTTAGCTTCAAAGGCACAGTCGAGCACGAGGACATGGTTCAAAGGTTTCAAGACCGGTTGTAATGAATATTAGGTCTAAAAAATATTTTATATATGATTTCTTTAATTATCTTATTTCGTTTTAGAGTAGTTTTCTAGAAATTAGGTTTAAAAAACATCTTTTATACCTTACCTATGAGAAACCGGTCTAAAAAATTTACATTTTAAAAAGTTTAAAATATTTATAAAAATGCCACCTGTCACATTTTTAGACCGGGGGTAATGAACATCATGTCTATAAAATATTTTATATGATTTTTTTTATTATCTTAATTCTTTTTAGAGTGGTTGTCTAGAAATGAGGTCTAAAAAAAAAACATCCTTGAGACCTTACCTAGAAGGAACCAGACTAAAAAGTTTATAACATTTACAAATATGCCACTAGTCACATTTTTCAGACCTTATTCTCTACACCAAGATTAAAAATGGCAATCTAAAAAGCTGATTTTGCACTAGTGTATGGTGCACCAAGGACTAACCAGCATTTTGTATTCCATCCTCTAAAAAATGTTTTCAAGCATGTATAGGGTATTTTGGAGGGGGGGGGAAGCATGTATAGGGTCAATTTTCCATCAGCAAACAAAGAGATTTCTTCTAACAATAAAAACTCTGAATGATTATAATAGAAGAGCCCAAGAGCCCAGCATAAAAGTTTGGAAACAATATCTCATAAGAGTTTCCTTATATTGTACAAGTCAACTTATAAATGGTGGAAACATCAAGTAAATCCAACAAACTTCCAACTTCTAAATAAGAAATGGTAAAAATCCTTCCAACAAAATAAATTAAGAAATCTTTTCCAACAAGTAGTGACTATCCGTCAAAACTAAAGTATACATGAAATAACAAAATGATCAATATCAAAAACTATACTTTTATAAATGTGATTTATTTAAAATATAATATAAGTCATTCAAAAATAGGAAGTTAATTTACAATTTAACTGGGACGCTATTTACTTAGTCATTGAGCTCACATATATATATAAATTTTTATACATTTCTTAGATTTCTTTTCTTGAAATGCCCTAATGCATACTTTAATGCATAAAAGAAAAGTTTATAACTATGGTCAATTCAAGACCATATTCAACTCAAAATAAAATTATAATTATCCCTAGCCTCAAAGCATACTTTAATGAATCAAGGCAGTAACCCCTTCTTTTTACAACTTATTTAGCAGCATATTAACTTGTAACTACGATCCCATAATACCTAAAAGATGTATGTTTCCTTGTCTTGATTCTAGCCAACTTAAAATATTTAAGTAGATAAATCAAGTTCCATAAATTTTATATCACCACTAACATCTTCATTTAAGATACTATACCAAATATCAAAACAATCAATTTCTTATCAAGATTGGTTTTAAAGCAAAACATAACACAAATTCCATCTTCTCTATCAGTATACTTCTTATTCTAATGGCTTCATTCAATTAACTCTAACTCCTTTCTTTTCTCTCAACCAATAGCAACCAACATACACACACATATACTTTTTTTTCTAGAGGCACATTAATAAACAGTTAATATGCACTAGATAACCCAATAGTAAGGTAAGAGCTTCAAAACATAATAGTTTCTTTTAAACAATAACCAAACTCCCTACTCAAGATCCGTACCCCTTATAAATCATCATCTTTCTCAGTAGAATAATCTATCTCTTCTCTTTTTTTTTTACCACCAAATTGTAAAATAGCATAATTCCAACCCATCAATCTCCAAATATACTATCTGGCCGGAAAGAAAGAGAAATTTGAACACCTTAACTCAGCCACACATATGATAAAATGAGGAGGAACACTTTGAGCTTACCCCATACCCACACAACGTCTTGTAGCAGCAGGAAACAGGTAAGATAAAAGAGGGCTTTCACACTCCAACAACAAAAGCTTCATTGGTACCCCACAAATGCAGCAGACTAGAAGGGGAAGGAGAGACAAGACTAGCTGCTACCCACACCCACACGATGGCATCGACAAGAAGAGTAACGAGAGAGACAACAACTCGAAATCTTGAGCAGAGAAGGAAAGACGCTTGTGCACACACCAGCAACCGCTTGAAAGTCTGAGGAGAATGATGGAAGGAAAGCAAGGGACGGCAAGGGTTCAAATTTTGCAGGCTCTAGAGACTTCTTCTCCGTTCCTATTGCGTAAGTCGAGAAGAATTGGAAAAAAATAGGGAAAATCCATATGAGGGCTCAATTAAGAAACAAAAACTCAAAAAAGCTCAAACATAATTCACATGTCGGAAAATACCCTAGGGCCTTTTTTGACATGTGAATGTAAAGTGAAATGACGTTGATACCCTGACATTAAAAAGGAAAAAAGCAGTCTGGAAAAAAGCATTATTGGCGCCTGATCAAAAAGCTGAAACAGGAAAGACACTGAAATGAAGGTTGAACGCGAGGTAGAGAACACGACTCACACACGAGGGGGGTTCGATGAAGGTTGAAGGTCCAACGTTGAAGGGTGTTTTATGACCATCCACTGCGTTAAAGTCTCAACTCAGCTGGTATTTATGTGATGTGGCTAATCGTTTGTTTAGTTTGAAGGTTGGGTGGCTGAAAGGTTGGAGCTTGGCCTCATTTATGTTATTATTGGCGAGCAGATAGGTAAGAAATGCAAAGATTTTGATCAAGATATCATCATCACCATTCTACTTGGTCTTCAATCATTGTAGGGTAGGGTTAATAGAAGCTTGCTCTATTTTTTTGCATGAAAACAGAGGAAAGGTATGTTTTTTAGTGGGAATGAATGAATGGGAAGAAGGTACTTTTGGTGCGAAAATGCTGAAATGTGATAGTTGTTAATATGATAGTTGTAGTTGTTAATATGACTGATCTAGTTATTAATACGAGCTGAATGTGAAAACGTTGTAGATTAGGTTGCTCTGTTTTTGGGCATGGAAACAAAGTGAGGTATGTTTGTTAGTGTGAACGATTCAATATGAAAACAATGAAATGATATTTTTATTAGTGGATACTGATATTGTTGTTAGTAGGTACTGATATTGAGATTGGTAGGGACTGATATTGTTCTCAGTAGGGACTGATATTGTTGTTAGTGGGTACTGATATTGTTGTTAGTGGGTTGTTAGCGGGTACTGATATTGTTGTTAACGTCCCTTGATATTGTTGTTAGTGGGTATTGATATTGGGTATGTTTGGGTTGTCTTTTTTATTAGCATTAATGTGCAAAAAATTTCAGGGGCTTTTAAGTAAATGATCAGCTTATCTAAAAATTCCTAACGCCAATGGACTTATTAGATGCTCCAATTTGGAGCTTATTTCCTACTGAGAAGCTGCGTCTCGTCTTCTCCGACTCGGCTCCTCATCTCGTCTAGTCCCTGCTGTCTCGTCCTCTCTCAATCCCTTCCTGTCGTCCTGAAATCGCAGATCATCACCGGGGAAAAAACAGATTTTTAGCATATGCTTCCACTACGAACTGAAGTTTGATGAGATGTTTGATGATTTGAGAACTGAACTTTGGTGATTTGAGAACGAAAAGAGTGATGGCGGTGAGTTTTCCCCATCATCGTTTTCCATTTATCTTCGATTCATCCCTTTTTGATCCGTAAATGGTGATAGTGTCTTCTCCCTCTTCGATCCGGTTGTTTTCGAAGGCAAAGGAGGATGGTGGACTGCGAACGTCGTCTTTCTCCTTCTTCGATCTACAGATTTGTATTTTAGATCTGAGCCATGTATTTTTAAATTCATTTTGCTATTAAATTTCTGGGTTTGTCTTCTATTTTATGATTCAATTTTTGGTTTATGGATTATTTTGCTTCTTGATGGTGATTGTTGTTCTATGATTTCATTGCTCCAAGCAGACAATATGGACCACGATAATGAGGAAGAAGATCTCCATCTAATGCTTGGATTGTAAATGGTTATCGTAATAATTTTAAGCGATAGGAGTGTAGAAGATTGTTCCGACTATCGCAGGAAGAGGCGTAGAACAAGTTGTCGTGATCGTAGAATTGTTGTGTGAATCAATGAAGGAATCTTCTAAGACTTTGATCCAAGCGTCGGAGAATATTTGCAAAGCATTTGTTGAGGCTCGTCGTGATTCTCCTAATGTGAAAGGTGCTCAGCAACTGTATGCTGAACTGATGAAAGTTGAAGGGTTGACAACTGATGAGATCGAGGAAGCTTATATTAGAATTGCTGGTTCTCGAAACCTAACAATTGCTTTCCCATCCATATCCATTCCAGATGAACACAAGGCTGGCTGGGTTTGCAATCTCATGAACTAGCTAGTACTATAACTTTTTAACTTAGGAGATTTAGTACGTGTTTGGATTAGCTTTTTGGGTTGTATTTTGGGAGGGTCTCGAATCGATGGTTGCATGCTATATTCTCGAATTGAAGGTACTCCACATTTGTTATTTTGTATAGACATCACAAAGTGCTACATTTATATGGTGGTTTATATATGCCTTCATAATACAGCCTTTTTCATTGGATTAAAGGAACTCCACATTTGATTTTTTTGTGCACACTTGTATACTCGTGCACACACTTGTATGTATAAACTGATATGTACACACACACTGGTATGTATAAACTGATATGTGTGTATATATATATATATATGTAGATTATTGATGCTGATATCCATACATATCTCTTAATCAGCCTTGAGGCTATATATATAAAAGACCTTTTGTGAATTCAATGTGTTTTCATATCAGTCATTAGCAAACACCAAACAGATTGAGCTATGCATCGGGGAAAATTTTTATCTTCAATTATCTTAATATATACAACTAATATGTATACCACTCTGGTCTTATTTATAAGTCCATTTTTGACCAAATCACACATACCAAGGAGAGGTAGTTAGCTCAATGATTATAAGATAAGTTTTCAACTTTACCCTCATTTGTGATTGGGTACCTTCAACTCTTTCTTCTCCTCTATTTTCATTGGTACAATTAATATGGGTAAAATTGCCACAATCTCGTCAAAGGGGACTTATAAATAGGACCAAATTTTTTTGGTCAAAATGGACTTATATATAGGACCGAGTGGTATGTAGTATTCAACATGATTCATACCCTTTTTAGTCATTTTTCATCTCAACTGACTTTTCAATTGCTAACCTAAACACTCATCAGTTTGGAAAAAAGCCACTTCTGTAAAAGTCAAATGGACAATCCAAACACAAATCACTGACTTTTTCCTACCGGGCTTTTAAAAAGTTAGATAGCTTTTAAGTCACCGTTTTCTACCACCAACCCAAACAGGCCCATTATTGTTAGTGGCCACTGATATTGTTGTTAACGCCCCCTGATATTATTAGTGGGTACTGATATTGTTGTTAATGCCCCTTGATACAAATGACTAATATGGCTGATACAAATGACTGATATGGCTTATACAATTGTATCATATTGCTGATACAAATGGGTACTGATAGTGATAGTGCTGATTTAGTTGTCCATTCTTTTGCTATTCTCATTCCATGAACAAATATCAAAACATAAGCAAAAATTTAATAACCTGTCCATTCTTTTGCAGTTCTCATTCCATGAACAAATATCAAAACAAACAAAAATTTGTGTTGTCATCGAATAAAAATTGTGAAGTTAGCATCAGTAGACAATTTACAAAAGAACAAAGGGGGAATGTCATTCTTATGAATACAAAGGAGTTACAAATACACATGTGTCCCAACAAGTATGCCGCCTAATGTCTCTTCTTTTGTTTATGGTAGTCCTCAATCAAAGATAACACTTTTTGGCGATGACTGTTGTGAGGATGGGTGACCAGCTACCACAAAAAGCCAACCTTCAATTCACGAATTTCATCCATGGAGTAGAAAGACATTGTATCCAGAGAACCTTGGATCCCTTTGTGAAGATTTCAGCATGTTGTTGCTTCTTCTTATATTACAGCCTTCTTGCTCGTGTACCTACAACAATTGTAAATGAAGTTCATTTAAAATTATCCTTGATCATCAGTTTTGAAGTCTAGAATTAACTTTATGTGCAATACAATACAAGTGATTTCAGCAAATATAATTCAGAATTCAACGTCATTTGCTATAGTCACAAACAAATTCGATCGAGGTTTTGTGTCCAAAATCCAATGGTATGGACAGAAATTGGTTGCGTCATATAGTGTGACTAAATAACGAAGAAACCTTATCAAACTTCAAACTGAAGATTTGAATCATCTACCCTATACTACCCTAAAATCATGAACCTGATAAAGAGAGCAGTAACAAGAAGAAACAAGTAATAAAACATTGATTTCAGGGCTCTAGAAAACAAACTTTAAAACAGAGAGCACTAAAACACATGTTCATTTGGGATGTCATAATACCAGAGTGTTGGCCATCCCAAGGGCAGGTAATAAGGAGATTAAGCACCATCAATAAATAGCTGGATTCTTGCTATCAGGCAAAGATATGAAATGGAAGATATTTCAAGGAATCATGACCCATAGCAACCACAAACCTGCTCAAGGATTGCCATAAGTTTTTGCTCTGGTTTAAATCATCAGAATTCTTGAGCTTAACCAAAATCCTATTCAGATATCATCCATTGCCAACACCTTGATTATTTATAGGTTTCTTAGCCTTTAAGTATAACAACTTCATGCAAGGTTTTTAAAGCTGATAAATGAGTTTTTGAAAAGCAGAACACATAGCATAATGCTCCATAGGATGGTATAGTTATACTTCCCTTGGCACCAAAGTCTTAGTATAATATCTTTGTTCACTTTAATACTGTACTACAAACAAAATGCCAAATTGTAAACGTAGAACAATTAATTCATTATATCAACCCATTTTCATAATCATATACCTTTTTGCCTTGTTAGCCTGAAATCACATAATAGAATGTATAAACCATACTAAAGGCTTATTTATAAATTACATATCACAACTTGGGGCAGCATGAATCAGGATTGGCTGAAAGACCAAAAAAATTAGACTATAGTTAAGTGCCCGGTAGTCTTATGATGAAAATTTGGAATTAGTATTACAAATCTCAACAAGGCATTAAATAGAACAACAGGAAGCTATCAACCATCTTACCTGCAACATTTCAACTAGAAGAATAATGTGCTCAGCATGTTTTCGACAAGTAAGAAAGCCTTGAATGCATAAAACCTAGGACACCAGGGGCAGTGCATCAAGACAAATTTAGCTGACAATAGCATGGTTCAGCAATTTCAGGTGAGATCACACACACACACACACACACACAGAGGGAGTTTCATTAATACCTTCAAATAATCAAAGAACTCACTTGGAATGCCTTCAGCATCAGAATCCATGACCTAACACAATCACATCATCAATGTCAATATATGGAGAGCAGCCATCAGATGAAATCAAATAAACATCAAAAAAACCTCAGATTTACCTCAAGAAGCTCTCGGGTTAATTTGAAAGGAGCACTCTTGGTAGGCACATTCTTCCCTTTCAGTGAGTTGAATTACTCCATCCAAAACAAGAACTTTACCATATGCTGATAACTACAAAAAGAAAAACACGTCACTTGTTAATATAATAAGGAACACCCAACGGGTATAAACAATAATAGCTTTTTCTGCAGAATGCTAAACATGGAAGACAATGACATTCTGGTTTTAATTCATAAGTAGTATTCTAACCCAAGTTCAAGAGATGCAAGTTTGAAGATATCTTTGGTTGTTCACTCATAAACTAAAATCGCAGGAAGTGTCTAATTAATTCATCGTTACTTGAGGGATTCAGGAAGTATGAGTGCTAGACGAAACAAAAACCATGACACGGAAAAAAGCCGACAAGCAGGAGGATATGGTGACAATTTGACAGAAATCCAGAAAAACATATCAATAATGAGACAAGAAACTTAAGCACATATTTTTGACATGGGAAAGAACCCCCAAAAGGCCCAGAAATCGTAAATTCACCCTTCGGTTTTCTGTCAATCACATGAAAAATGTTTCCTACCACGATTGCCACAGGAGAACCGGCGCGGCGACACTTTCAACTTTAGAGGGTCGACGGTGGCTGACGGTTTCACCTTTCTCACACGAGCGCAAACGACGTCGGAGACGAGGGTACGAGTCGAGCAGAGAGAGACGAGAGTTTTGATTTTCAACTTGCCACTCAGGTTTTTTGTCATTTCACTTTACAATTGAAAGTCAGAAAGGTCTTTTTTTTTTTTTTTTTTTTTTTTTGACAAAAAAAGGTATTTTTTGACATGTGAAATTTATTTAACCCTCTTTTAACATTTTTCTGTTTAATTGGGCCCCCGTGAGAATTTTCCCTAGCTTGTTTTCAAAGAGATTAAGGAAACTAAATAAATTATTTTAAAGTATTGACATTTATGTACTCCTCCATGGCCCTAATTATAAGCTAACACTTTTTGGAGTTGGTTTTGGCCTTAATTATAAGAACACTTTTAAACTTTTATCAATTTTTTCCTATAATACCATTATTTATATTTCTCGACCAATAATCATTTACTAAATGCCGGTACATCAAATACATCATTTTCTCGAGCAAAAAAATGCCGGTACATCATTTTCTCCTCTGACCATCAAATACACGGATAAAGACGAATCTCTTATCCTTTCTTTGCTGACAATGAATATTAAAAACGGAAAAAAAGGAAGAAAACATCGAATCATGGATTTTATCCATTATTATCCATCACGCTAAAAAAAATTAAAGGAATATTAAATGATTATCAGCCCATGAGTCTCTAATTAGCTCTTACATCTAGGATTCCTAAATTTAACAATACGTTTATATTCTATCAATTAAAGATTCTACTTTATTTTTAAAAAAAATAATTTTAATATTCCTTTAAAAAAAAATTTCCGTAACTATCTGTCCAAAGTGATTGATTTTTTTTCCCCGATAAAACATTAATTTCATTATCTTTTTTCCAACAATAAAAAAAATAAAATTGCATTTGTTATACCCAATTAAATAGGTACCCTCTTGATAGAAAATATTTTTCTTTGAAAAAATTCATGGAAAATATACAAAAAAATATTTATATACATTTAAAATTCATTTTAAATCTACAACCTAGAATTTCATGATAGTAAAAAATCATTTTGAATCTATAAAAAATTCATTTTTACAAAAATAAATAAATAAACTAGCATTAAACACATAAAAGGTGATTATGTAGACTTTGCAAATGTGTACATAAATTTGTCCCCAAAAAAATGTGTACATAAAAAATAAATATCACTACAATATGTTAGATTTCATCCCATCAAAGACTAAAATAGTGTCTTTATGGAGTACTCATAAACCCCTCAACAATCTTGAACATTCCTAGAATCAGAATTACATCTAGAACATGTAACTACATCAACATAGAATATACTCTGTACATCAACAAAGGAGTATCCAAAATTGCATCAAGCTTAAAAGTAGTGTCATCCATCTTTGACTTAATTGAAATACCTTTTATTCCACATTTGGAGGGATCATTATTCTTGACCTTGTGGTGTCTGTGTCATCAAAATACAAAATGAATTATCCATCCCAACTTCCAAAATTATTCAAGATAACAGCGGGGATCTCTCGCATGCACAAAAACATCCGAGTTTGGCTTTTGGAATAGCATGTTGGTTGTTGTGGAATAAAAGGAGGATAATCATTCTTGTGCTAGAATCATCAAACACAATTGATTCCTCCGCACAAAATTGGCAAACCGCATCAAGACAAAAATTGCCCTATATATATATATATATATTCAAACATAACACTTACAAACTTTTTGAAAATTAAACTAATCTCTGTCAAAAAACTAGAACCGATCATCTTCCTCTCCCTACAAATTTTCCAAAGAAACCACAACAATAGAATCACGTTCAACAATTATATTATCCAATTTCTAATGTAATGTCAATTCTAAACCGGTTAAGACAGCCCACAATTCTGTTTTAATGGCTGCACAACAGCCTAACTTTCTTACAAAACAACAAATCCATTTACCATTGCTTTCTGTAATTAGACTTGCACACCCTGCTGATCTCTCCTTAACTTTAGATACACCATCCACAGTCATGTTCACCCATCCCTCACTTGGAGCAACCCATCTAATATTTGTCTCTCGTCTTGTACCTCGACCCTTCCAAACTCCATTCTTGCCCTTTTTATTTCCTCCTCATGCCATACCACAATTTTTTCGGCATAACAAATCCATCCCGAAACATACTTCTATTTCTCCAATTCCACGACAAACCAACATGCTATTCCAAAAGCCAAATTCTAGTCCTCATTCGTTTTTCCCAAATTCCAACCAATCAAGTTTATCCCATCCATTTTTGTGCTTCAATTGGGAATTAACATCAAAGAAAGAACAGATCACAGGTGGAAATGGGGAAATATCCTTCAAAAATGCAAATGAAAAAACAAAGAAGGAAAGCATCAAACATAAAGAAAGAAAAAATAGAATAAAGAATAACTGAACAAGGAGGCATTACTTATCTTAGAATCAGAATGAACTTTAATATCAGCAGTGATGTTTTTGAGCTTCAATTGGGAATTAACATCAGCAAAGAACAGATCATAGGGAAATGGGGAAATATCCTTCAAAAATGCAAATGAAAAAACAGAGAACAAAAGCATCAAACATAAAGAAAGATAAAAAAGAATAAAGAACAAGCTGAACAAGGAGGCATTACTTACCTTAGAATCAAAATCAACTTTAATATTAGCAGTGATGTTTTTGAGCTTCAATTGGGAATTAACATCAGCAAAGAACAGATCACAGGGAAATGGGGAAATATCCTTCAAAAATGAAAATGAAAAAACAAAGAACGAAAGCATCAAACATAAAGAAAGATAAAAAAGAATAAAGAACAACTGAACAAGGACGCATTACTTACCTTAGAATCAAAATCAACTTTAATATCAGCAATGATGTTTTTGAGCTTCAATTGGGTATGAATATCAGCAAAGATCAGATCACCTTTCTTGGGTCCTGATGAAGTTATAACCTTCCATAAGTTACTAAAGAAAGGTAGAAATGACACTAAAACTTAGGATGTAAATATCATCTTAAAACTTATGAGTACAAATTATTTTGTCAATTGTAAGCATTAAACTACAAATTATTCTTACCTCAAATACTCTCTCACTTCTTCCACTAAATTTGGATCACACTTGATTTGATTGGGTAGTGAGCCTCTTTTTTTCCATGACTTCTTTTCTTATATGTGGAAGATCATATTTATTAGAACCCTTCTTCTTTAAGATCTCTACCATGCAACATTGAAGTGTCAAGAATATTTTGTTAGACTTAACAAGATGAAAATGATTCAAAGGATTTAACCACCGCCGCAATTAAATCATCGTTGTCTTTGGCACTTCCTTGTATTGTAAAGATTGAATAGCATTGAAAAAACCAAGATCAAAGATATTCAAGTCTGGAGAATTCGGGGGTTGATTCGTCAAGCGAATATCAAACCCATCTTTTGTGGCAACTCGACAAAATTCACTGTCATTTGGATGGACGTGACATCTCGCATTGTCTTGCTGAATATATATTGGTTCCCCTATTGAATTTCTTGGCCACTTTTCTTTTATAGCAGGAACAACATGTTCAATAAGAAACTGTCTACTAACATCTTTGGTCACTGAAACTATAGGCTTCGTCACAAGTGTGCCTGCTGGTCTATTAACACTTTTTCTCTTTGCCGGCTCTTGTGTAACTAAAGGAAAGACTCCAATTTTCCCAGAGAAAGTTTCATTACCATCTGAATCAAACCTAGGACGAGCAACAGCAACTAAGAACATCAGGAATTGTTGGCTCCTCTAATTGAAAGCCCCACAAAAATGCAGTTTGTGCAAGAAGTTGGCATGATCATATGGTCAAACCGAAACAGGACACAAGAATGAATTCCGGATAAAATTACCGTTAGTTTCGGATGCATGAATGAGTTCCTCCTCAATTTCTTGTTCAATACTATCACTTTGTTTCGAAATTTCGACTCGGCTTGGTAGTAAGTTCAGTCAAAGAGAAAACCATCTCGCAAATCGATAAGGAAACAAAATCATTAACCAAGCCATTAAATCTGCAACTAATAAGAAATTGAGCATCGTTAATGTTCACGTGCACCGTTTTCTTCATTATTAAAATCCATTGGCGCGGCCAATTTAGGGATCTATAGCAAGAAAAAACCCGAAATCGACGTAAATCTAAAGTCCAGAGAAACAACATTGAAGAATTGCGGCAAGCAAATCTGAAATCGGAACTCAAAATAAGAAACATACCTATCGATTCGACGATGCCGGACTGCGAGCTCGGAGAAATCGAAGTTGACAGACTGTTAAGCTCAGAGAAATCGCGAGAGGATTCAACGATGCCGGACTGAGAGCTCGGAGAAATCGAAGATGGAGTGTTAGGCTCAGAGAAATCGAAGATGGAGTGTCGGCTCAGAGAAAACGAAGACAGGGTGTTAGGCGCAGAGAAATCGCGAGTAGTATTGTGTCTGGACATTCAACTAATTTTTGGCTTATGTAATTTCCAATTTTCAGAGGGGTATTTTTGGAAAATAATTATAATTACCTAATTTAACTTCCCTCCTTAATCCCTCCAAATTCTGCTAATTTGTTCTTATAATTAGGAATGGGAGGGAGTATTTTGTACAAAATTAATTTGTCTAACTTATGAACTAATATATAATTAAATGATATACAACATAATATATAATTAACTCATTTATTTAGTTTTTTAATCTTCCAAAAAAAAAAAAAAATTAACTATATTTTATATCAGTATTATTAGGGACTCAAAGAGTACCTGATGAAGCTTGAGTGTTCATACATAACGCGTGTGTTGTTTGTGGAAAGAAAAAAGGCAAGGAAGACGTTCTAGCTCTAAAGTCGTCCGATGATGGGAATAAGAACAAACTGTTTTTACAAGGTCAAATATTTGCACATCAATTATTGAGTTAAATTACAACCCTTTCCTATCATTACAATTTTAAGTTAAAAAATAATTGGTTAATATAACATTGAAAAGTTATATCCATTTTTCATATATCGTATGCATTATATCAAATTACTTTTTAAAAAGTAAATAAAATTAATGTTTCTAAATCATTAGTTATTTTTCAAGAATCCCATGAAATTAGACACAGTAAGATTGACTCTTGGGCAAAATTCATTTAGCTTTTATGGAACTAATTTTATTTCAGTCATCCCCAAAATATTATGAAATTTAATTGCACCTAATTAAGTCAAAATGAAGTTAAGTTTGGTGGGTAGAAAATAATATTGTCATTGCTTTATTTTTTTTGCATTTCCTTATTTATCTTATGAATTCCCTTATTTATCTTGTGAATTATCAAAAATGTTTTTAACTACTTGTTGGATTCTTTGGAATCCCTTTATTTATCATGTGAATTCCCTTAATTATTTTGTGAATTCTCTTATTTCTCTTGTAAATGGTTAAATTAGGGAAGACCAGAGTGGCTCCCTTTAAGATAAGCCTAGTGATAAAACAAAAACAAAAACAAAAATTAAATTTATATGGTCTCTCTAATTAGTAATTTGACAGGTGAGTGCTAAAGGAGACAACATTAACACATGTAAATTTCCAAAATTTTCTTCTTAAATTCATCACTAATGTTTTCATACTACAGATTTAAAATAAACATCTTCAAATAAGTCGATGGAGAATTTTTAATTTTAAAGTTATATATATATATATATATATATATATGACGGAAAAATTCATCCCTTCACATCAAAATTAAAATGTTATATTTCTCAAGCAGGACATAGAAGTGTTTAGTGATGAGCCATGAGGATCCTTCCTAGTGGTGAATTTGGATGGCTCAAGATGATTGTCACCATCCCAGGAAGATCCTCCTCCATTGCATTAACTTATATCATACGGGTCTTCCATGCTCGAGGTGGAAAGTTCATCTTCTTCTCCTTCTTTTGATTTGTAGAAACTTTAAGGGTCCAAAGGGGATGGTAGAGTCATAGAGTATGGATAACATGGTAGGTCTATTTGCTGGATCACATTGAACACACAGCAGAGCAATGTGGATGCATCTCATTACTTCATTTGGATTACAAGATTCTCTTATTGTGGGGTCCAACAGTTCCATGGCCTCTCGATCCTCCCAAAGTCTCCATGCATGTATTAAAATGTTGTCAACTATTTATCCTTTTTACAAAAAGCATATATATGATTCGTTTGTATCAAACCAGAGAGAATAGTGTTTGACATACTCACATGGCTCAATTTGCGCTCCTCTTTGTCCTTCGTTTGATAGGAAGGAATAGGCTTCCTCCCACTTATAATCTGCATTAGAGTGACGTCAAAGATATATACATCAGACTTTACAGAAAACTCTCCTAACTTATAAACTGTTCTGGAGCTATATAACCCCTGAAACATTGGATCATTAGAAAATAAATGTTAGTGTAGGAGAAATTACACAGAAATATAGGCTAGTGGCAATTCTATCTTTCTGTAAGAAAAGATGCCAAGATATCTAAATAAAATTGCAAGGATATGTAAACTTTGATTTTACATTGTTCCAGCAGCTTCATCATCATCAGTGTCTAGTGTCTACTTTGTTTTGCCTGAGATCAGTATTTTCTTGAGTTTGATCAAACGCAAACATTTTTGCCAAACCAAAATTTATGATTTTTGGATTCATATCATTATCCAATAATATATTGGGAGGTTTAATAGCACGATATATAATTCTAAGCCTTGTTTCATCATGAATATATTTTTGCTTTTCAGGGTCTACACATCCCAAAAAAAAAAAAAAAAAAAAAAAAAAAAAAAAAAAAAAAAAAAAAAAAATCCAAATAAGAAAAGTAAATTGAATCAAAAATAAAAAGTGAAGAAAAGCTTCCACAATTATAGTCTTAACCATAATGAGCTATAGTTGGAAAACTAAAATGATGTAGACGGACTTACCAGAAAGAATGTCAGCAAGACTTTTGTTAGGCATATACTCAAAAACAAGTATCTTCTCATCATCTTGTACGGAGAAACCCGAAGTTTCACCAAATTTCTATGTTTTAGCTTAGCATTTACCTCTACTTCACTCTTAAATTTTTCTACACCTTGTCTAGAGCGTTTAGTTATAGAGCATCTCTTCACAGCAATTTCTTACCCATCTGGAAGCATGCCCTGAAGTTCAGACATGAAGTCAACATATATGTATAGATGGCCTAATTTGCTTTATGTAAAGAACCAAGAAGAAACTTCACCCAAAAAACACAATAAAAGAAGAAAGCAAAAAAAATTGATACCTGGTAAAACTCTCCAAATCTTCCTTTACCAATCATGTTATCCATAGAAAAGTTGGAACCATCTTAGGTCCTTTGCGGACTCCTGTCCACTACGGCTTATATGTCGACGTAGAAGCGCCACACACACACAATGATCCTTTTTTCCCCTAACAATGGTCCTTTTTCCACCTTTTTTTTTTTTGCGAAAAAAGGACCATTGTGTGTGTGTGTGTGTTTATACGTCGACGTATAAGCCACAGCGGATGCAGCGGACAGTAGTCCCAAAGGAGAGAAGGCAAGTCCATAAAAGTTGTTCATGGCAGCTTCAGTTGTATGGAAATCATATTGCTGTGAATCCAAATGGCTGATGTCAATTGCAGCTACACAACCAAACAGTGCATGAGATGAAGTGAAAACAAAAGAGCGAGTAAATACGAGCCAAACAAAGCAAAAGGCCTAGTATACTTTGGGGATCCCTACATTCATCTTCGGGATCAGAGTCATGCTTTTTCCTTCTCATGCTTGTTCCTTCTTCTTTTACTCAAGCAACAAATGGCGACTATAAATATGAGAACTGCCACAGAAATCGGAACCACAATTGCAACAATCGTCCCCGATGAGATTCTACCTTTTCCTGCCATAATCTAGTAACCAACTTTGCTTCATTCATTAATCTCTAGAGTCAAGTTTGTTTTCGTTCTAGATATTACAAGTTCTTCGCTTATGTTGTTCTTTTAGCTTACTTAGTCTGTTTCTCCACAATTTTGAACCCTCCCCCGCTTTTATTTCACTCTGTTATGCGGTTCTTTCACAGTTTTGCTTTTAAACTCTAAATTTTCACAACCTAATACCCAAATCATCAAACAGATGAGAAACTATAAAGATTCTCTGAAACAAGAGAGATCTTTACCTTAGGAAACAGTAGTATGTGTTAGAGGTGTTGGAGATGAGGCGTCAGCTTTGTATTTTGTGGAATTCATGTTGTGTGTATATCCAGGGGCGGAGCCACGTTGGGGCAAGTGGGGGCAAGTGCACCCACAAAAATGTTGATAATATATATATTTTCAACGGATCTCATATCAACTTATATAGATGGTGTGGTTGGTTGGTTTGGTTGTACTCTGACACATAACTACAGGTCCTCAGTTCGATACTTGCTCTCCTCCTCCCTTTTTTTTTCATTGTTCTCTCCCCTTTTTCCCCTAAATCCCTAATCCCATTGCCTTCCCTTTCATTCGTCTTCCTTTTCCCCTAAATCCCTAATCCCGTCGCCTTCCCTTTCCCCGTCACCGCCTTCTTCTCATCTTCCTCTCCGCCTCTATCGAAGTCGCGCCTTCTTCGTCCTCGTAAAACTTGGACCCCAACCTCACTCGGCGCTCTACTCGCCATCTCTTGTCACGAGCGTGCGAAGTCCGTGAGTCCGTCTTCTCGCTTTCCCTCTTTTTGTTTCTTCTACTTCAATCCTTACCGCTTAGAAATTGCTTTTGTTTTCCATGATTTTCTTCGTCTTCTGGGGTTTAGTTGATTTAATTGCTGATCTACCTTTGTTATTCAAGATACCCGATATCTGGGAATGGGATTTGGGGTTTTGACTTCCTTAACCCGAGGGAGAGAAATCCTTGGAAAGATTTATCACAATAGTGTTAAGTGATCGATCTATTTTCTCGTTTTTAGTGCTTGAACCGTGAAAAGCTTTATCAAGAGGGAGCGTGATTTCGCTTGATCAAAAGGGATTTATTTACTCATATATATCATTGATTTATCATTACCCTTATACTAGAAGACGATAATAATTTCGTCACCTTATATATTATTTTCCATTTATATGTTTTAATGATTATTAAGTACTTGTATTCAAAGTGAGCCTTTTGCCTTTGACTACCTTGATCTATAGTTGGCACTCTTATTTTACCTACAATGATATTTTTTTCATTTGATACTTTACATTTTAGGTCCTTGAGAGAGCACTTCAAGAATGTGGCAATGATATAGATACGCCGTTATGCGCCCGCATGAACTTTGGTTGGGATCTCCAAATGAGAATTCTGTCTGTGAAGAATCAAGTAAATGTGGAGACAGTATTGTTGATCTCTCGCATATTAATGTTAAATAAGAAGTTAGTAGTCTTGAGTCTTAAATGGATCTTAGGATGAAATGAACTGAGTTAAATTGTACAAATAGTAGAAACTTTTATTTTCCATTTCTTTTACTTGCTATTTACTATATGATGTACAAACTAATGTTCTTCAATTGTTTCCCGAATGAGGGCACTGAGATATGGAACTGAGTTGAATAAGTTGTCTTTGAGAAGTTTTCTTATAATATGAATTATGAAGCAATCGAAACCATCCTTTGTTAGTTTTCAAGTATTCTTTCTTTTGCAAGCATGGTTTTTAACATTTGTTCCTACTTAAGTTGGATCCACTTTTAGATTGGTGTCCACCATTCAACATGATATTCTATCTTTGGCGTGTGCGCATTTATTTGAATAATTTTACCGCTTGAAAAGAAGATTGTTGTAGGAAGTGTTCAATTTTTCTGTTCTATATTTCTAAAATGAAAATTAGGAACGGCAAATGGTTTAGTGCTTTAATATCCTTCCCCGGAAATCTTCTTGGTTGCTTAATGGATGAAACTGTGTATGTTTATGATCGAGCACTCATGTTATGGTGCTGTTTTTATTTTAATTTTAGGACAACTAGGATGAAATAATTATTTGGTTAACAAACTTGTGGATACAACTAATAATGCTTACAGCCTCCTATCCACCTAAAATCTCTTGATTGTGGTTAAATTATGAAGGGACTAAAGCAAGTAAATGCCAAAGAAGTGCATTTTATAAGTGGTTTTTTTTTTTTTTTTTATGTAAAAAAAAAAAGTTTGGGGCGCTACCCCGAACCCCCAAATCCCCCACTAATTGTGCACCCATAAATATAAAATCCGGCTCCGCCACTATGTATATCAATGGAAAGTAGGGGAGATAGTTTGCAAGATGTAGAGATGACTAATCCCTCGTATCATGAACTTCTCGAAAGGTGTTCTAGTGCCGGCCAGAATCTCATCCCTTGGAAGAATGATAAACAAAAGAAAATTACATAGGGAGAGACTAATAGTACCTTGCATTGAGACAAAATTGCAAATTGAATATGCATACCAAAACTCTCAAGGTCCCATCACCGTCACAAAAATCAATTACTACATTCAAAATGGTGGGTGACTGTTTTCTTCTCTCTGAATTATATAATTCCATATAAAACATTCATATAATAAATTACTATATTACAATTTCAATTCATCTTGGAAGAACATAATGTTGACGTTATAAAAATAAAGTACAAGGCAGATCACTTGGAAGGTAAGAACTAAGAAATATTAAACAAACAACATAAATGTCACGTATATCATACGAATATACTCAAATTCTTTTAGGCCAGGACAAAATGACACGAATATATCAAAGTCATGTTCAAACAATTCAAGTCAAAAAAATTATTGGTGTTGTTTTTGTTATTGTTCAGTGCTTCTATCTCCAAGCAGGATCCTTTCGTAAACATAAACCAATATTAAATTCAAGAATTATCTACATTCCAACTTTGTTATCCAATCTAATTACGAAGGACAAGAATTATTCCCTTTTAAGACAAGCACAATAACAAAAGCAAATCAATTTTCAACTTCTTTGTTTTCTCTAATATTTGGCAGATGGGTGCTGGTGCTAGAGGAAACAATACTCACACTATTTTCAAAATTGCTTTTCTTCTTAAAATCATCACCAATGTTTTTATGCTATCAATTTAAAATGCTTTTATAACATTAAAAGAAATCAAGTTGTAACTGAAAAAAAAGTAAGAACAACTTTTAAAAAAATGACATAATGACTCATTTTGCTGTTTGTTTATTGTTGTTCATCTATTGCAGAGACCTGTGAATACATAGAAAACCTGTTTTGCTGCTGCTAGCAAAATGACAAATTTAATAGTTTGCTTCTGACATTTCTGTGTACGTGATGTTAATCAGTAAATGAAAACTAAAAAACAGATATCAAAATATGTTGGATGTCACATACTGTCACTATACTTTCCAACTTCGGAATCTGCTACGATGCAAAATTGACACTTGGCAACGCCAATTATTATTGGTGGATTCAACTCAAAATATTACACAAGGAACATAAATCATCTACAGACCTTTAGGCTTTTAAAACAACTGTGTGAAAACAACTGTGTGAGATTATTTTTTTGGACTTTTAATTAATTTCTGAAAGATTTTTGTGGTTGTTTAGGGTAATTAATTACCTTTGTTTGCTATCAAGGGGTTGCCTCCTGTTTCTTGGTTGTATTGATTGTTATTGTTGAGTTGTGATTCTTCTTTTGCTTGTTCATGTTGTTTGGGAGTTTGGATGCGTCTGCTAGATTTTTGTGCTTGTTTGCGCTCTATCTTTGAAAAGAGTTTTTGATTGTAGTTTATCAGTGTTTGCTTGCTATGATTGTTCTGTATTGTTTTACTTTCTCATGCCTCATTTGTTTGGTTTGCTTTCTATCTTTGGCATCCTTAATGCTTTAGGTTATTAAAACAACGTTGCCTGAATGACTTGTAATTCACACTAAAAAGGAAGCAATGATGCATTGATGCCTAATCACAACGTTGCTGGAATAGACCAGCTACTTAAACAGAGGCATGTGTGCATTAAAACCTCAAACTTGCAAGCTCACTGAGGAATTACTTCACTAACAGACATATCATTCAATGATATTGATAATGAATTGATCGTAGTTTGACCAAATTGAAAGTCCCTTCGCATGTTTTGATCCAAAAATGCAGGCTGTGAAGGGGTTGGCAGAGTCATAGAGTAATTTTCAAGCATAATAACTATGAAAGACATTGAAGGTTTATCTTCGGGATCTTTTTGAACACACAATGACCTGTGTGGATGCATCTTATTACTTCATCTGGTGTGTAAGATTCTCTTAATGTGGGGTCCAACAGTTCCAAAGGTTCACCATCCTTCCAAAATTTCCAGGTCTGTATCAAAAAGTTGTCAAATATTTGTTACAAAAAGCAAATGATTCTTTGGAATGAAACTAGAGAGAGTATAGCGTTTGATATATATACTCACATGGCTAAGTAGGTCCGCAACAACTTCTTCTTGGTGGAAAGAACTATTCTTCTTCCCACTGATAATCTCCAGTAAAAGGACGTCGAAACTATACACATCAGTCTTAACAGAAAACTCTCCATGCATAGTGTATTCAGGAGGCATATAACTACTGAAACATTGAACCATGATAAGAGAGTTGTAAGTGCAGGGAAAACATTGAATGATATTGTCATGATTCAAAACCAATGCTATGTTAAATAGGTTTTGTAGGGATATGTAAATTTTGTTCTTACTATGTTCCAACAATTTGATCGGTATTTCCTTGAGTTTGGTCGACTATAAAAATGCTTGCCAAACCAAAATCTAAGATTTCTGGATTCATCTTATTGTCCAATAATACATTACTAGCCTTAATATCACGATGTATAATTTTAAATCACCAATCTTCATGAAGATATTTAATGCCCTTGAGCAATTTCTTTAGTAATCTTGTAACGCTTTGTCCAATCTAGTTGTCTTTGCTTTTGAGGGTCTACACATTTAAAAACAGATTAAAATTGTCAAAATAAAAAAAGGATAATATATTGACTTAAAAATTTCAGTCTCAAACATGATGAACAGAAGTTGGAAATAATTGATATAGATGGATCTACCAAAAAGAATGTGATCAAGACTTTTATTAGGAACATATTCATAAACAAGTATGTTCTCTTCTCCTTGCACACATAGACCCAAAAGCCTCACTAAATTTCTATGTTGTAACTTGGCAGCCACCTCTATTGCATTCTTAAATTCTTGTACACCTTGTCCAGAACGATGTGAGAGTCTCTTCACAGCAATTTCTTGTCCATTTGCAAGCGTCCCCTAAATTTCAAACATGAAATCAACATACATATATGGAATGGCCTAATGTCCTTCATGTTAAAAGTAAAGAAAGCGCACAAAACTTGATACCTTGTAAACCACTCCGAATCCGCCTTCACCAAGCTTGTTATCTTGAGAGAACTTGTTGGTGGCTTCTTCAATTGTACTGAAATCATATTGTAGTGAATCCCAGCGGCCAATTTCACTTGCAGCTACACAACCAAATGTTGCATGTGTATGATGCGATTGAGTGAAAATTAGGAAAGCGAGCAAATATGAGCCAAACAAAACAAAGCAAAAGGTCTAGTTTACTTTGGGGATCCTTACATTGTTCTTCAGGATCAGAATCATACTTCTTCCTTGTTCTCTTAATGAAGCAACAGATGCCGACTATAAATATGTGGACAGCCACAGAAATTGGAACCACAATTGCAACAGCCGTCCCCCACGAGATTCCACCTTTTCCTTCATCGTCCAAAAACAGAGAAAATTCATGACAATAATTGAGTAACCAACTTTGCTTCATTCATTCATAGTCTACTGTCAAGTTTGTTTTCGTCCTATATATTACAAGTTATTCAGTTGTTTCGTTTTTTTAGACTTATGAGGTGTTTGTCCACAATTATGAACCCTCCCCTGCTTACGGTGGTTCTTCTCCCACAGTTTTGCTCTTAAACTCTCAATTTTCGCAGCCTCATACTCAAATCATCAAACAGAAGAGAAACTATAAGGATAGTAAGAAATACCCAAGGCATATAGGTGAGAACTTTACCTTGGGAAGCAGTAGTATTTGTAGGAGGAGCACTTGCAGCTTCTGATTGATAGAAAGGGTACAATTCAAGGCAAACATTACAGATAATAAAGAGATAAAAAATTTGGTAAGAAGCCATAATCATGGGAGTCATATTGTGTGTATTTCAATGGAGAGTAGGGGAGAATATTTCATAAGGAGGAAGAAGATAATGCAGTGGTAGGGAAAGATATGGCTGATGAAGGAGAAGGTCGACGCAAGTCAATGAAATTTGTGTGTGAAAGACTTTTCAATTTTTCGTTGAGGCTTCTGAGTTGGAAGCTCCAGCACATGGGAAGACGTGAACTACTTTTTCTCTTCCTATTAGAAAATAATTTAAAATAATTAAATTTTCATATATTTATAAATTTTATAAATTATTTTTAATCAAACTAAAGTTATTATTTGAGTTAAAAATGAAAAAAAATGATCTTTTTAAAAACTAAGTTATACATATTTGTTAAATTTTATAAGAATCCTATGTTAAAAAAGTGTAGGGAAAATCCTTTTAAGTCCAAGGAATCAAGAAAACGTGAAAAAAGTTCCATAAAAAATTTAGATGTCAAAAAAATCCCAATAAGTTGTTAAAACCCACATATGGAGTTGTTAATAATCAATCACTGAAGGAGTTGTCAATGAGATTTTTTTGACATTAGAATTTTCTGTGAGACTTTATTAACATTTTTTTGATTTCTTAGGACCTTAAAGGGATTTTTCCCAAAATTGTATACTTCCTTTGTCCTTTCCATGAAAATGAACACAAAAGTAATCTAAATCTTCAATACCCAATAAATTGGGGAAAAAAGGAAAATAGGGAATGACAATTTCATCTTTTGGAAGAACATAATACTGATGTTATAAAAATTAAAGTACAAAAGGTATATCACTTGAAGCTGAGAACTAAGAAATACCAATCAAACAAACAACATAAATGTCATGTATATCAGGTTGGTAAATTTTTAAAATATAATATTAATTTTTTTATAACGAAAATGCAAAATCCTTTTAAAAAACAGCTGGATTAACCAAATTTTAAATCAAATCATTAAATTCAATAAAGCTTATATCAGGTTGGAGGTCCTAAAATTAGATTTTAGAATTTAATAATTTTTTCTTACCGCCCTTATTTGAATCTCCTACATGATCACTAATCTCTCCCTGTGTCATTCCATGAAGGATTCCCACTATTGAAACTGCCTTCAATCTTCATCAGGTACGCTCTCAATCTAGCTTCATCAAGTGAATTTCGGCTTTCTGCTAATTTTTTTATATAATTTAATTCAAAATAAAATTTTTTATAGTTTACAAAATTTTCGAGTTAAATGTTACTATTTAAAATTTTAAATTTGAAATGATGAATTAATAGTTATTAAATATTTTACGATATTTACTAAATTTATTTAGTTATCTTAAGACATACATGTTAATTTCCTTTCTTTCTTCTTGTTCTTGTTTTTTTTTTTAAAGCGATTTAGGTATCTGAATTTTTAAAATACATTATTTTTTTTCTTATTTGATTAATTTAAAAGCACTTTGATTAGATCCACAAATATTTTGACATAACTAGGGAATATTTCTTAAACAACAGTTGAAGTTAAATCCTTTTATTTTTTTAAAAAAAGTTTGTGTTAGGCGAAACTTTTTAATGATATCAGTCGATTATTTTTTTCTTAAAAAATATTTATCTATTTGGGATTGCCTACCGATTACCGAATAAATTTGTTTGTTTTATTTCAAAATAAGGTTTTTAATGGGGAGCGTATCTCGCGTTTGAATTGGAACCGTGATCTCAAAAGTTTTTTTCATTTTGAATTTTCTTAAAAAAATATTAACGGTAACTCATAAGCCACTCACTCCAAAAAAAAAAAAAAAAAAAAAAAAAATCGTCGCCTTTCTTTATACGCTTCCCCTCCCCTCACTTTGCGCCGTCTTGCTTTTCTTCTTCCCTCCCTTTCTTTCTCCATCAATGTCGGCGTCTCCCTCTGTTTCTAGTTGCGTTTTGCAGTGAGGGCGCCGATTTTTGGTTCCTCTAGGCCACACAATTTTCAGCTTTTAGATCTGGCACCGACACATTCCTTCCTCACTTTTTCGGTATTCTTCTTCTTATGTTCTTCGATTTTTCAGTTTTAAGAAATTTCCGCATCTTTGGCAACCCTTATGCTCAATTGCGTTAGATGATTTTTGTGGTTGTTTACGTTAATTACCTATGTTTTCTATCAATGGGTTGCCTCCTCTTTCTTGGCTGTATTGTTTGTTATTGTTGAGCTGTGATTGTTCTTTTACTTGTTCATGTTTTGTTTGGGAGTTTGGATGCGTCTGCTAGATTTTTGTTCATGTTTATTTTGATTTTTGCTCTCTTCTCTCGAGGTTGCATTATGTTGCTTGCTCCTATATTGTTTGATTTGGTTTGCTTTCTATCTCTGGAAGGAGATTGTGAGTTGGTCAGAGTGTTTACTTACTATGATTATTCTTTTATTTAAGTTCCATATCATGTTGTTTGCTCGTGTCTGATTTGATTTGGTTTTCTTTCTATGTCTAGAAGGAGAGTGTGATTTGTGATTGTAGTTCATGATTATTGTTTTATTTAAGTTCCGTATTATGTTGCTTTATTTTGTTTAGTTGATTTGGTTTGCTTGCTATCTCATGTCTCCTTCGATTTGGTTTGTGATTTGTGATTATAGTTAGTCACAGTATTTGCTCTCTATGATTATTATTTTACCTTAAGTTCCATATTAGTATTGTTTTTTAGTATAAGAGATGAAACATACAATTTCCCTTCATTCTCCATCCCCAACGGCTGTCTCAAATTTCAATCCAGACAAGCCTGAAGCAACCAACCAAGTCCAAGGTATGCTCTTAACTCATATGTCAATAAGCTAATTTACAATTCATTTTTCTAAGTTTAATTCCTCCCATCTTATGCTTTTGAAATAAACTATGCTCTTATTTTGTTTTGATTGGTTTGGAAACTTTTTTGAAAACTCTCAAAATTTTTCAATATGTTATGGTTACAAAAACATTGTTTAACATTTAATTAATTTTTTCCTTATTCTTATTTGATTATTTGATTGATGTATTCCTGAATCTTAGTTTTTTAAAATCTGCTGTCTTATTGATTAAACTTTGTTTTGAAAATAAATTATTTTGATAGTTTTCAAGTATTTTGAATAAATATTTACAGTTTGAATGTTAGATTTGAATATCCTTATTTTTAAAACAAATTATGCTATTATTTTTGTATTTGATTGGTATGAAAACTTTTTTTTCCCTGGAAAATCACAAAAATTTTCACATTGGCATGGTTACAAAAAAATTGTTTCACATTTAATTGTTCTTTTTTATTTTATTGATAGATGATAGATTCCAGAATCTTAAATTTTTAAAATCTATTGTCTTATTGATTAAACTTTGTTTTGAAAATAGATTATTTTGATAGTTTACAAGCATTTTGAATAAATATTTACTGTTTGAATGTTGGATTTGGATATCCTTATTTTAAAACAAATTATGCTATTATTTTGTATTTGATTATTGAAAATCACAAAAAATTTCAAAGTCTTATCATTACATAAGATTGTTTGACATTTAATTATTTTTTTCCTTATTTTTATTTTATTATTTTATTGATAGATTCCGGAATCTTAAATTTTTAAAATCTACTTTCTTATTGATTAAACTTTTTTTGGAAATGAATTATTTTGATAGTTTACAACTATTTTGAATTATCATTTACTGTTTGAATGTCACATTCTGATATCTTTATTTTTAAAATACAGTTTGCTATTATTTTGTATTTGATTGGTTTGGAAACTTTTTTTTTTTTTTTTGAAGAATCCCAAAAAATTTTAGTGTGTTATGGTTACCCAAAAGTGTTTGACATTTAATTATTTTTTCTTGGTCCTATTTTATTACTTTATTGATAGATTCCGGAATGTTAAAATTTTAACTATGCTATTATTTTGTATTTGAATTTTTTGAATTTTTTTTTTGAAAAATCATGAAAACTTTCAATTCTTATTTACATACCATTGTTTAAAATTTAATTACTTTTTCCTTATTCTTATTATATTATTTTATTGATTAACGATAGATTCGGAATCTTAAATTTTTAAAATCTACTTTCTTATTCATATTTTTTTTTTGAAAATAAATTATTTTGATAGTTTACAAGTATTTTGAATTATCATTTACTGTTTGAATGTTTTGGATATCGTATTTTTAAAATACATTTTGCTGTAATTTTATATCTTATTGGTTTGGAAACTTTGCTGAAAAATCGCAAAAATTTTCAATGTCTTTTGGTTGCAAACATTGTTTAACATTTGTATATTTTTTCATTGTTCTTATTTTATTATTTTATTGAATCTTAAATTTTCAAAATGTACTTTCTTATTGATTAAACTTTGTTTTGAAAATAAATTATTTTGATATTTTGCAAGGATTTTGAATTATAAGTTACTGTCTGAAGGTTTTGGATACCGTATTTAAAAAAAAATACATTTTTCTATTATTTTGTATTTCATTGGTTTGGAAATTTTTAAAAATAATCACAAAACATTTCAGTGTCTTTTGGATACAAAAATTTTAATTATTTTTTCCTTATGCTTATTTATTATTGATGGATTCCGGAATCTTAAATTTTTAAAATCTTTTTGTCCATCTTAAATTTTAAAAATCTACTGTATTATCCATTAATCTTTGTTTTGAAAATAAATTATTTTGATAGATTACCAAATATTTTGAATAAATACTTATTTTTTGAATGTAACTTTTTAAAATATACTTTCTTATTGATGAAACTTATTTTTGAAAATAAATTATGTTGATAGTTTGCAAGGATTTTGAATTATAATTTACTGTCTGAATGTTTTGGTTACCGTATTTGTTTTTTTTTTAAAAAAAAAAACATTTTGCTATTATTTTGTATTTGATTGTTTTGGAAACTCTTTTTGAAAAATCACAAAAAATTTCATTGCCTTTGGTTACAAAATATTTAATTATTTTTTCCTTAAGCTTATTTATTATTGATGGATTCCTGAATCTTAAATTTTTTGTCCATCTTAAATTTTTAAAATATACTGTATTATCCATTAATCTTTGTTTTGAAAATAAATTAGTTTGATAGATTACCAAATATTTTGAATAAATACTTATTGTTTGAATGTTAAATTTTTAAAATATACTTTTGTAACATCCCATTTTCAAAAGCAATATATATATATTTTTCATCGAGTAGAGCATCGGAGCGATTGAGTAATCGATATTTATATTCAAAATGCCGTAAGTCGGCTCATTATAGTAGCGGTACGTTATACCGAGTGTTTTCAAAAGTAAATAATAAAAGAAGAAAGTCTTGGTGAGTCCCTATGCGTGCGCTTGCCTTTCTCCTCGATCCTCTGGTCCTCCCGACCCGACGCTATGTTAAGAGGGCGAGGTTCAATGCCCATCAACCTCGTATGATTAACCTCATGTTTATATATACAACAGACGGTATATGAGCATACAAACAAGCTTATCCCAACAAAGACACACGCCCCCTAGCGGATATATCGCACTTAGCATATGTTTCGCACCTAGCAATCGTTTCGCACCTAGTATTTCGCACCAAGCATTTCATACCTAGCAAACGTATCTCAACACCAAACAAGCATAATAACAGGACATTGTACATACCACAGAGCTATCAACTACCTCACATAAACATACCATACACATAGCACACGTACACATACAATAAACATCAGAGTTAGTCTACAAGACGCGAACGTACCTTCGTTGACGGAAAACGATACTTTTTGACGGTGATGACAATGGTACAACAACGGTACGTGATTACGAGATATCCTATAAGGATAATATCATATTATCAATGCCCAACATCATAATAGGCATTTTAGGTACAAATTACCATTTTGCCCTTAACTCTCCTAATTTGGCGGAATTTCGCGTAACTTCGTTACTTTAACTCTAATCTTCCAAAATTTTGACATATCTCCATCTCCAATATATTTTTGAAATAAATATCATATGTATCCCTAAAACATGATATCTAAACTAACTTTGAAGATTAAAGATTAATCTAGCATTTCTACTATAACTACCGAAGGAACTACCAAAGCTTAAGACTAGGGACCAAAGAACTTAGCCGGAACTTGCTATTTTCTCCAGACTCCTTCTTCTCTCTAAAACCTCTCTCTAAGTGGCTCTAGGAATTGTGAAGGATGAAGTGAAAGGAAGGCCTATTTATAGGCAAAAAGTATGACACTATTCATACTTTTTGATTAGATTTCGGTGATCGGATCTTGACTTTACACATGGCTTCATCTCCACCATCCAATCCACCTCCTTACCTCATTCTTCAAGACCATGATGTCATCAAGATGATGTCACTCCCTTACTTTATGCATTTACACGATAAAATCCCCGATCGGTGTTCTAATCGTGTAATCTTAGAAAATCTCAAAAATCAGGAACACATGACCTTGAAGTTCTATTCTTCCTCTTTGGAAATATTTGAGTTAACTAAATTTTTGATCCTATTAAGGGTATTCCGTTGTACATTGAACATTTTAGACACGACGTTGGTTACGTAAATTACTTCGGGTAATGCTAATTTCGGGACAAAAATCCACCGATTTATAATATGTCCAGTTGTTTTCTACTTAGTTCAAGGATTTCAAGTTATGATTTATTTTCCATTGGTTCTCACTTTTCTTATCGCCCTTTGTTTACAAAGTATCTTTTCATTTGATCCCTTATTCGCCCCGCGGTTACGGAAATGACTTCCGCTAACACCAACTTCTCGGACAAAAATTCACTTGTTTGTAATATGTCCGACCTAAGCAACTTCGTTCATGGTTTTTAAATAGGATTTAATTTCTATCGGTTCTCATTTATCCAACTGATTCTTCCACAAATATCTTAATTATATTATTATTTAATTAACAAAATATCATGATATTATTTTTGAAAAACCCACAACCCTTTTCACACTCAAATTTTGGTTTTCTCTTCCCTTTATTATTATTATTATTATTATTTTAATTTATCTAAATTAGCTAGAAGCTTAATTAGAGCCTTAATCCCATGATTAGCAATCTTTTAGGATTTAGGGTTTTCATGTTCTTAATCTCACCAATTTTTCTTAATCTTTTCTAATTGATTAGCAAGCACACTTTATGCTAAACACTTAATTAAAGGATTTTCCATAATCTACCTTAAATATTCTCTTGTTCAGGCTTAAACAATTAGCCATTAATTACTTAACTAATCACTTTCTAATTGTTGATAATTTTCTTAATTAGGATTAATCATTTTCTCACAACTATTTCATTGACATTGGTATTTTATGTCCCACATATCATATTAAAAATCATGGGGTAACTTATGCTCCACAAAATTATATTTAATTTTGCCTCATTATTTTTCAAGGGAAATAATCCCAAAAATTCCTAAAATTAGATACAACATACTTTCTAATTTTCAATAAATATTTTATTGCCTCTTGGGATTTATCATAATATTTTCAGGGCATTTCATGGCCCATAATTGCATTTAGAGATTTTGACACTTTAATCCCTCTAATTTCATTAGAAATTTCCCTAGACAATAGAATAAGTATCCTACAAGGTTTTAAAACCACATATTCACCTATTTCCAAATAGGTATTATTTACTAAAATATAATATTCCGAGATAGATAATTATCCGGATATTACAACTTTCTTATTGATGAAACTTTTTTTGAAAATAAATTATGTTGATAGTTTGCAAGGATTTTGAATTATAATTTACTGTCTGAATGTTTTGGATACCGTATTTATATATATATTTTTAAAAAAATTGCTATTATTTTGTATTTGATTGTTTTCAAAACTCTTTTTGAAAAATCACAAAAAATTTCATTGTCTTTGGTTACAAAATATTTTATTATTTTTTCCTCAAGCTTATTTATTATTGATGGATTCCGGAATCTTAAATTTTTTTTAAATTTTTTGTCCATCTTAAATTTTTAAAATATACTGTATTATCCATTAATCTTTGTTTTGAAAATAAATTAGTTTGATAGATTACCAAATATTTTGAATAAATACTTACTGTTTGAATGTTAAAGTTTTAAAATATACTTTACTTTTCCTATTTTTTTGTACTTGATTTGTTTCGAAACTTTTTGGAAAAATCACAAAAAATTTCAATGTCTTTTGGTTGCAAAACATGTCATTATTTTTCGTTGTTCTTATTTATTATTCATGGATTCCGGAATCTCCAAATTGTTAAAATCTATTTTTTCCATCTTTAATTTTTAAAATCTACTATCTTATTAGTTAAACTTTGTTTTGAACAAAATTATTTTGAACCTCTTTTGAAATCTCACATAAAATTGTTTAACATTTAACTATTTTTTCCTTGTTCTTATTCTTATTCTATTAATTTATTTATAGATTCCGGAATCTTAATCTTAATTTTTTAAAATCTACTTCAGGTCAATTTTTTTTTTTAAAAAAATCTACTTTCTTATTGATTAAAGCCTGTTTTGAAAATAAATTATTTTGAAAGTGTACTAGCATTTTGAATTAAGATTTACTGTTCGAATGTTAAATACGAATATCCTTAATTTTAAAATACAGGATGTTATTATTTTGTATTTAGGGTTTGGAAACTTTTTTGAAAAATTACAAATTTTCAATGTGTTATGGTTACAACTTGCAACATATTTTTTGACATTTAATTATATTTTCTTATTCTTATTCTTATTTTACTACTTGATTGATAGCACTTGGAATCTTAAATTTTGAAAATATACTGTCTTATTGAATAAGCTTTGTTTTTAAGAAAAAAATTAAACTTTGTTTTGAAAATAAATTATTTTGATAGTTTACAAGTTTTTTTAATTAATACTTACTGTTTGAGGGTTAGATTCGAACATCTTTATCAATAAAATGCAGTATGCTATTATTTTGTATTTGATTGGTTGGTTTCGAAACTTTTTGAAAAATCTCAAATATTTATATTATGTTTTATGGTTACAAAACATTGTTAACACTTAATTATTTTCGGTACTCTTATTTTATTATTTGATATTTGATATGATCCATCATCTAATGTTTTTAACTCTAAATTGAGAGTTTTTTTATATATATTTTAAATTATAAAATTTGATTTGAAAGTAAATATTTAGTAGGTTTCAAATAAATTTTTTAATAGTTTGCTAATATTTTTACTTGATCATTACCTTGGTTTAAAATTTTATTTGAAAGTGAATATTTATGTTGCAATTAGTCTTTTTTATTACTTTTTAACTTCATTTCATTTGTCAAATTTTTAAAATCTGCTGTCTTATTGATTAAACTTTGTTTTGAAAAACTCTATTTTTATAGTTTACATTAATTTTGGATTTTATTATTCGATGATTGTTTTGGATTTGTTTTTTTTTTTGAAAAATCACGAAAATTTTCGTTGTCTTATTTCCATACCATTGTATAACATTTAATTACTTTTTCCTTATTCTTATTATATTATTTTATTGATTATTGATGTTCCGGAATATTAAATTTTTAAAATCTACTTTCTTATTGATCGATTTTTTTTTTGAAAGTAAATTATTTTGATAGTTTACTGGTATTTTGAATTATGATTTACTGTTTGAATGTTTTGGATATCGTATTTTTAAAATACATGTTGGTTTAATTTAATATTTTATTGGCTTGGAAACTTTGTTGAAAAATCACAAAAATTTTCATTGTCTTTTGGTTACAAAACATTGTTTAACATTTGTATATTTTTTCATTGTTCTTATTTTATTTTTTTATTGAATCTTAAATTTTTAAAATGTCCTTTCTTATTGATTAAACTTTGATTTGAACATAAATTATTTTGGTAGTTTAAAAGGATTTTGAATTATAATTTACCATTTGAAATTTAAAAAAATATATTTTGTTATTATTTTGTATTTGATTGGTTTGGAAACTTCTATAGAAAAATCACAAAATATTCCAGTGTCTTTTAGTTACAAAACATTTAATTGTCTTTTCCTTATGCTTATTTATTATTTGATGAATTCCGGACTCTCAAATTTTGAAAATCTTTTTGTCCATCGTAAATTTCTAAAATCTCCTTTCTTCTTCATTAATCTTTGTTTTGAAAATAAATTTTTGTGATAGATTTCTAAATATTTTGAATAAATATTTACTGTTTGAATGTTAAATTTTTAAAACATACTTTCTTATTGATTAAACTTATGTTTTGAAAATAAATTATTTTGATAGTTTACAAGGATTTTGAATTATAATTTACTGTTTGAATGTTAAATTTTTAAAACATACTTTCTTATTGATTAAACTTATGTTTTGAAAATAAATTATTTTGATAGTTTACAAGGATTTTGAATTATAATTTACTGTTTGAATGTTAAATTTTTAAAATATACTTTCTTATTGATTAAACTTATGTTTTGAAAATAAATTATTTTGATAGTTTACAAGGATTTTGAATTATAATTTACTGTTTCAATGTTTCGGATATGTATTCTAAAAAATATATTTTGCTATTTTTTGTTATTTTGATTGGTTTGGAAACTTTTTTAAAAAACTACAAAAATTCTCAATGTCTTTTGATCGCAAAACATGTAATTATTTTTTCTTTGTTTCCGACTTATTATTGATGGATTCCGGAATCTTAAATTTTTAAAATGAATTTTTTCCATTTTAAATGTTTGAAATGTACTGTCTTATTATTTAAACTTTGTCTTGAAAATAAATTATTTTGATAGATTTCCAAATATTTTGAATAAATATTTACTCTTTGAATGTTAGATTTGGATATCCGTATTTTTAAAATAGTATGCTATTATATCATTTTTGATTGGTTGGGAACCTTTCTTGAAAACTCACAAAAATCTTCAATGTCTTATAGTTAAAAAAAAAACATTGTTTAATATTTAATTATTTTTTTCCCATATTCTTATTCTTATTTTATTAATTTATTCATAGATGCCGGAATCTTAATCTTAAATTCTTAAAATCTTATTTATGTCAATTTTTTTTTTTTTTTTTTTTTGCAAATCTACTTTCTTATTGATTAAACTTTGTTTTGAAAATCAATTATTTTGAAAGTTTACTAGTATTTTGAGTTAATATTTACTGTTTGAATTTTTGATTTGAATATCCTTATTTTTTAAACACGTTATGCTATTATTTTGTATTTGATTGGTTTGAAAACTTGTGTGTGGAAAATCACAAAAATTTTCAAAGTCTTATTATTACATGACATTTTTTAACATATAATTATTTTTTTTTCCTTATTCTTATTTTATTATGTTCTTGATAGATTCTGGAATCTTCAATTTTTTAAATCTACTTTCTTATTGATTAAACATTTTTTTAAAAAAATAAATTATTTTGATTATCATTTACTGTTTGAAAGTCACATTTTCAGATATCCATATTTTCAAAATACAGTTTGCTATTATTTTGTATTTGATTAAATTGGAAACTATTTTTTTTTCTGGAAATCACAAAAATTATCAGTTTGTCATGGTTACAAAAAATTGTTTCACATTTAATTATTCTTTCCTTGTTCTTAATTTATTATTTTATTGAAAGATTCTGGAATCTTAAATTTTTAAAATCTACTGTCTTATTTATTAAACTTTGTTTTGAAAATAAATTATTTTGATAGTTTAAAAGTTTTTTGAATTAATATTTACTGTTTGAAGGTTAGATTCGGATATCTTTATGTTTAGATTATTTTGTATTTGTTTGGTTGGTTTCGAAACTTTTTGAAAAATCTCAAATATTGTCCATATAATGTTTACCGTACTCTTATTTTATTATTTGATATTTGATATGCTCCATCATCTTACGTTTTTTACTCTATATTGAGTTTATTTTTATTTTTTATATTTTAAATTTTAAAATTTGATTTGAAAGTAAATATTAATTCGGTTTCAAATAAATTTTTTTTATAGTTTGCTAGTATTTTTACTTAACCATTACCTTGGTTTAAAAATTTATTTGAAAGTGAATAATTGTGTTGCGATTAGTATTTTATGTTACTTTTTAATTTCATTTCATTTTTCAAATTTTTAAAATCTATTGTCTTATTGGTTTTATTTTTATCGGCTCTTTCTTATTGAATAAACTTTGTTTTGAAAAACACTATTTTTATAGTTTACATAAACGTTTTGAAAGTTCCCAAGTATTTTCAACGAGTTATGGTCAAAAAACATTGTTAAACAGTTAATTATTTTTCCTCATTCTTATTTTATTATTTGATTATTCGATTTGTCTCATTTTTTTTTTTTAAATCTTATAGTTTGCAAGTATTTTGATTTGATTAACATTTTACTGTTTGAAATGTTTGATTTTATATTTAGTAGTCAAATATTTTGGAAACTTTTTGAATGATCACAAATGTGTTGAATGTGTCATGGTTTCAAAACATTGCTTACCAGTTTATTGTTTTTTGTTGTTGTTGTGATTTCATTGTTTGCGTATTCGATTAATCTCATTTTCAAATGCATCACCTACAGAGTTTTTTCTTTCCTTTTTTTCAATCATTAACTATTTGTTGCTTTGATTTGATTAATATTTTACTCTTTGAATGTTTGATTTTATATTTTGTAGTCAAATATTTTGGAAACTTTTTGAAAGATCATGAATGTGTTGAATGTATTATGGTTTCAAAACATTCCTTCCTCACTTTTCGGTAGTCTTCTTTTTATGTTCTTCGATTTTTCAGTTTTAAGAAATTTCCGCATCTTTAGCAGCCTTAATGTTCAACTGCGTTAGCTGATTTTTTTTGGACTTCTAATTTATTGCTGACAGATTTTTGTGGTTGTTTACAGTAATTACCTTTGTTTGCTATCAAGGGGTTGTCTACTCTTTTTTGGTTGTATTGTTTGTTATTATTGAGATGTGATTGTTCTTTTGCTTGTTTATGTTTTGTTTAGGAGTTTGGATGCCTTTGCTAGATTTTTGTGCATGTTTGCTCTCTATCTTTAGAAGGAACTTGTGATTGTAGCTTATCATAGTGTTTGCTTGCTATGATTATTCTCTTACTTTAAGTTCCGTGTTCCGTATTATGTTGCTTTCTCATGTCTCATTTGATTTGCTTTCTTTCTTTGGCTGCCTTAACGTTCAACTACGATAGATGATTGTTTTTTTTTTTGGACTGTTATTGCTGAAAGATTTGTGGTTGCTTACGGTAATTTTCCCTTTGTTTGCTATCAAGGGGTTGCCTCCTCTTTCTTGGTTGTACTATTTGCTATTGTTGAGCTGTGATTGTTACTAGACTGTTTCATATTCTTTTGCTTTCTATGTTTATTTTGATGTTTGCTCTCTTCTCTCTCGGTTGCATTATGTTGCTTGCTCATGCATTGTTTGACTTGGTATGCTTGTGATCTGTGATTGTGATCGGTCACAGTGTTGGCTTGGTATGATTATTCTTTTATTTAAGTTCCTTGTCATGTTGCTTGCTCATATCTCGTTTGATCTGGTTTTTTCTTCATCTCTAGAAGGAGATTGTGATTTGTGATTGTAGTTGGTCACAGTCAGGGGCGGAGCTAGAATTTCCAAATAGGGGGGGCAAAAATTGTAGCATAGAACCCAAGGAAGTTAGTATTTGAAATTGGGGCCGAAAGTTACAGAATTCGACCCAAAATTTTAGGAAATTACGCTTCAACCACATAACTATTTCAATATTTTCGGTTTAGTCCCTCTTTAACACTTTTTAATAGGGACGAAATTGAAAATGTTAAAAACTTTATGAGGCTAAATCATAATTTCTTATACTTTTGGGTCAAATTCTATAATTTTAGCTGGGCGGGGGCCACCCCTAGCCCCTGATTCCGCCCCTGTCACAGTGTTTGTTTGCTATGATTATTGTATTACTTAAAGTTCTATATTATCTTGCTTTCTCATGTTTTGTTTAATTTGGTTTGCTTTCTATCTTTGAAAGGAGTTTGTGATTGTAGTTGATCAAAGTGTTTGTTTGCTATCTTTTACTTCAAGTTCTGTATTATGGTGCTTGCTCTGTTGCTCATATCTCCTTTGATTTGGTTTGCTTTCTATCTTTAGGAACAGTTTGTGATCATCAATATAAACTTAATAGGAAAATCAAACTAAGCCATGTACTATAGTCCCACTCACAGATCACTGTTCACTGTATCGGCTCAAATTTGCGTCAATTTTTGGGGCTTCATGCCTGAGGATCATCAAGCAGTTTGCATTTCATTTGGCTTCTTCCTGCAAAAATTAATCCCATGCCAATTGCTTTCAAATTCAAATTTGAATGTCCGCTGCTTCCAGAAATGTCCCATATCTAATTGCTTCTTGCTTCACTGATACTGTTCTTCCAAAATCATTCCTTTTTACTGCTAAAATATCGCCTAGGGTTGGTTCTCAAACATCCAAACGGCAAAGTGAAGAGCGAAGCAGCGGAAGGAGAAGAAGAGCCCTACAAAGAGTATGAAGAGAAGATAGAGCAACCTTACGGGCTCAGTCAGATTCGGATGAGTAAGTGCAGAGAGCTATGGACGGAAGCCGACGTGGTATGTATCCACTAGCTTCACCGACATGGTATGTCCGTCTTCCTGGAGCTTCGAAAATGCTACTGATGGAAGCCGACGGCATCATTTGTGTTCTTCGCCGGCATAAATAGTATGTATATGAGTCTATCTATGAGTTTTGTTTCCCCTGTTCTTCAAGTTTGCTCTGAACGTCTGTTTGTGATTTGTGTCGACTATCCAAAAATGGATCTGGACTACCAAAGCTGAGATGCTGTAGTTCTTTGATTTTTTTCCCGTTTGTGTTCAATCTTGAAGCAACAAATCGTGAAGACGCTTCTCTGCCTTTGCCTAAAACCTTTAAGCAACAAATTGTGATTTCCGTGGTCAAATTTCACAGCCTCTGTTTCTTTTTCGAACAGGCATCATATTCGTTTGTAAACCCCAGCACCTTCATTTCTTTAATCTAAGGGCACGTTCCTTTGTTTCGAGTTAGGGGTTCTTTTTCAAGCCGTGTACTATTTATTGTCTCTATATTTACTGTTCTTTACAAGAGTGCGGCTTCATTTTCAAGCCGTTCCAATCTTTCTGGCTTCGTGCCTGAAGAAGTAGAGAAAGAATATAGAGAATGAGATGTGGTTAGTGTAGTGTTCGGAAGAAATAGGAATAGGTTCTGACAGGATGTTTTTCAAATTTCAAATTTTGAAATTTAAAATGTCATTGTTGGCGTGTCTAATCTAATGAAATCAACATCCTTCAAATTTTGCATATCGTTGCATGTATTCAGTGTTATGCTTGAAGGACTCTCCCAAGATGGAAGAAAATTTGAGGCTGAGACTGTAGATCATATCAAAAGATATTCTGAGGCGGGTTTAAGAACTTTGGCAATCGCATACCGTGAACTTGGTGAAGAAGAATACAAGTTGTGGGAAAGGGAGTTTTTAAAAGCCAAAACTCCTGTAGCTGCAGACCGTGATGTGTTGGTGGATGCTACTGCTGATAAAATGGAAAGAGACTTAATTCTTCTTGGTGCAACAGCAGTTCTGGACAGACTACAGAAAGGGGTCAGTATTAAATTTTAAAATCATTCTATAGTTTCTAATATAAGGAAAATAATGGGACTACTAAAATAGTTGAAGTTATTGGAAAATAATCAGTTGTTGACATATAAACTCACATTCTGAAGTGGTTAATATGTCTCAAATTGGAAACTGCAGTCAACATAGGGTACATCAATAGGTTTTGTGCTGGGTTTTATTTATCTAGTAATTGGTAATTATCCACAAAATAAATGGTAGTATCTCTTACAGGTATGCTTGCACTTCACTTAGGCAAGACATGAATCAGATAGTGGTAACTCTGGATTCACCAGATATCCTATCCTTAGAAAAACAAGGGGACAAAGAGGCTTTCGCGAAGGTAGATAACCTTGAGCTCTATTTTTTTTAAGTTCTTCTCAGAATTGTAGAGTTGACCCCCTATTTTTTGTAGGCCTCTCTTGAAAGCATTAAGAAGCAAATTGGAGAGGGAACAATTGGTGATGGTGCAAATGATGTTGGCATGCTTCAGGAAGCTCATATAAGAGTTGGAATTAGTGGCGCTGAAGGGATGCAGGTCCAAATTTCTCTACTTGCTCCTGTTTGAGCCATATCTTTATTATCCTCTACATGAAAAAGATTTATACTCTTTTAGCCAATTAACAATAGGAACAATGTGCATTTCTATCTTCCATGTCCTCACTCAAATATGGTATTAGTCATGTACTAAACTCACCTAAGCACGGTGGCATAGTATATGATTCACTGATTCCATGATTTGACTGATTGCAAAGGACATGGGCAAATTTGTTGGCAATTACCCTGAGTACGGAAAAATGCATGGAAACGTATCAAAACATGTATCCTTGGTAACGGAAATGAGCAAGATAGTTCAACAGAAAACGCTTATGTTAGTTTCAGAAGTAGAACAGGAGTTTTTGGATCTGATATTCCCATTACTATTCTTGGGCCCCTATCTAATAAGCGATGGATAGTTGCTGGATGGAGACTTGGTATGTTTGTGACAAATGATCCCTGTGGCACTTTTAGGAAACCAAAGGTTCTCTTCCTTCCACCTTCACTGTAATTAAGCTAGCATGTGCGTGAATATTGATTGATTCCATGGTATATGAACAAGCAGGTTTCATGTTGATTTCCTTCTCTATCTTAAACTCATAAATTGATATGCGATGTATTTTTCTTTTCAATCTTATATGTGGGTTGGGAAATGTTTTTGATGCCTTCATGAGATCTGATATCAGTTTGCCAATGCACAGTCAGTTAAGTAATAATGAGGGATTGAGGCTAAGTAGAATAGCTGAACACCCAATGTAAAACTTGTCAGTTTATTACCTATAAGAGTAAACATGTTGGAGTCTGAACACCCTGTGTACTTGTATATTATACTGCTAACTTGACAGCTTAATTATTCTTCAACCACAAAAAAATGAAGGTTTTTAACTTTTTATCTGAAACAGTCAAACTTACATTTCACTTCTAGATTAGATTTGCAGATTAGACTTTATTTATACCCAAAAAAGAGCTGTGTTGCTTTTTGCAAATGATGTTTATCCTACTCTATTGACAGTATTGTGGCTCACATTAGGATCTTAGTTGTTCATACTTTAAACAAAGCTTTTCTGAATGTGTGTGAATTTGGAGAAAAAAATGTGGAGCAAAAGATGCTAATTTAAAAAATTCTTGTATGTGTGTGAATTTGATGTTCCTTTATCATTACGACTTTCTTTACTTTCAAAATTTTAGATACTATTAGAATGTTCTTGAATTTTTTTTCCATTTTGACTGCACATCTAAGGAGATAAATAATCTTGCACATACCTTGATGCTGAAAGAAACTATGGGCAATGTGATTTGAAGACTTGCTTTTGGGTATAGTTGGAACAAAATAAGATTTTACTTTAACTCCCCAATGGGCTATTTTGTTGTGCCTTATGAAATTTGTGATATTAAAGTGTTTAATCTGATTGTTTTTGGTGGCCTGATTTTATTGAACAATGATAAAAATGAAGGCAGGAGATACTCTTATTAGATAGTGATATTGTATTCAGTGAGATTGCCAAAGGAAAGCCAAAGATGGGGAGGGAAGAGGATGAGAAAATGAGAAGCCGAATTCTGAAACCTGATGGTTTCAGAGAGAGTGAGGGAGAGAAAGAAAGAGGTGAGAGAAGGGAATGAAGAGAAGGCATGAAGAAGAAGAAGGTTTCATGCGTTCTTCTATTTTGTTCCTATTATGTTTTTCTACCTATCCTATATCATTAAAAGTAAACATCACTAGCCACTCTCATCATCAATAGCCAATGCAAATTACTTTTCTGTTAGAATCAAGGATGGGATGAAGGGTTTTCTTAAAAGTTAGTTTTTTAAAAGGTCATCATCAATAGCCAATAGCGAATATTTTTTTTTTAATGGTTAGCAAATTGATTATGTCTTTTACTTTTTTCCAACTATATTAGTTCCTTGAATGATATTTTCCTTTGAAACAATAGGAAGAGTCGTGGTCATCTATTTGTTGTTCCTTTTTTAACACATCATTCAATGACTATATGAGTTTCTTGAATGATGGAGTAAGTAAAGTACATCATTCTAGAATGGCTGCTGAAATAGGATCCAATTAATATGGGTAAAATTGTCACAATATAATTTATTACATGAAACTGGACTTCTAGAATGGTTGCTGAAAACAGTTGAAAATAAGTTATAGGAAGTTGAGCATTCAGAAATAATTAGAATTGGTCAATAAGAATAAGAAAGTAATGAAATATTTATGGCTATTAGTTTATTTCATATTTAAGTTCTTTTTTCTGAGTTGGAGTTGAACTAATGTGTTGTTAGTTTTTCATTATCCATTACAAGTTTTCAACAACTCTATATGTACTTAATAGCTTTAGCTTTGTTGGAAGTGAAGATGATGAAGAGCCCATATATGCTGTCATTCTGAAACACTGTCAACAAACTGGAATAGTATCTCCTGAAATAATTACTGAGGTTTTTGCAAATGTCTATCATGAGTCTGTTTTAGTTTTTGTAGTTTATTTTACTAAATAGTGAGCAATGTGCAGGCTTTCATATATACTTGGAGCACATTTCGCTACCACTAAGCTATTAATTTTTTGATAGGGTGTTGTGAAGAATATCATTCCCGCTATAGCTTCCACCCTTGCAATTATATCTGCTGCATTGAATATTGAATACTGCAATGCAAACATTGAATATTGCAATAGAGTGCAGAAAAACTTTGTCCCATTATTTATCGTATGTGCTTCCTTTTCTATGATATTTTTTATTTCCAATTTTTAATCCTGTTTTCATCATCTTTTTTGCATTTAGACACGCTGTAGATGACATGCTTTTTGAGATATATAATATTAAACATGGATACAGAAAAAAAAATTGTTTGTTTATTAAAGGACTAATGCAAAATAAATGCCTGCAGCTGCTTAAAATTATGCATTGACCAGTACGTTCATATTGCTTGAGTTTATTTTATTGGAATACCATCTTAATTTTCAATATTTGATCTACTATGGTTTTTGAGGATCAAGTTATTCTAAAAGCTTTACTTGCCCATGAATGATTTTATTCTATCATGTCTCCTGGTACTAAAATTGTTGGAATTGGACAATGGGCAAAGTAGTATTCTTATTTCTTTTTCTTTTTGGGAAAGGAGAAGATCCATCAAGCATTTAGTATCATATCTCTAACAATGACGATATAACCAAATTTTCATCATGATTTAAAACTGAGATCTTTTGAAATCCCTGCATTATTTTTGTTTAAATTCGATGTGTTTTGGTTAACTACTACTTGCATTTGCATGAGCAGCCAATCTTGATGAACTTTTCTTTTTTTCACGTAGGAACGCCTTATGAAGGTGACTTATTTTTCCTTGACATAGAGTATGAACATATTGATGAGTTAACAATATCTTCTAATTCAAACACACAAAAATGAGTATGAACATATTGATGAGTTAACAAGATTGCAGGTTTGAAGATTCTTATACAAGACATGAATAATTATGGAAAGCGTACAACAACCAATGTTGTTTATCAGGGAAATCTTTAGAAATGTTTAGCAAAATATGTGACATTTTTCTTTTCATTATACATATAGGAATGTTTTTGTACCATGATGGATAGTATTTTGATGTAATTTTTTGTTGCTTTTGAGCTGATGCGAAGTTCTTAAACATATAAAGACAACTACTAATATGGTTGTGGTTCATGTTGTGTTTTTGTGTAGCTAGACAACTTCTATTTTGTATTGGTAGATTTAAAATCCATTTTTTTTTTAATGTCTGTTTGTGTTTTATTCAATTTATTAATGATTTAGATGAGTGGAAACTAGCACATCGCGCCGAGGTGGGTGGGGGGGGGGGGGGGGGGGAGTGGTCCTTGTTTGTGATAATAGTTGCTCACATTGTTTGCACGCTAGTAGTCTTATTTAATAGTTTATAAGTATTTTTAATTATAATTTACTGTTTGAATGTTAGTTTCGGATATCTTTATTTTTAAAATACAGTATGCTATTATTTTGTATTTGTTAGCCTGGAAACTTTTTAAAATACATTGTTGAATCTTAGTTTTTTAAAAGCTATTGTCTTATTTATTAAACTTTGTTTTGAAAATAAATTATTTTGATAGTTTTCAAGTATTTTGAATAAATATTTACTGTTTGAATGTTAGATTTAAATATCCTGATTTTTAAAACACATTATGCTATTATTTTGTATCTGATTGGATTGAAAACCTTTTTTCAAAATCACAAAAATTTTCAAAGTCTTATGATTACATAACATTGTTTAACATTTACTTTTTTTTTTTTTTCCTTATTCTTATTTTATTATTTTATTGATAGATTCCGTAATCTTAATTTTTTAACATCTACCGTCTTACTGATTAAACTTTGTTTTGAAAATTATTTATTTTGATAGTTTACAAGTATTTTGAATAAATATTTACTGTTTGAATGTTGGATTCGGATATCCTGATTTTAAAAAATACATATGCTATTATTCTGTATTTGATTGTTTTGGAAACTTTTCCTTTTTAAAAAAAAAAATTAACGAAAATTTTCATTTCTTATTTACATACCATTGTTTAACATTTTGATTACTCTTTCCTTAGTCTTATTTTTTATTGACTATTTTTAGATTCCGGAATCAATTTTCAAAATCTACTTTCTTATTCATCAGTTTTTTTTTTTAAATAAATTATTTTGATAGTTTACAAGTATTTTGAATGTTTTGGATATCGTATTTTTAAAATACTTTTTTGCTGAAATTTAATATTTTATTGGTTTGGAAAATTTGTTGAAAAATCACAAAAATTTACGATGTCTTTTGGTTACAAAACATTTTTTAACATTTCTATATTTTTCATTTTTCTTATTTTATTGAATCTTAAATTTTTAGAATATACTTATTGATTTTGAAAATAAATTATTTTGATTGTTTGCAAGGATTTTGAATTATAATTTACTGTTTGAATGTTTCAGTATTTTAAAATATACATTTTGCTATTATTTTGTATTTGATGGGGTTGGAAACTTTTTTTTTTGAAAAATCACAAAAAAATTCAGTATCTTTTGGTTACAAAACATTTAATTATTTTCCCTATGGTTATTTATTATTGATGGATTCCGGAATATTAAATTTTTAACATCTTTTGTCCGTCTTAAATTTTTAAAATCTACTATCTTATTAAATATTAAAATATACCTTCTTATTTATTAAAATTTCTTTTTAAAATAAATTATTTTGATAGTTTACAAGGATTTTGAATTAGAATTTACTGTTTGAATGTTTTGGATATCCTATTTTAAAAAATATATTTTGCTACTATTTTGTATTTGATTGGTTTGGAAACTTTTTGGAAAAGTCACAAAAATTTTCAATGTCTTTTGGTTGCAAAACATGTAATTATTTTTTTCTTTGTTCTTATTTATTATTGATGGATTCCGGAATCTTAAATTTTTAAAATATATTTTTTCCATCTTAAAATTTTAAATGTACTGTCTTATAAGTTAAGCTTTGTTTTGAAAATAAATTATTTTGATAGGATACCAAATATTTATTCTAAATATTTACTGTTTGAATGTTAGATTTGGATATTCGAGTAACATTGTTTAATTTTAATCATTTTTCCTTATTCTTTTTCCTATTTTATTAATTTATTGATTATTGATAGATTCCGGAATCCTAATCTTAAATTTTTAAGGTCTACTTCAGCTCAATTTTTTTGCCCCCTTAAAACCTACTTTCTTATTATTAAAATTTGTTTTGAAAATGAAGTCTACTTTGTTTAATTAATTTTTCCTTATTCTTATTTTATTTTATTACTTGATTGATAGCATTTGGAATCTTGAATTTTAAAATGTACTCTCCTATTGAATAACCTTTGTTTTTAAGGAAAACAATTAGTATTTTTTAAATAAATTATTTTAATATTTTACAAGTTTTTTGGATTTACTGTTTGAATGTTAGATTCGGATATCTTTAAAATGAAATGTGCTATTATTTTGTAAATTGTTTAACATTTAATTACTTTTTCCTTGTTCTTATTACGGAAACAAAAATTTTTAAATTCTACTTTCTTATTGATCAAACTTTTTTTGAAAATAAATTATTTTGATTTATCATTTGCTGAATGAATGTTTTGGATATCGTATTGTTAAAATGCATTTTGCTATAAATTCATATTTTATTGGTTTGGAAACTTTGTTCAAAAAGCACAAAATTTTTCAATGTCTTTCGGTTACGAAATATTGTTTAACATTTCTATATTTTTTCTTTGTTCTTATTTTATTGTAGTTCCTGGAATCTTTATCTTCAATTTTTAAAATCTACTTTCTTATGGATTAAATTTGTTTTGAAAATAAATTATTTTGAAAGTTTACAAGTATTTTGAATTAATATTTTACTGTTTGAATGTCAGATACGAATATCCTTATTTTTAAAATACAGTATGTTACTATTATTTTGTATTTGATTGGTTTAGAAACTTTTTTGAAAAATCACAAAAATTCTCAATGTGTAAAGTTTACAAAATATTGTTTGAATTTAATTATTTTTCCTTATCATTATGTTATTTTATTTCTTGATTGATAGCAATCGGAATCTTATATTTTATAATCAATAAAATTTGTTTTTTTAAAAAAATTAAATTTTGTTTTGAAAATAAATTATTTTAATAGTTTACAAGTTTTTTGAATTAATGTTTACTGTTAGAAGGTTAGATTCTGATCTTTATCTGTATGGTATTATTTTGTATTTGATTGGTAGGTTTCGAAACTTTTTGAAAAATCTTAAATATTTTCAATCTAATGTTTTATGGTTACAAAACTCAGTTTAACAGTTAATTATTTTCCGTACTCTTATTTTATTATTTTATATGATCCATCATCTGACCTTTTTGACTGCATATTGAATTTATTTTTATTTTTTATATTTTAAAATTTAAAATTTGATTTGAAAGTTAATATTTAGTATGTTTCAAATAAATTTTTTTTTTTTTTTTATAGTGAGCAAGTATTTTTAATTAACCATTACCTTGGTTTGAAAATTTATTTGAAAGTGAATATCTATGTTACGATTTGTATTTTATGTTATTTTTTAACTTCATTTTGAAAGTGGAGCTAAATCACCAAGAGGGGTGAATTGGGGATTTCAAAGACTTTTTGTGATTGTTTGTTTTTAGACAATGAAAACAGAGATGAACAGAGTAGAAAGGAGAAGAAGAGCAAGACACAATAATTTATACTTGGTTTAGTCCAACTTCTTGACCTACGTCCAGTCTCGACTCTCCGGGATTTTCCACTATCACAATTGATTACACACTCGTACTCAAGAGTAATTCTCTCACTAGAACTTACCCCCCTTACAAGTTGCAATCAATGAACCCAATCACCAAGTCCCCTGACTTGTGTTTCTTTACAATAAATGATTTACAATCAGAAACTCTCTCCAAGAGTGGATAATGATAAACACTGAAGCTTAATGTATCATAAGATACTTTACAAGTGAAAACTAAAGAAAATAAGTGTAGACTTGAATGTAATTCGTTTTCAGCAGATGTGTTAGTTGACAAGAATTGAATGCAGTTATATTTATACCAAGAGTGTATTAAATGACCGTTGTAATCTTCAATATAACCGTTGCCTTCATTAGACAAGGATTAAGTTAAGATTTGGCCTTCTTTCTCTCTCTAATCTTCACTTGATTCATTTGTGCAGAAGTTCAGAGTTGACTTCTTGAATATTAATCCGTTGGAATAGCAGCTATTGGATGTGTAAAACATTCTTTAATTCTTTGTAGACGTGTGTAGAAGGATTACCCAAAAGTATGCAACTATCTGGATTTTGCATTTAATGTGCTGACATCACTTTTTGCTTTAGCTTTTAACCTTCAATAAACATCTTCTAACTCATCTGAAAACTCACTAACAAAGTGGTTAAACATAGCTAGGAATATAGAAGAATAATGTTAGGAAGTATTAACATCAAACAAGAAGATTTCACAAATTCGCCGATTTGATTTTCAAGCTTTCGATGAAGAAAGTCGAGTTTGTTCTCCTAAACTCGAGTTTGCAACTGTGCACTTAAGGCAAAAACTCGAGTTTCCTCCATCCAGAGAGGAAAGTCGCGATTTGAGCTTTAGAGCACACTTTTAAATGAAACTCAAAACTCGAGTTTCCAAAACCAAACTCGAGTTTTGGACTTTTAATGAAAAACTGTGTGTTTAAGTCCAAAATATTAAAACTGGAGTTTTCATCCAAAACTGGAGTTTTCATCCAAAAACGGAGTTTTCAAAACATTGAAAAAGCTTAAAGCTCTCGGTTTGGCCAAAACTCGAGTTTCCATAACAAAATTTGAGTTTTCATTTAAGTATGAAAATATTGAAAAAACTTAGCCAAGTCTAAACTCGAGTTTTCTAGAGAGAAAACTTGAGTTTTTAAAATCTTGAAAAAGCTCAATCTTGACTTGGCCAAAACTCGAGTTTCCAAAACAAAACTCGAGTTTTTATTTAAGAATGAAAACATTGTGAAATTTGAGCCAAGTCAAAACTTGAGTTTTCGGGAAAATTGGAGTTTTCAAAAACTCGAGGAAAACATAAAAGCTCTCGCATTAAGTCAAAACTCGAGTTTTCAAATCAAAACTCGAGTTTTCTCATAACTTTGAGAAAACTTAGAAAGACTCTTGGTAAATTGAAATTTCGGAGTTTTAAGTCGAAACTGAATTTGCACATGTTCAAAATGTTATAGACTCCGTATGGCCAAAACTCGAGTTTTGTCTTCATAAGAAAACAATGAGAAGTCTCTCGTATAGTGCAAAACTCGAGTTTTCATATCCAAACTCGAGTTTGTCTTGAAGTGAAAAACCGAGTGCTCTCTCGTAAGTCCAAAACTCGAGTTTTCCCTTGAAAACTCGAGTTTTGTTTTGTTCATTGAAAATGAGCAATTCTCTACTAAAGCTTTTGACAAGTAAGTTTTTCAACTTACCAAAGACAAACTTCACTTGTGTTTAAAATTGTCGGTTATCATTAAAACACATAGAGAAGTAACACATTTCGTTGTTCAAAATTTTAAAATCTACTTGTCTTATTGATTAAACTTTTTTTTTGAAAAACTTAATTTTAATAATTTACATTAAAATTTTCAATTAATATTCACGTTTAAAATACAAGTATGCTATTATTTTATAAGCTAAAGTATACTTTTAGTCCTTTAGGTTTACATAAGTTATATATTGGTCCCTTAATTTTATAAAGTATACTTTTAGTCCTATAATTTTAACACCGTTAATTAAACTCAAGTGATAATGGTATAAACTTAAGTAATGATTGTGTAATTAAATGCTATTAATGTTAAATTTAAAATATGGGTAAATTGAAGAATATATAAAATTTGTCTAATTAAATTCTATTAGTCATCACTTGAATTCGTTGCATTAGTATTTTCCGTTAGCAACATTAACGGTGTTAGAATTTTAGCACCAAAAGTATGCCTTATGTGAAATTTTAGCACCAAAAGTATGTCTTATGTAAAATTTAAAGAACTAAAAGTATACTTTAGCTTATTTTATATTTGATTGGTTTGGAAACGTTTTGAAAAATCCCAAGTATTTTCAACAAGTTACGGTCAAAAAACATTGTTTAATAGTTAATTATTTTTCCTCATTCTTATTTGATTATTCGATTTGTCTCATTTTAAATAATGATAATAATTTCTTATAGTTTACAAGTATTTTGATTTGACTAATATTTTGTTGTTTGAATGTTTGATTTTATATCTAGTAATCAAATATTTTGGAAATATTACAAATTTGATTATTCGATTGTGTACTGAAATCATATTGCAGCGAATCCACGCTGCTGATTTCACTTGCAGTTACCAAATGGTGCATGTGTATCATGGATGATGAGATTGAGTGAAAAAACAGAAGAACAAGTAAATATAAGCCGAAAAAGGAAACAGGTCTGGCGTTTCATAGCGAAAACTTGTATGCCACTTCCAATAATTTGTAGCTGAGACTATAGTATTTATAAATTTTAATACACTATTCACAATTTGTGTTTTAACAATTTATTTATTTTATAACTAACTTATAAAATTAATAAGAACTTTTAATACTTAATATAAATCATGTTAATTAAACTTGATGAGATTTATTGTTTAGTAAATATTAAGGAGACCCCTTCTAGCCCACTTAAGGGCACTAATTAAGTCAATTCATATGCAGGCTTGCCATAAGGAGACCCTTCAAGAATGCCAACTTAAAATGGAGGCAGTGAGCGACAATGGAAAGGAAAAAAGTGTAAATACAAAAACTATCTTGAGTTAAATTCATCATTATTTATTGAGCTCACAACATGTTAGTTAATAGTTAATATTGTTGATGTAATGCCTAGCTACAGTAGAGTGGTTCTAGAACACAAACAATACTGACTTAGTAATGACAGTTGCAGACCATATAAAGGAATTTTAAATACATCAAGATAACTTTTGTTGAAAGAATTTATTAGAAACTCTCCTAAACAATTTTTAATCTCCGCTCTCAAATTTACTGATAAAAAATCAAGTTTTGTGGTTGTTGGGGGTTTGGGGGCTAAAATTTCACAGTTTTGTTTAAAAACATTTAGGAGTTACACAGCTGAAATTTGAAAGTTCCACTCCTAAATTTATTAGCTAGCTACTAAAAAAGTCCTGATTTTTTAATCGTAATGTTTAAAGTTCCTTTTTTTATTATTTAAAATTATATGCTGCTCCATGGTCTGTAACTTGATTTTTCCTCACTAGTGCAAAAAAAGGCTTTAAGACCGCCTCATTTAGAGCGGACAATGGACACCCCGGCCTTAAAGGAATGACCGTGGCAGTTCCGTAAATATAAAGAACTTCTTGCACCGACCAATTTTTCACCGCTCTTAAAATCATTATTGAGACCGACTAAAATACCACCGGCCTTAAAAATTGAACTGAAATTTCAATTACTTTCTAAATATATCTCATATAGCCGTACTTATATTTTCTCGCGGTAAAACATAATAAGGAAAAATTTAAATATAAAAAGTCTAAAGTTTTAAGACCGAACTTATCAACAAGACGGTCTTAAAAGTTTTCTTTCAAGACCGGACATATGATACTTGCGGTTTGAAAAAGTTCATTAATATTAAGACCGGCGTTTTAAAAGGAACGGTCTTAAAGGTTAAACTTTTTAGATCGGACGTTTAATATGACCGGATTAATGTAAATATTAAGACCGTCTCTTTTTATCCGGCCTTAAAAATCCAAGCAAGATATACATTTCTTCGCGCGAAAGCTTTTGTTACTCCGTGGAGAACCTCTCGTTCACGTTCCGAAACCCTTCCCGTTGCATTACCTCTCTTCCTCGCCCACGTACCATCAGCCCCCGTTACTCTCTCATTTGCTCGTGCATTCCTCTCTTCCCGTCTCGAAAATGGACGGTGAAAACGAATCTATTCGTGTTCCGCAACGCCGCCCCGGTGTGATCGGTGTGAGTGAGAACGAACCCTCTTCATCTCACAATGAGGCTCGTAATCGCCCCGCACGCCGTGGTAGAAGAGGCACACGAATGATGGATGTGACCCTAAGTCGGACTTCCGGGTCAAAGCTCGAGATTCGTTTAATGCAAGGTTGGAACCCGTCGGTCCTAATAAAAGCAAATATAATAGTTTTGTCTACTGCCTAGCACGCAAAGAAGGTTAGCATCTTGACGGATGAGTGGAAAAGTGTGGACTATAAGAATGTAAAGGATCCTATTTGGGAGACTATCCGGTTACATACACCGTCCCCGATCGTCAAGTTGAAAGACAAGACATTGTCTTATTGTGCTGATCGGTGGAGGAAGTTTAAGACCTTTCTCGCTAACACGTATATTTTCTCCGATGTTCCGCCCGCCAAACATCCTTGGGAAGTTTACACATTTATTGATGAACGAATTTGGCGACAATTTGTTCTTCTCGGACCACTCCCGAAGCTCGTGAGTTTATATTTAGTTTTGTTTTCCCTTTTGTTTGCTTATTAACATGTGCGGATATGTGAATGTTATTGTGTTCATCTAATCCCGTTAGTTATATAATATATAATACAGCCTTTGTCTATGCAAGTCCGATATGTCAACCCCGAAAAGGAATGAGAAGGTATTAATTGTGTAACAAAGGAGGAAATGAATAGTCTTAAAAGGGGGAAACTTTATATACCCAATTGTTACTATTGTCTATGCAAGATGCCTTAAAAAGGATCAAGTTTGTATTATAGCCTTTGTCTATGCAAGTCCGATATGTCAACCCCGAAAAGGTAAATTACCGATGAGAAGGTATTAATTGTGTAATGGTTTGTCTTGCAAAGGAGGAAATGAATAGTCTTAAAAGGGGGAAACTTTATATACCCAATTGTTACTATCTAATGGGGACTCGCCGATCCCATCGGATGCCTTAAAAAGGATCAAGTTTGTATTATTCTCGTAAGCATAATTTCTTTTGTTTCTTAACCTATCTATCTAGCTAGCACTACAAAACATAGCTCCAATTTCTTCTACAATTCTACATCTTCCTTAAATAAAATGTTGAAACTTGATGAAGTGAAGAATTTGACTACCGTTTGATTGACGTTCATATGAAGCGTAAGTTCTCTAATTTTCGTTAGTGACATGCATGGCTCGGAATTCATAATTAATAGATGTTTTCAATCCCGATTCACGTAAAAGAAGGGAACAAGCACAGAGATAGGTAGAAAGAATGATTGCCCTCATAGGGCTTCTCGCGGCGGATATCAAAAGGCCGAAAAAGATTTGATGGTCGCAAGCGGAAGAGATTGGATGATGAAGCGTAATCCAATCCTTCGTGATACATGCTCCTCCATCTCCAATACGTCGCGAGGAGTTGTGGTTGCATATTCGGCAAAGCCAAGCGGCGCCTACACGAGTGAACAAACTCGTCTAGTTGCCGAAAGAATTGTAAGTATCGTTATTGTTATTTTTTAGTTACTAAACATGTTTCATTACTAAGCTTTCGTTATCCGTATCTTACAGAAGATCTTAAAAAGAAAGAAGCAGAGGGATCTTTTGTGTCGGACGGGAGGAATGATGTTTTGACCGTTGCGACCGGAAAACCGGATCACCCGGGGCGTGTAAGGGGGATTGGAGGACGGGTAGGCATAAAGCAAGTCTTTGGTACATCCAAACGCCATAGACAAAGTATGGTTACCCGGAGGAGATGGACCGACGCGGCCGCTAATAAAGCTTCAATGATCGCAATGTTTCAATCCGAGATGAGCCGATGAAGGAGGAACCGAGTCACCGAGGCCGCTTTTGAGCAATCGTCCGTAGACCGTTGTTCCCTTCACACACTCACTCCGCAACCGTGCAGCAGAGCACTAGAGGGAGCCGCATTGTTGGAGAGTCGAGCAACCTTGTGACCTTTATGTGGAGGATCCCGATCATCATGATGGACGATTATTGGTTGCAAAAGGGACTGTTCACAACTTGGGATCAACCGTACACCACCAACAAATGCCCGATGATGAAGTCGAGTGTCGCTGAAAAGGTGATCATTGATGCACAGCCTCCTCTCCAAACCGATGAGCCGAAGCTTGTGAGTGATGTCAAGGGAACCTTCATCCCTTGGCCGCTGAAGCTTGTACATGTCTCTACCGCTCCCGAAGCTTCAATCCCTCTTCCTCCAGTTCCATCCCCCTCAAGCTCCATCCTCAAGCTCTATCCCCTCCTCAAGCTCTATCCCCATCGCTAAGTTGGTCGTCGCGCTGGGAAAAAATATCCGATCTAATGAAAAGTGGATATTTTAAGGATAAATCGTGGCCCTGTCGATGAAGTAGTAGGTGTCCCTCATCCTATGCCCGTTCAAGTTGACACCGTTGATGTTGAGTCCCCGCCGCTTCCTCGACAGAGCTTACCGATGCGCTTGTTCAAATTTTTATGAAGTAAGTATCTTCTCGTCTATGAGTACATCATTTAAATGCATCGTTTAGACATACATACATATATATATTTCCCCGATCGATGTCATTATGGTAGGTTCTTGCATCATGAATTGGTTCAAAGGTGCAGGATCAACGATTTTGGATTCTTGTGCCCCGTCTATTCAAGTCAAACAACCATGGAGGAGAGACAGAGTACATATCAAAGAGGTTGTGCTCAAGTGATCGAAAGTTGTACTTTTTGCCATTCTTCCACAGTACATATCAAAAATCTTGTCCGCAATTCACTTAATTCTCGCTACATATATATATCACCGAGTATAGTTTATCGATGTGAATTTTCAGCCGCCATCGGCGCTTGGTCGTCATGTGCATGGACGAGCATAAAGTTATCTTCTTATGCTCCACTCACACCGAGCCATTGCCTTCGTTGGTGCAGCACCATCAACGAGTAAGCATGTCATTTTGATTCTCTTGTCCGACATCTCGTCGTGAATTTTAAGTGAATCATTGATAAATTTGTGATTTTGATGATAGTGCCATGAGGACCTTCCAAAGACTAGAAAAGAAAAGGCGTGCTACTCAGACAAAGACCCCATATGGTACAAACCAGAGGTTGGTACAATATTTAATTTGTAGCACACCGCCTTGTGAACTTGGTCATTGAGCTATATATATGCTCTTATATATATTTCTTGTTCATTTTAGACCCGTCGGCAACCACGAGAGTCCAACTTATGTGGCCGACATCATGAAACACATGTATGATATTACAAGGCTTAGGGATACTAAATTAACCGCAAAGGTAAATGTATTTGATGTTACATATTATGCAAGTTAATTCAGTTTCTCGCTTATCGTTACAAATGAAATATGCACGCAAGTTAATTCAGTTTGTCGTCTTTGATGTTACGATGTTTCAATGCAAAACTCCCTTTCCCGATGATGAACCGGAGCACATACGCAATGTGTTTTGTGAATATCTCGTATGGTCCGATCTTAGAGTCGAAAAATGACAATAATTAATGTCCTAAATTCATTTGTAAGTATAATCAGTAGCAACAATAATCGATCTTCTCAGTAAATTTGTTTATTTTTTTGAACAATTCATTTGTAAATATACATAGGCAATGTAAAATTCAATAAATAAATTTAGTTAATTTTTCGAACAATTTTCTTGTGTCCATTTTGGGTTTCGAATGTATTATTGGATGGTGGATATAGCTATTTAATTTAGTGTTTGAAATCTCGAGACTTTTAGGACCGTTCATTAACAAGATGTCCGGCCTTAAAGGTCCGCAAAATCTTCGGTGTAAAAAGTATGAGACTTTTAGGACCGTATATTTTTAGTGTCCGCTCCTAAAAGCTTAAAAACCACATGAACTTTTAGGTCCGACGTATTATAAAAGGTCGGTCTTAAAAGTCCGCCGCTTAACTTTTAGGACCGTATTTTTATATATAATCGGTCTTAAAAGTCTTTTGGTTAAAAGTATGCTTAACTTTAGGACCGTATGTTGTTATTTGTGCGATCTTAAAAGTCATTCACCTTTAAATACCCCTTTTCGACAAATTAAATGGTTAGGGTTGAAGACAACCGAGGTTCTCGGGCGTTTCATTCAAGCTAGGTCCTTCTTTATCATCGTTTTTACCTTTCCATGTGTAGAGGCAAAGCATTATCGGTGTCCCTTTTATTTTGTCTTTTGTCTTTTTGTCGGAAAAAGAAGGAAGATAATGAAAAGGACACTTTGTTTCTCACATGGGGAGGTAAAACCGACGTCAACGAAGGTCCAACCTTGAGAAGAATAGTCACTTTGTTTGTTCTTGTCCGAATAAGGTAAAAGCTCTTTTTTTTTTGTATGTTCTTAACCGTATTCTCGCGAATTTCGTTGTTGGATTTACACGAGGACAATGTTTTGTTTGTTTCCTTTTTGTCGGAAAAAGAAAGACGATAATGAAAAGGACAAGAGGCAATCGGATATGGAAACCAAAGCCGACAAAAATGGCGTTGTTTTTAGGACCGTCGATTTACTAACTAAAGTCTTCGTTCTTTTATTTTAGGTTTTTTAGTCTCGCCATTATCCGTCCTTCATAGTTGCCTTGTTTATTGCTTTCCAGTGTTCGATAAAGTACTAAACTCGCACGAGAACAAAATTTAAAAATATTTTATTTACTAATTTTTTTTTACGCCGCCCTATAGGGGCGATCGATCACAAAAAAAAAAAAAAAAAAATAAAAATGCAAAAAAAAAAAAAAAAAAAACTAATCCCTCTCGTAGTCGGAAAGGGGGGGGCGGGAGGCGTCGGAGTTGTCGGAGTTGTCGGAGTCGTCTTCACGGATCGTAGTTCACGTCATTGGCTCGGAGTACCATGTTCAGCCTTGTTGTTCATGGTATGAGCAAGCTGAACCAATTGGCCCAAACGTCGATCGATTTGATCGACGCGGCCACTGCTGATCGCACCAACCGCTTCACGCCGGATTTGGAGGAGGCGGTGGCGGAGGGGGCCGAGGTTGAAGAGGAGGAGGAGGAAACGGAGGACCGGGGGAGCAGCCATTATTAAATGGGGCCGAGGTTGAAGAGGAGGAGGATGAAACGGAGGACCCGGGGGAGAAGAATGTGAAGAAAGTACAAGAACAACGGGTTTAAATAGAGAACCCATCCCGAACAATGTGAAACGCCGAAAGCTTTAACGAGGAGACGCATTGTTCATCGAATACGAGGAGACGCCTAGTTGGGAAGTTTATCTCGGGAAGCCGAAGAGACTCGCATGATTCATTTGAACAAAGGTGTAAGTACCGGTAAATGATAAAAGGTCGGTCTTAAAGGTAATACTTTTAGGACCGGACTTATTATAAAAGATCGGTCTTAAAAAATTAAATAATAGAATTTTATACCGCATACCTATAAGTACCGGGTTAATGATAAAAGGTCGGTCTTAAAATAAAATGAATTGGAAAAATATTAAATAATGGAATTTTATACCGCGTACCTATAACTCCTTATTAATTCCTCACTACCTCGTAACTCCAAACTACGTACGTGGCTATCTCGAGAACAAGCTCTTCGCCTCTATTAATTAACTCCTCATACCTCTCTCGCCTAACCGCTCAAACCATGGTTAGATTCAAGAGAACCGCCGTAGGGGTGCTCTTAGTCGTGATGCTCGTGCCTTCCGTCGATCGTTATACGGTGCGCCTCCTCCATCGAGAGTCCGTCCTATTGTGACAAGAGTCTCGGGTCGTTGGACCCATTGTTATTTCTTCGGATGATGAAGAGGTTCCCGCTCCCCCTCTCCAACCTCTTGGCCCCACCGCGACTACTATCGACCCCTCTCCTCTTTCCTCTAATGAAGCATTGTGGCCGATTCGAGTAAGACGTAAACTTGCCGATCTCGGCATGGGAAATTAATGTTGTTCACGCCGAAATCGCCAAGGCTTTGGAGGATAATAAGCTTTAGGAGATGTTTAGTCGATTCTTGTTTTTGATAATTTTCTCGCTTGTTTTTGTTTTGTATTTTTTCTTGTGTACGTGCATATGCAAGTAATATATGTAATTAAAGAAACTCCAGCTTTTCCTTTAATTTTTATTCATTCAAATTGCGCGCGCTCGCCAAATCCTTTATTAGAAATCACAAAAAGAATTTTAGGACCGGAGTATTATAAAACGGCGGTCTTAAAAAGTTGTATATATACAACCGTCTCCTTTTAATGAACCGGTTTAATTGTCTCAATTTAGGTCCGGAGGATTATAAAACTCCGGCCTTAATAAAATCCCAAATATAAAACATGTCTCGCTCCGTCGCGCGGAATATTAAATTTCCCTCTCTCGAACTTCTCTTGTCGCGCCTAAAGTGTTACTCGTGTTCTCGTCGCCACTTGTCGCCGGGTTCGCGTTGCTCTCTCGACAATCACTTTCGGTTCCTTAGCTAAACGTCTATAGACCAAGCCGTAAGAGGTGTTTTTCGGTTATATAACTTTATGATTTTCCCGCTCATCGTTCGGGTTTTTCCGGGTTGAGCGAAATCGATCAAATGTTCTTGTGGGTTTCGTGTTGTTAATGGATATTGTATTTTGAAGATTATAATTGCATTTTAGACCTACCCAACCGACCAATAAATGTTTTTAGGGTACTCTTTTCGTCTCGCAACATCAACGTTCGTGGCGGGAGAAGAAAGACTAAGCAAACGCATTTGAATTTATATGATACAAAGTGAGTCCACAAGACCTTCACGCGATGAATTTAATTTCCTCGTCATGCATTTATTTTGGTTCTTGGATTCTCTCGCGATACATTTATGACCAAAAGTGATTCTTCGTTCTCGCATTTAATGAGCAAGTTTATCCGAAAAAAAAAAAAAAAAAAAAAGGAAAAAAAAAAGACTTAACCGACATTTGAGCATATATATGTATGTTAAATCTTTCCGTCTATATATATAGGAATTCTACTATGGATCACGCTTGGATAAATGCTAAACGGACGAGTTGAATATCGAATGGGGTGAGAGACTTTATAAAATTTGCTAAACAAAATGCCCATGCCGAGGGTGGGAAGTTTTATTGCCCTTGTGTAAAATGTTTGAATGAGAGGCGACTAAGTCCCGAAGTTATACACACACATTTAATTTGTGAAGGAATTTGTAAGACTTATACAAGATGGGTATGGCATGGTGAAAAAATACCAAGTGGGTCTCAACATAGGGAAGTGGCCTTTGATGATAATGACACGGATATGGATGATCACATAGAGGACATTATCCGTGATGTAGGAGAAGAGGCTTTTCATCAATCACATGCATATGGTAATATGTGCAATGATGCGTAGACCCCTCTATACCGTGGGTGTAAAAAATACCAATTGTTGAATGCCGTATTGAAATTGGTAAGCTTGAAGGCACGTCATGGATGGAGCGACAAGAGTTTTTCAGAAATGCTTGAGGCTTTTAAGGACATGCTTCCGGATGATAATGTGTTGCCGCATCGATACTATGATGCTAAGAAAATACTTTGTCCACCGGGGATGGAGTACAAAAAGATCCATGCATGCCCGAATGATTGCGTGTTGTATAGAAAAGAGTTTGAAGAGGAGCAGAGTTGTCCGAAATGTGAAACCCCAAGGTACAAGTCAAATAAGGGGCCCGCAAAAGTGTTGTGGTATCTTCCAATCATACCAAGGTTCAAGCGGTTGTTTGCGAATGAAAATGATGCAAAAAATTTGAGGTGGCATGCAGATGAGAGGATTTCGATGGAAAGCTTCGACATCCGGCCGATTCTTCTCAATGGAAGAAAATCGATCAATTATTTCCGAACTTCGGCGAAGAACCTAGGAACCTTAGGCTTGCCCTTAGCACGGATGGCATGAATCCATATGGAAGCCTTAGCAAAGATACATAGTTCATGGCCCGTACTACCGATTATTTACAACTTATCTCCAATGTTATGCATGAAACGAAAGTACATCATGTCGTCTATGTTGATTTCGGGACCGAAACAACCAGGAAATGACATTGATGTTTACCTTCAGCCCTTGATCGAAGACTTGAAGGAGTTGTGGGCGTAAGGTGTTGATGTTTTTGACTCTTTCAAGAAGGAGGTGTTTAAAATGCGAGCCATGATATTTTGTACTATAAACGACTTCCCAAAGATATGGGAACTTGTCGTGGTATAGTGTAAAAGGCCATAAAGCATGTCCGGTTTGTGAAGAAGGCACACGCTACCATCAACTTCAACATGGAAGAAAGACGGTTTATCTTGGACATAGGAGATTTTTAGACGGGGCCACCCATATCGTCGATGAAGAAAGCCTTTTTGGTGGCCAAGAGTATGAAGATGCTCCGATGGCATTGATCGGGGAGCAAGTTTATGAAAAGGTGAAAAATATCAATGTCGTATTGGTAAGTAAGACCGCAAAGTGTAGAAAAGAAACAAATATATGGAAAAAGAGATCTGTATTCTTCGATCTTCCATATTGGCGCAATCTTGATGTGAGACACAAGATTGATGTCATGCATGTGGAGAAAAATGTATGTGATAGTATTGTCGGCACGCTTCTCAACATACAAGGTAGTTCCAAGGATGGTGTGAAGGCAAGATTGGATCCGATAGCAATGGGAATACGCAAAGAGTTACATCCAAGGCCGATGGGAAGAGAACTTATTGTCCCCCGGCTTCTCATACTTTGTCTAAGGATGAGAAACGAAGTTTTTGTGAGTGTTTACATGGCACAAAAGTTCCCACGGGGTATTCTTCAAATTTGAAGAGGCTTGTATCGATGAAGGACTTGAAATTAGTAGGCCAAAAGTCTCATGATTGTCATGTCTTGATGCAACAGCCTACTCCCAATAGCTATTCGAGGCATCGCCGAATATGATCTTCGGGTCGCTTTTGACTAGACTTTGTGTCTTCTTCAATGCGCTTTGTGGTAAAGTTTTCGAGATTGAAAAGTTGGATGAATTGGAGAATGAAGGATATCTTATCTTGTGCCACCTTGAGAAGCTTTTTGTTCCTACATTTTTTGACATCATGGTTCATCTAATTGTTCATCTAGTGAGGGAGATAAAGATGTGCGGCCCTATCCATTTACGGTGGATGTACCCAATTGAAAGATCTATGAAATTCCTAAAAGGGTACGTGAAGAACGCATACCGCCGTAAGCATCGATTGTTCGTAAATATGTTTCGAAGAAGCCATGGAATTTTGTCAAGATTATTTGGCCAAAGTAAGACATATTGGGCTTCCAAAACGTCAAAGATGTCGATGGGGGTAGACGAGGGGCTTCCGTAAAGAGTGTGGATCCCGATGAATTGTCACAAGTCCACTTATACATCTTGAATAATGTCGATGAAGTTCAAGCAAAGATAGCTGCACATAAAGCACCGTAAGGAAAGAAAATCATCGAATGATCGAACAAAGGTTGATTAGGGAGCATAATGTAACTTTTGCAAACCGGTTCAAACAAAAGGTCGAGGGAGAGGAATGTGTTTCGATACAATCAAATGGTTAGCAGTGGTCCCGAGGTTGATGTCATAAGTTGGAATTCGTATGTGATCAATGGTTATACATTTTACACGAAGTCCCTAGATGATACGAGCACAACCCGTAACATGCTGGTGTTATGTTAGAGGTCGAATCTATGCACTTCTCCAGCTCAAAGACAAGAGCCCTTTATTGGCAAATCATGCCATATTATGGGGTTATTGAAGAGATTTGGGAGGTGGACTATGTGAAAATTAGATTTCCCATTTTCAAATGCAAGTGGGTTAATGTCAATAATGGTGTTCGGATCGATCGGCTAGGATTTACATTAGTCGATGTCAATGGTAGAAGTTTTGGAGATGAACCTTTTATTATGGCGCACTGTGCAAAACAAGTGTTCTATATCACCGATCAAGAAAATAAAATGTGGTCTCGTAGCTCTCCAAGGAAAGAGGGTCATTGATATTGATGAGGAAATGAATTCAAATTATGGTATTCCCGAGAGTACTCTTTTCAAGGGGTCTACCGGACATGAACGAAGAAGATGAAGCTGATAATGAACCCGCATAAGAAGTGATCATCAAGAAGGGATATGGGAAGATATCACTTTATAAAAGAGTCAATTCATAAGGTAATATTCATATGCAGATTTCTTTGAAGACTTTAAGGCTTTAACTATATATATTATATTCCTTCTATCTATGTTCATAGTTAATGTCACCGATGACTATGAATTTTGTTCTTGTTTTATTTTTTGGTAGGATCCGATCCAAAGGGGCATGTTATATAAGAGGATGTTACGTTGTTGGGTGGGGGAATCGATGAAGGCATGGTGAATATTATTTTGGGCGCATGTATGTTGTACTTGTAACTTATTGTATTTGTAAGAAAGTTATCTTATTGTATGAATTAATTTAGGTGTTGTAGTCATAGTAATCATTAATTAAGAGGCCAAATAGCTCATGGTGAATAATATTTGTATTCTTTTTCCAATTCAATTTATTCAAATAATTGTTCATAGCTTGTAGCTTAAAGTATCGAATTTTATGTGCCGGATTGGGTGGTGGATTTGTGTATATATATAATCAGAAGAACAAATAGGAAAAATTCGGGAAAATTTAGACCGGAAATAATAAGACGGTCTTAAATGTTCACTTGTTAAGACCGGATGTAATTATATGACCGGTCTTAAAGATCGTGATATTTTAACATGGTCTTTTAAGACCGGATATTTAGACGTCCGGCCTTAAATTAAAATATTTAAGACCGGATGTTTTTATCATCCACTCTTGAAAGTCAGCCCTTTAAGACCGTGTGTAATTAGTCGTGTGGTCTTAGAAGCCGCTATTTTTCAGACCGTATGTGTCTTGTCCGGTCTTATAATTACGATCTTTTAAGAGCGACCTATTTTTTGGCCGGCCTTAAAAGTTGAGCATTAGGATCGAACAAAAAATATTTCGGCTTCATTTAGTTCAACTTTTTAAGACCCAAGTTTTTAAATGTCCGGTCTTAAAAGAGTTTCTTTAAGACCGGTTCGAGTCCGGTCTTAAATGGTAGACTTTTAATACCGGCCGGAACAAGACCGGCCGCATATCCGGCCTTACGACCCCCTTTTGTCCGGCCTTAAAAGCCTTTTTTCCACTAGTCCCCTGTTTCTTCCCCGATTATATATATATACACAAATCCACCACCCAATCCAGCATATAAAAGTCGATACTTTAAGCTACAAAATATGAACAATTATTGAATAAATTGAATTGACAAAAAGAATACAAATATTATTCACCATGAGTTATGTGGCCTCTTAATTAATGATTATACTATGACTACAACACCTAAATTAATTCATACAATAAGATAACTTACTTACAAATACGATAAGTTACAAATACAACATACATGCCCAAAATAATATTCACCATGCCTTCATTTGATTCCCACCCAACAACGTAACATCCTCTTTTATAACATGCCCCTTTGGATTGGATCCCCGCCACAAAAATAAAACAAGAACAAACTTAATAGTCGTGACATTGTTTATGAACATAGAAGGAATATAATATAGTTAAAACCTTAAAGTTTTCAAAGAATTCTGCATATGAATATTACCTTATGAATTGACTCTTTTATAAAGTAATATCCTCCCATATCACTTCTTGATGATCATTTCTTATGTTATCCGCTCATCTTCTTTGTTCATGTCTGGTAGACCACTTGAAAAAGGAGTACTCTCAGGAAGACCATAATTTGAATGACTTTCCTCATCAATATCAATCACCTTTTTTCCTTGAAGAGCTACAGACAACATTTTATTTTCTTGATCGGTGATATAGAACACTTGTTTCACCTGGTCTGGCATAATAAAAGGTTCATCTCCAAAACTTCTACCATTGACATTGACTAATGTAAATCCTAACCGATCGATTTAAACACCATTATTGACATTAATCCACTTGCATTTGAAAATGGGAAATCTAATTTTCACATAATCGACCTCCCAAATCTCTTCAATAACCCCATAATATGGCATGACTGCCAATAAAGGCCTCTTGTATTTCAAACTGGAGAAGTGCATAGATTCAACCTCTAACATAACACCACTATTTTGGACTGTGCTCGTATCATCTAGGGACTTCGTGTAAAATGTATAACCATTGATCACATATGAATTCCAACTTATGACATCAACCTTAGGACCACGTGCTAACCATTTGATTGTATCAGAAACACATTCCTCTCCCTCGACCTTTTGTTTGAACCAGTTTGCAAAAGTTCTGTTATGCTCCCTAATCAACCTTTGTTCAGTCATTCGATGATTTTCTTTCATTACAACTTCTTTATGTGCAGCTATGTTGGCTTGAACTTCATCAACATTATTCAAGATGTATAAGTGGACTTATGACAATTCATCAGGATCCACACTCTTTACGGAAGCCCCTCGTCTACCCCCTTCAGCATGCTGACGTTTTGGAAGCCCAATATGTCTTACTTTGGCTAAATAATTTTGACAAAATTCCATGGCTTCTTAAAAAACATATTTTTGAACAATTGATGCTTCTAGCCAATATGCGTTCTTCATATACCCTTCTCGGATTTTCATAGATCTTTCAATTGGGTACATCCATCGTAAATGGATGGGTCGCACAACTTTATCTCCCTCACTAGATGAACAATTAGATGAACCATGATGTCAACAAATGTAGGAAGAAAAAGCTTCTCAAGCTGGCACAAGATAAGATATCCTTCGTTCTCCAATTCATTCAACTTTTCAATCTCGAAAACTTTACCACAAACCGCATTGAAGAAGACACAAAGTCTAGTCAAAACGACCTAAAGATCATATTCGACGATGCCTCAAATAGCTATTGGGAGTAGTTGTTGCATCAAGACATGACAATCATGAGACTTTTAGCCTACTAATTTCAAGTCTTTCATCGATATAAGCCTCTTAAAATTTGAAGAATACCCCGAGGGAACTTTTGTGCCATGTAAACACTTACAAAAACTTCGTTTCTCATCCTTAGACAAAGTATGAGAAGCTGGGGGACAATAAGTTCTCTTCCCATATGGGCTTGGATGTAAGTCTTCACGTATTCCCATTGCTTGCAAATCTAATCTTGCCTTCACACCATCCTTGGAACTACCTTGTATGTTAAGAAGTGTGCCAACAATACTATCACATATGTTTTTCTCCACATGCATGACATCAATACAGCGTCTCACATCAAGATTGCGCCAATAGGGAAGATCAAAGAATACAGATCTCTTTTTCCATATATTTGTTTCTTTTCTACTCTTTGTAGTCTTACCGAAGATGACATTGATATTTTTCACCTTTTCATAAACTTGTTCCCCAGTCAATGCCATCGGAGCATCTTCATACTCTTAGCCACCAAAAAAGGCTTACTTTAATCGACGATATGGGTGGCCCCGTCTGAGAAATCTCCTATGTCCAAGATAAACCGTCTTTCTTCCATGTTAAAGTTGATGGTAGCGTGTGCCTTCTTCACAAACCGAACATGCTTTATGGCCTTTTACGCTATACCCTGACAAGTTCCCATATGCTGGGAAGTCGTTTATAGTACAAAATATCATGACTCGCATTTTAAACACCTCCTTTTTGAAAGAGTAAAAAACATCGACACCTTCTTCCCACAACTCCTTCAAGTCTTCGATCAAGGGCTGAAGATAAACATCAATGTCATTTCTGGGTTGTTTTGGTCCGGAAATCAATATAGACAGCATGATGTACTTTCGTTTCATGCATAACATAGGAGATAAGTTGCAAAAGAAGCCTGATATGATTCATTTCCTCCTTCATCCGGCTCATCTCGGGATTGAAACATTGCTTCTTTAGCCGCCGCTTCCTCACTAAATTTGGCCAAAGACTGCTCCATCTCCTAGGGTAACCATACTTTGTTTATGACATTTGGCTTTACCAAAGTATTTCTTTATCCCTACCTATCCTCAAATCCCCCTTACATGCCCCGAGTGATCCAGTTTTTCAGTCGCAACGGTTAGAACATCATTCCTCCCGTCCGACACAAAAGATCCTTCTGCTTCTTTCTTTTTAAGATATTCCTATAAGATACAGATAACGAGAAGCTTAGTAATGAAATATGTTTAGTAACTAAAAAATAACAATAACGATACTTACAATTCTTTCAGCAACTAGATGACTTTGTTCAATCGTGTAGGCACCGCTTGGCTTTTGCCGAATATGCAACCACAACTCCTCACGACGTATTGGAGATGGCTGATCAACTATCGCAGAAGATTGGATTCAGCTTCATCTTCCAATCTCTTCCGCTTGGCCACCATCAATTCTTTTTCAACCTTTTCATATTCGCCGCGAGAAGCCCTATGCGGGCAATCATTCTTTCTCCCTATCTCCTGTGCTTGTTCCCTTCTTTTTCGTGAATCGAATTGAAAACAACTATCAATTATGAATTCCACCATGTCACTAACGTAAATTAGAGAACTTCGCTTGATATGAATGTCAAACATTAGTCAAATTCACTTCATCAAGTTTCAACATTTTATTTAAGGAAGATGTAGAATTGTAGAAGAAATTGGGAGAAACGAGAGGAAAGGGAGTTGCGTAATTTCGCCATCTCAATCAATTCATTCATTCATTCATCATAACTGGTTCCTACACATGTTAGACTAACCTCTTATATATAGTTAGAGGCTTGACTCTTAAGGCCCAATAACAGCTTCTTAGTATTTTACATTTTCAGGATTTACATATCAGACTTGCATAGACAAAGGCAGGAAATGTATAATTCTATTCACACACCAAACCATTTAACTAATAGGATTAGATGAACACAATAACATTCACATATCCGCACAAGTTAATAAGCAAACAAAAGGGCAAATAAAACTAAATATAAACTTACCAAAGCTTCAGGAGTGGTTAGCAGATGAACAAATTGTTGCCAAGTTTGTTCATCAATACATGTGTACTTGTCCCAAGGATTTTGGTCAGGCTTAACCTCGGCAAAAATATATTTGTTACCTAGAAACGTCTTAAACTTCCTCCACCGATCAGTACAATAAGACAATGTCTTGTCTTTCAACTTTTGATCGGGACGAAGTGTATGTATGTTTCGGATAGTGTCCCAAATAGGATCCTTTACTGTGCTAAAGTCCACATTTTTCCACTCATCTGTCAAGATGCTAACCTTGTTGCGTGCTAGATAGCCGACAAAACTAGTATATTTGCTTTTATTAGGACAGAAGGTTCCAACTTTTCATGAAACTGAATCTCGAGCCTTGACCCAGAAGTTCGACTTAGGGTTACATCCATCATTCATGTGCCTCTTCTACCACGGCGTGCAGGGCAGTTACGAGGCTCATTGTGAGATGAAGAGGGTTCGTTCTGACTTACACCAGTAACTGGCGTTCCCGGAACACGAATAGAATCATTTTCACCGTTTATTTTCAAGACAGGAAGAGAGGAATGCCTGAGCAAATGAGAGACTAACAGAGGCTATGGTACATGGGCGAGGAAGAGAGGTAATGAAATAGGAAGGGTTTCGCAACGTGAACAAAGGTTCTTCAGTGAGAGTAACAAAAGCTTTCGCGCGAAGAAATGTATATTTGGCGCTTCATTTTTAAGACCGAAATAAAAAAGAGACAGTCTTAATATTTAACATTCAAGACCGGTCATATTGAAGTCTGGTCTTAAAAGTAATTAATTATTTGTTTAATTTTCTTCAATAAATAGGTACTCGCCACAATTTAAGTCCAGTCTTAAAATATTTAACTTTACAACCGGACAAATTAGAAGACGGTCTTAAAAGTTAACCTTTAAGACCAATCCTTATGAACCTCCGGTCTTAAAATTAATTAATTTTTTGTGTACCAGCCGTATTATATGTCCAGTCTTAAAAGAATAACTTTTGAGATCGGCTATTAAATATGTACGGTCTTAAAACTTTTAGACTTTTATATTTAAATTTTTCCTTATCATGTTGGACGAGAAAATATAAATATATAAGTACTTTGTATGAGATTTTTCTATAAAGTAATTGAAATTTCAATTTTCTTAATAACATTTTTAAAACCGGTTGTTTTTTAGTCCAAAGTTGAATAACATATTTAAGACCTATGAAAAAATGATCCGGTCCAAGAAGTTCTTTATATTTACGGAACTGCCACCGGTCATTCCTTTAAGACCGGGGCGTCGATTCTCTGGTCTTAAAGTCCTTTTTTGCACTAGTGAATATAACTTATTGTACTTTTCTTTCTCATTCAAAACCATATGTAATATAGGTAAAATTGATTTTTTTAAAAAAAAAAATTACAAGATAGATTTATTGAGTTAGCTGACATTCCATAGTTCTGCTGAATTAGTTGATGGTTGAAAATTGGGGAACTAACTACTATAAGTCTAAAGCAAGGGATTTAATCCTCCAACAGAATGATAACAATTGAAGAGCACATGCATTGACAATTTTTATTGAGACATGTTTTTGTTTTTCACTTGTTATTGAAACTTTTTACTAATTAATCTCTTCCTTACGATCTCATTGTAATTCTCACTTAAAAATATTCATTTTTTATTTAATTAATAATAAATGGGTTTATCTGGAGACGGTTTGATAGAAAGAGAAGCTACTGTTTTGTTATATCTATGGGAGATTGGGAGCCTGTCTGTCTTTAAAAGGCTTCTGTGTGTGGCTATGGAAGGCCTTTCATCTGGATTTTCTTGATCACTTCGTTATATGATCCAGATTCTTTTATATTTGAATCCAATGTGAACAATTTATCTTCCTGCATAACAACTATGCAAGCCCCACTATATTTCAACCATCACTTATTATTACCCCCTATATTATACGATGTATGTAAAATAATCTTTGGTCGATTTAATTATAATTACAGTTAGATCTGAAAAGATCGATTTAATTATAATTAAGTCCAAAATAATTTTGCTAAAAAATGAATGGCAAAATTGAATTAGATACGACTTAGCTTGTAAATACATGAGTCTTAGTTACAAACCAGGAATTTAAATTTGTATGCCACTTCCAATAATTTGTGGCTGTCTGAGCAAAAAAATAATTTGTGGCTGAGACTATAATATTTATAAATTTTAATACACTATTCACAACTTGTGTTTTAATAATTTTTTTTTATTTGATAACTACTCTTATAAAATTAACAAGAACTTTTAAAACTTAATATAAATCATGTTAATTAAACTTGATTAAATTTATTGTTTAGTAAATATTAAGGAGACCCCTTCAGCCCACTTAAGGGCACTAATTTAGTCAATTCATATGCAGGCTTGTCAGAAGGAGACCCCTGACATTTTTAAAAGTAATGTTGACCCTTTCCACGCGCCTAACAGCCAAATTGGCATAACTCATCACTACGAGAGTTTTGATTGAGAAAGCAGGGGAAAATGACAGTTCTAGACCATATAAAGGAATTTTCAAGGCATAATGCGACTGCGGTCCAAGTGCAAAAGCTGCCTCATTAGGTAGCATTATCATGGAGAATCATTTTCAATGCTCATCGCAACAATAAATAGTGACAAACATTGAGATGGAATTAGTTTCAGTGCTCATCACAATGATGAGCACTGAGAGCTCTTCATAGTTGCAAATCTTTTAGATTTAAGGGTTAAGGAGCGAATTGGCCAACAAACTATTACTCCAAGAGCGTCCAACACAAAAAACTATTAAGTGGACCTTAAATACCAACAAACTTTTAAAAAGGTGAAGATAACACAAAATAGTTAACTCCTCCTAACGTCCGTTAGTCCCCTTAGTCACCTTCATTTTCAGTCAGACAGGGGCTTTTTTTCCTAGCAATATTTCTTTTTTGAGCTCTGTTCGACATTAACATGGAAAGGGAGAACAATAGAAAGAGATAAGGCGGTGATTGGAGCCAAGAGCGGTGTTCACAAACGAGGTCGGAGAAACAAGGACCAGATATTTTTTATTCTCAAATAAACCCTTTCTTTCAATTTGTCTCTATTATCAGATTTTTCGGTGATTCCCCTCAAAACATTTGTTGTGTCTGCAAATTCTTACCCACATATACATATATACTGGAACATGGAAAGGGAGAGCATTCACAGGCTACAGTAACGAGAGAGCCAGAGTTCGAAGTTCATCCTTGGCAGAGTCTGACGACATGCACCCCACCGCCGACCTCTCCTCCCTCCGATCAATGCTTTCCCGACGGTCCGATGGTGTTCTTATCTGAGCATGAACGTCACGCGAGAGCCAGAGTAACGAGAGAGCCAGATTTCGAACGGACTTTCACGCACCTGCTCGTGCATAATTTTTCCGGCAAGAACTCGACGTTTTCTTCCCTTCTCCAGCGTCGATTGGTTAATTTCGGCACCCTCTTGTCGTCTCGTGTACAAGCTGGTCTCAATTTTTTGCATCCACTTTGTTATTGTTTGGCATCTTGTCAACCCATTGTAGTTATTGTGACTTCCTTTTCATCTTCCTTTGCTCTTTCACGCACCTACTCGATGTTTCTCTAATGGACGTTAGGGGAGTTAACTATTTTGTGCTATCTTCAACTTTTTAAAAGTTTTTTGGTATTTAAGGTCTACTTAATAGTTGTTTGTGCTAGGCGCTCCTGTAGTAATAGTTTGTTGGCCAATTCGCTCCTTAACCCTAGATTTAATTTGGATGGTTTTTTATTCAATGCTTTGTAACAAACCAAAGCAACCTAGCTCAGTTGGCTCGTAGCTGAATACCCTTAAGAACCTAAACATGGGTTTGATCGTTGGTGGTGTGTATGGAGAAGGTTTTTTGGCCACATCAATGCCCTTTTGGGACGACTACGGTGTGAAAGAGGATTTGTCTCTACCGTCGACGTAAGCTATCCTTGATTTATATATAAAAAAATATTTAATTTGGATGGTTTAGATTGAATTTTTTACTTTTTTTTTTTTTCAATTATTTGAACGTATGCAAAAATTAAAATTAAAATAATCTTTTAATTGTCAGGTTTTCAAAAAATGATTTTTTGAATCTTTAGTTGAAAACTTTATATCTAGATCATTGAAATTTTATTTAAATTGTGTAAATCTCACTACAATGAATAGCTCTCAATGCTCATCATTGCGATAAGCACTGAGACGGTTTCTCTGAGCTCCAGATTGGATACAACAAGGCTTCAAGAAGCTCCTCATAAGTTCAAGAACTTTCAAACATCAAGTCACGGACGGAGCCCAAGTCATTTGATTATTACATATCAGTTAGTTAGCCATCAAAATGGACTCAGCTAACTGCTTAGCCAATTAACTTATAGACTCTGATATTATCTTAGTTTGATTGCCATATATGTTTAATCTCCCCAGCTAACACGTAATTTACTACACCTAATATATATATATATATATATATATATCTATGTATGTGAATGTCCTTTTGCTTCCTTTCTCAATCATGTATTGATTCAATATGATTGTTTTCAAGAAAAAACAAGGCGCACGAAGAGCTAGTCTTTTAAGAAACCAACTCCAAAGTCCCCACTAGCTAGCTACATATTGGAGGAAAAATCCAATAGTTGAAAATTTGGGGAACTAACTACTACAAGTCTAAAGCAAGGGATTTAATCCTCCAACAGAATGATAACAATTGAAGAGCACATGCATTGACAATTTCTAGTGTAGGAAATGACATGTTTTTGTTCTTCACTTGTTATTCAAACTTCTTAGTGATTAAATCTCTTCCTTAGGACCTCATTGTAATTCTCCCTTAAACATTTTCATTTTTAATTTTATTTAATTAATAATAAATGGGTTTTAGAAAGAGAAGCTACGCTTTGTTATCCATGGAAGGCCTTTCATCTTCCCGCATAACAATTATGCTAGCCCCACTATATTTCAACCATCACTTATTATCACCCTCTATATTAGACGATGTATGTAAAATAATCTTTGGTCGAATCTAAAGGGGGTATGATGATAGCATAAGAAATACTAATATGAGATAAATGCATTAATTTCTAAATCATAGCTCAAGATCGATGCCATCAGCATATTGTATGACCTCACTTGTATTCTTCTTATTGCAGATAATTTCTAAAACCTATAATTCTAAAACTTAAAACCTATCCATGTAACAAATGCAGTCTAATTAAAGACTTTACAAGTGAGTCAAAAATAGAACAAAAACTGCACAAAAAATGAATAGATTAAAATTATAAAAACTGCTTTCATGCATGGAAAATATCATTTGTCCCTTGAAGTAATCACCATTAAATAATACTACCTATGGTCCTACAAACTATATCTTATATTTAGAACCAAATGAGCATTAATAAAAGTGCATTATAAATTGTATATCTCAATTTTGGCAGAGTAGAATAAGAATGCTTGTCTTCTGTATAGGGTGTCCAAGACACAGAAGAAATAAAAGTGTGGCACTAACGAGGAAAGAATTCGCTCATAGACACTTCAATAGCGGAGCCTGATTCATGATTACTTCCACTGCTAGTACTTGGCTCCATTCCAGTGTGCAGAGAGAATGCAGGTTCCTGTGGCAATGGCAGTTGATTAGAATCATTACTAAGATATGAAACAACCTCACCATTGTTGGTCTTGAATCTAGATTTTTTGAACACATAACAAACCAATCTGGATAAACTTGATCCCTTCATCATATGATCCGAATTCTTCTATATTTGAATCTAATATCTCCACTAACTTTTCTCCTTCCATAGCTTCCAAGCCTACGAGAATTAAGTAAAACTAATTATGACCCTAATATTTTCCCCAATTTATAAATTTGAGATAATTGCATAAGAAATATTAATACAAGAGATATTATAACTTACATAGCTCAAGAAGCCCTCGGCATATTGTGATGGACCATGACGGCTTGTATTCTTCTTTCCACTAATAATTTCTAAAACTATAACTCCAAAACTAAAAACATCTCGATTTTTCGAATATTGCCCGTACATTGCATATTCCGGAGACATATAACCACCGAAAAAGAAAAATATCTATGATAAAAGCATTAATTCAGTACTAGATAATAATATTAATTGGGATATTCAATTATTAGGTGATCTGTAAACTTTTCCATCTCAACTTAGGGACACTTATTTTTCTTTATTCAACCATATCAAGATAGATGTAGTGCTTAAAAGAGAAAACATTTAAAACTTACTATGTTCCAACTATTCTATTTGTACTCCCTTCGTTTGTGTTGATAGTAACCAACTTAGCTAAGCCAAAATCTGAAATTTTTGGATTTATTTCATTATCTAATAAAATATTGCTTGGTTTTAGATCACGATGTATAACTTTGAGGCGAGAATATTCATGGAGATAAAGAATTCCTCTAGCAACTCCTCCGATAATCTTACGGCGCTCTACCCAATTCAGTACTTTTCCTTTTTGAGAACCTGTACATAATTTGTTGTGAGTTACTATAGAGACAAAATAATGATAATCTAAGTATAGGAAAATTAACTCTAACATAAATCTGATAGCACGAAATGAAAATAATACATGGCACATATGAACTGCAAATTTTAATGAAGAATAAAGAGTAGAAGAGTCAAACCAAATAGAAAGTTGTCAAGGCTTTTATTCGGAACATATTCATAAATAAGAACTTTCTCTCGTTCTTCTATGCAAAATCCAAGCAAGGCTACCAAATTTTTGTCTTTGGAGTTTGGCAATTAATAAGACCTCGTTCTTGAATTTTTCTGCACCTTGATCAGAACTTTTTGAAAGTCTCTTGATAGCTACTTCTTGACCGTTTAAAAGAACTCCCTAGAATCATAGATGATTCAATAAAAATTAAGAAACATGTATGCATGTGAGTGTGTGTGTGTCTATGTCTATGTATGTGCAACACATTTCTATGGATGAAATTTGTTACCTTGTAAACTCTTCCAAATCCACCTTGGCCTAAATAGTTTTCATGTGAAAACTTATTTGTTGCAGCTTCAATAGTAGCCAAACTAAATCGCAGAGGCTCTAAATTGTTGGTTTCATTTCCAACTAGACAAATAGAAAAATATTAAATACTAAAAGCACTTAAACAATCGCTTCAAATCTTTGAACAAGCCAAATTACATGAATACATAAATATTTGTTTGGGAATGAAAATTACTTACAGTATTTTTGTCTAAGAACAGTGTTGCGTCTCATCTTTATTAGACTCTTTAAGAGATAGTACGCGAGACAAACAAATATCACAAAACCACCGACCGAAGAAACGACAACAATCACAACAGTCCTTGTTGACTGACCTTTCCCTTTTACTGCACAAACAGCATATACTATAGCGTCTCACTATAATGACATAATATTAGTAATTGACTCTATCCCTTGGCCGTAAGACCAGGGGTCATATTTACATTCTGATTAGATCCATAGTTCCTATCTGCAGTCATGTTATTTTCTCATGTTTTGAAATTTAGTTTTCTACCAAAATCAGCATAATATTTTTCATAATAGTATTACCCTAATATGCATTTTAAGAAATCAGAAACGATATTAATTAATTGCTCAATAAACAAAAAAAATGTTTAATGAAGTTGAACTTTAGCTTGAGGATTTGAAGAATTTCTTTGAGAGGGCACAGCCGGTGTAGGCATCGTGGCTTCTGTCACATCATGTGTTATAGAAAGGGTACATATTAACTTTATGAAATTCATGTCATTTCAGCACATTTCCTAACCGGTTCTTAAACTTCTTGGTGAATTTGTACAAGTTTGGTGATACAATTGATAGGAAAATGTGTATGAGCTAAAATTATGGATTTTTGGGTTGACATGAATATTTTACTATATTTCATCAACTTTTACATTTATAGATCCTTTTGTTTTGTTAGGACATTGAAGCATGTTATTTGGGCTACATCTCAAGACATTCGAGCGAAAATCAATGCGTAAGAAGTTGGAAAGGAGATTAAAAAGTGAGGACACCATGGAAAGACGAGAAGAAATGAACTAAGAAACAAAGTATTTGTTTTCCTAAGCTAATGCCTTTTCTAGCCTCAAACAAGGACAAAACATAGAGTTGTTCGTCTTAGCTAAAGGCAGAGACATAGAGTTACGGCCGCAACTAAGACAAGCTTTGGGCATAAACCCAACGAGACTTAATGAATCTATGCGTTTTTGTTAAAAACTGATCTTAGGACTTTATAAGCTTCCAAACTCGCACAACAACGTCATTCCGAACTTTAGGTGCAATTTTGGAAGCTTCCTCTTCGTGGAGATAAAGCTAGGAGTTGAAGATTTGAAGAGATTTGAGCTTCCCCCTTGGTTTTTCCTCTTCATCTTCAATTCAATTCCTTTCTTATGTTTTGTATTTTTCTGGTTTATTCCCATTTTCTCAATGGTTTTATGGATATGTCTAGTTAGAGTTTTGATTCTAGGATTATTTTGAATCCTTCACTATAACAAGATATAGATTTTACTTCCCAAAAAACATCTATTATTCAAAAGTAAAAAAAAAAAAAAAAAGAATGCGATGGCATTTTTGTAAATCTATCCGTAGGTATAGCATATTGGGCGTTCGTTTTACATAAACGCCAAGAGTCAAGTTTTTGCATCCCTTAACAGATAGGGACACCAAAAGCTGGCTTTTGGCATCTCTATTCATTAAAAGGGGCGCAGAAAGGAGCACAGAAAATAAATCAATATACTTGACCCAATGAGCCCCACTACTTCTTATCCTACCCAATTTGATTTGACTTTATAAATCCGCACCCGAGCCCCTTCACCTTGTAGATCCAAGCCCCTCGTTTAACTCTAACATACACACATACACACATAGTTACTCAGAGAGAGAGACCTACACGGAGCAAAAATGGAGGGGAAGGTGTAGGACGTGTCGTTGGGAGCCAACAAGTTCTCAGAGAGGCAACCCATCAGGACAGTGGCTCAGAGTCTGGATGGAGGCAAGGACTATTAGGAACCGCCATCAACGCTGCTATTTGAGCCATATGAGCTCACATCATAGTCCTTCCATAAAGTCAGGATAGGTGAGTTTGTGGCCTCTTTTCTATTCCTTTATGTCACCTTCTTGATGGTCAAAGGGGTGAGTAACTCCAAGTCCAAGTGCACAACCATCAGCATTCGAGGCATCGTATGGACTTTCGATGGCATGATCTTCTCCCTCGTCTACTACACCACTAGCATCTCAAGTCATCATCTGATCTATTCGAGTTACTATACTAGACAACTTCTTGCTCCCTTTTCATATATGCAAGTGGTCATATTAATCTGGCGGTGACGTTCGAGATGTTCCTGGCAAGGAAACTATTGTTGAAGAGAACATTGTTGTACATGGTGATGCAGTATCTAGGTGCCATATGTGATGCAGGAGTGGTGAAGGGTTTTGAGGGAAGCGGAAGATACAACGTGAATTGGGGAGGTGCCAATGCCATGGACTCTGGCTACACCAAAAGGGATGACGTAAGTATCTTACGGCATCTATTTTTTCAAAAGGGACGCCATAAGTTTCCTACTTACGACGTCCCTTTTGGAAAAAGGGGTGCTGTAAGTGTCTTATGGCATCCCTTTTTTAATGAACGTTGTTACTAGACTTTACCGTGTTGCTCACATAAGCATCCCTTTGGAAAGGGAAGTAGAAATGCCTAAAAATGAATGTTAAAAGTGCTTTCTGTTGTAGTGCTTGTATGGATTAAGTACTCATTTCCAACCCCTTTATATATGTGATTAATGATATGATTATGTTGATTTTACTCTTTGTTTTTTGTTGATTGGCTACCAATGAGACTATTTTTTTCATTTGATTAATGTTTGAGAGAGGTAGGTTGAGTGTAGAACTTGAATTTAATCATAAGAGGACTTGAAATTTGAATTGATTGGATGGTTTTGTTTATGAGATAGAGATACTCAATAACCTCACATAGTCATATTAGATTTGGAATGAAAATTGGGGGTTTCATTAATTAATTAAGAGATTAAGGAATTAATGGAACTAAACACTTATTTGAAGACTTGAGAGAGCATTTATAGGTAATTTAGTATCCTTGGCTAGCATAATCTCTCTTTAAGAAGAAAATATTGTGGGGATTTGATTGGGTAAATTTGAAATACAAGAGACAAATAATCCTAAGTCACATTTTATCTTTGAAGTCCATGAATTACTTTTTTTTTTCATAATTTTAAAATAGTTTTCCTTCACTCTTTATTTGTGCCACTCAAATTATTAGGCGAAAGTGTAAAAATTGATACTACCAAATCCAAGTGGACTGATATTCTACTTTATCGCTTATTACTTGGAGTGACCGTGCACTTGCAATGCAAACAGTACAAATTCATATATAGATAATATTACAGCTTAAGCAAATAGGTGAGAGCTTTACCTTGGGAACCAGGGGGGAACAATTGCTGGAGTAGGAGTTGGTGCTGGAGCTTCCGGTAAATAGAAACGGTACAATTCATAGCGAACATTACAGCTAGGATACAGAACTCGTCCTCCTTTCCTGCCATCACAGCACCAGTTAAGGTCCCTAATCGCTCCACTTAGACACCATCTGCAATCCGAAGGTGAAAGGTCTGGCGTACACTGAGCTAGGCAATAGACAGTTTAAAATGCCAAAATATGCCCCCTTGCGGTGCTGGCATACTTCTTTCGCCCCACAGCAGGTTTAGCAGCCTCATCTGCCGTCTTGTTCAAAATATCGTACACTGTTCTCATGAAGCTTGCCGGTAAAGAGGCATTTTCAGGGTTCCACCCGACGAATCGTGGCCTTATTGCAACGGTGGAGAAGAAGGAACGATTAGAATACCGAACCAAGCACTCGTTGTACCAAACTATTGCCTCCTTTGAAACTGGGCACGCGGAAGGTAACCCTTGGGTTGCACTGACGACGCATTGGTGGCACGTCATGAGGTTGATGTCACCCTGACACATGAAGAGGCTATAGACAGTGTCGCCCCTACCGACCACAGTGGTGCTGTTGAAGTCGTTGGCGTTGTTGGAAGCTAAGGAAGAGAGGAGTGTGGTCCGGTCGGATTGAAAAGCACTATTGGCAGTGAAGTTTTTGTTGGAAGAGCAATTGTAATCGATATAAGTCTGTGCTTGGGTTGTAGGAAAAAGGAGGAAGGTAATAAAGAAGAAGAGTAAGAAAATTTTGTGAGAAGAAGCCATGACCATGGACATCGTCATAGTAAGGGTGAAGGATGTGTTGGAGATGAGGCGTCAGGTTTATAGTTCGAGGAGTTGTCGCTCTGTGTATTTCATGAGGAAGAAGAAAGATATTGCAGAGGCAGAGGAAAGAGATGGTTGACGATGGAGAAGGTAGAAGCAAGTCAAGGAGTTAGTTATTGAAAAATGAGGGCCACTTAAATTGGGGGGAGCCCACTCAGGTCTGGATTTCAGAGAAAAGTAATCAACCCAAGTCATTCCAAACTAGGAAGCCCATTTGGAATCACCTTTTTTGCCGCGGCTTTCCTCCTCCTTTCTCCCTACGTCCCTACGTCCGCTGCCGCACTTTTCAACCAAATTTTATCGTTTTAGTGCAAAATACAAAATGTTGTACACTTTTTTTTCTTAACAAAAATAGCATTCATTAGGTTGAACTATATTTTTAATATCATTTACTATCTTAAAATATTTTTAAAAATGTGAAAATAATTTTTTAAAATGATGAAATATTTTTTAGTGCTAGTCAAGTATTTTGAAGTATTTCTTTAGAATATTTTTTTTAAGGTCTTAAAATACCTTAAAAAATGAACAATATGTGTATTTCACACCAAAACAGTACAGGTTGATAGAAAAAATAACCTCAGCATGCCATAAGGGAAAAGGAGGAAAGTCTTTTCCTTCTTCCTATTGATAAACATTAGTTATATATAATTGATAAAAATTGTTTTTAATAAATTAAAGTCGTGGGAGTATTATTTAGGCTAAACAAAAAATATATATATATATATATGTGTGTGTGTTGGGGGGGGGGGGGGAATTAACTCATTTATCTCTCATGAAAGGAACCCGAGTATTCAACAAAATTAAAAAAAAAAAAAAAAAAATTAAATCGTCCGAGGCTGGGCATCAGTATAGTCAAGGACTGCTTTTAAGGAGTTCGTGTATTGGCACATCAGATAGCGAATTCATATTGAGAAAAATCAACCCACGTTCCTATCATTACAATATTTAAATTCAAAAATAATTATTTAATAAGATTTTTCAAATAATTGTTTTTTTAATTTTTTAAACTAGATTTTTTATATAAGTGGGGCGAAGTTATCGAGTAAAAATTTTAACAAGTGTTTTATAAATAGGACTAAATTTTTTTTGTCTCTTCTACTCTATCAGTATGGAACCGGACGAGTGGTTTTTTTTTTGGGGCAAAAAGAAGTCAATTTTATTAATACTAAAACAAGTTTTACAATCACTAATAGCCGAAGCCAAAAAACCCTCAAAAAATCCTAGAAGATACAAACTAGCACACATCTTACCAATCCAAACGAAACAAAGCAATTACACCTAACACACATATTATTCTACACAAAACAAAGCAATTACACCTAACACACATATTATTAAACTAAAAGTCAAGCACTTACACCTACTATCGTTGAAATGGGAACACCTTTACCCCACTCCTGTCCTATCCTCTATATTAGAAGATTTGTCATTATCGTCAGGCAGCACAACCGAATCGGTGCTAAGTTCCCTAGCTAGCCGTAAATCAGTTCTTAAAATGTTGCTTAAAGAAGGTGGAATTGAGACCAACCAATCATGCTGGTGCACCCTCCTTACTGCACTAACTGCAAGCCAATTTGCAGCTTTATTGCCTCCCTTCACTACAAGGGAAACTGAAATTCCATCCACTCTGATTCAAGCAAGTTTCAGATTTCTCTCACCAAATCCCAGCAGCGCCATTCACACCCAATGTCAGATTTATTTGTTATCAGTTTATACAGTAATTCACAATCAGTTTCAAATTCAAAGAATGAGCCAGGAAAATTACCTCTGCCCCTCAAAGCTTCTAATAGCGCTGGACACTCCACCATAAGAGGTGAATCCGCAGCCACCAACTTCCCCAGCCCGCCTACACACTCACCCAATGCATTCCTGCCAATCATTCCAATACCTGCCTCACCTGTGTCTACTTTAAATGCCCCATCAATATTAATTTTGACCACCCCTGGCATTGGCGGACCCCACTTCAGATGGCGTATTGGTTTAGATCGAAACATCTTCTTAGAGGCCCCCTCCACTTTTTCCTCGGATTTCCAGAATTCTTCCACTTGCACATTCACCCATTGCACTACTTCCTTAGCCCTTGGCCACTCACCGTTAAACACCCAGTCACATCTCCTCTTCCATATCCACCAACACATCGTGGCAAATAATGATTTGCCATACTCATCCAATAAGCCATCCCCAGCTAGCATGTCATAAAGCCATTCCTCACACCGCCTCATTCCCCATTTGCTAAACTTAATTCCCAAGGGGCAGCCAAACCAACATAGTTTCGTCCACGGGCAGAAAAATAGCATGTGTTCAACAGTTTCAGATTCAACTAGACAGATAGGGCACAAGGAGTTAAGACCAGACTTCCGCCTAAACAAGGCTTCTTTAGTTGAAACAGCACCCACGCTCAGTCTCCATAGGAATTGCTGTATTTTGGGAGGAACCACCACCTTCCAAATACTCTTCCATAACAATTTTGGGATAGAAAATGACGTACCAGGATCACGGCTTAAAGTATCCACCTCCAAACTTCTAGCGACCAAGTACCCTGATTTCACAGTGTAGCAGCCATCCTTGTTAGCCATCCAAACCGAAAAGTCATCGCTGCCCAACTTGGTTTCACTCTTCGCATTTAACTACGAAAAAAATCATGTCATTTAAATCCTTTTACATTGATAATCCAAACCAAACACACTCACTTTTCGGCTGTCTCTCCTTTTCATTTGTGCTTGGGGCAGTAATTCTTTGATTCCGAATTGGACAAGATTCTCAACCAAGATCTTTTGACAAACACATAACACTAAACAATCCTTCTGTGTCAGAACTGCGCCACTAACACCAACTTCAAGTCTTTCTCCAAAGGCTAAATTATTATTTCTCTAAGTATAATTTCCAAGAGGCCAAATTTTTCTTCTGATTTGTCATTTTGAGAAAGAGGATTTATTCAATGTGTAAAAACAGTAAAAAATTTATTTCCATAATTTATTTTGTTTCTTTTTTAAAATCCTTATTAAATTTTCTAATTAATAATTGATAAATAAGTATTTATGCATTTGAAATTTGATATTATAAATAATATGATTACTTAAAAATAATTTTATATTTTTAAAAAATTAAATAGGTAAAGAAATAATTCATTTATTCTATAAAAAAAATAATTCATTTACTTTGAAAAAGTCAAATTTATAACTATAAGTCTATAACATTCTTTGATTTACTTTCACTCTTCATATAGATAAAAATAACTCATTTAGAGTTACAGACGTTTATATTGCATATTTCTTAGTGCAATAAAAATTAAATAATATTGTTTGGTTTTGATTGAAAAATTATTTAAATAATTTCTGGTTCAATTTGTTAGATCAAAAAATTAAAATCATTTTTAATTAAATATAGTATTTATAATATCAAATTTTAAATGAATAAATACTCATTTATTAATTATTAATTTAAAAATTTGATAAGGATTTTATTAAAAAATAAAATAAATTATTGAAAATAAAAAATTCAGCCTTCCAAGAATTATACCTGGAGAAATAATAATTTTCCTTTAATTAAAATAAAATTATTAAATTTATTTTTTTTAAAAAAAAGAACTTGGTCTTAGGCACTCTTTTTGCCAAATAACATATGTATTTTTGCACCTTTGAAATCCACGTCATCGTTTCTTCAACAAAAAAAAATCAAACTTAATGATCAAACAAGTATTTTTGCACTTAATTTGTAGCCACGTGTACACTTTTGCACCTAAAAAAAGAGTATTTGGTGTTAGGCGTTCCTGAGTAAAGCATATATACATTTTTTCACCTTTACCCAAAAAAAAAAAAAAAAAAAAAAAAAAGTATAAATACAAAAACTATATTGAGTTAAATTCATCAGCATTTATTGAGCTCACAATATGTTAGGTAATAATTAATATTGTTAATATAATGCCCTACTGATAAAACCGAATCCTACAATGATTGATTTGAATCCCTAGCTCTAGAACACAAACAATACCGACTCAGTAATGACTCATATTTATAAAAGGGTTAAGGAGGAATAATACACATAGGCTTTTCTCTCAGGAATGCCCAGCACCACGAGCTTTTTTCTAAACCAAAAATACACACCTGGTTACGTTTTGGGGCAAAAATGCCACGGGCCGTTAGTTGACCGTCAGTTAACCGTTAACTTAGATGGAACGCCGACGTGGCGTACGATTTGGATTCACAAGCTGACGTGGACGATGACTAGGAATAAAAAAGTCAAAAAATTAGGAAAAAAAATTCAAATAATTAAAAAAAATTAAAATAATTAGGGAAAAAATTCAAATAATTAGGAAAAATTAAATTAATTAGAAAAATTCAAAAAATTAGGAAAAAATATAAAAAATTAGGAAAAAAATTCAAATAATTAGGGAAAAAATCAAAATAATTATAATAATTTTTTTTTCTAATTTTTTGAATTTTTTCCTAATTTTTTGAATTTGTTTCTAATTAATTTAATTTTTTTCTTATTTTTTGAATTCTTTCCTAATTATTTTAATCTTTTTCTAATTATTTGAATTATTTTCTTATTTTTTCCAAATTTTTTGAATTTTTTTATTCCCCACGTTAGTCATTAATCCAATGTCACGCCACGTCGTTGCTCCATTCAAGTTAACGGTCAACCGATGGTCAACTAACTACGGCCCCGTGACATTTTTGCTCCCAAAACGTAACCACGTATGTATTTTTGGTCCGGAAAAAACTTGTGTCTATGCATGGGCGTTCGGAGAAAAAGCCTATGTGTATTATTACTCCTTAACCCCATTTTTAAAGGCAATCTTGACTCTTTCCACTAGCCTAACAGCCAAATTGGCGTAACTCATCACTACGAGAGTTTTTTTTTTTTTTTTTTTTTTTTTGAGAAATCAGGGGAAAATGACGGTTGCAGACCATATTAAGGAATTTTAAATGCATCAAGATAGCTTTTGTTCAAAGAATTTATTAGAAACTCTCCTAAACAATTTTTAATTTCCACTCTCAGATTTACTGATAAAAAAATCAAGTTGGGGGAGCTAAAATTTCACAGTTTAGTTTAAAAACATTTAGGAGTGACACAGCTGAAATTTGAAAGTTCCACTCTTAAAATGATTTTTTAATCGTAATATCTAAAGTTCCTTTTTTAATTTAAAATTATGTATTGCTCCATGGTCTGTAACATTGATTTTTGGGAAAATTCTAAATAAATACCATTTGAATTTGCAAAACCCCCAGAAGTCTGTCGAATTTGTAAAAAGACCGAGAGGTATAAAAGACCATGAGGGATATGCAAATTCGGGTCAAATTACCATTTTACCCTTTAGTGTTAAATAAAAATATATATAATAAAATACCCCACTGCCGGCCACCACCACCGCCGGCCACCCCCCGCCACCACCCCGCCGCCAGCCACCACCATGAGAATTAATATAGGTAAAATTGATTTTGGCATGAGAATTAATGCTTAAATGAAACTTAATTGTATTTTTCTTTCTCATTCAAAACCTCATTTAATATAGGTAAAATTGATTTTTTCTTAAAAAATATCACAAGGTAGATCAAATGAGTGTTAGCTAATATTCCATAGTTCCGCTGAATAAGTTGAAGTTATTTATATTGTGTACTGGAGGGAGCACGCTACATCACCTATGACTCTTGGATGGGTTGACAAAAGTTTTTTTTAAAAAATTATATATTAAATTTGCCCAAGAATAATTGAAGAAATTGTTTGAGGAATCATTTTTATTCCATGAATATTCGTGTTTGAAACAAATGGTTCAAATTTAATTTAGACGGTTTAGATTAAATTTTAAGGAGTTCGAGGCTGGGCATCAGAACAGTCAAGGACTGCTTTTAAGGAGTTCGTGTATTGGCACATCAGATAGCGAATTCATATTGAGAAAAATCAACCCACGTTCCTATCATTACAATATTTAAATTCAAAAATAATTATTGAATAAGATTTTTCAAATAATTTTTTTTTTAATTTTTTAAACTAGATTTTTTATATAAGTGGGGCGAAGTTATCGAGTATGGCAAAGCAAAAATGCATAAAGACGGGTACCCTGGAGCTCCAGCTTTGAAGATAAGATCATGACTAATGGCTTGCCTTCATCCAATTACTTGCACCCTGATATTTTTAGGGTATGTTTGATTGGAGGAAAGGGGGTAAGAGGAGAGAGAGTAAAGACTAATATTTTGGACAAATAGACGATCACACTGTAGCTCCAGCTTTGAAGATAAGATCGATTATGACTAATGGTTCGCCTTCATCCAATTACCTGCACCCTGAGATTTTTAGGGTATGTTTTTTGATAATATGAAAAATCATGTTGACAACATTAGAAGCTAGTTTAGAAACAAGATTTTCATAGGGATTTTTAACAATCAATAAACTATTTTGACAATGAGACTTTTTGTGAGGAGAATTCTATAACTTTTTCAGAATTAATCACAAAAAGTCCCTCCAACACCATTAAAGGAAAATCCATTTAAGGCATCAGAGAACCAAAAAAATATATTTTAAAAAAAAAGTCTCATACAAAATTTTGAAATTGAGAAGATCTCAAAGAGTTATTAAAACCCGCAGATGGAATTGTTAATCACCTATTAAAGGAGTTGTTTATGACTAACTGATTTAGAGACTCAGATATTTTCTTAGCTTTGGGGCCTAGTGGTGGGGTAGTTCCTAGCTCCCAAGTCATTTACTATCACACCTATATATATTTATATATATGATTGTCGTTTCGCCCACTTTTCTCAATCACATGTATTGATTCTATATGATTGTTTCCAAGAAAAAAAACCCAGGATCTGGGACCTGGGACTAGACCGGCCAGTTTAGACTAGAAACTAACGAACTATTTGTAAATCGATCCGGTCCTAGTATCAGCCCAGTTTATTATTATTATTATTATTATTATTATCTTTAAATAAGCTTTTTGCTTTAGAATTTCATATTAATATCACTTTGAAATCTTCAATTTTTAACCGGTTTGGCCTGGGTTAACTATGATTTGATTCTAGTCTGACTTAATAACCCTTGACTCAATACCTTAGACGGTTTAGTGGGCAGTTCGAATTTCAAAATAAAAAACAAGCCGCACTTAAAGTATATTGATCCAATAGTACCAACTTTAAAGTCACCGTTGAAGAAATGTCAAATTGCTTCAGGGGCACTAATTAGTCATCACCCTCTAACTCTATGTGACTCCTTCGTTGATCAAACTAAGAATTTACGTTGATTAGATTGCCATGCGTACCTGTGTGTGTAATGAGAAAACTATCTCTTCCTAGTGATAGGCCTTTTGCTTTAGGTCAGTGAGTGAGTCCATTAATGGCTACCTCACTTGTTCTTTTCTAGGCTATACAGTGGTGAGTGAAACAGTGTGTCTGTGAGTTTCTTCTTTGCTGTTTTGTTTTGGGCCTGCTTGCACTTCTTTTTCAGAAAATGTCCTTCAAGTTTTGTCCAAATATTCTGAAAAGAAAATGGGTCGTAATAATTGCATATTGTGAGGGAAATACGAACTCCAACACTTTGTTTATGAAGAATAGAATAAAATATATGAAAAACTAATTTCATAAAGATAAAAGAAGATTTAGTTTGTGATTCGAATTATGTGATCAAATCAATGTGTGTTTTGTATATATCCATACATGTATTTCCCACCCCCAATCATTATCCAACTATTTATTATGATTTCTGGGCATTCTTCCCTGATGATAATAAAATATATAGCTGCCACAAAAGATTGTTGAAAAGTTCTCGTCAAGATTTATTAGAGTTCAAGAATGAGGTTCTACTAATTGCCAAACTTCAAGATATATAGAAACCTAAAAACATTATTAGGATTTTTCTTGAAAGATAAAAAGAAAATACTTCTCTATCAATGTGTTGTCAACAAGGAGGCTTGATTTTTTTATTCATGTTACATATGCCTCCTATTATTATTCTTAGTTGAGATTTTTTTTTTTTTTTTTACTGGTATAATATATAATCAGTTTTTAATTATAAGTATACTCCCCCTATTACACAACATAAATAACTTATAGAAGAATTCTTTGGTTTATAATATAAATCACTGGGGGAGTCACTAATGCTTATTTGTCAATTTTGTCATGAGAATTAATGCTTAAATGTAACTCATTGTATTTTTCTCTCATTCAAAACCTCATTTAATATAGGTAAAGTTGATTTTCTTCAAAAAAACATTACAAGATAGATTTAATTATTGTTATACTGGAGGGAGCATGCTACACCACCTATGACTCATGGATGGGTTGAAAAAAGTTTTTTTTTTTTTTTAATTTAAAAAAAGGTATTAAATTTACCCAAGCATTATAGAATAATTGAAGAAATTGTTTGAGGAATCTTTTTTATCTCCATGAATATTCGCGTTTTAAACTAATAGTACGTGGAGAAGCCTTGTTGGGGGCATAAAACAACTGCGGTCCAAGCGCAAAAACTGCCTCATTGGTAACGAATCATTTTCAATGCTCATTGCAACTATGAACATTGAGATGGAACTAGTTACAATGCTCATCACAATGATGAGCACTGAGAGCTCTTCATAGTTACAAATCGTTCAAATTTAATTTAAATGGTTTAGATTGAATTTTTTACTTTTATTTTTCTTCAAAGAAAAAAATATTTTATCATGTGCAAAATTTAAAATAATTTTTTTCTTAACTATCAGTTTTTCAAAAAATGATTTTTTTTTTTTTTTTTTAATCATTAGTTGAAAACCTTAAATCTAGATGGTTGAAATTTTATTTAAATTGTGTAAATCTCACTGTAGTGAATAGCTCTCAATGCTTATCATTATGATCAGCACTGAAAGCTTGGTTCCTTATTGGGGCTAATTTTGTGGGCTTGTGAGCATTGATGAGCTCTTAGAAGCAAACATGGGCATGAAAGTGTAAGCTCCAGATTGGGTACAACAAGACTACAAGAAGCTCCTCATAAGTTGAAGAACTTTCAAACATCAATTCACGAACTCAACCCGAGTCATTTGTTTACTATATATCACCCAATAACCCATCAAAATGGACTCAGCTAACTAGTTAGCCAATTAACTTATAGACTCTGATATTATCTTAGTTTTGATTGCCATATATGTTTAATCTCCCCAACTAACCCGTAATTTACTACACCTATAATATGTAGGTGTGTGAGTGTGATTCTCAAGCATGTATTGATTCTATATGATCGTTTTATATTTGAATCCAAATTCTTTTGTGTTTTAATCCAATATGAACAACTTATCTTCCTGCATAACAATTATACCGGCCCCACCATATATTTTTCAACCAATCACCCCTTTAAGTTATACGATGTTGGCAAAATAATCTTTTGTCGAATCAAAAGACTGGTATAATGATTGCATACGAAATACTAACATGAAATAAATATATTAATTTCTAAATCACAGCTCAAGATCGATGTCATTAGCATATTGTATGACCTCACTTGAATTCTTCTTATTGCAGATGATTTCTAAAACCTATAATTCTCTAAACTTAAAACCCATGTAACAAATGCAGCCTAAGGACTTTACCAGTGAGTCAAAAATAGAACAAAAACTGCATACAAAATGAATAGATTAAAATTATAAAAATGCATGGAAAATATCATTTGTCCCTTGAAGTAATCACCATTAGATAATATATACTACCTCTAGTCCTACAAACTATGCCTTTTATTTAGAACTAGAGGAGTATTAATAAAAGTGCATTATAAATTGTATACTTCAATTTTGGCAGAGTAAAATAAGAATGCTTGGTAGAGTAAAATAAGAACGTTTGTCTTCTGCATAGGGTGTCCAAGACACAGAAGAAATAAAAGTGTGGTACTAACGAGGAAAGAATTCGCTCATAGACACTTCAATAGTAGAGCCTGATTCATTATTACTTCCGCTCTTGCTACTTGGCACCATTCCAGCTTGTAGAGAGAATGCAGGTTCCTGTGGCAATGGCAGTTGCCTGGAATCATTACTAAGATATGAAACAACCTCAGCCATTGTCGGTCTTGAGTCTGGATTTTCTTGACCACATAACAAACCAATATGGATACACTTAATCACTTCATTATCTGATCCGAATTCTTCTATATTTGAATCTAATATTTCCACTAACTTTTCCTCCTTCCATTGCTTCCAAGCCTATGAGAATTAAGTAAAACTGATTATCACCCTAATATCTTCCCCAATTTATAGGCTAAGATAATTGCATAAGAAATATTAATACAAGAGATAAACATATATATTATTATAGCTTACATAGCTCAAGAGGCCCTCAGCATATTGTGATGAACCAAGACAGCTTGTATTCTTTTTTCCACTAATAATTTCAAAAACTATAACCCCAAAACTAAAAACATCAGATTTTTCAGAATATTGCCCATACATTGCATATTCGAGACATATAACCATTTAAAAAGAAAAATATCAATGATAAAAGCATTAGTTCAAGACAAGATAATAATATTAATTGGGATATTCAAATTCAATAATTAGGTGATATGTAAACTTTTCCATCTCAACTCAGGGACACTTATTTTTCTTTATTCAACCATATTAGGATAGATGTAGAGCTTAAAGAGAAAAAAATTTAGAACTTACTATGTTCCAACTATTCTATTTGTACTCCCTTCGTTTGTGTTGACACTAAGCAACTTAGCTAAGCCAAAATCTGAAATTTTTGGATTCATTTCATTATCTAATAAAATATTGCTTGGTTTTAGATCACGATGTATAACTTTAAGGCGAGAATATTCATGGAGATAAAGAATTCCTCGAGCAACTCCTCTGATAATGTTATAGCGCTCTACCAAGTTCAATACTTTTCCTTTTTGGGAACCTGTACAAAATTTGTTGTGAGTTACTATAGAGACAAAATAATGATAATCTAAGTATAGGCAAATGAACTCTAACATACATCTGATAGCACGAAATAAAAATAATACATTGCACATATGAACTGTAAATTTTAATTAAGAATAAAGAGTTAAAGTGGGTTTAGAAGAGTCAAACCAAATAGAAAGTTGTCAAGGCTTTTATTCGGAACATATTCATAAATAAGAACTTTCTCTCGTTCTTCTATGCAAAATCCAAGCAAGGCTACCAAATTTTTGTGCTGGAGTTTGGCAATTAATAAGACCTCGTTCTTGAATTCTTCTGCACCTTGATCAGAACTTTTTGAAAGTCTCTTGATAGCTACTTCTTGACCGTTTGAAAGAACTCCCTAGAATCACATATGATTCAATAAAAATTAAGAAACATGTATGCATGTGAGTGTGTGTGTGTGTGTCTATGTCTATGTATGTGTAACACATTTCTATGGATGAAATTTGTTACCTTGTAAACTCTTCCAAATCCACCTTGGCCTAAACAGTTTTCATGTGAAAACTTATTTGTTGCAGCTTCAATAGTGGCCAAACTAAATCGCGAGAGGCTCTAAATTGTTGGTTTCATTTCCAACTAGACAAATAGAAAAAGATTAAATACTAAAAGCACTTAAACTATCACTTCAAATCTTTGAACAAGCCAAATTACATGAATAAATAAATATTTGTTTGGGAATGAAAATTACTTACAGTATTTTTGTCTGAGAACAGCGTTGCGTCTCGTCTTTATTAGACTCTTTAAGAGATAGTACGCGAGACAAACAAATATTAGAAAACCACCGACCGAAGAAACCACAATAATCACAACAGTCCTTGTTGACTGACCTTTCCCTTTTACTGCACAAACATCATATATTAGTAATTGACTCTATCCCTTGGCCATAAGACCAAGGAGTCATATTTACGTTCTGATTAGATCCATAGTTCCTATCTGCTGTCATGTTATTTTCTCATGTTTTGAAATTTAGTTTTCTGCCAAAATCAGCATAATATTTTTCATTAATAGTATTATCCTAATATGCATTTTAAGAAATTAGAAAAGGTATTAATTAATTGCTCAACAAACAAAAAAATGTTTAATGAAGTTGAACTTTAGCTTGAGGATTTGAAGAATTTGTTTGAGAGAGGGCAGCCGGTGTAGGCGTCGTGGCTTCTGGCACATCATGAGTTATAGAAAGGGTACATATTAGCTTTATGAAATTCATGTCATTTTAGCACATTTTCTAACTGTTTCTTAGACTTCTTGGTGAATTTGTACAAGTTTGGTGATACAATTGATAGAAAAATGTGTATGAGCTAAAATTATGGATTTTTGGTTGACATGAATATTTTACTATATTTCATCAACTTTTACATTTATAGATCCTTTTGTTTTGTTAGGACATTGAAGCATGTTATTTGGGCTACATCTAAAGACATTTAGAGCTAAAACCAATGCAGCAGAAGTTGGAAAGGAGATTAAAAAGTAAGGACACCATGGAAAGACAAGAAGAAATGAACTAAGAAACAGAGTTTTTTTTTTTTTTTGCCTAAGCTAATGCCTTTTCTGGCCTCAAACAAGGACAAAACATAGAGTTGTTCGCCTTAGCCAACTTCTTGCTCCCTTTTCATATATGCAAGTGGTCATATTAATCTGGCGGTGACGTTTGGGATGTTCCTGGCAAGGAAACTATTGTTGAAGAGAACATTGTTGTACATGGTGATGCAGTATCTAGGCGCCATATGAGGTGCGGGCGTGATGAAGGGTTTTGAGGGAAGCGGAAGATACAACATGAATGGGGGAGTTGCCAATGCCATGGACTCTGGCTACATCAAGAGGGATGGCACAAGTATCTTACGGCATCTATTTTTTTCAAAAGGGACACCATAAGTTGCCTACTTACAACGTCCCTTTTGGAAAAAGGGCGCTGTAAGTGTCTTATGGCGTCCCTTTTTTAATGAATGTTGTTACTAGACTTTACCGTGTTGCTCACATAGGCATCCCTTTGGAAAGGGAAGTAGAAATGCCTAAAAATGAATGTAAAAAGTGCTTTCTGTTGAAGTGCTTGTATGGATTAAGTACTCATTTCCAACCCCTTTTATATTTGTGATTAATGATATGATTATGTTGATTTTACTCTTTGTTTTTTGTTGATTGGCTACCAATGAGACTATTGTTTTCAATTGATTGATGTTTGAGAGAGGTAGGTTGAGTGTAGAACTTGAATTTAATCATAAGAGGACTTGAAATTTGAATTGATTGGATGGTTTTTTTTATGAGATAGAGATATACTCAATAACCTCACATAGTCATATAGGATTTGGAATGAAAATTGGGGGTTTCATTAATTAATTAAGAGATTAAGGAATTAATGGAACTAAACACTTATTTGAAGACTTGAGAGAGCATTTATAGGTAATTTAGTATCCTTGGCTAGCATAATCTCTCCTTAAGAAACAAATATTGTGGGGATTTGATTGGGTAAATTTGAAATACAATGGACAAATAATCCTAGGTCACATTTTATTTTTGAAATCCATGAATTACTTGTTTTTATTTTTTTCATAATTTTAAAATAGTTTTCCTTCACTCTTAATATTTGTGCCACTCAAATTATTAGGCGAAAGTGTAATAATTGATACTTAACCGGGTTTTAGAACCAAATCCAAGTGGACTGATATTCTACTTATCACTTATTACTTGGAGTGATCGTGCACTTGCA